>JAROYE020000004.1:25867500-27248938 GCA_029619315.2 Dynastes maya
AATAATATAATAATAATAATAATATAATAATATAATAAATAATAATATAATAATAATAATATAATAATAATAATAATATAATAATTTAATATATTCAATATAATGACATATAATAATAATAATATAATACATAATAATAGATATATAATAGATACTAATAATTAATAATAAACTAATAATATTATAAATAATAATAATACTAATATAATAATATAATAATATAATATATAAGAATAAAATTAAAATAATAAATACTAATAGTAATAATAATATATAATATAATAAAAAATTATATATTATATCTAATTTTAATATATCAAATAATAAGTAATTAATATAATACATATATATTATATAAATTAATTTATAATAAATTAATAAATATACATATAATAATTATATAATAATATAAAAAATATATAATAATAATATTAATAGATAATATAATATTAAAATATAATAATAATTCAATATATATAATATAATAATAATAATAATACATATAATTAATAATAATATATAATATAATAATAATAATCTATGAATATTATAATAATATAATTATAATAATAATAATAATAATATTGATAATAATAATATAATATATAATACTAATTGATATAATATAATTAGAATTATATAATATAAAAATATAATATATAATGTATATAAATAAGTAATACAATTATATAATAAATAATACATTGTAATAATATAATTATAATAAATATATAATTAAACATAGTAATTATAAAATTGAAAATAGTATATATAATAAAGAATATGTAAAAATATATATAGTATTGAATATAATATATAATTGTATATACATAGTAATATGTAATATATTAAGTTATAAAATGTAATATTAATAAAGTATATGTTAAATTACTAAGTTATAATAGATAATGTAAGTTGTATATATCAAATGTATATATTAATATTAATAGTAAGTTATAGTAATAATGACAATATTAGTAATAAATAATATGTTAAGTTTTTCTGAATAATAGTAATAATACGTATCAAAAATAAAGTATATCATTAATGTTATGTAATATAGTATAATGTAATAAGCAATATTAATAATATATATACTAAATGTCACAATAGCGTCATTGCAATCAATGAGCTACGTCTAAAAACAAACTCAACTAATATATCCTATTAAAGCAACTAAATTAAAATCAGCATACTACAAGTTTCTTTTCTTGAACAGAACATCTTGTATATTATTGCGTTTTTGAATATATCAAAAAAGTAACCTTTACACATTATTTTTTGTAAATTTCTTTAGTCGATCCAATTAGACCATTACTATATCTACTGCCAGCTCATTTCTTTAGCGAAACCAACATTTTATAGTATTTCGTCACAGCAGTTTGTGTATCTAAACAAAAAATGTCTCTCACAGCTTTATATTTAATTTACCACAATAAAGACAATTTCGATGTAAGGAGTATTTAGAGAGCTTCTTCATAATTCAGAAATTCAGGTGTTCAAAAAAATTGGATAATTATCACACTTGATAACGGTTTCGATGATCCTCTTGTAGAATTTAGTTGATATAAAACATTTCTCGATGTACTGCTGAGAACTCAGGAACCCTGACAAGAACATCGAAGTACATGTAACGTGTGGCATTAAATATTGGAGTCTAATTAACACAGCATTCATAAAATCAATTTCTTTCAAACTAGTATGAAAATATTGAAGTAAGTTGATATAACACCTAAAAATGTAGTAATATACAGCATATTCAATGTATGTAATCAATTTTATGCTGTATAGAACCCCCCGAATAATTCTTACTTGAAAAGTTCTTCCTTGAATTGCTCAGCGAAAACATTATCTTCCACTCATGCACTGAATGGAGACGCCGTGCTTGTATACTAAATCTACTACTATGGTCCTCTTACAACAAACATTACGTGATTATTTACATAGTAAGGTATTGTGATCCATCAAATCAAAAGCTTTGGATTGCTTTAAATAATTGCGTGTAAGTTTTTCTGATCCTGTACCTAAACATACGTCATCAACAAATAGAAGCATTGATCATTAACGTGTTTCGTTTTTTGAATGTTTATCTGTAGTAAGCAATCGATTAATTATATATTATACGTACTTCACTGCGTCATTTGCATTCTAATGCTCGTTTGATACAATTCATTTATTTTGCATATAAATCAGCAATTAACCTTTAAAACTATCTGGTTTTGGTGGGTAGATAGGTATCAAGACTGTTTACTTCCTATGGAATCTCATAGAATTTAACAAAAGGCATACCTATATGTACATACATATGTATAACATACTTTTAACAAGGTATGCATTTGGGCGTACGGATTTCTAAAAGCAATTGTTTATCTGCCATAAAGTAGCGAATCTTTTCATGTGATACCAAAATTCATTCAACGTAAGCTTATAAAATTTATATTATACGATTTTGTGTCATTAATAGAAACTGCCTGCCCTTTATTATTAAGATATGATCTAAACCACGCTCGAGTTATACCATTTATTCCATACATAGAAAACATATGCAATAAAATGTCATAATTCATACATAAAATCAGTGTCGTCTTGTACACCAATTTTTAATAGCAGCGATTGTTAATAATGGTTTTAGCTACTGCGTTTGTTTATTATACATGTCTACCTATAATAGGTAACAAAATTACAAGTTGTTATGTATACCATTAACGCGTAAACAAGTTATAGTTCTGCTAGTAAACCAGGTTCATGCATCTGGAAAAGATCATATGCAGTGATTAAAACACTCTTAGCTGGAACTTAATTTTTGAGATACTTGAGGGACAATATTTCTTTGTTGCAGTACAACAATATTTATTTCACTTATTAGTAGAGTTTGTTAAAAAGGTGGTACCGGCAGTGGCGCACCGCATAGAAGTAGGTACGTAATATACAATATTAGTGAAAAATAATATTGTTACCTTTTCCTGTGCTGCATAGAATTGCAACATCAGCGACGCTTCCATTGTCGATTCATTCAGCCGTCGACGGTGTTGTGAATACGTTGTTGTATATTTCGAAAATGATCGTTCGACATCCAGTGAAGTAAGATTTGCAAATGTCAGATATTCCTTTTCCTCATCTGGGCACTCTTGATTTTCAGCTATAGACCGAACCTTTTGTAAATCGGGATTTTTCGTTAAAATTGCACCAAATTATTGAGCAACATCGACTGCTGTAGTGTTCGTCAAGTTTTCTAAAGCGGCCTGTAAATTGTTTATGCAATTTAATGCGTCTCGTGCAGATAAGTGATTGTTTTCTAATTGCTCAATAGCTTGTGCAACTTCAGAATAGTTCATGGAAATTTCATCTATTTGTTGTTGAACGTCCGAATTGGAAAAAATTTGCTGATTATCTCGAACTGCTGCAGAATTTCAAGATGACATTTTTCACTTGTGAAAAATATTTCTGATAGTAAGATACTGCCTGGAGCCATGTTCCCCATCGCGTTATTACAAGCTGAGGTGGTGGTGGTAATTTCGGACACAATTGCCTAAATACACGGATGTGTTTGCACCGTACTGTCGCTTTGAACTCTCTCGCGGTACTGTTGAGATCCACTACGAGTTGAAAATTACCCCTACCTACGCCGCTACCGCTACGCTACCACCTTTTTAACAAATTCTACCTATTAGTTTTAAATAGAAATGAAATCTGAAGAACGATAAAACCTCTACCAGCACATCAAGCCTGAAGATAATGAATAATAATCTGAAAGATTTGGAGAATTGTCCCGAAGATGAAGAGCCGAAACGTCAAATTACATAGATTCAACAAACGATGGAAACGCTCTGTTGAGGACATCTAACATTTTAAGTCACGTACTCGAACACTGAAGCGAAACGATTTACTAAAATCCTTACCACAACACGTCACTAGCACTGGTCGCACGTTTCGATAGCTAAGCAATCATCTTCAACAGTAAAACTGAACTAACAAACAATATAAGCGAAAACTAACAATTTTATATTATGCAGTTAAATTGTGCAAATATAAAGTTACGGTTGCGGTCATATGTGATCGTCCTAAATCTGAATTCATTAAATTATGATTGTTTTTTAAAATTTCCATGCCTCCATAACAATTTAATTGAACATTTCTGCTTATGTTCTTAACTAACTTTGTAACTACTAATTATTAGATTATGATTATTTTCAAGCATTTGATTTGTCAAACCTCTGAATTTAAGATGAGCTAGATGGTCTTTGTACGTAATTTGATCCATCTTCCAACATATACTTGATCATAATCTTGACAATAAATTTTATGAATTCCTGATTTATCCGTGCTATCTACTGAGTGTTTCGGATTTCCTAAAGGATTTTTAACGTTATTTTAGGAGAAAACAATTTTACGGTCCACCTTAGAAAAGATTTTTTGAAGACCTTTCGTGTAACTTGAATAAAAAATAATTTAATATATGTACTGCTTACTGCTATTGTCAATATATTCTAGCGTGCTTATATGTCTAACTCTTATTCTATCCTTATGTTTCCTAATACTATTATAGACTACATCTTCAGAGAATCCGTTAAAGTTAGCAATCTTGATGATTTTTTTGAGTTCGTTTTGATACATGTCTTTAATTAAAGGGAAATTGAGCTGTCAATATCCGAAAGTTCGTGTGCGCATGAGTGATTAGAATCCTGTAAAATGAATCTATTATTACTAGTAGGTTTTCTATATACGTCTAGTTCCAACATTATTACTATTTCTATTTATTTTTTATTTCTATTTCTTATTACTAACATATCTAGTTATCTGTTATCTGTTATCGTTTCCTTCTTCGTGGATGAATTCAATAGAGGGAAATGTTGAATTTAATTGTAAGGAATCCGTTATTGAACATTCGCTGGTGTCAAAAATGCAAAATATCTTCGATGTATCTCGTCCAAAGCTGAGGAAGATAGGCTAAAGTATTCTTATGGTCGGTTTCAAATTTACCCATAAAGAGGTTAGCCATAAAAGGAGGTGAGCTGTTACTCATTGCCGTTTCTTCCGTCAACATCTTAACTGACAACAACAAGTGACTATTATAGCCCAAAAAAATAGCCTATTAATAAGCAGCAACACGTAAAACAGATCAGGAGCTTGCGACGAGCAATTCTAGATAAATGCGGCCATAAAGTGAAATGGGCAACTTGAAGGTGTGGCAGTTAGGTGGTTATATATATTTTTTTAATTTGCTAATTTGTTAATCTATTCTTCTTTTATTTAATTTGAACAGATCGTACGCACTTTCGAATATATTAAGTAGGTAGTGGTGAATCATCATTTAAATTCGTGTTTTTCTATGTTTACAGAATGTCACAACGTACATCAAGTAAGATATCTAATTGTAAGATCAGAACTGTCAGAGAAGTCTTCGTAAACAGAAATCTCGTAGTTAAAATTCTGGGCACGTCCTTTTGAAAATGACGATGTTTATCTGCCATCAAATTAGATGTGCAAATTATGAAAATTGTTTACTCTATTGCATATTACCACTTTAATAAATAATTAATAAAAATAATAGTACAAGGAACGTATTATCATAAAGTTTTATTACTCGGATGTTTTTTTTTCTAGGAGTTTATTTCCATGCGATTTTTAGTCCTTGATGACGGAGCTTAAGATTTTCTTTGATGTTGTGTTCTATTATTATTTTATGACAAGTAAATTCATCATCGTGGTATATTGTCACATTTTTTTTTTGATTTTATACGTTATTTTTTTTACTAAGTTGTCGTATGTTATTAACTGCGTACTATTGAATATATGTATTTACATACGTGTAATTAGTAAATGCATAATATTCTAAAGCGTTTCAAATTTAATTTCATTGTGCTATTAATTTTACCTATTAATTAGAAAATTGAATAGCACAGACTGGAATAAGTAAAAAGCGCTTTCATACCATATAAATATGTATGTTTATTTATTTTCAATGACTGATGTGGTACTAATAATGCTTTTCAAATAATAGGCAAAAACAGGAAATATTTCCAAACATAAATTATATCCTTTTATTCCTGTAAGACCTCATGATCAATGGTACTAAATTAAGAGCAAAATATTTATCCAAATAAAAAGTATAAAATGAAAAATTTTGTCTCACCTAATCTTCATCTTTATCTTTCTTGGTGCCCTCATCTTCTTAAAAAGAATACATCTTCTGAAGTTCACTAAAACATGAGAGGAACGTTCATTTGAGCGTTACTTTATGTTTACACACAAAGCCAATGTTTTTGTTCTATATATGAACAAATATTTCTTAGCATTCCAAGCACAATATTAAAAAAAATCTCAAATTAATTAAGAACGTAACTTCATCGCGAGATTTAGATGCTAGTGAAATCATTTATATGAAATAGAACAAAAATCTGTTAACTCGAGATGAAGGCCCTGTAAGCCGCACTGTATTAATGAATTTTCTAACGGTCATACGTACACATCCTTTATGTTCTGTGTTACAGGTCGGTCTTTTTCCATCAGTTACTAGTATTTCGTACGTTTAAATTCAGGGTATAAATTTAAAATTAGGTAGGTACCTGTACATATCTCCTACTGCAGCAATAGAACAAGGCATCTTAAAATAAAAAATGTTTTCTCACATGTCTGAAAAAAATTGCTAAACGTAATTCAAATTACAGCATGAATAATTGACTATCTATAGTAAGGAAATCAAACGAAAATGTCAACAAAAAAGGCAAATGTATGAAGACATGTTAAACAAACTCGTCAGTAAAGAAGAATATAAAGCCTTTTACAAAGTAATAGTAGTAATAATAATAGTTTATTATGCCCAACAGATATTACATACAAAACGGACAACAAAATAGAAAAGATAATACGTGTGAACATACAATAACAATAGAAAATACATAGAAACGAAAATATACCAAAATAAACTTCGAAAATCAAAAGAAAATTAAACATTATTAAGAATAAGATTATTAATATAAATCAAGGCCAAGGTGATTAAAGTTTCTTGCCGAGAGGACTAAAGGTGCTCGCTACAGTACGTTCGTCCGAGTAGTGGGAATGCGAAGTAATTTGTTCGATCTAGTTTCCAGACGTGGCACTTAGAGCATGCTCAACTCCTGGCACACTTTGTTTTAAGTATTTTAGTTACGAATTGTCAAAGTAAATGTCAAATAATTGTTTAGTTGTCATTAGCTATTCATGGTGTATAACTGGCATAAGTTTTATAAACTTACGATTCGTGGTTTTGAAATGGGAACTGTTAAGAACCAAGAACTCGCAAAAAGAATTTGCCACTACTTTGAAAATTCTGCGAATCGAGTCAAGAAAGATGTTATTAGGCATTTTACGAAGGAAAGGGTGACCAGAAGGAGTATGTATAATGTTTTGTCATGCTATGAAGTACGTTAATCTGCAATTTATAAATCGAGAGGAGGAAGGCCAATATTTTTAAGAAATAAAACGTTATTGTCTCGTGTTAAAGCCCTTTAAAAAAGAGATCCAAACATGTCTGAAAGAAAAGCGGCTGCCCTGTTGAATATATCGCCTTCATATTTACGTGAAGTTAAAGTTAAAAAAGCTGGAATTAAATCTCACGTATGTAAAAGCATCCCACATTATGTTAACGATCATGAATCGATAGCGAAAATTGCCTGCAGAAAAATTCTCGAAAAATTGGCACCCCCAGGAAGCGCAAAAGTTATTATCATGGATGATGAAACATGCTGTGCTGTTGATCCAAAAGATATTCCTGGGAGAAGATACTATCATCACTCCCAATACAGACATACCAATTGAAAAAAAATTCAAACCTAAGAAAAAATGTTTCAAGAAATATCTGATATGGCAGGCGATGGATGAACATGGGAATGTTTCAAAACCGTCTATTTTTACAGGCACCAATTGGAAAATTTACCTAAATGAGTGTTTACGCAAGAGACTTATTCCCTTTATCAAAAATAGGAATGTTCTGTTTTGGCCTGATATGGCAACATATCATTACGCTGCCAAATGCATAGAATTCCTTCAAGAAAATAACATAGATTTTGTGTCAAAAGTAAATAATGCTACAAATACACCTCGGGTCCGACCGATTGAAAAGTACTGGGCATTATTGAATTGAGGATATTCTAAAAGAAAGACTCCTGCGAAAAGATTGAATTCCTTCAGACGTATAGTGACGGCTATAGCCCAAAAAGTTTGCATCTGTAATGAGCAATGTAAGAAGAAAGCTACGTCAAGTAGGTAGACTAGGAGGGTACGAACCTTACCATAAGTAAAAGTTTATATAAATATGTTGCTTATCATTTCAAACAAAGTTCACTGTTGCTGAAATATTGCGTTTAGTTTATAAGTATTTTTTAATTTTGTGTCAAGAGTTATCGAGCATACACTATGATATTGACAAAGTAGAATTTATTTTCTACGTGTGTTAGGAAGAAGTTACGTTAATTTCTAGAAATAGGGATCCGAATAATGCAAAATTAAGAGAAGATTGAAATGTTATCGTTTCCTCGGAATTATCGTTGGTTAATGGAGACATGTTCATCTAATAAAACGCTGGGGCAAAAGAAGTGGCGCCAGAGGTTATATAAGCCTTCTATTTCTTTAGCTGGTTTCTTTATTTTTCTTATTTTATTATTGTTCTATCTGTGTCTTCCTTCACTGTCGATGTTTTCTCCTTTTTACCGGCACACCGCATAAAAGTAGGTACGTAATATACAGTATTAGCCAAAAATAATATTGTTACCTTTTCCTGTCGTCTTGATCTCCACTGTGGCAACATCAGCAACGCTTCCATTGTCGATTCATTCAGCCGTCGACGGTGTTGTGAATACGTTGTCGTATACATCGAAAATGATCGTTCGACATCCAGTGAAGTAAGATTTGCAAATGTCAGATATTCCTTTTCCTCACCTGGGCATTCTTTATTTTCAGTTATAGACCGAACTTTTTGTAAATCGGGATTTTTCGTTAAAATTGCACCAAATTTTTGAGCAACATCGACTCCTATAGTGTTTGTCAAGTTTTCTAGAGTGGCTTGTAAATTGTTTATGCAATTTAATGCGTTTGATGCAGATAAGTGACTGTTTTGTAATTGCTCAATAGCTTGTGCAACTTCAGAATAGTTCATGGCAATTTCATCTATTTGTTGTTGAACGTCCGAATTGGACTATCTCGAACTGCTGCAGAATCATTTGAACCAAGTTTCAAGATGACATTTTTCACTTGTGAAAAATATTTCTGATTGTAAGATACTGCCTAGAGCAATGTTCCCCATCGCGTTATTACAGGCTGAGGTGGTAGTGGTAATTTCGGACACAATTGTTTGAATACACGGGCGTGTTTGGGAGATTTGATGAACACTTTTTTGGTAGATGCTATTAACTTATCCACCATCGGATACTTCTTTCGAATGGTTTCTGCTACGAGGTGACATGCGTGTATGAGGCATGTTATATGAAGAAAAGTCGGAAAGCATATTTTCAACATCCTACCAACTCAGCATTGTTGCGGCTCCGTCAGTAACGAACATTGTGGCTTGGGTTCTTGTGATACAAAATTCTCTCAACGAATCTTTTATTATCTTGACAACGGTTTCTGCATTAGTTTTCTGAATCCTTTTACTGGATAACAACGAAGCTGGTGGACCATCACGTTTTAAAGGACGCGCTGCAACATGAATGACGCTGTGTTTCTGAGCATCAGTTGTTTCATCCACACATAGGCAGATTTTCTTATTTCTCAACTCGTCTTTTATACATTCCTTTACTGTACCTTGCACACGTGGCAAATTGTATCGTAATTGCATAGATGTTGGCAGCTTCCATGTGGGAACGTACTTAGTCCAAAAAAAGACGAAAGTGTTCATTAGATACTAGATGTTGTGGGATATTGCACACACTTAACATAAAAATAAAATCATATAAAAATTGCCAGTATGGAATACTGTTTCTTAAATTCAATACATGACGTTTACTTTTACAATGTTTTCTACATTCAAACCTATCGCGACTTAGCAATCCGCTATTGCATATTGTGCGATATTATATCTCCCATTGAGGTGACTACGGTCGATATGGTCAATGAAGTCAGATGAAGATTAGCGAGAATCCTGATATGGTAAACATCTCAACTGAACGTGCACAAAACATCCTTCCCGAAAAATCGAGTATCGCGTGATACACTTCGAAGCAATGTTTGGACATATTTAAGGACAGTACGAGTGAATTTTTGCGGCCAGAAAGGTCAGTCGGCAAAGTGGGCTTTTCCCGGTTAACGTCCACCAAAAAAGGCGAAGACGATTCCATTAGCCGGAAAGGTTATGGCGACGATTTTTTGGGATTCGCAAGGCATAATCTTAATTGATTATGTGGAAAAGGAAAGGGCAGTCACGGGACAGTACGATGCTAATTTGTTGGACCGATTTGACGCTGAACTAAAGAAAAAAGGACCCACCACTCAACAGCAATTACGACAGCAAAACTAGTCCAGTTTCGATACGAATTGGTGCCCCATCCACCGTATTCGCCAAATTTGGCCCCTGGTAACTTCTTTCTTTTTCCAAACTTGAAAAAATGGCTTTGCGGAAAACGGACCATATCAAATGAAGAGCTTTAAAGCTTAGATACCCCGTCGGGCCCCGCCACAAGACATTCAAAAAGAAGAAACGGTATGTCGCGTATAAATAAATGATTTTCTTGCATTTAAAAACTATTTTTTAGATTAAACAAATATTTGAATAATTTGTTATGTTGTAAGGAATATGCAGTTGGCACTATTGAAAAGAAATATTTCTTTGAATTCGCGCCGACTTTTAAAGAAAGTTTTCTATCAGTGTAGGTGGACGAATGGTTTCATTCATACATCAATCTATTTTTTTATTTTAAAAATGCTGCCTCCATCTACGTACGTATACAAGTTAGAATCCCCTTAACAAATTTGCAGGAAATAAAGCTCAATTCTCTAAACACCCGTATCTACCAATACCATGGATACATTATAAGTTTACGTCGTCGGTAAACATCGCTTTTACTTCAATTCGACGCAATCTTATGGATTCTAAATCCCCTCGCTGCCAGTTGTTTGTTTGATACCTTTCAGGCCAATCCATTCCTCACCCACTTTTATCCGCGCTGTCGTCATCAATGCCTGCTCGCGCTTCCATTTCCCTGTACGGAATGTATATGACAAATCATTTATCACCTCCCACAGTTGACGGAGGTCTTGTTCCGTAATTCTCGTGTTATTTATTCCAAGATTTGATATTTATTCACATTCGAAGTGAACGTTACACCCTTCGGGCGTCCCATCTCCGCGTACTTATTTGGCGTGCAGCGTGCAACGTACTGTCGCTTTGAACTCTCTCGCGGTACTGTCGAGATCGACTACGAGTTGAAAATTACCCCTACCCACGCCGCTATCGCTACGCTACTGCCATCCGGTACCACCTTTTTAACAAACTCTACTCATCACTCATTACTAAAGCTGGCCACGAGCGGTACCGCGCAGTAGCGTAGAGTCGACCAGGCCTCGCGTTCCACTAGAGTTATTCTGCTAATAGAGATGTTTGCTGCCGCAAATAATTTCGCTCATCTTTTAAATAAAAATTAAGTAACACGTGCTCAAACACTTACCATTTTAAGAGTCTTCCGTGAAATCACAAAGTGAATAATGTCTGTTAAATATCTGCAAAATTAGATATGTTTCAACTGTTGTTTCGACAAAACTAGTACGGCATGAGGAAAAAATGGGTTTATATGCAGAGAACGAACGTTCTACATCTAGTGACGTAATATTTGCGTAAGTAAAATAATCTTTCAAAAAACTTAACGATTCCGTTGACGCAAAGACACTTTCAAATTTTTCTAGAAGAGAAACATTTTTTGCATCTTCAATCACGCATAGCTGTGCGTGAACATGTTGCAATATTTGTAGAGATTCTTCTAACGGCACCGCAGGATTTTGTAATTTTTCTATTGCATCTGCTAGCCCGAAGTAATTGTCGTGAATGATTTTTAAATCCATTTTAACCTGACTATCTTGAAATTTCGACTGGCTTTTCTGGATAGCGGCAGCTTCCTTTGTATCGAATTGTAAAACCACGTTCTTAATATTGTCAAAATATTTATGATAATAAAACGCGGCCGGAAACCATGTTCCCCAACGAGTTAGAATAGGTTCTGGTGGCTCTGGTATGCGGGGGCACAGTCTGTGAAATTCGCGAATACGTTTCGGTGATTTGACAAATACTGCTTTGGTATGCGCTATTAAAGCGTCTACCTCAGGATAACATTTTCTGATACTATCCGCCACAAGATTGAGAGCATGAATTTTACACGTAATGTGTAACAAATTAGCAGAATGCTTTTTAAGAGACCGGCCTACAGAAAGCATGTTTGCAGCACCATCACTCACTAACATCAAGAGTTGGTTTGTTGAAAGTTCAAACTTGTCCAATGTATTTAACACTAACTTTGAAATTACTTCGGCAGTACACTGTTGTATTCGTTTGGAGACTAATAGAATTCAAGGTGCCGATTGATGAGGTTCCAATTTGCGTGCCATTACATTAAGAACAGAATGTTTCTTCCGATCTGTTGTTTCGTCGACACATAACCACAATTTTTGATCTTTCAACTCCGATTTTATTTTTTGTTCAATATGTTCGCGCGCAGATGGCACAATTCTTCGTAACGATGTTCGACTTGGTAATTTGCACTCCGAATAGTTATTCCAAAAGCAGATAGATGGTTCTTTGTCTAGTAAATTAAACGGTATATTACATGCGATAAACGTAACGCATAAATTAAATATAAATTTTTCATTGTCTCGTGCGCAATTTCTTTTTGAGACATGCTTTTCACTATTTACGTGTCGTAGACAATGTTGTCTGGACTAACACGTTAACGGGATTTTACAGATTACACATTTAATTTTAACACCTTCATATATTAAGTCTGGAACTTCTGCAATAAATTTTCGAAGTTTGTCCGACCGCGGTCGTTTTGCTGACGAAATCATAATTTGTCTAGGACAGATAAACAACTGCGCAAATGACCGGCAGCGAAAATGTCCGTACTGCTCCGCAGAAGAAGTAATACTACCGTTCCTCTTGGTCCGAACTGATTCTACGCCGATGCGCGGTACCGCTCCTGGCCAGCGTTACTCATCACTCTCCTCAGTTTTCCCACCTATGTATTTTTATAGTTTGTCCATGCCAATCCGATCGTTTTTCTGATCAACTTGTTCCCACTATTGCTTTATTAATTTTGGATTATTTAGTAGCATGTTGGATTATTTAGTAGATTTCATAGGTTTTACGCGTTCTATTCATTTACAACTTTGAATTAAAGTTGTTTACTTGATTATTTCTACTGTCCATCAAGCGTTCACTATTAGGGGTTGCAAGAGTCCTTCTATTCATGAAAGAACGGAAAACCTGATATGTAAGGAAAATTCCTAATAAATATTTGCTTCACATCCAAATTATTGAATTTCCAGTAACGTTAAATCGAAAAGGATTCCATTTTCCAAAACCGTTTTTTCCCTAAGGTTATCTGGTAAACATCTGCCTTGTAAACGTAGAGGTAATATTATTTGCGTACTTCGCATTCATCTCAATTAATAGTGTTCCCTTGAAAGCGCCGATTTATGTCAAGTTATATATGTAATTTAGTAGCATAACCGTTAGGTCATTGTCAAATATTGCTGCTAGGAAAAAGACGCAGTCATTTTCCTATTTACGTCAATCACGTATTATACTCCGTATCTATGTATCTAACAATAAAATTACAGTACCATTAAAAACAAAGTTTTTTACGTACAATTTTTTACAATTTACATTCTCTTATGGTTGCCGCCAGATAGTACAAGGAACTAAGATATTGTACGCGGGTTATTTTGTAGGTAACACAAGGCACCATTTTACAATAATGAGGTTTCAAATTACATAATTAGAAATTGAAGTGACTTTCAAGAACTGATTAGATCGTACGTTTACTATGGTTGAGCATGTAATAAAAATGGAATATAGTGCTCTGGTAAGACTGATCCTAAGATATCTTCCCGATGATTTTCAAGGGAACCATATTACTTGCAACCTGTAGTATTAGTTATAGAACTATTAATTGCTTCAGTCCATTTACATATAATATCAGAAAACTGCTGATGTACTGAAGTATACTGGTTGTTTAAAGTTGTTGGCCACTATTACTGACTTTGTTGTTATTGTAGCTACGATGTTGGTTAAATTACCAAAGACGCAGTGATTTTTCCGCTGTTCGCGGTGGTGAGAAAAAAAAACAATTGCGCATCGCATTTCGGCACTAACTTGAATTATTTATATCTTTTAAATTGAACACCCTGTATATTTTTCAATTACTCGATAGGAAATGAAATGCTGCGTATTATACTATAACCCTGAAAATCAAAAGAAATGTAATTGATGAAATCGATGAAATCTACGTTGGACAATTGAAACTGCATCAATTTAGTTATAAGAGCAGCTATTGAGAAAGTCAATACGTAATTTATTCCGCTTAATAGAACGATATAATCAAAAGAAAATCGTATTTCAGCGTTTGGTTAAATAATCCCCCTTTTTATTAAACACCCTGTATATATTTTCTCACAAATAAGTAGAGAATGATATTTCAAATAAATTACTCTTATGATGCTGAGCCCGCAGAATGAAGTAGAAATGAGATTTGATCAATTTTAAGAAGAAAGATTTAAAATATAAGTCAAAGCAAGGAAGTTTTGCTTTTTTTAACCCTTTGCAAATCTTGTTCGGCATTGGGATCAATCAGGGAATTTATTAGTGAGGATATGTATTTGCTTTTTGCCTCCGGTTTTCGATTTTTTTCTACTTTTCTGTTGATTATGAGCTTTATAGTCACCTTGCGGTGTTAAGCGAATATTTCCGGATGGAGTGCTGCTTAGTAGAACATACTTTCTACGGCTCTTCCGAAAATTTCGGGAGGAAGCGGAGGTAAACGTTCTTGCCTACTTTGAAGCTAATTCTACCAGCTCCACACGTGAACTGATGCAGGGATTGAATATTGGTATAGGAACTATTCACGCAATGGGTTTCTTCTTGTGGTGTTCTTAAAGAACGCTGAAATACGATGTGCAATTGTTATTTTTCTTAACACCATTGTGATCAGCTGAAAAATCACTACATCCTTGGTAATTCAACCAACCTCGTAGCTACAATAATAACAAAATTAGCAATTATGGCCTGATAGCTTTGACCTGTAGACAGTGTGAGTTTTTTATGTTTAGTATAGGAATCATAAAAACCAGCGGAGTTCGAAAGATTTGCAGTTTCATGTGCCCAATTTCAAACACTGTCTATTTTTCTAAAAACAATTATAGTTAACCAGATATTTAAAAAAATTGATTTTCTACTATTTTGTTAAATGCATATGTCTCCGTTATTACCTATTTGATAGAAAAACGTGAAGTGTTTACAAGATAAGCTAATTAAGGATTTCGTTATGTCTGCCATGCTGAAGTTATGACATAAACTAATGTTTTTTTTAAATGGCATAGTTGACTATGGTCTCACAAAAAATGTCATTCTATAACCTCTCCAGGGATATAACACCTAATATGGTTATTTTAATAATCTATGGTGACTTTGTGTGAGTTATTCATAATGAAAGTGAAAGTAAAGTCAGGTCTTATCTCACACAATTCTCTTTAATAATACGTCAATAAAGGCCAAAAAGCAAACCAGAATTCATTGCTGTGTACATACGTTGCACGTGTCTAGCTGTGTGAGTGGGTGTTGTGTTTTTAATTCATATTCATCAGAGATAATGTCCGATTATAAATTACAAAACAAACCAACCACCAGCAGTGCTGATGAAGACTCTGATGTACGAAAATCTATTGAAAAATTATTACTAACGGATGATTTTATAAACAAAATTTGCGAAAGAATAAGTGCCAAGCTAACACCTATATCCCTACAACAAACCAAGGAACTATAGGCAAAGACAGGGCCAACTTCAGGAAGTAAATCAGAAAATTGATAATCTAGAGCAATACTCCAGAATAAATAATCTTCGCCTTTATGGGATACCCGAAGGTCCAAATAAAGATACTAACCAGATTATTGTCGACTTCTGTCATGATAAGTTGAATGTGGCGGTGCACTCACATGATATAGATGTGGTGCAACGTTTAAAGAACAGGGAAAATGGACTAAGGCCTATTTCAGTGAAGTTCACCAACCGCACAATTAAAAAGAAGATCTACTGCAGTAAAACGAAACTGAGAGGTACACGCAATGTAATTAAAGAGGATCTCACTTCAGGAAAGGTGGCTGTACTGAAAGAACTCCACAAAAATGTATCAAAGAAATCCACGTGAACGAATGATGGAAATATATTCTGCAAAATAAATAATAAAATTCACGCCTGTCGGTCTCTGGATGGATCAAAAATATATCGAGCACACCGGCACCGAATGCAAGTGATCTCACCTGTTAGCATTATACTTGGCTTGCATATTTTAAAAGAATAAGTATTATGTTTTTATTTTTGCAAAAAGGTACTTTTTTAGTTGCATTCTTTCTTTTACATCAAAAAACGTTTGTACCAATATTTTAGTTACGTTGCATTATGTTTTAATGTTTTACTTGTGGCAGCTTATTGCAATTATTGCTTCCTAATTGACAAATTAGAAATATGATTTCGAATAGTGTTAACATAGCATACATTAACATTAGATCTTTATTACCCAAATTAGAAGAACTAAAACTTGTTATTGCTGAAAAGAATATAGATATATTGGCTATATCAGAAACGTGGTTTGATGCATGTTCTACAAACGAAACTACTACAATTAATTATTATAGCTTTTTCCGTAATGATAGGGTGGGTAGAGGTGTTGTTGGTATTTATGTACGCGATACATTCAGTGATTCAAACCCCATCTGATATTGAACAGATTTGTCTTTCGGTGAGAATAGGTTCGCGAACATTGGGCGTTGGAGCGGTATATAATCCCCCACAATCCGATTATAAGCACTTTTTAAATAACTTAGAAAATTCACTAATACACTGTAGTTTTGCCGTAGATCTTTTCAAACCCAGTCATCCTTCTGTATCTTACGTTAACTCGTTCTTAACAACTACAGGGACTAAACAAATCATATCTCAATATACTAGAATCACCAAAACATCAGCATCTCTAATTGATTCTATCTTGGTCTCTGACGATACACACTGCATTGATTTCGGTATTTTTAACAATCATATGTCAGATCATGATTTTGTATACTGCCGCATCGATTCTAGCAGGTCAAGGAAGGAGCCTATTCTTCGAACATTTTGAAATTATAAAAATATTGATGAACGCTGTTTTGTTGACGATTTACAATACATTTACTTTAATTATATATTATATTTAAAAGCTGTTAACGAGAAAGTCATTTATTTTAATTTCAAATTATTACAATTGTTTGATAAACATGCCCCGATAATAACGCGAAAGTTTACTAAAAAATATATTCCATGGATTACTGACAATATAAGATTAATTATGAAACTACGTAACACCGCCAAAAACAGATTTCGCAGTACAAAAAATACAGCTCACTGGAACTATTACAAATCTTTGAGAAATCTAGTGAATCTCTCTTTGGATCTTGAGAAAAAAGCGTATTTCCATCACGTATCCCGTTCAAGTGTCAATAGGACTGTATGGAAGCAATTAAATTCTCTTGGTTTAAAAACAAGCACACCAAACATTCCTTCTACGATTTCCGACCTGGAAAAAATAAATAAGTATTTCATTAATAGCATCCCAAACAATCACACTAATAATGTGCCATTACCTATTTCAACGGTAACTGCCTCTTATTTGTTTACCTTTTCTCTAGTAGATAATAACGAAATTAACACTATAAATGCACTCAAGTCCACAGCCACAGGCTATGACGGTATTAATCTTAGTATGATCCGTTTATATTGTCCACTTATTGTACCTTCTATAACTCACATAATAAATACGTGTATTCTGGAGAACACCTTTCCTGACTGTTGGAAACGCGGTCTGGTTACCCCACTCCCTAAAAAACCAGATGTACAAGATTTTCAAGATTTAAGACCGATAAGCATCTTACCTACTCTGTCTAAAATTTTAGAACGTATTTTAGAACTTGAAATTAGGGAATTCGTGTCCGACCACAGACTGCTTCCAGATGTTTAGTCTGGCTTTCGGGCGGGATACAGCTGCATTACTGCGTTATTGTGTGTAATAGATGATATTCGTAAAGCTTCAGATCAAGAGTTAATAACAATTCTTGTTCTTTTTGATTTCTCAAAAGCCTTTGATACTGCAGATCACGTCACACTTTTAAACATTCTTAGAGCAAGGGGTTTTGGAAACGATGCTCTGTTACTACTTTCCCGCTTCCTGTTCCATAGATCGCAGTCAGCGAGGTTGAATGGTATAATTTCGTCGCCGTTGCCAGTATTACAAGGAGTTCCACAAGACTCAATTTTAAGTCCGATTCTATTCTCACTCTACACTTTGTCAATGATAGAACATTAATCGGGTACTATAAATCTGTGCCGCTGGAACACTGAAACAGTTCACTAAAACCCTTACTACAATACTTAACTCGTACTGGACGCACGTTTCGATAGCCAAGCTATCATCATCAGCAGTAAAACTGAATTCAGTTTTACTTCGTACGAGTTAAGTATTGTGGTAAGGGTTTTAGTGAACTGTTTCAATGATAGAACATCTTCATTATACAAGAGCTCATTTCTATGCAGACGACTGCCAGTTATACTATTCATTTAAACCATCAGAATATATAAAAACTGTCTCGAGAATCAATACTGAACTTGCAAATGTCTATGATTTTTCCACGAAATATTCTTTGCATATTAATTCCTCTAAATCACAGGTGTTAATCTTTGGAAATAATGAAGTTTGTAGTTCCTTATGATATGTTGTCCGAATTCATATAAACAACACTATAATACCCGTGTCTACAAGTGCAGAAAAATTGGAACTAATAATTGATGCCACTTTTCGCTTTCGTGATCACATAAGCAAATGTGTACAATCTTCGTACTCCGTACTAAAAACGCTTTATCCTTATCAAAAGAGCCTTAATGAAAGCTTAAAGAAAAGACTGTGTGAGTCGTGCGTTCTCTCCCGTTTTACATACTGCGCAGAAGTATATCATCTATGTTTAGATAGTGTCACAACCAACCGTGTTCAGAAAATTCAAAATGCGTGCGTCGGATACATTCATGGCATTGGAAAATTTGACCATATATCGCATAAATTAAAGGACAACGGATGGTTGAATATGAGGAATAGGAGAGAATTACAGTGCTTAACACTTTACCATAAAATACTTACCTTTAAGTGTCCGCCTTATCTGCGCCATAAAATTAAGTTCAGAACAGATGTGCACAATGTCACTACTCGTTTCCGTGGTCTAATATCGCCACCCTCCTACAAAACTGTCTTATTTGAAGGATCCTTTTCTTTCAATATCTATGCAAAATATAATAATTTGCCTGCACATTTTAAGACATGTTCAATACGTCTATTTCGAGGAAGGTTATGCGCTTTATTATGGGAGATTCAGAGCAGCTGATATGTGCTGTGATTGTGATTACGATTGAGTAATTAAGAATAAGCAGAAACATTTAGTTTGTTTTTGCAACTGATGTATTGCTTTACTTTTTTCCTTTGCTTTTGAATATGCTCATGCATGCAGAATAGTTGTATTTTAGGCACCCTTTTATTTATTTATTTTATGTGTATATACAGGCTTAGATAAACAGCATATAGCTGAACCTCGCCCTGAGATTGCATAGCAACCTTTTTGTTCTTTTATATAATATTTTTTTATATAATATGATATAATAAAGACTATTATTATTATTATTTACAAATAATGTTAGTATATATATAAACATAATACAATTAAGTTAATATTTAAATTTTCTTGCAATAATACCAAAAGTTAAACAAATTAGGCTGTTACAATGTAAGTAGTTGTAAATGGTATGAATAGTTTCAAAATAATTAAGAAACTAATATTAATTAGAATCAAATTTAAATTTGATTCTAGTTCTAAGTTTTTAATTATTTTGAAAATATTTACACTGTTTACAACTATTTACATTAATTAATACATAATTGTATTACGTTTATATACAGCGTGTCCACCTAATGCGTGGACGGAAAATAATTCGTTTCCTGGGCAATATAGAGAAAAAGTTTTCAAATAAAAAATGTACACAGACTGCACAACATAAAATTAATTCAAGTATACAGGGTGTTTGAGAATTAAGAATTTGAGAATTTTGCGAAATGTTGATGTTTCTTTATCGACCGATATCTTAAACACCTTACGCCCTAGTGCGGTGGTTCAGATTTTATTCGATTGAGTATATCTTAGAGTTTTCAGCAAGATATCGAAGAGTTTTTTATATCAACCAGATTCTACAAGTAGGTCATCGATATCGTTGCTAAGTTTTTTTTTTTATGGAACACCGCGGATGTTTTTATAAAGTCTAATAGAGAAGCTCTTCTACAATTTATTTTGTAAACATTTCCCATACCTAAAATGCGTCCTTCTTTAGTAAATTAAAAATTAAGCTATGCAGATAAGTTTTTTATTTTAAAGCGTAGACTGCTATGATAAAATACCATAAACTTTCGTTTTTCATTAAAGCAAATATGTAAATGTTTTATTTTTTGGTACAATTCCATCATCTACTCAAAGTAAGTTAACCATCATGTATAAATAATAAATAGCGAAAGTAAGTAGATGAATGTTAGAGTTCAATATAAAAGCAATATGATTTATTTAGGAACGCACACGGTTTTCTCAGTAGTGAGAAATATACGCAAAAAACTTATCAAGAACGACACATTTTAGGTTAGGAAAATGTTTATAAAAAGGATTCTATAACAATTTTTTTATTGGATCGTGGAAAAATATACAGATGTTCTATAAAAAAAATGAAATAGCATGAGTTAACCATGGTCGTCGACATCTTGTAAACTCTAGCTGATATAAAAAACTTGTCGATGTACTTCCTAAAACTTCAAAAAATATTCAATTGACTCACGAAATCAGTCGTCTTCATTGACGTATTATTAAAGAGAATTTTGTAAGATAAGACCAGATTTTATTTCTACCTTCATTATGGTTATCTTAAAAATTAATAGAATTAGCGGAGTTTGTTTCAACATAGCAATTAACTTAGCCTTGTAATAGGGATTTATCAACACATGGAAATCGTATAGTTTGACATCTAACGAACATCTGTAGATGTAAAACAATCCTCATAATGAACACTGGGAGAAAGGAATTGGTTCATCCAACAAACCACGAAGTTTTGCACATTTATGTATTCATTCAACTAAAAATATGTTCATTCAACACTTTAGCGAAACTATCCAACTCGCCTTTCAACTTAACAGAATATGCTAACTTTAGTTTAATTATTTTTGTTAAATCAAATCAGTATTTTTATTGGTTGTACTCCAAAACATATAACTTTTAGATCAACCACAAAATTCATTTCACACAACAGACGCAAATAGAGTTCCGTAAAGACATCCTTCTTTATTTAATCCAACACACATTCAGACCTGCACAATCAATGCTTTGTTAGAGGACCAGCGACTGTATAGCTTGATACCATAATTTCTTCGGTTCCTACCTACATTCTAGTGTAGGTTGGCTGAACATTCATTTTAAAGTTGATCTAATTCAAAAAGTTCAACCAATTGTATGCTGTTCTCTTAAACTGGAGTATTGAGTACATTTAACAAACAAAGTTGGTTGAGTTAACCAATTTTTGGTTGGCTCAACCATTTTTTTCTCTCAGCGTAGTACAAAGAAGACCACAAATTAAATTTGGTTTCAATGTATGGTGTGTTTGGCCTATTCATTTTTGACGGAACATTAACCGGTGAGCAATACCTTCATTTTTTACTAAGAGATTCCAGGATATATTGGACGAATTAAATTTGGAAACACGTACTATACAGGGAAACTTCCCAAACTCATGGATAGGAAGAAATGTACCCGTTGGATGGCTACCAGGGTCCTCCGATCTGTACATTTCAGATTTTTATGTATGGGGCTCAGTAAAAAAAAAACAGAGTGTATCGAAGATCATATCAAATACTGGAAGATCTTAGACAAGCTGTAGAAGAAGCTTTTGACAAAACTGATAGGCGTTCTCTCAGAAAAGCAACGAACTCTGTTCTAAAAAAAGTGTAATGTATACATCAACCATAATGAAGGACTTTTCGAGCATCGTTGTAAATATTTTTAATTTTTAGTATTTTATTTTGTATACAATTGAATATAATTCTTTTGTCCATTTATTTAGGTTTCCTTTATATTTGTTTGGCAGTAAAAAGTTACTTCCATGACAAAGCAAGTTAAATAGTTTTTCTTAATTTCTAAAATAACCATATTAAGTGTTACACGTTGAGGAGGTTTTACGGGCTTTTCGGCTTCTCTATGCTTGACGTGTAACGTGGAACCAGTTTTTTCAGACCTTTCCATCCATGACATAATTGAATGAGCGGACGGTTCTCTTCCATATCATGGAATGTTGAAATGATTACGACGCAATCGCCATTTTTGCAAACTGGATTCATGTAAACAGTACGCTAAGCAACATTCTCACACTTCAGCGACCTCGCGTGAACAGAAAATGAATTATTGGACCGCCCGAAATTTCCTGTTTCACTGGTGGACCCTATATTAAGCATCATCAAGTAAGAAAATGCCAGATTATCATACCATTAAATCTGTGTTCCCTGAGGAAGAATAAAATATTTTATTATAAACCAACTGAGTTTTTAAAGCGCTTGCAAAAAACAGCTAAAGTATGTAATTGTTGCGAATTATTATTGCTGAATTATTGCTTGCGTTTCATTTTGATGTTATAAAAAATATACTGATTAGCAGAGCAATATTCCTAATTGGCAGGATGTACGAAACTATAAATGTACAATCCTAATGAATTAATTCAACAAATATCGTAGTGAGGCAATTACAAACAGGCAATTACAAACAATAAAAAAAAATACTTTTATAAAAGCGTAATTTCCGAAGAACTGTGCAGCTTTTATATGTAGTGTCATTATCGTTGCTCCTTCCAATTTACAAAAAAATTAAATCTTCTTTTTTGCATAACATAGTCAGTCTCATTAGCAACATCGAATTATGTTTCCTACCTTCTGCCCTCTGGTAATAACCGGTTCTCAAATACGTATAGAATGTAGACAAGACAAGATTGTAAATATATACATACGTATACAAAATTTTGTTGTAGTGTATTTAAGGGTTTCGTTGTTTCAAAGGAAAATACAATAAATTAGCGTAAAATATTGTCGTTATTGACATAAAATATTATCGATTCCTTCGTATCACCAGTTTCTCGATGAAATTTTATTTTACAACTGCAGCCTTAGTAAATGTAGACACGTATAAATTTAGGAGACATTTAAAATGTACCGAGACATATTTCTTAACAGATCTCCTCAACAAGCAGCAAAACTTGCTGATTATTTACACGCAATTCTTACGTATTCCTTAACAAACAACTGGTTGCGTTCCCCCTGTAATTACCGCAAACGAAATACAAAAAATTTAATTTCCGTTTTCAGATATACATTTATACATGCGTATAATAATTGCTGCTTATGCGTCCGAATATGGTAAGAAGAATAAGTAAAATTTGGCTAAATAGTTTCATTAGTTCAATAAACTATTAAGACAGCCTTCAAATTCATATGGGCAAAACCCCAATCTATCATAAAAATCCCTCTGTATATAATATTTCAGGCAGAATTTTTGTGTAATCAGGAATCTTAGCTTGCAGCTCTACAATAACCCGAAAGAAAAGATCGGTACAAAACTTTTTGCAGTCAAAAATTCTTAAGATGGTTAAAACAATATAATGCAAAACAGTGTTCTTGCTTAAAGAAGACTAGCTGAACAAAAAGATGAAGATGTCCCATAAGAGTGTGGACAAAACGTCAGCAGAAGCTACGACAACAACACAGTTCCAACACGGAAATCAAGAGTATAGTGTTACTGAAGACCGCGGAAGCCTACGTACCAGATTTCAGAAACCCTACCGGGAGGATATCGAGAGGAAGACGAGAGAACTTGGTAAACTACGACATAGACTGGGAAGCTTATTTGTTCTTTATCTTACTTAGATGCAGAGATAATTATATTATTTCTAAATTTCTTGTTATCAAACATCATATTGTTTCCCCTTCTGTCAACACGATTTCTCATCGCGCAAGTTTCGCATTGGTTCGGGAACGAATTAGGCAAACTAGACGTGATCTCTCCATTGCTATCAAACTTTTTCATTTACATTTAGAGCTATCACTCATTTTATCCCCATCTAGTAGGAATACCCTAGATCGCAACATCTATCATCAGGCCGAAAAAACTCATTCACTTACTACCGCACGACAAACGCGAAAAGTCGATTCCCTAACCCCTAAACCATCCCAGAGTTCTAGAGTCATGTCACACACTGTCATACACCCTTCCAGTCGACCTCTATCTTCTGATGAGGTTACTGTAGACACCATTATTGGCATAGAGTCTCCTCTTGTCGGCCTTCCATCTGAAACCGCTGACCCCATTCGCTTTGAAACATTCAAAATCCTCGCACGTGCTAAACCTCTGAAATCAAATCTTCCTAAGTCAGAAACCCCGGCCTCAAGAAACCTGAAATCCAACCCTAAAATTGCTGTACTAAGAATTGATAAGGGAAATGCTACGGTGATCTTGGATAGTGAAGAGTATGAACAAAAAATTATATTCTTACTGCAAGACGGAACCTATTAACTTCTTAAACGTGATCCTACTTCCGAGTTGAGTTCCATCATTAACCCCATTGAAACGTCATCTCTCTCTACCGATACCCAGAGATCACTTCCTAAAATTCACAAACCCAATATTCCCTTAAGTCCAATTGTCACCACTATCAATAGCCCTACCTATAAATTATCAAAGTACCTTTCTAACCTTCTAAAACCTTACGCCAATACAATTTAAATCTACAGGCCACTTGTCTTGCAATCCTCACTATTATAGTAGAAAAATCCACGAATCAATGGAAATCTTTAAACATTCCGACAATTTGAATTGCGAAGACGGCTACCACTTACATTACACGTGGAAATCGCAACTGATTAAACCTCCTAGCAACTGCCACGCTTCATTGATCCATAACTTTTCCTCTCCATTTACCCGAAACTAGCCCTATATAAACCCCTCCGGAATGAATAGTCCCCAGTCAGTCTGCAGTAACAGTCCTGTAGATTTCTCATAAGAGTAAGGACGAAACGTCGGCAGAAGCTACGACAACGCGGTTCCAGCCCGAGTATAGTGAAGAAGAAATAGTTTATATTAAACAAACATTGATAGTTTGTACTAACGGTAGACATCGATACAAGATTTCGATAGCATTTCCATAATATTGCCGAATTTAACCAAAGCAAATTTTCGATTGAATTTAATATTTGGATAATTTTTTAAAATAATTTTTTATGGAATTTCTAATACACTCTAAAGAATAATGGGTGAAAATTATCCCGAGAGTAGGAGGCAACTTTTCTATCTCCTATAACAATGGTAATTTTACCCTGTCGGTGAATTAAACTTAAGTGATTACTAAAGCTGGCCACGAGCGGTACCGCGCAGTAGCGTAGAGTCGACCAGGCCTCGCGTTCCACTAGAGTTATTCTGCTAATAGAGATGTTTGCTGCCGCAAATAATTATCCGGCTCAAATCTTTTCTAAATAAAAATTAAATATGAACAATGCACGTTGCGCATACCAAGAGAATCTTATACACGACTTTTTAGGACGTACTACTCAAAATCAGAATTTTCTTCCAAAAATGGCTTTGCAAATTTTTCTAGAAACAGAAAAACATTTTTTGCGTCTTCAATCATGCATAGCTGTGCGTGAACATGTTGCACTATTTCTAGAGATTCTTCTAACGGCACCGCAGGATTTTGTAATTTTTCTATTGCATCCGCGAGCCCGAAGTAATTGTCGTGAATGATTTTTAAATCCAGTTTAACCTGACTAAGCTTCCTTTGTATCGAATTGTAAAACCACGTTCTTAATATTGTCAAAATATTTATGATAATAAAACGCGGCCTGTAACCATGTTCCCCAACGAGTTAGAATAGGTTCTGGTGGCTCTGGTATACGGGGGCACAGTCTGTGAAATTCGCGAATACGTTTCGGTGATTTGACAAATACTGCTTTGGTATGCGCTATTAAAGCGTCTACCTCAGGATAACATTTTCTGATACTATCCGCCACAAGATTAAGAGCATGAATTTTACACGTAATGTGTAACAAATTAGCAGAATGCTTTTTAAGAGACCGGCCTACAGAAAGCATGTTTGCAGCACCATCACTCACTAACATCAAGAGTTGGTTTGTTGAAAGTTCAAACTTGTCCATGTATTTAACACTAACTTTGAAATTACTTCGGCAGTACACTGTTGTATTCGTTTGGAGACTAATAGAATTGAAGGTGCCGATTGATGAGGTTCCAATTTGCATGCCATTACATTAAGAACAGAATGTTTCTTCCGATCTGTTGTTTCGTTGACACATAACCACAATTTTTGATCTTTCAACTCCGATTTTATTTTTTGTTCAATATGTTCGCGCGCAGATGGCACAATTCTTCGTAACGATGTTCGACTTGGTTTCGTTATTATGCGATACGTACAAATATCATTCATTTCTCGTGCCTTTCTTTGAGGAACATTATATAAGACAATTGCTGGCAAATGGACACTGCGTCAGAAAAGAAATGTGCACATACTAGACTCCGCAAGCGACGAAAGTTACTCAGCTAATCTACGTTCCTCTCGGTCCGAACTGATTCTACGCCGATGCGCGGTACCGCTCGTGGCCAGCGTTAGTGATTACGCCTAGAATACGTTTAATAACATTTATGATTGTTGCCACTAATAAATATATCTTAACGAAACTTTAAGACCCAAGTTAGATGTATAGAGTAGAAATCTTAATGCAATCACTAGCTCTTTTTATTTTAAACAAAAAAAAATTCATCTAAGCTATCGTTAGCAAAGGTAAATCTAGCTTAATCCTCTACAAATTCAAAATATATTCACCACTTTAAGCGTACATATTTTTGTTTGTCGTAGTTTCGGTGATTATATCTACGCGAGAAAATACATAATTACCTTTGTGTTTTATGGAATTCCTCGCATCGAATTCATTGAAATACCTATATTTCTTTGCATATTTAACATTTTTAATTATAAAATGAAAGGAGACGCGAAATATTTCATCCATATATAGCTTGATTCCCGTGTACGAAGTGACACAATTATGAATTCGTTTCGATCAACAAAAATCATAAATCAGGTCTTTCTCACAAGGCTATATAAGTTCAAGTGCAATATTATTGAAATCACAGTACATTTTGCAATAGTTTCATAATTAATAGTAATAGAAATAAGAGATCGTAAACAAGAAACTACTACTACTCTGACTCGGAGCATTACCACTACTAATAGGAACTATGAATATTCATCGACTTCATTCCTAGTCCCCTGGTGTTTATTGTTGCTGCGGCGGCGGAATACAGAGGATTTTGTAGTTCTATAGTGGGACACCGAATTTGATTCTATGTAAAACATATTAGAAAATATGTTAACGTCATGCAATTTATTATTATCTATTTATGTTTTCAAGAGAATACTTTCAAATTGGTCTTCCTGATGGTGAACAGACTCTTGAAATTGTTGGTTCGTTAAACGGATTTTCTAATTTGTTAATTCTATCTACAGGTTACGATTTTCGAATTAATGTCACAAAAGTCTTAAAAGATGTATATATTTTGGTTCACCAACAGCTTACAAAAGTACAGAAGCACAACATACGACTAACATAGATTCATTACGCGTTCTGTTGTAACTTACAATTAGTACAAAATAATATTACGATTATTGGATGTAGTATTCTAGTTTTTGCAAATAGTAAGGTGTTGGTGAATTCTTCGAGATGGTTCTTGAATTCACTTAGAATGGCGATCTACCATCATCTACATCTATTCGATGTCGGTTTCCTTCAATCTGTCCCTTTAATCTTTCTTGACTGCTTATGAGCGTTTGGGTGGTTTGTTCGAACCGAATTGTGAGATTAACTAAAAGTTGCAGCTGATTGCTTACTACATTTTTCATTATTTTTTATTCTGTTGTAATTTCTGACTTCTTCTGACTCGAATTTTTCTCCATTCTCGAAATCCAAATTTCCTGTGATAGCTTCAACACTTCCCATGAAAGTACTCTCTTCATGTTTCTTCTGATAAAGCGAATTGTATCAATACAATTTTGAATTTAGCTACCAATTTCTACGAGTAAAGTTTCTGTTTGTTGTAGATATGGAATTGCAAATTCTATTTTAACATAAAAGGGAGTCTTTTATTTCTATGATCGGCTATTGTCCCCATTATTTGTTCCATCTTTATTCATGCTTGCCCTAACCTTGTACAGCCAGTGCTTCTGCTCTACCGATTTTAACAGTTTTTCCTGTTTGCCTTTGATAATTTTCCCAAATTTCTAATAAGTTTAGATAATTTTCCATTACAACTTCATACTGATTCTCGCTATTATGCCATACCTAATTTTATGGGTAAAATACCTGCTTGGTTTTCTATCTTAATAAGTGAGGTTAATCATCCTCCGATGAAGATTAGTATCAATACTGAAAATAGCAGCAATTCATGGTGTTGGCTGCTTGTTGTTTTTGCCCTTGTTGTTGATATTGATACTGATCTTGACGTTGACCGTAGACCGATAATCTTCCCCGGATACTACTATGGAATGCCCAAAATGGACGTAAATGTATAAGAAGAAGGGGTAATTTGAAGTAACTACATAATTTAACAGTGTTATTTTATAATTACTTATATTTATATTATATTGGTAAGATTTATGTAAATAATCCCTATATGAATAAATAATTGAACTGCTGTCTCGTACGCTAAAAACGTAACCAAAAGTAGCCACTTGTAAGAAGTCAATATACACCTTATTATATTTTCTCAAACAATTTTTACAACAATATTATTGTATTGTATTCCAGTGATATGTGGGTGAATTGTTGTAAAAGTGTGCGCGATTGTAGTGAAAACAATTTTTTTCACACAACGCAGTTGTAATATTTCCCAAGTGCTTTTTTTCTCTGTGTAATCGCCGACTGATTGGCACTTTTATGGCGAGCATATTTTGCAACGGTGTCTATGTATTTTAACAGCCACAGAGCTAAGGAACCTTCTAATGTGATTATACTTTAAATGAAGAAATATCAGGATATGCCACATACGTACATACATACAACAATAACGCTTTTGGTCTCGTGCGACGCCAGCTTTATCCAGAGAACTTCTAATCGTGTATGTTTCATATTTTTGTTTCTCGCTCCTGTTATTACTTTCTCCTATTCGTTCCTCTTTTAATTCCTAGTATTTTTAGCAATCTCAGTAGATCTATTAGAAGGAACGCTGTACGAAATGTATGACAACTGGCAGGGTAAGGTAATAAGATTCAATTTTTTTGACAATTTGTGGAGACATGACGAGCATTGTAGTAATTCTTGCCAGATTTACATTAAAATTGACCCAGTCTTATTTTGCATGTTCATAAAAAACGTACATATAAAACATTCTGGCTTTAATCATAACGAATATCAAGAATAATTTGCGTTTTTAAAATTGATATTTCAGTAGTATTGACAGATTTATAATTGTTGTGATCACGACGATGCCTTACCAAGAGCTGTTTGAGTGAATTTGGCGTTACAGGAAACAAGTTGATGTTTTTTCCTGGTCATTTTTACATAGGGTCAAAAATAAATTAGCAAAACAGTTATTGACGCAGATATTATTTAATATAAAGTATAATAAATATGGTATTTTGAATTCCTATCATTGTCTTCCCAAAATCGTAAAAAAGTAGAGGTGTTTTATTCAAGCTAAGGAAGTCGGCATTACTTTCGGTAACAGCGGAAATGGAATTAAACAGCAGAAGTTTAGCATGTTGTTTTTCGATACGCTACCAACTATTATTCAGAGGCTAGCAGGGAGGAGGAAGTACTTTAGGATCTCCCGTATAGTCTGTCTACACTTTAAAGGTAGATATAAAAATATTTTCATAAAGCGACTAAAGACTAAGTCACAATTCGGCAAATAATATATCAATAACACATTTTACATCTCAGAATAATTTAGGCTGCCCAATGCAAACTTTATGCATAATTTTGTTCCCTTCAATAGATTAATTTAGTTGGTAGTAATAAGTAAATTCATTATCAACTACAAATTGAATGAGTAACTTCAAGAGTTAGACATTTGGAAAACAAATTACATTATTATCTTTAAAACAGCAACATGACGAACATAATCCAATGTCCTAGCAGTTGGAAAATGTATCGACTAAAACAAGTATCATTTAAGATGACAGCTATTACATTTGGCACTATGTATAAGTTACCACAAGTAGTACACACTTAAGACTATTATTCTATTTTATTTAAAGTACGTGTTATTGAAAAATTAGCAACTACTATGCAATTCCATCTTGAACTTAACGTAAATACAGTTATTAGTTTCCTCTACGAATCCAGTCGGGTGTGTGCTTTGCTTAATAATGGTCTAGCATATGCTGACGTAAATAGTAACATTGAACTTCGAAGAAATCAAAATATAAAAACATAAATTCAACGATCATCTGGCTTAATTTTGTAGGAAAAAAAGTTGCTGAAACTAATTTCGGAGAACAAAAGCGGGTCGGCATTTTGAACAAAGACGTAATAAAAAAATCAAGATTGGAACAAATTGCGAGGAAGCTTGTCTCAAAGCCTAGCATTACAGGCATATATAATTATGTACAAAATGTAATTATTGTCCAACGCTGCATTAAAAATAGATAGGTTGCTCCTATACATCTATGGTTCCTTTCCTTAGTAATCCTTTTTTAAAGATTACATGATTTGTTTTCACCTTATCTTTAATAATAATTATCCTACCAAAATTAGCCCTAGATGACGTACTTATACACATGGGTTTGCTTGAAAAACGGCTAATAATGTAATAGCAATAATTATACAGTGAGGTCCTACAAAAAATTAAGTCCCGTACAAACCTCTGATAATTTATGCAGTTCCAATATCAAAAAAGGAAAGAATAAGTTAACCACCAGGTTTCGTATAATACCTCGTGAATATTGGCGTCACTATGCACAACGGCATTCTTGTGATTCTGGAATGTTTAGGTAAAGAGATAGCATGAAGCGACACAACAAGGAAAATGCTTAGAAGGGGGTTCAAGTAGGTACAATTTGACAAAAAAATACCACGCGTGGAATTCTTTCGTGATCAATGTATTATTTGTGCTTCTATTCCTTTGTCACTTTACCAGATTTTTAGTTATAAATTTCTATAATATTCAATTTGGGTCAAATGGAAATCCACATGCCACTATACAATGTGGTTACCATGATGAATGTTCAATAGGGGTGGTATAATTAACCATCGGTCCACTTATTTCACTTGATTAGTTATTTCAAAACCTTCTATAAAGTATTCCCAATAGATTTTCTTTCATTAATATGTAGACAATGTATTAAATAAACTATTACAGAATCTCGCATTTTATTTTTGAGTATAAGCGTTGTGAGTATTTTATTATTAATATGAGTAGAACTGATGAAATGACAATAAGAGAACATGAGATAATATATAGCGGAGTCGACCCAGGGAGTAGAGCATCAGGAGGGATAGGATGTGTAATATGCCAAAATTTAAAGATAGATTAAAAGAATGGAAAGGAATAAACGAAATAATTATGACATGTATGATACAGCTAACAAAAAAATATGTTATAAAATTTGTAGTAATTCATGGACCTGGAGAAAACGATAAAACCATTGAACAAGATAAATTCTGGGGAAACTGCATGAAGTATACGAAACTGGGAAAGCCAAAACTATCATTCTCGGCGATTTCAATGCAAGAATCGGCAACAAAACAGAAGGAACAGAGAAAGTGATGAGAAGGCACGGAGAAGACACCAAGAACAATAATGGTAAAAGACTGATAGACTTCTGCATCCAAAATGGGTTAATAATCCAGAACTCATTCTTCGAACACAAAGACTATCACAAGTATACAAAAGAAAGAAACGAAAAATCTATAATTGATTATATCCTGACAGAAAGAGAGCAGAGAAAAGAGATCGTGGATGTTAAAGTACACAGAAGTGCTGAACTAAGTACATGTCATTATTTACTAGTCTGCAAACTAAAAACGAGAAAAGGAAAGGAGAAGCAACAGAAAACAAAAGGAAGGATACGAAAAGAGACAAAATCTATTAAAATATATAAACTGGAGAATATGGAAATTAGAACTAAACACTCTGAAGTAATAAAACAAGAAATAAATAAAAGAAATAAAGATATACAAGAAGGAAACCTGGAACAATCTTTAAAGATATATCGAACTACGCAGCTATAAATGTATCTGGATATACTATCAATGGAGGAACCAAAAAAATAACAAGTTGGTGGAACAAAGAGTTGAAACAAATTATCAAAAACGAAAAGAAAGCTTGGAAAAAATACTTAAGAGAAAAAACTGAGGAGTCCTACACGAAATACGAAAAAGATAAGGAAAACGGTTAAAGAAAAAGTCCAATTAGTGAAAAGTAAGGACTGGGAGGAATTTGGAGAAAAAATTAAAAGTAACAGCAAAACTAATCAAAAGCTCTTCTATAGGATATTAAAAAGCATGGGAAATTACTTTGTTTTTTTGTTGCACCCAGGTATCGATCTCAGAGTTGCGAGTTTGACTGACTATCTTGAAATATTTCCTGGCTTTTCTTGATTGCTGCAGCTTCTGTCGGATTGAATTTTAAAACTACCTTCTTTACTAACGCAGCCTGCAACCATGTTCCTCAACGTGTAACAATCGGCTGTGGTGGTTCAGGTAAATCAGGACACAGTTTGTGAAATAGTCGGGTACGTTTCGGGGACTTTAGAAACACTGCCTTTGTACTAGCAATCAATGCATTTACTAGTGGAAAACATGTAGGAATCGTTTGTGCCGCAAGATTTAGAGTATGGACTTTACACGTTACATGAAAGAAGTTACCACTGTGTTCTTTAAGAGATCGGCCCAAAGAACGTATGTTTGCAGCACCATCACTCATAAAGATTAAAAATTGCTTAGTTGAAATTTCAAATTTGTTCAATGAGTTCAACACCACCTTTAAAATCTCATCGGCAATACAATTTATAACTCTTTTGGAAACAAGTAAGAAGGAGAATGACGGTCGACGTGGTTCCATTGTACGTACCATTACATTAACCACAGAATGTTTCGTCCACACACAACCACAGTTTTTTATCTGTCAATTCCGTTTTCATTCTTTTTTCTATATGTTCACGAGCAAATGGCACTACATTTCGTATCGAAGTCCGACTAGGTAATTTACAGTCCACATATTTATTCCAGAAGGAGACAAATGCTTCTTTGTCTAGTAAACGAAACGATAGATTACATAAAATAAGAGTAACACATAAATCAAATGTAAATTTTTCTCGGTCTCGTATGCCACTTTTTGCAGAAGAATGCTGTTTGTTTTCGATGTGACGTGGACAATGACTTCCGGGCCAACACATTAACGGGATTTTACAAACTAGACATTGAATTTTAGCGCCATCAAAAATTAAGTCCGGCATGTCCACTATAATGTTTTTAACTGTGTCTGCCATTGGTTGTTTTCGCGACGTACGTAATTGCGACATTTTTAAAGCAAACATAAGCGTACAACTACGAAATAAGTTACAATAGCCTACATATACACAGAACTACTCGCATACAGCATCGATTTAGTACTGACGCTGTGAACGCGTGAAATAAATAATCGCTGACTCCGCACCACATATCTACTACATTGACTGTTACCGCTGTTTGCCCAGTCTAGTCATAATTATGAAGTAAAATAAGACTGGTTTCAGCCTGGGGACTTACACCATTAAATTCTATGAATCTTAATTTTTTTTCTAATGTATCTTTTCCGTTGTGAGGTAAGATAAAAAAAATTGGAGAAGTTCCCCATTATAGAGCTTGCTGTTTAATTTAGGACAAATACGGTGTTATTTATAATAGCCTTCGAACAAAGTTTTCATATGTCATTGATATACTACAAACATGAAACTATTATCAAGCAGACAATTATCGTATTACTTGGAAGAAATATATAATTATAGATTTGAATCCTATTTTCTCGTTATACCATAGATACCTTAGTTTGATTCAATAGAGATGATTGAATCGATTTCTATCAATGTCGATTGTAATATTTTTACTCACAAGTATTTACTGCAAATTCTATTAGTCAGTGACTTTGCAAATCTTTTGATAAATTTTTTGCTAAAAGTATTAAATTCTATAAATTGTCTACTCATATGATTTAATTGAAATTAATGACGTTTAATAATTCCAGACGCATTTTGCTAATAGAGGAAACATAATAATGCTGTAGGTAATGATAAATTACATGTTTCTCGTGAAAAAAATTACCAAATTCTTACTTCTTCCTGATGATATACTCTAACAACCTTGGGAACCTTATCATTCTGAATATACAGTATAGTAATTATAGGCAAATCACCGACATAGCTTACAGCAAATATGTACGTATGTGTGCAAAGTATATTAATCCAATTCCTGCACACAGATTCCATTTTCACGTATGGTAAGTCTAAATACTCTATAATTACAAAATTATATTCATTTCTTTAGAAACAAACGCTCTGCTATTTTAAGGAATTGCATAGGTTATGTAACAAAAAATATGATGTAGATACGAATCTGAGTTGATTAGCTCCGGTTTAATTTCACATAAATTATGTTTTATATAGTATTCAACATAAAATAAACCACTAATTGCTCTTGCCTACAATGTAATAGACATAAACTTAAGAAGCTGCTGTAAATTACCAGATCTAATGTTCATGTAAACGGCTAATAACATTTACACTCCTAATGAACTTCAGAATCAAATAAAAATTATTTAAAATCTTGTAATATAACTTAATTGCCGTGTTAGTTTCAATATAATAATCAATTGTGTTAAATGAAAACATAAATAGAAGTACATCTGCTATAACTTTTTGATAGAACGTTTGCCTTCCATAATTGTTTTTTGCCTTCTCCTGAAATGTACAAGCTTACTATAATAGTTGTGTTTAGTTGGTAACACACACAAAAAATCCTTTGAAGATAATTGCAACAACGTTGTAGGAACGATTTTGTATTGAAAATTTACCTAATTGTGGAAAGCTACATCATCGTTAATGAGTAATTTAATTCAAATATTAGAGTAATTTTATTGTAGTAAAATATGCTTTAAAATTAATGAAAATTCACAGAAGATAGTCTGATTCTTAATACTTGAGTAAAAGAATATGCTGTTTCGATATTCTATAAACGCTAAATAAATTTATCTTACAAAATTAAGAATTCTAGCTATTCAGTATTATAGCGATTTAAGCAAATGTAGGAGAGCCAAACAAGTTAAGTGAATTATATCATCTTGTATTTCCGCTTTACATTTTATAAAAATGTGTGAAATAGTAAGAAAAAACTCGGAATTAGAGTTACATCATTATATTACCTGCTTGTACGATCGCATATTGGGCAAATTATTACCTCCAAGACTTAGAATTAGGGTTTTTATTGTAGTGCCATCACATTATATTAAAATAAGTAATAGAAAATGAGTAAAGTTGTAAGTAAATCATCATCTATCCGTACAGACGATTTCATTATAGAAGCCTACCTAAAAGCATATTTTGCCTCAGGACTAGACCCAGATAGTATTGGTTAATCACCGACAGAAGTTGCAACGAAAAATTTCATTCTTTTCTAGTAAAAGATCTGCTTTATACTCAAATCACATTCATCATTAGTGGCACAGACACGAATGCTTGGAGGGGTGAACATACACCTACGAGCGCAGGTGTAATATTCCCTGTAAATGGCGAACGCTGTCGGTGATAATAAGTACGATAGGTACACTTGCGCAAAATTTGCAAGTTTATTGCAGCAAACGTTAAAAGTTTTGCGCCACTCTTGTTTGCTACAATATTGTTTCACTAATTGCTACAAATTGTCGGCGTCACGGATCCTACAACTATTTCTAGTGCCATTTGCTATAATTGTAGAAGTTATTCTAACATTTTTTTTCTGAGTATATAGGTGGATTCAAAATGGTGATGGTATATTTCGGCTATAAAGTAAATATACTTGCACCTCCCTTGTAGTTCAATTGCATCCTTTCTATACATGATGCATAATTAGTTAGATACGTAACACGTTTGTACTTATATTGTGATCGTCAAAAGGTTAGCATAATTGAGAAAAATATTTTAAATTGAAAGTTAAAATCGAAATACTGCCATTTTCAAAACGTAAGCAAGAAAATAAATATCCAGCCCCAAAAACTTGTTTGCTATAATTTTTTGCATTTTTCAAATTTTGTTATTTTGATTGAAAACTCTAAATATTTGTAGTTACTGAATGTAGAAACTGTTAATTACTTTGTTAGGTTTAGTATTACTTATATATAAAAGTATCACACTTGCATAATTTTTGAGTTACTAATGCAAGGCATTTTTTGTGGGAGGTATTATTCACCGAGATTAAGTTTCGCTTTACGTGGCCACTAAGAACAAATTCGTATTAATGGGTTGCTGTCACAAGAGCAAAGTGAATGTTCCTTCACAATGCCCTGAATGCGGAGATTTTTTTTTGATTCAATTTACACGACTGACATATAAGTAGTCTGAGCAAACAGCGGTAACAGTCAGTGTAGTAGGTATGTGATGCGGAGTCGGCGATTATTTATTTCACGCGTTCACAGCGTCAGTACTAAATCGATGCTGTATGCGGAGTAGTGCTCGTGTATAAGAGGCTTCGTAACTTATTTCGTAATTGTACGTTTATGTTTGCTTTAAAAATGTCCCAGTTAGGTACGTCGCGAAAACGACCAATGGCAGACACAGTTAAAAACTTTATAGTGAACATGCCGGACTTAATTTTTGATGGCGCTAAAATTCAATATCTAGTTTGTAAAAAATGTGTTGGGCCAGAAGCCATTGTCAACGTCACATCGAAAGCAAACAGCATTCTTCTGCAGAAAGTGGCATACGAGACCAAGAAGAATTTACATTTGATTTATGTATTACTCTTATTTTATGTAATCTATCGTTTCGTTTACTAGACAAAGAAGCATTTGTCTCCTTCTGGAATAAATATGCGGACTGTAAATTACCTAGTCGGACATCGATACGAAATGTAGTGCCATTTGCTCGTGAACATATAGAAAAATGAATGAAAACGGAATTGAAAGATAAAAAACTTTGGTTGTGTGTGGACGAAACAACCGATCGTCAAAAACATTCTGTGGTTAATGTAATGGTACGTACAATGGAACCACGTCGACCGTCATTCTCCTTCTTACTTGGTTCCAAAAGAGTTATAAATTGTACTGCCGATGAGATTTTAAAGGTGGTGTTGAACTCATTGAACAAATTTGAAGTCGCAACTAAGCAACTTTTAACGTTTATGAGTGATAGTGCCGCAAACATACGTTCTTTGGGCCAATCTCTTACATGTAACGTGTAAAGTCCATACTCTAAATCTTACGGCACAAACGATTCCTATATGTTTTCCACTAGTAAATGCATTGATTGCTAGTACAAAGGCAGTGTTTCTAAAGTCCCCGAAACGTACCCGACTATTTCACAAACTACAGCCGATTGTTACACGTTGGGGAACATGGTTGCAGGCTGCGTGTTAAGCCGCAGCAATCAAGAAAAGCCAGGAAATATTTCAAGATTGTCAGGTTAAAAGAGATTTACGAACTATTCACAATAATTACTTCGGACTAGCGGAGGGAATAGAAAAATTGCAAAATGTTTCGATGTCGCTAGTGGATTCTGTTCAAATTGTGAATGATGTTCACGCACAGTTATGCGCTGTAGAAGGCGAAACAAATTGGTGGGTAGAGAATTTCCGATTTTCTTATATTAAGACTAATTAGTGAAGGTGCGTGTGAAGATGCATTAAGTTGTTTCAAAGATTATTTTAAATATGCAAATATAACATCGCTAGATGTCGAACGGTCGTTTTCGGCATTAGAAAACATTTATTCTGCACGTCGTACTTACTTGACTGAAACAGTTGTGGAAACATATCTAATGATTCAAATATTTAACAGATGTTACCCAGTTTGTGATTTCAAGCAGGACTTTTAAAACGGTAAGTGTTTCAGCACGTTTTATAATTTATTTTTTACCTTCTATTTTATGTGTAAACTTGTATGCGTTCGCCACGCCTCTGGCTGTTATCGCATATTTACCTAGGTTACATATAAGCAGATAAATAGATTGCCATGTATCGCACCGCTGTTAAATTAAGTTAGATATTTTGTTTATTTTCTTTCAAATAAACATACACGCGAGTGTCAATTGATCTTTTTTAAACTTTGGCTGGGTAGTATGAAAAATATAGTACCTATATCTCTTGGGCCCTAAACGCTTTTGCGGTTTCAAATGTGGGTCTTACCTGCAAAACTGCACACTGCATAGGTAATTGTTTCAATAACACTTCGCGATATAGTCCGAGTCTAAATAAAAAACGCTTCTTTATAAATACTATCAAATGCTGGATCGACAAATATTAACGATAACAAAAAATAATCAGAACGGATGAAAAATCCGCGGTTTTCTTGGTTTCTCTCGAAGTAATTAAATTTTTAATTGATGTAAAGAAATCTCAACTCCGCTGCCTACAGATATGTTGCAATATCTCGACAGACATATTATTATTTGCCAAATATACTAAATCATTAATATATATTAGCTTTTGCCGACAATTTGTGAAAAATCCGTGTTTTTCTTGGTTTTGCCCGACGTAATTGAATTTTTAATTAATGAAAAAAAATTTCAGCGTTAGGTTCGAACCTATGACTCTCGTTAATTTTCTGCAAGGTATTGGATGCCTACGCAAAAGAAAGAAATATCATTTACCATACTTTCTATTTTACGTGTGGAACAATTACTATTAAGGGATGATTAACTTACATTAAACATCTTTGCAGAAGTCTAAAAAAATGTTAGTTTATGTCGAACGATATCATGAAAATATCATTAGTTTGCCGGAGTTCACTTTCAAAGAAAAACAGATTCTTTTACTTTTACTTTAGTTAAGTAAGTAAGGCTTCCAACTAACAGCAGTTAAATATATAGAAGTAAAAACAGAAATTAGTTCTTCTTTCGAAAATGTAAAAAAATACCAAGGAAGGAGTAAAACTGAAACAGTTCACTAAAACCCTTACCACAACACTTAATTCGTACTGGACGCACGTTTCGATAGCCAAGCTATCATCATCAGCAGCAAGACTGAACTGCTGAACTTGAGTTCAGTCTTGCTGCTGATGCTGATAGCTTGGCTACCGAAACGTGCGTCCAGTACGAATTAAGTGTTGTGGTAAGGGTTTTAGTGAACTGTTTCAGTATTCCAGTGCCACAGTTTTAGAGTACCCGTTTAGAAGAAGTAAAAACTAAAACTAAATTATAATTTTCTGTAATTTGTTCACCTTTCTGTAGAACACATCTGTATTTTAACGGTAAACTTGGAATTCTCCAAAGTAAATAAAACAAATGTAATATCCAGAATCGTAATTATAATAAAAGAGAACAAGCAAAGTATCCTTATTATGGGGCCAATTTATATACATGTTGACAACCAAAACCGAGTATATCTGCGTATCTAACAACGAAAGGAATATTATGGTAAGGACTTGGGGCAGCACTGCCTACCGTGTGATGTATGTATGCACGTTGGCTCAGGCTTCACCGAGCTGCGAGATATATTGTACGTAGCGCGATCTAGCATACCTGCATTTATCCCCGTCGGCCAGTCTCACCGCGCTGTAAGGTTCTAACAAGAAGTCGTGGATTTCGAATACATTATGTTAGTTCATACAACCGCAGAGATGGTATAGATCATTAAATGATATTTTGGGAATTGCCGTAAATGCCAACAAATAGGCGAACAGCCTCAAATCCCTCCAATGCATCTCGAGGGGGAGGAGAAAGAAGTGAGGGTTTGTTCGTTAGTTGAAATGGGCGAACCTTGCTCTAGCCGACAAATTGTAGACGAAATCGATGTTAGTAAAAGTACTGTGAAACGTATTTTGAAACGCAACAAATACAAAAGTTACAAATCTCAACATTGCCAGGAGATGTTTCCCCTTAATAAAGTAACATTGTTAGAATTTCAATTTATTTTGCACAATTATCGAATTTATTTTTCTTTAGTTTAATTTTATAAGAATCGTTGTTTATTTTCCTACTTACAATTACTTTTTCGTTCTCCCACATCGTATAGCAGCAACAAAATGAATATAAGAAACTGACTAACTTCATCTGAGAATACAGAAAAATTACGCAGTAATTCTGTTTTAACACATTTTGGCATTAAAAGGTATAATAAATTATATTAAAGGCTATGACACTTCTCATACCTGGTATTACGTGAAATACCTCTTAAGTTTTTACAAACACAATGAAAATTTTTTTTTGGTTAAGATGTATAAACTTTCATATGCGTTCGAACCAATTCTCGAAACATTTTTTCCACTCTGGAAGTGGTATCTCCAAAACATGGTTTCAACGGCCTTTTGAAGTGATAAAAATCGCTGTCGGCGCATCTTTTGTTTGACATTCGGGAACAAAAAGATGTCGTTAGGCAATAAATCGTGATAATCGTTAGGCAATAAATCGTGCAATCGGCAATAAATGTTCCTCCCCTTCCAAATAATCCATTGTTTGACGTGCTGTATGAGAGGCATTGCCATGATGAAGGATAATGCGACGATGTCCACTATTTTTCCTGATTTTATCGATGCTTGCAACATGTCCAGTACAAAGAAAGAAGCATACATGATTTTCTTTTAAGTGCTTTGTGAACGAATAACTTTTGTTGGATTCGGTTCATCTGGGAGCACCCAAACAGTTGATTGTTGCTTAGTTTCCGCCTCGTACGAATATATCCAAGTTTCGTCACCTGATTTTGAAGATCCCCTGTCGACTTTTTTAAGCATTTCCATACACCTTTTTTATGCTTGAATCAAGTTATACGAAATCCATTGGGAATAGACCTTTTTTAAACTGAAATAAAAAGTATAGCTACTAAACAAGCGGCAAAACATACTTACTACGCCAATTATCGAATTTATTTTTCTTTAGTTTAATTTTATAAGAATCGTTGTTTATTTTCCTGCTTAGAATTACTTTTTCGTTCTCCTACATCGTATAGCAGCAACAAAATGAATATAAGAAACTGACTAACTTAATCTGAGAATACAGAAAAATTACGCAGTAATTCTATTTTAACACATTTTGTCAGAAGGCGTTGAATTATAATATTACATGATTGAGCGGATATGCCAGACTCGAATACACTGTTGCCATTCATAACATACATTAACGACTTGCCAGCGAACATAAATACCATTAGGACGTATATGTATGCCGATGATACGTCCATTCTCAGCAGACCGATGAACGCTACATCAACAAATTCAAATACTGTCCAAGCGGTGGAGGAGGCCACTGAATGGTTTAGTGCTAATGCACTAAAAATCAATATTAAAAAAACCCAATCATTAGTGTTTTCCACTAAACGAACAGAGGATCGAAGTGTGAAATTTCTGGGTATACACTTCAGTGACAGCTTAAAATTTAATGATCACATTACCTATTTGCAACCCCAATTAACGTCATCAATATATGGAATCCGCCGAATTATAAAACTGGCAGGATGGAGAGCGGCAAGAACAGCGTACTTTGGGACCTTACACAGTAGGATGACATATGGAATTCTGATATGGGGCGGATCGGCAGGGGCACAAAAAATATTCTTGCAACAAAAAGAAGCTATAAGAGCAATTATGGGTGTAACAAAGCAAACCAGCTGCAGAGACCTGTTTAAACATCTAAATATTCTTACATTGCCCTCATACGATATACTTACCTGCTTACCATATATTCATGAAAACTCCCCCAAACTTGTTCACTCTGACAATCATTCCTACAATACCCGTCATAAATCCGACTTAGTGATACCCTACCACCGTATAAGCCGAGCACAGTCCAGTACAAACTATGTAGCACTTAAGCTCTACAATTATCTACCAAGGGAAGTGAGAGAACTAAATGCAAAACGTTTCAAGATGGTTATAAACAAACACCTAATCACTGGCACTTTTTACAACATTGAAGAATACCTCAGCAACGATACTTCGCTGTGTATCTGGTTATAGAATACTTTTGATGTACAGAATGTATGTTTTGTAGTGGTCTCATATACATTTTGTTTTGTAATTGTCCCATATATATTTTTATACATTTTATACATTTTTATACGTTTTATACATTTTTATACATTTTATACATTTTTATATATACATCATTAATGCAATTTTAAATTTTTACAAATATCTTGACTTGATATATACTTAGGTAAATATCGTATTATTTATTACATATATGTTATATACTAAATATTTTCCTGACTATTCAAGTACTGTATAAAATATACACTAGTTGAAATAAAGAAATTGAAATTGAAATTGAAAGGCAATACCCCGTTCATATCTGGACCAACGTCTATGCATATGAAATAGTCTCTTCTTGATTAGATACGTATGTAGCAGTTAAATAAGAATTCATTGTTAACCTACATGCAGTACCTTCTAAAGAATCTTTTTAAAATTCCAGTACTAACACCTCTTAATCAAATCTGCTTAAGAATTTGCACAGTTTGGTTTTTCAATGTTAATATTCCACGTCGTGCTTTAGTTATTTTATTGTTACTGCAATAGACACATCTTGCGTTTGCATACATTACTTTGCATTAACAATTTTTTAAACAGGTAGTCGTACATTTGATCTTATTTCAGATTATCGTGCGTTTCCAGCAAATTATTACTTCGAAGCGAAAATTGCAAGCGTAGTCCTGCAAAACATATTTTTCACGAGACCTTAATGATAATATTTTTGCTATTGGTTTTACATAAATAGTTGTTCACGACGTTGGTATAACATGCTGTTGCAGCTGCGCCTTTTTGCCTCAGGGCAGTTTACATTAACTACTTAAATTTTCAGTCGTCCTACGCTTAAGACGTTTCAAGTTTAAGATGAACAGAGACGGTTAAATGCGTTGCTAGCATGGCATATCATTAAGCTTTTTACTGACTAACCGTCAGTCTAGTGCCTGCCATTTCTCTAGATTATCGTTTCAGTACCTTGAAATACGTTAGCATAATGATATTTTTTCGCACAAAAAATAGATAATAAAACCTATATAATAAAAGTGAGTTAATAACTTTTACCATCATGTTAACAGGCTTTATCATAATGTTAATTAGCTTAGAATTATGTTACCTGTTCATATCTGATACGTGCTTTCCAATATATTTTTACACCCCTTATCAAAAAACCTGGCCATCCCTCGGCATTAAAAGGTATAATAAATTATATTAAAGGCTATGACACTTCTCATACCTGGTATTACGTGAAATGCCTCTTAAGTTTTTACAAACTCAATGAAAAATTTTTTTTGGTTAAGATGTATAAACTTTCGTATGCGTTCGAACCAATTCTCGAAACATTATTTCCCCTCTGGAAGTGGTATCTCCAAAACATGATTCCAACGGCCTTTTGAAGTGATAAAAATCGCTGTCGCCGCATCTTTTGTTTGACATTCGGGAACAAAAAGATGTCGTTAGGCAATAAATCGTGATAATCGTTAGGCAATAAATCGTGCAATCGGCAATAAATGTTCTTCCCCTTCCAAATAATCCATTGTTTGACGTGCTGTATGAGAGCTGGCATTGCCATGATGAAGGACAATGCGACGATGTCTATTTTTCCTGATTTTATCGATGCTTGCAACATGTCCAGTACAAAGAAAGAAGCATACATGATTTTCTTTTAAGTGCTTTGTGAACGAATAACTTTTGTTGGATTCGGTTCATCTGGGAGCACCCAAAGAGTTGATTGTTGCTTAGTTTCCGCCTCGTACGAATATATTCAAGTTTCATCACCTGATTTTGAAGATCCCCTGTCGACTTTTTTAAGCATTTCCATACACCTTTTTTATGCTTGAATCAAGTTATGCGAAATCCATTGGGAATAGATCTTTTTTAAACTTAAATAAAAAGTGTAGCTACTAAACAAGCGCCAAAACATAGTTACTACGCCAATTTCCATAGTGTAGCGACCTATGGAATCACGATATGGGGTGCCTCCGTCGAAAGTAAACGTGTCCAAGTTTTGCAAAAACAAGCGATCAGGGTACTGTGTGGACTAAACTACAGAGAAACATGTCGCGAAGTGTTTAAAACAAAAAAAAATACTCACCATTACCAGTATCTTCATACTTGTGTGAAATTCGTTCACGTCAACCAATCGCGCTTTAGACGAAATGCCGATCTGCATACACATGAAACCCGAAACCGCGACAAATTTGTAATTCCCCATCATCGGTTGAAGGTAACGCAACAAGCCGTGGATTACTGGGGTGTAAAAATGTACAACCATCTGCCGAACCAGCTAAAGACTCTTAGTAAAAACCAATTTGCCAAAACCATGAAGTCCCTACTTTTAAAGAACACTATTTACACTTTAGAAGAATTCTTTAAAGCGTCACCCTTCTCCTGACTACATTTTTTTAAATATATGTATTTTGTTCCATGTCTGTTTATTTATTTATGTTTTTATATATACACATTTTATTTATACAATTATTTTAACTATTTATATACATATTTTTATTATATTACTATTTATTCACTGTTTGGTTTTCTACGTGTTTGTCTTGTACTTATGTATATTAACCAAAAAATAAATGCTAATATAGCTTATGGTATTGGTGGAATCATTCCCGGCAAAAACAATGTAGCAGAGAAAATAGCGCTAACACATGAACATGTTTCTGCCTACCCGGCGTCATCAGCATGGTTCTGAGCACAATCTTCTGCTGCTAATCATTGCGTTTGCCTCTCAGTTTATGTTGCAAATCTCCAAAACAGCACTGAATATGTCTTTCGGCGACACTTGTCGCCGAGAGACATATTCAGTTTCTCCGTTCAAATCCTTACGCTGGCGTCACGTCGGAAAAATGCAGAGTGTTAAGATCAAGCAACGAGTTAACCTCAAGTTTCTTGTGAAACACGAGGTTCTAACTACCCTTCGTGAACGAGTGAGAAGGCGAAGACCCGATTTGTGGAAGAGCAAATCCTGGATGCTCCACCAAGACAATGCGCCAGCCCATTCCGCCTTGTCTGTGAAGGCGTTCTTTGCGAAATCCGGGATCACCGTGTTGGACCACCCACCCTACTCGCCCGACCTGGCCCCCTGTGATTTTTTTTATTTCCTAAGGTAAAATCGGAGCTTAAGGGGACAAGATTTGACAGTGTGGAAGCGGTGAAAGCGAAAGCGACGGAGGTTCTCAACAAGCTGACAAAAACAGACTTCCAGCACTGCTTTCGACAGTGGAAAATTCGTATGGAGCGTTGTAGGGATCGGCAAGGAGAGTACATTGAAGGGGATAAACTTTGTAATGTAATTGGTGATCAATAAATTCTTTTGTAGCACCAGTCCGGTTATTTAATTGCCACACCTTGTATATAAGGTTGGTTTTTCGCTTAGTTTGTTAATGCAATTTAGCTGCTGATGATGATAGCTTTTCTATCGAAACGTGCGTCCAGTACGAGTTTAGAGTACCTCTTTAATAAATAACTACATTCTCAATATTTTAATGAAAGCTACAACTACAGTAAATTTCCAGTATTCATTTAATGCCGTGGAAATATTTCTACTTCAGACACCTTCATAATACAGAATGCATGCATCACATAGGCTACTTGATAAAACATGTATTTAAATACTTGTTTTCTTACAATTATTATGTGCTCATGTACACTGCATATGTCAAAGTGGAATTAGATGTAATTGAAATAGATTATTTTAATTACTTTAGTCCTTATGTTTGCCTATATTAATATACTTTTTACGTCAATACTTACATGCGTAATGACAATTCTAAGATTACATCTCTTCTACTAATTATAAGTGTACGTAAAAGACCGTCGGCAACTTCCTAGTTGTTGTAAAATATAATATCTTGTCTGCTTGTCTGAACATATGACTTATTAATTTCGCAACAGCAAGTTTATATTGTTTCCTCAGTTATCAAAAGTTTATATGTCACCTCAATTATATTCACTGCCATATCGCAGTACACATTTGTTAATGCACATTTCTGATGTTCTCCTGCACTACCGCAAAAATGAACGAAATATGTAAGTACATATGTATATCTAGATCAAGTGCAAGTATAAATGTAACACTATTAAGTGATTTAGCGAAATAATTAAACTGAAATGTCAATGAAAGATTTACTATATCGAATATTAATTCCCATACGAGTCCAACTTCTTGTTTTTAAACGATAAATCAAGTTCACTCTTCCAAAAACATTTATTTTATTATTATTTAAAAAAATTCTCTATTAAGCATTGTCGTTTACATTAACTTTTTCTTTAATGAGTGCCTGCTCCGGGTGGCAAGTTTTCTGGGGAGTTCAATACCACCTCGAATCACTATTCGCATATTAGGAAAAATTAATTTGCGCTTCACCCCTGACATAGCGAGGGCTGCATAGTATAAAAGCATATAATTGACATCTTTTTTAATAAATTTACACATTTACAACAAGTAATATGTATTTGTAACATGGATTAATCTTCCTGCGTGAAATTTTACTACCTAGCGCACAGAAAAAAAAATCTTAGAATAACTTCTATAATTGCAACAAATGCCGCTACAAATAGTTATAGGATCCGTGAGCGGACAATTTGTAACAATTAGTGAAACAATATTGTAGGAAATACGAGTGACTCAAAACTTGTAACGTTTCTTACAATAAACTTGCATATTTTTCAGCCATTATGCAAGTCTATATAATTAGATCATTCTATATTAACCTAGTATAAATTATGCAGTATTTTTATTATGATCGTTGAAAGAACAAGTAAACGAAACTATATACATACATATCTCGAATATCTACTCCTCTTCCTAGAGCTGGACGGAGGCCTCTTGAGTTCTTTTATCAGTTCGAGACAGAATAGTTTTCTTTGTTGTCTTTCTAGTTCTAGAATATCGTGGGCTCTGATTACTCTGCACCGGGGTGGTGGAGGGCGATCCTCCACAGCACGGGCTAGGCGTGGATTAGAGGAATTCCCCGCTCTCTTCTGCGCTTAGCCATTTACAGGGAAGCATTGGTCGGCCACAAGAATATTACATACCTGCGCTGCTTGTAGGTGTGTGATCACCAGTGAACGGCAAAATCGTAAGGGATATGGCTCAGAACCACGAATCGAAACATGATACAGAGACGCACTAAGTGTATGTTGCATATTTCAGACGCTAAGTTTTTATAAATGTATTTAAACGAAATTCATATATTAATTATACATTGAAATAGAAGATATGTATATATGTAATAAATTTGTTTCAAGTAAAAGAAAGGAATTAGCCATTACTACAAGAGACTTTTCTATATTTTCCGCAGTAAAACGGATTCTTTTTAAGGTTCCTATAAACGTTTGCAATACTGAAATATTGTTTATTGAAATTTCAGGAATATTTTCAAAAATAATGAGTAGTAGAGAATAATTTTGGTAAATGAGTATGAGAGCGATCTTTCGAAAAGAGACGTTTTGTGTGGTTGAATGTATAGGGTGATTCATTTATCTTGAGACGACTGAATAACTCATAAACCATTTATTTAATCGAAAAAGATGTAAATAAAAATTTTATTATATGAAGGAGGAAAGTATATTATAAGGTCCATGTTTAATTTTAGTGCCATCAATGTCTTTCGAGTGTTAAGTTGGTTTTTTTCAAATGGAAACCTATATTTTTTTAATAGTAAAGTATATTATTGTCCACGAAAAAACAAATAACTTTTATCTTGTAGCGAACCATCCCGTTTCGTCGAATTTAAAGAGTTTAATTCTGGAAAGAACAAAGAAAAATTATTATTTCAATTTTTACCTGTCTTGTTTAGTCTTTAAATCTTTGTTGTAAATCGTAAATTCACTTCTTTTAATTGTTATTTCAGATTCCAGAACCATTTATTTTGTACTCCAGTGCACTCTATAAATGTGGTCATTTATGATGTACGTTAGTACATATTGTATAAGCACAAGTTACGAGTTTTGCGAGAAGCGCGCTCCGTTTACACGTAAGGCCACATGACGTATATAAGCAAAAAAGAGTAAAATTCAATATAAAAGGCGAACGGATTCGCGTACATTTGTCTTTTCTGTGGGCCTCGAGCTTCGAAAAGAACAACCCTTCTGTGGCGTAAGCTTCGGGGGAACATCTCTAAGTGGATTTGATCTGCGGGAGAGCCTAGCCAAATTTCATCCTTCTGCGGCTGTTAGCAGCGTCCGATGAAGTTTGGACAATGTAATGTCAATATTACAGGACAGTGTGGCCTAAGTTGCCTGTCGTGAAATCTTGACCGAAATTAATCTAAGTCCGTTACCGAGAATATTATAAGTGTCTTGCCTTTCAAAGACCCGACTAAAATCCGATCGAACTCGTAACTGAGAAAGTAAAGCATTTGTTTCTTTTTCAATCATTTTGCCTGATCTATATATTTGTATATGCATTTGATTTTGGTTTGCTAGAGAATTTTATTTTGTTTGATGAAGTTATGTGTAAATAAAGTATTATCGTTGTACTTACATCTTTTCCTGTTAAATTCAACCCTTTGGCATTTTCAACGCTACTCCGTGGTTAAGACTGCTCACACACGCCGAATCAATCGATCCGATATTCACTTAACTTTTCTTGATCACTAAAAGCCGTAAACATCTAATAGTTTTATTTTAAAAAGTAAATAAACATTAAGCCACTTAAAATACAGCTGGCGACATCCCAGCAACGGCAAATCAAACTATATTACGAAGTCGATAATATAGATCCCCGGTACACTGAGTATGAGATCTTAGTGTTTAAAATAAGAAAAGTTAATGTTGTATACTTTATTCCCGTCTAAATCACTCAGTAACATCAAATCGATTAAAAAGGCTTCGCTTTAAAACGATTGCAGTAAAGGAAGAAATGAACTACAAATCAAGGAGGCTTCATTGTTGTTGCACACATCTTTCGCTGCATTTGTTAGTTTTTTTGTGTTTATTAGTTACTCTAAAGCGTCGCGCAAACCAACGCGATGGCGATAGCAGACGTATAAGTCCAGAAGTCCTACCGAAAACATATGAATCTGTTATTCATCATTAGGGAGCGGACCGACGGCTGTCCCTATCGCATCGGGAGACGCTAGAACATAGACGTACTCGTATAGCACCTACATATACACCGCTGCTCTGTTAAGCAGTCTTTCACAAAGTTTTATTGTAGGATCGTTCGCGCTCTCTCTATATAATATTTACATATTTATTTTTTCCTTTCCTTAATTTACCCCTAAAAATTATTATGTTAAATTTTCGGTTGCTTAATTTCAATTTCTTAATACAATACTTATTTTTTTGCGTTTAAGCAGTGTTACAATTCTTTTCTATTCTTTTATCAGGTTTGTTAGTTGGATCAGTTCAGATGAAGCAATGAATAGATTAGGTAGAAGTGCGGTTAACGTTGTTATTGCTGTTTTACACTCAGATATATCAACAAAACCATATCTAGTAGTAAGTATGATTCTTGAACCAGTGAATACTCAATGTTTGTTTTATTCTAATAATGTGAAGAAAGTATCGTAGATAGTTTAAATGAGGATACACAATGTGTAATCAAATGTAAAACAGTTTTGCAGAATCCATCTCCACATATTAATTTCAATTTTATCGATAAATCTTTTGGAGATTTGGCTAAAGAAGTAAATACTGCAAAACACACACAAGAAATAATACTCTAAACAAACTGCAGAATATATCCGGCAATTTTGGTGCTCCTTTGAGTAAATATTTAATCAAGGTTTTGCTCTTAATCCTGTTCTAAATACACTTAAACGTGTCTGCAACGAAAATATTGCATATAATGAAAATGACGGATGCAGTAATCTTACATCTCCTTTTCGAATGCATATCTCACTAGTTGTGATGCTAGAAAAGTTTCTCTATATTTAAGGATGTTTTGACTGACAAACCGATCCATTTAGAATGTGTCCTAACAATTAAAGTGAATAAATCATGCCGAACGTAACTTACATTTGCATTACCTCATGTTCCACGTATGATAAACCTAACACGCATCTACGGCACTGAAAACTCACATTTTGCTAGCGCGCGAAGATCGGACAAACGACCATGCAAATAGTACTGACCGATACGAGTATCTCAACCTCTAACGCATATGCGTGCCAAAGCTGAACGACTGCAGCTAGTCGATGCTGTGTGATTTATAGTCGATAGAGACAGCCGTCGGCCCGCTCCCTATTCATCATATACAAAAGTGCATGGAAGTAAATAGACAACATATTGAACATTTATTAAATTAACGTAAGTTATTTTATAGCAGAGCCTACTTGTTTTCTTCTATTTGGTTTAATTAGTTTATTAATGTTTATATTCGTAAATAGTTGTTAAATAAAAAGAAGTTTCAGATAAAAGTTGTTTGTTTTTTCGTGGGCAATAACATACTTATTAAAAAAAATATAGGTTTCCATTTGGAAAAACTAACTTATCGCTCGAAAGACTCTTAAAATTGAACGTGAACTTTACAATATACTTTCATACCTTGATATGATAAAATTTTTATCTACATTTTTTTTCGATTAAATAAATGGTTTCTGAATTCAGCCGTCTCAAGATAAATGAATCACCCGGTATACACCCGCTCGACGACGGGTGTTATACAAATTTGGTGGCATACATTTCAAATTTTTTTCTTGTAAACTCGCGATGGTAAAAATTAACACGGTTAATAGCATTAAGAATTACGCTACAAAAGCACTCACTAGCCAGCTGTATTGTATATAAATTAAGCAGATCTGCACTCGAAGTGAAACACTTTAACGGATACAGTCGCAAAAACTATTATGTTAGAACGCTACTTCTGGTTAAAATTTGCTGATTAAGTGTTCTTATACTGGCAACTGTAAACAACGAGTTATGTTATCTCTATTGCACAACAGAGCGTTATGATCTACTCTAGTGTTGTAAAATTTCTGCAATTAGATAATACAATTTTCTTGTGGTTTTGGTTGTTTACTAACAAGGGAACATACCGAAACCGTAAATTCCAAAAAAAATGAAACTTTGTGGACAAGTAGTCCTCACCCCAAGATGTTCCAAGCCATTTTCCTTATCGGTCCAATTTCGTTTTAAGAGGGTGAAACCACACCTGCAATTTTACTTGATTTTCGGTTTTTTTAAACTAATTCGATAACGGTTGGACCAAATACATCAAAGTTATGTATCAAAATAATCGTCTCTTTGAGCCCTATTATATATGTGAAAATAGCATAGTATTTCTATTTAAAAATTTGGTGGTGCCTTCTCCCACCCTTTCACGAATGAATCTATTCAAATGCCATATTGTGGATATTATACAGCCCTTCAAGCAGTTTCAAAAACGTACTTCACTTTTTGTAAAATAATTATTAGAAAAGGATAAAACTTGCCTCAGGATACGTCGCTTTATGTAATTGTCAATGCCTGTGCAAAATAAATGTATGTTAAAGGTAATCCGCAGATATTGCGTGAATAATGTATTATCTTCGATGTGTACACGTATTTCGGATATCTCTATTACTGACTCACAATCAATGTGACAGAATAATTTATGCAATGAGTTTATTAATTCTTTAAAATTCGATATATGAATTTGTAAATTGGTAATGATACTTATGAAGGCAGATACAGTGCGACAACAGCTGTACATACATATATGATAACAATGATAAAGTATGACTTATACTTACAATATGTACAATAATCTTTAATGTGAGTAATAGTTAATATGTAATAGTTTGTTTGGATAAGAATAAGTATATAAGAAAAAGTCACTTTTGTAACTTTTTAATACTGCATCTGACTGTGAGAATTAGAGTACTGGTTCAACAATGGTAGCAAATCCAGTAAATGTAGTTCGATTACTACTACTGACATTTAATATCGCAAATGATAATCGTCCAATAGTTTTCAACAATGAAGAAAGTGAAATGCACAACGTATTGAAGAATATATTAATTAGATCTCGGAACGATACAACCTTTGGAGTAGATAATGACGTAACGCTAGAATTCTTGCAAGAATTCAATCCACATTCTGTAGAATTTGTTGATGATAAATATCCACCTTCACAGGAAGAAGTCTTAGAAGTTATACAATTTGAAGAAGAAGAATGTACTCCAGCAGAAGGAGATATTGTCGATTTAAAATATAAGACAAAAGCTTTTACCTTCTGGAAATCTGGGAAAAAACGACGTTCATTTGAAACTGTAAAGCATAGATAGAAGTCTTTATAACAATTATATTGGTAAGAAATTGCAGGCTAATTTTAAGACATTTCCGTATTCATAAATTTTTTGCTTTTTAGATGGGAGGTATCAATACAAAAAAGAGGAACACAAAGAGAGAAATTACTACAAATTTCGGAATATGTTTTTAATAAATTTGTTACTAGCAGCGAAGCGCATGCTATAATTCACTATCTAGATCTTCGTAAATAGGCTATATAAGCCAATGAAGAAATCGGATTAACAAATTTCAGAGCATCCCCACATTGGTTATGATACTTTAAGAAAGTATACAGGATAGTTTCTAGAAAAATTACCAAATTTATAACCCGTTCATATGGTACAGACACGGCAGAGTTAAATCAAATTTCGTCGGCTTTCGTACAAGAAGTAAAACCTTATATTGCGAAGGTAGGCTCTACTAATACATCCAACGCTGATGAAAGTGGATTCAATTTGGAATTGCACTCTGGTCGCACGTTAGCTCCACAGGGATCGAAAGCAGTTGAAAGTATTGTGCAATCTATATTCGCTACAACACACAGCTATACTACAGAATCCGCGTCTAGACGCTTGTTGTCGCCCGTATTCATGGTTTTGAAAGAACAAAGTGCTACATTTGGACCACGAGTAGTAGAATCGATGTTCCACGCAGAAAATATTTATGTAACTGCTTCATCATCCGGAAAACTAACAACAGCATTATTCACGGAATGGTTCACAAATACAGGATCTCAAACAGTTTTATTGCTAGATTCGTGGACTGGTCATTGTTCATCTAACTTAAAAGACCATATATCGGTCGACAAGAATGTGAACATCCTCACAATACCAAAGAAAACCACTGGTATGATACAACCGTCTATGGATTTCGTGTTTGGAAAAATTTTGTTAGGAAATTATCTAGTATTATACTCTTATACAACTACGATATTAATTTGCACACGCGTAACAACATTATTAAATTACAGTCCTTAGTCCACAACCAATTATCTTTTTCAAAATATCATAATTTATTTGCTTATGCATGGTACAAAAGTGGTTATATTGCGGACCGGCCAAATCGTTTCGATAATCCTGTTACTTTTGCCATCACAGAAGATTTTCAAATTCTATCGCGATGTTCCATATGTGGAGCGCGTGCTAGAATACGGTGTTCCTGGTGCAACAGTTTTTTGTGCTTTAAGCATTTTTATGAAGAAATGCATTATCATACAAATTAAGTAATTACTAGCGTGTACATATATTATATATACAATTGTATACATAAGCCATATATTACAAAATATGTCATAATATGTATTTTATACGTTAGTTTGAATAAATTTTTCTACCACTATGAATTGTAATATCGACATCCGAAAGGCATGCAATATTATTATGTTAATTTATTTTTATCTACATTTCTGTTTTCTAAAACATATCTATCTAAAAACATCATAATTTATGTTACATTCCTTCACAGTCTCTAAAGACGACATATTAAATATAATTTTCCTCATTTTTTTAATAACTGTTTTACAAAAAGTGAAGCACGCTTTTGAAACCGCTTGAAGGTCTGTATAACATCCATAATATGTCATTTGAATAGGTTTATTCGTGAAGGGGCGGGGAAGGCACCACTAAATTTTTAAATAGAAATACTATGCTATTTTCATATATGTAATAGAGCTCAAAGAGACGATTATTTTGATATATAACCTTGATGTATTTGGTTCAACCGTTATCGAATTATTTTCAAAAAACCAAAAATCAAGTAAAATTTCAGGGGTGGTTTCACCCTCTTAAAACGAAATTGGGCCGATAAGGAAAATGGCATCGAACATCTTGGGCTGAGGACTACTTCTCCACAAAGTTTCAATTTTTTTGGAATTTACGGGTTTGGGATGTTCCCTTGTAAGTAGAACGTAGTACGACAATTACGAAATAAATTGGCGTGACACGTACACCAATAGTATTACATCTGCATTTTAACTTTGACAAAATATTTTTCCCATTGTAGATTTACCTGAATATATTACAAACCTGTCCAGAGCAGTATTTAGCAAAATAATTTTAGCACAAAGTCGTAGAAAGTTAAATAATGATTTTAGAAAGCCTTGCTTTTCAAGAATAGAGGGTCTACGGAAAATATTCTTTGAAAATAATTGCAACAACGTTGTAGGTATGAATGCAGGTTCATGCAGTTTTAGTGTATTCTAATTCCTAATACTTGAGTAAGGATATGTTTAAATTTACAACTCGTATTTTAATATTAAGTAAACATTAAACAAACTTATCTGACAAAAAAAAAACTAAACCGGTAGAAATTCTTTTCTACTGGAATAAAGTTGCAGAAGTCATTATGATTCTAAAACCAGGTAAACCACCACATATGGTTACATCATACAGACCCATCTCGCTGTTTCTGGCAATTTCAAAACTCTATGAGGAAATTATATTGAGAAGATTAAAACCAATTTTAGAGAAGAAGAAATTAATTCCATCACATCAGTTAAAATTTCATGAAAATCACTCGACCATAGTCCATAGGATTACTAACATTATAGAAAAATCTCTAGAAGATAAAAAAGTCTGCTCTGCCATTTTCTTAGATGTGGCGCAGGCATTTGACAAAGTGTGGATTGAAGGACTAATATACAAACTAAAACTACTGTTGCCAGAACAGTTCTCTCAACTTCTTGAATCGTATGTAAAAGAAAGACTCTTTAGAATCAAACGAGAAGATACTTACTCTGAAACTAAGGAAATAAAAGCAGGAGTACCGCAAGGCAGTGTATTAGGCCCCACCCTATATTTATTATATACAGGTGATATTCCTCGCCTTGAACATAACACAATTGCCACTTTTGCTGATGACACATCTATCCTTGCAGTGGGTGATGATCATGAGGAAATCACTAGAAAACTACAATCACCCGTAAATGAGATTAACAGCTGGACTAAGCAATGGCGAATCGAATTAAATGAAAATAAGTCAGTAATTTTACCAACAAAAAAGAAAATTACATACCAATAAAAATAAATAATACCTTGATACCTTATGCTAATGAGGCTAAGTACCTGCGTATGACGTTAGATGCAAAACTAAAATGGAAACCACACGTTAAAAAAAAAAAAGTAGAACTTCAAGTCAAATGCAGAAAAATTTACTGGATGATTGGAACAAATTCCAAGCTGTCCACATACAACAAAGTGCCAATATACAAACAGATACTTAAACCAATATGGACATACGGCATTCAGCTGTGGGGTTGTGCCAAACAAAATAATTTACAATTAATACAAACATTTCAAAATAAAGTACTAGGGAACATTGCTGATACCTTGGTACGTAAGAAATAGTAACATCCATAGAGATCTGAAGATGGATACTATTAGTCAGACCATTCCACGATTTGCTAACAAGCACGAACAAATACTTCATCAACATGTGAACATCGAGGCGATCCAGCTAATCGACAACATGAATCTAACAAGAAGACTCAAAAGGACAAAACCCTTCGAGTTAGTGTAAGCACCTAAAGAACATTAATGAATGGTCTTTAGTTTAATATATATATATTGTAGTGGTAGATTAGGCTTCAACAAAATTGTTCATTGACCAATATTTGATCAGATCACAATGTCATACACCCTCTTAGGGGGGTGTAATAAAAAAAAAAAGTAATTTTACCCGAATGCGCTAAATGGCAATAAGGGGATTAAAACAAGATTTTCATTCATTTTTGATTCATCATCATGAAACAAGATCAAACAACATAAATAACCATGAATTGGCGTAGATATGCCAGATTTCAGTTGTGTTATCTTTCTTATTTTGTGTTAGTAAACCCAATCATAATCCACTTTTGATAGTTCTGATAGTTGTTAATTATTTTAACTGTTTTTCTAATTCCTCCTTCTACAATCACACACGTTTATAGTCTTCTCCTCTTTGGTTGTATCTAGTATGGTATACATATATTATGTAATTTTATATACCATATTAATTACTATTATTAGGTGATAGTCACCTGGAATTAATTTAACATCCTAAAGCAACATGTACAATATAGTTACAGTAATATATACTTTTTAACATATAGGACCCAAAACATTTGAAATAAAATAAACAGTAGTAATTTAATTATGTTAGTGAAGTTAATGCCGCTACATTAATTGTAAAATGATTGCATAGAATTTAATATACAGATGCTAATAATAATTTCATACAATTTAACAAAAACTAATGACGTGATAATAAAACGTAACGGACCTTTTTTGTGAAGCATTCAATGTGTAATTATCGTAGGGATTGAAAGAATTAAAACATTCAATTAGCAATGAAATGTTACTATAAACAGCAAATTATTGCCAAACATCCTGTTACATGCAAATTATTAGTATATGCTTTGTTGCTAATGCTGCAGTGTGTTGGAAAGTTACATGAGATCTTTCTATCTAGCCTTCAAGGATTCTAGGCTCATTTGATCTCTTATTTTAAAATGTCTACATTGGCTTGAATGTCAAGCTTGTGTATCTTTTGCTTTGAAATAACACGTATTTCCAGTTATATTTTAAGCTGGCCTTAAGTTCCATGCCTACAACTTCCTGTGGAAAGAACCCAAAATTTTTATAAATACATGTAACCACGGCAGTATTAATATAGAAATAGGACAATCAACTATACAACTATAGAGCATTCGCTATCAACCTCTGTTTTACTAATTTCATATTTACATATTCACAAGGATCCTTGACGCAAAATTTTACTCGAAATTAAAAAGACGACACAATTCTTGAATATTATTGAGTAGGAATGAATTCAAATCCGCATGCAACCAGTTCGTAATGGTTGGCTTCGAAAATATCAACATATTGATTAGCTGAGACAATTTACTCAACTTAAATGTTTCCCCAGCAAGGAGGATCTCGCTGGTTTCATACTATCATCAAATGACGGTTGTAAACAAGTTAAACAATTCTAGGGCAAGAAGAGAACCCTGCGGAACCCCGACCCGAATGGGCCTTCGCGTGGGCATGTGCTTCTCGAACTTAACCACGAACGTTCAGTCCAAGAGGTAACTCTTAATAATTCTAATTAGCCCGACATTTATGTTGTCTTCCCATTTTAAAAACGTGCAATACGATATCGAAGGACCTGCCAACCGTTTCCCTTCTACTCGTTGCGTCCCGGATTGCTTCCGTGAGTCTAAGGAGACCTCTAGTTTAGCTGGACATTTTCTATGTTGATCAAACGAAAAAGTTGAATTTTATTATTTGATTTAAGTTATCAGAGTTAATATTCTAGGCATCTCAATACTGAAAATGGGTCAACTATTAAAGCAGAAACGAACATATATGGATATTGATTGACTTTAGCCATTAGAACTCGATATAAAAACGTGAAGCAAGATTTTTTTTGCATGTGGTGATGACCCAAAGGGATATATAACCTCAGAAATCTTTTACTGTGTAAACGGTGTGTGTAAAATGGCTTTTACTACTTTACTGTCACTCCGTTCGCCGTTAAGGATGGAACGCAACCAATTATTCCCAAACAACGAACGGTGACCCGGGATTGTACCGGACCCACAAGAGGAATCTCCCACTTGACTCTAGATACATAAAAAATGGAAATTAAAAATCACAAAATAACATGTTGAAACTGATGGCTATTCATTTTTGGACAGAGTGCAGATCAATAGACAAATTCTAGAGCGACACTAACCAAAGTTTCTTCGCGATTTGCAATCATAAGCTACAGGCCCCAAAGGAAAAATCTCATTGTTTAAAGTTTAGAGACTGCAAGCTCTATCAAAATCTTGTTTATTGTAATTTGTACATAGTGAGATGGACATATTCGAACTATACATTTTACGAATTTTCGCATAAGATTTCGAAAGTGATGGCCTCCCCATTAGATGAAAATCTTTGTCCTCCGAGCGAAACTTTGGGTCTAGGAAAGAAAAAAGTCGCTGGAAACCAAATCTGGTGAATAGGGTGAGTGGTCTAACAATTCGAACCTCAACTCGTGAATTTTTGCACTGGCGACTACTGAAGTCTGTCTCGGTGGAACAAAACAAATTTTGTCGGCAGTTCAATTGTATTTCCGGTGTCACCTGAATTGACGTCAACTTTCTTATTTTAAATAGAACAACCTGTATACTTTCACATTTCTGGAAAGGTGATCGAAAGGCGAATTCAAAGATATGACATGTTAGTTTAACTCAAGAAATATGAGGATATGCAGCAATAAAGGTTTTGGTAATCTGTTTTTGTTATTACGCAAAGTTGGTTAGGAAGGAGCGCCAAATTGCTTTTTGTGACGCCAGACTGATCTAAAGAGCTCGTTGCTAAGCAATGTAATCACAACAATTGCCAGACTGTCAAATATCAATTTCAATTACGCAAAGTTGGTTAGGAAGGAGCGCCAAATTGCTTTTTGTGACGCCAGACTGATTTAAAGAGCTCGTTGCTAAGCAATGTAATCAAAACAATTGCCAGACTGTCAAATATCAATTTCAAAAGCGTAAATTATTCTTGTTATTTATTGTTGTTATGACCTGCATTTGTCATACGTTCCTTCTTTGTTCTCGTAATTATATCCTCTCATTTTAAGTTGTTCTGTTTATTGTTGTTATTACTTTATTTTGTCGAACTTTATTGCAATTAATTAATTATGGTAAGTTTGTTTAAATGTGTTAGTTTTTGATAGACAATCTGTCTATTTTTAAGCTTTTTGTGTTGTTACTTACTTATGATGGCTTCAGCACGAACCATGCAAAATTGCTGTGTCAATTTTAATATTATATAAATCTGGCAGTAATTATCACCTTATTTGCCAAGGTTGCGCAACAAATTGTACAATAATTTAAATCATATTATCTTCTGTTAAAGCAGTTCGCCCTCTAAATTTTATACTATCTATGCTTACTTAGCGCAAAGTTCAAATATTTCCGGTTGTGCAAGGGCAGCGTTAATTATGTTACACTTTGTGGTAATTGTTGCCAAATTTACCGAATATTAAAATTAGGTATTTGATGGTTATCTTATACGTGGCCCATGCGGAGGCCATTGTAAACTCAACAACATAAACAACTGAAACTTAAGCACATTGCCTGTCAAAAACTAACAAATTTAAACAAACCTACCACAATTAATCGATTATAATAAGATTCGATAAAGTAAAGGAGAAACAACAATTAACAAAACAAGTTAAAATGAGAGAAAATAATAACGAGCACAAAGAACGAAGGTATAACAGATGCAGGTTATAATAACAACAAATAACAAGAATAATTTACACTTTTGGATTTGAGATTTGACAGTTTGGCGATTGTTATGATTACTTTGCTTAGCAACGAACTTTTTAGATCAGTCTGGCGTCACAAGAACAATTTGACGCTCCTTCCTAGCCAACTTTGCGTAACAACGAAAATAGATTACCAAAACCTATATTGCTGCATACCGTCATATTTCTTAAGTTAAGTGGATTCGTCTTTCCAAAAACGTAAAAATATACAGGTGTTCTATTTAGAAAATGGTTGACGTCACTTCCGGTGAAATCGGAACTACTGCTGATAACGGCAAAAGTTAGTTCGCAAAAAATAGAAATCGATCTATGTTTTCTAAAAGCACTAGCTTCTGTCGTTCAAAAGTTAGCATCCACTTTAGGACCGTACCGGATACATATATATATATATATATATATATATATAATACTTCTATGCTATTTATTAGTGATTTTTCGCTATAACATAAAAAAACAAACTCGTATTTGTTACTTCAATTAATTGTGAGTTCGTATTTCTATCGATTTTTTTCTACTCTAATTAACATAATTTAATTTAGATTCAAACAAGATTTATCTGTATTATACATATGTATACTCATTTTCATGCCGTAGCTGTAAATGTACAAACCAGTTGATGGCAAAGTCACCCGCATAATTAACAACAACTGACGTAAATGATTGCAATTGAATTAAATGTTATTCCGTGTAGCAGAACAGCGATAAGAAAGTATTTCCTTACAAATGCAGTAAATAATAGTGAGTGCCGCTGTCCGGTATAGATAAGGTTAATTAAGGAGCAGAATCTCACAAGGTAATAAGTGTATAAATTTGGTTTACTCAGTTACAAAAACTAAAGTAGGTTAAAATGAATTAATTTAATATTTTTCGATAATAGTATTGAAACAACATATTAAGACAAGCGTCAGTTAATATAAATAGTTGTTTCAATGTAAACACTTGCATCTTATGTATGTGCATTACTTGATGTTTGCTCTAGTATTGTACTTAAGTAGAATCTCCAATTAGGTTTCAAACGCAATGTTTTCTAATAAATACAAAGTTGGCATTTTCATTCTTTGTTTAATGTCCAACATTGTTATTGTAACACAAAAAGAAAGGAATCTATTTAAGAAGTTTATTAGCTGAACATTCTTTAGTTTCTGAAGACGATTTCTACATAGACAAATGCCTTAATAGTGTCTTTAACAAACTAGATTTAATTTTTAACCTTTCTGCTCCCTTACGAAGATTTATATCAGGCAGTCCGCCGACTACTGTAAATGGGTATTTCAGAGTACGAAAAATCGTTAAGGCAGAAATATATGTTGTTTATAATTGTTACATTGAATAAGTCTAATAAAATATAATTGGCGATCCGCTTTTTGGGGCTCTATTAATTTAAAAGAGAATGTATCCTGGCAAGTTTTCCTCTTATTTCTGTACCTTTTGTAGATTTTGCAGATATTACTCGGGCTAGCAGACTCTGGACTGTTGAACATGATGACGTTCCTACTTACTTATTATTAGTTAAAGGTTGTGCCAACGTTTCTCTCGCACTCTATTGTAAACTTATTAATCTATCAATCTGAATTTGAATCTATGTTATATTTAAGGGAGGTGATAATGCAGACATTTCCAATTACAGACCGATAACCACAATTTCAACTTTTACCAACATTAGGAGAACACTTCATAGGTATACATCACATGGTAGGTGGTACCAGTTACCGTCGCCTTCACAATACATAGATAATAAATCTGCTTTAATTGACAACCTGTGTATATTGTAATGAGACTCTGAGGTAAAACTAAACTTCTCAGGAATAAAAATTACATAAATATTACATTATTAATTGTGTAGGATCTAACTTAATTTTATTTTGTGAATAGAATTGGATGAAAATTAAACAATGTTTAATGCCAAAAAGTTGACAGTAATTATAGAATCAAATAATTATATTACTTTTAACAAATTTGGAAAAATTAACAGTTACCTAACACATTCCGTAACCGACAGCTACTTATGAATTTATTTTTATTTAATGTTTTTGAAATTTTCAATTTTTTTATTCACTCTAGTTCTCCGATTGAAAGTTTCAGTTCGATGTCCCTTTGCGAAAGTCTTGCTTCAACGCCGCACCCAATTTAATTTATCGAAGAACTTTGAAGGGTTCTTTTTTGTCGAAATTTGTTTGTCCCATCTCATTTTGTTTTCCAATCCAGATCCAAAGTTTACTATATGAATAAAATCAAATAATTTCAATATCCACCAAAAATGTCTTTCGCTTCCATGGAGATGTTATATGTCGAAATTTTGAAGTACGGTACGTCACAATGGTTGCCATGCTTACTATTGTATTTTAATTACTGCATGTGAGTAGCAATATGTTCATCGATTACAATGCAATTACATATACAAGTTGTTTACCGGACTCTGTTTTAAACATAAATACATCTTACCCATATGTGGAAGACAAAGAAAGAAGAGGGAAGAGACCACCAGCATTGCTTCGCCTCGTTACATAAGAAATTAAATGCAGCTATAAATATCAAAAAATTCACTTTCAAATATGAGTAATCTAAATACCTTTTTCAAATAAATATCACAACAATATACGAGGTAGGCGCCACAAATTCTCGGTCTGACAGGCTTATACAGGTTTAAGCGTGTTCAAACTCATTGCGTCATAGTTGCACATGTACGAGGCCTACACTATATATATTATGGCTCGAAGAGTAGTAGTTTTTAGTAGCCAGCTATACAACATGACTAGTGCATGAAAATGTCTCAGGTAACGAAAATTGAGTGCCGCGCGGTCATTAAATTTTTAACAAAAGAAGGGCACACACCTAATCACATTAACCAATGTTTAGACGACGTTTACGGTGATTTATCTCCTTCATATTCCACTGTAAAAAAGTGAGCAAAATATTTCCGTTTGGGGCAAGAAACCCTTGAAGATGATAAACTGTCGTCCAATTGAATTGATAACGCCTCAAAACATTTCAATTACTGAAGAAATGGTATTAGCTGATCGCCGTTTGAAAGTAAAGGAATTAGCAGTCACGCCTAACATTTCTGAAACAGGTATTCGCCCTGCTCTCCAACGTGAACGTCGGGTCGAATGTGTGCGATCGTTTTTAAATATGTGTGGAGACGACCCGAAACCGATTTTGGAGTTCATTGTCACAGGAGATGAAACAATAATTCTGTATTATAATCCTCTATCCAAAAAGGAACCGATGGAACCTCGTCCCAGATGGCTGTAATACAACATTTTGAGGAAAAAGCTTTAGATTATTTTTACAATGGTGTAGAATTATTAATCGATCGTTGTAATAAAGTTAGGGGAGATTATGTTGAAAAATAAAAATTGTTATATTTTACCAAGTTTATTTTTTTTTTATATCAGGCCGAGAATTTATGGTGCCTTCTACATATATATCAAAGACTGTCTGCAAACGGTTTTAGGTCCAGCTTTATAACATTTACACGGGAAACTTACTTTCCAGTTGAACCACCGTTTCATGTAGCTAATTAAAAAAATATTGAAATAATAGGTTTTGTAATAAGATTAAACACTCACTACCGCGGAAATCTTTACTTCTTTCATGTCTCTTCTAGTTTTCATGTGTCATCTCTTAATCGGTTATTTAATCTTCTCTAATAATTTTAATGCCCTGGCGAACCTTTGCGCAAGCAGAGTGTCTTCCTAAGTTCTCTTCGCGATAAATGTATAAGGCGTATAGCCTGTAAGTTGGCAAATAAATTATATCAACGATTAGATTCTTTGATTTCTTCAAAAGCGGGACATAGTTAAAGCATTTAGATAATACTAATAATAATAATATTTATTTTATTGCCCAACAGAAAAGTTCAAAACGGGCAATATAAGAAATATACAAATTAAATTTAAAGAAAACGATAGTACATAGAAAAAAAGTAAAAATAATATTGCATAACAATAAAAGAAAAACGTATTCTAATCAAAACGAACTTACAAAACAATGAATTGAAGTTTCTGGCAGAATGCACTATTGGCGCTTTCCAAAGAATGCTGGTTCTTGATGTTGGAACCACAATAACGTCAGTCAATCTGGAAGAAGGGTGCGGCACACAGAAGTTGACCTTTGACAATAAATCAGGCGAGTCAATTTTGTCAGTCAATATACTGTTTCAAAATGTAGCGCTGATAGTAGCCTTCTTTCAGCGAGTGACTCAAACCCATGTCAATTCAGCAGCAGATCGTAATCTAGGCCGCGAATGGGATATACTCTATCCATCCTGAATGATAGGAATTTCAGGAATTTCCATTGTATGCTCTCGGATATGTGTCATATATAGGAAACTTAACCACGCAATACTCCGGCCTGCTTCGCACCAGAGTGTAAATGAGAGACTTTAGCGTTCCGAAATCTTTGCATATACGCATAATAAAACTCATAGTTTGAAATGTGTAGTGGAAATAGCTGAGATATTTTCTGCAAAGATTTTCTCGTGAAATATAGCACCTAGATCATTCACCTGTTCTTTGCGTATTATGTGGGCGTTGCAAATATGGTAGGAAGAATTAATTGGACCCGATCTTCGGGTAAACGAAACGAAACAACATTTGTGTTTAATCTGCTAGATACCTTCCTTTGTTTAAAAAAATGCAACCTATAAATCTTAATGCATGAATAGACATTTTTGGAATTAGAATCGACCAGATTGAACAAAAATTTCTCAGGTAAAAATTAGTGCATGCTAACAAAATTATATCCCGGATTTGGAAAGTAACTCAAAATGTAAGTCATAGTAGAGGTAGTGTGATTGCTGCCCATTGTTAAGTTCACATGTTGAATTGACGTTTTCACCTGTATTTTCACAACGTCGCGGTCCAATCTAAAACTAGGAGGAGTATAATAGTTAAAGCATCTTGTCAACCGACACATCTATCAAAACTCAATATTTACCAAAAACTTTTACTTGGTGTTGCCTAGCCTTGAGAAGTTTTCAAGCAGAAAGTACCTCTTTTACCAAATATCTCACCAACTACTAGAAATAATGACTTATTTAATATTCTAGCATTTCAGTAAGACAGAGTAAGTAGAAAATTGTGCCCCAATTACATTTCCTTCTTTGATATCTGTTCCGAGTTAGTGTTGCTACACAGACTTCCAGTTACAACTTAAAATATACATAATCGTAATTCCATATAGTTTAGATACTTTTGATACTTAGACATGATGTATGCATCTTTACTTACGTATTTGTTAGCTAACCACTAAATTAGGAGGATGTGCTTGTACTTTAGCCAGTATTACTATTGTGCTACTGTGCTGTGTTATGTATACCCAGATAAAATAAAACCAATTATTTCCAAATGACCTCAAATACTCAACCGTAAGCAAAACGCGCTCACACCTATTAATTTTTTCATATTTCAATTTATTTTAAAATTATATGTATGCATTGTCATTATATTCGTTACATCATTTCAGTTGCTCGAAGCAGACGTTCTTAATGTATAAATACCCGCTGGAGCAATTTATTGTCAATTATTTCTTATATCTAAATGTTACTAGGTACACGAAAATATCTAAGTAATAATAATAATACCAGTCGCATTTATTGGCATAACAAAAGAACGTCCAATGCCTAAACTGGTCATGCCCTATTTTTTGGACCAAGTGACTGAAAACTTTCCTGTTTAGTTCTCCCTGTGCATAAAGCAGCCATCTAGTTTTATAATTGCGCGCATCGGAGTGTGTTGACAGTTGCCTGTTTTTTAATACTGTCCATAAAGCGGACTGTCCTGGACAACCGGTTTTTGCAGAGTGACAAGTTGATGGTTAAAGCGACCAGTACAGTCTAAGAAAAAGCTGCATTAGGAACAGAAAAACAATTTAACATTTCAAAAGCAAAAATGTTTTACGCTGACATTAAAGTTAAAATAGCACCACCTAAAAACAATCCATCTGTAGAAGTTTTAACATGACTTTCAACAAAATTTACTTCTTCCGGTACCGTCAAGCGGTGATTTAATTACAAGATTCAACTTTGGGTATTCATCTGGGAAGTAATGGGAAAAGCATATTTTATGATACCGCTAACTACTTAGTCGTTACTAAGTTCTTTTATCAAAGTTTTTTTTATTAATTCAACGCATAGCGACTGATAAAAACAAACGACTAATTGAGGTTATGTCATTTATTCTGAGCTGTTGGACGTTAAAGTTGTTGCGAACGAGTAATAAATAAACATGTAATGGAGCCAAAGAGAAGGTCGTGTTGCTATAGTTGCATTACATCGGCAAATACTGAAAAATCGATAATATAACTTCGGTAAAACCAAGGAAATATCGATTTTTCAGTATTTGCCGATGGAAGCCACATATATATTAATATTAGTGTATACTTGGTGCATAAATAAATATCTGTCTGTCGAGATGTTGCAATACATCTACAGCCATCTAAACATCTAGGTAAAACAAAAGCGATTCGAATGAATAGACTCTGTGGTGTAGTGGTCAGTGCGCCAGTCCGGCAAGCTGGGGTCGTAGGTTCGAATCCTGCCGGTGCCTAATGAGAAAATTTTATTCTTGTTAACCAATTTAATAACATCAGTAAAACCAAGGAAATATCGATTTTTCAATATTTGCCGATGGAAGCCATATAGTTTGTGATGTTTCAAATGATAATTAAAAATATTGAATAGGGATATAATCTGCGTTCCTTTTATTTTAAGTTTTTCACTCACAGAGATTAAATTTATTACTTACAGTCCCTGGCCAAATTACTTGAAACACTCAATATTTTGTAGTTTCTTCATAATAAAATATAAACTATACATGTATTATATTTTTTATTTATAAAATATATTGTAAAAATATGTAACATATGTAAATATTAAATAAGTAATTAATATTTAGTCCATAACCCATGATTTTTAATAACACCCTTAATTCTTCGGGGCATACTTTCAATGCAAGATATGATTGCCTCTTTTATATCTTCATCGTTCTCCCATACATCCTTTATATTCTTCATTAATATTTCCTTTGTAGGGTTTTCTCTTTCATATACCTTACTTTTTAGTCGATTCCATACCTTCTCGATGGGATTGAGGTCCGGTGAATTTCCGGGCCAATGTAAAAGAGGTATGTGATTATCTTCAAAGTATTTCTTAACCTTTTTTGCCACATTGCAAGGAGCATTATCTTGCATAAATATACGCCCTGTCGGTATGCGACGTCCTGGCTTAAAATACAGTAATAACGTGTTTTTTAACACATTTATGTACTGCTCTTGACGCATTATACCTTCTACAAAATACAAAGGGCCCGGTCCGTCTCCAAATCATTACCTGCGGAGGGTGTTTTACAGTTCGAAGAACCGTGGACTCTGTGAGACGTTTGCCAGGTCGTCTACGAACAAATTGTGCTCGCTGCACCATCACACAGAGCGAGCACTCATCCCTAAAGAAAACCTATTAAATAATGCAAACATTAATTCTGTAAAAATCATGTTGTTATGTTATTCACCTTTTTTCAATTTTCGTCTGTGAAATGTCGATATTCTCTTGCAAAGTTGAGACGAGCAGATTTAATTTTTTCTGTTAAACGCGGCTTTTCTACAGGTCTTCGGCCCATTATGCGATTTTCGCGCAATCGGCGCCTGACATTTCTGCTCGAAATCTCTATTCCTCTCTCTTATAAATTCTTTTGAATCATTTTAATTGTAGCAAATCTATTACTCAAAGCCTGGTGAACAATTCCACGGCCAAATCTCTTCGAAGATTTTCTTTTCCGACCGCACTTTGCCCGTCTTTGTGTCGATGTGCTAGCTTCTTCGTTTAAGTTTCTAGCTAAACGCGATACAGAAGAAGGAGATACTTTCTGTAATTTTGCAATTTCTCGTTGTGAATGTTTGTTTGATTGTAGAAGAGCTTGTATAGCGGCTTTTTGTTCACTTGTTAAATCTTTCCCGGGCATTTTCTACAAATAACCCCCAATATTTTAATTTTTTTCAAATTCCAAATAATTAATTATTAAGAGAGAGATAGAATAACAATTTTACCTTTGCAATAACGATATATCAACACAAAACACTTAAGGATACTCCACAACTTAGCTTCTATACGGTTATGACAAATATTTAAAAAATATCGATGCATTCTCTAAACTGTGAACTCGCTAAATGTAAGTTGATAACAAATATTTATACATACGTACTTTACTCTTCTAAATATCATTTCTCTGGTATTTCTATTTATTGATACAATAATCTAGTCCCCCTATAAACGATCGGATTCAAAGCAAAAGAATATCACTATAATAGGATGGCCTAGCTGTCAAGGCACGCATTAAATGAAATCCTCTCCGAAAACAGAAGCTATTGTCGTTGCAGATGGGTGTGACTAAAAGCACAATGAAAAATATCCCGGATGACCTTAAGCTTCGTGCTTCCAGAAGAAAAAGCGGTCACTTGCTCAATACAATGAGTCTTGTTAGAGCGGTAGGCTAACAATGACCACCGCCATATCCTATTTTCCGACAAGAAAATCTTGCCTGTTGGAGACACAAAATGATCGAGTGTATGGCTCTAATAGTGAAGAAGCAGGTGTGGTCGCTTCCCATATTTAAAGGAGTCATCATCCATCCTTAGTAATGGTTTGGTTAGGGGTATCTGGAGGAAACACACTACGTTAGATCGCGAACTCGCATGGCACATTACAGGCTGTAATATGATCATTTTAAGGAAAATAAATTTTAGCTGGTTGCAAATTTAATTCTGAGAATATAAAACATTGTCTATTTGAATCGTGAATTGTAATTGGCCGTTTTTTTTTGTCAAGTGCTACTGGCAACAAGAAAGAGAAGGGACGCTATAATAATCTGCCTCATTAGTTCAAGTCGCCTTCTAGAGAAGACAAAATGGTTAATTTTCATGTGTAGTAACACTGAAGTGACATTTATACATTATGTTACTTCAAATACAATAATAATTGTTCTGTCATTCAAAAGAAAGCAAAGTATTGTTACGCGACGCGTTACCAGAAAGCGGGTGCGTAAACGTCAAATTTTGAGGCGAGCTTTTATTCTATCAATTTAATTTTTGTAAAACGTTATTATTCGCAATTTGCTTTATTAGAACCGCCGAAAGAATGTCTAAGTGACATTTCCGGACTTACGATCGTGAAAATTTTCTTTTATTTAGAAAACAACAATTTCTCAAATTTAATAACGTTACGCTATATCTAAGAGGGTTATGAATAAAAAACCTAAAATATAGGCTGTTTAATTTGAGGTAGGAAAGTTAATATCCGTTTTCGGTTTAAAAATACGAATACTTATATATATATATATTGTAAATGCATTTGGTAACTATTTCAGTAGTGTTTTTATTCAATCTCACAATAATAACTTACCGTATTCTTGCGATATATCTAACACAACGGTCTCATTTACATCGGTTTCTCTGTACGAAACTGAAAAGGCTCTAAAGAACCCCAAAAGCTCATTTACTTCGGGATCGAATTGCATTCCTGGGTTTTGTTGTGAGGTGGTTTGTTGTGGCGAAACCACTACATATAATTTTCAATTTGATTTAAAAACATCCCACATTTCCAACGATTTGGAACTAGTTCATATTTGCCCGGCGTTTAAAAAAGGTGACTCGTCGAAAATTAATAATTATGGACCAATCACGCTTCTCTGCAATTTCTTCAAGGCATTCGAGCACATACTGTATACACTTTTTTATTCAGCAGTTGCAAGCTACATTTCTCCTTACCAACACCGATTTGTATGACAACATTCTACAGTAACAAACCTAGACTGCTTTCCTCAGTATGCATCAGAAGTGATCGATGACAAAGGACAGGTTGACGTTATTTATTTAGATTTTCAAAAAGCATTTGATCAAATTGTCCATTATGTTCTTTTGCGGAAGTTAAGATCCTTTGGATTCACCGAACCACTGTTATGTCTTCTTGGTTCCTACCTATTAAACAGAAAGTTTCGCATAATATATCGAAACTATACTTCCACCGAGTTCTCGGCTAGTTCAGGAATTGTTCAAGAGTCAAATTTGGATCCACTTTTATTCATTCTATTCATTAACGACATTCACAGTGTCATAGATTGCGAAAAACTCATGTTCGTTGACGACCTCAAACTTTTCTCGGCCATAAGATCTTTAGATGCTTGCGATGCACTTCAGAACAACATTAACAATGTTTTCGCATGGTGTTGTGAGAATAAACTTTCTCTCGATATCTCTAAATGCACGTCTATGACTTTTACTGGTGAAATGCAAGTAATTGATTATAACTATTCTGTAAACGGTACTCTAATAGAACATTCTACATCAGTCAAGGATTTGGGCGTCTTGTTTGCCCCCGTCTCAAACTATATGGTTTTATATATCGCAACTGCGGTGACTTTCACAACTTAAAAGCTATAACACTATTTTTTTCCTTAATTCGTTCTCGTCTTGAGTATGCAAGTCTGGTATGGTTTCCTATTTATAAGGTACATATTAACGCTATCGAATTAATTCAAAGAAAATTCTTAAAATTTCTACACTTTCTTTTATCCCCCATGAAATTATCAATCTAGCCTTTTGTTAACTAGGTTTGACCTCTATCCACTTCGTACCAGAAGAAACGTTACTCTTATAAAGTTTTTATATTCTTTGCTTAACAATAGGATTGACTGCTCTTGGCTTTTAAGCAAACTTAATATTCTTGTTCCTGGACCTAACAGTCGATCTACATTCACATTTTATTGCTGCACTTCCAGGACTAACACCTTCGAAAGGTATCCGATACATCTTATGTCTTCCTATTTTAACAGCATTTCCAACGCGACGGATATAGTAAATGCCCATTCACTTATTGCTATAGTGAATATATTTCAATACCACTACATAATTCTTTACTACTTTCCCTGTTCATTTAAGTTTTCCAATAACGAATATACTGTAATTTGTTTAACTTTGTGTAGTTTAAACTCTTGTTTTCTTTTTTTCGCATAATACCTTTAAATATCCATTTATGCTGTACTCTCATGTACTTTGCTTATATTTACTGTTATCTGTGGTAATGTTTCCTGTAACTGGGCTATCCTGTTGGAAATATACAATTATTACTATTATTATTATTAATTAAAAGTGCCGTGAAATCGAAATTACTTTTATAGAATATATCGTCAGCTGTAGCATTTCCCACTAAAATTGCAAAAATTTATTTTTATTACCCTCAGAGTTATGCCTAATGGGACATCGTCACGGATAACCCTGTATATGCTAAACTAAATAAAAGTTCTTTAACATTTCCAGTTCAGGGTTATCGCAGATGTACATATGCATATGTAGTTGTCTTTATCAGATGCTTATAATTGTCATACTGACTACATTTTAATGTACATATTCTATTCTATGTCAAGTTCATTGCTTTTATAATAGAAAAAAATCATGTCAACATGTGGATAAATGCGAATATAATTATTAGTTTCTAAATAATCACTTCATGCTTTTTTGCAAACGCCCTAGGGGGAACAGACCTGGATATAAAATTTGCAAAAAAAAACAAGAGGCGCTTTTTTGAAACTGCTGACGCAAATCGTAATGAATGTAATATTAACACTATCATAAAAACGTTGTCTAAGTGAATCCGTTATAAATGACCATATTGACACATTTCTGCCGGGATAAACAAGACACAATGTTTTTTGTATGACACCAATATAATTTTGTACAGGTAGATTATTAAATCCAAGAAATAGTAGTTCAACTTTCCTATCTGTAGAAAGAACTAATTTCATGTAGTCGCCTCTGACTTCAATTTGCAATTATTATAAGTGGTTTATTTAAAAAGAAATTTCAAGTATTAAAGTGTTAGAATTTTATTTCACGACCAAGGTTAATTTAAATTCTGTCATTTGAAAGAACACGGAGTTAGTTGTTATTCCAACAATTTATCTACAACAATTGACAGCCTAAATTCAGTTGTACCTTTAACATAATTTCGAAAGTTAAATATCGCTCGTCAAGTAACCGTCTTGTTGGTCAGTAAGTTTTAATATTGTACAGTTGTTGGTTGTGTTAAATGTCATAGAGTAGCACAGGTTCATCTTCCAGTTGCATCCCTGCATGGCATGCAATATGTTATTTTTTAAAATAAAGATATTCGTCTGAAATGTATCATTAAATTATATTTCGAAATGTACAGTTATCCAAATTAGCCGTGATTAAATAATGGCTATCGCCATTAAAATAAAGAAGTTAAGGGATGCTAATCAATTTCTCACTTTTAGTTAAAATAATCTTCCAGGTAACACGTGTTTGGTTGTGTGCTCAGCGTTTAAATTCTACCATAAATACAAGTTAAAGTCAAGTTTTGTGGTTTGAGAATATGCAGGGTTCCAATACGTAATATATAAACATTTATATTGGAACGTCACAACTCCAGGTTAGTTTTCTTTTTTCAAGCTTCAATACTCGTAAAATTTTATCAATCGATATCTAGTTTAATTTAAATTGCCGAAAGGTTGTCTTGGAACACTCCTGGTTAGAACCAGGAGTGTTCCAAGACAGACTGCACAATTAATTCGTTAATTGTGACAAATTAGTGTTTTTTTTAACTTTTCCCTGCTTTAAAATATTACAGTATATAAAAAGATTGCAATGTAATATCCATATAAGAAAATGTGTGATCGTCATGAAATAATTAGTGAGTATATCGGTAGTTCTAACCCTAAAGCTACGACGGTGTACGAAATATAAACGGGACTCGTTTTTTACAAAATTCTAACTTTATTTAACTAATCTTACAAATATATATTATTTTCGTGTAGCCATTGAAGCACAAACGCTTCCACCGCTTCGTTGTCGTCGAAACGCTGGCCTCCAAGCGCTTCCTTGAGGGGCCCACAAGTCACAAGGTGACAAATCTGGACTATAGGGTGGATGTTCCAGCGTTTCCCATACTAATACATCCACTTTTTGCATCGTGGCGTTAGCCACATGAGGCCTAGCGTTGTCATGCAGAAGAACTACACTTCTGGCCGATTGCTTCTTCCTTTTCCTTCGAAATGACAACTTCGCGGCATCCAGTACTTCACAATAATACTGATTTCCCTCTATGAGAATTCGGACCGCTTCGATGTTGGCTTCGGTCACACTTGCCCTTGGGCGGCGATCATGGTTCCGTTCTCGACATTTTCACGCCTGCCAGAAATTTTTTTGTGCCATGCAAAGACGCGGGTTCTTAACAGAGTGTTGTTCCCGAACTGTGTCTGTAATCACCGCAAAATTTCGGTTGGGTTCACCCCCATCTTGACCAAAAACATGACGACAATCCGCTGCTCCGCGGAAACATGCACTTCTTTTTCGCTCATGGTTTCTTTTGATACTAAAGGGACCCGAGAAAGTTATGGTCGATTCTCCCCTCCCCCTAATGGTACAGACTATCTGCGCATCAACTCCTTCCAGGTCTAGAAGCCCTCCAGAATTTTTAAGAAAATCAGTTTCGTTTATATTTGCACCCTCATATTTAGAATATCGGAAGAAAGAGAGGAAACCGTTCAGCCTTAGCTAAGAACTAATAAATATAGAACAAAAATTAATCTTTAATAAGTTTCTTAGTTTGCTTGTCGATGCTCACCTTACGTGGATCGATCATTTGGGTGGCGTAGCCTCAAAAAAAAGTGAATAATTTCCTTTCGGGTTTGTTATGTGGCATCCGATTGGTTCGACGTTTTGATATTCATATTGCTAGCTGCTTCAAGATCTTCCTCTAGCATTCTTGTAATTAGTGCTAAGCATATAAAAAATCTTCTGGATATGCCAAATCTGACGGTTAGATCTGAAGGCAATAAAGCATAAAACGTACACTATTATATTATATTTCATATATTTATATTTAGATAAAAACTTCCATTCCAATCGAATGCAATTTTGTACTGATCAAATTATCCATATCTTTGAGTGCTTTTTTGACCGTAAAAACATAATAAATTTTATGCATACAACTTCCATTTTAGTCAAAGCTACCACATTGACATTATTATTTCCAGACATAACGACACGATTTCCAAAATCTTATTAAGACACAAAGATGTCACTAAAATTTGAAAGACTGTGATTAATAATAATAATAATAATAGTTTATTACATGTCCAACAGATATTACATCCAAAGCGGACAGTAAAATAGAAAAGATAATACGTGTATTGTATGTGAACATACAATAACAAAAGAAAATATATATATAAACGAAAATATATCAAAATAAATGTCGAAAATCAAAAGAAAATTAAACACTATTGAGAACAAGATTATTAATATAAATCGAGGCCAAGTTGATTAAAGTTGCTTGCCGTGTGGACTAAAGGTGCTCGCCACGGTACGTTCGTCCGCGCAGTGGGAATGCGAAGTAATTGGTTCGATCTTGTTTGCAGATGTGGCATGAGGATATCAACCCTGGAGAGTAAATCAGGAGAGTCGATTTGGTTGATGATAATATTCTTCATAAATGTACCACTAATGTTTCTTCTTCTATCGGCAAGTGTAACTATGCCATGCCTCTCAATCAACTCACTGTAAAGAATTCCACGGACAGGATATCGACCATCGATTTTATAAGATAGATATTCAAGAATTTACGCTGAATCTGTTCGAGAGCATTTATTTGAATACCATAAAAAAGGTACCAAGCAACGGATGCGTATTCAAGTTTAGAGACAACGTAAGCATAGCAGGGTCTCGATGGCATCAATGTTGGTAAAATCCTTACAGGTGCGAAAAAGAAATCCTAATGATTTAGGGGTCGCTGACGTAACCGCCGGAACATGGCTAGAAGAAGGAAATTTCTCATCATATATTACACCTAAGTCTTTAATAGAAGACTGGCGAGCATTATTAGTATTGTTGATGCGATATTGAGAATCGATTACATGTATCTTTTTTGTGAAAGATAAGAATAAACATTTATCAATGTTTAGTTTAAGGTTATTATCTAAGCACCAGGAATAAATTTTGTGGAGATTACTTTGCAAAAGGACAACGTCATTGGGTGACTTAATGGTGTGGTAAATCTTAATATCACCGGCGTAGGCTAATACGGGGCAGTTGATGGATTTGAGAAGGTCATCGGTGTATATATTAAAAAGAGAGGGCCAAGGTTCGAACCCTGTGGTATCCCAGAGGTTGAGTAAAAAAGTCGGGACTTAAAGCAAATAAAATATACATAATTAATTCTGCGCAAAAGATATGATCGAATTAATTCCAGAAAGTCTTTGCCGATGCCGAAAAAACTCAGTTTTCCCAACAAAATACGATGGTCTATGAGGTCGAACGCACGTGAAAGGTGGGTGTATACAACATCCAATTGACCACCGCCATCGACAGTTTCAGCTATTGTTTGTGAAATTTGCGCTAGGTTGGTTGCAGTAGATCTGTGCGACATAAATCCATGCTGAGATATAGAAAGGTGGGATCTCGTGCTATAGGAGATGCGCTTGTAGATTAATAATTCAAAGACTTTAGCAAAAGAAGAAATTGCAGCAGCAGGTCTGTAATTGTTGATGTTGGAATTATCACCCTTTTCCACATATCAGGAAAAACAGACGTGCGTAGGGCTAGGTTGAAGATTACACCTAAAGGAGTAGCAAAGATAGAAGCACAGTCCTTAACAAGGAAAGAGGGAATATTATCGTCACCAGCTGATAATTTGTTTCTTAAACCTTTTGTACACTGAGTAACTTCATCTTTAGAAACAAACTGTAAACATAGTGGCGGTAAGTTAGAGGCTATATCTGGTAGAGCACAGACCAAATACTCGGGTAAGAAAACACTAGAGAAAGATGAGGCGAAAGCATTGACTATCAGTTCCGGGTTAGTGTATTCATTGGCAGTATCATAAACGTTTCCGGGAATTTTGGTAGTACCCTGTTTGGAACGCGCAAATTGCCAAAAGGTACGTGGATCGGTCATGAGGCTAACTTCATGCGATGAACGTATGAAGTGTAAGCTAGATTAATCTCCGTCTTAACCAACTTGCGAAGTCTCTAAAACTCCATTTTGTACTGATTATTTCGTGTTGTTTTCCATTTTTTGTGATAATAGGCTCTTAGTTTTAGGTTTTTCTTAATCAGAAGTGAGAACCAAGGAGGAAAGTAGCTATTATGATATGAGCTCAGCAAAGGAACAGATAGATTTAAAATATCGTATAACTTGCGGTAAAAATCTTGAACGGCCAAATTAACGTCCCGATGATTTTAATAATAATAATAATAATAAAACTTTATTTTCTATAGGATGAACCCAAGTACAGAAAATTTTATAATTGTTTAATGTATGCAAATAAAAGAAAAGAAAAAAAAAACAAATAAACGTATAAACGTGAAAAACAAGGAAAAGGAAAAAAATAACTAAACTTTTAGCATAAACTTTTATGAGATTAAATTACATATTTCGCTCTATCTAGGCATGGTATCAAAACGTAACGACGTTTCTGATGTTTGGTGTAAAATGCTAAAGATCCTGTATATTTCGAAGGCATTTTAATATCTTGTGTAGATCCAAGTGCGCAAATTAACCTCGTAAAAATTTACTCCAAAATGTATTTGCGGATTCTTTGAAGGAAATAGGATTTAGGTGATTGAAAATAAAATTATAAATATCTCGAAACCTGCTAAAAATAGTCAGGTGCAACCCATAATACGTTTGTATATTTCTAGATAAAGAAACTGAGAGTACTATAAAATACGGGCTATTCTATTTAAATTAACAAAGTAGGTCTTTGGTTTGTTGTTTATAGATCACCCTGTAGATCTAAAAATATTTCTGAAAGATAGCTTATGTTGTTTGTTACATTATCTGAAAATGCTGACCTTCTACCAGATATACAGTACGCATAATTCTACAATTCTAGAAGACTAGAACGCCCTGTATAATAGTACGCTTACAGTATATCTTCGCAATATTCCTAATTTTTAATTATTTGCTCATATAGATCTTCCATTACATTTGTAGATTAGTGCCTTTTCATACATTGACCTTTATTATTCATTCAAATCCTTAGCTAACTCTTATTTTATAATACTATACAAACGTTTGATCTCCAATCTATTGAAGTAAATATTTACATCCATTTTTTATTTTCTCAGACGCTTAGCAATTATTCAAATACTAACAACTTTTTAAAAAGGAGAACTACAATGGATCAGTGTAAACTCAGTCGGCCAAAGTACTATATTTCCACAATTATTCAATAGAAAACGATAAATATTTATTATTAAATTATCACGAGTATTATGTATTATTACAACAGTATGCTCTACCATGTATTTATAAAATTGACAGAATAACGCCACCTTCACCTTGAAGTCTTAATTACAGTATCAACGTTAAGGATTCCATGAAAATACGTGGTATAGGCTCAGCGTCGCGATAAAATTGAACATATTTTATGCATAATAGGAAGGATAAAATACAGCAAAATAAAATGTAAAACCACATGTTCCGCTAAATAAGATCATTTAATTTTTCGTACGTAATTATTGCTTTCAGATAATGTTTTTAATAAGCAGTCGGTCATTTTCTTTATAGATACCTCGTTCCTCGTTAACGTAAATTACTACATTTTATTTGGTTTTAAGGTAATTCAAACAGCATGTGCCACATATTAGACGAGTTACATACAAAATATTAAAAGCAAATTAAACTTTATTATTTCTAGCTACGATGTTAGTTAAGTTAGCATAGGTGTAGTGATTATAACGGTATTGAGAAAAAACAAATGCACATCGCATTTCAGCGCTTACTTGAATTGTTTGTATCTTCTAAATTGGACACCCTGTATATTTTTCAATTATGTGATAGGAAATGAAACTCTGCGTAAAGTATACTGTAATGTTTCAAACAGGGAAATTGTTCAAAAAATTTGAATTTTTGTAAATAAGTTAGATAATTAGATGAACTGGGGGTTCGGAAGTGTTTTTACACACTCTTTCGGCAATTTAAGACGAATTTTTATATCAGTAAATGAAATTAACGAAAATTAAAATTGCAAAATGCAATCTAACCTGGATTTCCAAGACGGTCATATTAACTTTTAGTTTATATGGGATTTGCGAGGAACAGCCAATTCTCAAACTCCAACCTTCACTTCTGCCTTGAATTTTTACTATGATTTGAATATTACACTCTTTGAAACTTGGAACACACTCAAAATATGAGTTGCCTCGATGAAAGCTTAACTAAATATAATCAAATCAATTGGCGTCCCTTCACACCAATATTTTAATCGCGATTGCGATTGTTTTATTCACAGAAAATTTTGACGATTCCTTTCCAAACATAATTTAACGATAAATTTTTGATAAATGAAGTTATATTTAAATGTAGCATAATCGAATGGATATAGTAACGCGACTGGACGACTGAAAAACGGCATTCTGTGATACAAAATAGCATCGACAACCAAACAATAACAAAACTTACTGATGTTCTACTTAATAACTTTATGATAGATATTTAATTTACGAAAACCTTCTGGAAATACCTCTGAATTTTCACTTCATTAATTGTCAAAATTTACGAAAAGAAGAAATTGTACAGAAGAGGAGTTTTGTCGCCATTTTTGTCGTTATCTGGACTTAATTAAATTATTTAATACCCTCACTCCGTAAATCTGAGGTTCGGGGGGAAAGAAGGCTTCCAAAAAAGATCTGATATCCGCCAGAGGGAATTTCACATCGACCGTGTGGGCATACTGAGCACACTGTATTTGCATGAATGACAGCTGCACTCGACCATGCAATACTTTATTATTGCCACCACTACAATACTTATAGTATTATCGCCCTAAGACGAAAAACAAAATAGATACTAAAGAGGTAAAGAGATGAACGATGAAATTAATATTGGACAATTGAAACTGGAATCTCTTCATTATTAGAGCAGCTATTGAGGTAGTCGAAACACAAAAAATGTGTAATTTATTCCGCCCAATAAAATGGTGTAATCAAAAAGAAGTGAGCATCGTATTTCAGCGTTTGGTTAAATAACTCGCTTTTTCGTTAAACACCTGTATATTTTTTCACAAATCGATGGAGAGTGACATTTCAAATAAATTACTGTTATTACGCTAGGGCTCCAAAATGAGAGACAAAAGAGATAAGGTGGATTTTAAGATGAAAGATTTAAAATATAAAAAGCAAGCAACCATTGTTTTTTGACCATTTATAAATCTTGTTCGACATTGCGATCAATAAGAAAATTTATTAGTGTTGTTATTATTGTTACTAAGTGTGACATGCTTGAGGCATATTTTGCATGCAGTAGAAGCTGCGAAGGGGTCCTGCCAGAAAAACATTTCCAGATAGGACGCTGGCTACTAGAACATACTTTCTACGTCTCTTCCGAACATTCCGAGAACACCTTCAAAGCTAAGCGATCTAATAAACCGTAATCGTAAATGAGTACGTGGAAATAAACGTTCTAGCCTACTTTGTAACTAATCCTACCAGCTCCATTCGCGAAGTGATGCAGAGACTGAATATTAGTATCGTGTATCTTTTAAATACAGACCAGTACAAAGGGTCTTAACAACGGATTTGGGACGGCGGATGACCTATTCTGAGTTCTTTTTAGAAAATTTTATAAATATCAGTACATTCTATATAGCGATGAAACGAACCTTGTGTAATTTGAGAACCATATATGTGTACTTTGAGAACCATGCATTATTAAAGGGTCGTAAACCTCCTTATTCCGCAATCACGTAATCCACAGCATCGATTTAGCTTGATTATTTGGTCCGGCATTTCCAAAACCGAGTTGTCGGTCCATATTTTTATGAAGGCACTTTTACAGGAGAACGGTATATTCCAATCTTATATGATGTGCTAGAAGAATTTTTAGACAACTTAAATCTGGAGGAGAGAGCTCTTTCAATAGGACGGTGCTACTTGTGCATAATTCTTTGCACACCGCAGCCTTAACTGAAATCTGTGAAAATAGATGGATTGGAACCCTTGGGCCTTTTAATTGGCCAGCGTGTTTTCCCGACCTATTACCCATGGATTTCGTGTTGTGGGGGTTCTTAAAGGGCACCACGTACATGCAGTGACTAAAAATACGGAGGTATTACAGAATGCAACTAAAGGAACCATAGAAAATGTACTCATAACTCATACATTTTATAAATGTAAATTTCATCGTATTTCTTTTGTTTTTCATTTTAGTGCTATAAGGATATTTTATGCAGTTTTTTTCCTATCGAATAATTTAGAAATATATGGGCTGTTCAATTCATTTATGTTTACGCCTCTCGCGAAATTTTCGCGTAGAGAGACATAGAAAGTATGTTCCAGTAGCCAGCATCCTATTCGGAAATGTTTCACTGTAACACTGCAGGGCGCTTTCGCAGTTTCTACTGCATGCAAAGTATGCCTCAAGCATGTTACACTTGGTAACAATAATAACAACTATAAAACACATAATCAACACAAAAGTAAAAAAAAATAGAAGAATTGGAGACAAAAAGCAATTATTCTTACTAATAAATTCTCTAATTGATCGCATTGCTGAACAAGATTTCCAAAGGGTCAAAAAAGCTTGCTTGCTTTGATTTATATTTTAAATCTTTCAGTTCAAAACCTATCAAATATCGTGTATCTCTCATTTTGAGGCCTTAGCGTTATAAAAGTAATTTAAGAAAACCATTGTGACTCTGCGTGGGATGAAGTTATGAAACGTAGATCTCATAAAATTCGATATTAAAATTGTATTTTTACTTACAGAATTTTGTAAGATCTGGACTCCTTTTCCACTTCTACCTTCCATTTCATAAGAGTAACTGATATGAAATAGCACTCTTGCTACTGCTTTTGACGCCTTAAAAAAAAATACCAAAATAGTCGCAAATATCCCCTAATAATTTTTTCGTTTATCGCTCGTCGGCGAGGGAGTGGTTCAAAACTACTCACAAAAAAAGATTCTTAAGAGGGCTCACGTCGAGAGTTCTCGGGGCGCAGGTGTGTACGGGCTAGTTCTAAGTTGAAAGGGCGGTGCCTAACAGCACGTTACTTTCCGTACCAAATAAAAGGATATGTGTTAGCACAAAGCATAAATGTATGTTCATAACTCAATATGTATGAGTATACAGATCAACCATATGTTGGTAATGCATAAGAAGATCTGAAGAGGGTGTAAATGTGAGATTTTATTTTGAAAAAAGTATCAGCTCTCACCTCCTATCTTTCGGGGATAACTTTAAGCGATGGCATTCCTCTTATATTCTTAGTGGACATACACATATATAACTTAGTGTAAATATCAAGTTCATTGTCAGTGAAAGACAGAAGTCCATTATATCCTACTAGCATATGTAAGCAGGCTTTGGGTAGGTAATATATTACATCAAGTTTATTCTCCTTTATATTACCGACGTGATCAAGCGTCCTTTCAGCCATTTATGTATCTCAACAAAAACATAAATTTCGACAAACTTCCCTCTTTGCATACAGTTATGCGCAGCAACAAATGTGTTAAATGTGTCTAGTTCGAATCGCCACGTTTGAGATGCATGGTATAGTTACTTTTCATATGCATTTTGTATGTTCTTGTATCCATTTCTACCACGTTGCTTCGATATAGAAGATTTTTATTGTTACAATTAAAACAAAAGATGGAATGGAATTTCGCTTTATCGAAAGGGAACTATGGCAAAATTACGCTTAAGTAGTAAACGTAGAAAAATGGAACAAAATAGTAAAGGAAAATTTTGTAAGAAGCAAAAAAGGTTAAGGAAATTGTAGCATAATAATTTTTATTTTATAATATTTTTGCCGAAATTGATGTTTGCAGGATGCACCCAGTGCATTAGAAGTATCTCTGAGAATCCTATCATCGTCAATTATAGACGACGTGGAAATCGATAGGATAGATATCGTAAAGAAGATTCCATCGACCAGTGATAAAATTAATGAAGACATTGACATGGATGCAAATTATACATACATCAACACAAAGCAATTCCGCAACGTATGAAAATGATGTGATACTTGTGCCGAAAAGTTGTCGTATATCGATAAAAAGGAGAAGGTAATCAATCACGTTGGATGGACGACGCATTGTGGATATTCAATACTTTATCCAATCTATGAAAATATTGAATAACAATAACCCGGGAGTAGGTTGTACAGTGTACAATATGGAAATCATCCGAGGAACGCGAAATGGTCTACATTCAAAAGTTTACTTTCATTGCAACATGTGTAATATCTTAGAACATATAGCAACTGATGGAAAGGACTCTGATGTAAATAACAGCGGTGTTATTGCAACAATAGGTATCGGAGCGGGATTCTCACAGTTAGAACAGGTATGTTCATCATTGGATATACCGTGCATGTTCAGCAAGAAATATTCAAAAACTTATAACTTAGTTTGTGACACACGGGAGAAAACCGCAGTGGATGCTATGCAAGAAGCAGCAGCAGAAGAAAAACGCATGGCTATTGATAGTGGAAATGTGACGGTCGAAGGAATTCCTCGTATAACTGTTATTTGCGATGTATCCTGGGCGAAACGTTCGTACAGAACAAGCTACAACTCCTTATCTGGTGCAGCAGCTATAGTTGGATAAAACAAAGAAGGTACTTTATTTAGGGGTACGAAACAAATATTGTATAACTCCGAGGGTTTCCAAAAGAGCCGAGATATGTATGGAATATACAGCGAAATGATTGCTGATGGCGACAGCAATTGCTATAGAAAGATATGAGATATTGATCCATATAAAGAGTACAACGTAGAAGTCCAAAAAATTGAATACAGGAATAATCTACTCCGCAATTACATGAGCAAAATTAGAGACCTTACAAAAGAGACTAAAGCGGGACCTCTCATACTTAGAAAGAAATAAGGTTTAGAAATGCGATTATCAAAGCGATTGAGTTCAGAAAGCAGTGAGACGGTAATAATTCTATGAAGATAAGTTATATGAAGATAAGTTAATATCTAGGAACATAGCTGCGTAGCACTAAAACCCAAATTTAGGGTTTTTAATGTTACCTTTACCTGACAACGTCTAGTATGCAGCCTAAGAAATGATGCAATAAAATCAAAAACTATGCCTCTCGCACTTGTGTTGGCCGTCACAGATGTATGTGTTAGTCCCCTAAGAAAAAAATTTTTACCCCGGTTAGAATCGTTTACTGTATCTGTCATTCTTTAACAAAAGAACGAACACAACACTCCACGCCCCTTACTATATCTAGCTGTGTCTGCTAGAGGACAGCAGTTTATTACGGTAGTTTTTTCATTCGTAGCGTATCCGCTCTTAACTATTTCCTCTTTTATTATTGAATATTTCTAATACATATCGCCAAACTTCAGTAGGTCAAAGTTGAATGTAGGGCCGTATGGAGCCAAAAATTAGTAAATAGTTGTTTTAATGCGTTTTATAATTCCGCCAAAATGAAAAAAATTGGAGGTCTTTATTGCTAATTTAATGCCTTACAGTAACATTAAATTAGAATATCTCTCCATACCGCCCTACATAAACATGTTCTCTTTAAAAATATATAAATAATATCTTCAATGTCACACTAATAAAGCAATAAATAGACACGAGCGAAGCTACTCCCGATGCGTTTGCAACTGGCGGAGTAAGTCCTCTTAAGGCGCCACCTGTTTAGAATAACGCTGTCCAGTGAATGGATAAACAGGAACCCACAAAGATGTAAAAAAACTATTAGGGGAAGAGATAAACGTTGCGGGACCATTAAATATGCAAGTTACCGTATAAAAGAACGCTCATTTAATGCTCCGTGGCAAAAAAAGGACAAAAAGAATGACATTAAAAATATTTTGAAACGCTTAGTACTAGACAAGCTTGAAATCATTGATCAAAAAAAATATGTGTTGACAACCCATAAGGTATTACCGATAACCCTGGCCAAAGTTTCGACTTAGAGAAGATTATAAAAAATGTAAAAGTTAACTATTAAATATCATTACTAATCAACCCCAATAAGTCCAACTATAAATGAGCTAACAACGTGGTACTGATATTATACCATACTGGTATTATAAAGAGAAAAGTTAATTAAATGAGCTCCCGTTAATGAAATTATCCTAAAATATGTTTACATCAGCAAAAGAAATTTCTTAAAATATCAAAATATGGATGAAATGTTTTCAAAATTTAAACCTCGTGAATTAAAGAGTGTTTTCTAAATTTACACAAAAATAAAAAAAAATAAACGCGTGAATCAAATAATCTCAACTTACATCTAGTGAAAGCTAGTAATTGACATAACTTGTTTTGTTAAGTTTTGAAGTATACAACAAAAAATGTTTAACATTTATAATTTGCAAAAGAAATTAACTACAAGCACTTAACTGGTCTGGGAAGGGTGCTGACTTTACAGGCGTAGCGATGCCTGTTCCAAGATTCTTAATTTCCAAAAAACGTACAGCCAAAAAGGTAAGGCCACACGTAAATCCAAAATAGGTGGTTCCAAAAAAAAAGGTAATATTCCAACAATCTTAGGCCAAAATCAGGTATTTCCATAAGAAAAATTTCCAAAACGAGGTACCAAAACAGTGTACCAGGAATAGGTAAAACCAGAAAATTGATAAAATACAGAACAAGACCCCTAGAAAGAAATAAATGAAACCCCAAAATTACCATGTGCAATATAAACAAAACAAAAGCTTACCGTTAAAACGGGGTAAATGATTAATAAGATGGTGATGAATTAAGATCTTGACACCACACGTGGTAAATTCAAGATGGTAGCTAGGAACGCCGAAATCAAAACCTGTATAACAGTAACCCGGAGCCGTTCTCTCCAAAATATCCAACCACAATCCAAACTCAACCAACGGCAACGGTTATAAGTAGGTTTCCACAAATATCCACACAATGTGATAAAATTCCAAAACTTTAAAATTACAACGAGTACTTCACGGACGTCATTCTAGACAGTCAAGCCACAAGTGATCCAAATGCACTAAGAGAAGACGGAAATTCAATGCAACATCAAATACATCTCAGCCGGAAAATACGCCCCAGACAGGCTCAACCAGTATTAGGAAGTTGGAAGACGCGAACTGATTGATTAAAATGGCATATTACATAAGTAAGATTGAATGAATATAAAACATCAATTAAAGAAAGAATCAACCATTATAAGGAACTGGTAGCAGTTAAAGGATCGGAAACAACAGAAAGTTAGACGCTCGCAATTTGGAACGAACCTCCCACACGAAGAACTTACAGAACGCATCGAGATCTGTCATCTTCGCGAACAGCTAATTGACAGATAACCCTAGATGTAAACAGAAACACTTCCAATTAAAAAGGGAGAAAAATATGAGAGAAGAAACTAATTTTAACTCAATTCTAGCGATAAGAGAATTAACATTAAGGCGAAAAGCAAATCCAATGATGTATGCGACACCCAAAGTAGAAGGAATAACAAAAGGGTAAATAACTAAAAGGAAATTCCATAAACAAGTAAAATCTGTTGTTAGAGATTGTTATGGAGCATACATGTGTATCGTAATAAACTAAAACATCGAAACCTAATTGAGGGCTGCGAAAGAAGGTTAAACCGATCCATTTTAAAGGAAAACATAAACAAAAAATTTAACAAATTAAGGTAAGCGAAGCTGTACAGTGTAGCTGAATTTAAAAGCTTGTCATGTAGGTTAAGAGAAAATATAAAGCAAAATTTCCCAAAATGAAACGTTAAATTATACGATATCAGAAATAAAAGTCCGCACATACACCGTGCACCAAAAGAAAAATAAAACGTAACACTCTGTGTCGATTTGTGAAAAAATATACAGGGTTTTTAATAAAAAAGCGAGCTATTTAACCAAACGCTAAAATACCATGCACAATTTCTTTTGATTACACCATTTTATCATACGGATTCTAGCTGATGATGGCGTAAGCCGAAACTAGACCTAGAGTACATTTTAAATAAAATTTGTAAGGAGTAAAGAGGAGTTCTGTATCTTTATTTTAATTTTCGAGCCTTACAATATAGAGCATCTGCAAACATTCAATAAGTTGAAATCCATTTAATAAAATATAATTCATTTTGATTCCGGTGGGATTCGAACCTACGACTCCCGTTTGCCGGACAGGGGCGTTACCAGCTACACCACAAAATCTGTTGGAACGATTCTCTTTAAATACCTAGATCTTTGATGACTGCAGATATATTGCAACATCTCGACAGATATATCCTTAAGTGCCAAGTATACACTTATTAATTAATATATTGGCTTCCGCCGTTGAGTAGTGGTATAGTTGGCAGTTTATCCGGCAAACGGGAGTTGTAGGTTCGAATCTTACCGGAATGAAAATGAATTTTATTTCATATACCCTCCAATAAGCAAGAGTTAATGATGTTAGCAATATCGGGTCATGTTTACAGTAATATTCCCATAAACAGCGAAATTGAATGTAATCGAGTTAACAATTTTTACCTGTTCTTGAGTGTAGAGTGTTGAGGTAACGTGTCAAGAAAAGAGTTATTAATCTCGTCGGGATTAAATATATTATTTGGTATATCTACATACTGCTGTCTCTGAAAGCCAATGGATAACAGATGTTGCCAGAAAAGGGAGTCACAACGACCGCGCGATACATAATCAAAATATGCCTTTTTCTCTTGTCTAAAAGTAGACGTCCTTAAATAACGCAACGCCTTGTAGTATGTCCAATCGTTGGCAGAACCCGTCCTTCCAAATTTTGCTTTCGCCCTATCCCTGAGATGCATCATATATTTCAAGTTGTCCGTTAACCAAGGCATACATTTAACACAACAAAGTTCTAATAATCAATATTATCATCAACATGGTTTAAATAAATCAAGTAATTGTTATCATTTAAGTAGAGATCTCTTAGAAAAGAATCAAGGTTTATTCAAAATCACGGTACTCACGGATAAGTGGCTCGGCATAGGCCACTTTTGTTTTTATGTCACATCAATTAGGCTAGTGCTTTGTCCGCTCACTCTTGTACAGCTATTAATGATTTGTTTGACACCATGTGAACTTAAGAGCTCATTAAATTTTCTGTTATATCGATGTTGCCTCCACAACGGTATATGTATGTACTCTGATACAGGTAAGTACCCGGAAAGTGAGTCCTCAAATTCAGAAAAGAATGCCTTACAATTCACTCTTTCTGCTTTACCAAGACAAGCGACCACGAATGTAAAATTGCCTTTGGCTAAGGACAGCCAAAGTTGCTCAATCACGGAGAGTGTATTAACAACTATCGTATTAATTCCTTTACGTACATAAATAGTGATAGAATGTAAAATAATAATAAATTTGTTGCTCAAATCGGTATTATATAGTACGTACAACTAACAATTGAAGGGGCAAGTGAATGGAGGGGTTAAGTCACATTTATTATTTATTCATAATAAGTTTCAAAGGTTTGATCGTATATTATTAATCCACAACCCCTTCTTACTAACCAAACTGCATTTGAAAATAATCATTCAATAACAGACAACTAACGCTATTAAAGCCTAATTTATTCAGAAAGAAATATTTAGTAATAAATGTTAACCTAGTCTTTTTTTAATCGAACTGCATTTTCCTCTTATGTTATCTTTCTGCAACATTCTCAAATATTACGGGCTACTTTAACTCATCAGTGTATAATACATCTATTCTTCTAAAAGTTGCTTATACTACTTTTTGTATACCTTACTTATGTAAGTAACAACAATCAGCCCACCCTTATACAAAACATTTCTCTCAAACTTATCTTACTTATCTTATTGTCACAGCTGTGTATTAACTGACACCAACAAAACACAAAGTCTTTAAATTGGAAGAGGCAGTAATACGATTTTACTTGAAAAAGTTTTCCATGTACCTAAGCTACTTACAAGCGAAATTCGAACCGAATTTCGAACTGTATTCATCAATATCCCTAATTTCAAAACCCCATTGAATGGGTGACCATTTAGATCATGTGAAGATCGAAATGTATTTTGCCGGAACTGAATAGACTTGAAAATCCTAAAAAGATCAGCATATTCAAGAAGATTGGAATTTATAAAATAATTGTGTATGTTATCAACATATTGACTGAATTCGAAACATCAGCTGCAATACAGGCGCTTGTTTTGCCTATTAATGTGTTAAATTTAATTCAGCAGGAGTCGCTTGCCTCATTGTCGATAAACCAAAATTTTTGTGAATTTTTCTTTGTCAAAAGACGTCGCGCGATGATTATAATATTCGATATGTATACAATTTATAGCTTTTTGAGTATGCACATATGTAAGGATGTCCGGTTTCTTCTGCGATAGACAACTAAACCTAAGCCAATTCTCAAAGTGATGTGATAAATCAGTGACCTAAATAATAATAATCCATGCCATTATATAATAATAATTCATGAGTTATTATTACACCTGCGGCCGTGGAACTTCTCGAGATGTTCACCCACAGCACCCGTCAAATTTGGAGTAAGATGTACACTACCGTTCATGGAAGTTCGGGCAAGCAAAAAAATGTACGGAAGTCAAAGAAAATAAGAGAAATATTAAATTGACATGTACTTAATACTTACTTACATGATTTTACATATTTTCAAACACAAATTTATTAAAAAGAAAAAGTTAATGTAATACAAATAATTTAAATCCGATTTTCATCGAAAAATCCACCTTTTGCCTTTAGGACTGCTGCCACTATTCTCGGCATCCGATTCAATAATTTGGTAATGTTTCATTGGACAAACTTGTCCATACCTCCTGGAGAATGGTCCACAAATGTTCCTTCGATTTTGGATACTTTTTCCTAACACATCGGTCTAATTCTTCCCATAACAACTCTATCGGGTTCAGATCGGGGGACTGTGGCGGCCATTCCATAATTTTTAGGGTTCTTTCATTTTCTTCTTGCTGCAGGTAATCTGTGAACAATTTAGATTTATGTTTGGGGTCATTGTCCTGCATAAATTCAAATCCACGACCAATTAATCGGACGGTATGGCATTTTCCTCCAGGATTTTCCGATATTCTTCTTTTTTCATTATGCCCTCAATTTTGAGCAAGTTCCCTGTTCCGATTAAGGAAAAACAGCCCCAAACCATTACAGATCCGCCTCCATGCTTCACCGTAGGAACTATACACTCCCGTAACATTCTTTCCCCTCTTGATTGCAACGAAAACTCTCCGTCTATTTCCAAAAACCTCAAACTTGGATTCGTCAGTCCACAAAACGTTTTAAAAATCGGTCCACTGTCCAATCTCTATGAGCTTGTGCCCATTTCAGTCGTTTCAGCCTATTTCCTCTTCGGAGTAACGGTTTTCGACAAGCCACTCGCCCATGCAACCCAGCCTCTTTCAGCCGACGTTTCACAGTACTCACAGAAACTTTGGAATCTTGCTCATTATTGAATTCCGCAGCAATTTCTGATGCTGTTAGTCTTCTATTGCGCTCACTAATTATTTTGATTCGTAAATCTTCCGCAGGAGTCGTTTTTCTTGACGGTCCTGGCCGATTACCATCTTGCACGTCACGGGCCCGCGGGCGGGCTCGGGCGGGCCTCGTCTCTTTTCATTGCGGGCCGGGCCTAAAATTGTACAGGCCTGACGGGCCGAGAATGTTTTATTAACTACATCGAATGGATATAACATATACAGTAAATGCTGTTTAGTTTCTACGATATCGTTTTGTATTAACAATTTTAATATATGCAATGTTATGTTACGTTTTCTTTTGGTTTCATACAGTATAGTATACAAAAACAAACAAAATAAATGTTTCGTTCTACTCATTATAATGTAATAATTAAAAAATGATTAGAAATAGACGGTAGACTTCAACAGGCCAAAATTTCCTAACGGGCCGGGCCGGGCGGGCCTTGTGCCGAGGTAATGAACGCAACGGGCGGGCCGGGCCGGCCTACTTCATGCTGTAACGGGCCACGGGCGGGCCGGGCCGTGAAAAATAGGGCCGTGCAGTGCGCTACTCTGATGTACTTTTTCTAATAATATTTTTCTGTAACTAAGTATCTAAAACTTCATCAACTTCGTTCATGATAGAACAAACGTCTGGGTCGGAAAAAGAAAGGGTAGTATTAGGTTTTAAGATTATATCGTTTGATATTAGAAATTATTGTTTAAATTCATTGTTAACGCTTGTACTATCACAAAATAATTCACGATCTGAAAATTGTATGGGAACGAAGAATACTCGAACTTATCAACGTAACAAGCAATATAATTGATATCATATAACAAACTTCTAAGTCATTGTCTTTTAATATTTGTCTCATTTGTTTGCTTTTAACAGGAACTAGGTCCATTTGTAATAACCTTCAATAACGCAGCATATTAACGCCAAAATACACATTACGGTTCCTATTTTGCAACCATTCTTAGAGGTAGCTATTTTCGTCAATAGCTAAGCAAATGACGTCAATAGATACACCTTTTTTTCCTTTTTGGGATACGTGAATCAAAGGAATGTGATCGACCAAAAAGAAAAACTCCAACACGGAAAGTATTCCATACGTATATAATAATGTTAACATACACTTTATTTTTGCATATGTCTGAAAGTCATATTTCTATTTACAGTAATTGATCTGCGTTTATCGATCTTAATTAAGGTTGGTATAATCAATCAATAGTACAATTAATCAATTTGAACTTTAGATTTTTTTTTTAATCAGTTCCTAACGTTGTCCAGTGTAGTTATTGCAAAAAATCGATTTACAAATTATTACAACACCTTACATAGTAAGTATTAAACAAGTTATCATAATTATTGATTATAATCATGATTGGAAAACCTTTTTTGTTTCGCACCAAAATTATAAATCATAATAATCCCTCTTTAAATAAGAAAAGGATATATCTAGCATTACCTTTTTTGTTTTGTTTTTTTGTTTGTTTGTTTAGATTATTATCTTGTTATATCTTGAATATTGCTCTTGCCCATAATGCTGTAAGTTTTGATTTTTCTTTTTGTTTAAAGTTAACGTCAAGTATTTTTAATGAATACCGTAAAAAGGTTTTTTTAATTTCCAAAGCAAGGACGACTTTAGGACCAGCAGCTTCTTATATAACCTAACTTTTATATACTGTAATATTATAATTTACAACATCGAACGTAGTTGTCATTAGCGGTACGTATGGTGTGATCAGTATGTCCACTCGTTCAATGTCAAATTCCCTCTAGCAGCTATTAACACTTTTACAGCAGCTCCAACTTTTTTTATAGCCTCCGATCGCTGGAGAGCGGATGCTAGGGAAAAGTCCGGTCAACGACGAATAAGAGAACGGATAAGTAACTTCCCTTCCGTTCATTTTCTTCATATAATCTTCAAATTTAATGAAATATTTTTCTACAACAGATGACAGTATAGATTTGGAGGTATTTCTGACATAATTTCGAAAATTAAAGTTCGTTCGTAATGCAATCATCTTGTACGTCAGTAAATTTTAATATTGTACGGTTATAGGTGGTGCTATATATCACAGAGTAGCCTAGATTAAGTCTTCTAGTTGCGTCACTGCATGGTATGCATTATGCTACTATTCAAAATAAGATTATTCGTTGGAAATTCATTATCAAATTATATCTCGAAAAGAGTAGTTGAGAACTCACATGATAATCCCCGAAACAACACAGGGCAGCTTCATGCGATACAATGTGCTTCAGTCTTCTCAAAACAAACAAACTTTATAATCTGGACACCAAGTAGTCAATGCGTACAATTCACTATAACTTAGTATCCAATGCTAAACCGAGAAATGTTGCTTTAGAAATGTCATTGTATTTTATTGTTGTAAATATCATGTTTTGAGTTTTGTCTTTGTTCTCTTTTAATTTGTTTGCAACGAACTATTTGTAGGCATCCTCCAATGCACCAGTAAACATGTAGGTACTGCAAGAGATGTATCGTTTGCACATTGATACAATTCTACATTAATAACATTTACAAGTAGGTTATCATTATCATAGAGAATAAATAAAAGTGGTTCCATTATGAATCCTTGTGGGACGTCATATCTCATATCAATTGTCTGTTAACATGTTCTGTTCCAGACTTTAGTCTACTTCCTTTCGGCAATATAAGCAACAAGTAAGTCTAACGCTTTGCCTCTGATTCCGTAATATTCCAACTTACCAAGGATTTCTAGACGCACAGAATCAGAAGCTTTTGATAAGTTCAACATGTTTATTTTTGTGTAGGAGTTATCATCTGATGCTGCATATACATATGCTGTCAACAACTTCCAATATACCCATCGACACAGATCTGCCTCGTTTGTCGCCATGTTACCATTATTTAATGACTAATGTAGAATTACATAAAATACAGTAGGTGCACTTCATTAAAGAAAAGTACATTACGTCATTGAAACATGGTTACTAAAAAACGAACTAACCAACAAACACTAGCACTAACCGCAACACCGAATACAGCTGCAATGGCGATGAAGCAACACGCCCGTGTATGATGTCAGCGTACTTGTTACTTAGTAACAGAAACTCTGAAACCCAAATTTGTTCGCGGCGGATATGGCGTAAATGTACCTTTCTCTAACGAAATGCACTGTACTTTTACTTCATAGAGTATATTAATTTTAACCGACTTTTCATGATAAAATACTAAATTGTTGTTGTTAATTAAAATCTCTGTAATATTTTCTCATCGACTAAAGATAAATGTCTGAATGGTAATTCCTTACTTACAGGTTACAGGATCTAGAGAATAAAATCAGAATTAAAAATATACAAACTGGTTGAAAATGTTATGGAATAAAAACAGTTAGACTAATTGGAATACTTCCAAAACGTAAACAGGAAAATTAGCGAAAAGAAGGTATATTGCCAGTCAGAAAACAATATAGTGAGAATGCCAACTGAAGTATAGAAATATAGCATGAACCTATGTCAAGAAATTAGCAGGAAGTAGTTGCTAACTAGGTAAGTTACAGGCAGAAATTAGTAATTAGATTCAACTTATGGATCTTTAATCATTAGGCACAGAAATTTTCGAGTAAGTTGCTGTAAGTACCACCAGGTTAGATAAATGAATTTTACTGGTTCTTAACCTAGCTATTTTGTGCTTAAAGTATAAAAACCACAAGAAAAAAATAGTTGTTTAGCTATTAATAGCAAATCACAAATAAGTAAGTCTTATTTACAAGTGTAGTGTAAGATGCTAATTTTATTTCAGTGTTAAAATACTATTGTAATATACATTCCTTTATGTTTACGTTCCTTTTCAAAACATCCAGGTATGCACAGTCGTCCCACAGGTTTTTAAAAATGAGGGCAATAAACATTTATTTGATTATAAGGTAAGAGCTACCGAAATAGTACTCGTAAATAACCGCACCAATTCGTGTAGAGTCATACTAAGGTTTAAGGTGACATTGTATTTAATCCACCTAATATTTAATATTCAATATTAGGTGCACTCAACTTAACAGGATTGGAATCACAGAATGTGCTTTTACAGATGATTTAGCAATTTTTGCAAGAGGCGAGAAAGACCTTCAAGAAAACAGAAATTTGGAATAAGACACTAGGAAAAAAGAATTTGAACATTGACACAGCTAAGACTAAGGTAATGGTAATATCGAATCGAAAGGGAAGTACAAAATTACAAATAAATGGACGCAACATTGAGCAAGTCGACTATTTTAAATATTTAGGAACCATTATAAACTCAAAAGGCAGACAGGAAATAGAATGAATGAACGAATAAAAGCAGCAGCTAACATCTATGGATCCTTGAGCGAGAAGTTCGTTAGTAGGAAAGAAATATCCAGAGAAATAAAGTGTTTAAATCTATTTACAGACATAGGTGCTGATGAAGAAACAAAAAAGTCCAAGCAACAGAAACGAAGTATCTGAGAAGAGAAAGAAATAACAACAATTAACAAAACAAGTTAAAATGAGAGGAAAAAATAACGAGAACAAAGAAGGAACGTATGACAAATGCAGGATATAATAACAATAAACAACAATAATAATTTACGCTTTTGGAATTGAGATTTGACAGTTTGGCAATTGTTATGGTTACTTGGCTTAGCAACGAGGTCTTTAGGCGCTTTGGCGCTCTTTCCTAGCCAACTTTACGTAAGAACAAAAACAGATTACCAAAACCTTTATTGCTGCATATCGTTATATTTCTTAAGTTAAAGTATAACACATGTGGTACCATTGGATTCGCCTTTCGATTACCTTTCCAAAGGCGTAAAAATATACGGAGCGTTCGATTTAAAATAAGAAAGTTGACGTCACTTCCGGTGACACCGGAAATAAAATTAAACTGCCGATAATGACAAAAGTTAGTCCATCAAAAATAGAAATCGCCCTATTTCTTTAAAAAGCGTTAGATTCTGTTGTTCAAAAGCTAGCATGGGGGGAAGGCCTTTAAGACCTCACTGCAAATGAACGATATACCGTACGAGCGAGCGTATTATGATCACCCGATTTTACACGAACTCAACACATCTAAATGTGTGCTGTGTTGAATGTCACTGTGGAATGTTATTTGCTTGACAAAATTGCGTAAATGCAAACTCGTTTGTGCACCTTGCTCACCGTATTCGTTCACCTACATGTGCAAGCCACGACATCGCTCTTGCATTTCCGAAAACACCGTGTTCACGTTATAAACGGCATATTCGTTCACGTACACGTGTAACACACGACTTTGCTCTCGCATTTCTGAAAAATGCCGATTATGCTGGCTGATCATAGTACGCTCGCTTTTACGGTATACATTCGAGAAATTTGTACAATTAAAATGGCTAAAGAATATGAACGCCCTGTTGCGATTGCCGCTGTACCACCGTATTTTTAGCCTGATTGAGTTGATTTGGGGTTAGCTCAAAGCTAGTATACGACGCAATGATCAACCGGCTACGTTAAGCCACAATTCACTCAATTTAATTAAAAAATACATTAATGGGATTACCTTCGAAGACCGGAAAAACTCAATAAGATACGTCACTGAAATTGAAAATTTATTGAATATAATAATCGGAACAAGCATTGATAGCGATAGCGCCAGTGATACGGAGAATGATGAGTTTCTGTAACTTTTCTTATTCTCTATACAGCTGCTCTTAACAGTGATAAATGGGAGTTCTGTTCTTTATTTGTTAATGTTTATTTAAAGTAATAGTTTTCGTTTAGGTCTACTATTTTTTACTCTATATTATATCATATGTCGACGAATATATCAATATGATTAACGACAACAGACTTTGTTATTATTACTTAGCAATATGTACGAGGACGCAAGACATAACCTTAATTAGATTATTTGGAGAAGGGAAGGACAGTCACGGAGCAGTATTATACTGATATTATTGGACTGATTTGACGCTGAACTAAAGAGAAAAAGAAAAAATCTAATGAAGAAAAAAATTCTCTGCCTCCATGATAACGCTTTGACCCACTCATCGGCAATTGTGACAGCAAAACTAGTGCAATTACGGTACGAATTGGTGCCTCATTCACCATATTCGCCAGATTTTGCCCCCTGTGACTACTCTCTTTTTCCAAACTTGAAAAAATAGCTCGGCGGAAAGCGGTTCACGTCAAATGAAGAGATTATTGCCGAATTAGAGGCCTATTCTACAGAGTTCGACAAATCCTATTATTTGGATGGCTTAAAATAGTTGGAGCATGACTGGACTAAGTGTACATGTAGATCTACAAGGAGATTATGTCGAGAAATGAATTTACTAAATGCAAAACAATTGCGTTGTCCTTGTACTAGTCTTACTGTTACATTATTTCTCATATTTCACATTATTAATAGCCATGTTATAATAACTAGAAATATCTACCGCTATAATTAAATATGTTTGTTTATTCTCGCCCTGGCAAGAAAGCAACTATAAATTTGTCTCTTTCAAATATTTTCGTGTCGGCAATTACTACTTGTAGACATTCTGCTGACCTTTATAATCCAATTAATTTTTGTTGCCATAATTTTTAAATATTTTCGCGACGACTGTAGATAAGCTGGAAATAGAGGAAAAACCTGTGAAATTCAAAAACACTTAATTTTTATTAATTAACTAATAACAAACAGGAAAATAAACCAGAGGTACTGGTTGTTGACGTATGTAGACTGCCGGTATGTGTTTGTAAACAATTTTTTGTTCGTTTTTCACTATAATTAATTTAATAGGCAATTCAAATTAAAAATTAAATTATTTTTTAGAAATTGAATTATGGATCAATATCATGTAGTTATTTAAATAACGTTTAGGTTTTCAATGTATTGCAATATAGTAAGTTATGCGCCCGAAGGTATTTAATATCGGTATATATGAATTTGGGATTATATGCCAGTGCGTAAAGTATTTAAAGCAGTTGAATCGTAAAAACGCTGTTCTGTGGTGTCACCTAAACCATTGTAGAAAGATGCTCACCTAAAACCGAGAAAGCTGATGACACCGGATAGGCAGAAACTTGTCCGTTAGTTAGCGATTTTTCCTCCGCTCACATTGTTTTTGCCGGAAGTGATTCCACCAATACCTTGAGCTATAATAGCATTAATTTTAGTTATTGTTACTAGACACCTTTTTTCATGTGTATCTATAAAGAATGTTGCAAACAAGTGTAATTATCCGATAAACTATAAGAAAATATTTGATAACAATAATAATGTTTATTGCCTCAAAGGACCTGTACAGCATGAGAAAAGTCAATAAACCAAACAATCGAAATACTTACGATTAAAAATAATAAAGAAAACGATCATGCGAAATTGCAAATAAACTAAGCAAACAGAAAAGTCAATAGTCAAACATGCTAAAACATATTCCTCTATAGTATGAAATACATACTGCAATAGATAATGGAATTGCTAATTTCATCGATAAATAACACACCACATATTGGAAAAATACAAAGAATTTCACTATGTAAAAGCCAATTTCTTTATCCATATAGACTAGTATGAATATGTTTTAGACCAGCAGTTAGAAAACCCTACATTTGAAATTTTCAACAGATTTGAATTAAAATTATCTGTATATAAAGGGCGTTACGCTTATTTCATAATATTCACGCGTTTTTATATAGATTTCCAAGAATAAACTTTCGAATTTGCAAGTAAAAACGTGGCGTGATTTATTTCCCTGTAATTCTAGTTCCAGGGAAAATATTTTTAAGAATAAAATATTTCTCTTACTGTAAGAACAACCACATCGTGTACAATAAATCGCGCTAGTATTTTATAAGTATGTAAATAGTTTGTTGTTGTTGTAAACGTATTACACTAAATTCGCTTTTTTTGTTATTGTACATAATTTTTCTTTCGAATAATTAATGAAAGTTTGAGGTTTAGATCTAGTAATTGATATTTGTGTCATAATGGGCAAAATCTCAATGCATGATCGCAGTACAATCCTTACATTGCACCAGGAAGGTTATAGCGAACGACAAATTGCAGTAAAAACACAGGCTAGTAAGACCGCAATACACAGTATTATAAAAAAATTTAACGAAGCTGGCTCGGTAGTAAACAAAAAGAAGATGGGACGACCTAAAAGTAAAGAAGGCTGATGTGCGATATTTAAAATTACAATCCGTAAGAAACCCCTTTTAAACTTCGACAGAACTGGCCGGAGACTTACAGAGGGCTACCGTATAACGCCTTCCTGTATAAGAAGTCTTTTAATACAAGAAGGTCTTCGGGGAAGGGTCGCCGCTCGAAAACCATTATTTCGACGTGGAAATAGGCAAAAGCGGTTGGAGTATGCAAGAGAACACACATATTGGACTTTAGAAGTGTGGTGTGGTGTTTCAGAACCAAACGTCGCCAATATATTCGTAGAAGGAAGGGGGAACGATATGATTCGATTTGCATACAACCTACTGTCAAACACGGCGGTGGATCCGTGTTCGTATGGTGATGCATATCATCATGTGTTGAGGATTTAATTAGAATAACAGGAAAATAAAGCAAATAGCATCGCAATTTGCAAGTTTTAAAGGATTTTGCTGTTCCCTCTGGACGTCGCTTAATTGGTCCAAACTTCATGCTTCAACAAGATAATGACCCTAAACATTGTAGCAGGATTGTTAAAGATTTAAACATAATAGAGCATGTTTGGGATTATTTGGACCGTAAAAAGGCAGAGCGTCAGCCAACGAATGTTTTCGTATACTCAGAGAAGAGTGGAATAGAATTCCACACGCATTTGTTGAAAAGTTGTATGCTTCTCTACCTAGAAAAAACGAGATTCTGTTTTCTGCTAAGGAAGGGCATATCAAATATTAATTTATTTTATATTAAGATTATGAATTTCTTGAAATGTTGTGTATTTTGACATATAAATGTGTTATTTCACATTACCCGTGTATTATTTTGCATCTGTTCTTACAAATATTCTGTCTGCTATCATAAAGACGTTCATAGTACTTACTGGTCTAAAACATATTCATAGTACTGTATGTACATACATATTGTCCCAATCTTCTGGAATTGCAGAATTTGACATAATGTGTAAATTGAAGGATGTCAGTATTTTCGATGTCAGTATTTTCTGATAGGCATCATAAAGCATCTTTCGAAAATATTTCCTCATAAGTTGCGAACAAGTCACCCACTTCGTTATTTTAAATGTGACATTCTGCATATTATTACGTTATTAGAATTCAAAATTCGTGGAAGAAATTTTGACAGACTCACTATCAGAGGTCACGGATTACAATGTTAAAGACGCTTTTACGTTTGTTAATAAAATTGATGGTTTTACATTTCCAAACAATCATATTTTACTTTCTTTAGATGTTGTTTTGTGCACAAACATTCCTTTGCAATTACTGTTAAACATTCTTAGACAAAAATGGGATCTTGTCAAAACCCACACAACATTATCATTGCAATCATTATTGTAATTAACCTCCTTCATCTTCAATAACTGTTATTTTGCCTTTGACAAAAAATGTTACTTACAAACCTGTGGAACACCTACGAGTTCGCCCATTCTAGCCTTGATTGTTATGAATTATCTTTTGTGTGATACCACAATTTCCATTTCGCTTACCTTCCTTATTTAAATATGTTGATGACATCATTTGTATCATTCCGCATGACCAAGTTGACACTATGCGTCAATTGTTCAACTCATTGGTATCAAAAACCAATAGCTTCGGGGAGGTTTCTAAATTATTATTCTAATCACCCAAAAAAATAAAAAATTCATATCTCACCAAAATTTTTTGCAAAACAACTTAAGAAAACTTTTTGATCTGTTTGCCAATAACGAATATCCGAAGCCCCTTTTGAATAAGTTAATATATAATTCCGATTTTTATTATGGTCCTTTGGATCAGAATAATGTTACCTTCAAATACAAAAAATTACCATTTGTAGAGAATAACTAACAGGATAAAATTTTCAATCACACTCCACTTGAATATAGTAGTCGTCTATAAGGTACCATGTTTGGGATGTCAAGACTGTTACATAAGTCAAACATCGCAATGACTTAAACACCGTATAACCCAACATAGGAGTGGTTGTCTGTTGGGCAAAAGATCATGTGCTTTGGGCAAGCACACAGATCAAAAGGATCACCGTTTTGATTTCGATAATGTTCAAATTTTAGATGTTGAAAGCAATTATAAAAACAGACTATATACTTGAAATGTACCATATTCAAAAAAATAGCACAGTAAATTTTAAGTCAGACACCAGTCAGTTAAATAATTTATATTGCAATATTTTACAACATGATAATAAGTAATTTAATTTTGAAGGAAGGGCTTGTATATCTATTTTCTGGTCAGCTGTTATTCTTTCCCGCCTTGTATGTTTTCAGTTGTTTTTTTTTGCAATAGGGTCGATTTCCAATTCTTATTTTATAAACTGTTACTAAGAGGTTTATAGTTTAACATCTTATTCGTTCTCTTCTCCTGTTAAAAACTACATTAAAATTTTATTTTAAATTATTTTAAAACTATATTAGAATTTTATTTTAAATTTGCCGTTTCTAATTATCTCCATTATAAGTAGAAATATTTTTAAATTGAATTATTTTATTCTAACCAGTTTTTCACGTTACAGTTTATACTCCTGATGAAATTCTAAAATAAAGTGCGAAATATTGAGTTAGTGATTAAAGCAGACTCCTTTCTTCTTTAGACCACCAGAGAGCGATTACCCGTTTTAATTGCTTGCTTCCATTATTATTACGTACCATTATCGTTATTATTATTATTATTATTACTATTATTACTATTATTACTATTATTACTATTATTACTATTATTACTATTATTACTATTATTACTATTATTACTATTATTACTATTATTACTATTATTACTATTATTACTATTATTATTGACGTGCCCCATCTACGCCTTGTGCCGCGAAGGGTGCGCCAACACAGTACTACCAATTAATGACAGCCCCGCCCTTTTCTTTATTTTAATTTTAATTTTAATTTTCTTTTTTAACAGAATATAACAAAAAAGTTTCTTAAAAGATTTTGTTATTTTTCCTATAGTAGACTGCTTCTACTCTGTCTCGCACTTCGGTCGTAGCGTTATCCGGCGTTACAGAGTAAAAGCCTGCAGATCCAAAGATTACTTGTTTTTGCATGGCTCCCGCTAAGAACTTGCATTGACTATTACAGTGTGGTATTCGATTTAGCCAGGACTCGATGTTGACCCTCATAGTCCCAAGATTTACAATTATTAGAGGAATTATCGTAATGCTGTGTCTCCAATAAGTTTCAGCGATTTCAAATTTTAAGTCGTGGTATTTTTCGAGTTTTTCCTCCTTAGATGTTATATTCGATTTGTCAAGAGAAGTGAATTTTATGATGGATATCCTTCTTAAATTTTCTTCATGTCACACCAAGTCCGGTTTATTGACCTTAATTTGACGCGTTGTAACGAATCTTCCTGGCTTTTCTATCAAAGGTTTTTAATTCGTTATCATTCAACTTCACCGGCCCGAACGTATGTGTCAAAATGAACACCGCTAAGGCGTTAGTAGCTGAAACTCCCAGGTAGGTATGTTTCATCGGCTTCCAAGTGCCTCAAAAGTCCGCCGTCAAGCAGCTTCACCTCCTCACCTCCAGAATGCCATCTTCCTGCACTCAGTTCCGCATTCTTCTACACCTATTTCCATTCCCACGGATTTCGTAAATCTTTCCACGATGTTGGATTTCTGTAAGTTTGCTGCACCAGACACATATATTTTAAGATCATCAATGTAGAAGAGATGCGTTATTTTTTGGATACGATGGGCGGGGGACCATTTAAGTATCTTAATTGTTTTCGGAACAATAAGGTCAATAGAGCCATCGCCAGGCAAAATAGGATTGGACTAAGCGAGTCGCCCTGTTGTATGCCTCGATTAGGTTTTATAATATTAGGTTTTAATGACTTTTTCTCCTTGGACTTCCAAAATTTTTTCCTCTACTTGGATATGAGTGCCAAAAGACAGTTTGACAATTCGGTGTTCATTATTATTGTTGTTATTATTATTATCATGATCATAATAAAAATAATAATAGTAATAATAATAATACTATTACTGTTACTGTTACTGTTACTGTTACTGTTACTGTCACTGCCACTGTCACTGTCACTGTCACTGTTACTGTTACTGTCACTGTCACTGTCACTGTCACTGTCACTGTTACTGTTACTGTTACTGTTACTGTTACTGTTACTGTTACTGTTACTGTTACTGTTACTGTTACTGTTACTGTTACTGTTACTGTTACTGTTACTGTTACTGTTACTGTTACTGTTACTGTTACTGTTACTGTTACTGTTACTGTTACTGTTACTGTTACTGTTACTGTTACTGTTACTGTTACTGTTACTGTTACTGTTACTGTTACTGTTACTGTTACTGTCACTGTCACTGCCACTGCCACTGCCACTGCCACTGCCACTGCCACTGCCACTGCCACTGCCACTGCCACTGCCACTGCCACTGCCACTGCCACTGCCACTGCCACTGCCACTGCCACTGCCACTGTCACTGTCACTGTCACTGTCACTGTCACTGTCACTGTCACTGTCACTGCCACTGTCACTGTCACTGTCACTGTCACTGTCACTGTCACTGTCACTGTCACTGTCACTGTCACTGTCACTGTCACTGTCACTGTCACTGTCACTGTCACTGTCACTGTCACTGTCACTGTCACTGTCACTGTCACTGTCACTGTCACTGTTACTGTTACTGTTACTGTTACTGTTACTGTTACTGTTACTGTTACTGTTACTGTTACTGTTACTGTTACTGTTACTGTTACTGTTACTGTTACGTTACTGTTACTTCGTTACTGTTACTGTTACTGTTATGTTACTGTTACTTACTGTTACTGTTACTGTTTGTTACTGTTACTGTTACTGTTACTGTTACTGTTACTGTTACTGTTACTGTTACTGTTACTGTTACTGTTACTGTTACTGTTACTGTTACTGTTACTGTTACTGTATACTGTTACTGTATACTGTTACTGTTACTGTTTACTGTTACTGTTACTGTTACTGTTACTGTTACTGTTACTGTTACTGTTACTGTTACTGTTACTGTTACTGTTACTGTTACTGTTACTGTACGTACTGTTACTGTTACTGTTACTGTTACTGTTACTGTTACTGTTACTGTACGTACTGTTACTGTTACTGTTACTGTTACTGTTACTGTTACTGTACTGTTACTGTTACTGTTACTGTTACTGTCACTGTTACTGTTACTGTTACTGTTACGTTACTGTTACTGTTACTGTTACTGTTACTGTTCACTGTTACTGTTACTGTTACGTGTACTGTTACTGTTACTGTACGTACTGTTACTGTTACTGTTACTGTTACTGTTACTGTTACTGTTACTGTTACTGTTACTGTCACTGTCACTGTTACTGTTACTGTTACTGTTACTGTTAAAAGCAAAGATTTGATGTTGCTGGAAGCATTTATATAGAAATAACAAACGAATTATGGCTTAAGTACATCTTTTTAATGAAAGACAAGGGAAACAATATTTTACTTGAACTTCCGTATACTTCGTGTTTTCGTGTAATTCTAATTCAACACCTGTAGTTGTAAATAGAGTAAATCAATAAATGGACAAATTAATTTATTTCGAACAGGGTCAATATCCAATAGCTTGCTCAAAAGTAACTTCACATCCGATGCTTTAGAATTGTGTCAAGTCAAATATATAGGTACATATTTGGATAAAAATTTTGACTGATAAAAATAGGAAGAGGTAGTTTTTTATCTGCATACTTGTCAATGCAATCATAAAAAATATCTTAAAAGGTAGACAAATATTTAAATTTCACACCACACAACATTCGTTTACAGTATTGTACCTATTATTTAAGTTCGCTATAAGACTCTTCATTAACGATTTTAATGCAATGCAAACACAACTAAAACTTACTTATGCTAACTGTACAAACATGTATGTTATGGTAAATTCTATCAACAAACACAATCTTTCTCTCGCTAGGTGCTGTTATCAAGTAATCAAATTAAAAGTCAAAAAGAAATTAGTGTGATAGACAAAAATAAAATTCCAAATGTATTTAAATGGGATATACATACAACATTGTTCTTAAAAGTAAATGTAGTACTTGCAACAAGTTTTTAAAACTCATGAAGAGCAGTACTATATACCTGCGATATTCATCAAACTGCAGTAACTTTCTATATGGCGCAATATTAAAAATAACAGTTTTATAGTATAACAGTAGTAATAAAGCTGTATCTCTTGACGCCATTTCATGGTCGCAGTCGGGTTTTTAGAGACTGTTTAATGTTACTAAAGTATCAATACTAAGAAAAACTATAAGGAATACAATGTCACAAAAAACAATTACTATGATATACTAGAATAAACACAACAAAGTAGTTGATAAGCGAGTTGCCAATTTCATCAACAAAGGACAACGAATTATCCACTATTGATAACTTTATTATTGTTGTAGCTACAATGTCGGTTAAACTACCAAAGATGTAGTGATTTTTTCCGCTGATCACAATGGTAGCGAGCAAAAAAAGCAATTGCATATCGCATTTCAGCGCTAATTTGAATTGTTTATATTTTTAAATGGAACCACCTGTATATTTTGCAGTTATTTGATAGGGAATGAAACTATGCGTAAAATATCTATAGTACTATAGCACTAAAATGAAAAAACAATGAAATTTACATTGGGCAATTGAAACTGTAATAACTTCGTTATGAGAGCAACTATTAACCCAGCAAAGCCTAAATTAATATTTTGTATCAAGCATGTTCATTTTTGGAGTATTTTATTTTACACAATAATTAAGTAAATTTGTACAGAAACTAATTGGAAAAATAGTTGGGTTTTCCAGAAAATTCCTGGTGCCATATGATACCGTCATATGATACCGCATTTTAACCACATTGCATATACTGTATCTTGACAAAAAAATAAACACCTGGATTCTGTCGAACTCTCTTTAGCGGTTGATGGTCGACCACCGCCTTGCGGAAGCTTTCTATATTTTGTCAAGTAGTTAGAGACATTGCTTCGACGAAATTGTAATTGCCTCATATTTGATCCGGCTTTTCGATAAAGTATCCAAGCGTTATGTATGGTAACATCCAAGAGCCACGTAAAAATTGCCTACCACCACTTCTTTCCTCTAATCCCTATGCAATACAAAGAAACGTTCTCGTCCATTCTGTCTGTTCTCTCCATATATTGATTATATTTGCTGAATATTATTGGACGTGGAACAGATATTTTCTTTTTTCCTTGCTGCATATCTCCGTACATTTGAAATTGTATATACCCTTAACATGAAGAAAAGCCAGTGTCGACAGAGTTGTCCAACCAGCGACAAGTTATAATGTTGTCTTCCTTACTTCTTTGAAATACATATGTTCCATGCCTGCTTTTCTTTTTCATTTGTTTATATGGTTTTAGTGGACAATCTTTGCGTACTCTATTCTCTCTGATTGTTCCACTAGCTCCAAATACACGTAATTTTAGGTGTCTTATCAAGTTGATACTTGAAAATAAGTTATCAAAACATAATTTAAAAGGTAATCCTTGCATCGTGTTTGGTAAACCGTCCAAATGCACACCAAAGGCGCTGTAGCTTTTCAAATCTGTTTATATAAGTTGCCTTGCCCTTGAAGTGGGCTTTTTCCTTGATATACGTCAATGTTACAAATATCTGCTGGGTGTGTTGAGGCATCAAGCTTTGAAACCAAATCTTATCGGTTTACGCTCTTATGAATTGCTTGCAGGGATGTTTGCCATAATATGCTATAATTGGCTCAGCGTAATCTTGGTGTTCTTCAGGTTTAAAGTTATCAATATTTTTTTTCTGCAGTACATCTGTAAAAGGGCACAGCTAATACATTTTATCATTCCTGTCCATTTTAGTCCTATCACCACAATGAGTATTAATTCATTATCTGTATAAATCGGTCTCTCCTCATTGATTCATAAACAAGATCGTTTCTAGCGTCTTTAGAATTTTCCCAGTATCAGTTTTTTCCAGGAATAGAATTGTATCCACTCAATATCAAAATTCCAAGAATACTTTTAGTTCCTTTGGGAAATGTTGGATCTTTTTCATTGATAAAAATGGCATATTTGTTGACTCTGTTATTTATTACTCTTTAGATAAAAAGGTTACAAACATTTCTGTTGCATTTGTTTTGACAGACGGTACGATTATGAATCTTCATCAGCAGTCTTCAGAAAGGACTATTCTGCTTTTGCATTCAATTGACGTCCCCCAAGATTATCAGCTAAACCCTTCATCTTCTTCAACTGATTGTGAGTCTTCGCCAGTGTCTATCGCAGCGCCATGCTTCAATATAAACCGATCTACAACTTTGCATCATCTTCAATCATTTGTAAAGCTTCTTAAGCATAATGCCTCTAAAATTACAATAAAATCAAATAATAGAAATTTTACGTAAGTAGCAACTACGAAGGCTTAGCGGTATCGCACGATACCGCTTTTACAAATGGCTACGTATCTCGAGGTTGTGTGAAATAAATTTTTAACATATGCAAATACGTTATTATTTACCAAATTTTATAAACCTTAATTCGGATTAAATCAACGGAAATGCTATAATTAGCAGGACAGTACTACTTATACATATCTACTGTCCATTTTTTAGACGTTTTTGATATTATACTATTTTACACAATACTGAAAAAGATTATGGAAATTAGCAGGGATAGGTTTACATTGCGTACGGCACGATTGCCAACTTAGAATCTTAAAAACCTAAAAACATAAATGTAAATATAATCGAAAAAATGTGCATGGCAATTCAGCGTTTTGTTAAATAACTCACTTGTTATTGTATATTTTTTCACAAATCGATAAGGAATGTGCCAAAATGAGAGACAAAAAGGATTTGATAAATTTTAAGGTGAAAGGTTTAAAATATGAATCAAAGTAAGTAAGTGTTGTCTTTTTTTGACCCTCTGCAATTCTTATCTGGCACTGAGATCAATTAGAGAATTTGTTAGTGAGAATAATTGCTTTTTGCCTCCGGTTTTGAATTTTCTTTTTTACTTTTGTGTTGACTATGCGTTTTGCAGTTATTATTATCTTTAAAATTGTCAGTCACCTCTGTACACTCACTTACAAGTTATGACGAAACTTTTAGGCACTCCGTAACTTAGACGATTTCTCAAACTCAGAGCTAAATATTTTTTTTATTACCACCATGGTTGTATAAGTAGATACTAGTAGTTTTCAAAGCTTTAGATTTAGTTTTCTTTTTGAGTTGCTAGAGATTTGATGTTCAATGTAAACTACTTCATATTCACTGCACCTTTTCGCGTCAAGATCAATCATGTGACGTTAATATTGAAGCTAATTTTTTTAGGTCACCAAAAAACACGTAAAATGCGAGGGTGGCGAGGAACTGGAAAAATGTACCCAATTTCTTATGTTTTGCTCTTTTCTATTTGTTTTTTTATGTCCATGACCACTAACCTTAATTACCTTTTTCTTGGTCCGTCCCTCATTTTCTTGTAGTCTGATGTTGCCCAAGCTATTTTCTTCACAGTTCTTTGATTTCTATGAGTCAAGATATGTAATTTTTTTAATTTTATAACCGCATCAATCTTTAGTTCCGTTTGGGTATCGTAATATCTCCTTATTTGTTCTTCGCTTCTTTCTCTTCATTGGCACGGTAGTTTTAAGTACTTCTAGGTACACAAGCTCACCTACTTCTTAAAATTTTTATATCGCCTAGGTTTTGCTTATACCAACTGCTTCAAAACCCAGAGCAAGACGGGACATGAAAGCTGCCTTAGAAAACGACAAACTTAATATCTCAATACCAAGTTTGTCGTTCTCACTACATGGACATCATCTACATAAGCGACCACTTGATTAATTTAATTGTTTGTATATTGTTGTAAAGTAAACTTTCATGCCCCTCAATTATTTCTCTTTTCTTTTATTACTAATATCGATTTTATCTTTTTATTTTTTAATTGCATTTTACTGCTTAAGTATAACGCTGACAGCGTTATTCTCATGCAATGATGTAATGTCATATGTAATATTGTTCGTTCATGAAAGAGATTTCTAATTGTATTTTTATTAAGTTACGAAAACGTTTCCTTATTTAGGTCACAATTGCCTTCTTGTGATTAGCTGAACTAAAAAAGCAAAAAAGCAATAATAGAGATGGAAACATCATCAACATAAATAGGGATTAAGGTAAAGAGTCTAGAGACAGACATAGATAAGAGAAACCAATTGTGACCAGTTGGACAGTAATAAAAAAGACGAGTCTAAATCGACAAGTTGAGTTTTCTTCTATTCCTTCGCCTAAGTCATACCCACAACAATATCCCTCTCTATTCAGCTTGATGTTGCGATGTTGAGATAGGTCTTCTTATCTAAATCGCAATAATAAAATCTTTCTTACCCTTGCATTCTACCTTCAAAATCCTTAAATAGTACTGCTGCTGGTAACAGGTCACTTTTAGTACAAAAATTTGATCCATTCTTCCTCTACCTATCCTACAGCCAGCCCGGTGTTTTCCTGTGGTTCTGCCAATGCTTCTAATCTAAGTTCCCTTAGTGCTGCCAGTAAGTTGTGGACTATGTCAAGTAGAGAAATTCTTCTATAGTTGTGGTATTACATTGCGTCCCCACTTTTCAGTATTATTGTTGCATTTTCCAGCTTTTTGACTCCTTTCATTCTTATTAATTCGTAACTTTTATGCTTTATATTTTCTGCGAATTTTGTGATAGCGTTCTCTCCTAGATTTCTAGCGTTCTCATTTTTATTATTTCATAGCAGATTCAAGAACTCAGTTATTCTCCATCTTTTCTCGATTCTTATTCATCTTTCGATTTTTCTTGTTCCTCTTTTACCTCATAAAAATGTTCTAAAAATTATTTCCATCTTTCTTCGATTTTTAATATATTTCTTGGTTTTTCTATAAGGGAAACATTCTTCCGTAGCTTACATCTAGTACACGGGTACCCTTCAAAATAATACCTAATTAAGTACTTTAAAAGTAAAAGTATTTGAAACGTTAATCTCTACTTATCAGACCAAAATCTATTTGGCTGCAATAAAAATAATTGTTGTGAATATCACTTGCAATAAAGTGAAAAACCCTAACGAAATGCTAAACTATAACGATTTTATTTTGTTACACAAGTGGTGTTCTACATATCTGCGCATAACCAATTAAAAGAAAACCTATAGTCGCGGGATTAGATAGCAAACAAAGATAATTAAAAATTATCGATGATTGATTTCTTTTGGTTTCTAGTTCTTGTGAAAAAACCTCGATCTTGTGGGGTCTATTGTTGTGTTTTGGAAAATCGACCTTCTTATTAAAACCAACCAGTTGGAGATTCCCCAAGCTCCGTAGCTAATAATTAAATATACATCAATGGGATGAGTGAAATTTATTAGGTTGAAATCTGATACAATCATTAGCGTTCCCGATAATGACATTCGTTTATTGTATATTATCAAACAGCTTATTTCGCAATGCGTTTTCCATTTCTTCATAGTTTGCACAGAAATGGTTCCTGATATCGATCAGCAAAGTGCTGATTTGGAATTTGAGTCAGAATTAGTACAATGAAAGCGGGAAAATTCAGATTCATTTAGAATGTAGTGTGGGTTATTACGCACCATTTATGGACTCATTATAATTGGTGATAGCTGGCATGCATATTAAGTTGTAGACATGATTTTAATTCTAACATGATAAACTAAAATTACCTAGAATCTTCGTTCTATAGAAAGAAAGATATGCGTTTTTGTTGAATTCATATTTTTTTCCAAATAATCGAAATCAAAAAAAAAATATTGTTTTCAATAATGATAATAAGCAGAAGAATATATTTGGTTGTTAGCTATTTTGAACGAACAATTTCTATTTTGATGTAAGGTATAGAAATAACAAACAAAAGTGTTTCAAATAACGTAAATGTTTACGTTATTATATTATGTTAACGTAAATGACGGAAAAGTGATTCATAATAAAGCGTAACTGCTAATTATATTAATAAAAATATTTGACCATGTTTCATTCACACCAATTTTCTTGTTACACTACTGCAACACAGATAAAACTTATTTAAATTAGTTCTTATATACATTTCAACATGTTTATATCAAAAGTATATTCTCGTCGTTAAGCAATGATAGTCCTTGGCATTAAACAGCTATTGCTAGACTCCCAATAATTATAGATTTAGTGTATGCCCGGCACAGAAAATGTATTTTACTTACCTTTTCTGTGCTAAACGAATCACTGTGCTTTTTACTACAAAAAAAGACAAAATTAATTATAAATTACTTATTTTTACTTTATGTATTTACATATTCGATAATGAGTAATGGGTAATCAAATTAGTTTTGAAACCGTGTATTTAAATTTTCTGTTGATACGGAATTAAAATATGTCGTTAGTTGAGAAGCTTTTTCCGATAAACAACTAACCTGGTTTTTGAAAAATGTGCTGGATGTTCCAATAAATGCTATTTTTTGATATATAGCAATGCACAAGATATAAATGTATGGAGAATAACTCAAAAAAGGTGACTTACCTGTTGCATTTGTTACTTTCCTAAACTTACATCGATTGTTAGCCATTCTTTAATGTTTCAATGCATTAGTTGTTATATTTTCAAAATGTACTAAAATTGATTTATTTGAATGATTTTTGCCAATTTCTTCTACCTTTCGTTTTCTGTAAATTACCTTTTCCAGCTCATTTTACCTTAAATATACATATGAAACAAAATAATGCTGATCTTTCTCTATTTTATATCACAAAATATGAATTGAATTTATTTCTTCGCGATTTAAACTTGCACGCCTATTTCTATGATTGAAATTGACTGATATACACAGTAAGAAATTAGACCAAGTGAAAAATTTTAGAGTCGACACAAAAATATTTTACTGTGCATTAATGTAAGTTATTCATTAACGCAAAAGAATGATTTCACTGAATTTCCTGCTGTTGTAATAATTGATACATTCATGAGTACAGCCCAGTAACAGGGAGCCGTACCATAGCCGTACCTGCCTAGTATAAAAAAACAATAGTAAGAAAATATAAAAAATATAACAGAACTAATACATAATTATAATGTGTGAAAAGTAGTGAAACACTCACCCTTTTAAGCAGCCTTGGCTACGGAACAGTAAAACTAAAAGCACCATTATCAGTATTAACATCATATGGATAAGAGTGGCAAAAAGTTGACACCATTAGATGTGTTTCCACAGTTGTCTCGGTGAGCGATGTTCGCAGTGGTGAGAAAATGAGTTTATATTTTCAAAAAGAGCGTTCAACATCTACCAATGTTATACATGCATGATTAAAATACTTCTGTAGCACATTCTCGAACTTTTCTAAAACGCGATTATATTTTGCGTCATGTACAGTCAGTCGCTGTGTATACACTCCGTCCATAATTTGTAGAGACTCCAATAATGATAACGATCTATTTTGTAATTGGTCTATTGGGTCAGCTAATCCTTTATAGTAGCTACGAATATTTTTTAAATCTGTTTCAACGGAAATATCTTGAAATTTTGACTGGCTCTCTCTAATAGCTGCAGCTTCGGCAGGATTGAACTGTGCAACAACAGCTTTTACTATTTTGAAATGTTCAGCACAATAAAAGGCTGCCTGTAACCATGTTCCCCAATGTGTAAGAATTGGCTCCGGTGCTTGACGAATACCAGGACACTCTGTGTGAAATGATCGTAGGTGTTTGGGAGATTTCAAAAGTACTTTTTTTGTGCTTGCTATTTATTAATGCATCTACCTCGGGAGAGCATTGTCGAATGGTTTCTGCCACAAGATGTAAAGCATGCACTTTACACGTAACATGTAAACACTTGCAACCACGTTCAAAAAGAGAACGGCCTACCGAACGCATTATCGCTGCGCCATTGCTCATAAACATCAACACTTTATCTTTTGAAATTTGAAATTTTTCCAACGTACTAAGTACAACCTTCGCAATTGCTGCAGCAGTACACTCTTGTAGTCTTCGGCTAGCTAGTGACAGTGGTAATGTAGGTTTACTAGGGTCTAGTATGCGTAACATATTATTTACAATTGAATTTTTTTACAGTCTGTTGTCTCGTCAACACATAACCAAAGAAACTGTTTTTTCAATATGCGTTTCATTTTCTTTTCCACGTCATCGCGTACAAATGCAACATGCTTACGTGCCGTTTTCTCCGTTGGCAGCCGCAACTCGAGGTTGTATTTATCCCAAAAGTCCTTAATCGGTTGTTTATCGAGTAAGCCTAGTGGCAAATTACAGTTTATCAACATAAGAATTATATAAAAAAAAATGCACTTCTCGGTGGCATGCCCAATTTTCGTTTTCTATGCTGTGCGGAATTTACGTGTCTTGTACAGTTCCACTTCTAATTTGACATCAAATGTATTTTGCACACTTTACAAACTATCTTACTCCCGTTGTAAAACAAATCGGGAAAGTCGGAAATAAACTTATTTATTATGCCATGAAAGGGTCAGTTTTTAGCCTTCGACATGTTCACTAAAAACTACAATTAATAACTACGTCTGTATCAATAAAATCAAAACGCACCACACTAAATAATAACTACGTCTATATCAATAAAATCAACATGCCCTATCCCCTATCCAATGCTAAACTGAACTGAGTGATGATGATTTGTCGTGTCGTATTATAATCGACCAGCCCTCTCCGCCCACCTAAACACAGTCACACCGCCGCTGCGATTGCTCTCTTGTTACCGGTCTCTATTCATGAGATAGTTTTTGAGTTAAATTCAACATAAAGCCATGTTATGCTTGATAAGCAAATTAAATAGAATTTCACAGAACACGAAAAGTGTTACGTAACGCCTGCGCATAAACTATTTTGCATTTCCAATTTTAAATTTTAAGAAATATGTTGAATGTATTCGCGCATTTGTAAGTTACTATATTCTGTTTTTTCTTTTAATTAGAAGGAGCGTTTACCCAGAAAATTTGGCTCGACAATTTTCAAGGCACAATCCCAAAATACAAATTAAGTCTGACATGGACAGTTACAATTTTGTATCAGCTGATTAACAATTTTCGTTTAGTGTTTACCGTTTAGACTTTTCTTGTTGTGAAACGGTATAAACATTGTAAAACGGCACTTGTAAGTATTATTTACTTAATAAGAAACACCGGCAATTTGATGGTATTTTTTGCACCTAATCGCCCGTTTTCGGAATGTAGGTCAGCCTAAACGTAATACAACTCCTTGCTATTTGTGTTAATATCTCTAAAACTATGAAAAATATTTAAAAAAATATTAAAAAATACTTTAACCTGTATTAAACGACTAGTATTAAATGACAGCGTCAGTAGTTTCCCCCAGCTGCAACCAATTTACGGGAACCACCTCCCACCCCTTTATTTTTTTTTGTAAACATTTTTATTTGCTAAAAAAATACAAAAGTCACGTTAAATTTGTAATGTATATTATATCATTCAATACCTGGCTCAATGAGAGGCATACAAAGGAAAAAGTTTGGGTAGATAATAGTATTCAAAATCGGAATTAGAGTTAAGTACAAGAGTATGGAATCCCTCAGGGTAAGGCAGACGTTTTACTATTTTATAGATAGGATCTGTCAATGACTGTACCAGGTAGTTTATTGCTTTTTGAAAGTAAGAAAAAACAGATTACCACGAGGAAATGAAATGCTCTTGTATGAAAAATGGTTTGATAAGGTGTTAAAAATATCATCAGATAAGACTGTTATTATTATAGATAACCCTCATACCATAGACGTAAAGCAGAAAAAATACAGCCTTGGTTGTAATCAAAGAATATTACCTATGGTACAGATATAGTTCGAATTGAACTTCTTTGTTTAATTTGTATTAATAGAAATAGATACAATTACCATGCAACTGATGAAAGGGCCAAAAATAATGGTAAAACTGTTTTGAGATTACCGCCATACCATTGTGAGCTTTATCCTATAATACGCAAATAAAAAATTAAGTAACAGCTAAAAATACAAAGTTCAAACTAGTTGAAGTTGGAGACCATCTGATAAAAACAATTCTAAATATTACTGCTGCTAATATTCTGCTGTATATTCTGACAGTGTACATGCAATAGTACATAAAACATAATTTATGCAAATTATAAAAGTACATTTATTTAATTATTTGATTACTATGATTACTGTAATCATTGTATACCGTCTTAGAAATCTGAGAAGAAGCATGGGCATTTATTGTCATTCCAGGCAAATTATGAATAGAAACAAAGTTTTGTTGAGTTATTGCATCCTCAGCAGCGAATTCGTAAGATTTACAATCAGTAATATTACTGCATTGTGACTTCCGAAACACTCCAATGTCTACTTGGTGTAGTTGGTTGAGACGAAAACATTTGTGCAGCTTCAATTTTCTTCTTCATCCAGGAAGTATCAGTGTAACCCCGGGCCACACTAGATGACTTCGTTCTTCAATTACGCATTATTGTGATGAAATCGCTACCTGGATCGGCTAAATGCGAAACACTCGAACGACGAAAACAATACTCACTATACAGCTCAAAATTTGGCAGTTTCAGAAAAGTTGCAATTAAGCAGTTTTCCAAATGCAATTAATTCCTGTGGGAGCAGATATGTAACAACAATCACTGTATGTAAGAAAGAAACGTTGATGAATAATATTTCTTGGTCGTAAGTTAACATGCTTTTTACTAAACCAATCCACGTACTAGTTGTGATTATAAGTTTTATTCTTATCCAGTGTTTTATATTTTTTGTTTTCTTTTTCCAGTCTGTGATGCCTTTCTTTTCTAAATCCTATAATACTGCTTCTTTCCATCGTTTTCTCGGTCTTCCTCTTTCCCTCTTGTAGTCCGGTCTCTTCCATGCTATTCTCTTAATCGTTCTGTTTTCCTGCATCCTTTCTATATAGCCTAGCCACTGCAGCCTTCTTGTCTTGATTACCATATCTATATGTGATTCTTGATAGATCTTGTAAATTTATACGTTGGTCATCCTTACATATCCATCTTCTGTTTCTTCCACCTAATATTCTTCTAAGGATTTTCCTTTCTCATCCCCTTACCGTTTCTTTTGTAGTTTGGTTAGGACACATGTTTCGCATCCATATAGCGCAGTTGGTGTTATTATGTTCTTGTAGATTCTGAGCTTCGTATTCTATGACAATTGCTTTGATCTTAGTTAATAGTTAAAGGTAAATAGCTCCTGCAGATCGATTAACTCTACTTAGCCTTATATCAATTTCCTTGCTTTCTTCGCACTTGTTGGTTATCCTTACTCCTAAGTAGACGAATTCGTCTAGTTCTTCTAACCTAAATTCTCCTAATTGAGTGGTTGCCTTTAGCTCTGTCATTGTTTCTTTACTTCTCTCTACTGTGATAACTAAAGCATGACAAACAGTTGCACCCGCTGTGTTTACTATGTAGATACAAGGAATCGAGTGGACGTTCGGTTATTATCGGTTGATCGGTTACACGCGCACCGATCAACCGATAATAACCGAACGTCCACTCGATTCCTTGTATGTACAGCGGGTGCAACCGTTTGTCACGCTTTAGTGATAACCCTACTTTTCTTCTCATTAATTAATTATTAATTCATTACTTCTTTCAATATCTTCTCATCCCTGACTACCATTGCCACATCGTCTGCATAGCCTACCAGCTGTAAAGTATATGATCCTCTTTATTTAGGTTATTCTTTCTGACAATTTTTTTCAGGACCATATTGAAGAGCAAAGTTGAAAGCGGATCCCCTTGCCTAAGACCTGTTCCGACCATAAAATCCTCTGAGGTGCCTCCTTTAATTCTTACGTTGCAGGTCGTATTCTCCGTTGTCATCTTTATTAGTCTCCTGAGTTTCGCAGGTATTCCGAGTTCTTCTTCTGTGATTTTGTTCCTTTTGACAGAATCGTACGCTTTCTTAAAATCCATGAATAGTACGACTGCCGGGATGTTGTATTCAAAACATGCTGTCAGAACTTCTTTCATTGTAAATACCTGGTCCATACTTCCTCTACCCTTCCCGAATCACGTCTGGTATTCGCATATCTTTGGTTCTATTAGACTTTAGAGCTTCCAGCTTGACATTCAGAATTGTCGCGATTATCTTATACGCCACATCCTATAGGGACTTCTAAAATAAATAAAATATAATTCCAATGACAAATTCTTGAATTTAAAGAACATCATTGTGATACACCTTTAATTAATTTCAATGATGGTCAATGTGACCAATCTTCATATCGCACAAACGTAACTGTCCAATAACTGTCAAAAAATACATAATAAAAATATATTTTTTAAGTCATAGAAATGCAAAATAGAAAAGAACAGTATTTATATAAAACTCATTTCATATTTTTTCAAATTTCAGACGCGAGCCACAAAATGCCATCTATGAAACTTGTTTTCTAATATACTGCTCTATGATAAACTACATTTTAGACTACTCAATATAGGGCAAGCATATACTTACACTGTAGTTAGAATACATTCCTGTTGGATTCAGTTTCTTATTCAATTAAAAAAAATGTGGTAGTCTTCGTTACGAAATTAGAGTAAAGAGGGTAGTGGACACAGTTTTGTTCAACCCTGACTTTTACCCGCCCTCTACAAAAAAGGGCACAGTGTTACCCCGCAAGTCGCCATATCGACACACATGTAGATCGGCTCCGCATTAGAAACCCGCTTTGTGTGACCGTGTGTATAAACCGCCGTGTGTATAAACCGCAAGATTGTATTGAATCACCGCTTGAAGAGTTCCCCGGTCTTCGCCGCTACAAAGTCGGTAAGTGTTTCACTGTCCCTCATATCAGTTTGCATCGCATACAGTTATTACATTCTTAACGGGTATCCATCAGACAACTCTACAAACAGAGCTGAAATACGAAACAATAGTTGGTCCTTCGAGCCGGATAAAACTGAATCCAGCATATTTCAATTAGAAAATCATCTTAATCACACTTTCTGTGGTAATTGAAATATCTACGAGATTATTGACCGTTAGGTGTAGTGACGCGGTTACGCTTCCACGTTTCTACTTACAGCAACCCTTGAAACACCCCTGTGCACGTACACCGCGTTGCTAAAAATAGACTTCTCCCATTGCTTAGCCGTAATAGTTTCCCACATTACCAGTAGGTAATAGATTTCTTCTTTGACAATTTGTCTAGTGTAGTTGGGTATCGAATTACCTACTCAATTCCAACACAAGATGGCCAACTTATCTCAAAAGGAAACTGAACGCGTACAAATTCACCTGATTGATTCACGAGAACGGATTAAAGATTTATTTTCAGAATTTGAAACCATTCACGATCTAGCCACGTTAGCGCTTTCCGATAATTTAAAAATACCGCTTTTTTCTGTTCGAATTTCAAAGTTGGAGAATTATTTTCAAGAGTTTGAAGATGTTCAATCTCAAATTCGTACCGCTTGTGTAAAATTGGGCAAATTGGATGAGTATGAAGCAGATAAAAAAATAGCTAAAGAGTTAAAGGATCTGTATTATTCTATAGCTTCAATAAATACGCAGCTAAATCCAAATGTCTCATCGCAATTGGCCGAACGTCGCTCTTCAATCGATGCAGCATCATTTGGGTCGGCTAACATAAAACACTCCAATCTGCCAAAATTAAAGCTACCTGTTTTTAACGGTAATTTGTCCGATTGGCCTCAGTTTTGCGATGCTTCCAAATCTTTAGTGCATCAAAATGCGTCATTGTCTGCAATCGAGAAGTTTTATTACCTACGTAACTCCCTTTCAGGTTCACCGCTCAATATAATTAAGGCAATTCCGTTAATTTCCGCGAATTACGAAATTGCATGGAACGCTCTCCTTGATAGGTACGAAAATAAACGGATTTTGGCGAATAATTATTTAAGCAAAATCCTGAAATTCAAAACATCAGACGGCACAACACTCCCTTTCTGGCTTACAATCGTTCTTAGATGTGTTTTATGAGAATGTCTCAGCTCTAAAGGGAATGAATATTCCAAATTTAGCTGATTTCATTATTACCAGTTTAGCTTTGCGATCTCTAAATCCTCATACTCGGACTCTATTCGAAACCGAAAATCCTGAGGGCGAATATCCCACATTTGATCAACATGTAACTTTTGTTAAGAAACATTGTCACATCCTAGAAATGTCTAAAGGTGATACGGGTCATTCTCAAAAGGTTGCTCTTAAACCTAAGTCACCAATGCTGCAGAAACGATCATTTATGTCTACAAACGAAAAACCCCCCGTAGTATGCCCTCATTGCAAGGAGTCTAACAAGCTAAACCAGTGCGAAGAATTTTAAAGTTATCTGTTAGTGATCGTCATCAATGGGTCAAAACTAATAAACGTTGTTTCAATTGCTTAGGTTCACACTTAGTTACAAAATGTTCTTCAAAGAATACGTGCAATGTTTGCCGCCGCAAACACCATTCACTTTTACATTTTGCCTCTCCCCCTCAAAATGAAGCGTCTCAAAGCGATAAGACAGTTGGAGATACTCAAAATGTTCAATCATTAAACTGTTCTGTCAGCCCCTCCACTACAGTCTTGCTATCCACGGCCGTAGTACTCATTAAAGATGTTTCTGGTGTTTTCAAACCGATTCGATTAGTTGTGGACTCTGGTTCACAAATCTCCTGTATTACTGACTCTTGTGTACAGAAACTCAATTTTACCACGTCGAAAGCACTATGTACCTATCAGTGGATTAGCCGAAGCACCTGTTCATCCAGCCAGAGGAATTACTTCTTGTATATTAGGCTCTCGTTTGCCTTCTCAACCAGAATTGAACGTCGAAGCAGTAATTTTACCTCGAATTTCTTCGGATTTACCATCTGCTCCTTTGCCCGCTACGATTAAAGCGAAGTTCACGAATTTATTTCTAGCAGATCCGCAGTTTAATCAACCTGGTCCGATTGATTTCTTGTTAGGTGCGGATGTATGGCCTCAAATATTCTCCTCTAGGCAGATTGTGAGTTCTCCTGGATATCCGTCTGCATATCTTTCTATTTTTGGTTGGCTAATTATGGGACCAGTAGCTGAACCTTCTCCACAAAAGAGAATATCTCTTTTAAGTCATACCTCGTCTTTAGAACCACCTTAAAACAATTCTGGGAAATTGAAGAAGTCTCACCGCCAAAGATTTCTAACCCCGACGATGTAAAATGCGAAGAACATTTTATGAATACGTACCACAGAGATTCTACTGGACGTTATGTTGTAGAATACCCATTTAAGGCAGAGAATCCGAACTTTGGGGATTCACGTTCGACCGCTTTATCGCGTTTTCATAAACTCGAGTTTCGATTATCGAAAAATCCCACTTTGTGTGATGAATATAGTCAATCACTCCAGGAATACATAGATATTGGTCATATGCAAAAGGCTAATTCCCCGCTGCTTATGTTATCCCTCATCATTGCGTCATTAAAGATGGCAGTTCTACCACTAAAGTTCGCATTGTTTTCGATGCATCTACGCGAACCTCTCCGCACGGTTCCCTCAATGATTGTTTGTTGTTGGTCCCAAGCTTCAAAAGGACATAACAGAAATCATTACTAATTTTAGAACACACGCAATAACTGTTTGCGCTGACATACGACAAATGTATCGCCAGATTCTCGTTTCTCCCGCTCATCGTAGGTATCAGCATATTTTGTGGCGTAACTCCCTGAAGAATCTATACAGGAGTACGAATTGAATACCGTTACTTTTGGTATAGCGTCTTCCCCATATCTCGCAATGAGAGTCATAAAACAATTGGTACTCGATGAAGGCCACAATTATCCCGCCGCATCGCGAGCATTATTGAATCACATTCTGGTAGATGATGTAATTTCCGGTGCCTTCTCTATAGATGAAGCTCTCGAATTGCAAAAACAATTAATCAAACTTTTAGAGTTAGGTGGCTTCCAATTAAGAAAGTGGATGAGTAACGATTCAAGAATTCTAGAATCCATACCTGAAGAGGATAGAGCTCCATTGATAACCATTTCTGATGAAAGTCAAAACGTAACCAAAGTCTTAGGTATTCAGTGGGATCATTCATCTGATGTTTTTGCTTCCACATAATCACGCTCAGTGTAACGTACACTAAAAGAGGATTGCTTTCAGTGGTAGCTCGCTTTTATGATCCGTTAGGATGGGTCTCCCCAGTCATATTCTTGGCTAAATATTGGATTCAACAACTCTAGCAAGCAAAGTATGATTGGGATTCTCAACTACCTTCTACTTTTGCCGACATGTGGCAAAACTTCATATCGGAATTACCTCTTTTGAGATCTGTTCGTGTTTCACGTTTTATATTAAGCGAACGAAGTTATCATTGCCAATTAATTGGCTTCAGTGACGCCTCCGAACGTGGTTACAGTTGTGTAATCTACTTAAGATGTGAAGATAATTTAGGTGTTGTACAAATTCACTTAATAAAAGCAAAAACCAAAGTAGCTCCCCTCAAAACACTCTCAATTCCTCGTTTAGAATTGTGTGGCGCCTTGTTATTAGCACGTACTCTAAATCACTTCAGTATCTCAAAAACCCAAACTCTCTATTCAAAACACTTATTTATATTGTGACTCTACAATGTCCTTTCTTGGCTTCGTACTCCACCTCATACTTTAAAATCGTTTGTTGCGAATCGAGTAGTAGAAATATTAGAATCTACATGCTTATCGTCTTGGTACCATATACCCTCTGAAAGTAACCCCGCCGATTGTTCATCTAGAGGTATTTTGCCGCAAGCATTATTGGATCACTCGTTATGGTGGTCTGGCCCAGCTTTTCTCCAAAATTCCACATCGACTTGGCCGGTCGACGAAGTCACAGTTAATGAAATTCACTCTTTGCCTGAAATTAAACCAAACATAACTGTGACATTAGCAGTGCCAGATTCATTGGAGCTAGCAAAATGGATGAATATCTTTTCCACATTTTCAAGATTACAACGCACCGTAGCTTACATCCTAAGGTTTATTAATAATACTCGTTTTCGTCAAATCCGCTGTTCTGGCGCGCTATCTCCAATTGAGTTACAAAGTTCTCTCATTAAAGTCGTTTATATTTATCAATCGGCATATTTTTCCAAAGAATTGAAGCTCCTAAAAGATGATCTTCCTCTCTCAAGATCCTTACAACAATTAGCACCATTTATTGACGAATCAGGTATTCTCAGGGTGGGCGGTAGGTTGAAAAACTCATCCTACCATTTGACACAAAATGTCCGATACTGATTCCGAAGAAAAGCCACTTAGCAAACTTGCTGATAGATTATTACCACAATTGTTATCTTCATGTCGGCCCTAGTACGCTTCAATCCTTCTACAACAACGCTTTTGGATAATCGCTGCCAGAAATAACATTCGTTCCCGCATTCGAAAGTGCACTCGCTGCTTTAGATTCGGAACTCCTCCTTTTCAACCATACATGGCTGATCTACCTAGCGCTCGTACTGAATCTGTTAGAGCTTTCCTAAAAATTACTGCTGACTTTGGAGGACCTCTTATGATGAAAGAAAGCACTCGTCGCAATGCAAAAACCTTAAAGGTTTACTTCTGTGTTTTCGTATGTATGAGCACTAAAGCTATCCATTTGGAACCAGTCACAAGTTTGTCGTCGGAAGCCCTGTTAGCCACACTAGATCGTTTTATTTCTCGAAAGAGGCTTTGCTTGGAGATTTTCACTGATTGCGGCACCAATTTTGTCGGTGCTGCACGTTATCTAAAGGAGTTGTATGCATTTCTCAAAAACCCAGCTTATCAAAACGAAATTAATGACAGTCTAGCAAAACATCAAAATTGCATGGAAATTCAATTGTCCAGGTGCACCGCATTTCAATGGCTTAAGTGAAGCTGCTGTGAAGTCTACTAAACATCATTTGCGTAGAATTATGGGAGATCGCCCCTTTACATACGAAGAATTTACTACCATTCTATGTAAAATTGAAGCAATATTAAATTCGAGACCGCTTTGTCCGATTTCGTCGGACCCACATGAAGCGGATTGTCTAACACCTGGTCATTTTCTAATTGGCTCACCTATTGTAGCCATTCCGCACCCTGATTTCATTGACCTTCCGGACAATAGATTAAATCGCTGGCAGTTGGTCCAGCAAGTAGCGCAACATTTTTGGAAAACGCTGGTCGAGAGAGTACCTTCACACTTTGCAACAGCGCTTCAAAAGGAATTGCAAAACTAAAAACCCAGTAGTTGGTGATTTAGTTCTTATTTCTGATTCTCGTACAACGCCTACTCAATGGCCTCTAGCTGTAATTCAAGCTGTACATCCTGGTAAAGACGGTGTAATTAGAGTAGTTACGGTCCGCACTTCCAGCGACAGCTACACTCGACCTTTGGTCAATTTAGTGCCATTTCCCTCAAAAGAGTGAATATTTTCCCTCAACATTGTATATGTACATATTCTTTTAGTTATTTGGGTTTGTTTAGTTTAAGTATAGGCTGATATCCTTCATTTCCTTTTCCGTGGGCCTCCTCTCTTCTAAAGTATTTGCTGATGGCCCCTGCAGAGTGAAGAACGCTACTTACCTTTCTCTCCTTGTTTAAGGCTCAAACCCCACCCTCCGCAAAGGTTAGTTATAGTTTGTTAGATTTTAAAATTTTCCATAGTCAAATTTTGGTGGGCGGAAATTGTTGGATTCAGTTTCTTACTCAATTTAAAAAAATGTGGTAGTCTTGGTTACGAAATTAGAGTAAAGAGGGCAGTGGAGCACAGTTTTGTTCAACCCTGACTTTTACCCGCCCTCTACAAAAAAGGGCACAGTGTTACCCCGCAAGTCGCCATATCGACACACATGTAGATCGGCTCCGCATTAGAAACCCGCTTTGTGTGACCGTGTGTATAAACCGCAAGATTGTATTGAATCACTGCTTGAAGAGTTCCCCGGTCTTCGCCGCTACAAAGTCGGTAAATGTTTCACTGTCCCTCATATCAGTTTGCATCGCATACAGTTATTACATTCTTAATGGGTATCCATCAGACAACTCTACAAACAGAGCTGAAATACCAAACAATTCCTATACAATACGTTCTCATTCACGTGTAATCTGATACATATTATAAAGACAGTTTTCAATTCGCTGAAGAAAAGATTAGTAATACTAATAATAATAATACTAATAATAATAATACTAATAATAATAATACTAATAATAATAATACTAATAATAATAATACTAATAATAATAATACTAATAATAATAATACTAATAATAATAATACTAATAATAATAATTCATGCCTTCAACATCCCGCAACAACTTTCGCCAATTACAGGAGGCATCGGCCAGCCATGAGATATTATTACGCCTGCGCTCGTAGAGCGTCTTAAGATGTTCACCCTCAGCATTCGCCAAATTTGGAGTAAGGAAAACTACGGAAAACCTTACTTTGAGAATGACGGGCCCGGGGTTCGAACCCGGTACCCCAAGACTGGTAGCCCGGCGCGCTAGGCACCGCACTACCGGCCCCTTAATTAGGCTTAAATAAAGACAAATTTCTCAAGGAAAAGTTAATAGTTTCACTATAGGTATTTGAGTTGGTTTCACTGTATCCAGAATTCAACATTAGCGTTAAATGTTTAATCTCTATTAGTATTACACTTGAGTAAATTTTTGCTCACATTTTTTTTTTGTGCGGAATGTTCTTATTGAGAATTTATATGGAACTTGTTTTTTTAGTACTAACAAATATCGTTCAAGTTAAATACGCAAATGTATAAAGTTATTGTTATTACTAAAGCTGGTCACGAGCGGTACCGCGCAGTAGCGTAGAGTCGACCAGGCCTCGCGTTCCACTAGAGTTATTCTGCTAATAGAGATGTTTGCTGCCGCAAATAATTTCGCTCATCTTTTAAATAAAAATTAAATAACACGTGCTCAAACACTTACCATTTTAAGAGTCCCCCGTGATATCACAAAGTGAATAATGTCTGTTAAATATCTGCAACATTAGATATGTTTCAACTGTTGTTTCGGCAAAACTAGTACGGCGTGAGGAAAAAATGCGTTTATATGCAGAGAACGAACGTTCTACATCTAGTGACGTAATATTTGCGTAAGTAAAATAATCTTTCAAATAACTTAACGATTCTGTTGACGCACCTTCACAAATGTGTCTTAATGTGCCAAAATCAGAATTTTTCTCAAAAACACTTTCAAATTTTTCTAGAACGGAAACATTTTTTGCGTCTTCAATCGCGCATAGCTGTGCGTGAACATGTTGCACTATTTGTAGAGATTCTTCTAACGGCACCGCAGGATTTTGTAATTTTTCTATTGCATCTGCTAGCCCAAAGTAACTGTCGTGAATGATTTTTAAATCCATTTTAACCTGACTATCTTGAAATTTCGACTGGCGTTTCTGGATAGCGGCAGCTTCCTTTGTATCGAATTGTTAAACCACGTTCTTAATATTGTCAAAATATTTATGATAATAAAACGCGGCCGGCAACCATGTTCCCCAACGAGTTAGAATAGGTTCTGGTGGCTCTGGTATACGGGGGCACAGTCTGTGAGATTCGCGAATACGTTTCGGTTATTTGACAAATACTGCTTTGGTATGCGCTATTAAAGCGTCTACCTCAGGATAACAGTTTCTGATACTATCCTCCACAAGATTGAGAGCATGAATTTTACACGTAATGTGTAACAAATTAGCAGAATGCTTTTTAAGAGACCCGCCTACAGAAAGCATGTTTGCAGCACCATCACTCACTAACATCAAGAGTTGGTTTGTTGAAAGTTCAAACTTGTCCAATGTATTTAACACTAACCTTGAAATTACTTCGGCAATACACTGTTGTATTCGTTTGGAGACTAATAGAATTGAAGGTGCCGATTGATGAGGTTCCAATTTGCGTGCCATTACATTAAGAACAGAATGTTTCTTCCGATCTGTTGTTTCGTCGACACATAACCACAATTTTTGATCTTTCAACTCCGATTTTATTTTTTGTTCATTATGTTCGCGCGCAGATGGCACAATTCTTCGTAACGATGTTCGACTTGGTAAATAAATTAAATATAAATTTTTCATTGCCCCGTGCACAATTTCTTTTTGAGACATGCTTTTCACTATTTACATTACATTGTCGTAGACAATGTTGTCTGGACCAACACATTAACGGGATTTTACAGATTACACATTTAATTTTAGCACCTTCATATATTAAGTCTGGAATTTCTGCAATAAATTTTCGAAGTTTGTCCGAACGCGGTCGTTTTGCTGACGAAATCATAATTTTTCTATGACAGATAAACAATTGCGCAAATGACCGGCATCGAAAATGTCCGTACTGCTCCGCAGACGAAGCAATACTACCGTTCCTCTCGGTCCGAACTGATTCTACGCCGATGCGCGGTGCCGCTCGTGGCCAGCATTAGTTATTACATACCACATGTTAATTCACACCTATTTTGTAGTCACCACTTTATCTCGGGAATAAGACATTCCATTATTGTTTTTCTGTTTTTACCTTTTTAAATTAATTAAAAATCCTACAAATTGTTTCATTTGATGGATCTATAATAATAAAGCAATGCATGCTGTAGTCATTACATTGCGAAACTGTTGCTGTAGTTGTTCCTTTATACTGCTAGCCTGTAAAAAATAGTTTGATCAATTAAGATATTAAGGTATTAAGATCTATTATTATCATATAGCCTTCAGGTATACTAATACAACATAAAAAGTAGCCTCTCTTCAAGGCAAGAAACACCATATTGTTATGTATTTTTTGAGTTTCTACCTTTGCCTACTTGCGGCGAATTTTTCTCAATTTTATTGTTGATTTGAACTTCCCAAAGTTCTAAAGATAATGCGTGTAACCATAATGTTTATGATATTCGAATATCTCGGGGTCATAGTAAATTTTATAGCTGTGTTATTGACATGCGGTTATTTCCTAGACCAGTTAATCGTATCCTTCTGTAATTTTCCTAATATTACACGACTATTAGCACCTAATTGATGTTCGTAATGTAAATCTTTATAAATTCAAATTTCCTAGGAAATCTGTATAGTTTGTTACTTTCTGCCATTTAGAGAAAAGTTAAATTTCCAGTTATAGAAACGTTGAAGCAGTTAAATTTGTTAAGTCAAAAATCTATATGATGAAACTAGAATATTTTTGAAGAGTTTTAATTTAAATAAACATTTGCTGTAGCAAAACTTATTACAAATAATCCGCATCTTGACTTTTTTAATAGGAATGTGCATTTTGTACTACATATCTGTATTCCTGTAGGGGAAAACAGAAAGTAGGGTAATTTTACATTAAAACACCAGAATGTAGGGCAAAATTACTCTAAAATGAGGTATACGCGCAGCCGCTGGAAAACAGTATTTGTGCACGTTCTACGCATGTGCATGGTTTTGTGTACCACGCATTATGATTAATCATGACCGCCAGTGTCTGGTACTTTTCGTGACGATAAATGAATTATAAGCCCATAAACTTTAATTCAAAAGATAAGTAATGAAACTGTGACTTACCAATAAATCTTCCACAATACCAATGTGCAAGTGACTAATCAGTAGGTATTAGTAACAAGTTATGATACTTACACACTTGCATAATCTAACCAGTGCCATTCAAATTCAGCTTCTATGTATTTAGTTTGGGAAATTTTACAAAAAAGGTGTGTGTGCTGTTTTGATCATAAATTTTCACTCAAAACGCAATAAAATAGTGCGAAAATGACCATTATACAATGATATAACGTGAATTCCATAACGCGTTGTGCAAACTTTAAATTCCGCCAGGACGCAAATTAAGATAATTTTGCAGTAATTACCGGACAAATACGAACATTGTTTTTTTGTAAATACCCTTTTCAGCCAATGCTTATGTAACTGTTACTTTGAGGTGTCATAAATAACAATATTCTATCTTATTGTATTGTTTTCTTAATTAATACACACCAGTGTGTACATATACTTTTAATTAACATATATACATTTGTGTTGTAAATTACTTGGTTAATTTTCATCATTTAGATTACAGCCTAGAACATCTGAAGGTGTGCCGTATTTTAGCAAGTCCTAATCAGAGCCACGCCGTGCCATTAGGCAGATTGTGCACAAGGGCGCCTGAAAATGAACGGCGCCTTTTTCGTAAGAAGTCGAGGTGCAATGAAACTTTTAAAAATGGTACCAGCAAGTACATGGGTTATATGGAAATTATATATGTAGAATTATTGTTTCAGTATTTTGAAGAGATCACCGAGGGAGGTGAAAAAAATTTAGAAGAAGTAAGTGACGACATAATGAACAATGTTACACCAATAACTACAGAGGAATTTACGCGGCGATAGGGAAATTGAATGTTGGAGAAACAGCGGGCGTCGACGGTGTTACACCAGAAATGATAAAATACGTACTTATACAATAATGGTATAGAAATGTTCAGAAACTTACTCAACGAGATAATCAAAGTAAAAGCAATGCCAGGAAAATGGAACACAGGGGCCATTGTGCCACTACATAAAAAAGGAGACGTAAGGAACTGTTCAAATTATAGGGGTACAACGTTAATGAGTGTACCAGCAAATGTGTTAGTCAGAATTATTGAAGAACGGTTAAAGGAAAAGGTGGACAAGCTACTAGAAGACACGTAATTTGGATTTAGAAAAGGTAGAAGCATACAGGATCCCCTATTTATATTAAAACAAACAATAGAAAAGGGTATTGGGAAAAACAAAGAGGTACATATGTGCTTCATTGACCTAGAAAAGGCTTTTGCCACAGTTAGAAGTGATGTATGGAGAAGTCTAAGGAATAAAGGAATAGAGGAAGATTTAGTAAGAGTTGTACCATAATACCACAAATATCATAAGAACGAATAACGAAGAGTCTAAGGAGCTCGAAACAAAGGAAGGACTGAAGCAATGATGCGTGCTCAGTCCATTGTTATTCTCAGTTGTCGTGGACGAAGCAGTAAAAAGAGTGAAAAAAAAACGAGACCGCTGATAGATTGGAAGATGGAAAAAGTGGAGTTGACAGAACTGATGTTTGTGAATGATCTGGTAGTTATAGCAGACATGAAAAGAAACCTCCAAGTAAATCATTGATAATTTGAATAGAGAACTAAAAAACATAAATATGAAGATAAACGGAAGCAAAACTAAGAGCATGATCATTTTAACGAAAAATAAGACACACAATATAAATATAGAAGGACAGAATATTGAACATGTTTCACCATTTAAATACCTTTCGGGTCCGGTTATTGAAGGAAATTGCAAGCATGATAAAGAGATTGCGGACAAAGTAGGAAAAGTAGGGAGGATATATAACATGCTGAAATCTTCGTTCTTCAATAAAAAGAAATATTTGAAGAGATAAAAACGGAAGTAGTTAGAAAAGTTGCTAACCCTACGCTACTATATAGTAGTGAAACTTGAACGTTGGAAAACAAACATAAGATCAAAGTAAATGCAGCCGAGATTGGGTTTCTGAAACTAATCGAAGGAAAATCCAGGAGAGAAAAAGTGAAAGATGCAGTGTACAGAGAAGTGCTACAGATAAAACCAATACTAAATAGAATACAGGAAAGACTACTAGGATGGCTAGGACACGTGTATAGGATGCACAAGGAACAAACAGAAGGGGACGACCACAGTGGACCTGGGAAGAAGAAGTGGAAAAAGCAGCGCAAGAAAGAGGGATCATATGGGAAGAAAATAAGAAGTCACAAGATAGGAACAGTTGAAAAAAGTAAGTAAGTAAGAATTATTGTTTCACAATCTCAAAACTAGAATTTTTTTTTAATTTTTGTTTTCTTTGGTCTAACTGCTACGCTTTACAATAAACATTAAAATATATTTCTGTACATTTTTATTTCATTAATCCACAAAACTTATGCGGCCATTCTCTATAGAGCAATGATCGCGACATTTAACCATCAATTAGTGGGAAGTGATCCTTGGAAGTAACCGGTTGAAAATATAAGGACGTTTTAAAATTTCAAATTTCAAGCTGTTCCCGTATTTTTATAGCAACGAATACAGGTTTTTCACCATTATAGTCCTAGGACTGTAATGATTTCACTATAGCTGTGGCCGATAAAATTCGCCATTATAACGGCCAAATTAACAACTATAATCGTCTTATTATAGTATGCTAGCACATAAAATTGATTTTTTTTGAAAGGACAATTTGAAAAGCAAATATTAAATAATTTTTTCATAAAAAACCTTTTGGGCAAGGGTGCGCGAAAAACTTTTTGCATAAGTGCACCTGATACCCACGGCGCAGTATTGACCCTAATTTATAAACAACAATTTTGCACCCTTTCCTCCACATATTCTTTGCTTTTTTGGAACCTAATAATTAGAAAATTCAAGATATAGTTTTTCTTTTAATAACAATAATGCCCAGAAGAAAAAAAATCGTGGAACTTTAATACTATAACAATCACCAGTATTATCATCGTAACGAATACCCTATATGTATTGATTTACAGATAAACCGCATTTTAATTTTCTACACTAAAAAAATATCATACTCTCTAATCTAATTTATTGTACCTTTCACTATCTATGGGCCACCAGATTTTTAAAGTGCTTTTTAATAATGTTATATTATTAAAATCGTATCAGATATGAAAAGGTAACGTAATTGTAATAAAGCTTATTAACATTATAATAAAGGTTATTTACAAGATGATAAAGGTTATTAACTCAATTTTATTATCTAGGTTTTATTATCGAATTTTGCATGTGTAGTGTTTTAATTAATCAAACCCTAGTGACCGTATCTTTGACAGAAGATAAGAATGTTTTAAATTCTATTTCTAGTAGACAATTCTTTTGGATGAAACTAAAGTGCATTGCATCCATGTTGAAAATATAGAATTACATTAATCTTCTTCTAGGAAGTCAATTACCCTGTAAGTGTTTGCTTTATTCGCACTCTAACTGTTTGCTCAGTATGAAAGATATTTTCGCTTCAGGTGTTAAAGATAATTAATCTCAATTAAATATGTTGCTTTCTATCGAAGAGAATCCCATGAATTCGAAAAAAGGGTATCACGAAACCAAAACATCTTGCACAAGAACTTTGACTACTCAGTGTGAATGATTTAATCAAATGTAATGCAGGAAAAACCAACTACTATTGCAAAACGTATGTAATATTTTCGGACATGACAGCATTCTATTTGAACAGCGCAATAAATGAGTATATTAGCCGTACTGACATTTCCATACCCAGTACCCGCAGAAGGTTCATATTTGGAATGGGTTAATAGAGGATGTAAAGGTGGCTATTTTGCAAAAGTCCTTGTTAACAAACATTTTCCAATGATTACAAAGGTTTGTAAATGTTTGCAAATGCATTCTAACACTTCGTTTGAAAAAATATTATAAAGCAGTTGGATGTTTGCAACCATATGTCAACGTTCCGACTCCAAAACAGCGGTTCTGGCTACACCAACAACAATATAACAACGTGCACGAACAATGGATTTCTTTTGATATTACCGACTTCAGTCAGAACACTACTAATAAATGCTAAACGTTTGCAAATCCCCATAACTTATGTACCTGCTAAAAATGTATCGTTCACCAATAGAATCTTTTGGGAAAGAGATTTGGTTACTGTCAAGAAGTAAAATGCTTCCAGGGTATCAGCATGCACCGAAAATGAGGCTATATCGAATTTTGCCAAAAAAATGGGTTGGTAAATTAACGGTGATCCTTCCACTCAAAAACAATTGACTATAAAACTAAATAAAACTAGAAAAAAACCCAAATGATACAAGTCGACGTGGTGTCGTATTTCTTCCAAAACTTATTTGTTATTGTTTGAAATTTAATACTCTTGACTTTCTCACTGTCTGACATTTATCACTTTTATTTCTGCAACAATAATGCATCCAAAAATATAGTTTCTTGATGCAGTTTTGACGATACTTGTTACATAAAATCATAAAGATAATTAAGAAGAAGGTAAATCAATAACTTGCAAATTTAAATCGTAAACATCCTTTGATTTTCCTGCGTGGCCGGCTCACTCGCAAAAGCATCTAAATTTGTTCTTGGAATTTTCAGGATTTTTATTGCACTCGAAACGTAATAACACTTTTTTCGCGCCTAACCACACATACAGTGTAAATAAGAAAAATGAGCTAATATACCGTTTGTGTTTATAACTAAACACCAAATTCTATACAGTTACGTCCTGAGTCAATATGTTCATTTCAATATTCTAAAAGCATAATACACAAAGTCAATAGTTGGATCAGTAATAAAATGAGTCTAGAGACTTTTGCGCTAAAATCAATATGTACAATTTACATTTCTAAGAGGTCTTCTTAGTAAATTTCAATTTTGTTTTGAATACAACAGCAGAATTTAGCATGCTATGGAAACAGTTATTTATTTGACAATTGTGACAAGTAATTAGAATTTTACTGCGCACTGGCCCATAAAGATTAATGCTTAGCCGTATGATATGCTTGCAGTGTATTTTCAATGTTTTGAAAACGCCTGTATTGTTGAATGTGAATATGTCGTTAAGTATCCAGAAAGAAAACATTTCAGCCGAGAAGTATTCCAACGTTTGGCGACACGATTACGTGAAACAGAGTATGTTCAACCTCGTGAAAATGTGATAAATGTCCTTGCATATGTTGAAGTTCATCCTCACACAGGCACTAGAAAAATGTCTTCCGTTGTAGATATAAGTAAGTCATCAATTTATCGCACCCTAATAGACAATACGTCTCATGAAAGCTGATTCAAGCGATTCATAATGATATCGCCAGCCTACCAAGAGTAGAAACCGAAGCAGCCGTTATTAGCATTCGTCGTAAACTAAATTTGCATATAAATAATGACGGCAAACAGTTTAAACATTTAAAATAAATTTAAGTTATTGTTTATTTTCATTCCAAGTAACACTATATTATGTACTATTGGTACTGTCTTGGTTTTGCATTGTTGTCATTTATTTGTATATTTTGTAACTGCTACATTTTATTATCATTCCCTTGTTTTATGGTCAACTAAGATAAGTTTCGATATTATTAAGTAGGTATTTGTAACTAATAGGGAAATTACTACTGATAATAGGCTGTTTTCGTTATTGGAAAAAGGAAAAAGATATCACTACGCGGTTTTCGCCACTACTTTGGTCTGTCAAAACACTTCAAACACAACTCCTACAGTTGGGAATAACGCGATCTGATACGTTTTATGAACATTAGCGGGTGGTACAAATTACGACATCTAAAAGAACGCTGAATGCCCTTTCAAACAAGTCCACACTTCTTTAATTCGGGTAAAAACGCCTACTACACTTATTATTCACCATATGACAAAACGGTCTTTTACCAAAGTTTTGCGTAATTAACTAAGCTTTTTGATAAAGCGTCTAAAGTCTTAGTTAATCCTGGAACTCTTACCTGCTAACTTAAAATTTACTGTTGACCCTAGCAACCGCGCTCCCTAGAGGTCAAGTTTGGAATTTAAAAATATTTTCATTAAGTTTCCCTTTGCACTTTAGTCATGAAAAATTCGTTCTCATTACTATAGCTACTGTAGTCCAATATATCTCTTGGTGGGACACGCTGTATATACGGTATATATATAATATACACTCTCAGGTAATGAAACTATAAACAGATTATTTGTATACAAGAGCAGGTTTAATCCATCATTCTTTCATGTCAACTAACAATTACGTGCAATTAATACTTCAGGATTTCTTACTAAGAAAATTCAGACATTTTATAATTAAATCAAAAATAATTAATATTAACAACAACAATACCATATTTTATTTGTACCTTTCCTGTATTTAAAATACATATATATTTATAGATATTCCAATTACAACATTTTACGCAGCTTAAGGTTATAAAGAAGAATGCGTAGAATGTGTAATTTAAAGGTGTAATAAACAAATTAAATACCTAGACCATGACTTACTTTATATATGTAACATATCTAGAACAAAATAATTTATCCATTTTGTATATTTCGCAACTTCTTAGATTGTAAGGTAACTAGGACATTAAAATGTGCAAAATTTGCGAGGCACAAGGGATATTAAAGTTTACGTATTCGTTCATAAACCAACTAATAAAAGAATGTTATAAATTATACTTTTACTTACTGTCGTAATATTAAAATGCAACGTGGAACAAATGACTCAAATAATATGTATAAGTGCTATTGCTCTGTAAACAAATATATACAAATTTTATTATGTACATACTTATTTAATTATGAAGACTTTTAATAACAAAATCAAATAAATGATTCCTTTAAAGTGCAATACTGTTAAATAGCCCAATGAAAATCTAGAAGAAAAGTGATTCATCTCATACAGTGAATTCACAGAATCCGCTACTAGTTGCTAGTACACTATTAATTTTCTTCCGCTTGTCTGCTCTAATTAGCTCTTATTTGATCGTATTACAATGATTATGTTTCGAATCGCTTTAAGTATTAATTTCTGTCATAGTGAATCTATGGTCTGACAAAATCACTAAATCTTATGAAAAATACATAATCTATGAATAAGGAAACATTGAAACGGTATAGTTCAGAAAACATACATTTATTCAGCAAAGCAACATGACCATCTGAAACTATTTTGACACACAAACTGCCACAATCTGAAAGATTATAAATGAAAAAAGTACGATATGTTATATGTTATTCTCATCTATGGTTATGTGTCAATCGCTACAACGTATGACTACGCATAGGCACTAGATTTATACCTGGTAATATGTAATCATTCTTCATAAAGTGTAGGAAGTAAACGCACATATAAGGTGTCGTTGGTTTTCCCGTAACTTCAATTCCCATGCTTTTTTCTAGTCTACCTTCCCCTGGATCCTTATTCTATTTGTAGCGTTTATAAAACTACTTTTATTTTAGAAAGCGGTGAAAACTTAGCGAATGACAACCACAAATGCAGTAGTTTAGATTGCATTTTACTTTTCACTTATCCATCCAATCTGTAAAGAGTACAAGTAAATAGTCAATATACGTGCCTGACTACCAATATAATCTTTTTACATATTTTAGTACGCATGTGAAGTAGAGCTTTACAGAAAGCTGTTTCTTCAGAAAAACCCAATATTAGCATAAAATAAATCACGAACCCGGTATAAAAGCACCATCTATTAGGAAATGCTGTGTGTGTATATAGAACTACTAAGGTATGCTACCATTCGGCATCATCAGTAATGTAAATTCACAATCCATAGTAATAACAATAATAAAGAATAATAAGCAATTAAATATTGGCAAAGTGTATGACAGAAGATCTCACAACAGTTGAGTTTGCATCTAACAAGCCCATTTTCTATTCTGTCCGGCAAACGGGAAATGTCAGGTTCGATTCCTTACGGCGTTGATATTTTTTAAAGGTTGAATTACGTCGGAAAGATCAAGGAAATTACGGATTTTCACATTTCACCGACGGAAAGAAACGAATTAAAACATCGTAGGGCACTTGGAGAAAAGGATCTTGCGATAAAGTATATTAATGGAGTTCCTGAGATTGCAGTTGCAAGCAGAAGGGGGACAAGTGCTGCAGCGCAGTTGTTATTCCGGAATTCAGAAAAAAAACTTGTAAACTCCAACAGCGTAGAATTTTCACTGTACTATCAAAATGTTCGTAGCTTAAGGGGGAAAACACATGAGTTTTATTGTAGTGCAAGTGAAGCTGTTTTTGATTTTGTGGCATTGTCTGAAACATGGCTGACAGAGGACATCCACACTTCTGAATTGTTTTCTGATTGCTACCAAGTTTTTAGGTGCGACAGACGGCGTGATTTGATGCATGTAACTCGTGGTGGAGGTGTTCTGTTAGCTTGTAGAAATAGTTTGGATGTGGTTGAGCTTGATTTATCTGAATTATTGCTAGAATTAGTAAATTTTGATATAGTGGCTTGTAAATGTACATTTATTAACCTATGTCTTTATATTTTTGTAATTTATATACCCAAAACGCCTACTATAAATGATTGCCGCATATTGTTAGATTACTTAGTTCAGCACTTCTCTCATGCAAGTAGAATGTTACTAATAGGAGACTTTAATATGCCTCAATTTATATTTAATACTTTGGATGATGCAATACATTAAAAGAATATTGTGATTTCTTGGGTTTGAAGCAATATAATGAAGTTTTGAATATGAACAATAGAGCTTTAGACCTTGTACTTGCCAATTATGATTGTAAAGTTAAACGCAGTGGCTGCCCACTTGTACGGGAGGACGATGCACACCATCCGTCATTGGAAGCACATTTTTGTTTTGGTACGTTTCCACCAAACAGATTTTTGAGAAATAGTAATTGCACTAGGTATAACTTCCACAAAGCGAATTATCCCAATCTTTATAATGCCTTAATAGAGATGGATTGGTCTGCTTTGATGAATTGTACAGATGTCAATATTGCGTGCGATATATTTTATGGTAACTTGTATTCTGTTTTTGATGAGCATGTACCATATTATAAAGTCAGTAATTCGAGATTCAGATACCCAGTCTGGTACACGAGCAACATAATTGACATGATTAAAGAAAAAACTAAATATTTTAAAAAATATAAACGGTACCACCAGCCTGCCGACCTTGCCACATTTAGATGTTTAAGAACACAAATCAAGGGTTTAATTCAGGAAACTTATAAAGAGTATACAATTCACATCGAATCGTCTATAAAACGCGACTCTAACACTTTCTGGTCATATGTTCGTTCTAAGAAACACGGTGATAGGATACCAGGGCGCATGTTCGTGGGTTCACGAGAACTGATAGAACCTTATGACATTGTAAACGCGTTTGGTGAGTATTTCGTTAGTGTCTATCGCCCTTCGGAATTAGGTTTCCATGATGGTTGGGATTGCGTGAATGATTTTCAGCTAAATTACACTATAAAAGTTACTGAGGAAGATGTAATAAAAGCTGTGAAAAAGCTGAAAAACAAATTTACAGCAGGTCATGACCAGATACCTAGCTTTCTCGTTAAAGACTGTTGTAACGTCTTTGCCAAACCACTTGCATTTTTATTCAATCTCGCGTTACGTACTTGTATTTACCCTAACACCTGGAAGTTATCTCGTGTATGTCCTGTTTTGAAGTCGGGGAATTTGTCTGACATTCGAAATTATAGACCGATTTCTTTACTCCCGAATTTTTCGAAGGTATTTGAGCGCATTATATACAAACACATCCATGCAAAAATTTTACCTTCCATAACCGATTTACAACATGGGTTTATTGGTGGCCGCTCTACGATTACTAACTTAATGAGTTTTATGGAGTATATTGTGCCTCTTGTAGATAAGCGTGGTCAAGTGGATGTGATCTATACGGATTTTTCGAAAGCTTTTGACCGTCTGGATCATTGTATATTATTGCAGAAGTTGGATGTTCTCGGGTTGAGTTTGGACTGTTGACGTTTTACGCTCATATTTATCGGACAGATGTTTCTTTGTATCGTATAGTGGATTTGCATCTAATACGTATATGGCAACTTCAGGGGTCCCGCAAGGGTCGAATTTGGGACCACTACTTTTCTTAGCGTATATCAACGACATTGTGAGTTGCGTGAACTGTGGAATATTATTGTTCGCCGACGATCTTAAGCTATTCGCAAACATATCATCGATTGCGGATTGCGAGATGCTACAAAGAAATGTGGATAATATCTATGAATGGAGTGTTGCAAATAAATTAGATTTGAATATATCTAAATGTAATGCGATTTCATTTACACGTAAACTATCCCCAATTACGTATGGATATCTTGTGGATGATACCACCCTTCAGCGCTGTCAAACTGTGAGGGATTTGGGCATAGTATTTGATTGTGGTCTATCATTTCGCGAACACCTATTAAAAATCATATCTAGTGCTAATAGAATGTTGGGTTTTATTTTACGAGCATGCAGTAAGTTCTACGATCTCACAACATTTATCACGTTATATAACACATTGGTACGTTCAAAAACTCGAGTACGGAAGCATTATTTGGAACCCAGTATATAAGGTACATACATTAGCTATAGAGAACGTTCAGCGCAAGCTGCTCAAGTATCTGGCTTTTAGGTCGGATGGTGTGTATCCACCTAGAGGTCTACCGCAAGACTATTATCTTGATAGGTTTAATGTGATCTCTTTGCAGTGCAGGCGGTCACTCTTCGCATTACGGGTATTGCATGGGGTAATACATGCCAGAATCCGATGTTCAGATGTTTTGTACAGTCTAAACTTTTTAGTTCCGCGTTCGTCAGCTCGTCATATCTCGACATTTCAAATTCCAATTGCTAGAACAAATTTAGCGCTTAGGTCTCCCGTTGGTTTCATGTGTAGGTGCTACAATTACATTTGTATGGATTGTGATATTTTTAATTCTAGTGTACGAGAGCTATGTGATGCTTATTTGTCAAAGAAATAGATGTAATCAGGTTGGGTATAGAATTTAGAATTTGACATTTATGATCATACATTGTTTGTTACGTTTTTTCTTTGTCCTTAATTTGGCCTATGCTGTTGGACAATAAACCTATTATTATTATTATTATTATTATTATTATAGTAAAGTGTAATGTGTTTGTGTATCGTTTAAAGTTCTTCTCTTAAATCCTGTTTTTTATAGATAAATAGAATTTCTAGCTGAGTTTGCCAAAAAATGTCTGCTGTCAGAAAAAAATATTTTCTATCTGTCCACTTGTTTAGTCATTGTCACATGAATGCCAATCCGACGACTTGATAGTTTTGTGGTTGGTCTAACGATGTATTAGATGACGTTGTGAACTTTGAGTACTGGATTCCACATGATGTGTATTGTGCATGAGTTTTGTGTTATTTTTACAAAAAGTATTTTCAAGATGTAAATTATTAAAAATAACTTGTGACTTTGATAATCCCCCACAAAGTAATAATATTAATGGTCCTTTTTTAAGAAATAAACAATGAATCATGTAAATTATCAAAATGCCAGAATTCGAATAAAAAATAAAAATAATTCGAATTCTGCAAATATTAAATTAAATTTTGATATTTAACGAATAATGAAATTAAAATGAATGAACTTGTAAGTGCACGCACTTCACCGCTATGTCTTGGCACGTAAGAATATATGACTGTCGAGATACTATGAATGCAGGCATGAATAGCATTTAGGTATTAAAAAATGATTTGGTTGGTAGCATAGACCTTGCGGTGTAGTGGTTAGCTCGCCTGTCTGGCAAACAGAGATGTTAGGTTCAATCCCTTACCGGGGTTGATATTTTTCAGCATATGTAATTACGTCGGAGAAATCAAGGAAATCACGGATTTTCGTAATTAAGTAATGTTTAATTTTCACAAGTATTGTGGAATTTCCAAAGCTGTATAACAATATACAACACTATTTGAAAGTAATTGGAGTGTCTATGCAGCAATTTACAATAGCATTTGCAAAGAATTACAAAGTGGATGTAAAAATTTGCATAAAGGTAAAATGCAGTTATTTCCCAACATGCAAATCCGCCAGAACAGCTAACACCGTTCCCAGTAGGTCTTGAATGCATGACTTCCAATGTGTCATAGTTAGCAGCAAGACTCCTTACCACTGAATCAACGAGCTGCGTTTAGTTTCTAAACATTCTTACAACTAAACTCCATTTTTCTCAAATAAAATATTAAAAGTACGTGCACAAATGATCTAAAACGCAGACCTAAAATAGCTTTGCCACATAAATTAGTCATCTATTAGCAGAAAACATGGGAAATCAATAAAAAGAAATTAGAATTAAGTACTTTATCAATGACATAGAGCTTAAAACCTATCATTTTGACAGGAAGCATGATATCATTTACGCATATATGGTGTTTCCCAAATTGCATAATTGCCTCTCATTAACATCACTTACAATCAGAAAATAGTTACGTGCCATTCAAATGAGATGCAAATACCTTACGCACACATAAGTGAATGATTAGTGATTACTTATTTGAAATACGGTTCACACTAAAGTGATCCTTATATCATTGTTCTCGTAATACACTCATTACAAAAAGTGCTACTTCAAATGTAATAACCATAATTGAGTACCTACTCATTGAAAAACTAATACGTATGTGTAAGTATGTTATTCGCTAGTAATACAAGATCATATACGTTAATATCGACTTGCATAAGGTGAGAAACGCGACATTGGTTTTTCCTATCTCTTAACTATACCAAGACCTATTCCAACACACAATTCTAATTGTCATAATGGAACTTTTTCAATACTGGTAGGTTAGGTACAGGTTCCGTAGCACTTGCATGCCGCTAATAAACAGTAATTTACCGTAATACGTTCTGTGTGGGTTTTTTCCTTATTTTGTTTCCGTTTATGTAAATAAACAATTTCGAAAACAGAACATCTTAATTTCCAATAACAAGTAAAATTAACCCATTTCAGAAGACCTTCCACAGTCATTTATTTAATGCAATGATTATTTTACTAAATCCGTCATCGAATATTTTGTTCTTTAAACATGGGAAGCGACAGCAAGTATAATTGGATAAACATGAACTGCGACATTATGTCTGTTACCGAACACGGTGAGTCGGGAGGAACGGACCAAACTCCGGTAGTGAATTTTCCACGTGAAAATAATGTAAAAAAACTCCGATTTTCATTTGTTTTCAACGAAGAAATCCCGCAGCCGATATTAAGGAAAGACATGAAATAATTAGGAAAACAGCAGGCGCCCTTCGTAGGCGAACCATAAAATATTTAGTGGTCAAAGGCGGTATTTTCTGTCCTTCGGGTTTCGTCGTATTTATTGTACTAATGTACTTAACGTTTCGCTGAACATACAATCTCCTTCAGAGTTTTTCTAAAGACTGGTGTTGATGTCTCCCCATAACCTTCTTCCCTGTTAAAGTTGTTGGTTTTCCATTTAAGTACACTTAAATGGTGCAACTTCAGAATGCCCACAAAAGTATGGTTCACACCTAATATACAATTAAAGGGCAATTATCACAAAAGCTAGATAAAGACAGGGAACCCATCTCTGTTGCAAAATTTTCGGCAATTAAGAACACTAATAGAATTACAAATTGCTGCCTCTTACAAAACTTACCTGATTAGTGTTGAGCATAATGTAACTTTAGACCCTAAACGGTTTTAGAGTTATGCGCAGAATAAAAAAGTAACATCTAGAATTCGTGGTGTAATGATGATGTGTCTTTAGTAACCTAGAAGAAATAAAAAAACACCTCTGCTCAATTTTTTTCATTAATTTACTTACCTAACAATAGTTGTACTCAGTATTTTAAATATTCTTGCTTTATTAATCTTATTGACATTAGATATATTTCTGAGGAAACAATTCGTGCTTCAATTGACAAATTATCTAACAATATGACAGTGAGTCTCGATCAAGTTCCGCGTTACTTAAGAAATTTTGATCAGCTACACGCATCTGACCTGTTTTTAATTCAGATGATATTCGAATCATGTTTGTGTTCACTACTGATACCCTCAATCACATTTCTCCCAGTCAACATGGTTTTGGGCTTAAAAGATCAACGGTTATAACAGCATCGCTTCATCTGCTCGAAAGCCACTAGGTTTTATACTTCACAATTGCCCGACGTTTATTAACGTTTCTGAAGTAAAATGTTGGTATTTTTCTATCGTTAGAAATTAAAATATGCTGCTATTGTATGGTCACCTTCTTATGACATTCATAAGAAAACAACTTGAATCAGTACAAAGGCGCTTTGTGAAATTTTTGTGGCTTAAGTGCGACGGTGTCTATCCCGAACGTGGTGCCGATCATAAAGTGCTATTATCAAGATTTAATAAATCCCTACTTGAAAAGCGTAGAAACATGACTCTATAAAGTGTTACACGACTCTACGGATTGTCCCTCACTCCTGTCGCAATTGTCTTTTTTTATCCCCAGACTTTCATCTAGACACAACAATTTGTTTTATTGTACTACTGCTAAAACCAATATTCTTCACCGTTAGTTTCGATTTGCGGCAGTTATAACTTATACGATATATTTCATTGTACTCTACGGCAATTACTATTGGCGGTAACAGAATGGTTTATGGTTATATAATTTGTTTTTATTTACTTTGGCTTTTTTTATTGAAATATTTTTTTTCTGCAGTGCTTAAGAATATTATACTGAACATTTGTATCAATGAATTGTATTTCTTTTTGTCCTGTAATTGGAATTCTGTTTCTGTTTGGCAAATAGAGCATTAATGTGCTACCGTTTTTGACGCCTTAAAAAAACAAAAATACCAAAATAGTCGCAAATATTCCCCAATAATTTTCGTAAAGCGTCACTTTCATTCAGGGTGCTAGCTTGCTCGTCGGCGTGGGAGTGGCTCGAAACTACTCACAAAAAAGATTCTCAAGGCGCCACCTGTTTAGAATAACGCTGTTCAGTGAATGGATAAACAGGAACCCACAAATATGTAAAAAAAAAAAACTATTAGGGGAAGAAATAAACGATGCGGCACCATTAAATTTACAAAAAAAAAAACGCAAATTATCGTATAAAAGAACGCCCATTTAATGCTCCGTGGCATAAAAAGAACAAAAAAAGTAATATCACAAATATTTTGAAACGCTCAAAATTAGCCAAGCTTGAAATAATTGATCAAAAGAAAAGAATATTAAATAATGTTTTCAAAATGTACAAAAAAAATAAAAAAATAAACGCGTGAATCAGATAATCTGAACTTATATCCAATGAAGGGTAGTAATTGACATAACTTATGGTGTTAAGTTTTAAAGTACACAACAAAAATGTCCAACAAGGTTTGCAAAAGAAATTAACCACAAGCACTTAGTTGGTCCCAGAAGGATGCTGATTTCAAAGGGGTAGCGATGCCTGTTTCAAGATTCTTAATTCCAAAAACGTACAGCCAAAAGGTAAGGCCATACGTAAATCCAAAATAGGTGGTTCCAAAAAAAAAGGTAATATTCCAAAAATATTAGGCCAAAATCATGTACTTCCATAAACAACATTTCCAAAACGAGGTACCAAAACAGTGTAGCTAGGTAAAATCTAGAAGAAGACCCCTAGAAAGAAATAAACAAAACCCCAAAATTACCATGCGGAATATAAACAAAACAAAAGCTTACCGTTAAAACGGGGTAATTGATTAATAAGATGGCGATGAATTAAGATCTTGACGCCACACGTGGAAAATTCGAAATGGTAGCTAGGGACGCCGAAATCAAATCCTGTATAACAGTAATCCGGAGCCGTTCTCTCTAAAATATCCAACCAAAGTCCAAAATCAAGGTAAGTAGGTTCCCACAAATATTCGCACAATGTGATAAAATTCCCAAACTTTAAAATTGGAACCACTACTTCACGGACATCACTCTAGACAGCCACAAGTGATCAAAATACACCAAGAAAAGACGGAAGTTCAATGCAAGATCAAATTCATCTCAGCCGGAAAATACGTCACAGACGGTATAGGCTATCCCAGAATTAGGAAGTTGGAAGGCGCGACCTGAATGATTAAAATGGCATATTGCATAAGTAAGATTGAATGGACATAAAACATCAACTAAAGAAAGAACCAACCATTATAAGGAGCTGGTAGCAGTTAAAGAATCGAAATCAACAGAAAGTTACATGCCCGCAACTTGGAACGGACCCTCCACACAGAACGCACCGAGATCTGTCACCTTCGCGAACAGCTGATCGACACATAAGCCCTAGATGTAAACAGAAACACTTCCAGTAAAAAAGGAGAAAAATATGAGAGAATAAGCACAAAGGGTTGCTAAGACAAGGAAAGAGGGAAGTATAAACCCTCAAGAAAAGTAAGAAACTAATTTTAACTCAATTCTAGCGATAAAAGAATTAACATTAAGGCGAAAAGCAAATCCAATGATGTGTGCGATACCTAAAGTAGCAGAAAGAATTACAACAGGGTAAATAACTAAAAGGAAATGCCATAAACAAGCAAAATCTGAGATTTTAATGAAGCATACATGAGTATCGTAATAAACTAAAATGTCTATTTTAAAGGAAAACATAAACAAAAGATTTAACAAATTAAAGTAAGCGAAGCTATACAGTGTAGCTGAGTTTAAGAGCTTGTCATGTAGGTTAAGAGAACATATAAAGCAAAATTTCCCAAAATGAAACGTTAGATTATACGACAAAGAATAATAAAACGTAACAAATGATATCAAGGACTGTGGGTAGTATGCCAAAAAACACGAAGTATCGGAACACTACTCACCACACAAAATATTAATTAAATTAATCACGGAACAGCTTTGTCGTGGGCTCCTGGGCAACCTGATTATCAACCGAATGACCGAATAAATCTGTTCGTTCTTTCGCTCTTTCGCGCTTTCGCTCTTTCGCACTTTCGCGCTTCCGCTCTTTCGCTCTTTCGCTCTTTCGCTCTTTCGCTCTTTCGTTCTTTCGTTCTATCGTTCTTTCGTTCTTTCGCTCTTTCCTTCTTTCATTCTTTCTTCATATTGCGTGTTAGAATTAAAATGCATAGACAGAAAAACACATTTGACGAGAGGGTACGTATCGGTGTTTTGCTCTACTTTATGAGGGTGGAACGGACACGGACCTTTTTCGTTCCGTATATACGTACTTCGCATATAGTCAGTGTCAAACAGCAAATAGCATGTTCTTGTAAATACATATATATCTTTTGTAAATACATATATCTTTTCCCGAGAGAGGGATAACCAAGTATGATAGAATTAGATTTATATTAGAGTTGTTTTATGTTTCTCGCTCAGATTTATTCGGTCATTCGGTTGATAATAAGGCTGCCCAGGAGCCCTGGAAACAGCTGTTCCGGATTAGTTTAGTTAACATTTTGTGTGGTGAGAAGTGTGCCGATACTTCCTGTTGTTTGAAGTAGAGCATTTATTATTCCACTATACTCTTGGTTTCCGGGTTGGAACCGCGTCGTTGTCGCAGCTTTAGCCGACGTTTCGTCCATACTCTTATGGGACATCTTCAGGACTGTTACTATTAAATATGTTTCGTTAAGTTAGTGTAGTAAACGTCAGTAACATTTATTATTGAATAGTTGTCATTGGAGTTTTTGTATCATAGAGTAGGATAAATTCAGTCTGTTAGTCGCATCATGCGACTTTTATAAATAATTTTGTTAATCGGGAATTATATTTGGAAAAGAATTATCAAAATTTGCTGTGGATGAAACAATGACTATCGCGATTAAAATAAAGGAGTAGAGGGACATCAATTAATTTCTCACTTTGAGTCAAGTTTCTCATCCAGATAACACGTATTGCAGATTGTGTTCCAATTTCAAAGTGTTTAATATTTCAAATCGTACCATAAATACAAGGTAGAAGTGAAATTTAGTGGCTAAAAATAGGCAGGTTTCCTGTAAACATCATAAAAACATAGTGCTTATATGACATCGTCATAAAATCCAGGTTAGTTTCCATTTTTCAGTTTTAATATTCGTTCAACTCCATTAATTGATATTGAGTTTGATTTAAATTACCGAGAAAGACTTTTAGAACACTTCCGAACCCTCAGTTTGTATAATTAACTAACTAATTTACGAAACTATAATTTTATTCAACAATTTCCCACATTTAGAACATTTCAGTACATTAAACAACTTATTGCTTTACTTCTAAATTGAAATAATATGAACATTGTATAAAATGGTATATCACACTATGGGTGCCCATGAATGACAGGCATTCGTTTTCTTCAACTTCCATCGCGGTCCATCCATGTTGTATGATTATATGAACACAACAAGACCGGTCTATGTAATATATCTGTTCAGCGAAACGTCAAGTATATTCGTGCAACAAACACGTCAAACTCAGAAAGATACCGCTTCAATTGTATGTTATTGCAAAAACAAATTAAAATGTGAACATTTTACTCACTCTTGCTACAAACCCGAGAACCTATAGAAGACCTTTATTACCAAGATTTCAATGCAATTCATTACACTGAAAATGGACACCTTCCACATATATACACTGAGGCAGCATTTCACTATTGATATTATAAACACCATAACAAAAAAGGGTAGTCAATCAACATATAAAAAGCACTTCCTTTAGAATAATAAATTCAATATATATTTATTAAACAGAGTGGATTTGCGAAAACTTCTTGTGCAATCCGGGATTCTCTGATAAGCCTTTGCGTAACATCATGGGTGCCCTATCAACACCTAACCTTGTTTTACAACTTCACTAGTTACTGTGGTTTCTGTAGTCAAAAATACTTAACAATGTCATGTTCTGTTTAAAAAAATAGGTTAACTTATGTATTATAGAACACATTGAATTATTTTTCTGACTATTATTTCAGTCCACCTTAATAGTAACTATAATTAACAACTTGGCAATGACGTAAAAGTAACTTTGGACACGGTCTATACCAGCTTCAATTTGTTATTTTGAAACGGGTAAGTACCGTCCGCGAATTTATCCGTATATGTACATCAACTTTAGTTAGCATTAGTTTACGATCTTCAAATACATTTCTATTTCCATTTGCGTTTATAAAGTTCTTAGAACAGTTAAAAGAAATTGCATCTAATTCGTAGATGAACTTGAAAACAATTATATACTCCCGTGTAATAAATAGTTGCGTATGGCAATTGATTGATGGAAAAGCAATAACATGTAGCAATAAATTTATTAACACAGGCTTAGTAATTCATTTGCTTAAATGCGCAGCGTTTGTGGTATGTGACAGACGCTTAACGCAGAATTCTTTTGTTGTATGACACATGAGATGAGTAAATTGTATAATTGCTTGTTCATGATTTAAGAAGAACTGTTACTAAAAAACAATTTAATCACAAGATGCTTGATTTCTTGACAATATCCATGCAGGTTAAAAATGACCACAAAGATATTACTTAGAGCATTGAATTCTTATGCGGTTAGCAAATCCGTATTTAGGACGTCTTCTTTTTTTTAGAATATCTTAATGGTTTTAAATCTATACTTAGCTATGCAAAAAAACGTAAATTGTTTTACGAGGAGTAAACCGATAGAGAAAGTGCACACCAGATCGATAGTTGTTGTCAGGATTTGGAAATAAATATAAAATTTAGTGGAAACTTATTGAAATTGCAGCATTATTATCAATACTTCCCAATATTGTTAATAATTCTTAAATATTCCTGGATTGTTGGGATTTTTATAGGACTATTAACGAAATAAGTTTGTACACCAAAAATATTGGTATCTTAAATTAACTAAAACAAAAAAAGAGTCTGCCAAACATGCCTTCTACTACTTTCTTGGTTTCCGGGCTGGTTAATATCTTCAGCTGTTATATAATAAAAGTAACATAAACCATTCTTTTCATTTTTTATAAACTCATTTCCCTGGTCCGACATCAGAATGAACAGATTTTGTACTCCGAAATTCCAACTATTTTATTCTTCGAAGGGTTTTAGTCCCATTTGTAAGAAAAGGAGAAGAAATGCAAATATGAAAAACATTTGTTTTTGAAGATTGAAGAAGTCATATTGATTCAAATTAAGTACTAATACTATCTTCGTTATTGTCGATTCTATAATGTCGATTAAATTAGCAAACTAATGTACAGGTTAGAGCAACGCAACTGCGCTGAAAGCCAGTGGCGGACGCATAAAAGTTTACACAAAATAAATTAAATGTGATACGTGCTCAAACACTTACCGTTTTAAGAGTCCTCCGTGAAATCACAAAGTGGATAATATCTATTTAATATTTGTAACATTAGATATGTTTCCAAAGTTATTCCGGCAAAGTGAGTGCGGCGTGAAGAAAAAGTGTTTTTGTATGCCGAAAACGAACGTTCTACATCTAGTGACGTTATATTTGCGTAAGTAAAATAATCTTTCAAATAACTTAACGGTTCTGTTGACGCACCTTCACAAATTTGTCTTAATGTGCCAAACTCAGAGTCTTTATCTAAAACATTTTCAAACCTTTCTAAAACACAAACATTTCTTGCGTCTTCTATCGCACATAGCTGTGCGTGAACATGTTGCATTATTTGCAAAGATTCCAGTAACGACACCGAAGAATTTTGTAGTTTTTCTATCGCATCCGCTAGTCCCACGTAATTGTTCTGAATAATTTCCAAATCTGTTTTAATTTGACTATCCTGAAATTTCAAGCGGCTTACCTTGACAGCCGCAGCTTCCTTTGGGTCGAATTCCAAAATCACGTTCTTTATATTCTCAAAATATTTAAGATAATAAAATGCAGCCTCTAACCATGTTCCCCAACGAGTAAGAATAGGTTGTGGTGGTTCAGGAATACCGGCGCATAGTCTATGAAATTCCCGAATACGTTTTGGGAATTTTACAAACACAGCTTTTGTATGTGCTATTAGAGCGTCTACAGCAAGCATGTTTGCGGCACCATCGTTCATAAACATCAACAGTTGATTTGTTGAAAGTTCAAACTTTTCCAATGTATTCAACACCAAAATTGAAATTACTTCGGCAGTGCATTGTTGTATTCGTCTGGAAGCTAGTAAAATTGAGGGTGACGGTCGATGTGGTTCCATTGTGCGCACCATTACATTAACCACAGAATATTTTTTACGATCTGTTGTTTCGTCCACACATAACCACAGTTTTTTATCTTGCAACTCCGATTTAATTCTTTTCTCGACATGCTCACGAGCAGACGGCACAACTCTCTGTAATGTTCTCTCACTTGGTAACTTAAAGTCCGAATATTCATTCCAAAACGAGATGTATGCTTTCTTCCGTAGTAAATGAAATGGTAAATTACATGCAACAAAGGTAACACATAAATTAAATTTAAATTTGTCATAATCTCGTGTGGAATTTTTTTTTGAAGCATGCCCTGCACTATTTACGTGCCGTAGACAATCACTTTTCAACCAACACATTAAATCTATTTTACACACTACACATTGAATTTTAGCGCCGTCACACTTTAAGTCAGGCATTTCTGCAATAAATTCTCTTATTGTGTCCAACTTTGGTCGTTTTCGCGACATAGGAAACATTTTCAAAACAAACGTAGAACTACGATATAGTATACGACAGTGTAGATGCATACACAACAGATCGGCTTTCGAGTCGCAGTTATACTGACGCTTATACCGAATTGTCCCGGCCGTGTTTATTTTGTGTAAACTTTTATGCGTCAGCCACTGGCTTTCAGCGCAGTTTGCGTTGCTCTAGTACAGGTGGACTTACATTAGCAAGAAAAATCGCGCAATTTACTGTCGGACACTACCCTCGCTATTGCAAACTTGGTTGCGAGCTGACTTCCCTAAAGTCGCGATATCTCTTGCCTGACAAAAAAACTTGCAAGTGCAAATACGAAAACTGCCACTTCTACGTTGCTCGCCGTTACTATCGGATCTTTTCGAAATTGTTTCGATATTCTCTGCGAGTTATTTGTGATGGCTTAATTTCTTTGTATGTAGAAAACAATTTATTGTGGGATGTTAAATCTGCAACGTACCGCGATCGAATAAAAAAACAAAAATGTTTGGAAGGAATGGCGGCAAAATTTGAAACAACAGTAGCAGAAGCAAATCGAGAGCTGTATAATTTACGGAATCAATATATTCAAGAAGTTAAAAAAATCAAATCGAAGAAAAGTGTAGCTGGTACAGATGAAATGTCTGTCAAATTGGCCCTATTTTTCGGCATTACAATTTATCGCTAATTCAACAGATAATTCAACAACAACAAGTAATTTAGTAAGCAAATAATTTATTTTTCTTTTAAAAAAAACATTTTGTAGTTATGTAATTTAAATAAATTTATATTGCAAAGGTACTTCGCCATGTGGAGTCATAAAATATTCTTTAAATTCTTAACGAACTTCTTTCGCTAGCATTGAATAATCATGATTTACATCTCCTTGGAGTAGGCATATCACCTTCATTTTGCCATCTACCATGTGTAAATTTCATGCGATATTGCAGGTTCTTTATCAAACGTTCCAGGAGGAGCATAGATATATGTGCACAGAATTATTTCTTACTATCAAAAAATTATGTAAAAGGCATATCGCTAATATTATTGCTTTAGAATTCTGTGATTGTAAAAGAATAGGCTTTCTTAAAATTCTAAATCTATTAGGAAAAACACCGAAGCAGTTCTCTACTATTCTTCTAGATCTTGATAATCAGTAATTAAACATTCGATTAGGACCAGGTTAATCTCTAAAGGGATGTGGTTCCATGAGATATGGCTTTATAGTGAACGCATCATCGGCAACCAATACATCTGGTACTCTCTTTGTTCTTCCGGGTAATTCAGTAGGCTCTCGCAAATCTACACGGTTACTCTCAAGTGCTGAAGACAAAGAACGATCGTTGAATACACTCCATCGGAAATTCTACCAGTGCAGCCGATATCAACATAAATAAATATGTAAGATGCATCTACTAAGGCCATCGGTACAATACTGTAGCTACCTTTGTAATTATAATAATTGCTTCCACTGTTAATAGCAGCTTATATAACGATGTGTTTTTCCTCCAGAACGCCAATGCAGTGGGGAAAATTCCATTGATCTTCCAATTGTTTAGCATGTTGCAACAATTTTCGACTTTTTGTTGGGACCTGTAAAAGATACTTTATTACTAATTTTGTCTGATTATTCATTTACAGCGATTAGGAGAAATTGACGAATATTCTGAGTTAGAAAAACATCCAGAAGAAATTACAATGGAATAGCCACGTATTAAAAAGAAAATACAAAAAGAAGGAGGAACAATTGCGGAATCTAATATTCAGAAGGCTCTGCAAATTATACAGCAGCCTAATGATCAGGAGCAAATTTTTGCTGATTATGTGACATCAGAATTAAGACAATTAAAAGATCCTGAAGATAAAAGAAAGTTAAGGCGTCTTATTAATCAGGCAATAATACAAGTTTCTGATGCAAACTCGAACAAATTATTGTACTTACTCAACATCACGCAATTCACATGCAACTTCACTACATTACTCAACTTCCACTCCTTGTCCTTCCGAAGAAGTTACTGAAGATTTTTCAACTCAACAAAGTGCAATTGACTGTGGTATTAACATTACTTATTTTGAAGTTTAGTAAATATACGCATATGTACCATTTAACAATATTTTTCGTTTCGTTAATAAACTCACATGTTTACAAAGCGTCTTATTTCTGAAATATCGGACAAAATATAAATTGAACAGAAGTTATTACCTTTAGGAATTGCTCCTTTAATTTTTCATACAGTGCACTACATACCTCTGGAACGAATTTGCCCATTGTACAAGCTGCAAACAATATTATACCATTATAAAAGGTCTACAATATCTTAAACTTACCGGTAGCCAGTGATGGGCATGTAATTTATTTTGAATTTTTTACACATTTTTTACATGTAGAGAATTCATATCTTTACATGGTCAATTTTTTACATAATGTAAAAAAAAATAAATAATAGAAAAAATTATTTAAACGGTTTAATTAAACAAAACACATATCCATTTAAACAAAACAGTAATAACAAATTAAAAATATTCTATTATACGCCTTGGTCCACATTTCACCGGGATGCGAGAGATATTGTACATAGCGCGATCTGGCATACTTGCATTTATCCCCGCCGGCCAGATTCGTCGCGCGCAACTGTTGTAGCCTATCTGACGCATCCTTTGTCTTTCTGTGCGCTCGTAAGGTTCTAACAACAAGGGATCGTGGATTTTGAATACATTATGTTAGCTTATACAACCGCAGAAATGGTACAGATCGTTAAATGGAATTTTGCGAATTGCCGTAAATGCCAACAAATAGACGAACAACCTCAAATCCCTCTAACGCATCCCGAGCGGGAGGAGAGAGAAGTGAGGGTTTGTTCCTTAGTTGAAATGCGCGAACCTTGCTTTAGCCGGCAAATTTCAAACGAAATCGGTATTAGTAGAAGTACTGTGAAACGTATTTTGAAGTGCAACAAATACAAAAGTTACAAAGTTCAATATTGCCAGGAAATTGTTCCCCTCAATAAAGTAACATTGTTAGAATTTCAATTTATTTTGTATAATTATCGAATTTATTTTTCTTTAGTTTAATTTTGTAAGAATCGTTGTTTATTTTCCTACTTAGAATTACTTTTTCGTTCTTCTACATCGTATAGCAGCAACAAAATGAACATAAGAAACTGTAATTTCTAACATAATCTGAGAATACAGAAAAATTACGCAGTAATTCTGTATTAGCACATTTTATCAGAAGGCGTTGAATTATAATATTACGTGATTGAGCGAACAAGCGTGCGTACCGCTGCTCGCTTTATGATATACTGCGATTGGATGCGATCTATCAGTGAGACTAAGTTTTGAAATTATTAATCATCTTCCCCATCCATCGTTTCTTCAGCATCAGTAATTCTGAGATTATAAAAAATATGTGTAAGTTTTTTATTTCTTTCGAAGGTTAGTCGATTTCGAAGAGGCGTATATCTGTACATACATACATGGCCCCACGATGAAAATAGTCTCTCAATTTGAGCTGTCGATGCTGGTATCTGCAGTAATTTTTGCGCTAATCGTGTTAAATTAGGATGATCTGCTTCAGCCTTCCAATCTTCCAATAGAGTGATGGTCTTTTTACATTTTTTAAATTTAATGTTTTAAAAATTCTGTTGTTGTTAATAAAACAATCTAAATCGTCAAGACCTGTGGCAGTAATGTGCTGTAATAAAAATGTATTAACTGCAGATTTTTCCTCTTTGGACAATATGCTACCTATGCGCTAGTGCATAGTTTGTCAGCGCCATTGCTTTCCGTTTTTGTATTTTGTCTTTAAACTTATGTTCAAAAATTTTGGATATAGCTAAATTTTTCCAGGATTGACAGCTATGTTTTTCATATATGTAATATTATAAGTTAATGAGCAATAAGCATCCCCAAATGGACACCATCTTGTGTCGCAAGGTACATGCATTTTTTTGCCCCTCATGTTGACTATTTCTTTCTCAAAATCAATAAATTCTTTCAACACTTTAGTCACATTTTCAATTAAATCCAAAACATCTTTCGCAAGTAAATTGCCCGTATGGCTATTGCATGTATTGCGCCATACTACATGTTTTATAAGATTACCCATTCTAACCATAGGCACAGCGTTGTCTGTGATAACAGCATATACAGTTGTATTGTAGAGATCTTTGGTCGTCTGAACGGCTTTACCAAGAATTTCTGCCAACTTTTCAGTCGTCTCACTTTCTTCAATCATATCCCGCCCATCGAGAAATGCCTAAGTCCCGTCAGCACAATGTATCATGGCGCCCACGGTCTTCGTATTACTAGATGTATTTTTCCAACTATCCATCAATACCACCGATCCTGTTTTAATATTATTACGACTGATGTTTACCCATTTCTGATACGTTCTATCTAGTAAAGTAGTTGACAATGTCTTTCTGCAGGGTACTTTTTTTCATATGCTGGCCGTATTACCTTTATGAAATTTCTAAAGTGTTTCGAGTCAACTGTGTAACGAGGAATATTGCAACCGTAAAAAAAAATTGCTAACGTTTCTTCACTACCTTTTAAATTATCGATAAAGCCAGTAATTAAGCTATGCTGGTTTTGTTTTCTGTTTAAAGTTGAAGAATAAACAGTATCAGCATTATCGGCCGTTACTGGTAGACATTTGAAAAGCAGGAACGACTGTCTTCTGAATCACTCATTGGAGTTAAAGTTCCATCAATATCAAATTCCATTTCTTCAATAGATCCCCGAGCCAATGCGAGTTAATTATAGTAAGTAGGTATAATCAAATATAAGCACTTTTTTGTTTCTAATACCCACATTCACATCATTTGCATCTTCGTTTATTTGTATTTCATTAGATGCGTTACCCTCATTACTTCTACTTTCATTGCATTGCCATTTAATCTGGCGTTCACTTCTGTCGCCTTTGTCAGAGCATGCAGAGTTTGTACGACTCTTGCAGACATTTCTAAACACAAAATAGGATTATCTTATGACGTAAAGATGAAAATGAATAACACATTAGCATCGAATATATCGTTTTACATACCAGTGAGATTTTAACCGTGTTAATGCGGAATTTTTCAACATCTTATTGCACACTAAACATAGTACACAATATTTATTGATATTTTTAATCAATGTCAACCCCGATTCCTTAAACTGTTGTCCCAGTGGCCGTCCCCGAGCGGTCATTTCGCACAAGTCTCGTAACAAATGCCCGTTGCCATATGACTAAACATATGCATAACCTCAAAAACTGTTTACATGTAAAATGTAAAAAAAAAATGTTTTTGCATGTAAATTCCCATCGGTGCCGATCTCTGACCCAGTTTTTCTTTTAATTTCCCTTTTGTACTGTTGTGACGAGAGTATTAAAACCCCAGTGACTGCGAATTATTTTTGATGGCGGCATGTTGAAAAATAAATTTATACCTGCAAAACTTGCAGAAAGCTCAAATGTAAACGCAAGTAACACGCGAGAATATCCTGCGAGTTTACTTGCGCCATAGAAACTATAGCGATTTATTGCGGATAATATAAATATTAACGGAAGTCGCTTGCGACAAATATTACGCAAATAACTTGCCAATGTATTTGTACCATTCTAATGTGGATTAAGATTATGGAATTAACAAAAAGGCGGGCTATATATATTATATTATAATTTAAATATAACTTAATTTTTTTAGCTTTAATTAGCATTTCTGAGAACTGTTTAAGTGTTTAATGACAAGATTGTAAAAAATTAATTTATCGTATTAATATAAAATATATATATGTAGGTTTACGACAGCCGCTATTGACGTGACATTGCATTCAGTGGCACATAACGGATTTAGGTTCTGGTCGATAATTAAAGATTTTATGTTGATAATGCGTTACGTCTTACCAAATATGGGATGTATATAAATGCATCATATAAGATATGCTATATTAAGCATATTCAATACAGCAGATAATAAGAAGAAATTACTTTATTGTGCACATTTAGCCCTGGTAACAACATATACTGAATGCATGGTTTGCATATTTACCAGCTACGAACAAAACACAGAATATACACACTCTTTCTATATGTGGAAAAGCAGAAAAATATATGTAAAATTCATCGTCTACACAGAAAAAAAGGATTTCTATATTCAAGTAAATCTAATTTCTTGAGAAAATTTACTTCATTTAAGAAAATAGTTAATTAAATTCAGAATTATTACTTTAGTGAATAAAATGAATTTCCCTGACCGAAGTATTTGCTTTTCTTGAAAAATTACTTGAGTCAAGTAAACACTTCTCTCCCCAAGAATATTTTTTCCTTTAACGAAGCTTGTATACTCTTATGCCAAGTACCTTTAATTCTGCGTAATCGTTAATGATTGTATTGCTATTATTTATTGGTCCGAAATCCGAAGAAAATGTCTGAGGACAAAGAAGTATACATTAGGATGAAGCATAAACAGCATTATCAGTGGATAAGCTTCCCTCCGAGTGTGGATAAGGCGATTCAGAAAAGTATCGTATACAGTTGCCTCCAAGAAAATGTAATTTTGGTAATATGTTACAAAATAATTGGTAATATATTTAATAATGTAGTAATTTATGATATCGTAGTGATATTTAAAATTCATATTTATTACAATCAATTTTTTTTTAAAACATACGTAACTACGACAATATAAATTCTTGACCGTTGAAAATATATGATGTAGTAATTTGAGTAGTAGAGCTGAGTAGTCCTTTATATTTTTCTCAAAATAACGTTTAATTTAAACACTTATTACCGCTGAGAAGGACTGAGATTTTGACTGTGCAGTATTACACGACTTTCTGATAGATAAGCTTCAAGGAGATGGTGTCGTTTACATCTTACATTTTTTTGTTGGTAGATACTTCTGTTACAGTACAAGTGAATATATTGGCCCATTTAGTGGCATGTCGCAGGCCACTGGAACTTCTTTGTCCAGGAGTACATAGATTCTGTAGTTCAACACGCTACAGAAAGTGTTTTAATGAGTGCCATATTATTTATATCGAATTTGTTAATTGGTTTGTTACATAATAATATACTATAATTTTCTTTTTCGTGTGTTTCAGAATCCAAGCGAAGTAGAAGAAATTATTGAAAAAACAATTAGCGAAAGCTAAGGTTCGTCGGTAAGGCGTTCAACACTACATAATTTATGGAGGAACATCGATTACAAGTATTAGTAGCGTGAAAAACCGCACTGGATATTTGCTTTAAATATTTTCATGTATCCACATAGAATATCCTTCTGAATTAGCGCATATTTGGACACTGGTCCAGAATTGTTTGTATAACATCAAGTTAAAGTCTGATAAAACCTATTCTTATATAATGCATTTTTAAAATTTATTTGATTAAATGGGAAAATATAATTAATAAAAACATAGTATTTATAGTACAGTGACAAATTTGTTTAAAATGGCGTACATATGCTGTAATGCACCATTTAATACACCCGAAAAATTAATATGTATTTCATTTAGAGTACATACATAACTGTATCATATTTCAATGTCCCATTAACTGTCATAGACGTTTTCATAAATGATCCGTATTTAAAAAACACTTTATCGCTCAGCATAATTTATCATTCGAAGAAGTTATTGAGGAATCGAGAACCCAAATAACACCAAATATATCTGCCAAAGCTGTAAATATTTTTAGGCTTATTTATGACATTTGTATCTATTATACTCTAATAAATAGTTAAGTATTTAAAATAAATGTTTATATTAAAGAATTTTGTTTTATATAGACATCTCAAAGACCCAGTTTCATGTATCTATAATTATATGTATTCTATTTCTATGGTGCGGCTAGCGTCGGTCAATTGACAGAGAAATGAACGATAGTATCCACATTGGACTCTTCTCTGCCTGACCGCCGCTGCTTGCTACGAGTTATTGTGCCCTCGCTATTTCCCAGATTTTTCGTTATGTGCATGGAGCATTTTTGCATGCGCTATAAGCTAATCTAATGTGATATAGGTGCGGTTACTTTTAATGTAACTCGGTAGTTTCCATATGTTCCTACTAACATAGCATATGTTAGTACACTTCTTTGTAATTTAGAAGACAGCTCTATGTATGAAAGAATGTTTAAATTACAATATTGTATAACAGCGAGGATGTAACATGACAATAGTAACGGATTGTAATGGAGATCTATAGAGTTCATTAAAAAGAAACAACGTTAATTAAGACGGTGTATTGTAACGAAAATACCTGGTATTAGTAGTGGCTGGTGCTGACGTAAATGGGAGTTCAACTACAAAGCTTCGGTCCCCTCGTGTATTTCCGTCACATATCGTCTACATTGTAGTATGTAACGGAAATACACGAGAGAATCAAAGCTTTGTCGTTGAACTCCAATTTACGTCACCACCAGAGGCTTACTGCCTGGTATATATGAAAACTACAATTTCTTTCGGGGAAGCAACCCCGATTCTTAAGGTAAGTAAATAATAATTTATTTCAAGAAAGCTAATAGTTAAACCAAACTAAATATTGTTTGAATTTTATTTATTCAAATGTGCAACTTTTGCTTCAAAATATCGGAATACTTTATCCAATAACACTGATTGACTAGTTCTAAGAATCCTGATAGCTTCATATTAGTAAATATATTTACTTGGGTGAAGGAAGTTGATTGCCTTATACGAAGAAAATGTATTTCTCGTTATAAATATATATTATCTTCGGCGGAGTATACATTTCAAGGAAACAATTTTCTTGTATGCAGTAAATAACTTGCGTATATATAAACGTGCCGTTTACTTCGGTGAAGTGATTCTCACTTATTTTAAGAAAATATTTTTCTGTGTGTAGGAAGGAGCATAGACCGTAATTTAAATTTGAATTGTTTAGTATTAGCATATTCTTTTAATTGCGGCGAAAGACTTGTATTTTTTAATGTACATATATTCGTGTATTTAACCAGCGCAGTGGTGTATACCTATAACAGTAAAACAACACGACACAAGCAAATACAAAAAGAAGAAAGGTAATGTATGTATATAATAAATAAGGCTCCACAAACAAGTGCAACGTCAGAGGCGTATCGCGCAAAAGTAGGTACGCGAGATACAGTATTATTAAAAAATAATACGAGGGTGAATCAAATATAAACCGGAATTATTTTTTTTTAATTTATTGGGACGTGATAAAAATACAAAGACTTAAAATTATTTTTCCACATAATCTCCTGATTTCGTGACACATTTTTCCCAACGGATGGGTAATTTTTTTATCCCGTTATCATAAAACGAAGATGGTTGCGCCATAAGCCAATTGCGCACGAAAACTTCAACTGCAACACCGTCATCAAAACGTTGTCCTCCAAAAGCTTCTTTCAACGGTCCAAACAGGTGGTAATCGCGGGCGATAAGTCCGAAATGTAGGAGGAATGTTCTAGTGTAGTCCACAACAATTCTTCAAATTTTTTCCGCGTTAGGGCAGCTGTATGGGGCCGGGCATTGTCTTGCAGCAGGATAACGTCTCTTATGGGAAAGCTGCGTCTTTTCCGACGATATACATTTTTTGTCTCGTCTAAAAGTTAGCAGTAGTATGTGGCATTTACAGTTCGACGGTCGTGGAGAAAATCAATATGCAAAACTCCTTTAAATTCGAAACATACGGTCGCCAAAACCTCTCCACCAGAAAACCGAGTTTTGGCTTTGACAGGTGTAGATTCGTTCTTCTTTCGCCATTTCATACTTGCTTGTTTCGATTCCGGGGTGTAATGGTGCACCCAAGTTTCGTCACAAGTCACTATCCGGTGCAAAAAACCTTCCCCTTCAGCCGCATAGCGGTTCAAATGCTGTTGGCACACTTCCATACGATTCCGTTTTTGATGTTCGGTGAGAAGACGAGGAACCCACTTTGCGCACACTTTCCGAAATCCAAGGTCGTCAGTAATGATCGCGTGAGCACTACCAAAGCTGATTCCCACCTCAGATGCAATTTCAGCTACTGTTAATCGTCGGTCGTCCTCGAGAAGTCGGCCAACAGTTTGAATGTTCTCCGCTATCACGCTGGTTCTTGGTCGACGTTAGTGACCTTCATTTTCTATGGCTTCTCGCCCTTCTACAAATTGTTTGTGCCATGAATACACTTGTGTCTTTTTAAGTGTCTTATCCCCGAACTGCGCCTCAAGCCATCTCAAAATGTCTGAAGGTTTTACTCCCTCTTTCGTAAGAAATTTAACTATAATCCGTTGCGCAACGGACGACGGTACTTCTCGCTCCGACATCGCGATAGTTACTGACTAAGTGGTAATGTGGCGTTCCCTAGCGGTGGAATGTCCTCAAGACATCCCCATCGATAAACCTCAGAAGTCACGTCCCTCTTTGTTCACCTCACGATCGGTACGAAAAGCATTTCGGTTTATATTTGATTCACCCTCGTATATTCTTACCTTTTATTGACGTCTTTATGTCCACTGCGACAAAATACTACTGCCTCGGTAAGCCACGTAAAACTGCAACATAAGCAAAGGCTTCCATTGTCGATTCACTTAGCCTTCGACGTTGGTCTGAAAACGTTTTCGTGTATTTCGAAAATGATCGTTTTGAGCAAAGTAGGATTTGCGGAATTCAGATATTCCTTTATCTCTTCTGTGCACCCTTTATTTTCAGTAATAGATCGAACCTTTTGTAAATCGGGATTTTTATTTAAACTGCACTAAATTTTTGAACGACATCTAGTCCTATAGGATCCGTCAAGTTTTCTAGAACAGCTTGTAAATTATCTAAGGCATTTAATGAGTCTCGTAAAGATAAGCGACTGTTTTGTAACAGCGATATAGCTTGTACAACTGCAGAATAGTTTATGGAAATTTCATCAATGTGTAATTGAACGTCCGAATTGGAAAAAAGTTGCTGACTCACTCGAATCGCTGGAGATTCATTTGATTTAAATTTTAAAATCACATCCTTCACATTTGCGAAATATTTATGATAACAAAATACTGCCTGGAGCCATGTTCCCCATGGAGTTATTACAGACTGAGGTAGTAGTGGAAGTTTCGGACAATTGTTTGAAAAGGCGGATATGTTTGGGAGATTTCACAAACACTTTTTTAGTAGATACTATTAAATTATTCACCATCGGATACTTCTCTAGAATGGTTTCTGCAACGAGATGATACGCGCGTATGAGACATGTTATATAGAAGAGTCGGGAAGGATATTTTCAACATTCTACCAACTTTAAACATTGTTGCAGCTCCATCAGTAACTAACATTGTGACTTGGGCTCCTGTGATAGAAAATTTTCTTAAGGAATCTTCTATTATCTTCACAACGGTTTCAGAATAACTTTTCTCAATCCTTTTACTAGTTAATAACAAGGAAACGTTTTAAAAGACGCGCTACAACATGAATCACGTTGTGTTTCTGTGCATCAGTTGTTTCATCCACACTTACGCAAATTTTCATATTTTTCAGCTACCACGAGGGAACATATTTTTTTACAAAAAAGACGAAAGTGTTCATTGTCTACTAGGTGTTGTGGGATGTTGCACACACTTAGCATAAAAATCAAATCATACAGAAACTACCAGTACGGAATATTGTTGCTTAAATTCAGTACATGACGTTTACTTTGTCTTCTACAATGAAATGTATCGCGACCTATCAACAGTATATTGCAAATTTTGCACTGAATGATAGTACCTGTATATTTCCCCCCAGCCAACTGGCATTGGAGCGTTGATGTTAAATATTAAAGTTAAGTGCAGATAACGACGATCATAGGGGAATTAAAATTATACTTCATCTTCTGGTCCATTTCTCCATTTGTAATTCGTCAAAATTAATAGAATATTAATCTAAAATAAGCAACAGCGCAAATTGAAAGTTATGTTAAACATTATTTCATCAATTAGATCTTTATCTGGAAGGTTTAAGTAAACCGTTGGAGAATTTTCACGTTTAATATTTGTCAGCCAGCTATAGGTCATAGATATTGCCTACTGTCAGCCGGTAGAGTTCCTGCATGCGTTTTTCCATGCTACTTTCTTTTACAAATAATTTCATTTCATCGAAATTCATCGTAAAAGTTTCTATTTGAGTAATTTATCAAAATTTGCTGTGGAATAAAACAATCGCCAGTCTTTCGCGATTTAAATTAAAAGAAAGATGAGCGACGCCAATTTTTTCATCAATCTTTATTCAGCCTTCGTTGAATTAAAGTGTTTCTTAACTCCGATCCCAATTTAAAGTGTTCGATTGTGAAATCAAAGTACTTATTCGAAGAGAAAAAGGGTTAAATTCCAGAACAGGCAGTTTCCAGTAGATGTTACTATAAACAGAGAGTTTATATAACATTGGCATCATTCAAATTTCAAGGTTAGTTACATTTACAATTTTAAAATTCGTTAATTTCGTTTTATTAATTTGGAAATTCGTTAGAAAATTGCCAAAAGGGTATCCAGGGATGCTCCCGAACCCACTATGAATTGTAAATTTAGTTTAAGTTAAGAGACAAAAATATTTCAATATTTATTCACATGCGATGCTAAAGGTAAACCTCGCTTAAGACGATCCATGTTTTAAAAGACGCACACCGATAAACCGATAATTATCGAACTACCATTCACTTCCACGCCTATCGAATGACTAAACTCTCCACTGGCTTCGCATCGCCCTAAATCCCCTCTCGGCACTTCTGCCACAGCAGGCGTTTGTCGAACCTTAATAATAAACAAGTACATATTGTAGGTACAAATACAAAACAGAAAAATAATAATTGCGGGTCATAACATATAAAATAGATAGGTCACAAATGGTAAATATAAATAGAGTATAAAATCATTTCAACGTTCAGAGCCCCACAGAGTGCTTCTCCAAGGAGTATAATGCGCGTAAAGGCAAAATATTTTTTAAGTGCTTCCTAGTCTATTGTTAAAAGTTTTAATATGGTTGGGCAATGTGTTATATGTACATTTTGACACTTACTCTCACGTAAGAATTAAATGTTTTACTTTTCGTAAAATTATGACGAATAAATTCTGAATTGCGAGTACTGTAACTGTGGGAATCTGAATTGGAGAGATACCGCTACCGGTGCTCATGAATATAGCATGCCGCCAAAAATACATAAATCTTTTTGATTTATGTGTTGGAATGCGCAAATGGAAATAATCTCTACATGATTTGCGATATAAATGACCAAGCATGGTGTGGATTGCCTGCTTCTGTAATAATAGTATCTCATTCATGTTCAATGGAGTTCCCCAAAAGAGTAAACCATAGAATATTATAAATTCAAAATTTGCGAAGTAGATCATTCGTAGCGTGCTAGTGGGGCATAGCGCTATAGTTTTAGTGTCACAGATTGTAGGTACTCCACCCAAGTTAGACCTCTAACAACTGTAAGACCTAATAGTTTACAGCTAGTGACATTGGTAATGACGAAGTTATTATCAACTTGAAATAGTCACATAGAGAAACTCGTCAGGTCATCAAAATCCTAGACAGTTCCTGAAGCGTCTGCCTATAGTATAAAAAATTAGAAAAAAATTATAACATAATTTTTTAATAAAATCATATATTTACATATTAACAGAAATTCACATTACATTATGTACATAATTAGATCACAGGACAAAACTGGTGCGTGTGTAAGACACACTTTTTGCAAATGCAAAGCGGCCTATTGTTTTTTCTTTTAATTTGTTTATTTGTTTTTGAATATAATTTTGCTTCCTTTCTTACACTGTTCCTTAAAATCTCTATAAATTTATCGGCTGTGCTAATTTTTACATAAATTTCTGTTTGGAAGTTGATGAAAGTGTCAATCATTTGCAAAATATTAGGGTGAGCTGAATAAAAATTGTTATTAAAATGCGAATGAAATGATTCGTATGCGTTTGTTGTCCTAGACATACAAGTTGATTAAGAAGCATATGGAGGAAAACGTGAGTTTTCGCTTATATGTCTACGAAGTAATCACAAAATTCACCCAGTTTTGGTGATTGGAAAATAACAAACTAAATCAAAAGTAAAGACGTCACCGACTTCGCTTGCATTACAAAACTGAAGTCCAAAACAATATTTTAAACATTTTCCTACTTCACTATTACTTTTATAGTCAATTCTACAGTCAATTGTATTGCTATAATTCCAAGATTCGACGACTGCATTGTGAATCGCCATTTCAAAATCTATAATAACATTTTTAGGGCGAAAATGTAAGTCCTTAAAACATTCTGCGATGAACAGTGAACGGCAAAATCGTAAGGGGTATGACTCAGAGCCGCACATTGTAAACATGATACAGAGACGCACTAAGTACCTACATATATGTTGCACATTTCATAGGCTAAGTTTGTATAAAGGTATTTAAACGAAATTGATATATTTATTATAAATAAATATAAATAAAAATAGAAGATATGTACATATGTAATAAATTCGTTTCCGGTAGGAAATAGGAGAAATGAATTAGCCATTACTACAAGAGACTTTTCTATATTTCCATGGGTTCTTTTTGAAGTTAGTAGAGCAAAAATAAAATGTGATATAAAAAAGTTATATTTTATACATATGCAGTGGTATCTCGGTTCAGGATAGTATACGAGCCCCGTCCAGCTTCAGTTGGCCCACACACAAAATGTGTAGTGTTGTTGGCATTTATCGCTCAAGGAGCAAAACCAGCCGCTACAATGTAATATCCAAGACAAAATATGCTATGTAGAAGACTTTAGGAGAGATCTGGGTTCAATGGAGCGTTTTGTCTCATAAAAAATCGAAAATGTTAAAAAAAATTAGTTTTCTTGGATTCTATTACCCAAGTACTGCTAACGATAAGTATTAAGGTGGGTATGGAAACAACGCTTTTTTGACGGAAATGACGGTGACAGATGTTTCTATTGTAGAACAGTTAATTGATAATGCAATTGTTGTCAATAATGAGCAGGCGAAAGGCAATTGATGAAAAAATTCGGTCAATTATCATTAATTTACACAAATCCGGAAAATCAAACGGCGAAATCGGAATATTACTCAGCATATCCAGATTCAGTGTTCGAAATATTCTAAAATTGTACAAATCAAACGGTTTAGCTGCCCAAAAGCCCCGATATGTGAAAAAGTCCAAATTAACAGACGCTGATAGACCAGCTTTGGCCAGAATTATCAAGTCTAATAGGCGCGCTAACTACGAAGCGTTGAGTGTACTTTGGAGTGAGGCTGTTGGAAGACGTGTTTGCAGGTCTACATGTCATTCAGAAGCAAGAATACTTGGCTTTAGTACTCACAAGGTAAGTTTCATGAGTTCAATCTTAAGGCACAAAAGGCAATTCGTTTTTCCCTTTGCGAAGGCAAAAGAAAAACCGTTATTGACCCTAAAGCAGAAGCGAAGCAGGTTAAAATGGGCTAAAGACCATAGCAGTTGGGATATGGAGAGGTGGAATAGTGTACATTGGAGTGACGAGTCGCGATTTGAAGTTTGTGTCGGTGATAGCCGGAGCAAAGTTATTCGCCAGAAACATGAAACTTATCATCCTGACTGTCTTAAGCGCAAAGTTATATTTCCATCTTCGGTAATGGTCTGGAGTTCAATGTCGGCTAGAGGAGTTGCAAAATTACACGTTACCAACGGCGCTGTTAACTCAGACAAATATTTAGACATCCTAGAGGAGTCTCTGTTGCCTACTTTGGAAGAGAGCGGGATTTCCGGAAATGACTTCATTTTTCAGCAAGACGGTGCTGCATGTCATTCTTCCAAAAGATCCATGAAATGGCTTTCAGACCATGAAATATCGGTTCTAAAATGGGTTTCTAGTAGTCCGGACCTTTCGCCCATCGAGACGTTGTGGCATATCATAAAAAAGGGGTTGCGAACCAATCCGGCCAGGACTGTGCAAGAACTCAAGCAAAGGCTTCAAAACATTTGGGATAATTTCACTGCAGAAGAGTATTATGATCTAGTAAATAGTTTGCCGAGAAGAATGGAAGCAGTTATTAAAAATAAAATGTTACTCAGTGGTAGAATTAGCTACTTCTTAGAGCTGAAAATCACAAATTTAAATTTTTCTTTTTTTAGTCCTAATCAGTTCCAATTGTTGTAATCAGTTCCGTTATTTTTGTGCAATATATTTTCAAACTGTTATTTGCAAAATAAAAATTGAGAATTATACCTCTATTATTAAATGATCTTCAATACATGCTAATAACTGAAATGTTATTGGGTGGGCCAACTGAAGCTGGACGGGGCTCGTATTGTTACGGGTTACGGAAGAAAATTTAGATGAATGTTTGTTTCCAAAACCGAAAGGTGCTCCCGAATACGAAACACGGCTTACGACTTTTACCGATTCGGCAGAATTTCCCCGCGACTCGTGTACATGCTAGAAAGAGATAGTTATATACAATCTAATGCGATGGGTTGTGGTTAACTTCCCACTATTCCACCGCTTCGCATCTGACTTGAATTCATAGCTAATATTATCATATATCATATTTTTAATTTAAATCGTGAGTTTTTATTGATTTCTCTGCGTAATATTATTTTCTATGTTCAATTATATTTAAAATGCATAAAATGAATTTCTGAGTATTTTTTTGTCCGTTTCCTTTCTTATAAAAACATTTGATTCCAGTTAAGAAATTTCGGATTACGAAATGTTTTTGGAACCAATTCCGTAAACCGAAGTACCACTGATTTTTGTATTTCTCCTGTAGACAAGTGGTATATTGTATTTAAATCGAGGTTTCTGCTGAACAATGTATCAACTTTTTGAATCAGTTTATTTCCAATATCACCCGGAATACTTTTTAATTTATTAATTGTGTCTAATGTATTGGACGCGTCTCTCAATTTTATATTTCGACTTCCAAAGTATTGTATCATCGCTGTTAAGTGTTTAATATGAAAATAAATACCTTAATAACCTAATAACGAAATAAAGAATGGATATAGTAAATATATGTAGAATAATTTGAGGAGAGAACTCGATGCGAATACTACGACTGCATACCATTCACTGATTCTTTGATTTTGAAATAATCACCACGTACATCACATGCTAATAATATCTTCTTTTACAAAATGTAACTCACAAACAAAACAGCAGACGCCACAGTTTTTATGTTATCCCGTTTTTATCGTTTCAGAAAAGGTGTTATCGCTTATATAACACTAGAAAAACATTACAGGTATCACCAACAAAGTACGAAAATATCACTACACAGTATTTTTTAAAATAAAACCAATATAATTTGGATAAACCAATTCAAAACGCAGAGGCGGTTTGAACGTGTAAACGCGTTTATAACTTATCGACGACGTACTGCAAAATACGTCACAACCTATTGACGTCAAAGCGCTGAGGCCTCAGAGCTAACGATCTGATCCATATTCTCGCCTCCTACCATACCCATTTCTGTTTCGTCATGTTTAATGATGCCATTCTGCCTGTGGCGGCCGGTGGTGAAGTAAATGAAATGAAATGGAGGTCAATTACAACGGTTTGATTTCCTCGTATATTTCCGTTACATAGAGCAATGTACACGATAGATATGCTCCGCAGCCACAGTCGTCGCTGCATTCCGCCATTGTGACTTCAACATTTGCACATTATAGTTGCTAAAATTATATAAGGGCTATTAGAAAAATGAGACTTGGGAAAATATTGAATGTCTCTGAAAGTAACTAACGCAGCGCGTATTTCATTTTCTATAATAGTTTTGTGCTATTAATGGATTCTTTTGTATTACTTTTATAACTAGAACCAGATTTCATTGCAGATCAGCCTCAGCAAATACGCAATTTATAACACACAGCCGAAAATATCGCAAGCAATAATATTGGAGGCAGCACGCCAGCGAAAAATTTAATTTGGCGTCAGTCAACAAATAAAATAACGTCTTAAGCTGTCGATGGCATTTATCGATGTGAATAAGAATACGTCCTGCCAATATTTTAATATTTACATAGATATAGCAATTAGAGTACTTAATATTTTGTTGCAGATACTTCAACGCAAGCCTTATTAGTATTATTTTGATTGTTTTCCTCAATTACACTTAACAGTCATCGAAAGAGAACTGAAGACCAACGACAACCATAATACAAGTAAGTGGATTACTGTGCAAAGTGTCATTATGTAATATACACATGTATCATCTGCTGTTTTATTAATACTTAAATAAAAAAAAAGATCATTAATACAAGTAACTGACGCATATGTTTGGCAATTATCGAACAGTTCAAATATTAAATTGATAATTATTTCCATTTCTGCTTCAATTAATAAGCAAAATAACTTTTTGCTTTCTCTCTAACAAAGGAACACCGACAACGTGAAAATACAGATTTCGATGAAACTCTAGAGACTGAAAGAGTACCTTTGCTGGATTTCGGGGCACAGAGCCCTTCAAAAATTTTGCGATTTTTAAATTTTTGTAAATATCTTGGAAACTATAATAGATATATTTTTTTTAGAACATAATTTGAAGTATATTACACAATCTCAAGAATTATGCAAATTACTTTCGGAAGAAATGTATGGAGAAGGAGCGAGTACTCCGTTATATACTTTTATAATATACTTCAAATTATGTTCTAAAAAAATATGTCTTACAGTTCCCGAGATATTTACGAACATTTTAAAATCGTATACATTTTTGGAAAGGGCTGTACGACGAAATCGGGCAATTTACCTGGTAAAAAAAATGTGTTGATACCAAGGTACTCCTTCTGTCTCTAGAGTTTCATCGAAATCTGGATTTTCGGGGTGATAGTGTTCCCTTGTAAGTCAAAAATAAATGTATTTCCAGAAGTAAATTGAACGACAAATTGGTTTACATCTACATAAAGATACAAAAAATGTTTTACATTAATCACTGTTTTCATTATTTATTTAAATTAAGCAAAAGTGTTATATGTCAGAGTGATTGTTGTTAATGATTTGTTGTTTTCTTTTCCACGCACATCTATTTATTGTAAGTAAAAAAAACTAAACAGATAGGTAACTATAATTAAATTATATACTTACTACTACTAAACAGTTTATTCAGTTTAAGGGAACAGTTTGCTTGCTCTTAGTTAACGAGTTTATTTATTTGCAGCAAACGAATTAATTTTTCTGCTATTAGTAATCTTTTTTAAATGAAATAGTGTACAAGCCGCAACTACTGAGTGTCAGGAACCTTCGTTTACTTGTGGTAAATAAACAGTTCTGTTCCTTGTTTTAATAAACTTTTTACTTGGTTTTAACCAACCGCGACGAAAAAAAAAATTACGTAGGAGTTAATTCTTTTGTATTAAAAAAACAAAAAAAAAATAAATATTTGTAGGTAAAAATAATCAGGTAAACAAGGACAACAGGACGGTTGTCTTTTTGCATAATTAATGTTTGGTTAGTTTTAGTAAATAAATTTAGTCAACCCGTGTTCGAATAGTTTCGCATTTTGTTCACCTCTTCACAACGGATTGAAAAATTTCACAGCTAACCAATTTTACAACGGTCCCCTAACAACGCCTTGTAGTCTCTGTCTATATGCAGAATCCTTCAAATATCCCCAAAGGAAAAAATCCAACTATGATAGCCCGTTATAAAGATTAGAGTAGATTGAATTAGAGGTGGTTGTGTTTTGGTTGTGTCCTAAAATGAAATATTTTTTGTTCACAGAAGGTCTTTTATTAAAGTACTTATTTCAGTTGTATAAAATCCATTGTTTAATTTTTAAATAAAATCTGTAAATCTAGTATCAGACATTCAGGCAAGCTGTTAAAGCAATAGTGCACCATTCTTCTTATAATAAATACCTATTTCAATAAACAATAATTTTATAGAAATTAATAACAAAATTTCAATTTAATTAAAAATATAATAACTACTGTGCAGTCACTGTCGTACGTGTTTTATTTTGTATAGGCAAAAATAATTTAAACTCTGCTGGCAATTCATCTTCAGAATATAATCTATCAGAAAAGTAAACTCTTCGTATTCTGCAGTTGGCATGTACCTGCACTCGTAATGTCTCCACATAATTTGTCCCGTAAGCGCGCCTGGTAAAATCTGCCACATTGAACTGTATTTGATTCCATCCATCATCTAATCTCATTGGCATTGTGCATATAAATGGTTTAACTCTTGTTGTAGATTGATAATTGCTAGCTCTAAACCTTCGTCTTACATTTTTATCATCTAAAATCTACATTAAAAACATGTTATCCAAACGTTTTTCTATATAATCTAGTACTGCTTACCTGAACTTCAAAGGTAAAATACTTTTTCAAGTTCTTGACAATCATTACTAGAAACGGTAGCTTTATGCCCAGGGTTTTTCTTGGGTCGGCGGGACATGTTATATACGTGGTGCTAACGTTACAACCTACAACTTCCAGAACAAGCGATTGAATGTCTTCGTCTGTTATTCTCTTAATATGACCATTTTTAACTTTTTTGTCCCATATCTGTAATGGCTTGCTACCGATGCTATACAGTATAGATAAAAACCCACTTTGAAATGTATTTTTAAACATTTTCTACAACGGCCTTGTGAAAATAATACAATTGATTTGGTTTATTTACGTCCATGTAAATCAAATTGTTATTTTAGGTTATGTATATTGTGGATAACTATTTATATGACTGATTTATACATTGCGCGCCATCTATTAATTTTAGAATCACTTTACCGATCAAAATTAAATTGTGAATAGTGTGAATGGACAACTAAGACAAAAACTAAAAGTTGAAGCTGTCAACTCGTCGAATTTTACACTCATGATTTTATTTTCGTACTTTAATATTGTATATATTTAAAGTGTATATTTTTAAAGCAAAGCCCCTTTTTTCAGCTTTGCAATTCTAGCTTCCGCTAATAGCTGGCGCCATAAGTTACGTAGAGAGTTTCTATTTAGAATTTCAGGCACATTAGTAACCAATGCATTTGAATTTATTTGGATGTTCACGGATTAATACATATTTTATTAATAATTTGATTATATATTTTTAATTCAGAAGAATGATCTACTTAAAAATCAAATTAGATTTTACACAAATTAAACATTTTCTGTTTCGATTATTACGAATGATATCACTAAAGATGATTAAATTTGTTTTTTTTAATGATTTAAAAATAATATTCCAAATTCAACAAAATATATTTTTTGTCGTAACTTGTTCAAGGGACCCGAGTATTATTTTTAAAATAATAGAGTAGAAAGAACATGGATATTTATTAAATGGAGGATAATTTTTAATATGCACTCGGCCAGATATCACTAATTATTCTAAATGCATTGATCGCAATTCGCAAACCCCTTTTAATGAAATATGTTTCGATGAAAAACTTACATAATGAATTAAGTAATTCTATTCAAATTATTTAAAAGTATTTTTTCGTCGATGAGTCGAATTTTTGTGATTTAATCATTCCCTTTGGGAAGGGTCATCAGACGTCCGGATTTCCCCGGACATGTCCGCATTTTTGGTATGTCCGGGGATGTCTGATGGAATCCAATGTCAAAGGAAAGAAATTCGCCTGACTTTTGTTTGATAACTGTTTGGCGCTATAAACTTTTATGTTTCTAACGTTAGTATAAATGTTTAAATTTCGCAGACAATTTGAGTTGGTAATTCCAGCAATAAAGGACATATTCGGTAATTTCTTGGCGTACTACATGTCAATTTCATCTTTATTGCCCAAACTACCAATTTAAATTGTCCGTGAATATTAAAAATTTCTGCTTGGGTAGGGAAGCCATACAAGTTTATGTTATTCTTGTTCTATGTTACTTGTTAAGTTATTTACTGAAGTAAGTGCAACATGGAGGTGTAAGTATAAAATAAGGTGTTAAAGAATTGTAATAATATAAGCGATCGCTTAATTTTTAAAGAAAAAACTTAATTAACATGGAAATACCATAGAGCTCGAATCTTATCTGGTTTTCTGAAGAAAAGTGTTCTGGGATGGGTAAACTACATTTGGTATCCCTACCTTTGGGGAATACATAGTATTCCAATGATTTGTAGGTATAGAAATAAAATTGCGTATAATTTTGATTACTCTTTATTTGCTTAGTACCTATATCTAAGTATATAGACATAAATTATCACATATGGTAACACCTATAATATATCTTTTTGTAATACACAGTGATATGTTTCATAAATCACACTGTTTCTATTACAGACTATACAACAGAAATCACCAATCAGTTCTTGTTATGACTATTATCGTTCTTCTTAATTTCATTGGCGGCTGGTGGTGACGTAAATGGGAGGTCAATTGCAACGCTTCGATTTCCTCGTGTACATACTACAACGTACACGACATGCAACGGAAATACAGGAGAGAATCGAAGCGTTGTAATGGAGCTTCGCAGCCACAGTGCGCCAGCTGCCGCTGATTTATATACACGTTGGTGCACATTTCATCGGGATGCGAGAGATATTGTACGTAGCGCGATCTGACATACTTGCATTTATCCCCGCGGGCCAGCCTCGCCGCGCGCAACTGCTGTAGCCTATCTGGCGCACTCTTTGTCCTTCTGTGCGCTCGTAAGGTTCGAACAAGAGATCGTGTATTTTGAATACATTATGTTAGTTTCTACAACCGCAGAGATGGTACAGATCATCGAATGGTATTTTGCGAATTGCCATAAATGCCAACAAATAGACGAACAGCCTCAAATCCCTCTAACGCATCCCGAGCGGGAGGAGAAAGAAGTGAGGGTTTGTTCGTTAGTTGAAATGGGCGAATCTTGCTTTAGCCGGCAAATTTCAGACGAAATCGGTATTAGTAGAAGTACTGTGAAACGTATTTTGAAACGCAACAAATACAAAAGATACAAAGTTCAATATTGCCAAGAGATTTTTCCCCTTAATAAAGTAACATTGTTAGAATTTCAATTTATTTTGAATAATTATCGAATTTATTTTTCTTTGGTTTAATTTTATAAGAATCGTTGTTTATTTTCCCACTTGAAATTACTTTTTCGTTCTCCTACATCGTATAGCAGCAACAAAATGAACATAAGGAACTGCAATTTCTAACATAATCTGAGAATACAGAAAAATTACGCAATAATTCTGTATTAACACATTTTGTCAGAATGCGTTGAATTATAAAATTACGTGATTGAGCGGACAAGCGTGAGTACCGCTGCTCGCATTATTTGTTGTTTGTTGTTATTTTGTGGATGGCTAATTGGTGACTCCTAGTTTAGTATAATCTGTTATATAAATATTATACAAATTATATTATATTACGTAAACATTGTATATAATATTTATATAAATAAACAACAAGTTAATATAATATGTAAATACAAAACAAGCGTATAGATATTTATCACAATAAAACAACTACATATAATACGTGTTATGTATTTTCCTTTGTCATTTCCATTTTAACGTAAATAAGACCCAGTTATTTATATAGAGATATTCTTATAAATTCTACATATACATACATATGTGGACAAGATATACTGTGCGGGCATTACTGTTTTGTACAGTATGTTCCTATTTTTGTGACAAAGCTGACATTTAAGACATGAGTATTATGTAGAATGTAGTCAACAACGTAAAGTGTTACGTTAGGAATAATAAATAAATAATCAATTAAATGTATAAGAGAACATCCTAAAGGATAAGATACCTGCAGTATATATAAAGTATTCGAAAACCTTATATTTATAATGCTGGCTGTTGTTTGCTACTATTTTAGATATGGCGACCATGTACAACACAATCATGTTTAACCCGTCTTCTAAATACAAAGCTTCTGACGGAATACTGACAAATATGTGTATCATTCACAAAGAACTAAATCAAAAATACGCAAGGGCTGTTAAAAAAGCACAAATGAATATATAAGCGCGAATGTAATATCAATTTTATTATAATTCATGTTTAAAATGAATGCAATTCTGTCCACAGCATTTTTGTTCTTTTATAAACTTATGAATGAAACTTATGTTTGCATGGTTAATACTCCAAACACAGTTTTCGTATTAAAAAACCGTTTACTTTGGTTAATTTATTGCGCAGTTAGTCTGCAATAGCTCATAATAATATAAGCTATGTTTTTCAGCATTTAAATCTCAGTAATATAATTGTTATGAGAAAATATTTAGTCATAAGTGGTAGGTACCTTTTTATTTAATTTATGAGAATTGCTACACAAGCTTTTACACTTAATTTTTTACGATTAGCGCGCAAGCTACGAATGGCACACTATAAACATTAATTGAGTTAAATGGACTGAGTAATAATTTATATTGTAGGTGGTTGAAAATATTTTAACTTTAATTCGCCTTTATATTATATCTTACTTATTCTTGCTTAACTATACTATACTTGCTCTCGATATGAATCTGCTCAAAATCGACTTCGGTTTTACTTTCATTAGGATTCCATACTACTCTTCCATAATGCATGTGCATTTTCTTTTGGTTTTTTTTTGCTCAGCGAAATAGGTACTATTAGTAATTATGTTCTTTCTTTTTTCTGTTCGTTAGTTGTTTCTGTACTATTGCTGTAAATTGAGGATATTGAAAAAAGCTATTTGTATAGTATAGCCGGTAATTCTTTGCTTTTTGAAAAAATACTATTGGTATCGACATTTCATATCACATACCACACATTCTTTGATTTAATGTATAACAGATATCTATGTAGTATCGTCGGATTTTAAGCCTTGCAGTGGACATATAAATACATAACTGTGATATTTCTATATGCCCCAACTACTGTAAAGCCAGGAATACATCTGACAAACGTTGCCATTCGTTCACATTCGTTTGCTTGCTAACCCTACTGCTCGTGGGCAGGCATTCTCGGAAACGTTTGTGAGTGGCATGACACGTCTAAACGAATTACTTGCAATATTTACATTCGCTAACACTCCCAGTATTTCTTCTAGTGGCTTCTCTAAAGAACGTATCTGCTTAACAATTTTTGAACAGAAAAATTACAAAATCTTGTTGGGACATTCTGGTGAAGGTTTAAAAAAAATGAATTATTCAAATCAGATAGTAAGTTCATACCATCATATACATTTCTACAAGAGAATAAATCATTTATCCAAACAGTTCTTTGTTTTCACTCATATTAATCCTTTTCTTAATTTCCTCTAAATAAAAACCAAGAGCAGAAGCAACCTTTCTCAGCAAATAGCAGCGAACTCCTGAAAATTATTTTCAATACATCTACGTAGCAACTTTTCCTAACATTCGTGGTTCATATTTTTTGCTGATCTTTTTATTTTTACTGACAACCAATGAAAAACGTTCGTTCGCACTGTTAGTCATTCAAACCACAATTAATTCTTTGCAAACCATTGTCTACACTTGACGAACACATGCAAATAAATTTTCGATAACGCGAACAAGTGGCAAACAAATGTTTGTCATGGTGTATGGTTGCATACTATACTATTTTCAAAACTAGAACGTGTCCTATTCCGATACTATTTTTCGTACTAGAAATGAACTATTCATGCGCATAAGTGTCCAATAACATGTCTACCAACATACCTACTTTGTTTGTATCCATCATCTATGTTTATCTATGTTTATTTGTGTTGGCAGACGTTATGAATAGTCCTCTGAAGTATATGTAATGCGACTTGCTGATACCTTCATTGCACTCTAAATTTATAGTTATTATATTGGAGGAGGTTAAATTCTAGATACTTAAAAGACGAATCTAGTGTAATGTAATTCAGGCTTAAGACAACATGTCACGGGTCTATGATGTAGCAACTTTGGGAAATTAATTTTTTTTTTAAGATTTAGCAGATGTAACTCCAATATTCATGAATACCTCTCTTGTGATATTAGCGACACAAATGAGTTTTGAAATTAAATGAAGTAGTAATGAATAAACGTAAAAAAAATATTACAGAGGGCGTATTGAAAATCGAGTCACGAACATATCTAAATAGAGAAAAGTGACGTATTTTTGATCATTTTTACATATTCTACTCAAGAAGAAAATAAAATATGTTTTACATCCTATACCTAATCCCATTTGTTTCCGAATTATTTGAGAAAATTCATAAAGTCGATCCATTTACCAATAAAAAGCATGCTTATTTTAAGTATCTAGAATTTAACCTTCAATATACTAACTATAAATTTAGAGTGCAATGAAGGTATCAGCAAGTCGCACTACATACATTTCAGAGAGCTATTCATAACGTCTGCCAACACAAATAAACATAGATAAACACAGATGATGGATACAAACAAAGTAGGTATGTTGGTAGGCATGTTACTGGACACTTGTGCGCATGAATAGTTCATTTCTAGTACGAAAAATAGTATCAGAATAGGACATGTTCTAGTTTTGAAAATAGTATAGTATGCAACCATACACCATGCTTTTTCCAACTTTTTTCTAACAACTTTTCTAGTTACTAGAAAAAAGCATGAAAAAAAGACGAATCTAGTATAATGTAATTCAGGCTTTACTATGTTAAAGTAGGTTTTGTTTTGTTTACGCTAGTGATCTGTTAACACCTTAAAATTTTTACTTTAGTCACAATATGCTGTAGATTTCGCATACAATAAGTACCGATTTCAATTCGTGTTGTCACAAGAATGTATCATTACAAATAATATGAATGCCCTCATAATAATTTATGAAAAAACTTTGGGATAGAATAAAATGGAACAGCCTCCACAAAATTTTAAAATCATTAAAAGAAATATTTGCTGAAAAGTAGTTAGAAAAAAGAAATAACAACACCAAAAAGAAACAGTAGAGACTAAATTGCTGAAACAAATGCAAAATGGTATACATAGCAGAAGTACTCGCTTTTTAGAATTTTTAAAAATTCGTTTCTATTTTCCTGAACTTTGTTTTAGTAATGAATCATGAATTCCTTTCATTGTATCTAGTATATCTAGAAACTTTCTTTTTGTTTTTACTACGTGTTTACAAAAAAATCAAATATTTTTATTGCCGGACTCCACCGTATTAGTCACAGTCATGGTGTAAGTCATTAAAAAAAGCAATTTTTTGTTGTAGTTGAATATGGTCGTAGTTGGAGTGGATTTTCGGAACACTTTGTGTAATATCTTTTATATTTATTTATGTTTATAAATAGCCATTTATATTATTACAAGAATCTCAAGACTTCTTTCTATAGCTAATACCAAAGAAGAGATATTAATGTTTAAATTTAAGTTTCCATCCGTTAAAATTTTTAGAAAAAAAATGATTTCTCGTAGACCCATCGATGTATGCTATCATTTTAACGGGTTTTACTAGCTCAAAAAAGAGTTTTAATATTAATATTTGGCTGTTCTTTTCAGGAGTTATGCCGACCTTTTCTTATAAAACATAATATTTCAATTGTTTCTTCGGTATATATCTACAAAGCTGATAAATATGTAAAAAATAATTTATCGTTGTTTGAAATACCTATAGTAGTGGTTATCAAATCCGCAAATTACAATTATACATTGAATCACATAGGACGGCTCTATACGACAAATCACATTTGTTCTCTTGTGTAAAAATTTGTGTACCAGTATCTTTAAGGAATATTATAACATTTTGCTTTCGCACCGAGCGCTAAAAGGTTCTTGCTCCAACTCTTACGAGGAATTCTATAATGACAAACGACAGAGAAGTTCTGCAATTTTATTTAATGTTTTTTTTTATCCTATTTGACGATGTTAATATTGTTATAATAAATCAGATGACTATATTATTATGATCATTATTATTATTACTATTATTACTATTCAACTTAGATTTAAAAAGATAATAACGCACAATATACAGCCTGTTCTATATAAAATCAGAAAGTTTATATCTGCTACAGATTTAATGAGGACTGCTATGAAATTGAAAATATTTGTCGAAAGTAGATCTAATGATATTGTACAGTAAAATTTCAAAAAGTAGGTAAGCATTTTAGCTATCACGTACAGAACCTTGCTCCAAACTTTTCTTGATGTTTTTCCTTTGTGAGTTTTAAAAAAATATCTAGTCATCACCAAATCATTTGGCTGATATGTAATGCAACATAGTCATTTTTGTAGTTCTTTTATAGTTAACACAAATTCTGAATACACTCCAATTAGGCACGAATTATACTTTTACTAAACACAATTAATTTCGTATAATTATGTTTGTATGACTTTCCAAATAGAAAAAAAATACTTTTCCAAGAGATTTTTGGAGACGGCCAAGTAAAGTGCTATCCCTTCCTTTTTGAATACTGAGAGCAGCAAAAAAAGAATAATTTGAAACTGAAACTACATCGTTGCACTATTTTTCAAAAATTACAAACTATAAAAGATTGAAACAATTAATTCGGGCCTCTTCATGATTTTGTGGCACTTCTTTTTCTCTAGTCCAAATCACTATTTAGCATAGATTAGAATACAATTTGCAAACACCAGAAGAACAATTTTAATGAACAACCAAAGTAGTTGTATAAGTTCTTTGTATTCATTGACCTTATATTACCTAAAGACTAGACAAAGGCCAACATTGTTTGTTAACTGCTTAGTTTTTTTTTATTTGCTTTAAGTACGCTTTTAAGTTATTGCAGACTAATAATGGAATAAATTACGAAACATGCTAAGCGTATGGCGCACGAAGTTACTCTCGATATAAAACTAATAAATACAACAACACACACAGTAACTAACAGTTTCGTTAAGAGCATCTTAGAGATTACAATTTTTGACGAAGAGATTTTTTAGATAAGAGCAATTAAACTTGTCGTTTCGTACAAAAATCATATCCTTTATGATACGACTTTTAAAGATCTTACCATCTACCATAATATTATTGAAACTGAACTACATAAGTTGTTCACAATCATTATTATAAATTAAAGCTAATCCAGCATATGATAACATATATTCGAACTTCGAACCATCAAATTATAAATAAATTATTTATATAACATATACCTACATATTCGTAAATACAATTTTTTTAACATATGGATTATACATTTCTTTATCATTTGTTTATTTTAATATACATATACTCAATGTTATATATTTATATTAAGATACAATAAGTAAGACAATCCTTTTCTTACAATGGCGGACTACTTCGCAAAATATATATACTGTTTTATATTGCTAATACACGACTTCTCTATAAAACTATGTACATAATTAAACATATAAAACTGATATATCTCTAATATTTATATAACTAATAAAACCTGCTATATATTTATATATTATTAAAGAGGCTGGCTATTTATTTCTGAAATATATATATACCTTTAACTAACAAGCGCAAGGATATGTCTGTACTTTCCTCTATATTTACACAAGTATGTAGTGTGTTATAATAAGTTCTTATATAATATGCTTATACATTTTACACAACATCTACATAACAATATGTTTATGGTTATGTACATATTGGTGAATATACAGAACTACTGATTACATGCAAATATTTTAATTAGGTACTGAAAAACAATCCTTTCAACGTATGAAGGTTTGAAAATTAATCGTAATATATCTACGAAATTTCTGCAGTTCCTTATTAGCTTATTCCAGTAAAATGTGTGGTGGATATGGATAACTGCTACACAAATATTTTATGTATCTCACTACCGAATCAGCTTCATATAACCGCACCTTTTGTCCTTTAATTAAACGTCTTCAATTTTATCTTGAATGCCGATTAAATTTATTTGCATATCTAAAGGATCTAATTGGATAAAACTTCGAACACGATTTTTACTTCACCCCTCTCGTTATTGTCTAATGTAGTGTAATCTCAAATAAGTCTTGAGTTTGCTTGTTTTTTTACTTTCCTTTAGGTAAATACTAAATAGGTATTAATACCTTTTTCTATTGGAGATTTGTGTTACAAAAAGCAAATTATTCAGTAAGTTTTTTACTTAGAATATTTGCAGGATTTTGGACGGTTTGCTCTTTAAAATTGGCCAAAAAAATACTGACGAAGATTTATCTTATATCTCATATACACTATATACGGACATTACAAGGAACTTCCGTGACTACTCCTTTTTAAGTAATATATATGGAGTTAAATATATTTATTTACGTATACCATTTTTATTTTTCGCGCATGGTTGACAGGGCATTTTAGAAAATTAGAAACTATAAAAATTGAGTAGAATAATCGTGAATGATAAAGAGAAATCTATTCATATCCCACATTGAGTATTAACTTTGGTTTCAAAGCTAATTTTTGGATTTAAAATGATTCTTTCAAGCAATTTCTTTTTCTAGTCTTCTTAGTTTAAAACAGTATTCATTTTTATCATTCGTCAAGGTTACGCAGATTAATTGCATTTTCAAAGAACATGCACACAGGAGCAATTTGCCTGTCTCTTTCTATTTATAACGGTGCTGTCTGTGTTGGAGTGGCGTATCCTCGAGCTATGACCCCAGTAAATATCAGAAATGCTATCAGAAAAACAGGAATATTTCCATTTAATAAACTCGTGTTCACAGATGAAGACTTTCTATCAAGCTCAGTTACTGACAGGTCACAAATTTCTGAAGCTGAAGCAAACGACAACGAACCAAACGCTTATGCTGTACGTTCAACCTCAGCACCGAATACCGATACCACTCCAACATTCATAGGTCCATAAACGTTTAAAGGGTTTCCAAAGACACAACCAAGGAAGGTTGGTCATGTTAGTGGAGTTTAAATCAAAACAAAATGTTTATTATGTGGGAAAAATTTTACCACGACCATCAGAATTAGATTTTGAGATAACATTTTTCAAAAAAAGTGTAATCAACTAAAAGACATCAGTGCATATTAAAATTTGATATTAACTTTGATTCGCTAAATGTTAAGTAAAGAATTTGTTCACGTCTCACTGTACCGACCCAGGCTGGTACAGTGAGACAAAACATTATTTTAAAAAAAAAAGGTTTTCTTCGTTTTGTATTATTTTGTTCACTGAGGAGTTTAACATTTTATGTTATATATATATATATATTCAAACTTTTCCGACGTATTTAACATTAACTTTGAAATTACTTCGGCAGTACATTGTTGTACTCGTCTGGAAGCTAATAGAATTGAAGGTGACGATTGATGTGGTTCCATTGTACGTACCATTACATTAATCACAGAATGTTGTTTCGTCCACGCATAACCACAGTTTTTTATCTTTCAACTCCAATTTAATTCTTTTTTTAACATGTTCACGAGCAGATGGCACAATTCTTTGTAACGATGCCCGACTTAGTAATTTGCAGTCCGAATATTTATTCCAAAAAAAGACATATGCTTCCTTGTCTAGTAAATTAAACGGTAGATTACACGCAATAAAGGTCACACATAAATTACATTTAAATTTGTCATAGTGTCGTGTGCAATTTTGTTTTGAAGAATGCTATTTACTATTTACGTGAAGCAGACAATCCCCTTTGGACCAACACATTAAAGGGATATTACAAACTACATATTGAATTTTAACGCATTTGAACGGATCATAATTTAGGTCATCTGCAATAAATTCTGTCACTTTGTCCAACATTGGTCGTTTTCGCGACGTAGGCAACATTTTAAAAACAAACGTAGAACTACGAAATAGTACGAGGGATGATCGTAAAATAAGGTTCCCATATTTAAAAAAAAATAGACAGCATTCTTTATTTACATTACACATCGTTGATTGATGAAATTCCAATATTTTTTGCCAAAGATGAACAGGCAAGCACGTTTGCTAAAATTTATAATGAGCCTTTGAAAGTTTTGAATCTGATTCAAGAACTGTTGCTACACTCAAGGTGCTACCTTTCTAAATAGTCCAACTTGATTGAGGTCTTCTTAAAACAGTTTACTGATATTTTGACAATTTAAAAGTGTTTTTGTCAGTGTGTTTATATGTATATTTTAGACAAGTGTGTACACATACTAAAGCAAGTGTAATTATTAAGGTTCGTAAAGCCGGTACTAGACCACGGGCGTGTGGAAAGGTAGGTGTTATTCAGATAATACCATGCGTCGTGCGAATAAAAACATTTATTGCACACATACCCCAAAAAGCGGAGATGCTTAATAATCGCGTAGAAAGCATTAGTTTGACGTCACCGTGTTTTTGCATCAATTATGCTTGATGACCAATTTTCGAAAGTTTATTTTAAAATATCCTGACTTCAAATACAACGGATCCCGGGCGAGGTGTTTGGTGTGTAATAGGGAACTATTGATTTGGAAATGATCAGAATGCGAAAAACATGTCAATAACGCAAACCACAAATGGAAAAAGCGCAGTCAAAAAGCCTATGGCGAATTTGTAAGCCAGTACAAGACTTCAATCAAGTACTAATGAAACCATTAAAAACGTGACACCAGCCACTTTGCTAAAGTTCGAAATTTCGGCAACCCAAGTGTTAATGCTTGTGGCTGATAGCGGATCAGCTGTACCTCGTTATGGCGACTGGCTTAAACCCACTTTCCCGAATTTGTTACATGTAACGTGTATAATGTGTGCGTTACATCTCGTAGCCGAAACTATTCGCTATTGTTAGCGGCGACTGGCACACTGTGGCTGCATTACAACGCTTGAATTACCTCGTGTATTTTCGTTGCATATCGTGTACATTATACTACGCAATGGAAATACACGAGAAAATTGGAGCGTTGTAATTGACCTACCATTTACGTCAACACTAGTGGCCAACGGGCGCTGGTATCCAGATGAAAATCAACTAATAGGACAGATTAAAGTAGTATTTGTCTCCCCAATGAATTTGGCAATTTCAGTTAGTTTTGCCAAATGTCATCACAGCACTACAAAGGTCTTCATTACCGTTAGTCCAATTCCTGCACAAAGAGGGGTTACGAGAAGTAACAAGAAAAACTTCAAAGATCATTGCAATTACGCAAACAATACGTCATTACATGTCGAACAGTCGTTTTCGTTATATAAAAACGCTTTTTCACCACTGCAAACAAGGCTCAATGAAGTGATAGTGGAAGCGCATGCCATTATTCGGTATGTTCAGTCGAACGTATTCGGAATTTCATTATTTACTAGGTATGTGTTTCTCGATATGTTTTATGTTAGTTATAAATTCTTACTTAAACAAAGTTATGCATTTCCGAGTTGTACGCCTATGATCAGAAACCCTGATTTGCGAACTTTAGTAATTATTTCTTTTCTCCTTCCTAACCTTTCCTGTTTACTACAACCCAAGCTTATATGTTTTTTTATTTGTGTAGAAATGTGGAATTTGAAGTCGTCAGAAATTAAAATAAGCTTGGTAGGAGTACTGCTGTACAACGCTTGGATACAAATCTGGTAATGGAGTGAGACAGCGGGTAGTATTGTAATGAAACTCTTTTTTAATTCATCAGAGCTTTCGCTGCTTATTTGACAGCTTCTTCAGTGATGTTTGTTACAGAAGTGCAAACAACTAATTAAAACAGTTGAACAAAAAGAAAAACAACTTATATTGGAGTCAAGGAAGCCAGTGAAACCACATTCAAAAGATAATGAACAGGAATAGTTAATTTAATAAACGAGACGAATTATGGACACGAAATGCGAATATTGCAATGTTATAAATATAAAGTTTTTTTAATATATTAATATTTCTTATATATGAAAGAACTCCAGCCAAAAGATTGAATATACATCCTTGGTTAAAAATTCCATTTTTTAAAGAACGAAATTACAATTATAAGTGAGATGTCGTCAGGGAATCTGACACATTGTTATTTTTTGTGTTATTGTCTAAATGTAAAAGTAATGAGTAAATTGAACTAAGGTTGTTAATATCTGTTCGAAAATTGATGGTATTCGGATTTTTTTGAATGTAATACATTTCCAAAAACAATCTCTTGAAATAATTCCGCTCAGTGCATTTACAGTATTTTAAATTGTCAAAGTCTAAAAGATGATTATTATCTACATCTTTTGAATGTGGTTTCGCTGGCTCCCTTGACTTCAATGTAAGTTATTTCTTTTTTGTTCAAATGTTTCAATTAGTTCTTTAATTTTATGTTTGCACTTTTGTAGTAAACATCACTGAAGAAGCTGTCAAATAAGCAGCGAAAGCTTTGATGGAATTAAAAAGGAGTTCCATTACAATACTACCCGCTGACTCACTCCGTTATTCACCAGATTTGTATTCAAGAAATTAAAATGCTTTCACAACTTGCAGGGTGTTATTAAGCAGTTCAATTTAGTATTTTAGTATTTTTTTTCGAAAATCCCTTTTCTGTAAAACTACTTTGATATCCATTGTTTTTAACGAAGTAGTTTTTTTTGTTCTATGTTTACAAGTTTTGTTGGGGATGATTCAATTTCGTATATACTATACAACGTAAGTCAAAATAACATTCCTCACTCCTTAAAATACAAAAAAAATATTTGCATGTACTTGAAAATTTTCTTCATCTGTATGTATACCAACAACTAGATTGACAGATGTAGTGATATGCCATTGACAAGGCAATTTATTTAATCCATAATTTACAACGTATATTATTGTTTATACAGCTATAATAATACTAGATAAATTATTGTTTCATTTCAGATTTGAATAAATAACTTAATTCACACATATACATGTACTTATTATACAATCTTATGATCTATATAATATTAAACAATTAAACAATTAGTGACACTCAATACATCTTGTACATACGAACAACAAACACTAAAATAAAGCTGGTTATTTCGCAGTACATTAAGGAATTATCTAGTTGCATTATGTATTTACATCTAAACGAAATAGTTCATAATGGAATACTGATATGTTTGTAGTTTTGCGACCGGAGTTTGTGGTTTTGTGACCACTGAGTACACTTTACGAAAGCTGATGAATTAATTCTTAAGTATAGACGATGCTAGATTATATAAACTACGTAACATTAAAACACTAAATATACAATAATTTTTTGTAAAGAAAACTCTTTTAAACTTACGCAGTAATACAATAACGAATAACTTACATCTAACTGAAAATCATTTCAATAACTTGCTTTTGTATTTTTGCTGCTTTCTTATATTCAATCTTAGCATCCTTATAATCAAATTCGATGCTAGTAAGATATGTATTTTGTTGTGCAAGTATAGCTATGCCTTCAATATAATAAGTTAGTTGTACGTATTTCTTGATGAACTTGCTGTATTGACAATTGACGTATTCTTAGATAATAATGTCAATCTTTATAATTTTGATACGAACTTCGTACAAAAAAGAAATTTAAGAGGCTTAACTTTTGAAACTACAGGAACTACAGGAAGTATATAATAATCTACCAAATTTGAAGAACGTGTTTTGAATATGACCTCAAATAGTTTATTTAACTATTATGTATGTAAATGCAGGACGAGAGGCAAAGCTCATTTATTCTCCAAGTAATGACGAAATTAAAACTTGATGTACCCAGGTGTATATTGTAGTGGGATATTGATTATTAAGATAATTATATTTGAATTATTCGGAATTATTTTGCGAATTTTGGCATTTTGATAATTTATATTATTCATTCTTTGTTTCTTAAAAGACTCCATTAATATTAACTTATGGGAAAAAAGCAGTCACAAGTTTTTTCAATAATTTACGTCTTAATAATATTTTTTGTAAGAAACACAAAATTCAGACAACACTATTTACATGAAATCTAGTAATCTAGTAGTCACAATTCACAATGTCATCTGCAGCATCGCAAAGGATCATCGATAGGTCAACCATAAAAATATTAAAGTCATTGGGTAGGCATTCTTGTAGCAACGAAGTAAACAAGGAGACAAATATAGAAAATTGTTGACAATAGACAAGTTTCGGATGAAATTATTTAAGAAATATAGTTTAAAACAAACATTGAAAATATTTTGGTAAAAAGAACTCTAAAACCACTTGGAAGAAAATAAGATGAAAAAATTAACCTAAGGAGATAGAAAAAAGTGTTGGAAGGGATTCTACACCAGAAGGATCTAGAACATCGCCTGGAAAGAAAGCAAAGAGAGGATTAAACGAGAGATTTTAGAACACGCACATACACCACTCTTGCAGCTGTATGTATGTAGTTCAAAATTGATTGTAAGTAGATTATTGAGAATAAAAAGAAGACTTCTGACTATCTTTTAATTTTATATCTCCTTTGAAACATCTCAATATAGTAATTGTCAGTGGATAACCTAAACATGTTTGCAGCTTCACAGGATGATAAGTCATTCTTTCTGTTTCTGTCATAATTCTGTTTTTTTTTCCCTGTTGTCCATCTACCCAGGCCATATTTCATATTTAAAGATTTGTATTTTACTTTTAATACGTGTAGAACGTCTTGTTTATTACATTTTAGTATTTATATTACACAATAAATTTCCAATCTATAATTCAATGTTTGTAAGCATCTTAATTTGTTTTTTGTATTTTTTATATTTTCCAGCCGTGATTCAGAGACAGATTATTTTAGATATTTTAATTATTTACTAAATTAATTGCATTTACTTATAAATACCTAAGTAGCTACGGATAAATTAAGAAAATAAAATTACATTCGACTGATTTGTGAGGTTACTGCAGCTTGCATATGATTTGGCCCCATATTTTGCCAGGAAATCCTTATTTTCGTATTTCTTTATTGTTTATTTGAGTTTGAGGCTGTTGTTGGTTACTGTTCGTTATACTTCATTATTATGTTGTGTCGATTTCAAATGCCATTACCTTTAGAAGTTGGAAAAAAGTTTGATGGGAGTGAGATCTTAGTATTTATTTATTTGTGCGCACAGTCTTTTAATTTTTGATGCAATTCTACTTTGCATTGACAGAGACATTTAAAAAAATATGACAAACAATAAATAGCGACAACAAAGAAACAAGAAAAAAATACGATAATAATAATTTCTCGCCCAAAGGCATCTAACTAAATCGTATTCACAGCGCAATAACTTTACAAATAAGTCGAGTATCATTTTTATTTCAATTTAACCATAATGTTTCTTTATTTGTTTTCTTAATAATTTTCAAATTTCCTGTTTTATGTTCTGAGTACGTGGATAGACTACATTCACGGAGTATTATGACTTCTTAACGACGTTGAATAAAATGAGATAATATTAAGAGGCTAAAAACAACAAAAATTGAGTTTTCGGCAATAAAACGAATGAGTTTTACATACTCTGATAGCTCGACGATTAGTAATTAAATAAAATTCAGCCTATTCAGAAAAAAATGTTTTTATAAAATGCAAACATATCTAACAGTTGCATGAATATTACGACAATATTGTTTATATGAAAATCTAAATTTGAAAAAGGCAAGAGATTTCATCGAAACGTCACTTAATGTCTAAGTTAAATAATAAATACGTTCTCTGAATTCAGATGAATTTTATTTAATTATTTTCATATTCATAATGTAATAACTCTCTAAAAAAAATTTTAATACATAATTTTTAATTTGCGTATATGATCAAAGTTACGTAACAATATACAACACTATTTGCAAATAATTAGAATGTTTTTGTAGCAATTTACAATAGGATTTGCAAATAATTACAAATTGCACGACAGAGCTTGTAAATTATTACAAGGTGAATGGAATAACTTACAATAACGGTTGAAAATTCGTAACTCTTTTGTCAAGTAATTGATAAGGTTGATACTTGAAACTCGATAACATAATAAATGAAGTATACTAAACTAGAAGTTTCAAATAACACTGGGCAGAAAAATTTCGAAAAGTGTATGCTTCCGAGGTTAAAATAGTAATCTCGTAATGAATTCAATGCGCTGAACACGATTATGACTAAGAAAAAGCTGAATTGGCTACGGTTTCTTTGTAATGAGTATGCATTTTTGAGAAAAAATATATGTTTGTACATGTTAAGTAGGACTTTTGCTTTCTTTTGGCCTGTCGATTGTAACCGACGAGAGGAGTATCTCTGATGAGTGTCCAATAATAATCAGCCCGCATTGATGTGAACCATTTATTTTGGTATCGTTTTTCCATCTTGGCAACGTCCTGATGAAAACGTTCGCCCGCAGTTATTAAGGAAGAAATTCAAGGGGGAGTGAAGTAAGCGAATCTTTAAGGAAATATTGTAGCCGAATTCATGAAACAAAGCCAACACTTCCTCGGTCAGCTCGTTGTAGTTGTCAACCTTTTCATTCCCAAGGAAGTTTTCTGCCACTTAACAGAACGTATCCCAAACCTGTATTTCTTTACTTTGAAGAAGTTTCTCAAAGTTAGAATTTCTGAAGAGTTGTTTAAGATGAGGTGCCACTAAAACGCCCTCTTTAATTTTGGCTTAATGGGCCGAGGGAATTTTTCATACAGGTACTTGAATGTTTTTGGTGAGGCCGAGCTTGATATGTAAAGCAGGAATGATGATTTTGTGCGCTCCTACCAGTGGTGGATGCTGTACGTTCGCTTCTCCATGTTTACAGGATATCATATATTTATCTCACTAAATCGCATTTTATTACGCGATAGCATCTATCCAACGGACAGATTTGGGCATAAGAAGCAATGTCACTGTTGCTCACTGTAACTTGTTATAGTTTTTACTACTACATATATTGTTTTACTACACTGTGGCTTCATAAGGCGGATGAATATTAAAAAGTAATGGCTAAGTGAAACTAGGAGGACAATTACAAGTTTAAAGAAAGTAGTAGGGAGTGATATAAATCTGTTTGTACATTCAAAGCTATGTAAATCTAATTTGTTATATCTATTTAAAAAAATCAAGCTTTTTACTTACAATTAACTAATAAAGGACTCAGTAATTACACTTTCATTACACATATGGAGAAAACGTTTGAGAAGGTTGGTAAATTAATCAGGAAAACAAAGAAAGGGTTCATTTCTTACAACACTAGTGACACTCTCGAAAGATTCATAAAAAATAATATGGACAGAATAGACAAAAAAGCTCAGGAGTCTATAAGTTGGCATGTGAATATACAGAGGCCAAACTGAAAGATCCTTTATTTAGAGCAGAATCATAGTTTTAATAGTAACTTGATGTACCACATATTCAAGACAAAAGTAAAAAAAAATGTCTTTTTGGAATATATGCAAAATTAGTTGATATAGTAAATTAGGATTAATGTTGAATGAAGGAAACTGAATGCTTTCTTTAAACTTGTCCTCCCAGTCCATAAATAGTTTCACTGAAACGTTCACTTTTTAATATTCGTCTACCTGATGAAGCCACAGTGATGAAACAACATTGTGGTGGAAACTACAATAAATTATAACTTCCAGTTTAATATATAGTTTATTTAAAATTATAAGAACATAACTGTAGACTTACAAGGCCTTTAATACTTTTATTGCACCTTCTGTGACGATAATAACCTGGCAATGCATATTGAATCTAGGGGCCGTATTGACTATAAATTACGGCCCTATAAGATAATTATATGTTTATGTATATATATTTTACAAACAGTATAAATTTACATAGTAAGCAATTCGATGTTACAATTAAAGAATTTACATATTAAATGAGATTTAAATGTACAAACAGTAGTTACGCATATCGCAAATCATAATTCCATTTCTATTCAATTCACTTAAATTTTGTCATTACGGTCCTCACCAGTTTGTTTGAGTATTCAGGTAGTTATTACCGCAGGTGGTGCAATAACAGCATTTAAGCCGTTCAAAGTTATATTCTTATAATTTGAAATAAACCATACTTTATTTATGATATTCAAAATGTGATTCAGAATACAAAAATGATATAATATACAAGGTATTTTATTAAGAAATAACTTAATTGCGTTACTCTGTACATAATAATTAACTTCTGAAGTTATAAAATTTTCAATTTATCCACTGACAATTACTATATATGTCTGTCCAAGTTAAATTTCAATACTAACTGTTTTTATGTATATCTGATATATCGAACAGGATTTTTGATTAAGGAATCAACATCTCTCGAAATTTAACATCTTCATTATTTAATATATGTACATACATATATTAAATAATAATATTCCAATATGGAGCTGACATGTGTATACTATACATATGTATGTGTAGTATATGGTTCTTTGATATTGAATCTCAATTATCTAAGGGAAGTCAAATATCCACTTTAGCTTTTAAAATTTGTTTACAATTAAGAAATTTACAATTTTAAAATGTTATTCGCCTTTCGATAGAAGAGCACGTTTTATATATTGTTCTGCAAATTCAAGTTATTCCAAAATTATCCAGGACGCTCTATATGTCGTATTTATGCAATGTGATCAAAGTTTTACTTCATTCAACGAAATACACCACCTGGCAACGTTATTTATATAATTTTTGCGACACGGGCTTCCTCTTCTTTGTGGTAGATAACAATAGTTGCTCTGTCCTAAATTATTTGACTCTTCCTTACAAGATGTGTATGTTTTTAAAAATAGCGAATACCAAGAGATTTTCATAACCAAAATATCTGGTTTATCACTTCAATTTGTTACTTACTTGTTTAAATCTGCCAACAGACTATCCAAAGTTAAATTAAATAATTCTGTGTTGTGTTTGGTCGTAATTAATAGAGCGGGCACTATTTAAATTTCGCGGATGATTTAAGTCGGTAGTTTTGGCAATAAATGACATAGACGCCAATTTCTTAACGTAATACAGACAAATATATCCTTGTGTGTGCCCCCTCTAGTAATTACTGTAAGTAATCATAGGACAAGTTATTGAATTTGCTTTACTCTTAATTAGTTGATTGCCATTGTATTCTCCACAATTATTTATGGTTTTGCATTTTGGTGTAAAAACATTCCGTTGCAATACACTACAGAGTTATAAAAAATATGATGAGTGCGTATATTAGAGAAGCAACGATAGTTCAAAAATATTTTGTGAATGCATGGATTATTTATACCGTGCGGTCCTAAAGTGTTCTCCCTCATGCTAACTTTTAAACGACAGACGCTAGCGTTTCTAGAAAAAATAGGCCAATTTCTATTTTTTGCCGTTATCAACATTGGAATTGTATTTCCGGTGAAACCGGAAATGAAATTGAACTGCCGATAACGGCAAAAATTAGCTCACGAAAAATAGAAATCGTCATATTTTTCTAAAAACGCTAGCTTCTATCGTTCAAAAGTTAGCAGGGAGTGGGGACACTTTAGGACGTCACTGTATAAAATTTGATACGAAATAGTTTCTATGAACAATAGTTGTATGCAGTTCTGAGAAGCTCAATTATTCAGTACAAATGTTATTTTACGGCAACATATCAACAAATATTTCAGTTTTTATGTGTGTTTCAATGTTTATAAAATATATGGTAGACTATATGCATCAACACCAGTTTCGAAAACTTAATAGTACGGTTTGAATGCAGTCTGCCTTCATTGCTGCAGATGCTGGAACGTCTGAGTTGTTATAATGTAGTTATTTGATAGGGTGAATCTATTTGAAATTTTTTAATACTTAGGAAATGATTCTTCAAAACTTGCTGGATATCGATATCATAAGAGGGATCCAATAGATTACTTCCCAATAATATCCAATTACTATAAACATCCCATATAAATTATTCGAAAACCTAGCGACTCGTTCCGTGCTTTTTGAATTTTATTGAAATGTCAATATCACAATATCACTTAGGACTGTATACGCTGAAGGTGTTTTTGTCTTGGTTTCAAGAAGATATTTTTTAAAATCTTTAATGATATGGATCGTTATAAATCGTTTGCAAACGTCAGAATTGTCACGAATAGGTAGTTATTAAGGTTCCTAATATTTTGATCAATGCAATACATTCTTCAAAGTTGGTGAAATGATTACCCCACTTGACATTTTTTGAATTTCGCCCAATGATTTAAGTTAGTAGTTTCGACAATAAAGGACGTATTCGCAAGTGTTACGCTAAGAAAATGGCGAAGATGCTCTTAATTGCCGGAAATACCAACCCAAATCATTCGCAAAATGTCAAGTAAGTTCCTTCCCTGTATTACGCAGCCTACTATTAAACAAAAGTTAATTAAAATTACGTACAGAAACCACTTACTTTTTCTTGCGACCATGTCAATTACCATATTGTAAATTTCACTCCGTTAACCTACACATCTTTTAAGAAACCAAAAAATTGGCTTCTTATAATTGTTGATCATCTGGTATATAAAAACAATTAGCATACAAAAATTTTACTTTGGTGACTGAAAATCACATTTTTTAAGCGCTTACCTGCGAGATTATTGATACCTACTATACAGATTGGGAAAATGAGAAATTAGCTATATCGGTATTCCCTCCTCGCTCTCTCGCCGTACATGCGAGAGAGCTCTCTCGCCGTACATCCGAGAGAGCGTGGAAGGTACTGAGTGATATCCCAGCAATTCAATGCGGGAGATGCTAGTCCGCTTGGAACAATGTTGAGATGTAGACCTACTGTGCGAAAAGCGCACGTAATAATTTGAAGTCAAGGTCGCCTGGAAATGAGTTTCGCATATTTATTTGTTACGAAGTTTAGACGAAATTAATAGGAAATTCTAAAGACGAAAATAAAAACAGATTCTGATGAAATGAAAGAAAAGAAAAATAAATACTCTACAAAAATATGTATACAAAATAATTCGAGGGATTCGACGCTGTTCGTCCATTTGGTGACATTTTCTGCAATACCCGACAACACAGCCAAATTTCTTAAACGCATCGATGATATTTGAAATCGTCTGTGCGCTTGAAATATGCCGATTGACGTACTCTACAGAGGAGAGAACGATCGTCTGTTGTCGGCTATGTCCAGATAAATATCACTGAATAATCTGAACCTTTTCTGCTGTATAAATGGACATCTTGTATTCGTCAACCACGTAATTCTTATTAAGATCGTCCGCACATAAAGCAATCTACTTCGTAACTAACCACATCGGTAACTTTGAGCCCGCTTATTCCTCCGCTTGAGAGCGAGGAGGGGGTAGCGATATGGCTAATTTCGCATTTTCCTAATCGGTATATACACAGGTTATATTCAAATTTTGTATAATTGAAGATGGATATCAATCAGCCTGTTTTATTCTCTAACAGCTCACATTCAGTAAGATAGGGTTGTATTAAAATGTTCGATGACGTACATATTTTTAGGCCAATAGTTATAATAGTATTACTGAAAGCACTTGTTCTTTTGCATGAACTATCATTGCATATTGTTTAAAATGTAAAATGTAGTACTAATTTTTGTAAGAAGCGTGTATGCGGAACTGATAGAAAGAGCAATTGTAAATTTAAGAGTAATATTTTGTAAAAAATATAGTGTGTAAAGGTCTAATTTATTTATTAATCTGTACACGCAATAAAAAATTTTGGGAGAGCAAACTCTTGTGTTTTTAATTAAGAACAATTTATATTAAGAATTCCAACACGTTTATTTAATCCAATAAAATATGTGGTTGTTCTAACAAAAATTATTGTTGGATTTAACATAAAGTGTTGCTGTCACATACTTTACTATATTATATTATTATTTTAACTATACATTTTTCTCCACGTGGGCCTCATAAAAAATAACAAACAAATTGAATCGTTTTAAGAAGAGAAGAGATTTGTTTATTTAATCGACGAATGAATTAGTCACCCTATTACATAGTTACGTGAAAATTACTGAGAAGATATCTCTGTAATAAATCCCTATTGGGCTCTAAAGCACCTTGTTTTCGTTTGCATGCAATTGCAACTCTACTCTTTTAATTGCTATAACAACCTTAAAACTGTCTAGTTAACTAAGAAATATTCATGTTTAGTATATACATATGTATGTCGTTGCTTTTCGAAAAAGAGTCATATAAATTGGTTTTTTCTCCAAATATAATCTAAAAATACTGTTTTTTTTTGCCTGGGGTTTCAATATAATATTTTCACAGTACTATTAGAAAGTACCATTTTTGTGATTTTGTGATGATTATTTTAGACGTTTATAGTACAAATGTATGTACATAACCAACAAATTTTGCACTTGTTATGTTTGGTTTTGTTTTTTCACGGAATTCACACGACTTTTTTCCGTATATTGCGTCGAACTCCATAAGTAATCTGAAATGGTCTTTATATTCTATTGATTTTTGAACCATCTTCTTTATATCTTGCAATCAATGAAATTTTCCACTTTGTTTCCCACGTCAATATTTTTAAAATTAAACTACTACTTAATAGTTTGGTATAAATTCTCTCGCAAGTAATGCTTGTTTATTACGCAGTTCTTTTAACCAATTTTAGTTTTAATTACATATAAATATGCATATTTAATCTACTATAGATCTATTATAATTCCCTTGTACTCTATTACACAACGTTAATATAAATCCAGGTGTATATTCATACAAAATAAAATATGCTTTTGCCTTGTAAATACAGATTTTTGGTATTTCGAAAATGATATGTTTCACAGATAAAATTTACTTTCGTTTGGACAATAAAGTTTGCATGGTATTTAGGCTTTCTTCTAGCGATTGGGCAAATTTAGACGTACTCGTCATTTCAGATGACCAAAAAGCCGACAAACAAAATACAATTGAATCAGGCTTAGGATTATAAGAAGCTCCATAACCGTCGGGATCAACTGGCCCATAACCCATGAAACTATCGCTAGAAGTAGCCACTTGGCTTGTGCTTAAGAGGAACTTATTGACTATCTTGTAAGAGATATCGGTAAATATTGCTGGCAGTGGGTGTGCAGCTGTCGGAGAGGTTTCCTTGGCAGCCTCGCGTAGAGCAAGAAGATGTATGTCGATGCCTTGACCCATGATATTATCGACCATTTCGCAAGTCTGCTGTTTTATTACTTTGTCCCAAAGTTGCAATTTTATTTCGTCGGAAACTAAATGGAATGTAACTTTTTTATTACCCAAGTCATCGTCTTCTTTCGGTTGTGCCATCGCCCTCACCCAATTTAGCGCCTCAGGACTTGCGGATCTTATGCAATCTACCCTTCCATACAAAAAACGACGAGTCGAGGCACTCTCGTATGTCGCTGTTAATTTTCCTTGTAATTTATAGTAGGCTAATTGTAAAGCTAGTTGGATATAAGCGTCCGGACTAACTTTGCACGATTTAATGAAATCTTTACCGTATCCGGTAAATCGATAAACGCAAAAATCCAAATCCTTCAGTAAATTGTCTAAAAATATGCCAGCTTCTTCAATCTTCTTCTGTTCATCACTTTCTAAGCTCCATTCTAACCTTTCTGGTGGAGGTAAATGAGAAATAGAAGTTGAAGGAACATCGGTATTGGCGGGTAAGGAATTTACTTGCTTTAGAATTTTCTCTATCATTTGGATCAGTGCGACGCCCTCCGCTGGTGAATGCTCGTAACACAAACCACAAGCGCCATCGCCAGAAACAATTAACTGCAACGTCTTATCGAACCATCTATTAGCTGAATTATACTTAGTTCCACCACCATGCAGCATTTGTAACGCTAAATTAGTCTCGTCTCTACCTCCTGCAGAATGACCTTTCGTTCCTTTGGGTAATCTACAGTTAAACGATGCTGGTAGAGGTTCGTCTAGACATATTACTAATAAAGATTTCTCAACTAAATCCAAATTTCTCGCATTTTTCGAATCCCTCTTAAGTATTTCTCTCATTTCAGCCCAAAGCGGTCTCTTCCAACCAGTTAATAAACCTACAGGTACAGTGTTCGATAAACAAGGTGCATCATCTAAAATGTACAGTAATTGGGAACATATTTCATCTTCGTTTAGGCGACCCCGATCGGTCGCTTGCACAGGAACGCAATAGAATACATTTCGACATAAAACAATTACGTGCTCCGCTAGTTGGGAGTTGTTCATTTGTGGACTTTCGGGTAAATACTGCGTGTCCATTTCGCATCCGGGTATCCTGCAAGAACCTAATACTCTATAATACTGTGACATGCAAAGCGGTTGACCTGGTTCGCGCGAGGTGGCGCGTTCAGTTGGTAACGCTCGTCGATCTAAAATTGTTTTGTAATCCAACGCGGCTTCTATCAATCTAGCAGTAAATCTGGCAACGTCCAATACAGTTGTGAATTTTCTCGGTGGAAAGACCATACCAGGATTCGAATTGACTGGTAGTGGTGCTGGATTTCCGAGGTACATGTCTTTTAACCAATAGTCGTAAGCCTGAAACAAACTCAAGGTGTTAATATAAAAACTTCAAGAATGTGTGCCTTTTTGTATGTTAAAAAAAAAACTCGGTTTTAATAAATATAAAATTGTTGCTAACTTCCAAAACTGTAAAAGGGTACAGGTCTCGCGTTGTAGGACGGCGAGTTCCGGCGCTGTCTGAAGGTACTGTCGAACATCGTTCGGGAAAATTCAAGTTTCAATGCAACATGTAGTGGCGTAGCTCGACTTATTTTTTAAATTATGTTAGCATAATAAAAAACGACTATAAAATAAAGTCTTATATTTCCACCGCGCATCTGAAGTGTTTGCCATCCTATAACGCACAAACTGTAAGTAAGGGAGTTGTAAAATTATACAGTACGGTCCTAAAGTATCCCCCCCCCCCCCCCCCCCGCTAACTCTTGAACGACAGAAGCTAGCGTTTCTAGAAAAAATAGATCGATTTCTATTTTTTACGGGATAACTTTTCCAACTTTCTTATTTTAAATAGAACAGCCTATATATTTGTATGTTTTTGGAAAGGTAATCAAGAGACGAATTCAACGATACCACATATGCTATACTTTTACTTAAGAAATATGACGATAAGCAGCAATAAATGTTTTGATAATATGTTTTTGTTGTTACGCAAAGTTGGCTAGGAAAGAGCATCAAATTGTTTTTTTTACGCCAGACTGATCTAAAGAGCTCGTTGCTAAGTAAAATAATCATAACAATTGCCAAAGTGTTAAATCTCAATTCCAAAAGCATGAATTATTCCTGTTATTTACTGTTATTATAACCTGCATTTGTCATACTTTCGTTCTTTGTTCTCGATGTTATTTTATCTCATTTTAACTTGTTTTGTTAATTGTTGTTTCTTCTTTACTTTATCGAACTTTATTGTAATTAATTATGGAAGGTTTATGTAAATTTGTTAGTTTTTGATAAGCAATGTGCTTAAGTTTCAGTTTTTCATATTGTTGATTTTACAATCGCTTCCGCATGGACCTCGTAAGATAAACTTCAAGTACCTAATTTTAATGTTCAGTGAATTTGGCAACAATTACCACGAAGTGGAACATAATGAACACTGCCCTTGTAAAGCCGGAAATGTTTGAATTTTGCACTAACAATAAGTAAGAATAGTATAAAATTTGCAGAGTGAACTGCTTTAACAGAAGATAATACGATTTGTTGCACAATTTGTTGCGTAACCACGGCGAGTAAGGTGATAATTGTTGCCAGATTACATGATATTAAAATTGACCCAGCAATTTCACATGGTTCGTGACGAAGCCATCATAAAAGTAAAAACACAGAAAATCTAAAAAACAGACATATTGTTCATGAAAAACTATCAAATTTGAACAAACCTACCATAATTAATTAATTGCAATAACGTTCGATAAAGTAAAGAAGATATAACAATTAGCAAAACAAGTTAAAATGAGAGATAATCAACGAGAACAAGGAACGAAAGTATGACAAATGCAGGATATAATAACAATAAATAACAAGAATAATTTACACTTTTGGAATTGAGATTTGATAGTTTGGCAATTGTTATGATTACTTTGCTTAGCAACGAGCTCTTTAAATCAGTCTGGCGTCACAAGAAACAATTTGGCGCTCTTTTCTAGCCAACTTTGCGTAGCAACAAAAACAGATTACCAAAACCTTTATTGCTGCATATCGTTATATTTCTTTAGTTAAAGTATAACATTTGTGGCATCGTTGGATTCGCCTTTCGATTACTTTTACCGACATTTTGACATCGTAAAGTGTTAATAGCTGTAAAAATAAGAGCAAAACATCTTTTTATTATTATATAGAGTAAAACCTGAGGTAACGGACAGTTTCAAAGTTCCCCGAATCGACTATAGGGAAATTTTCCTATACGAAAACCCGTTATTTACGGCCACCCTTATAAAACGACTCGCGATAACCAATTTAGGCCTATCTCATAGAAATTTCCTGCGATGCGATATTATGATTACCTTTATGGAAATGCCATATATTCGTATTTGTCGATGAATGTGATCTCAGTCCCGAATACACCTCGACAGCAAATTGCCGGCGCAATACGTGCACGTTTATGTTTGATCAAACAGAGATCGCCTTCATTTCTACAAGTTTACATATAATGTGGTCTTTCAGTTGCTTTCGGTTAGTTTAAAATTCTCTCCGTGTTCGAAAGGTTCTTTCGGTTACTTGATTAGTTTAAAGTTGTTTCCGTATTCGAAAAGTTTTAATTAAGTATGTCGCTAAAAAGAAAACGTTTGTCTCTAAATGACAAAATAAATATAAGAAAAATATGGGGTTGGAAAAACACAAATTAACGATGTTATGAAAAATGAAGGTGAATTAAGAAAGTTGGTTGAGGAAGGTGTTAACTTGGAGCAAAAACGAAAATTTCCGCAGTCGGAAGGATTGGCAGTGGATCAAGTCGTCTACAATTGGTTTTGCAAAGCCAGAAATAAAGCAATTCCAATATCTGGGCCGTTACTTAAACAAAAAGCACTGGAGACAGCAAGCAGTTTAAAGCTGGAAAATTTCGCAGCATCTAAAGGATGGATGGAAAGTTTTTGCCGGCGACACAGTATAACTTTTAAGTCAATTTGTGGTGAGTACGCAGAGGTTAATTTGGACGATATAGAGGACTGGAAAACCAAGTTACCGTTGATTTTAAGAAATCATTCTCCTCGAGATGTCTTTAATGCCGACGAAACAGGTCTTTATTACCGCGCCATGCCAAATAAGACATTTGCATTAAAAAATGAGAATTGTGCAGGAAAGAAGGCAGCAAAACAACGTTTGACTATTTTACTGTGTGCAAATATGGAAGGTGAGAAAGAAGATCCATTAATAATTGGAAAAAGTAAAAATCCTCGCTGTTTTAAGGATAATCATGTTGACAAATTACCCTTAGAATGAGTTCCTAACAAAAAGGCATGGACGACAACGGAAATTATGACAAGATGGCTGCATAAATTTGACAATAAAATGAAAAAACAAAATGGAAAGGTGCTTCTTTTCTTGGCTAACGCCACGTCACATTCTAAAGTTCCATTAAAAAATGTTAAACTAGTCTTACTGTCGCCAAACACCACTTCGCATTGTCAGCCCTTGGATCAAGGAATAATTCAGAATTTCAAATTGATTTACCGAGGTTTGTTGATTAAAAGACTTCTAACGTTTATTGACAGTGAATGTGATTTTGAAAATTCTGAAAAAAACATAAATTTTGCCAATGCACTTATATGGATTGCAGCTGCTTGGAAAAGGTATCTCCTGCTATAGTTAAGAAATGTTTTTCTAAGACTGGATTCTCTGATGTTATCCAAGAAGATACAATGTTTGATGAAGAAGACGAAATACCCCTTGTCCAACTCTTTCTCTTTACAGTTCGTAACGAAATTGTGGATTTAGGTGAATATGCTTCTGTTGATAGTCATGTGCCTACAGAGAGCCCTAACTTCAATATTACAGAAATTGTTGAAGAATTGTGCAATAATGATGAAGAACATAACTCTGATAATAGTGATGTGGACGAATGCGAAACTCCAAAATCTACTTTATCTAGTATGAGCGAAGTGTGTGCAAAATTAAGAGAATTATTTATTGTGCAATAACAATGGTGAAATTTTTATGGATGTTTTTCGAATTTTACTTACATGTGAAGCTGTGGTTTTTAAATTGTAACCAAAAAATTTAAAGCAAACAAAGATTGAACCATACTTTAAAAAAGCTTAACAAATTATGTTTTTTCGTATGAACATGTAACAATATGTATAAATAATGAACATATGTATTATTTATTATATGTATACTTATATGTATACATATATGTATCTACAATATGTATATGTACATATTACATATAATATGTACCTAGTCTATGTTTTGTATTATATACATTAAAATAGTTTTAGTTTTTCGTATACATATGTGTATTTATATAATATTTACTTTAATTAATAAAATAAAGAAGAAAATCTTAAAAACCAATTATGTATTTTATTTGTAAGACGAAAAACCTGACACCTTTATATAACGGCGAATACTGTTTCTTTTTTTGGTGGCTGTTATTGACAGGTTTTACTGTATTTTATTATTATTATATATTTTGGTAGTGCTTTGGTAAGGCGTACATTTTTCAGGTTTCTAGCTCTTTCAGAGAGATGAATAGAAACGGCATATCACTTAAAAACATAATGTAGAATGAATGGCAACGCATACCATCTGCATAAAAGTGTTGAATCATCTACCAAAAATAACACAGCACCTAAGTAAGCAACAACTCGAGAAGCTTAAAAAAAATCTGCATATTTAGGAATATCTATAACGAATGTACCCATTACCTTAAATTTAAGGATTTTATTGTACAATTGCAACAAAGGGTGACAATTTTAACAACGCATTATCATTTATGTACTGTAATGTTATGAGCGAGGAGAAAAATTAATTTATCGAAATAACTAATTAATTGTACGGTATGTAGATCCAGTAGTGTCCCTTAGACACTCTTTCGACAGTTTAAATACGAATTAACCCCGACTATTTATTTTTTAAAAGAATTAAATTTGAAACGAGAAAATTAACATACACGTATTTTGAAATTGCCAAACTTGACTCTCACTTTGTAATTAACGGTGAATTTTATCGCTAGACACTTGTAAAAGAACACTTAAACAAATACTTGAAGGCTATTTGACCTAAACCGAGAAAATTATTAGCGTCCCTTGACTCCTTTCTTTGCGATAGGGATTGCTTTGTCATGGCCAATTAGGATTTGCCTTTCGAATTTCAATTTAATATTAAATTTCAATAAATATTCCCTATTCTAAAAATAGATTAAATCTCTAGGACAAACTGTGCTGAAGGATCTCAATTTTGAAGCGTAACTCTATGATAGATGTATGACACTACGAGCAACCTTCGAATATGAAATTTACGAATACGAAATATTTAATTTACGATATTAGAACAGAGATACGAGTAAATTTATTCTTGAAATTGTTGTACAAAAGTAATTAATTAAATTGGAATATTTAGGAGATGGAGAGAATGAATAGAAGACTAGTTATTTATCCGTTCCACTATGATCGTCGTTGTAACATTAGTTCCTAACACCCGCGCTACATAAACGGTAGGCAATAAAAGGAGTGAAGACACCGCGGAGCTTGGTGTTGAACGGGCGGACATAGGTAGTTGGCTGAATGCATGATACGTGGCGCTAATGACTGCTTTCAACGTCGTAAATTGAAACATTACAGTAAATAGAGTTGAACGAATAAAGGATTTGATTTTATTTATCGAAGTCTGGATTATTGTAGTATGCATGGTGTTAATGGATCAATGAAAAGATAGCTAAATGTCTAGTGTCCATCAGTAAATAAAGCCCAGCAAACATTTATTAGCTTTACCACCTCTACAACTCTCCAGCCGGAAGTCCAATATATAATTTAACATCGTAACGACAGTTATTAGAAACTACTTTGCTTTTCAAGCAACAAATTTTGCTCAAAATATGTGAAGTAATCAAAAATGGTAAACAACTATTACATGAGGCATTGCAGCTACTTCAATTTAACTGACTTGCACCAAGTTAGGGATTTAACAAGGTACCCTATCTGTGGTGGTGAATTCCTTTAAAATCAGGCAGATATTTTCAAAATAGGAAATACTTAGTTTGAGTATTACTAAACAAACTATAACCAGAAAATTTGACTTTAGTCAAAATATCCTAGATGCCTTTGTCAATTATATTTGCTCAAAGAAGAATCTTAACGAGATAAATGGACCATGGGAGAGGGTTAAACCTTAAATTAAATTTTAAATATATTTTTTATGGAAATATATAAAAATAACTTTCAAGCAAAAAGCTGACTTTTCATCACTAAATCTAATAAAGAGCTTGTCAAGCACTATCCATTAATCTAAAAAATAATAGTAATAGGAATTCTAGCAATTATATTTCATAAAAATAATTAGGTTACCAGCGCTTGGTCAACAGAAAAGTACCTCTTTCTTTGAATAAATTATGAATTTCTTCCCGTCTCGAGAAATAGCATATGCCGCGCGTATGGAGGGGATTATAAATAAATTGTAGTTATTCATGCGAAACAATTCTATTATATCCCCTATTGTAGTCGGTAGATTTAGCTCAAGTTGTGATTGGATGACCGTCGAAATCACGAACGCCTGCGTGTCGAACGTTCCCCCTGATTGGCTACAACCCTTCATGACGATTCGTACAGCCGGTTGCCTATATTTACTTCAATTGATTTTGCTTCTTCACAGCCAGGTAGACGAAGTCCAATGAATTTAATAATTGTGCCGAAGTCTTTTCTACGTTTTATTAATGTAATGGTGGAAATTGGATTGTTCGAATAAATCGTGCCATTTTATCTGTATAAATTTTCCTTATACCAAATCCAAATACGAGTAAATCTATATAATATAATTTCAAACTGGAGTGTAATATCGATCGTCGAAAGCTTTAGGACGCTGCGGGGATGTATTAATTTTAAGTAACGCAGAAAATATAACAAAATAATGGTATTATCACCATAACAAATGAAAACTAATCAACTACGTCATATTTACTCTATATGAAGGTTATTGCTTATAATGTACAGTACTGTGAAACGAAATCTGAACTCCTGTGAGTTTTGAATATATACATATTTCATTATTAATTTTGTTGGTAATTAAATTTATGTTTAGTGTTTGAAACTTGTTTAGGACATGTTTTATACATCAAATAGTGCACAAAATTATTTTTGTTGACACACATTTTATTTTTTACAATATTTAAAAAATATACAAATTTACACAAATATGGAAATTACAAAAATATTTAAAATAAAACAAAGATGTTAAAAAACTAAAACAAATTTTTCAGTTACATGAAAGGGACCTTACAAATTGTAATTAACCACTTGACAGTTTTGCCCGAACTGCACTCGGGCGTGACATTTTCCCATACACTGACGATCCCGAGTCTCGTTCGGGCAAGTTTTGTTTTAACTTGTAGATAGTGATTTGCCCGAGTTTTTAACGTCGCTTGTTTTACAATAGTGAGAATAACCTTGAATGATTCATACAGTAACATAAAGTAGTTTTGCACGGGGGAGGGGGAACGGTTGGCTTGCTGATACCGGTATGTAATAGTTATAAGGATATTTAGTCCTTTACAGATCGCCGTTGCGTTTCGTACGTGTTGTCTAACATTTATTTGTACTATAGCTTGTTATAATTTGATTAGTTTTTATGCAGCTTTTGTTTACATTTTAGACGCAGGTAATATATGTTGTGTATACATTTATATTTATTTTTATGGTCAGTTTATTTACATTATAAGGTTCCCAAAATGTTTGAGTTGATTATGAAAGGATGAGGAAATATGATAAGTGAATCAGACAACGAAAGTGATTTATCAGAATTATCGGAAGATGATTCTGAATTAGAGAATGAACATGTACCTCCATTCAGAGAATTTTGTGAAATAAATATAAAAAATTCACCACCTCCTCCGCCAAGGTTCTCTTTAGATAATACACCTGGTGAAAATTTGCAATTTGATAATGATGGTGAAGGGACCATATTACGTTATTTTGAATTTTTTTGGAATACAGAAATCTTAGACTTGATTACAACTGAGACTAACCGATATGCGGCTCAATGCAGTAATGGAATTTTGAAAAGATTTTCACGTTTGAAGGAGTGGAAACCGACAGATAATGATGAAATCATGGTGTTTCTTGCTCTTCAAATTTTGCAAGGTGTTATAAATAAGCCTATAATCGAATGGTACTGGTCTAAAAAGGATATGATTGAAACACCATTTTTCGCAAAAATTATGTCATACAGACACTTCGCCTTATTGAAGCGTTGCATCCATTTCAATGATAATTCAACGTATAATCCCGAAACGCACCCAAATCCCAAGCAAAATAAGCTATGGCCAATCATTGAACACCTAAATAAAAAGTTTTCTTCTGCGATTACACCTGAGAGAGACGTGTCAAAAGACGAGAGTCTTATGCCCTATAAAGGTAGATTAGGTTGGATTCAGTATATCCCTCTAAAACGAGCCAGGTTCGGCATAAAATCATATATGCTCTGTGAATCAAAAACTGGGTATATTTGGTCTTTTATAATATACACAGGGAAGGGAATAATGGATAATAATTATAAAGACCATGGAATGGGAATACAAACTGCCATAGCTTTGATGAATCCAATTTTGAATTTAGGATTTTTATACTTCCCCGATACTTGCAGATATTCTTGTGCAACACAAAACCGACGTATTTGGAACGTTGAGATTGAACAGAAAAGATGTGCCAAGCGATTTACAAAAGAAAAAACAAAAAAAGGGAGAAATAATGGCATACCAAAGAGGAAAAGTCTGTGTTATGAAGTGGAACGACAAGAAAGACGTCACCTTGTTGTCAACAATTCATAACCCACAAATGATAGAAATTGAACGAACACGGGACTCTAAAAAAATTCCTAAAGTTGTAAATGATTATAACAATTCCATCGGTGGTGTTGATAGAGTTGATCAACATCTAACTAACTACCTTGTGATCAAAAAGCGAGGGAAGAAATATTATTATAAAATCTTTCTACACCTTCTCGATCAGACGATATGGAATTCTTTTGTTTTATATGGAAAGCAGGGAGGCTCAAACTCATTTACAATTTAGATTAGATCTCGTACAAAAAATTATTGAAAAATATGGTAAATCCCAACAGACTTCTGGACGTCCATCAGGATCATCGTCACCACTACGTTTGATTGGTAGACATTTTATAGAGGTAATACCATCTACTGCAAGCAAAGATAGACCTACTCGACAATGCAAAGTATGTTGCTTACGGAAAAATGCAAGCGGCAAAAAAATTCGAAAGGAGACAAGATACTACTGTCCGGATTGTGATGTAGGATTGTGTATTGAATGTTTCAAAATATATCATACTAAAACTACTTATTGAGTAAATTTATTGTAATTAATTAATTGTATTAATAAATGTAGTCAAATGAAAATAAAAAAAAAGTGACAATTTTTTTACCCCTTTTCTCAAAAAAATCCGACTGTTAAGTGGTTAATATTTGGTGGTTCCACCGTGCGCCTTTATAACGGCTTTAATTCTGTCCGGCATGGAGTGAATTAAATTTGACAAATAATCCGGTTTTATTTCTTCTTTCCAAACTTGGTTTAATGAATTTATTAATTGCCCCTTATTTGTTGGCCCTTTTTGAGCCAATTTTTTAGAAGTAACGGACCAGCAATTTTCTATAGGGTTCAGATCGGGACTATTGCCTGGCTATTCAAGAGGAACGATCCGCTTTTTTCCAATAAAGTCTTTTACCTGAAGGAAACAAATAAAAAATATTCATTGTATCCTAACAAGAAACGAGACAGATTAATAAATAATACAGAAATTCATACCAAGTACCTTTTTTGCTCGATGACACGGTGCAAAATCGTCTTGAAAAATGCAAGCATTTGTGGTCGAGAGTTTCAATTTAATGAAGGGTAGTAATTTTTTTTGCAAATTTCTATGTAAGAATCGGTTTTGACAGTACCCTCTATAACGTGTAAAAGACCAACTGTGTCAGCAGTAACCATTACGCTGGTTGGAAACTTGGTGGTAAGTTTAAGGCATTCTTGATTGTATTTTTCACCTTTTCTTCGCCGTACAAACTGAATTCCATCTGTTCCATGTAAATTAAATTTGGATTCGGCGCAAAATATTACACGCTCCCATTGTTTTTTTGTCCAGTTTGCGTATTCCCGTGCTCACATAAGCTTAGCAGATTTCATTTTCTTTGTTAACAACGGCTTTTTCCTAGGACACCGGGCGTTAAGTCCCACAGAAATCAATCTTCTGCGAACAGTACTGGCGCAAACTTGTTTGCCTGTTAATTGCGACCATTCGCATACGATAACTCTGTCGAGGTTGCCTGTCTATTACGTAAACTCATACGTTCTAATAACTGGTCATCCCTTGCAGTAGTGGCACGCTTCTTGCCCTTACCATTTTTTCGATCGGTAGACCCTGTTTCTTCATATTTTTCTAATAAGTCACAAACACTCGACACATTACATTTTACTCGACTGCACGCATCGATAAACTCTCCTTACTTAGCGCAACAATAACGGCTTTTTGTTCATTAGTAAGCTTCGAAAACTTCGGCATTTTCACATAACGCTGTAACACATTCAATAATACACGGGTAACTGAGATTTAGTAGTTAGTAATGAAATGACTAACTAATTTAAAGTGTAATTGATTATTTATTAGTGTTCGGATTTCATTTCACAGTACTGTATGTACCTTTATATGCTTATAATGTACCTTTATAAAGCCTTATTTATTTGTATGTACCATATTTTTCAAATTAAATGCGAATTAAGCTCTACAAAAATTAAAAGTAAATTATTATATGAATGTAATGTAGAGTAAAAGATGCAAATATGGAATATGTTGGTAATATGGAATACCAAGGTTTCTCAATAATATATGTCAATGCATCTATCAAACCAGTCGTGAACTTTTAGCCTAAAGCTACTATTAAGCTTACAGTGACCCATGAACTAATTTAACATTTCAACCGTTTAACAGAAGTGATATTTTAAACCGCGTGCTTTCAAAACTTTAATAGGTAAGTACACTACCACCCATAAGTATTTGGGCACCCGTGGATTTTAGATTTTTGTATACAAAGAATATATTTAGGAAATACATTCCAGCATTATTGAATAGTATGCTAATAATCAGTAAGAACCAAACTTGCGACTGTATTACGGGTTAAATAATATACGAAAATTCATATAACTTACTTGCTAATTATTGACAATTAGAGCATCAGGTTAACTACTGTCATAAACTTGCATCATGCATATGTTCCAGTATCTAACTGGCGTCGACAAGAACAAATATTCTTGAATAGAAAACGATTTCACATCTATGGAATTACTTTGCATGCTTAGAAAACCTGTTTTTCAAAATACTTCAAAGTTCCATTTAGATACAACTCTTTATAAACGGCTCTACAAGTATTAAAATCGGGAATTGTTCCTGAAAACACTGCAATTTTGACTAGCGCATAATCCTGGGATCATTATATGTGCTGTAATTTATTTGTTAGCATTCTCAACATGCACTATGACTCGCAATGACAATTCAGTACATTGTATTTTTGACTGCATGTAAATGTATAATTTGGTACAGTATTGTTGTAAAATCTTCTAAAAGTTGAGGAATTTGAATTCTCCATTGATTTTACTAATTGCTTTGATTCATCCGATTAAAATTAAAACAAGTGATATTTAACTGATTAAATTTGTTGAAATTGATCAAATTAGTACGAAGCTGCGTTAGCCAAGTACCCTATCGCGTAAAATTGGTTAGGAGTTCTGGAATACATGGAACAAAATTTACGGAACTTACTGTTTAAACTTGTTAGGAAATTTCGAAACTGCTTTAGTTACTTCCAAACATCCGATCAACGTTTGCGTATGTTGCCGACAACTTCACGCAAGCTAAATGTAAGATGGCAGCCGCAGGATATATGTTGTAAGTTGGAATATATGTTTAAGGATCGCCAACATTAACATCGTTGCTGCACTATATGTCACAATCATCACAACTCGATCTTGGGCAATTTTACATTTTTTCAAAGCGATCATTATCACTTTTTGAATATTTTCCGCGGTACATTGTTGAACACGTTTGCAAGTTAACAAATATCGAGATGCTGTGTTCTCGCTAGATAAAACGCGAGTTATTACATTCACAATACTGTTTTTCTTTATATCGGTCGTCTCATCCACGGTAATCCATATTTTTTTGGAATACAAATCACGTTTACACACATTTTCCAGCATCTCTTTCATTCGCGGCAAATGATTCTGTAATTGTGTTTGTGAGCGTAATGGGTACTTTGGAACGTATTGTCGCCAAAACGTTTTAAAAGATGCTTTTCTCACCAACGATAACGGAAGATTACAAGAGGTAAACATAATTAATAAATGTATGAGGAATAGTGTATAAGGTATTTCAGTTCTTGCATTTCTCATATGCTTAATACCATTGACATGCCTCTGGCAATCAGTTCTGTCCAATGCAGCAATTACTTTCAAATTTTCGTTTCAAAAAAGTTTTGATGTGTCAAGAGATGAGAGGTTTGACATTTGTACCTGGCTTTTTATCGCTACTATCTAGGCGACAGGGTTGGTACCGCTTGGCACTAGATGGCGCCAGGAGATATATTCTCTGCTAATTTGGAAATTAGTGATATAAGCTGAAATGTAAATAGTGGTGTGAGGTAGCCGTACACTCGGAGTAACGCTGATAACGCGGTAGGCAGAAACATGTCCACTAGCCAGTGCTTTCTCTGCTCACGTTGCTTTTGCTGTGAGTGATTCCATCAATACCATGAGCTATATTAGCATTATCTTTGGTTATTTATATTTGTATTTAAATCTTTTTAAATGTAGGACATCTGAAAGAAGAAAGGATCAACAACAGATAACTACAGGACACCAATGAAACCAATCGCAACAAGGAAATGTGTTTTGTTTTGAGCAAAACTCTATCTGTAACTAACTACCTTTTAAAGTCGACAAACTCCTCGATGTTCATCCTTTCATACACAATACTTATTAATCACTCAATCATCGGGTACTCTAAATCTGTGGCACTGGAACACTGAAACAGTTTACTAAAACCCTTACCACAACACTTAACTCGTACTGGACGCACGTTTCGATAGCCAAACTATCATCATCAGCAGTAAAACTCAATGAATGAAACGTGCGTCCAGTACAAGTTAAGTATTGTGGTAAGGGTTTTAGTGAACTGTTTCAGTATTCCCAGCTTCTCCGCAAAACAAATTCTATTATGATTTCAAAATGTATTCTCTGTAAATACCGATACGTCGTTAGCGCGTAAAAATATTATTTGTACCTCCTACGCAATTGTAACGCCACGCCGAGGCATTATTACGCATTCATTCGTTACGAAAGAGGAGGCTTTTGTGTGTGTTGAGGTATGCTGTTTGAATTTCCGAAACAAGTTCCGCACAATCCAATTATAATTTTTAATCCCCCTAGGGGTAACGAATGGCACTGTTTGCTCGCAATCTCCGGGGATTTAACCGTACTCTACGATATTCGACTGAAAGAACACTTCTAACTCCGCAAGCCCAATATAAACACGCGTCTATCTCCAGGCTAAGCCCATCAGGTACTTGAACTTGTGCCGTATTAAAACACTACAGAAAGATAGAAAGGCGGTTGCTATTTTATAGTTTCTTTTGTTGGTGTACCTTTGTTTTCTTTGTGCTACTGTCATCTGAAATGTTTGGTGTTTGTAATATGGAGTAAATCTATTTTAGTGACGCGATAAACCAAAATGTTTTTAAGTAGAACTATCAGGTTGAATTGAAATTTAAATGATTAAAAAAATTATACAAATTAGTACTTGAAGTTTACTAAAGAACTGGCAGAAGAAGAAATCTATTTTAATAGATCGTAAAATTAAAATGTTGACACCAGTTGTACCCTATGCGAAGATGTATAGTAAAAAAACGATTAAGTTATGCCAAATGTAAAGAAGCAATACCACCTTGGTCTACGTATATTTCTTTCATTTAGTCACTTGAACTTTGACCTTAAACCCCTAAGATTGCTGTAGGCGCTGCCAAGGAAAATGAAGAGAGATTGCCGTTTTGCGTCATTAGAATATTTAAGGCAAAATATATTTGGGAAAAAATTTCGACCGTGGATGCTCCGTATAACGGAATGAATTATTTTCCTATAAATATGAATACTACGTTGTTAAATCGATTATTTATTGTCCAAACAATTATGTGATACTATTTAATCACAATAATGTTTCCAACTGACTCATAAGATTACATGTGTACGGGAAGTATCAATATGAAGTAAAAATTCCAACCCTCCCTACAAAATTCGTCAATATCATAAAATACACTTTACAATAGTAACAATAGCAAATTTCTGAACGTGTTTTACAGCTTCTGAAGTGAGTTACAAAGTTCGGAGTTTTACGTTGCAAGGCGACTACAATGTGAAATAGGATATAAAAATACAGTTCCATTAGTTGAATGTTGAAACTTTGAAAAACATTTTTGTTTTGAAATGTACGAAATATCAAAAAACCTCGACTTTGTTCTAATATATTACTCGCCAAACAGAAGTAATTTTTATAAAAATTGTTTACATAACGTTTACAGTAATTTGTTTTAGTTATTTGTTTAAAACACAAATATACAAACACGTTGGAATGAGATCTATCTTACCATTAGAGATGTAATTCTCGGCGGGGCGACAGGATCGGATCCGTTGTGCGTACATATGTATACATGATATGTATTAGGTTGTATCAAAAATTCTCGCTACTTTTTACTGTGCGATAAGTACGAAAAGTGGCGGAATCTTTTGATACAACCTAGTATATGTATATTCACCATGCGGCGGTCGATGTGAATACTCGCTTCGCCTAGTCCGCTATCTGTTTGTGGGTACGTACTTCCTTACTACGATCCTGGCGCGCTACACGAAAGTTACAATCCTAGTGGTCATCTAAATTTGTTTACTTACTCCATTTCAATACATAAATTACACTGGGGAACAATTTGTAACACAATTTCTGTTGAGTTTGGTTTTTGAGCTGTTTTATAGTTAATTAGGCATGCTGGTTTCAAAACTGTTTTATCTCTACACCTTATGAGAATGTAACCACTCTCCACGAAATCGAACATGGATCATAGGAAGCACTATTGCTCTCCTATTGGCTGACACAAACCTTCTCCGATGGGCGCCGGGTGAATGACGCATAGGAGAACAGCGAGAGGTTTATACTTGTCTGGACTTGTTCAGTTACGCCTAAGGTACTGTAGTGAGACGTTGTGTGTCGCTCTGAAACGGTGCAGCCCATTCCGACGTGGAGTCTGAGTTCTTGTTTATATACAAGGTTAGCAGTGTTTAGTGTTTATTTATATATGATCTGAAACTTTTCCTTATGTCTATCTCTGCTAGTTCACGTCGTAAGTGCTTAAACAGCCTCGATTCGTTTTGTTACATGTGTGGCAGTTTTAGCATTCCCAGTCAAAGGACAATCATCAGTACATTTGTCAGGCAAGTCTATTTTGCCTATTTTAAAGAGAAAATTGGTGATCAAGATAAATCATGGGCCCCTCACAAAGGGTGTAAGCAGTGTGTAGAGGGTTTACGGATGTGGACCAAGGGAACACGTGATATACTTCCATTTGATATACCTATGATTTGGCGAGAGCCCAGAGATCATTCAAAGTGATTGTTACTTTTATATAGTGAAAACGTCAAGATATAACAAGAAAAACAAATGTAAACTAGAGTATCCTAGTTTACCATCAGCTATACGCCCAGTGCTTCATTCAGCGGAAATTCCAGTGCCAGTTTTCAATGAATTACCCTCTTTGAAAATACGGGAATACGAGTCTGGTGAAGATCAAAGTGACCCCAACGATGAAGATTTTGAAATTAAGGTTGATTACGTTCGTAATGGATTTGACCAGCATGAGTTGAATGATTTGGTACGAGATTTGGGACTACCCAAAAAAGCTTCAGAGCTCTTAGTATCAAGACTGCACGAGAAAAACTTGCTTCAAAAGGGAGCTAAGGTATCCTATTTTCGATCAAGAGAAAGTGCGTTTCTACAATACTTTCGAAGTGATGATGGATTTGTGTATTGCCATAACGTACATGGTTTAATGGAAGAGTTGGGAATTTCAGTTCAAAGCGGAGCTTGAAGTGTGTTCTCCTTCACAATGAAAATTTATTGGGTTCAGTCCCGATAGGCCATTCAGTTCGACATAAAGAGAGTCATTGATTTGTTGCAATACCACATGCACCAATGGATCATTTGTGTTGACCTTAAAATGGTTAGCTTCCTTCTTGGCCAACAACGCGGATATACCAAGTATCCCTACTTTTTGTGTATGCGGGACAGCAGAGCTCGTGAGAAGCATTGGGTGCAGTCGAATTGGCTGCCATGATCTGACCTGAAACCTGGTGATCCAAATATTGTACATCAGCCACTTGTCGATAGAAAGAACATTATATTTCCACGTCTGCATATAAAATTGGGTCTCATGAAGCAATTCGTTAAAGCTTTGCCAATTGAAGGAGACTGTTTCAAGTATCTCACTTCGGAATTTTCTAGCCTGTCATTTGAAATGATAAAGGCCGGTGTTTTTGATGGTCCACAGATTCGGCAGCTTGTTAAAGATGAACATTTCATCGGAACAATGTCAGAAATTGAAAAGAATGCTTGGTTGGCATTCAAAAACGTTGTTAAAGACTATCTTGGAAATACACCAGCACAGAATTACGCTAAAATTGTCCAGCAACTCTTGGAAAGCTTCAAACTGCTAGGTTGCAACATGAGCATCAAATTGCATTTTTTACATAGCCATCTTGCTAAGTTCCCGGAAAATCTTGGTGCAGTCATTGATGATCAGGGTGAGCGATTTCACCAGGATTTGAAGGTCACGGAGGCACGGTATCAAGGTACTATTGTTGGAGAATCAAGCGAGATTAAACATACCAGAAAAAGCTATAAGCGAAAATTTTTGCCTTAATATGTAATTACCGTTCGATAAAGAAACAACTATTTGTATGAACACAATTTAACTTGCAGTAACTATTATAGCCTTTGTATGAATAAAATTATTCTTTATAAACAGTATATTTGGTAAGTTTTTACTTTATTTTCCTTTATATGCACAATTTGTATGACTTTTGAGGGTATCCTGTAGCTTTAAAAGTTGACGTAATTGACAAAAACTGCGGTTATTTTTTGATCCAGAGGCCAAAAGTTAGTTGAAAACAAGTCACAGATTTAAGACAACGAAATTACTGTTCCCTAGTGTTATTAATACAGATGTTACGAAACTTTTCAAGCTTAGTGTGAAATATTTACAGTGTCGGATACATGTATATATTTAAGATACAACAAGCTTCTTGCACGAGTCCGTTGGACAAAACAACATTACAACTTAAAAGCAAATTATTTTCGGTGGGGAAAGTTCGCCAACTGATTAAATGTCCCCGTCCAAAAGAAAATAGACGTGTCTTAGTAATTTTTGGTAATCTTACTGATTAAAGAGTTATTCAAAGTGGGAAGTTTTCAAATGAAAGTCTTGTATAAAGAAAGTCGTATAGATTTGGTACTATAGGAAACAATTATGATTATTTATATCGTTTCTGATTAGGGCGACTTCCTTATATAAAACATTTTACCTGTTTTAAGATTTTTAATGAAAATAATTACCCTTAACCACTCCATCTAAATTTTAAAGCCATGTGTGATATCTTTTTCGAATCAGCTATTGACAGAGAATCAAAAAATAACATATTGGTGAAGAGGCAATTAAAGATAAAATGTTTCCATAGAAACTATTTGCCTAGAAAAAAATGGACTACTACTAAATGCGTTACTTTAGGCCTTTTCGGAAACCTAATCCGTTGCACCAGATCGTGATCGGATTACCTTTCTACCATTCATCAACTCAACGGAGTAAAATGAAGTTGCTGGAAAACATAAACGAGTTAATCAGATTTACAACTCGGTCTTTAATCACAATAACCCTACTGCTCGAGTAGTGTTAAACGGGTTAGTGGCGGGTAATTGACGTAATATCAATAACAGACACATTGCCATAAGTGGCCGTAACCTAAAAAAATGTTTGCAATGAAAGAATATTGTAATAAATTATTAATAACCGATCCGGAGACGAATACCACTTGTACTTTAAAGTTAAGGAACGAAGGTATTGCCAGAGCACAAACAGGTAAATGAATAATGAACTAAAAAACGTAAATATGTATTAATATATTTCCTTTTATTGTAGACCAACAACTTGTTAATGGTCTATTATTCCATGCCAAGTGTATTACAAACAAGATTATCAATTTAGATACAGCAAGTGATATATTTGAAGTTGAAGATGTATCGTAGGAAATTGCAGAAGTATGTGGTAATGATGATATGACCCTTCATTCTCAGGCATTTCGGTGAAATAATAATGTGAAACTGCTACTACATTTATATGAGGCACATAAGGTAAATTGGGAGCGGTGTGAAAATAAATTAAAAAAAGTAAGAAAAGCCTACAGTTAAACAAAGATTCAGAGATAAGTATGTGCTGGGATACACAATATAACTCTTCTATTCTATTAATATGTTAGATACCAGGATCAATGTGCTAGTCAGAGGCTATTGAAGACCAAGAAACTGATATGCCTAGAACACAAACTCCATTAGCCAACAGCTCTCCATTAGGAAGTTCAACTCCAACCCTGCCTCATTCTGGTCCAGAAAAAAAAAAAGAAAAGTAAGCCGGTTGATGAGTAGCCACTGCGGTTGAAAGAATTTCGAGAGGGTGTTAAATAAGGCATGAAGGAAGAATGAAAGTTGTACAAAGATTTATAGTTACATTAGACGAACTAGGTGAAAAATTGTAATAGTATTTGCAAAAATAAAAAAGTTTGGATTGATAATACTCCTTTTCTTCGTAAAGCGTGTAGAGGTAAGTCTATTTCCAACAATGTCCTCGCCATCACCATTGTTTTCACAGTTATTTATAAACTACTGCAAGACGGCGGATATTATAATTTTTTTGCAATACTCATGTTTTGAGGTATTATTTTTGGTTATGTTTTCCTTTTGCTTCATTTCCACGAGTTTCAACAGCGTTCGTAACTACTAACTGTTTTGCAATAAACCTAATGAAGCTAGTATTTCTGTCATGTGATTTTAAAACCCCAATTCACAACCCGACTGAAGGTTCCGAAAGGGTCTTTTATGGACTCATTGTTTGACACTATATGTTATTAAATATGAAATAAATTAATTTTTACAACGTATTTTATAATGCTTGTTCTTTTTCTCTTAAATTCTTCGAAAAAACTCCCTCGTTCATGATTTACGGTTTTTACGTGAAGACGAGACCAAAATAAACGAACATCGGAGGGTGGAAATGTAAAGTTTACTTTCCGAATCGGTGATCAAACAATTTTCGCAGCTAACAAGATCAAATGGGGAGAGGAAAGTTCGGAACGAGTCGAACCGTGCATCAGCATCCCTTCCATCCATCTGCATTCCCTAATTGAAGACGGTTCTCGTTTTCTGTAGTCCTTCGTAATCTTTATTAATTAAGTAATGTTTTCATTTTGCGCGTGTAAATAGCGTGTAATTTGGCAACGAAAGGTTCCCATGGATATTTTAGAAATGAAAAGAATGAAGAAAATTAAATTCTTAAATAAAATAAAATAACTTAAATAGGGTTTAAGGCGATATATTTAAAAAAGAAAAGCAGATATCTAATCATTTACCCAATTGTCCAGTTTTTGCTGCTGGTTGATCAAGTATAGCTGCAGGCGGGATCCCAGTTCATCAGACCTTCCAAAGTTTTGTATCAGTTGTTTCAATCGTTCGCGCTCTTTTTCGTTTAATAGTGGTTGCGCCGTTTTTTCATACTTCATTAGCGTTTGTTCTAGTGGGGGGACGGGAAGCTTCGGTAATTTTACTGCCTGCAAGAAAAACTGCTATTATATTAACTATAATTTTACATTATTTAGTAAATAACATTAGCATTATGTATAAAGTTAAAACATCAAATGTCGTCTCGGTAAATTCCAAAGAAATTACAGATTTTCATAATTCACCTACTCGTGCAGATCTCCATAATGCACCGACTGAAACCAAAATATATTAATTAATTGTGTACTTGGCATGTAAGAATTAAAAATTGTCCCTCAAAATATTATGATATATTTGCAGATAAAAATAATAACCAGGTATCAGAAAGTGAACGTCCCTGGCATCAAGTTCCCCGTGGTGTAGTGGTTAGCACGCCCGTCCGGCAAGCGGGTGATGTCAGGTACGACTCCTTACCGGGACGAAAGTATTTACTTATATCGGAAATTCCAAGGAAAATTACAAATTTTCATAATTCACCGACGGAAGCCAAAATATATTAAGTAACAAAGTAGTTTCTAGTAGGTATATAGTAAAAAGCGCTTTTGTTTTTCAGAAAATACGAATATACATATGTATTTATATTGATTGCTTTTAAAATTAAGGTTATGTTAATTTTAATACGCCACATAAAATGTTTGACTTCAATAAATAATATAATAAATAAACTTAACTTCTTAACAGCGTGGATAAGATTGGTAACAAATTTGCACCATCAGGTTTGCTTCCACATTTGTCTTGGTGAAGGATGTTCGCTGTGTGAACTTTACACAATACTTTAGCTCCATTATAATTCAAATCCGGAAACTCACCGATAAATTTAGTGACTTTATCAGCCAACGGTCATTTACTTTTCTTGTTAGGCATACTTACATACATGTATATTTATAATTATGTGTAACGCTGCAAAAGATTGCGGAAAAACTGTTGCAATAAATCAATAATTTCATTCGCGTCGTGGGCCGCGCAACCATACTTCTAACCTGGCGCGAAATGCTCTGTGCCAGGGTTACTAATTAAAAATTTACTAATAATCAACCAAATATTTAGTTTTAACTCAATACTTATTTTTCTTTAAGGACAGGACTTAAATAAAATCTTTATTGGGTATCTGCAAGCTAACCCTTTATTTAATTTGAGTTTCCAAGAGCATATATTTGCATTGTCATTTGCATGCATTTGTCATTAGCTTAAGTAAAACAAAGCTTACTTTGTCAATTCTGGTTGTTTACTGGTAATAAACAATTTTTCTAAATAACTTAGAAACTAGCGAATTTAGCCTTTGGAAATAAAATATGTGTTACCTGCATTTCTTCGAGTAGAATACGTACATTCTCAAAAATAAGGGTTGCCATTTAGAAAAGTTTTTTTTAATTGAAGTTAGTGTTTGGACTAGGTTTTTGGAACATCTGTATAACATTTTTGATATGAATAAAGAGGAATTTATGTTGTCAATAGAAATCTCAAGACTGGTTTACAAGGATAATACCGAACAAATATTGATGTTTTAATTACACTCTACGTTTCAAGATACTTCTGTTGAAACAGATTTACAAAGTATTCACAGCTACTATAAATGCTTACATGACGCATTGGAAATAGTGGACGAAGTATATACTCTGCTACGCACTATAGATGACGCAAAAAATATTCGCGTTTTAAAAAAGTTGGAAAGTTGGAAATTTTATCACATTACAACAAATTTGTAATGGTACTTCGACTAATCCATTAACTGAGTTCAAAAATTATTTTAATCATACATGTAGTACATCCGTAGATGTCGAACGATCTTTCTCCAAATATAAACACATTTTTTCACCACTGCGAACACAGTTCTACGAGACAACTATTGAAACATATCTAATGCTATCAATTTTTTACGATTCTTATCCACTGGGTTACAATGCTGATGATGGTGCTTCTGCTTCTCATGTTCAGTAATCCCAATGCAATCCGCCAGTCTACTTGATTACGCTGCTTAAGAGGGTGAGTGTTTTACAGCCTTATAGATATTATAATTCTTGATTAGTTTTTTTATTATTATTACTTCTTTTTCGGTATTATAAATATTGAAGAAACCGCACGCCTATAGCGCGACGAACGGTTATCTTACTCTAATTATTACTAGAGCAACGCAAACTGCGCTGAAAGCCAGTGGCTGACGCATAAAAGTTTACACAAAATAAACACGGCTGGGACAATTCGGTATAAGCGTCAGTATAACTGCGACTCGAAAGCCGATCTGTTGTGTATGCATCTACGCTGTCGTATATTATATCGTAGCTCTACGTTTGTTTTGAAAATGTTTCCTACGTCGCGAAAACGACCAAAGTTTGACACAATGAGAGAATTTATTGCAGAAATGCCTGATTTAAAGTGTGATGGCGCTAAAATTCAATGTTTAGTGTGTAAAATAGATTTAATGTGTTGATCGAAAACTGATTGTCTACGGCACGTAAATAGTGCAGGGCATGTTTCAAAAAAAAAAATCCACACGAGATTATGACAAATTTAAATTTAATTTATGTGTTTATTGCATGTAATTTACCATTTCATTTACTAAGGAAAAAAGCATACGTCTCGTTTTAGAATGAATATTCGGACTTTAAGTTACCAAGTGAGAGAACATTACAGAGAGCTGTGCCGTCTGCTCGTGAGCATGTCGAGAAAATAATTAAATCGGGGTTGCAAGATAAAAAACTGTGGTTATGTGTGGACGAAACAACAGATCGTAAAAAACATTCTGTGGTTAATGTAACGGTACGCACAATGGAACCACATCGACCGTCACCCTCAACTTTACTAGCTTCCAGACGAATACAACAATGCACTGCCGAAGTAATTTCAATGTTGGTGGTAAATACATTGGAAAAGTTTGAACTTTCAACAAATCAACTGTTGATGTTTATGAGTGATGGTGCCGCAAACATGCTTGCTGTAGGTCGATCTCTTAAAAAACATTGTGCTAACTTGTTGCATATTACATGTAAAATTCATACTCTCAGTCTCGTAGCAGATAGTATCAGAAAATGTTATCCCGAGGTAGACGCTCTAATAGCACATACAAAAGCTGTGTTTGTAAAATCCCCAAAACGTATTCGGGAATTTTATATACGATGCCCCGGTATTCCTGAACAACCACAACCTATTCTTACTCGTTGGAGAACATGGTTAGAGGCTGCATTTTATTATCTTAAATATTTTGAGAATATAAAGAACGTGATTTTAGAATTCGACCCAAAGGGAGCTGCGGCTGTCAAGGTAAGCCGGTTGAAATTTCGGGATAGTCAAGTTAAAACAGATTTGGAAATTATTCAGAACAATTACGTGGGACTAGCGGATACGATAGAAAAACTACAAAATTCTTCGGCGTCGTTAGTGGAATCTTTGCAAATAGTGCAACATGTTCACGTACAGCTATGCACGATAGAAGACGCAAGAAATGTTTGTGTTTTAGAAAGGTTTGAAAGTGTTTTAGATAAAGACTCTGATTTTGGCACATTAAGACAAATTTGAGAAGGTGCGTCAACAGAACCGTTAAGTTATTTGAAAGATTATTTTACTTACGCAAATATAACGTCACTAGATGTAGAACGTTCGTTTTCGGCATACAAAAACACTTTTTCTTCACGCCGCACTCACTTTGCCGAAACAACTTTGGAAACATATCTAATGTTACAAATATTATATAGACATTATCCACTTTGTGATTTCACGGAGGACTCTTAAAACGGTAAGTGTTTGAGCACGTATCACATTTAATTTATTTTGTGTAAACTTTTATGCGTCCGCCACTAGCTTTCAGCACAGTTGCGTTGCTCTAATTATTACACATACAAAGTTGTAATAGCAACTGAAACACCTGAAATTTTATTTGATTTGATTATGTCGTTTTTTGCATTCATCAAGTTTTTAGTTCATTGCGTTGAAATAGTGTGCCCTACATTTTGTCATCTTTGTTGTACTACTTTTGCATTAAGGAACGTTTGTATAAAGAAGCTAAATGTTGGGGCTATCAATGCTTTTGTCTTATTTTGTGTAAATAATCCGGAAAGTAAAATTGTAAGACGGGAATTTTTGAGAGAAAGAAAAAGAGCTACACTACAAAATCTGCCACAAGTAATGAAACTACGCATACAAGAAATATGCAAAATAGGAATTGAAGCAAGTGTCAGCCAGACAACAACAGGCAGATGCTTCTATTGCACTACAAAAGTTAACCGAGATTCAAGTGCAAGAAGTGTGAAAAGTTCAGGTGCCTAACGCATACAAGTGTGGTATGTGATGACCGTATGTCAAAACTAATTTGATGAAAATTTTTTGAGAATATATGTATTTCTTTATTTTTTTTTCTTAATGAATATTTATGTTTTGCATTTTTTAAATAAACAATGTAACCAAAACAGTGAATTTGGCCAAATTAGATCATTAAGTATGTAAAAAAAACACATTTTTATATGCCGGTCTGTGAGACCGTAGCGGGTAACGATGTTCCAGAAGTTCTAGCAGATACTGTAGGGTTAATTGTGTAAGAATTAAGTATTAAATGATTTTCATTAATAAAGATGAAATTTCTTAAGACGATTGTAGTTTTCTTTCATATAACATAAGTATTTACTTTTTAATTTCTAGGGTGTATGCACCAAATTTGTGGCAATTATTAAATATAAAATGGAAACTGCAAGAATACGGTACTGTATTCTTGTTCCGGTTTAGGTTTTTTAATTGCTGCAAATTTGATACTTGTTAAATTGAAATGAGAACACATTATCACTAATTCAAAATGCGCGCCATTTTCGGTAAGTGATACTAGTGGCGCCCCTGGAAGAATAATTACAAGGCGCCATATTTGAAATTCATTGGCAACAACTTTTGGACATTAAAAAAGCTTCCTATTTCCCTAGTTTTATCTCTGGAATAAGCGCTCTTACTAAAATACTTGCGAGAAGATTTTCCTCTGAACCACTGACAATTTCATAATTCTATTTTTTAAAGCTAAAAGTAAATTTATTTTATATTTAAGAGGGTTGCACGAGTCAAAGTTGCTTTTGACTTTGAATTTTCGATATAAAATTGTTGTTTTTCAATATTCTAGTGCCTGAAGAAGCCCTTATTTAGAGCGGAAATTTGCAATTTTAACAAATAAAGAATTAATCACATGTGGTGTCCATCTTTAACTTAATCCTCGAAATTATTATAGTTTAATTTGAGCGTTAATCGATTAGTTTAATAGATACTTTAAGTGCGTTTCTTTAATATTGCTCCAATAAACTGATTAAGTTATTGGGTGCAATGAAATCTTGCAAATTACCATATTTCATGTGTAACAGATATAAATAAATCGATCGTAGAAACTGTGTTATTCTGGAAAGAGTTTGCACTTGTGCTGGTATTTTTGAACATGCTCTCATTACAAGCCTTATTAAAAATGTATTAAAAATGTTTATTCGTGATAGTGTAGACTAAAAGTTATTTCTTTTCGCTACCACAATGCCTAATGCAAACTTTAAAACTAAAATCACAATAACTGAATGATATTGAGATGTTTTAAAACAATTAAAAGTATTAAATTGGGTGACAATCTGTTCCGTCTACTATTTTTACTTACAAAGATAACTTTTTCTTTAAATTACTTATAGGTATTCGTGTGTCTGTAGTGTATGTATAGCTTTGTTCCTCTTCTGAATCCTAATCTGCTCTTCAATCCCCTTCTACGACTTGTTCGGTTAGATTTTGCGTTGATTTACTTCTTCGAACTGTTGTTGTTTAGCTTTAGCACTTTTTAGCTTACATTTAAGCTTAGACTTTTAAATATAAATTTCTAAATGAATCCTCCAAATGCTGTTTAGTGTTAGATTTTCTGTTTCTATCTTCTTGTTTATGCGTTGTCTGAGTGCTGCCAATCTAACAACTTGATATTTTTAATTTTGATGTTGTGATGTTCGTTTTCGGTACTGTAGATGACATAAAGGATTTTGTTGCTTGGATTCCAAATACAGTGCGTTTCGTATGTGTGTTTATGTCATTTTTACAAATTATATTTCCAAAATGTAAATTACTTAAAATAATTCGGAACTTTGATTATCCTTTGTAAAATAATGTTAATGGAGTCTTTTTTTAAAATAAAAAATTAATAATATAAATTATCAAAATGCCAGAATTCGAATAGTAACCCAAAATAATTCGAATTCTGCAAATTCTACGTTAAATTCTAATACTTTACGAATATTGATATAAAATTGATTGAATGTTAGATGTCCCACTACAATATAGAAAACGTGTTTCCTCAAAAGTGCCTTTCTCCCGTAAATATTCAACATGACAAAGAATATTCTGAGAACTTCATAACTTAAAAATATCTTTTGATCTATTAAGATTGGAAATTACCCCAGTAGTCTACTTAATTTTGCTAACTAACTGTACCTGCCCACGTAAAGGTACAGTTACAATGAGTAATTAGCAAATAATATGTTTACTACTACCATTGGTAAACATATAATTACGAAAAATTCAGCTACCTAAACATTGCAATCGTTGGAAAATACTACGGCAAACTGCTACGAGTAAACATTCTAATTGGGTGTGGTATTGTAAGAATGATTCACGGGATGTTAATTGGGACCTCGCCCCCGTCTACCCCACGTCTGCATGACTGCACCCCCTATATTATACGGTCATGAATATATGGATGATTCTGAAACTGAATTACACGTAGACCGAGCGGTCGAGGGTGTCTGACTCTGAAGAGAGTTCATTCCTAGGATATTATTCACATATTTATGTCGTATATTTAGCAGTTTATAAATTCAATATAAAAGGGAACTGTATATATTTTGGAAGATATTCGTAATCGAAGTACTTTTTGGTGTCTAATGTTTACGGAAATTTTGTTTTCAAGCGGCCCCATTTATAAAAGGTATATGCAACTTATGTTTATCTCCTAATGTATCTATAAAAATATTTCGTGAGTACTAAAAGTATTTGCTCATTGGTTCAAATTATCTAGCGCAGCAGCGGTTCTCAAAGTTTAGGAACCGCAAATTCAATATGAAACTATGAAGGCAAGCTTGTTATTAAAATGTATAGGATGCTGCGATGAGATACTATAGACTTGTTTTTCTAGATATATTAATTAAAAATAATCTGCCTTAAGAAATTCATCCAGAACATTTTGTCATAAACATTTCTGTTTAGGCAAGTTGCTAATAAAAAAAACAAATTTTTAAACAACTATTAATATGTTCTTTAGAATATTTTTCTTACTGTTAAAAAACCTAGTATGCGATGCTTTACAAAATTCTGTTCGTTTGATGTTGAACTCTAATCAACATTTTTCTGCTTATTTTTGCTATTATTTATACATTGCTAGGCATTGTATTGTAAAGGGGGAAAAAATGAAAAAAATGATTTTTCGAAATTAATTAGTTAATGGTACGGTCTGTAGGTCCGGAACTGTTCCTAGACAATCTTTTGGCAATTTAAATCAAAATAGATATCAATTAATGAAGTTTGACGAGTATTAAATTTGAAAAGAGCAAACTAATTTGGAATTGTGACGTTTCAATATAAACCCTATGTTTATAAAAATATACATGAAAAAATGCCTAGTTACAAAACCGAAAATAATGCTAATATAGCATTATTTTTCTTACTAGGCATTTTTTCATGTGTTTTTTATATATCATGGTGAGCCTGGGGGATCATTTGTACGTTGTCTAAGCGCTTAGGCGCAACGACATTTTGTGTTCAGCAGTGTACTGCGGTATGTGTCGCCACGGTCTAGGACGGCATGACTGTGTTTCTTGGCGCTAGGGGGTGCCGGGAGATATTTTTAGTGCTGTTGTGGACATTGGGGGCATAAACCGAGAGGTAGGCACAATGCAGACAGAGCAAAGGAGTGAGTGCTCGTAGCCGCGCTGATGACGCCGGGTAGGCCCAAACATATCCATGTGCAAGTACTCTCTTTTTTCTCTGTTTGTTCTTCTCTAATTGTTCTTGCCAGGAATGATTCCACTAATACCATGAGCTATATTAGCATTATCTTTTCTTATGTTTATACGTTATGTACTGGCGTATTCTTAAACCACCAAACTTGACTTTTACTTCGAATTTATGGTCGAAATGCTTAAAAAATCGAAATGTTTAAATGGTGAATATTTACAAAATAGGAACACAGCCTAACACGCGTTACTTGGATGGATGTTTGGACTAAAAGTGAGAAATTGGCTGGCGTCCCTTCACTGCTTTATTTTATTCACGACAGCGATTGTTTAATCACCGCTAATTTGGATATATACCCCTTTCGAAGTATAATTTGATAATAAATTTCAATCGAATATTGTTATATTTAAAAATAGCATAATGCATGCCATACAAGAACGCAACTGATAGACTGTTTTTATGCTACTCTATGACAATTTACTGACAAACAAGGTGATTACTTGACAAACGATATTTAATTTACGAAATTGTACTAAAAATACAACTGAATTTATTCTTTAAATTATTGTAGCAAAATATTTCATTAAATTGGAAGATTTAGGATGTGAAGAAAATGAACAGAAGGCTAGTTATTTATCCATTCCACCATGATCGACATTGACTGGACTTATAATAATCTTCTAACACCCCCGCACCAGAGATGGAAGCCATAAAAGGAGTTAGAGCCTCTGAGAAAGAACTCATAGGGATCTTGACTTTGAATGGGTGGGCGTATTGAACTCTGGAGCCTCTGAGAAAGAACTCATAGGGATCTTGACTTTGAATGGGTGGGCATATTGAACTCACTATACGTGGCGCTAATGACAACTACGTTCGGTGTTGTAAAATTGTAGCATTACAGTATGTAGGAAAATGTTGATCTCTTCTAGTAGATGTTGAAATTGTATCAATAAGTTACTTTTACACATTATTCTTAATGAATATCTCTGCTAAAACAGATGCTTATAGTATCTAATCGCAGCACTCTATTCATTTTAACAAAGAAGTTTACTAAAGAGGGACACATTTTAGTTATAAAAACATTTCTAGAAGAGCTTTTATATTTGGTTATTAAAACTACACCAATTAGGGCTGTTCCAAGTGTTTCATTAAAAAAATTGAAATAACGTTAATCAAAATTGACAACGATTTCGATGGCCATCTCGTAGAATCTTGTTGGTATAAGCGTTTTTCTATGCCCCGCTGAAAATTGCAAGAAATACTCAATAGAATAAAATTTGAATCATCACTCTAGCATGTAAGACATGATATCGGGCGTTAAAGAAACATAGCATTTCGCACAAATCTCAAATTATCCTAATTATTTTAAAAGCTAAGATAGATATGTATATATAGGGAATGTTGAAGCAAGTTCGGATGAATTACAGAGGGGCATCCAAAAACCTTTTGGAACATTTTTGAAATATTTGGATTTTTTAAAATTATTAATTGGTGGAGAGCATGTGAACTTTTATAACTATGGATATTAACTTGGAAAATCGAAATTTTACGGAACTGGAGTCCCCCCCCCCATTCTAACTTTGGAACGACAGCTAGCGCTTTTAGAAAAAATATGTCGATTTATATTTTTTGTGAACTAACTTCTGCCGTTATCGGCAGTTGTATTTCCGGTGTCACCAGAAGTTACGTCAACTTTCTTATTTTAAACAGAACATCCTATATTTTTTTACGTTTTTGGAAAGATAATCAAAAGACGAATCCAATGATACCACAAATACTTTAACTTAAGAAATATGACGATATGCAGCAATAAAGGTCTTATTAATCTGTTGTTACGCAAAATTGGCTAGGAAAGATCGCCAAATTGTTTCTTATGACGCCAGACTGATCTAAAGAGCTCGTTGCTAAGCAAAGTAATCATAACAATTGCCAAACTGTCAAATCTAAATTCCAAAAGCGTAAATTATTTTTGTTATTTATTATTATTGTAATCTGCATTTGTCATACTTTCATTCTTTGTGCTCGTTATTGTTTTATGTCATTTTATCTTGTTTTGTTCATTGTTGTTTCTCCTTTACTTTATCGAACTTTATTATAATTAATTAATTAATTGTGGTAGGTGTATTTAAATTTACTAGTTTCTGAAAGGCAATGTGCTTAAATTTCAATTTTTTATGTTGATTTTTCAATGGCCTTCGCATGGACGACGTTAGATAAACATCAAGTATCTAATTTTAGTATTCGGTGAATTTGGTAACAATTACCACGAAGTGGAACACAATAAACGCTGCTCTTGTACAGCGGGAAGTATTTGAACTTTACGCTAAGTAAGGATAGATAGTATAAAATTTATAGGGCGAACTGCTTTAACAGAAGATAATATGGTTTAAATTATTGTACAATTTGTTGCACAACCATGGCAAATAAGATGATAATTGTTGCCAGATTTACATAGTATTAAATTTGACCCAGCAATTTTGCATGGTTCGTACTGAAGCCTTCATAAAGGTAAGAACACAAACAACCTAAAAACAACTAATTAATTAATTGCAATAAAGTTCAACAAAGTAAAGAAATAACAGCAATTAACAAAACAAGTTAAAATGAGAAAAAATAATAACGAGAACAAAGAAGCAACGTATGACAAATGCAGGATATAACAACAATAAACAACAAGAATAATTTACGTTTTTGGAATTGAGATTTGACAGTTTGGCGATTGTTATGATCGCTTTGCTTAACAACGAGCTCTTTAGATCAGTCTGGCGTCACAAGAAACAATTTGGCGCTTTTTCCTAGCCAACTTTGACGGCCAAGTTGACAGCTACCGGAATAATGGGAAGATTATTGAAAATATTTTAGTTCAACAGTGCATTTAGGTTTTAATATGTTTCCGAATTTTCAGAATTTTCCAATGGATACTCTTTCATATGTCGAAGGATGCAGTTCCTCGTGAGACAGCTTGTATACCACTATAGGACCTACATACCCACCAAATTTCAATCAAATCGGTGAGTACGGGTTGTAAAGGTCTCGGTATGAGTTTAAGTCAATGTTTTCATGGTTCACTTTATTCCTGTAATCTACATCAACTTTTGGCATCATGGATTTATGTTAAAAATTTATCTCTTCATTCTACTTTAACGCTTGATCCATATCGTATATATCAAGACCAAATCCAAGGGGTTTTATAAATGACCAACAATCACATTAAGAAAAGAAATATCACCAAAATTAATATGGATTAATTTATCATGTTCGATCTAACTCTAGCTTGTACTTAATGGTAATCTAGGTCATGATTTCAAATACAGCTGCGAAAATAGGTTATATTTAATGTAATACCACATAGCATGCTTTATTTATGCGAGCGTTGCACGCTAGAATATATAATAGGTGTACTTCTGTGTTACTGAAGTATGCTAGCGATATGACCATCCACTAAAATTCTGTTTCTTGTTGTCCTTGTAGCATGCAAATATAATAGTATCTTACGTCTAAATCTTAATTATGTATAGTAACACAAATAGCTATATTAACTCCAAGAGTCATTTTTTCGCCTTTCCTATTATCGTATCACTTAACGATCCTAATATAGTCCGACGTAAACGCTTTTAATTTTGCAATTTTACATCTTTTGAAATAATTATATATGCTGGAAAAAATGCTGGTATCTGTATTGTTGAACTGTCTTGAAATCCAATTAAAATTTAAGCGTTCTTTAGGCAATGCAGACAACAATCATAAAATAAAGCATTGCCTGTGTATCTGACATATATATTCAACGTTGTGGTATTTAATTAAGAAGAGACCGATAAGTGTACTAAAGTAGCGTTGTGATTGCACAAGGCGCGACAATAAGGGACTGTATGAATTATTTAAGAGATTCAGAAACCTTGTGGGTTGATATGAAGGTAATTAATACGATTTTGCATAGCGAGTTCAATAGACATACGCGGTGTGGCAATTAAATAACCGGGCTGGTGCTACAAAACATTTTATTGATAACTAATTACATTACAAAGTTTATCCCCTTCAATGTACTCTCCTTGCCGATCTCTACAACGGTACGGTACGGTGGGTGGTCCAACACGGTGATGCCGGATTTCGCAAAGAACGCCTTCACAGACAAGGGGAAATGGGCTGGTGCATTGTCTTTGTGGAGCATTCAGGATTTGTTCTTCCACATATCGAGTCCTCGTCTTCTCACTCGTTCACGTAGGGTAGTTAGAACCTCGACGTAATAATGTTGATTGACTGTCTGAGCTTCGGGGTCCCAGCGGACGTAGACAATTCCACGCGTATCCGACGCGACGCTAGCGTAAGGACTTGACCGGACGATTGCTGCAGCGAAACTGAGCGACGTACAACCGTGCCCATCGAACTCAGGGTGGGGGAAGCATCTACAAACACAGCCATGTTTAAACCTGCCGTGGCGTGCTCGCTGTTTGCCGATAGTAGCACCAGTCCTGTTATTTAATTTCCACACACATCAAACTAACTACATTGTGGCAATTGCTGTAAAGTCGCTTTTAGTTAAAGCCTACATTTTCTATTCAAGTACAATAAATTTCATTAATAAGTTTTGCTAATTATTTTCTCAAAAATGTGGTTCCAGTGTGTGTCTATAGTTTACATTAATTCTGGGTATTTAAATGTGCTTGACTTCAAAACCTTTCAAAGCTAGTAGTTGTGCTTCATTTTGATTCTAATTAAGTTTTGCTCCTGACTGTTGCAGATTTGGGCATTTTCCGTTTGAAAAATATGATTTAGGGAAAAACTTGAAGCTGCAGTTGGAGTTGAAACTGAGGGAGAACCAGAAAGTATATCTTTTGCCATGATATAAATTACGGAAAAGTTATGGAGAACTGATCTGGGAGAAATTAGAATAAAGTAAATAGGGGAAAGTAATACGAAAATAATAAAAAATTAAGTTCTAAACTGCGGTATTGGTACATGGAATATCAATGTAGTATAGCAATATCAAAATAATACTCGTACGTACATACACGCCATCTATAGACGCTAGAATTCCAAATGATATAAATGGGAAGAATGTTAAGCGTATTAAGAATGCAAGCGAATTAATATAGTAGGGATGACATTACATCAAATGATAAATTGTGTGATAGTGTGAATAGTGAAAGTGAGTTGGTAGATTTTCATGAAGTGACGGAGATATGTTTACAGCTTAATTCAACTCTATAAGAAACGCGTAGCGGAATTGGTTGAGAGGATTACTCTATTCCAGAAGGATCATTAACACTTTGCCTTCCTAAAAGCCGAAAGCTAAGAAGAACTAAAGAGCAGTGATGGGTAACGCTGGCCACGAGCGGTACCGCGCATCGGCGTAGAATCAGTTCGGACCGAGAGGAACGGTAGTATTACTTCGTCTGCGGAGCAGTACGGACATTTTCGCTGCCGGTCATTTGCGCAATTGTTTATCTGTCCTAGAAAAATTATGATTTCGTCAGAAAAACGACCGCGGTCGGACAAACTTCGAAAATTTATTGCAGAAATTCCAGACTTAATATATGAAGGTGTAAAATTAAATGTGTAATCTGTAAAATCCCGTTAATGTGTTGGTCCAGACAACATTGTCTACGACACGTAAATAGTGAAAAGCATGTCTCAAAAAGAAATTGCGCACGAGACAATGAAAAATGTATATTTAATTTATGCGTTACGTTTATCGCATGTAATATACCGTTTAATTTACTAGACAAGGAACCATTTATCTGCTTTTGGAATAACTATTCGGAGTGCAAATTACCAAGTCGAACATCGTTACGAAGAATTGTGCCATCTGCGCGCGAACATATTGAACAAAAAATAAAATCGGAGTTGAAAGATCAAAAATTGTGGTTATGTGTCGACGAAACAACAGATCGGAAGAAACATTCTGCTCTTAATGTAATGGCACGCAAATTGGAACCTCATCAATCGGCACCTTCAATTCTATTAGTCTCCAAACGAATACAACAGTGTACTGCCGAAGTAATTTCAAAGTTAGTGTTAAATACATTGGACAAGTTTGAACTTTCAACAAACCAACTCTTGATGTTAGTGAGTGATGGTGCTGCAAATATGCTTTCTGTAGGCCGGTCTCTTAAAAAGCATTCTGCTAATTTGTTACACATTACGTGTAAAATTCATGCTCTCAATCTTGTGGCGGATAGTATCAGAAAATGTTATCCTGAGGTAGACGCTTTAATAGCGCATACCAAAGCAGTATTTGTCAAATCACCGAAACGTATTCGCGAATTTCACAGACTGTGCCCCCGTATACCAGAGCCACCAGAACCTATTCTAACTCGTTGGGGAACATGGTTGCAGGCCGCGTTTTATTATCATAAATATTTTGACAATATTAAGAACGTGGTTTTACAATTCGATACAAAGGAAGCTGCCGCTATTCAGAAAAGCCAGTCGAAATTTCAAGATAGTCAGGTTAAAATGGATTTAAAAATCATTCACGACAATTACTTCGGGCTAGCAGATGCAATAGAAAAATTACAAAATCCTGCGGTGCCGTTAGAAGAATCTCTATAAATAGTGCAACATGTTCACGCACAGCTATGCGCAATTGAAGACGTAAAAAATGTTTCCGTTCTAGAAAAATTTGAAAGTGTTTTTGAGAAAAATTCTGATTTTGGCACATTAAGACACATTTGTGAAGGTGCGTCAACAGAATCGTTAAGTTATTTGAAAGATTATTTTACTTACGCAAATATTACGTCACTAGATGTAGAACGTGCGTTCTCTGCATATAAACGCATTTTTTCCTCATGCCGTACTAGTTTTGCCGAAACAACAGTTGAAACATATCTAATGTTGCAGATATTTAACAGACATTATTCACTTTGTGATTTCACGGAGGACTCTTAAAATGGTAAGTGTTTGAGCACGTGTTATTTAATTTTTATTTAAAAGATGGGCGAAATTATTTGCGGCAGCAAACATCTCTATTAGCAGAATAACTCTAGTGGAACGCGAGGCCTGGTCGACTCTACGCTACTGCGCGGTACCGCTCGTGGCCAGCTTTAGTGATGGGTTTTAAACGTAAATGGAATGCAGAGCCAGTGCACACGTGTAGTAGTTCAAAATAAGCATTAATATGCGAAGAACTAATGGAAAACTAAAACTACGAACAATAAACGTAAAGTTAATTATTCAAGAAATCAATGATTACGTACGTATTACCTTGATATTTTTACAAATAATAAATGTAACTGCGAGAGCAGAATTAAAGGTAGCACATATGGATTGTCTCACGAAGTGTGAAATAATAAAACCTACAAGGCAAAATTACGACTTGCGGTGCTTTATGGACGCGAAAACGTGGGTTACGACCGAAAGAATAGCAAAATCGGTAAGCTGTGCAAACAAAGAGGTTTTTAACTTCGTGGCGAACCCCGAATAAAAAGTAGTGAAAACGAGGCTGTCTATAATGCTTGGGAATTCATGGAAAAGGAAATAGTTAACCAACGAGCCTAGAAATTTGGAAGGAAAGAAAGGAATAAATGAACCAAGGCAAAAGTTTAGCAGATTAGAGCAGATTAGGAAAATGAGTAAGATATGGAAGAAATAAAACAGAAAACAGAAGAAATATGTCTAAAGAGACTTTCGAATTTTATTGAACTAAAAAAACTTGTTAAACTATGATTTCAAGACTGAATAAACGACTAACTTTCTTCATTCTTCATAACTTTACAGATCCAAAAAAACTCAAATTCAATCAATCAATAGTTCGAATAATCCTTTTTTTATGATCCTCCTGTCTAAATAAAAATGATGTACATGCCACACGGGAAAAATTTTATAAAGAACCAAGCAATTGTAGAATAATTTACTACAATTTGTTTGAGAGTGCGCAAATCAATACTACTCGATTGTGGTGTACAAGCTTTAGTTACATATGTTGTAGAAAATGTGTATTAATGTTGTTCTAAATATTGTATTGCATAACACAATATGTATGCAGTGTTCTTATAATTATAATGGTTGAAAGTAAAATGCAATAACAATAACTATTCTTATGAAGCATTGGTCAGCCATGAGAATGTTACCAACACCTGTGTTGTTTCGCACATATGTGATTATCATCCCTCCACACATTCGACAAATTTTGAGTAAATAGATAAACTGGGGAAGACTTTATTCCGAAAGAAATATGAATTGAAATGATTTGACTGTATAAAACCAGATGATTTATTGAGAAAAAAATCCAGTTTTCGTTGCGACATCTATTGATGAATGACCAATACTACCTGGGTCTAATCCTAAGGCAGGAAACATTCGGTTCATGCATTTAGGTAGGCTTCGATAACAACATCGTCTGTACAGATAAGTGATTGTTTATTTATAAACTCGCTTATTCTGCTATTTATTTCGAAAAGGGAAGTTTTACGTCAAAAATTGCCACAATCTTGTCCTGCATGTCTTATGAAATACAAATATAATTGGAAAAATGATACATTTACCTGAAACAATACAATAGAAACTTGACCATAATTTTGAAGTATTATCTGTGATAACCACATGTAATAATTCCGGTTATATAATTTTAATAATAATAATAATATCTTTTTATTCAATATTATACATAAATGTGTCTTGAATATGTCATTCTCTTATAAAGTGTGTGTGTACATAAATAAACAAACATAACAAATAAAAAGAAACATCGCACAACAAATAAACATTGATATAAAATACCAAAAGTACAAAGCTAGGCACCGTATGTAGGTACCGTAATAGCTGTAGTCGGAACAGAATAAAATAAAATAAAACGTGTGAAAACAGTTAAAACTGGTGACGAAAATGCTCGTTTACATTATAAAAGATATTAGCGGTAAGCAGTTCTTTTAATTGTGATTTTAGGTTCTTTACCGGTCGATCTTTTATATGTATTTTAGGTAAGTGATTAAAAATTTTTAATATTTGTGTGATTACACTTTTATTCACAATGCTTTTTGTAGTTTTAATTGGGACAAGATAAGCGTTTTTAATTCCTCGGGTTTCATAGCAGTGTCGAAGTTGTCTTTCTTCAAAAAGCACGTTATTCAACTTCACAAATATCACACATTCTATTATATATATGGATGTAAGCGTAAGTAAACTTTTATTTTTGAACACTTCGCTACATGCGTCTGTTCTCTTCAGACCGAAAATGCTCCGCACACAAGACTTTTGCAGTAAGAGGATCCTTGACACGTCTGGAGAGGCACCCCAGAAAATAACACCGTAACGCATTCGAGATTCAACATACGCATAGTACGCTGATAGGCTTGCTTGTTCGTTTAGGGTTTTTAATATTACGCGCAACGCATAAATGAAGATATTTTAGCCGCCAGATACTGGTGTTTCCAGCTCAGCTCACTGACCAAGTTGTAACTATCGTAGGAAATTCTGATTGGATCCGTTTTGAAGTAGCCAAAATGCAGCAGGGGAGTTTTTTCAATATTTAGTTTTAGGTTATTTTGATCATACCGCACTTAAATTTGTCAACGCCTCTGTTAGATCAATGTCAATCATTTTTTAAAAGTGTTTACGATTACTGATGTATCATCAGCAAATAAGACTGTTTTATGCTGTATTAGCTTTGGTAAATCGTTCACATAAATTAGGAACAAAAGGGGACCCAGTGCAGATCCTTGTGGGACTCCTTTCTTCACAGTTACAGTGTATTAATGACTGCAAGTGATTTTTTTTTTCATGCAGTCGCCCAGTGCAGCATTCAACTCTAGCGTCCGAGTTATTTTCAATTAGCTTAGTGAAGAATATAATAAATGAAATAATAAATATAATAAATGACATAAAGAATTGTAGCAGATGGCAAGGGATGAATCTGGCAGCAGTTTTAGCATGTAACAATGGTAAGTGTAAATTGGAAAAGGTAGACCAAAGCTAGTCATTACGTACGAAATAAGAGTGGGGCGAAACTTTTGTTCAAATTTTTTTAAAGAACACTTCCCAATATAATTATGTAGCACTTCTCATCTTACCTCCTCGTTTAATTTGCTTTCCCGTCGCTTTTCATTGTTTTCGTTGAGGCTTTTGTTAACAAACAAATGGAAGATCATGAGGAGTAGATTGAGGCTACCCATTACTCAGGCGTACTAATCTAGATATAATGGTGCCAACATCCGACAAACGAAAACCTTGATTACAATACGATTAGTATGGTACTTAATGTTGTGTTTGTGGTATATTTTATATGAAGTACGCTTTTACGTCGTTAAGCAGTACTTCATTGTAATTGTCTATTTAGTGTTATGTTTAAGCATCCAACTGAAACAATGTGATTGGAACTGGATGTTTCTTCTACTTGCTTTTATCTGTTTTAATATTTTCAGTTTCGTATCAATTAGGTTAATGTGCTTTTAGTTTCGATAGAAAATTATTTATTGATCTACCTATCCAATTTTTCTATCAAACGGCGATAATGTCAAAGAACTTAAACACGGTTCACAATGATTAGACCCTAGACGCTTGGTCATTAACGGAAACTCCTTTATGACTAGGTCGAACGTTTTTATTTTAATAGATTGTAAGTGTTTGCACGCGACGCGATCATTGTCGGTCTTGGGTCATATTTTCGTGTGGCACCGCGTGCATACACTCGTTCGGTTGGTTAGCCGACATGCTTGCTTGCATGGGTCGGCTTTACGATGTAGATTGGCGAAACGTAACGTGCGTGACTCGCGTGACTGGCGAAATCACGCGATCAGACGTTACCTTAGTCTTGCCGCTACCAGAACCATACATATACGCAATTTCATTCACTTCTAATTGCATGAAACAGTGTGTATAAATAACGCAGTAACTGATACTTGGGAATAATAAATAAACTAGTTGTACGTACTTTGTCTCTTCTTTATAGAAGACTTGTGCAATGAGCTAATAAGTAAGTAAGTAAGTATATTTATTTATATAACAACTAGTGTATATAAACGTCAAAAATAAGCAGAAATTAGTATAACAACAGAGAAAAGGAAAGTGTACTATTAATCAAACAGTACAAGAGTGAAAAACAGAAAAAATAAAAATTACAAAAAGGTAAACTAAGAATAATATACGTATGTAATAACATATAGCTAAATTAATTATATAGCAGAATGAAAAAAAATAAAGTAGAAACAAAGTTTTATTCTTTCTTAACAGACAATACTAAATGAAAGAGAATCAGCCCACCACTGAAACACAATAATAACCCTAAGCCAGATCAAAAAATTCTTTCACAGAATAAAAAAGATGTTGGAGGAGGTAGTCGCGCAATTTCACCCTAAACGACTGAATTGACCGAGAGCTTTTAATAAGGACTGGAATTTTGTTAAAAATTTTAACGCTAATAATATCAGCACCCATACTGGTGGTATGCAACGTACATATAGGTACTCGGAGATGTTCTTTTGCTCGGGTATCGTGAGAATGTGGATCCGCATTGGTTGTATAATTTGATTTATTGCGATACGCATAGCATCCCGCTTCTAAAATATAAATGCAGGATAATGGCAGAACTCCGAGGTTGCGAAAAATGGTCCTACATGAGTCGCGAAAGTGAGCACCAACAATTGCGCGTACAATAGCTTTTTGAGCTAAAAAGACGCGCTTCGCACACGGTGATTATCCCCAGAGCAGAATACCGTATTGTAGTCTTGATTGGATTTCGGCGTAATACAATGACAAAAGTGTTGGTCCGGATACCTGTAGACGAAGACAACGGAACAAATAGGTTTTAGTGGAGATTTTCTTCACTAATTCATCGCAGTGAGAATTCCATGATAAAGTATCTTCTATTGTAATTCCGAGAAACTTGAACTGATTGCACGCACTCAGCTGGTGTCCTGCAAGTGAAAACGAAATATCTTCTATTGATTTTTGTCTGGTGTGAAGTATCATAAACTTTGTTTTTTCTAAACTAAGAGATAGCTTATTCTCGTTGAACCAGTCCAGGAGAGTAGCCAAAAGGTTATTAATGTTAAGATTGGTGTCGTCAACAAGGATAGAAATATCATCCGCGTAGAGTGATATATATATGTCAGATAATAGATAGACAATATCGTTAATGTATAGACTGAAGAGGACCGGTCCCAACACCGAGCCCTGTACCACGCCGCTAACTACAGGAAGATATTCAGAATTGAAAGCTTTGACCACGCCACTAGAATCAGTATGCTTAATCTGCACAAACTGTATTCTTCCTTGAAGGTAGGATGAAAACCAGTTCGCCAACCTTCCCCTTACACCGTATGATTCTAATTTAGATACTAAAATATTGTGCTGGACGCAGTCAAATGCCTTTCGTAAATCGCAAAAAAATGCAATTGGTGCTTTTTTCATCTCAATACATTTCAAAACTTCACTATAAAAATGAAGTAGAGCAGATGTCGTCGAGTAGCCCTTCCTGAAACCATGCTGCTTGTTTGAGAGTACTTCGTATTTATTTAAAAAAGAATTCAATCGGTCAAGATGCAGTATTCAATTATTTTCCCTGTAGCAGATGTTAAAGCCACCGGTCTATAATTAGCGGTATCCGTAATGATTCCCTTTTTGTGTAAAGGAATGATCACCGCAGTTTTCAATACTTTGGGAAATAAGCCATGTTCGAACGATAGGTTTATAAGATAAGTAAGTATTTCCACAAGATACAGTCTAAATTCTTTAAGTATAGCACATGCGATACCATCTGAACCGGTTGAGAATTTGTTTTTTAGTTTGGTCATAATTGTGAGCAGTTCGTCCGGAGAAATAGGAATAAAATACATTGACATAGAGTTGGATGAAAGTATACGACGATCAGTTGATGATGCTGGTATCTGAGCCTTAATTTCCGAAATGCTGTCTATAAAGAAATTATTAAGTTCATTGGCAATGTGCCGGGGGTTATGTATATTTACGCCATTCTTTTCGATCGAAATATTTGGATTACGATTTAAACCGCATGTAGATCGCTTTACGATTTTCCACATAGCAGAAGTTTTATTCTGGCAGTTGTTTATGCAGTAATCGTTATAAGTAATGCGCGCGTTATTTACTAAATGTCTATGGCGACGCTTTGCTTCCAAATATTGGGCGCGCAGTTGTGGAAATGACTTCTGTAAAATGAATAAGTCATTTAATGCTGAACTGGAAGACTTCACTTCATTATTGATCCAAGGCTTTGAAATCTTAAAAGGCGAAACTAGCTTATAAGGGAAAGCATTGTTATAGTGAAATGATAAAATATTTATGAACGCTAGAAACTTCTGCTCTATACCCTCACCGCAATAAACATCCTCCCATGATTCATGCGTTAAATACAATGCGAACTCGTTTTTATTAACGTTATTAAATATTCTCCTTTCAATGATTGGAGCACCGCGGTTTGTAGTTAAGTACTCTCGTTGGATATCTAAAAGGATGCATCTATGATCAGACAAATGGACGTCGAAAGCAGTTGTGTATGTATCTAACGAGATATTGCAAAAAACATTATCGATGATTGTGGCAGAGTGTTGTGTAACCCTAGTGTAGTCAAATACCGTCATTTTTAAGCCATAAGTTGCCATTACATTTATAATAGATTGCTGTTCTGTGGAAACAATTTGAAAGTTAACATTAAAATCGCCGGTAATAAAAAGTAATTGGTCATTATTACAGATGTAAATATTGTGCAGTAGGTTTTCCAAACATTCCAGAAATATATTAAAATCAGACTGCGGTGGTCTATATAAATTTATAATAATGAAATTTTTGTCAGCAATACGACACCTCACTCCACATACCTCGAAAGTTTTTTCATATGTGTAAGTCGACAAATCTAACACGGTCACACGAAGATCCGATCGAGCGAATATGCAGCTGCCTCCTCCAGTAGAAGAAATTCTAGTAACTTGGCTGACTAATTTATAATTCGTAAAAGAAACATGTTTTAGTTCATCGTGTTTCAGCCAAATCTCAGTAAAACAAATAAAATAGGTAGAATAGTTTGAAATTAAAATTTCCAACTCATTGATTTTTTTATTTAAGCTACGTACGTTAAGTAAAATTAAAAAGTTTATATAACTGCAGGATGATTCTCTCTCTGACTTTAATTGCTATTCAGAATACATTGTGATGGATTTAGATTTTTCAACTAGATTCTTGTAACAGTTACAATTACGATCAAAAACTGTATGATTTACATCATAATTTGTTTTAAATTTAGAATTGGTCTCCGAACAATTTACACATTTAAAATCGACAGATTTACAGTCCTTTAGACCGTGATTACCTGCACATCTAGGACATACCACTACTACCGTACAGTTTTTAGAGAAATGACAAAATTTTGAACAATTGTAACATCTTACAATGTGGAAAGACTCACGAACTCTACATCTTCGCCAGCCGATATAGAGGAATGACCTCTGCAGAATGGAATTATACAAAGATGGGTCCACTTCCACTATAACATCTACATCCGATTTTTTGTTGCATACACGCACAATTTTCATTACTGTCGAATCTGACTTTTCGATTTTATTTTGAAGAAACACATTACTAGAAAATTTGTTATGGTCCACTATATCGTCGGCACTCACGCTGTATACAATAAGTTTAGGATTCACCTTTTTCGGTTCAATAGTGTTATAAGATTCGCCCGTTCTACTCACAATGCTCGATTTCAACAAGCCTAAGTTTTTAGAGTCATTGCAATTAATTAAAACACTCCCGTCTTTTCGCGGCACCACTCTATTTATCTCGATCGACAAAACAGCAGGATCAATAGCGCGTTTTAAGTCCTTGCATGTATCGGCCGAAGATTGTTTATTTTTTGGTTTGACAATAAGGACGTTTTTTGATGTCGAAGTATGTGAAACTTGGCATTTAATTTAAATGTTTTTTTGAATTTGGGAACTGTTCTTCGTAAATGTTGTGGTATGTTGCAGTGCAAGTGTGCATTTGAAGAAATGGGTGAATTTTACCCCATTTAAAGAGATAAAATTCACCCAATTTGGTGGGAAAACAGGAAATGGGGCAATTTTATCCTAAAGGATCGGAATGTGGGCTAAAATTCACCCAAAATGACGTATGTGCGAAGACACAACTTGCAGAAAATACAGTCCTTGTGTATGTTCCACAATAACGCAAACGCATGACTGTGCATCATAATCGGTCGTCACCGCTATTGCGCCATAATCTGGTATTTTTAGTGATTGCAAACGAATTATAGGTGCATAAATTTTAATTCAAGAGGTAAGTAAAAAACCTGTGACTTAATAATCGACCACGACACAAATGAGCAATATCCTATAAATGCGATTTCTAATCTGCTTCCAAATTCACCTTGTAGAGTGGGACTACTGAGTTAGTTTCCTCTATGTATTTAGCCTGAGAAAATTTACAAAGAAAGGTCGCAATGGAAACCAGAACATTGAAAAAACGTTCTTGAACCGCAACCAAATGTTATATAAACATATCAATGCCCTGCAAAAAGAACGTGAAAAGGAACGCCTCATTCAACATTGTAAAATCGTTTTCGCAAAAAAAGGGAAAAGTAATGTCTCATTCAACGTTGTCAAATCATTCAGAGTCAGCGTGAAAAGCAACGATGAACTCAACGTTGTAAAATCGTTTACAATTAACGTCAAAATAATGTTACCTTTCAATACGTTGTTTGTAAGCGTTAAAAAACATATGAATGTTCCGAAAAAAGTTTAGATTTAGTACATCAAAATGACCATTGTACATAAATATAACGTGAGCACCATAACGCGAGCCAGAACTTATGAACAGGATAATATATGCTTAACCATAAATTCCGCTAGCGCGCCAATTTATATACATTTGGTGTAATTTTCGAACAAACACGAACATATTGTTTGTTTTGTAAATACTCTTTTCAACCAATACTTCTGTAACTATTACTCTAATGCGTAAGCAATAGTATTTCATCTAATTGCATTGCTTTCTTCTATTTTTTAATAAATACACATGTGCAACCAACATTAATGTTAATATAGCTCATGGTATTGGTGGAATCATTCTCGGCAAAAACTATGCGAGCAGGGAAAAAAGCACTAACACACGGATAAATTTCTGTCTACCCGGCGTTATCAGCGTGGTTTTGAGCAGTATTTTCTGCTGCCTGCATTGTGTTAACGTCTCAGTTTGCGCCCACCAATCTCCAAAAACAGCACTGAAAATATATCTCGGCGCTACCTAGCGCCAAGAGACACAGTCATACCGTCTTAGAACGTAGCAACATAAACCGGAGTACATAAATTAAGAAGTGAATACAATGCAGGCAGCAGAAAATAGCGCTCGAAACCACCCCGATGACGCCAGGTAGGCATGTCCGTGTGTCAGTGCTTTTCTTTATGCCCGGATTGTTTTTCCCGGGAATGTTTCCATCAATACTGTGAGCTACGTATATTAGCATTAATTTTGGCTATTGTTACTAGGCATTTTTTCATGTGTATTTTTATACATCATGGTGAACTTAAGAAGTTAATTTGTATGTGCAGTTGCAGTAGCGCTTAGGCGCAACGCCGTCTTGTGTTCAGCAGCCCATGAGCTGCTCGATGGGAGGAAGGATTTGTGTCGCTATGTTCCACTGGGGATGAATTGCAGTATATTCCATAATAGAAGCTTTACTTGACCGCATTATGAATGTGGGTACAGCAATAAAAAGTAATCTCGACATTATTTAACGTGCAATCCATATCAATTAAAAAGAGTAAACAAGTGCGCTGAACTTGGTGGTGGTATTTTTGAAAATGTTCTTTAATTATCTATTAATTCTAATATTTCTTTTTACTAATTTTTCTCTTCAACACCGATTAAATAAGTATTTATTTAAAAATTTAATTTGCTTTTATTTCAAGAAGAGTTGACAATCGAGCTCTAACTTATGGGTTTACTTCCCATTCCTCTAGGTTCACCTTGTACAAAGCAGTAAGTAAATCGAAAGAAGCGTGATAGGTTTTAGAGCAGTTGACTAAAACATCATATCGTGTACGTTTAGAGAATCATAATTAGAGTTGTTCAATTTGCGCCAACAGCCAGTGGCGGGCGCATAAAAGCTTAAACAAAATAAATGTTCAGAAATAAAATATAATACGTACTCAAACACTTACCGTCTTAAGAGTCTTCCGTGAAATCACAAAGTGAATAATGTCTGTTAAATATCTGCAACATTAGATATGTTTCCACATTTGTTTCGACAGACCGAGTGCGGCATGAGGAAAAAGTGTGTTTATATGCAGAAAACGAACGTTCTGCATCTAGTGACGTTATATTTGCGTAATTAAAATAATCTTTGGAACAACTTAACGGTTCTGTTGACACACCACAAATTTGTCTTAATGTGCCAAAATTAGGATCTTTCTCTAAAACATTTTCAAACCCTTCTAGAACACAAACATTTTTTGCGTCTTCTACCGCGCATAGCTGTACGTGAACATGTTGCATTATTTGCAGAGATTGCACTAACGACACCGAAGGATTTTGTAATTTTTCTCTTGCCTCCACTAGTCCGAAGTAATTGTTCTGAATAGTTTTTAAATCCGTTTTAACCTGACTATCTTGAAATTTCGACTGGCCTTCCTTAATAGCCGCAGCTTCCTTTGGATCGATAAAACCACGTTCTTAATATTCTCAAAATATTTATGATAATAAAACGCAGCCTGTAACCATGTTCCCCAACGTGTAAGAGTAGGTTCTGGTGGCTCAGGCATATAGGGGCACAGTCTGTGAAGTTTGCGAATACGTTTTGGGGGTTTGACAAACACTGCTTTTGTATGCGCTATTAAAGCGTCTACCCCAGGATAACATTTTCTAGTACTATCTGCCACATGACTGAAAGTATGAATTTTACACGTAATATGTAACAGGTTAGCATAATGTTTTTTAAGAGACCGGCCTACAGAAAGCATGTTTGCGGCACCATCACTCATAAACATCAACACTAACTTTGAAATTACTTCGGCAGTACATTGTTAGACTCGACTGGAAGTTAATAGAATTGAAGGTGACGATTGATGTGGTTCCATTGTACGTACCATTACATTAACCACAGAATGTTTTTTACGATCTGTTGTTTCGTCCACACATAACCACAGTTTTTATCTTTCAACTCCGATTCAATTCTTTTTTCAACATGTTCACGAGCAGATGGCACAATTCTTTGTAACGATGCCCGGCTTGGTAATTCCTTGGTACAGTCCGAATATTTATTCCAAAAGAAGACATATGCTTCCTTGTCTAGTAAATTAAATGGTAGATTACATGCAATAAAGGTAACACATAAATTAAATTTAAATTTGTCATAGTGTTGTGTGAAATTTTTTTTTGAAGAATACTGTTTACTATTTACGTGACATAGGCAATCCTTTTTGGACCAACACATTAAAGGGATATTACAAACTTCACATTGAATTTTAACGCCATCATAATTTAGGTCAGGCATTTCTGCTATAAATTCTGTAACTTTGTCCAACATTGGTCGTTTTCGCGACGTAGGCAACATTTTTAAAACAAACGTAGAACTACGAAATAGTATTTACGCCAGCGTACATGTATACACAACAGATCCGGTTAAGACTCACAGTTATACTTAGGGTTGTATCGAACCTCCGCCACTGCCCGTTGGCGCTAGTGAGTAACTCTAATCATAATACACTTTGATACCTAACACTCATTCAACTAACATTAAAATATTACTGTTCATATCCAGGCATAAAGTATTCAACTGAATACTTATAAATTATAGGTGTACATTGTAACGTAATATAGGCAACAGAAGAAAATAGTGTTCAGAATACGTGCAAAAACATCGACACATAATATGCTTTACCTGTATTCGTTTAAGCAGTTGAGCATGAAGGATTTTCATCGCTATAACGTTTATTAAGCCAAGTATTTATAAATATTAGACATAAATGTGGACGGCAAAGTCACTTTATCGAGCTTTTTCGATTTAAAATATGCATGAGAATAATAATCATCAAGGAGGCTACTATATTGTGAAACGGGTTATGCCTGCTACACGTTACGTCAGTTCTATCGATCCGTCGACCAGTAAACTGCGCGTTTACATTAGGTAGACCCGTCGGAATGCCCGAGCTTTTCAGTGTAGCTTTTCTATCGGAAAAACATCGGAGAGCTGCATTACTGTATCTACACTACGAATTCATTTTCTATGACGTTGTGTAATACTACTAACGCGATTTATATTTCATTTCAAGCGAATATCGTTTCAAGTAAAATGAGAGCAGTATTCGACCTTTGTAGTTCCGCGTTTCACCGTTCTAGCGCTACGACTGACCCTTTACACCTTATATATAAGTATATAGAATGTTGCCATCTATTCAGTCAATAATCGTAAAATATTTTGCGCCTTAATAATTAAGTGCAAGCAACATGTATTTTCTATTGCAGTATTGAATTAGAAATCGTAGAATTAATTAAGTTTCCATTTTGAATGAGTTTGTAGTTAATTGGTGAATAGTAGGCTGTATGCGATTCGTTTTTATATTAGATCCTAATGTTGTTTTTGTGTAATAACGGGTGGAACGAAAGTTGTGGGACACAATTTGCATATCGGGCATATAAGTGAGAAATAACTTTGAAGAGCGAACTATGGCCAAACATTAACGTGGTTATCCTGTTGATTTACATCACGTGTCGTTTTTTCTTTATGTCGTTGTAAAATTTCTTACAAATATTTAAAATTTAATTGGCAAAATACTTAAACGGCAAATTCTACACCCATTTGCAAAAGAAAATATTTTGCGAGCTAGAATACATCCAAATTTAACTTCAAAGGATTCCTCGATGTTGCCGATTTTTAAGAAATATTCTTTTTGCTGGGAATAAAATCATCATTACGGATGATGAAAAATCTTTTTCCACTTTCTCACGCGGATGTTTTTGGTAATGCTGGTTGTTACACAAGAAATATTAGTGAGACACCCGACGAAGTAAAATATATAAAAGGCAAGAACCAATTTCCCAAAAAAGGTATTAGTCTGGTGTGCTATTTCAGAGAGAGCGATTTCTAGACTCGCCATTTTGCATGTGAGAGGAGATAAAGAGGTGAAGAAACTATGTTTTGGCAAGACCTAGATTCAAGTCATTACTCCCGAGAAACAACATAATTGTTGGAAGCGCACAACATACCTTTTGTGCTTGATGCACATAATGCGCAAACGTGCTTCAAGCTAGGCCTATTGAAACATTTCGGTCTTTATTGGCTGAGGGAGTTTACAAGAATGGTTGGGAAGCCCAAACTAGGAATTAGTTAAGGAACAGGAATTCTGGAAAAACCCTGAATCTTGCCAACGCGTTATGCGAGGCATCAAAACAAAGTTGCGTCAATTGGAACAATTTGGACTACTGAGTGTTATTTAGGTTATCTTTAAGGAGTGTCGACTTTTCCAATTGGAGTGTAAAAAATTGATTTAATTAAAGTTTTTCAAAAGCGCAAAATATGTCTTTGAAAAAGTCTCAAAACATTCGATCCACCCGTTACATAAAGTTTTTCAGCCACAGATATACTACGGTACATAAGGATTCATTTATAGTCGCGAGTCCCATACATATATCGTATAATGTTGTCGCTTGTGCTAGGAGCGTCCTTGATTCGCTTCGCACGCTCCCCACCTTATACTTTCATAGCGGGGAAACTTTGTAACACTGTCCATATATTTTAGCGGTGCACTCTGCAGGCCTAGTAGGCCCATAGCTTGCTTTACTATCTTCTGCCATTGTTTCCTACTGTGCGCTTTTCGGTTCCATTCGGGTACTCATATGAATGGAAGAAAGAAGTGAAAGAAGATCTAAGAAAGATCTTCGTCCACATCTTTCTTCCATCTCAACCTTGGCTTTTCCTTTATTCTTTTTCCTCCTACGGTGTGTTCAAGTACTGCCTTGGTCGCCCTTCCCTGTTCCATCCCTTCAATGTGTCCTGCCCACCTTAACCTTTGCGCTTTAACTGGACCTATTATGTCTGGTTCGTTATATAGGACCTTTAACTCATCATTGGATCTGCTTTCCCATCTTTCTTCTACCTTTCATCCACCATACATTTTCCTAATAATTTTCCGTTCTCATATCCCCGGATATGTTGTTTCTGTTCCAGCTTTCCCATTGTCCACGTCTCATTTGCGTATATCATTATTGGCCTGATTACTGTTTTGTACACTGTCGCTACGTTGCTTGATGTTACAAGTGTTTTTTTCAATCAGTCACATTAATAATAATGTCACCGTTATAAAAAGGAAATGGCGAAATGACCATAGAATGGACGTTGCAATGTCAGGGGAATTCTAAAGCGGTGGGATTTTTTAATATCAACTTTGAACCATTGCTAATAAATAAAGTGGTCTATAATTTAAGTAATGAACAATCTTTTGTGAAGTCTTTTGTGGGTAACGTTTAAATCGGATATACGAGGCAGGCGCCATAAATTCTCGGCCTGATATAAAAAAAATAAACTTGGTAAAATATAACAATTTTTATTTTTTAATATAATCTTCTCTAACTTCAATATATTTATTACAACGGTCGGTTGATAATTCTATACCCTTGTGAAGATAATCTAAAGTTTTTCTCAAAAATGTTATAACTGCTTGCAACTCACAATCGTCCTTAAAGCGATTCCTTTTTGGATAGAGGATCATAATACAGAACCATTGTTTCATCTCCTGTGACAATGGACTCCAAAATCTGTTTCGGCTCTTCTCCACACATGTTTAAAAACGAGCGCGCACATTCGACCTAACGTTCACGTTGGAGAGCAGAAAGAAGATGCGATACCCATCTTGCATTAATTTTATTCATACTCAAATTCGGCGAATACTTGTTTTAGAAATGTTAGACGTCACTGCTAATTCCTTCAATTTCATTTCATCAATAATTGAAATGTGAGGCGTTATCAGTTCAATTGGCCGACCATCTCATCATCTTCAAGGGATTCTTGCTCAAAACGGAAATATGTGCTCACTTTTTTACAGCGGAATATGAAGGAGATAAGTCACCATAAACGCTGCCGATACGTTGTTTAATGTGATTAGGCGTATGCTCATCTTTTGTTAAAAACTTAATAACCGCGCGGTACTCAATTTTTGAGACATATTCATGCACGTTGTCTGGCTGGCTACTAAAAACTATAACTCTTCGAGTCGTAATATGTATAATATAAGCCTCGCACATGTGCAACTATGACGCAACGGAGTTTGAACACGCTAGAACCTGCATAAGCCTATCAGGCCGAGAATTTATGGAGCCTACCCCGTATGTATATTTATAGAAACTTTTTTACTCAAAGTAACGTTACTGTCAACCGTTAAAACATTGACGGTTCGTTCTGAAACACTTTGTTCTTTCTCTTGGGGAAGAAGATGAGAAAATGAATATGTCTTAATACTGGGAAATCTTTAAGATGTATAGCCCCCACTGTTTTCGTATGATGATATTTGTGAAACGTGTAGACTAGCTACATTTATCTTTTTATTCGTTTTCGAAAGTAACAAAACTACCAAACATAGATATTGTAAATAAAATGAGGAGGTACTTTCAACTTATGAAGTACCATACTTTGCACCTTCTTGACTTCCACTTAGATCTTTTTTCTTAGAAGCAAGGACTTCTAAGCAATGAGTATAGAAATCAAGGTTAGTGAAAAGATGGAGTTGATAATATATTAGCAGATGTTGTTGGTGTTTAGTGAGTTACTAGTTTTTCGGCGATTTGCGTGACACGAAAGTGTCGCTTGACCGAGAGTCAGAATGAGGATTCCAATCGGTTGGCGAACGGCGACGTGTCGCAAAAGAATGATCATTTCTAAGTATCCGATGGTTACAAGGATTGCGAAATCTATGAATTTATTTTAGCGACGAAAGTAAAATTATACAAAGCTACGGTTATAGAAAAAGAACTCAAGGTGAGTGATATCTAAAATTAAAAGCACATGGTAATAACATAGTCATGTAGGTAGCGGCATACAGTTTCATATTAATAAGGTTATCTATTAAGCAATGAAAGTTAGTTGTTTCAATACTAAAATCAATGATTATGTAGTATTGTAATTTACATTGTGTTCACACAACCTATATTCAGTATTATAGTTTATTGATTTTTTTTTCATTTTCTTTATTTATGTTATTTCCACATAAACATTTAAATAATGTTCAAATTTCTCGTGACTAATATATAACAACTAAATCTTATTATTCTTGTTTTCAGTAAAACTATTTTAGCTATTACTAAATGTTGACCAGCTGTAGGCCTTGACTAACTTTACGTTGTAATACTACGCAAGTTTTCCTCGTTAATCTCTTACGTGCGCGACCCTAAACCTGCCCCGACACACACGTTAATTATTTATATCGAATGGAGGTCTTGTTTATTTAATGGCGCTTTCACCCCATTAATAGCAACCCCTCAAATCCGAAGCGCACTTTTCTACCTGCTTTATTAAAAATTAATCATCATTTATCGTCTGAGCTAAAAACATTTTTCATTCGCAACGTGACATTTTTCAGGTGGTGTTTTATTTCTTCGTACCACTTTCTTGAAATTCCATGAAATTGACTTATTATCGTTATTAAGCTTTATTTGCGTTAGTTCTCAAGAATTACCTTTGATACTTGTTATTTAATTTTCGTTCGAAGTAGGAAACAGGTGATTCAGGTCAGGGGAATAACATGTATATAGCAATTACAATTATATAACGCAGTATTATTTTTCTCAATAATCACCTATTTATAAAGCTTGTAACACTCTAAAAAATGAACTATTAAGTGATTTAGGATAAATGTGAGTTATTCACATATCATTCGTTTCTTGCGGCGTTGTTTGACGGTTATTTTACGCTTATTTTAGTTTATTGAAATACAAATGTATGTACTTTTAAACTGCGATTTACCTATTTTCCATTTACTATTTAGTTTGGCGTAGGAAGGTAGATCAATAAAATAAAAATAACTTTTCGTTCTTTATTCGCTGCCGATTAGCATTTAATCTCCAATTGCTTAGAACTAATGAAATTAATATTAATAAAGCACCAAGGAGTATGGCGGTCGTTAGGAACTAACGCGTGGTTTGATATCCGGATGACCATCAACGTTCAAACTCTTAAATTTCAACCAATATTTCGCTTAATTCAAAGCTTTATCTAGGTGACACTACAAGTCAAATGAACAAATATCAGATTATACAAAATGAAGTAATTAAGCTATAACTTACAATGAGCTACAATATGTAAGAAACTCAAAGGTGTCTTTAGATTCATTAATATATTACACTATGCTTTTCAGAGGCGATGGTTGCATTTCTTCGAAGCTATTTGGTTCGGAGAAGGCACGAGGTTTCTGTGAATAATTCTGTTGCAGATGAACTATTTCTTGAATTTGGTTTGTCGCAGGTGTCTATGTTGGGGTCATATTTATATATTATATACATTTGTTGTCTTCGTAAACATTTGAAGTTCTGTAGGTGTGATCATTGAAAAATACTGCTTATTATATAGTTTTTATTACTACTATTATTAATAATGATAGTAAGGACTGTGGGGTAGTATGGCAAACAAATACATTCCAGACACACTCCGCACCACACAAATTATTAATTTCTTCAGCCACGTACCGATGGATCGGGACGTGGTGAAAATGAAGACCCATGTGTCTTCTAAACGGCCTTTCCGAGTTAATTAATAATTTTTGGGGTGTATGCCGAGAATATATTTGTTTTGCACTACTATTATTATTAACTTTATAAGCTGTGTGTATTTCCAAACACAAATGTTCTTGAACCACACATGCTTTCCTAGTTATTTGCATAGAAGCCGTCAATCCCCGCTCCCTCTTATTGCTAAATTCTGTTAATATCTTGCTTGGGTTGTCTTCATCCTGTATGCTTTTAATTACGGATGTGGATAACCCACATATAGAAAGGCGTAATATAAATAACATTGTACAGAGCTTGTTTTGCTACAAAATGAAATTGCACATATTGAAATGCCTTTGGCTAATTAGTTGATTTACTACCTCCACGAACCACCCAAAGTACATTCAATATCTTGGTCGGCTCCTTCTACAAAGCTTTGAAAAGCCAAAGAGTTGTGGTACCAATTTAATTACTATATCCCCGATATGGAATTGTAAAATGCAAAGTTTGCATTAACCTTTTTAATATTCAGATGATTCGTGTACAACATTATAATGTTAATTTTCCTTTAATTTGTGTTATTATGGATTAATACAATCAAATCACCATTCTTAAAACCTAGTTCTTTGAATTGTAAGAGAATTAGAACATCACGGACATTTGTTTAAAAAGGTAAAACAGCAACATTATGTGACTACATCGGTAGTGTTTCGAAGTATAGTAACTGGTCATACTTAGATTAAAAACAGTCTTGTTTACCACCTAAATAACTGGAAATCAATTATCTCTTACGTAAGACAAAAATGTTGACGTACACCTGTATATTTTAGAATCTAACACTTTTTCTACCGCATCAAAATTTGTCATCTCTTTTCATTATAATAGTGTACAGCCTCGTTACTTCCACATCTAGTACTCCAATGTTTTGATTGTAAGTTGTACAAGGAAAACAAGTTTACCCTGTCCGCATTATAAATGCATTCGTGTCGTGGATACATTACAAATGTTGTTGTTCTAATGTGAACTCGGAAGAGGGTTCTGCCCTTTTTCAGATAGGGTGACGTGAGAATTCCGCTAGCTTAGCAGGTGTTTGCGGTGTTGATGACACATACAACACTACCGTCTTATTTCTTCGCCATAACAATAATAATAGCGCACGGAGAAATAGATGTCTGTAGAGACGGAATAGGAGAGACGTTTCGTATTCTAAGAATTTATATGGGAAAATAGAAAATAATGCACGTTTGAATTTCCAAATCAAAAACTAAATGCATCTCTCGCGTTCAAGGAAAATATGTACATTCGTCTATTTAGCTCGTGGAAGGTTTTGCATCAAGAGATATTTTCCCGGAACATAAGAACATTCTTTATCGACATTTATATCTGCTGTTAGTAGACAAACAGAAAAGCAGTAAAACTCAATTTACCGAAAGTGCAATATCACCTTATTAGCAAGAGATATTTAACCCAACGATAGGAGCATTAACATTAAGAAATGTATGTAGCACTTCAGTTTTTCTGGTCCTACACCAATTTTTCAGTTTTGTATATATATGCATAGAACCCTAATGAAAACAGATGAGTTTGAAGCGATAATGAACGTTACTAGAAAGAGCGTGGAAAGCTTTCAAGAAAGTTGTAAAGAAATTTCTGGGAAATAATAACGACCCAAATCATGTGCATATTGTGGAGAACATGCTGGATACATTTAAAGCATCAGGTTGCAATATGAACGTTAAAATCACTTTTGACATGCACACTTGGACTACTTTCCTTAGTGATGTCAGTGAAGGGCAGGGTGAGTGATTCCACCAAGATATTAAAGAAATTGAGAAAAGGTATCAGGGGCTATAGAATACCAACATGATGGCGGACTATTGTTGGATGTTGAAGAAGGATGTTTCTACGGTCGAGTAGAAGAAAAAAACCAACATTGTGGGTAAAAATGAATGATCGAAGAGCAAAGTGTAATTCGTGTTCCTTTTGCTATTTTTTGTATTCCTTTTATTAAAATTGTGTGTTTCTATATATTTTATAAGTATGATATAAAACATACCTTTTTATATGCATTATACTTATGAATGTAGATTTTCTGTTGACATAAATCTTATGTGCTATAACGAAACTAAATACAGATTTGAAATTAGGGACACTAAATTACCCAAGTTCAGTTAAAAACAGCAAGCACTTCACATTCAATAAGGTGCAAAAACGCTGTGAAGTCAGTAGAGCCCGGTAACTGGAAAGCAATCGCAGCGGCGGTGGGCGGGAAGGGCTGGTCGATTATGATACGACACGACAAATCATCATCACTTACTTTAGTTTAGCATTGGATAGCGGATAGGGCGTGTTGATTTTATTCATATAGACGTAGTTATTATTTAGTCTAGTGCGTTTTGATTTTATTGATACAGACGTAGTCATTAATTGTAGTTTTTAGAAGGCTAAAAAACGACCCTTTCAAGACATAGTAAATAAGTTTATTTCTGACTTTCCCTGTTTTACAACAGGAGTAAGATAGTTTGTAACGTGTGCAAAATACATTTGATGTCAAATAAGAAGTGGAACTGTACAAGATACGTAAATTCCGCACAGCATAGGAAACAAAAATTGGTCATGCCACCGAGATGTGCATTTTTTTTTGATGTAATTCTTATGTTGATAAACTGTAATTTGCCACTAGGCTTACTCGATAAACAACAGTTTAAGGACTTTTGGGACAAATACAATCCCGAGTTGCGGTTGCCAACGGAGAAAACGGCACATAAGTATGTTGCATTTGTACGCGATGATGTGGAAAAGAAAATGAAACGCATATTGAAAAAACAGCTTCTTTGGTTATGTGTTGACGATACAACAGACTCTAAAAAAAATTCAATTGTAAATATTATCATACGCATACTAGACCCTAGTAAACCTACATTACCACTGTTACTAGCTAGCCGAAGACTATAAGAGTGTACTGCTGCAGCAATTACGAAGGTTGTACTTAGTACGTTGGAAAAATTTCAAATTTCAAAAGATAAAGTGTTGATGTTTATGAGCGATGGCAGCAGCGATAATGCGTTCGGTAGGCCGTTTCTTCTTGAACATGGTTGCAAGTGTTTACATGTTACGTGTAAAGTACATGCTTTACATCTTGTGGCAGAAACCATTCGACAATGCTCTCCCGAGGTAGATGCATTAATAGCAAGCACAAAAAAAGTGTTTTTGAAATCTCCCAAACGCCTACGATCATTTCACACAGAGTGTCCTGGTACTCGTCAACCACCGGAACCAATTCTTACACGTTGGGGAACATGGTTGCAGGCAGCTTTTTATTATGCTGAACATTTCAAAATAGTAAAAGCTGTTGTTGCATAATTCAATCCTGCCGAAGCTGCAGCTATTAAGGAGAGCCAGTCAAAGTTTCAAGATATTTCCGTTGAAACAGATTTGAAAAATATTTGTAGCTCCTATAAAGGTTGCTATCATGACATTACAAAATGGTGTATCAATGAGTCTCTGCAAATTAGGACGGAGTGCTACACAGCTACTGACTATACATGACGCAAAATATAATCGCGTTTTAGAAAAGTTCGAGAGTGTGCTACAGAAAGATCCCGATTTTAGCACACTAAAACAAATTTGTGATGGTGTATCGAATAATCCACTGACTAAGTACAAAGAGTATTTTAGTCATACATGTATAACATCGGTAGATGTTGAACGCTTTTTTACAAAATATAAACTCATTTTCTCACCACGGCGAACATCGCTCACCGAGACAACTGTGGAAGCACATCTAATGGTGTCAAGTTTTTGCCACTCTTATCCATATGATGTTAATACTGATAATGGCGCTTCTAGTTTTACTGTTCCGTAGCCAAGGCTGCTTAAAAGGGTGAGTGTTTCACTACTTTTCACATATTATAATTATGTATTGGTTCTGTTATTTTTTTTCTATTTTCTTACTATGGTTTTTGTATACTAGGCAGGTACGGCTATGGCACGGCTCTCTGTTACTGGGCTCTAGTAATAACTAGTAACCTAATAACTGTAATAAGTGTAATAAATAATAAATGCCTATTTTTTGCGCCTCTTTTTGTCTTTTTTATTGCCTTTTTACCGCCTATTTCTATAATTTTATAGTGCTATAAGTCCGGGCTTTAGTAATCGGTAATATATGATAATAAATTCAAGTCATCGTTTAGAAACCAGAAGCAATCTTCTTGATTAATTTTGTCATTTGAAGGCCCTGATAGTTTTGCTATATAGAATATTGGATAGCAACTCCATTGGAGTTTTTTAGTAGTAATAACCGTTTTTCACATCTTTATTCACGTGATAGTCATCCAGGAGGAAGCTACCTTTGATAGTGCATCCAAAAGATGGATTCATTTTACTCCTTACATTAAATATTATACAATCGAAAGTAACGCAAAACTTTACTTTCGTGCAAGTTCAAATTTCTAATTAACAGGTTGGTACTGCAAGCGTAGAGTAACATCTAGAATGAGGTTTATTCTAAAAATGTATGCGCTTCCCCCTTAGAAGTAATCCCTAGGTGCGAATGCACAATTTCCATTCAAATTCTCTTACATATTTAAAACTAATACGTTAGACTGCTGAGAAGGATCAAAGACTGCAATGATTAAACCGTCTGATACCACGGCAACTTTACTAGTAGTCGTTCCTACTACCACTACTATCACAAGAACCCTATATGTAGTACTGGGAGAGCGGTTGACGATACGTGTGTCAGACACGTGTTCTTGTTACAACCCCCGTAAGGGGATTACGCCGCAATATCAAACACTGTTATTAATTAACCTTCGCGCCCGATAACCATCAAGCTCCCAAAATTGTCAATTTAGAATCGGACTTGCCCGCATATTACGTGAAAGTACAGAGGGAAACAATTCATCAATCGTGAGGAGTGAGATTGATGCGGCAAATCTTAATTCAGTTGAATAATTTATTTAACAGTGCAAAAGATTGAGTGAAATCGTATAATAAATCTATTTACAACTATTTTTCAATACCCTTGGAACTATATATCAATAAGTAGTTCCTCTTTCGTGAATTGATCAGGAATAAGGTACATTAAAAGATTGAAGTTGAAATGCAAAAAGAAAAAAATTAAACATGAATAATTGGTAATTTAATTACTTACCAAACAAATAAAGAAATAGCTTACTTGGATCAAAGAACCATAGGTATGTGTTTCTTTGGGATCAGAATACTTTCTGCCTGAAATTAAGAATTATATTTTCTGGGCAAAGAAAAGAAAATTCTTGAAGCATTACTTAAGTGGCGAAAATGGAGAGCATATTGATATGCTCTCTGATAGAGCTCTTAATGTGTTCAACTTAAAAAAAGAAGGATTCTAAGTGTATTTGTGAGTTCCTCAGGTATAGACAAATGGTTTCTTGTATCAAGAAATTAGATTTTCTTGCAAAAATCAGTCCCTATTCAAGAAAATATTTTTATTTCAAGACTATAAAAATGTTTAATATAAGAAAACTTGAAATTTTATTTGTATTAAATAAATATATTTCTTGGGGTTAGAAAATCAAAAAAATCCAAGATGGAAAAATTTTTCTTCCAAGTAAATCACTTAGTTTTAAGTTAAGAAAATATTCATGTTACATTAACTGGTATCTTTTGAAGATATTTATGAAACGTACGTTAAAGGTTATACCATTGTATGTATGCCATCTGTATTCCTGTCGCTACTTTCTAGCTCGGTGTAACTAGATGGCGTCAGGAAATATTTCAGTGCTGTGTTTGAAGATTAGTGGCATAAACTGAGAGATGAACAGCAATGCAGGCAGTAGCAAAAAGCGTTAGTGCTTTTCTCTTCTCATATTTTTTTTGCCGGGAGTGATTCCATCAATACCATGAGCTATATATTGGAATTATCTTGGTTATTGTTTCTAGACACTCTTTTCATGTGTACTTCTACCTTAAAATTCATTTTTGTTTGAACATTATTCTGTAGATAACCTACCTTAGTCTTTTTAAAATCACAAGCAGTCTGCGTTATGTACGGATATGTCCTACTGTTTTAAACAAGGTAAGTGCAGTTAATAATGTGGATATAAATAATATGCATTTAAAGACTTCTAAATAAACAATTGCTTTATTTTAAGAAAATGAAACTGTTGATTTATGAACAATACCTCAACGTTTTCTTCAATTAAGTAAACTATTTACTATCCTTAAAAAATATTGTTTTGTGTTGTAATGGCCGTTTACTTATACTAAGAAACCCTTTCTTTAAATTTTCTGCAAGAGTTTCTTGAATCAAGTTAACAAAGGTCTTTAACAAGAAAATACAATTATTTCATTACAAGTATATACTTCTCTTGAGCGGAGAAACAAACGCTAAGAAAATATTTCTGTTGGTTTAAAACAGTAATTGTATTTAATTGAGGCAGACAGTCTTGATACAAGTAACCGTTTCTCTGCGTGTAGGCTCTTGAAAAAAAAAATTTCAAGCAATTCTTAAGCTATTTCATTGACAATCATTAAGATGATTGCAAATATCTACACTTCCTCTTATTTGGAAACATTTAAATTTCTAAACGGAGGTCGTTTGGGAAGGTGGTGAAAACGTACTAGTTTACTATTGCTTAATCTTTTAGGCAGATATATCTACATATATAGCAGAAAGTCCGAAAGAGATAGATTTTAATGCATATTGAGTACAGAGGTGTACTATTATTGAGGTTCGACAAACGCGTGCTACGGCAGAAGTGCCGCGAGGGGATTTAGGTCGATGCGAAGCGAGTGGAGAGTTTAGTCATTCGATAGGCGTGGAAGTGAACGGCCGTTCGATAATTATCGGTTTATCGGTTCCCTGGGTTGGAATATACAGGTACTATCATTCAGTGCAAAATTTGCAATATACGGTTGATAGGTCGCGATACATTTCACTGTAGAAGACATATTAAAAGTAAACGTCATGTACTGAATTTAAGCAACAATATTCCGTACTGGGAATTTCTGCATGATTTTATTTATATGCTAAGTTTGCGCAACATCCCGCAACACCTAGTAGACAATGAACACTTTCAACTTTTTTGGAATAAATATGTTCCCTCGTGGAAACTACCAACCAATAGACAATTGCGATACAATTTACTACATTTGCAGGGTACAGTAAAAAACTGTATAGTGGACGAGTTGAAAAATAAAAAAATTTGCGTGAATGTAGATGAAACAACTGATGCACAGAAACACAGCGTGATTCATGTTGTAGCGCGTCCTTTAACACGTAATGATTCAGCAGCTTCCTTATTATTAACCAGTAAAAGGATTGAAAAAAGTGATGCTGAAACCGTTGTGAAGATAATAAAAAATTCGTTAAGAGAATTTTGTATCACAGGAGCCCAAGCCACAGTGTTAGTTACTGATGGAGCTACAACAATGCTGAAAGTTTGTAGGATGTTGAAAATATGCTTTCCGACTATTCTTCGCATAACATGTCTCATACACGCGTATCTTCTCGTTGCAGAAACCATTCGAAAGAAGTATCCGATGGTGAATAATTTAACGGTTGATGCAAAAGTAGTTGGACATCTTTTAAAGTTTTTTGTACTTTAATCAATAACTATTAGAAAAAGGTCCACTTTCTTCAATTTGTCTCAGTTTAGATGGAACCTTTTGAATCATGGCTTGGATGTAATCTGGACTAATTTGCTTGGGCTTGTTGCTAATTCTACGTACTAACTGATTCTCGTTTTCTGCGGTCCAATCCTTCTCATAAACGAGTCGACTAAGTTCTGCCCAAAAATCTTCGATAGGACGTGCCTTTGGAATATTTGGAGGATTCATTTCTTTAGGGGCGAAAGCGATGTGATTTTCTGTTAACCATGTGGTAACAGTTTTCGCATAATGCGAACTCGCTAAGTCTGGCCAAAAGAGAATATCATCTCCTTGGTGAAATCTTTCAATAAATTGCTTCATTTTTGGTAGGCATTTTGTCCTATACACTTCAGCATTTATTGCTGAATCACGCACACTTCTTATGAGAGGACTTGAAACACCGGCTTTTGAAATAGAAATCCAAACTAAAATTTTTGGCTCAAATTTTGCTTTACCTGCGAATCTCACTTCGTCAAGAGCAGAGTTTTTATTTTTTGTGTGAAATCCAGCATTTCCAGCGATGTTATTGTTATTAAAGGTAAAATATTTCTCATCAACTAAACAACACCTTTTGTGCAACTTTTGGATTGGTCCTCATCTTCCTACATCGAACTGGAATAATTTCCATTTGTTTATCTGTATATTTTGGTGCTTGTTGTCTTTTATAATATTTAAAACCTTCTTTTTTCAAATTTCTTGATATACAAGACTGAGACAGTTTAAACTTTGCAGCCATTTCTCGTTGCGATATTCCAATCCTGCTTTCCATCAGTTCCATCATTTTTGTAACTTTACCTTTACTTAGCTTTTTCGCTCTGCCTTTTTTTTTTCAAGTTAGTAGTACGTTTGCCAACATAAAAATGTTTTATGATGCTATATATGGTGCTCCGGCTAATTTTTTTTTTTTGCAAAGTGTCTCACCATTTCCGCCGGGGTCTATCTTCCAAGGGCAGAATAAATACGTTCTCGCAAATTTTCAATAGCAGCAGTTTTCATTCTTACAACTAACAAATAAACGATTTTCTGTTTAAGGGAAACGTTCGTACAAAACAATGACGTTTGACTCATTTGTAAAAAAAAATTCTACAGTCTACTACGCTAATTTTTCAAATGTCCAGCTACTTTTGCATCAGGCGTTAATAGCATCTACCAAAAAAGTGTTTGTGAAATCTTCCAAATATATACGCGTTTTCAAATAATTGTGTCCGAAACTTCCACTGCCACCTCAGCCTGTAATAAATCGATGGGGAACATGACTTCAGGCAGTATTTTATTATCATAAATATTTCGCAAACCTGAAGGATGTGATTTTAAAATTTAAATCAAATGAATTTGCAGCTATTCGAGAGAGTCAGTAACTTTTTTCCAATTCGGACGTTCTATTACAAATAGATAAAGTATTTTGCAGTTGTACAAGCTATATCACTGTTACAAAACAGTCACTTATCTTTGCGAGACTCATTAAATACCTTAGATAATGTAGAAGGCTGTCGCTCAAAAATTTCATGCAGTTTTTAATCAAAATCCCGATTTACAAAAGGCTCAGTCTATTACTGAAAATAAAGAGTGCACAGAAGAGGCAAAGAAATATCTGAGTTACGCAAATCCCACTTCGCTAGATGTAGAACGATCATTTTCGAAATACACGAAAACGTTTTCAGACCAACGTTGAAAGCTAAGTGAATCGACAATGGAAGCGTTGCTTATGTTGCAGTTTTACGCGGCTTAGCGGGGCAGTAGTATTTTATCGCAATGGACATCAAGACGCCAATAAAAGGTAAGAATATTGTCACGAATAAGCGTTTTGCTTTCACTTTTAGAAAAGACGCTAACTGGACTTCCGCTGCTTTGCGTTCATCTTTCATGTTTTTTTGTATTGTAATCATTCTTTGATCGGTGACCGGTGTCGTTGAGCTGACTGAGCGTCTGGACAATTGCTTTGTAAGATTATGATCTCTTGGTCAATTCGAAAACATCGAACTTTGATACTGCCGATCAAGCACCAGAAGGATAGTTAGTAGAAGGGATTGCGTAGATTATAAATGTAGGTTATTTTGTAATGATAGGGGATTCTGGCAGAGTCTCTGAAAAGAGATCTGCATTGAGTTATTGTTTGATAAATAAAGAGCGTGAAGTGGAACTTGTTTTTTAGTGTCACATCCCTAAGCAGCCCCCTTCTAGCAGGTAGGTGAATTTATATATATGTGTCTAGATTAAGCGAGCCTCTCCTGAGCTACCCCTATCGCGGTGATCCGTGACAATATATTATTTTTAATAATACTGTTTCTCACGTTCCTATTTTTGTGCGATACGCCTCTGACGTTGCACTCGTTTGTCGAACCTTAGCTATTATATTAAACCCGATAAAAAACAATGAAAAGCAGATTTGAAACCAGTATAAGCAAAGTAGTATAAAAATCAGCTCTTTATTCTCACTTAACGAAAGGTTAAGTAAATTTTATTATCTAGACTAATGTAACTGAAAAACACCAGCAAAACGAGAACAGCAGACATGCAGTTGACTTTTCATCGTCCGAAAGAAGCTCACCATTTTCCTTTTATGTTTTAGAGTGGTAGAACATACCCTATTTTGAAAATAATCGATTTCTTTTTCTGTAGTATGGCCTTCCATTTTGAACCAAACAATAAACAAACAAGATATGTGCATTATGTATAATTGGGATTCCTCAAATTTTACAGCTGCTTCTTTTTGTGCAATCATTAGTGGTTCCTAATATTTTTGTAATAAACTTGTACATTATCTGGGTAACTAAGTATTAGCATCTATTATTTGAAATTGAATATTTTCAAAATGTGTAGATATGATAATCATAATTACATATGGATAAATGTGTAAAAAAAGGAACTATTTGGGCTTAGTATGTGCGTCTTTCCCTTTAATGAAATACTGAATTGTTGTATGGCATCGAGGAGAATATATAAGAAATACCAACGAACAACATATGCGAACTTGCCGTTTACTTGATCCAAATAAGCTGTGGATGTTTTAATCTACCGTAAAACCGTCCAAATGGTTGCCTTTTAAAATATTTCAAATAGTACATTAAAAAATAATTAAATAGCTGTTGTAGCTTTATTACTTTGGCATTTCAGTGAAGGCCAAGGTCTTTGTTGCAGAAAAATCGATTTGCGTCAGCAACCCTCGAGCCAGTCAAGGTGTTCGACATAAGAGCTTATCTCATCCGGGGGTTGAAATTGTAACGAACCATGAAGAATCTATGACGAGGGGCTGCATTTCTCCCTAATTTTTAAACTATTAAGGAAATTAGTATGAAAATTGCACTGTTTTCAGTTGCTGGATTAACAGGAAGCGGTTTGGAAGAATAAAAATGCAACCTCTACTGCTATATTGTGTGAGGTATGGAAAGTAGATAACATTGTTGCCTAACCCAACAGAAGTTACTTGGTATTTATTAGAAGTTCGCTTTCCAGAGAACACTGGGGTTTACATTTCGAATTAGAGCTAAACGCTAGAACTGTGTTCCGCCCTAATTATATCTACATATGATGAAGTATTAATGACCAGGACATCAATATCTATTTAAAACGTAAGCTATATTCAATTCTGGTTGAAGTAAATCGTAGCCACTGTACCCATGCGACTTGAAATTTTCAGTTTTTAAGATCCCGAATAAACATTTTAAATTTTGAGTTTTTAATCCCTCGAATATTTTTATGAAAATACTCCATCTTTTTTGGTTTTAAGTAATATGCACAAACTTCTACAGGAAAGTATAAAAACTATGCTTTACTTAAACTCTATCTAGAAAGTTTTTAATATACCTACCAAGCAATCGCGTTCTTTTTTCGCTCAATTTATACCAGGCTAATTTAAAAACAAATTTGTTGTCGGCTACCTAAAACAAATAAATTACAATAAAACTAGGCAGAACTATTCACCTTATTATTGTAATATTGTATAGCTTGTGACTAAGTATGTCCACTAAAATTACATGTTAAGAGGAGGGAGATATTCCTAAGATATACTTCGTTTTAATATATTTTGGCTTCCGTCGGTAAATTATAAAAATCTGTAATTTTCTTGGAATTTTCGACGTAATTATATACAATCTCGTCCCGGTAAGGAATCGAACCTGACAGACAATTTTTAATTCTAACATGCTTGACATGTAAGGTTTGGTGGTCTGTTTTTGTTGTTATGCAAAGTTGGCTAGGAAAGAGCGCCAAATTGTTTCTCGTGGCGCGAGACTGATCCGAAGAGCTCGTTGCTAAGCAAATTCCAAAGCGTAAATTGTTCCTGTTGTTTATTGTTATTATGTCCTGCATTTGTCATACTTTCGTTCCTTGTTCTCGTTATTGTTTTCTCTCATTCCAATTTAATTTTGTTAATTGTTGTTCTTTCTTTACACATCCTCCCTTTCTTTGAACAAATAGGATAAAATCTACAGAGCGAACTGCTTTAACGGGAGATAATATGATTTAAACTATTGTACAATTTGTTGCGCAACCACGGCAAATAAGCCAGATTTTCATAATATTAAAGTTGACACAGCAATTGGCCCGAATCATGCAATCGTGCCAAATCTATCATAAAAGTAACAACACAAAAAGCCTAAAAATTTAAACAAACCTACCATAATTAATTAATTGCCAGTTCGATAAAGTAAAGAAGTAACAGCAATTAACAAAACAAGTTAAAAGCAGAGAAAATAATAACAAGAACAAAGAACGAAGGAATGACGAATGCAGGATATAATAACAAGAAACAACAGGAATAATTTACGTTTTTGGAATTGAGATTTCACAGTTTGGCAATTGTTATGATTACCTTGCTTCGCAACGAGTTTTTTGGATCGATCTGACATCACAAGCAACAATTTGGTGCTCGTTCCTAGCCAACTTTCCGTAACAATAAAAACAGATGACCAAAACCTTAATTACTATATATCGTCATATTTCTTAAGTTAAAGCTTATGTGATATCTCGATTACCTTTCCAAAAACGTAAAAAGATGTGTGGGGTGTTCTACTTAAAATAAAAAAGTTGGCGTCACTTCGGGTAACACCGGAAATACAATAGAACTGCTGATAACGCCAAAAGTTAGTTCACCAAAAATAGAAATTGACCAATTTTTTTCTAAAAACGCTAGCTTCTGTTGTTCAAAAGTTAGCAATGGTGGGGGGATACTTTAGAACCTCACTGTATATATAGACCTATATTTTGTTTGGTGTAAGAAACTTCTTGAATTTTGTTGATTGTTGTATTTCCGGTGGAATGTGCATCACTAAATTCACTGATTTCATAATGTTTTAACTTGTTGCATAACTGCAATTACTGTTATGTTGAAATCTAGATGTCCACACAAAAATTTTACTATTTCTTCTACACAGATAAAGCAGATGACAAATGCTGAGCAAACAAAAACTTATCAGAAAAACAAGATTCCTTGATGCCTGTTTTTGAAGTTTAATTACAAGAGCAACGCAACTGCGATGAAAGCCAGTGGCGGACGCATAAAAGTTTACACAAAATAAATTAAATGTGATACGTGCTCAAACACTTACCGTTTTAAAAGTCCTCCGTGAAATCACAAAGTGGATAATGTCTATTTAATATTTGTAATATTAGATATGTTTCCAAAGTTGTTTCGGTAAAGTGAGTGCGGCGTGAAGAAAAAGTGTTTTTGTATGCCGAAAACGAACGTTCTACATCTAGTGACGTTATATTTAAGTAAGTAAAATAATCTTTCAAATAACTTAACGGTTCTGTTGACGCACCTTCACAAATTTGTCTTAATGTGCCAAAATCAGAGTCTTTATCTAAAACACTTTCAAACCCTTCTAAACCACAAACATTTCTTGCGTCTTCTATCGCGCATAGCTGTGCGTGAAAATGTTGCACTATTTGCAAAGATTCCACTAACGACACCGAAGAATTTTGTAGTTTTTCTATCGCATCCGCTAGTCCCACGTAATTGTTCTGAATAATTTCCAAATCTGTTTTAACTTGACTATCCTGAAATTTCAAGGGGCTTACCTTGACAGCCGCAGCTTCCTTTAGGTCGAATTCTAAAATCACGTTCTTTATATTCTCAAAATATTTAAGATAATAAAATGCAGCTTCTAACCATTTTCTCCAACGAGTGAGAATAGGTTGTGGTGGTTCAGGAATACCGGGGCATAGTCTATGACATTCCCGAATACGTTTTGGGGATTTTACAAACACAGCTTTTGTATGTGCTATTAGAGCGTCTACCTTGGGATAACATTTTCTGATACTATCTGCTACGAGACGGAGAGTATGAATTTTACATGTAATATGCAACAAGTTAGCACAATGTTTTTTAAGAGATCGACCTACAGCAAGCATGTTTGCGACACCATCACTCATAAACATCAACAGTTGATTTTTTGAAAGTATTTAACATCAACATTGAAATTACTTCGGCAGTGCACTGTTGTATTCGTCTGGAAACTATTAAAATTGAGGGTGACGGTCGATGTGGTTCCATTGTGCGTACCATTACATTAACCACAGAATGTTTTTTACGATCTGTTGTTTCGTCCACACATAACCACAGTTTTTTATCTTGCAACTCCGATTTAATTCTTTTCTCGACATGCTCACGAGCAGACGGCACAACTCGCTGTAATGTTCTCTCACTTGATAACTTAAAGTCCGAATATTCATTCCAAAACGAGACGTATGCTTTCTTCCTTAGTAAATGAAATGGTAACTTACATGCAATAAACACATAAATTAAATTTAAATTTGTCATAATCACGTGTGGAATTTTTTTTTGAAACGTGCCCTGCACTATTTACGTGCCGTAGACAATCACTTTTCGATCAACACATTAAATATATTTTACACACTACACATTGAATTTTAGCGCCATCGCACTTTTTCTGCAATAAATTCTCTTATTGTGTCCAACTTTGGTCGTTTTCCCGACGTAGGAAACATTTTCAAAACAAACGTAGAACTATGATACAGTATACGACAGCGTAGATGCATACACAACAGATCGGCTTTCGAGTCGCAGTTATACTGACGCTTTCACCAAATTGTCCCGGCCGTGTTTATTTTGTGTAAACTTTTATGCGTCAGCCGCTGGCTTTCAGAGCAGTTTGCGTTGCTCTATTAATTACCCATGGTACGATTTATTCTAACTTTACTCCGTACAACGCCTCTCCAGTACTTTTGTAGGGATAGTCTAGAAAGAAAAATGGCAATAGAAAATCATCTATAACCTATTCTATTTCAACAGACGATCTTATGTAGAAGAAGGCGTAACTACCACATTGATTATTCGAAAAGAGAACTGTTCTTAAGTTAATATATTCTATTAGAATTTATGATATTGAGTTATATTTAAGATTATTGCATTACAAATAAATAAAATGGAGATAGTTATTTTCTATATTGCTCTCCACATATATTATACTTTATCTTAAGAAATATGACGATATACAGCAATAAAGGTTTTGGTAGTTTGTTTTTATTGTTAGGTAAAGTTGGTTAGGAGGGAGTGCCAAATTGTTTCTTGTGGCTTCAGATTGATCCAAAGAGTTCGTTGCTAAGCAAAATAATCATAACAATTGCCAAACTATCAAATCTCAATTCCAAAAGCGTAAATTATGTCTGTTAATTATTGTTATTATATCCTGCATTTGTCATTCATTCGTTCTTTGTTCTGGTTATTATTGACTTTGATTTTAACTTGTTTTGTAAATTGGTGTTACTTCTTTATTTTATCGAACTTTCTTGCATTTAATAATTATGGTAGGTTTGTTTAAATTTGTTAATTTTCGATGGACAATATGCCTGTTTTTTAGGTTTTTTTGTGTTGTTACTTTTATGATGGCTTTGGTAAATCTGGCAACAATTATTTGCCGTGGCTGTGCAAGAAATTGTACAATAATTATTATCTTCTGTTAAAGCAATTCGTTCTATAGATTTTATCCTATTTATACTACTTATGGCAAAGTTCAAATTTTTACGGCTGTACGTGGCCAGCGTTCATTATGTTCCACTTCGTGGTAATTGTTGCCAACTTCGTCGAATATTAAGACTAGGTACTTGAAGATTATTCTACGTGGTCCATGTGGAGGCCATTGTAAAGTCAACCACATAAAAAGCTGAAACTTAAGCACATTTTCTATCAAAAACTATCTAATTTAAACAAATCTACTATAATTGATTAATTACAATAAAGTTCGATGATGTAAAGAAGCAAAAACAATTAACAAAACAAGTTAGAATGAGAGAAAATAATAATGAGAACAAGGAACAAAAGTCTGGCAAATGCAGAACATAGTAACAATAAACTACAGGAGTAAGATTCGCCTTTCGATTACCTTTCCAAAAACGCAAAAATATACAGGTTGTTCTATTTAAAGTAAAAAAGTTGACGTTACTTCCAGTGACACCGGAAATACAATTGAACTGCCGATAACGGCAAAAGTTAGTTCGTAAAAAATGGAAATCGACCTATTTTTTCTAAAAACGTTAGCTTCTGTCATTCAAAAGTTAGCATGAGGGGAAGACACTTTAGGATCGTGCTACACAATCAAATAAATGTCTTAAAATTGCTTTGTGTTCATATAGAAATTTCTTACAGGATCATATAGTAGGTGCGTATGTGGTGGGTGTTTTGCAGGTAGCGCTGCCTTTGATGATAGGTCAAATTGTGATGTGGTGGTATGGGAGAACCATAGATATACCGATTTCAATACGCATCAAAAAAATCGTATAGCGGTAATATTCGCAATATGCCTGTAAAAGTGCTATATTCTATAAAAATAGTTTCTAGATTCAAAACAACATATGTATCTGCGATAAGAATCTTTTACACTTAAACTGATATGTATTTATAGTGAAGGGAGGTACATGCAACGTGTATGTACATAGAGCTTAAGTAACCGTTGAAACTAAACAATGTAAGTATTCCGTTGCAATAATTTTCTGTTTTCAATCTTGCAAGGTTGTTCTTGTTAGTTTTAATAAGAATGTATTCCTAAACCCTTAACACCTTTGTACCACTCATGACGTACTTAATCTCAATACAAGTTACAGTAAAATTAATGCGTAAATTCCAGCAATAAATTTATTTTTGGATCTATGCACTGTATTTTTGTCCCATGTCTATTGCAACAAATTATACTAAGTTTCAGTATATTTATACTGATTTCTACTATGAATTTTTCTCGGTGTAGCACCTTCGTATCGTAAGAATTTTGGTGTCTCAAATTTTATTGTGAGTGATATAATATACAGTCAATCTTTATCTTCTTTGTTTCCTACCTACAGTGTCTCTTATTTAATATGCTCTATTGGCTTTAATGTTAATAGATTGTAGTAATTTTGGTTTCAACTGTACTCCTATTACTCAAGAATGTAATTCGATAATAAAAAGTATTTCGTCCAATTCTGTCTTTAGGACATCCGCGACTGCTAGATGATATCCCACGCACAGATAGTACGGAATCTGAGGAGGGCGAGTTGGTGTTAGTGTCAGATGTAATAAAATGAAGCCTTCCACTTGAAGTCTCTCGTTCACTACAAAGAGGCGTCTCGCCTATCAAAGGATACAAGCCCATTCTTCCGATAATTCCATTCAACGATTGAGATATTGAACGATTTTTTTGCCGTTCGGGTTGTAATTTGACAAGAGATACGTGCTCCGTTTTAGACTTTTCCGATCGAAGTTAATTCCGGTCGGTTATCGAATTTATCGAAGACATAGCGGACTTTTTCTTTGTCTGCGTCGGGAAAACGTGAAACCGTAAATTCGGAACCTTCCAGGTTATCTTAGTTCGGAAACGTGAGCGAATTTTTTTAATGCTTTTTAGGCGCAGCGAGGTGTGGATATATTGTAATCTAATAACCAGATCATTGTTCTTAAAGACAGTATGTTACAGGTAGGTTTGAATATTGCAGTTGAATTAAAAATTTGATAATGAATGATAGATCAATTTGAATGATGAAAGTTGTGTGTAGTCAATCAGCTAGCGACCCTTTCGCAATAATCAATGCTGAAGTGAATAATGTCATTGGAATAAAACTTGGTATCAAGAAAATTAAGAAATGTGTTGCTTTCCAAAAAATTGTCTTAACGCGAGTTACTGTAAAATAGTTGTTAAATGCCATAATTTATTTTCAAAGTTAAGACTCATCGGTAATAATAATAACCAAAAATTAATGCTGACATAGCTCATGGTATTAGAGGAATCACTGATTTTTGGTTGTTGTCTTCTCATTCCTCATACTCTGTTCATATTCTGAATCTTGTTTTACATTTTTGAGAAATATCCTCTTCTTCATCAGAGTTCACCTTATCATTGCAACTCCCAACAATCAAACATTGACGTGGTTTTCTAACAAGCGAACACCGGTAACCCGAAAATTCAGATTTCGGTGAACTCCAAAGACTGAAAGAATACCTTGGTGTAAGAACAACACATTTTTTCAGCGCCTGAATCGCTCTTGGGACACACCTCCCTCCAAAAATGTGCAGGCTTTTTAAATTTTTGTAAGTATCTCGAAAACTATGACAGATATAATTTTTTTAGAACATAATTTGAAGTACATATATTAGATGCTCCAGGGGATGACGCAAATTATTTTCGGAAAAGATATATAAAGGGGGACCAAGTGCCCCCGTACTCCGATTCTTATATTAATTTGTTTTTTTTATTTATCAGGAATAAAGTCGCTTTTACGTAGGAAACGGTGCTGTACATCAAATTTAGACAGTTAATAAAATAAAAATAGTAGTAATATGTCGTAGTTCATAAGAATCAATGTTCTAATAAAATTTTTCGAATGTCTAAAACCAAATATATGTAGATGTACGATTGCTGTTGTGGAGGAAAGCATCTGTTGGCCAGGTTTGGAATGGTTTGTAGTGGGCTTTCCAGACATTGAAGAAGAAATGCATACATTTAGGAGTCTAAGCAATAATTCCCTACCTCGAGGTCCAAACGCATTCGTAGACTCCTTTAATAGCAAGAATAATAGCGATGTAAGATTGTACAAAACCTTCAACGGTCTTCTGACCATTTACTGATAAAGTACGGCCAAAGTGTATTTCTAGATTAAGTCCAGTCTTGTCGATGTTGTATGCGTTGCTTCTGCCGATACTAGTGATATGGGATTTGAGATCCTTCACAAAACTGCTTAAGAACCCTAGGTTTTCCATACGCGTATGTGTAGAACTAGTAATACATTTTGTTATGTCGCGTGGCACAATATTATGTACTTTCTTGAAATGTCATATCGGCTAATGTCCTGCTTTAAACGTGTCTACATTCTTGTTTTGCTTCTAAAGCCCACCCCAGCTTGGGGGGCAGTTCCCGCTTCTTGTCGCTGCTTTCCAGACGGCAAGCGTGTATCTCCTAGCACTAGATGGCGCCAAGAAATACCTGGCTCGACATTTCGAAGGATAGTAATATAAGCTGAGAGGCAAATAACGGTGCTAGGTAGAGAAAACGGTCGGAGCAACGCTGATGCCGCGGGGTAAGTAGAAACATCTCCGTTGGCTATGTTTTTTTCTCTTCTTACTTTGCTTTTGCCGCGAGTGATTCCATTAATACCATGAGGAGCTATATTAGCATTATTTGTGGTTATTGTTTCTAGGCATTCTTTTATGTGTTTTTTAAATCTTTGTTTGAATTCGGGTAAACAAGTGTCATGTTGATTCAAACAAAATATAGCTGGATTAACAAAATATTTGGCTGCTCTAAGCAAATTCCTTTTAACGAAATCTATTTAATTATTTCAACCATATCGGTCTCTCAGTGTAAGTAAAATGGCAGTACGTTTTTGATAACAAAGAAATCTGTAAAAAGTTTGACGACATCTGTACAGTTGGCAAAGCTCACGCTTACACCTGGCAGTAAATAGGTGTGGATAGTTTGGTTATTATAGTTGTTATTAAGGTTAGCCCTGTTTTCTAAAGATTAAAAAAGTTGTCATAGGAAGCAAATTTGTTTTTGAATCCATTAGAGTTAATAATATTGAATGGCGAGTAAATCCAAAACTATTTTTTGCAAGTAGGTCTGTACTCTAGGTTTTGACTAGCCTTATTAATGTTACAACTAATATTTTCAATTTGCGAATGTTTCTGCTAGGTATGTGTATTTCCGCTGTCGGTAGACAGCTGTATCAACATATCATAAACTCAACGGAACTTGTATAGCTCTTCTAGACCACTCAAGGAACAGATGAAATTGCTCTATATCTTCTCTTTTCGTTTAACAATATACCCTTCAATAAATTAGCTAACAGGAAGCTTGGTTTTCTGGTGAATCTTTTAGGGGTGCACAAAGAGAGGTGTGCTATAGTGTTGAGTACGAATTTTCTAAATCTTCGCTCATAACATGTGATTCTTTCTGGTAGAGTTTATCTATTTACTTAATACTTAAGTTTATCTATTACACTTAATACGGACTTTTTTATGTCACGTGTTAGGTCTGATTCATTGTTTAATTCCTATTTATACCAACTTTTAAATTAAATTACATTTTTGTTATTTGCTGCTTCTTTAAACAGCTCCCTTCTCCAGGATTTTGTTATTTATTTCATGTGCCTCTTTTGCTCTTCCCTTGGGCATTTTCATTTTCTCTTTCTACTAACCGTTCACATTAGCCTTATAAGATGGCAATTGCTGTATTGAGTGGGCATCCGGCGAGTCTGAATGCAAAAGAAAACCTTGGCACGGTACATGGAGTACTCGAAAATAAAAGGAGTCGGGACATACATAGACATCAGTGGTCCTATCTACCATCTATGAATGCTTATGGGACTCCATATAAAAAACTCGAGAAAGGGCTAATAGACACAACCATAAATATATTCACTGATAGTCAGGCAGCACTAAAAGCTATTAAAACCTATACATATGAATCTGGCCTGATATGAACGCGTACATAATCTAAGGCAATTGGGGCGCAATAGCCACGTTACTTTGCAAAGGGTGTCAAGGGATTGAAGGAAATGAAAATGTAGATACGCTAACCAAAAAGGCAGCCTTTCATTGATCCTAACTTCTACTGTGGTCTACAGAAGGGCCACCTAAAACGGGAAACCAAGAAATGGGAGTATAATCCAGAGGCATCGCACTGGCAAAGCATATCAGGAAAGTACGCGTAACAGGGGAAAGTACTCATAGTAGGCTCTTTAAAGACAGCAAATATGGTGCTGTCGTTCAGCAAAGGGGACCTTAGATTACTGGCAGGATTTCTGACAGGTCATGCAGCCCTGAAATGCCACTTGTTTATACCAGGAAGAGCCGAAAATCAAATCTGTCGTCTATGTGAAGAAGATCTAAAGACGGCAAAACATATTCTTTGTAAGTGGGTTACCATCAATTACACGCGACATCGATGCTTCAGCAGGCAAGTTCTCACACTTTCTGAACTGAAGGAAGAGAGCAGTACTAAAGTCCATCAAAAGTCTCCAACTATTCTTATACTCTACATCTATTTGGGTTGCAGTGAGTAAAGGTATCTATGCCATGACCTGTCTATAATAATAATACAATTACAACCTTCGCATTGCAATTGCCTTTCTTCTATAATTTCCTTTACCGGCCTCGTTTTCAGCTGCTTTCTCCATTCTTGATTTCCGAATTGTTTTTCTTAGTGTTGTATTCTATTTTTCTAAGCAATTTCATTTCAGTAGCATATTCACGCTTTACAATCCTATGGAAGTGTTTGAACAACTATTTCCTTTTCACTATCTCTATTTTCATTTTCGCTTGAACATCTTTACGATTTAGTGAAAACCAATCCATAGAATACATCTGCTGATACGCTTGATATAGAATTCGCAGAAAATATTTTTACAAACAAATGAATATGAATGCTCATGTACTACGCGCCCATTTTAGAATGTTCTAAAATAACTTTGTAAAAGTTTTCTTCGGCAGATCAAAGTTACATTATCAAGATGTTTCGAAGTTGAAAATATCTCAGTTGCCAAAGGAAATAAATTATGCTTTTATATATATACACCCAAGTTGTTTTACTTGTAATCAATAATTCAAAAGCTATTGGCATTGGTGTCTACAAACAAAAGATTTATGAAATTACTTTTTTCTCTTCGTTGCTGCGTCCTGAACTGTTTTGGGAATTAGATTCGTAACGACGCAAAAAAAGGAACGGCGCAAGCCGGAGAATTGACGTTGCGTTTTACCCGTGGGACATTAGATATGTAGATGGCATTTCGGTGTTCTATATATAGCTTGGGCACGAACGTCAAGAGCCGTACGACTCGAGCTGTCGTCGACGTCAAAATCCTAAATTACTAAATAAACCTAAAGCAAGAAAGTGCTTCCCTCTGAAGCAGGATTATGTTATTAGATGGATACATTACGGTAATGTGGAGGAAGAGGTAGGGGTCGATTAAAAAATCCATTTTATGTTGAAATGAGTACTGTTGGTGGATATTTTATTTCATATTCATTTCCGATTAGGCATGTATTTATTATTTATTTTAATCGTCTTGAATATCAAATTACACTTAACAGATACACATGTGGTTTCTCGCCTTTTATTTATTTTTCATTTCATACATGTACAGCGCTCTAATTGATATCTGTTAGTTGCTTCTTATCTTCAGATAATTTAAAGGCGGCAGATCAAAATTACACCTTTTAATAACATATAGGTACATAGCAAGAATTGCTAATTGGTGGTTTGAACAAAACCATAAATTGAAATGAGTATAACTAGTTTCATCTTCAAAATGGAATGCCATAGGAAAATGTGCAAGGTATGCTCGTCAAAAATACTATATTTGTGAATAAAAACATGTATTACATTTTTTTTTTTTTGAATTGAGTTAAGGGTATAAAGAAAAAGTAGAGCAAAGGTCGTGTTGTTAGGTATTGTTGTGTTACAATCCATATAGACTGATTTATGTTCTTTCTATGTGCGACTATATTTTATATAACTTACAGATTACACAACATATCTAGAATTATTATTGGTAATGATTTAAGTAATGAGGTTTATTAAAAAATGCCCTGTAATAACAAAAGACTATTCTGAAGAAATATGTCAAAATTACATGTAAACATAATACGCACATGTATTCGCGACTTCATATCACAATCTACCTCAACGTGGAAATCAAAATAAATAAGCATCTCAGGGCTAGGAACATGAAAATATGGAAGGCATCGAATTGTTAACCTCATCGATGGATGTGTATAAACAGACATACCAAAAAAAGTCGATAAATTCGATACATTAGGATAGAAAATCAATTAAAAATTAAGGATTAAACTAAAATAAAGTACTAAAAATTTATTAAAAGATGCAACAAATATTTCGGCCATTGGACTTGGAAATATCTAACGAAATTTGGTCCGTTAAAATTTGGAGGGAGAATGGATTAGTATTTCACACACTCACACACATTTCCGCACACAAAAGGGGACACTTTTATATAATTATGGTATTTACTTTAACTACCCGTAATATCTCAATTTCAAAAATTAAATCGATTATACGGAAAGGTATGGTACTGACCTTCGAGGAATGCTTTGGAGGGCTACAAGGAAGATTTTCTTACTTTTAATTCGGTTATTTGGCGAACAAGTGTAACAGACTAAATCGGTTTTCTGTTATTGAAAATCCATAGTTTGACCGCCAAGGAGTTGGTTATACCAAAGTAAGTGTAAATCACTAATGATTGGTTATTCTAATCATATTTATGGCATTTATTATTAACAAAAGACATGTAAGAAGCTTAAAAATAACTTCACCATAACTGTTCCTGGAAATGCCATCCTTACATATGTACTTAAATTTGACAACGACAAGTCAAAATCACGGCTTCTACTTACCAGTAGATGAGTTTTTCCTTTCCACCAGCTCTACTATAAACTAAAACTGAAAATTTACGTTTGAAATATTTTTAGAAAAAGAAATTCTTATATTGAAATACCGTTACCTTCCACAAAGCCATGCTGACGAGATGTTAACATTGAAACGCGCGTCTATGGATGGTGGATAGGTGATGGCTTTACGTTTCAAGAAATTCTTATATTTAATTTCTTTGCGACTTACTTGAAAACAACTCAGCAACATAGGGTCTGAGCTTATTGACATTTTTCGCTTCTGGCAGAATTGAAGCATATCCGTATTGTAATTTGGACCATTTTGTTAGAATTAGAGTGCTTAACGAAATGAGGAGCAATATTTGCTTCCAATACTATTTTCTGCTGTGTATAGTTCCATATTCACTCAAAATTCAATTCTGTTTTAAATAAAAGACAACAAAAGATGTATACACAGTTTTAAATAAACAGTGTTCTAGTAGGAGATTGCACTCACATTCTATTTTTGTTATTAACTTTAAGGTACAGAGAGTTGGGTCAGCCAATGTAACTTACAAAAACGGGTGTAACGAAAATTTTAGGACATCATCTTTTATCAGGTATGTATTTGAGAAATAACTTTGAAGAGTGAACTATGGCCAAGCACTATCGTAATTAACTTGTTTATTTGTGTCACGTGCCATTTTTTCTTCTAGTTGTTGTGTCTCGCGCTCACAATCCGCCACACGTGCCTCAAGCTAGTAGTAGTCAAACATTTTGGGCTTTACTGACTGAGAAGGTTTACGAGAATGCTTGGGAGGCGCATACTGCGGCTCAGTTAATAATAATAATAATAATAAGCTTTATTGCCCAACAGAGAAAATTCCAATTACTGGACAAGTAATTAATTAAACAAATTACAAAACGAGTACAAAAACCAAGTAAGAGTAACAAGTTACAAAAAGTTATTAAAGTAAAGAGCAGTGACTATCCTTATTGTATGTAAAGTATCGTGGAAAATATCACATTGCAAAGATATGAAATTAAAGTTTGTACAAGTCACATAAATAGGTGATTTTAAAAGAGCATTTGTTCGAGGAAACAGTAGATAAAACGTATTCGAATACCAGACACCAGAGCGTGGGATTATAAATTGTAATCTTTGAAGTAGTGCAGAGCAGTCACTGCAGCCATTACACAATTTCCAGAGAAACACCAAATCGGAGGATATGCGCCGAAAGTTAAGAGAGGGTAAATTAAATCGGAACAACAGTAACATATGATCAATGCCTCTCGGAGGGTACACTCCGTCTTGCCGGAACCAGAGGAGTTTAACAAATCTGCGTTAGAGCAATTCCAATTGGCGTTTATGCATTAAATAGTAAGGGTACCATATGATGGACGCGTATTCCAAACGGGATCTAACAAGAGCGTAGTACAAAGATTCCAAGGCTACCTCATTGGTAAACTCTGCAATTTCGCACAATAAAGCCAAGAGATCTTCTAGCCGCATGGGAGATACTGATAATGTATTGCGCAAAAGTGAGTTTGCTATCAAACAAAATCCCTAGATCCTTAATTAGTTCGACACGTTCGATGTTAACTTGATTAAGCTCATAGTTGAAGTAATTGGCGTAGATGCATGTGTGAATGAAATAATTTTACGTTTGCTGATATTCAGAGGTAGATTATTTGATGTACACCATTTAGAAATATTTGTAAGATCGCTTTGCAAGAAGTAACAATCCTCGGGACTGGACACCTTACGATATAGCTTCAAATTGTCAGCGAATAGTAATGCATTCGACGATACACATGTACTTATATCGTTAATGAATAAGTTGAAAATCAAAGGTCCAAGATTAGACTCTTGAGGGACTCCCGAAGAGGCAATGTATTGACGAGAGCAGAAGCCATTATAAAAAACATATTGAAGTCTATTGAACGAATATGATTGAAACAGGTGCACAAGCGAATCACTAAACCCAAAAGACATAAGTTTATATGAAGTTAAAGAATGGTCAAGGCGGTCAAATGCTTTGGCAAAATCGATATATCAGACATCAACTTGCACGCGAGAATCTATAGCATGAGATAAAAACTGAGTAAACTGACATAGATTAGTTACAGTAGATCTTTTCTCAGTAAAGCCGTGTTGGCAAGAAGAAATGCTGTTTTTAATGTTGTTTAGTTAAGGAACATGATTCAACCTAAACTCAGAGAAATTGATGCTAAATCTTGCCAGCGCTTTATGAGAAGCGTCCGCGCAAAATTGCGTCAAATTGAATAGTTTGGCCCATTGAGGGTTATTTGTTATTGTTAGAAGTTAGAAGCACCTTTTTAATTAGTGTCTAAAAAATTTAATTAATTCAACCTTTGATAGGATATAACATATATATTTGGAGCATGATTTATAAGAGTAACGGGATATCTGCTATTAAACTGAATGGCTTGAAAATTATTTATTTGGTTAATAAAACTGAATACTCTATAACGTCGTATACCTTGAACCAAAAATTAATGTTAAGTAACTGTTAAGTAACGTTCGCATAGGATAACGCGAAACTATACACACGTCAAATTTTACACACACGTTACATTATTATCGGTGTTTGTTTTTGAATTTCTATGCCATGATCTCTGCAGAAACTGCAAATAAACATGCCATGCAACGTTTTTGTGCAATTCCATGCATTACAAAAGCAATTGTTACTATCAACAAATAAATTTAGGTTAGGTTATAATAAAGCCATTCATCGGGCTCAGTTGTCAAGTTCTTACACTAATTTCGTGGTGTCGTATGTGAAGGAAGCTTTGTACTTTGTAAAGAATTGAAATTAAAATTTATTAAAAGAAGCAATTACTAAAAAAATAATCAAAAACGGTATAGTTGTCGTGGTGAATACAAATATCGTGGAAATTCTTTCTGTATAGATTCCAGTACACAGCTAATATGATTATAACAGCAGTAGCAGAATATAGTAATCCGATTTACTTATCAGTGTATTACAGAGCCATAATGTTTTGAAAATATTTACTTCGTACTACATTGATATGGCATTAAATATTCAAAACGTAAACGTTGCAAGAAAATTTATTATGAATTATTATCATGCGTGATTTAGGTTGCACCGATATTTTCAGAAATAATTTATTTATTTGATAAGGGCTACCGGTTAAGATTTGTTACATGTTTGTACTACATTTGCTGTAACTGAACAATATTGTTTCTTATTTTTTGCTTGTAACGGAATAAGTTTTCTGTTATTCATTTGTCCCATATAAAAGAAAAAATAGAGATTAATACATTGTTACATCTGTAGAATTAAAGATAAACAAGCCGAAGTTTTGGAAAACGTTATATACTCGAAGTTGTAGTACCAACGATCGTCTGTGCGCTTGTTAGTTTTTTCCTTTAGGTTTTTCCTAATTGCTTTCCTTTTTGGGAGGGAGTTCGTCTCTATAACGTTTAATTAATTTGTAAAGGATTTGTAAAGGACTGAATTATTCACCAGCCCCATAGACTTGTATTAAAATTGGAATAAGTATTTCTTGAATGTTTATTCCAAGAAGAACGCGCGGCCGTCCATCATCTCAGGTATTTTCTCCACCACGTTATAGCTCACCTATTTCAGTTTTTAAGCCTTTTTTATTTTATTGTTTGGTTTGGTACAGCTGTACGATTGACATATCCATCTGGAGGTTATCCCAGGAGTTCCAAGTGAGACCGTACCAATTAGTAAAAGGATATCACGTATTTCAACTTTAATTTCGACATACTTTCACCATCTATCATTTAAGGATAGCTCTATCGTTCCATTTGTGGTAATTTTATTTGAAAAGTACTGTATATAGTAAAGTAATTGACATTTTCGCATTTAACTTCATTTAAGTGTACGATTCTTGAGAATCAATTTTTAATAATTTCAGACAGTTCTATAAAATGATTTTATCAAACATTATACTTACCTGCATGTGGGCAAAGACTATACTATACGTTGGCACTTAACATGTCAACCGATGTATACACGTTGGTCCAGGTTTCACGGGGTGCGAGATATATTGTACGTAGCGCGATCTGGCATACTTGCATTTATCCCCGCCGGCCAGATCGCCGCGCGCAACTACCGTAGCTCTAAGCTGCCTATCTCTTGTCTATCTATGCGCTCGCAAGGTTCTAACAAGTGATCGTGGAAGAGAAAGAAGTGAGGGTTTGTATCTTGGTTGAAATGGGCGAACCTTGCTTTAGCTGGCAAGTTGCAGACGAAATCAGTGTTAATAGAGGTTCTGTGAAACGTATTTTGAAACGCAACAAATACAAAAGTTAGAAAGTTCAAAATTGGCAGGAGATTTTTCCTCTTAATATGGTAACATTGTTAGAATTTCAATTTATTTTGTATAATTATCGAAGTTATTTTTCTTTAATTTAATTTTGTAAGAATCGTTGTTTATTTTCCTATTTAAAATTACTTTTTCGTTCTCCTACATCGCATAGCGGCAACAAAATGAATATAAGAAACTGTACTTTTTAACATAATCTGAGAATACAGAAAAATTTCGCAGTAATTCTGTATTAACACATTTTGTCAGAAGGCGCTGTATTACAATATTGCGTGATTGAGCGGACATGCGTATTTATAATATGCGTGCGTACCGCTGCTTGCTTTGTGATATACTGCGACTGGATAGGATCTCCCAGTGAGACTCGAATGCGCTGTTGCCATTCATAGATGCAATTCCCCGTTCGTATCTGGACCAACGTGTATGTATGTACATGTAGAGGGGTTATTCATTTGTATTGTTGTAAACTGGTTCGGATACACATAGTCGCTCAAAAGTGTAGTAAAGTATAAGTTATTACTTGGAACGTAGTTAATTTCGAGCCTACGTAGTTGTTGTAAAAACCGTAACAGTATGATTGGTCAAATTATTATGTTTTGTAACATGTTATGTGTTAATTAAAGGTTTCTATTATATACACCAATCTATTCTCTATTCTATATCAAACCTACACCCCTATAGATGTCTGTGGAAGATAATGGTATTCTTGAGCTAGCACTTTATATATTTATTTCCACCCTTTCAAATATTTTGATGACTAGTACCATAAATTTAATCTCTCTTCACGATCATGTTATAAATTTAGCACCAAACGTAAGAAGCTTGATTCCCAATGCAATAACATATAGTATCAGTTTGTATTATATTTGCTTTAAATTTGGTGGAGGCGCCAGTTAATTATTACTGAGTGCGCATAAAACTACTGAAACGGTAAACTGAACATTGTAGTGCTGTGTTAAACTTTGTTAATTTCCACAGTTGGAAATAATGAATTAGATGTTATTAAAATTTTCAATTATAACTGGTAATACAATACCAGGAAATTTAATTGAAAATTTTAATCAATATAAATTATTTTCTCATAATTAGTGCAATTACAACAAACTGCAAACGTAGACATTTTATAAAATACGTACCATGTTCGTTAGACTAACGAGTACGCATGTAAATTATCCTTTATTATTCCACACAATTCGTATGATTTGGCGGAAGAAATATACAGAACAGAGCAACTAATCATATTATTATGTTTGTGACGCACAGGATCGACTAATTAAGATGAGATTAATCTTCGTATGTAACGCTAAAATAATTGGTGGTTGTGCTATACAAAAAAAGCAAATGCTAAATTCATCAACGGGGTCAAAGCGCGGCAGGTACTCGTTACGGAGGGTCTTTTCACGGCGATCAATACCGGCGTATTCATTCGGTTATGCCGGATTCGAGGGCAAATAAACGGCAGCATACGTAAATCTACGTTGAAATTGCAACGGCAATGTCGCGTATGCAACGTATTTGTGTTGCATGAACTTCCATGTCAAACGATATGTTCGAATGAAATGGATACATTTGGATTACAAACCACTGAAAGATAATAGGTAGTGAGCGACTACACATAAACAAGTATTTGCCATTGAAAATATAAAATCACGCCTGTAATATTGCAACAAGAATTGACTTTTAGTTATGAGGCGCCAAAGCATGTAATAGAAGTGCAAATAGCTACAGACGTTTTTCTCTCTAAACAACCATAACAAATAGCCAGAATAGTTTTTTCATACAGAAAAATTTATGTCAGGATGATTTTTGGAAAAGAAATTGTTTAGCTTATTTACACACCCATAGAACGGGCTTATTACAATATTTTCATTTCTGTTGAAAAGTAAATCGTGTTCATGTTTAGTACGTTTAGAGCTTATGATCCTTGCTCAGGTCTGGATATCGTTTTTATTTACATCCAACGTAAGGGTGTAATAGAGCCCTACTCCAAAAAGGGCAATGATCCAAAAATTGTCAACATGGAAATATATTGCGAGGTCTTACTTTATAGCAGATTCAATTTTATTGCAACATGAAATATAAGACGGAAGATGCAGTTTCTTCAGAAATTTTCCGAAGACTGATGTTGTTGATTTCTACTTCTCATTGAATACTTTGATGCCGTTTCGTTTCGTTGAACCACATTTGTTCCGATAGTGACAGGTACGGTACACCAGATCTGTCACTATTCGGGTAGTGTGTATTGTAAGTTGCACTATTCGAGGTTATATGTATTGTCAGTCTCCATGTGTTGCTTACTTTGCAGCCGTTTCCCCTACTAAAGGTATTGTCACAATTCGCTGCTAGTAGCGGTTGCTTTTAGCAAGTATATTAACGTAATAGTTAATACCATGCTCTCCTGCTCGATAAAGGGACTGACTTGCTCATGTGTGTCCTTCTCATCTCGTTCGTGTTCCTTGATTTTGTACTGTACATTATGTCAGGTTTGACCAATATATGATTTGCCATATTAGTACTGCAATTCGTAGATCCTTTTAATTTGTAACTTCGATAACTGCTCCTTGTTTTCAGATACAAGCTGTTCAATTTTCGTTACTGTGTTGTATCTAAATTTTACACTTTTCTTCTTTGGATTTTTCTTTAGTCTATTCGTCTCGCCAGCGACGTATGGTAAATGCACGTATAAAATAGATTTAGAAATTATCGCAATATCCTTTCTAATGTAATAGTATACAATGTATTAACATTGTTCCTTTGATACCCAATATACTTTTATTACCAGTCGAAAGGAAAGGCGCAGCTGTTTATAATAAGGCTAATGGTTGGAGTTGACATAATTCAATGTAAAAAAAGGTTATTTAACCGTGATTTGGGAAAGATTCATTGCAACAATGATATAGACGTTACTAAAGCGCTACCATCTCGGCACTAGCTATCCAGGAGCTACTCGAAAGTTGGTTGGCATCTCTACCCGGCTTATTGTCACTGGTTTCTAGACGGCTTGACTGTATCTCTTCTTAGCCCTAGATGGTGCCAGCAAATATATTTGTTGCTGTTTTTAGACTAGTAACATAGGCTGAGAGGGGCAAATAGCGGTATGAGTTAGGGAAGCACTCGGAGCAACGCTGATGACGGGGGTAGGGAAAAATATGTCCGCTGGCTAGTGCTTTCTCTCTTTACATTGCTTTTGCCGTAAGTGTATTCTGCTTTTATAGAGATGCAAAAACGTATCCGAAAGGACAGTATTTACAGTTCTCATAGGGGTTTTTTTGGGACTTTTGCTTAGAATGTTGGAATGAATATCCACTAAATGTACTGTAAAATTCAAACGACGGTGGAATCATCAGTATCATGATCTGCTAATGATAGGTCTTATAAACTGTCTTTACATCAAATTCTGCAGGGTTCAGCAGTTGTTCGATGACTAGTTAAAGTTAACAGTGCTATTTAGTATAAACTACCAAAAGGGCTCTATAACCCTGGTAACTTAGGAGGTCGGTCCAGGTGTGTAAGTAACATTAGAGAGTATTTTGGACAACCTTTTAACTGTTTTCCTAATATTAAATGATAGCGTCAGTAGATTTCTTCCATTTTGCATAGACAACCGCCACCTCTTAATTCTTTTCAAATGCAAAAATGATTATTTGCCAAATAAATATAAAAATTACTTTGAATTTATGCATGTATATTAAGTTTGCCATGAAACAATCCAATTTGTGGATTTATAAAAATGTTTAAAACGTATAAATTGTTTGCGCCATGCACATCGAATAAATGCGGGTTCACCGCAATTATCGCATTGAGGTATAGTCTCTGGTTCGTCTATACAACAAAAGTTCATAAGGTTTTCAAAATATGGCGGCCGTTCGTCAACATATCCGTTTTTACATCATGCATATTTAAATAAACTAAAGAACCTTGGCAAGAGCAATTGATTGTAATGACTATCCTTTTTTTTGCTACTTCCATTGTTTAACGGTAAACTTAATAGAAAATTTAATTTAAAATAGAAATTTTTATATTTTTTTAGTAATTACAAATTTTATATTTGAAAACATTAGAGGGATGGGGGACTGTCCCTGTAAACTGGTAGTAGCTAGGGAAAAACTACTGACGCTATCATTTAATACTGGTAAAATTGTTAAAAAGTTGTTAAAAGTATTGTTTAATACTTCCCATAGCTTCAGAGGTATTGCTGCAAATAGCAAGGGGTTGTTCACGTTTATTGTGATTAGACACCTAAAAAAGTTACCTCTGTTCTAGCACTAAATTAGCTTATAAACTCACAAAGTTGGATTTAAGTCGGTGGGTATCACTTAGTGGTGCCCCTTGTAAGTAATTTTTTTATTATATCTATCAAAATTTTTCGAATGTACATAATTGCGCTCTTCATCAGGTCAAACAATCAATTACAAAAACGAATCAAATTAAAATAAAATTGCTTACATAATGTGAAATTTCCTTTAAATGTCCATTGTACACGAAATTAAACTAAACGGTTGAAACATATTAAGTTCAAGAAGATACATTTGTGTGTATATGTATGTAAACGAATATTATAGAATAACATTCGCTAAATATTGAATAGCAAATATATTCAGAAAGTATAAAATACATACAAGTTATACAGGGTTAGATATATTAATGTATACAAGGTTTTTTCAAAGCAAAACAAACGTTGCACAGTGGTTGCAAATCAGAAGAACGTGGTCAAAATATAATATCGTTTACCAGTTTGTTTGAAATTTTGTAAATGAGGGTTGTTGAGATAGAAAGAAGTTAAAATCATTACCTCCAGAAACACTGCAGTCTCAAACTAGATATAGAGGAATCAGATGTTAGCAACAAGAAGATATGATTTCCGTGTCATGAATTGAAACTTTATGCATTTAAGTTGGCATGTAATACCATGGATACAGTTCTACAGATTTACGAGCGGTTTCCAACAGATATTCTCCAAGTGTTGCTAAATTGGTTTCATGGCCACTTGAAATTGCTTACAAAATTGTGTGAAACCGTTTTATTAGTTCTTCGTCGATTCCTATTTTGGAGACAGACAGGCCATAATTTTCAAAGAATCTTCGAGCAATGGTTCCGTCGTTGGTACTATCAAAACCGGGCTTTGGCTGCTCAAAGATAGGTCCCATTTGCAGACGAATTTTCCTTTCAGCTCAAAGGCTCATTTGTGTTGCGTACGCAAGCCGTTAAGTTTTCTATTGCTTTGTTCTTCAACTTGAACTTGAAAATTCTACACTAGAACGACCGGACTCAGGTACCACAATTTCGTCGAAGTGTACAAAAACATTCACATAATCCTAAAAAGTATAAAAAAATCTTTGTTCGGTTCTTCTAGCTTGCTGCCGTTTTGTTTTAAACCTATGAATGAATTTTCGAATCGTTCGTTTTACAGATTCGAGCAAAGTAAAGGGGGATTCTAGCTCTTCCGTCATAAAACTTTCAGTTCTTTCATAAGAAACGGTCGCATTTTCTTTTAAATGGTTCTTCAGCTTCTTCCTACTTAAACCCTCCTCTTTCTGTATTATGTACAGATTCTGAAATATAAAATACATAATTTTATTAAAGCAATTTTTGTTTCTCCTGAGCACTGAAGAATTTACTATTTTTGTGCAAGTTTACTAAAAAAAATTAAGACAACCTGAGGGGCAGTTAATTTTTGTTCAGTTTGTAGAAAGTACAAATTACAAAGCGCCATTCTTCTTGCCGCAGAACTCTGTAGAAGTAATAATTTTTTTTTAATATTTAGAAGCCTATCCTGTAATTAGTATAATTTTGTAAAAGTTATACTTATAAGATGCTAATCTATATATTATTAAAACAAACACTGAAGTGCATATTCACACTCTACTTATTTTTAACTGGAAAATCCATTTTATAAAGCGCAAATCGATAAAACATGAATTATAATACATTTTTAAATAGAAACCTTCGCTTTTCTTGAGCGCCCCACAATTAGTATTCGTTGGAAGATCACTTTTGTACTGCCTGCATAAGGGCAGATAAAGTCACTTTTTGACACCGGATTATGATAATTAACATTCTCTCTAGTTAACTCGTTAGTCTAAATTCTGAAAATTACAACTTTGCTTTTGGACTCTTGGCCAGCTCTTCGAGATTTGGAACTACTGTGCGTCGTCGAAATTAGAGTTTTGCAATTATTTGCCCTTCTTTAATTGGTGGAGTTTGTTGACTGGCATTACAATTTGATATTTGTAACTTCTTTTTTAACAACTTGTGTAATTTCTGACTTCTTGTATTTTCCATATTTGTTGACTTTGAGTTGTTCAGGTTTTACCAAATTGACATTTTGAGCATCTAGATCACATTAATTTCATTGCAGTCTTTTTTAATTCGCCCTTCGTTAAGTTTTAAAATACCTGAATTTAATGTTTGCAAATCCAAGTTCGTTTTTCTTTCTAACCAAAGTAGTGTGTCATAGTGAGGCAGCATCCTATTGTGTTCACGGTATTAAAACACCAGTCGGTTCACAGAGGGTCGGCCACCCCTGATGCTTTACGCCCCGCAGTGTAGCGTTATAATAGCGTCCGTCTAAATTTGCGTTGCGCATTAATTAATATAGTGATATATCCAGCGTAAAGCCTTATTGAGCCGTAGTTTCGAACCCGGAATACAACGGCTATGGGTACCAGGGTTATATTAGAAATCTCATTTGGCACAGAGGAAATACGTACAAACACATACGCAACGAAATAATGCTTTGATAAATATTAATAAATGGAAATCGAAATTGGCGAGATATTATAAAGCCTAGGTTGAATTTCAGTTAACCGTAACATGAATATATACATATATTTTATACCTATACGGTTACCACATTATTTACATTTCAGAAAATACAAAATATTTCGTAATTATTCAAAATGACAGAGTGGATGCTTTACAAATAGCATCGTATGAATATGTAAATTCTGTATAAATCATGATATCAAAAGCTTAATTTAAAAAATAGTATTTGTTTGGTATTAAAATGTATGTCATTGCTAAAAATGTACTAAATTATAATATTACGTAAATTTATTAGTGCATTAAAGTGTGTAGTTGGCAAGTTATTGAATTATTGCAATTCGATTACAAAAAGATTCTAGCCATTAAAGTTCGTTTCAAACACATCATGTTCAGAATAGCGTGAACTATCCGTAAAAAAAAAACATTTTTTACATAAGAGGGGAGCAGCAGATTATTATACAACGGAAGGTGAGTGATGAAGAATTAATATTATTATATTATTGAATAATGAAAAATGGAAAGAGACATGTTATACATTGGTTTGGTTAGGTCTTCCTATTTCTTAGTATTTGCTTGATTATTTCTTCGAGTTTTCGACGGATCATTGGAAAATATTCGTCTACAGCATGGCAATCGAAACCGCTGCCACGTTTCTTTCATCCTGTAAATGGAATAGAACATTCTATATCTTTTTCAATAGTCTGATAGAGAAATTATTCTGGTTTTTTCTATACATATGCCCTGTATATAAAATGTGCCGTTTTTTAGTAAATTAAATATGAATCTATGGAGATAAGTTTTTTGCTAAAATACAAAATGCTGCAACGAAATACTATGAACTTTAGTTTTTCTAAAGATATTCATTAAAAATTATCTGTGAAATTTAATTTATGCATACAATTTCAACGTCTATTCGAAATAAGCATCGTTTTCCTTCATAGGAACCGTAATGCGATTCCTTGTAATTTGTTGAACATTTACCAACATTTTGGGGGTAATATTTTGTGTAATGTACATACTACGCATTCCTTTACGAAATTAATCCAGAAAGCTTTTTCATAAACTTTCTAAATTGCGAAATTCTTTAAACAACTTTCAGTATATTCTTATTATATTTTTTACTGCTGAAAAAGCTTAGTGAGCGATACTCTAAACAAATTTACTCGTTTTATGCTGAATTCTAATCAGTCTTTTCCATATTTATTATTTATACGTTCTTGTTAACTTGCTAGATAATGTGTGTAGGAAAGCAATGGCTACTTCGAGTAGATGATAGGATTGTACCCTGAAAGATAACGTTTACAGATTAGTTTTAATGAATATCTTTAGCCAGACAACAGTTTATAATATTTCATTACAGTGCTCTAGTCATTTGTTTTTTTAGCTATTTATTTTTCTGTTTATTTATTTTTAAAAATGTATTTCAATAATCATTCCTAATTTATTAAAATTTAAATCTGTTTTGGTTCTGTAAATAGAAAAAGTGGAACCTATGTTTATTTAACATTATATCGAAGCTTTTTACACCTATTATAAATCACCTTGTATAATATACTTCAAATTATGTTCTAAAAGAGAAATTACATCTGCTATAGCTTCTGAGATATTTACAAAAACATAAAAATCCTGCAAACTCTTGGAGGGGGCCCTGAAATATCAATATACTCTTTCAGTTTCTAGAGTTTCATCGAAATCTGCATTTTCGGGTTGCCTGTGTCCTTTTGTCAGGGTTGTAGATTATGAACCTTAACATCTTCAGACCTCTGGCTATAATTTGATTCATAGGTTCATATACGCATGTAAGCAATGTAATATATTAATTCATAGTTAGTTTTTTAATATACGTAAGTAAAAATTTTAAACTATTGACGCTTATTATAATCACATTAAAAAGTTTACAGTATCTAGAGATTAAAAAAATAAAAAAAAAATTTGATGTTAAAAACTTTCAATAGATACATTTTCCTTGTCTACCAAGTCTTTCGGTTTCTCTAGCAATGTGTGTAAACACCTAAAACATGAAAATGTTATTTACATATTTGAATTTGCAAGTAAAAGACAGGTTTTTAAACAAAAATAATGAATCATTTCGGTTTGTACTTAACATTCCATTGCAAAATTGATTAAATATTTATTGGAATTCAAATTATTCTGGAAAAATATAGTAGTTTGTGTAGAAAGCTTAGTGCTGCTTTAATCTCCAAAGGTAGGTTTGTTTTAAGATCATAGAGTACCAGAGAGAAGGCAGAAATAGATGGGAAACCTGATGTCCGATAAATAATAAGATTACTTGCAGTAATTTCAATATTAGTAATATAAAAGCATGTTTATCTGTTTCGTGAAATAAATGGTAAAATGTATAGTTTTGTAACATATTTTGATTAACAAGTTCTAACTAAATTATAAGATAAGAACGTAATATTATGGATTACCTCAGAGTTAACCGAATTCGTAGTCGAGTTGGAGAATGTAGTTCCCGATAGCAATTTCTTCGGCAAGGAGAGTATGGAATCTTTCCATCCTGTAATAAAACAAAGCCTTAATTTAGTTCGTTTGTCGAAGACGCTATTAAGCTCGGGTATATAAGACGAGATTGCGCGTTCGGAACCGCACATTTATTAGTTAATTCAGCGCGCGCTTTCGTATAATATCAAGTCCTCGCCACGGTTATAAACTGCATTACATTGGCTCCAAATACCCGGACCTGTAATCGCGTTGATCCTGGGGTTCTCGCACGATTTAATTGCTGCTAAGCGACATAGTTGTCCTTGATTTATCGCCTTATGCGCAGCTTCGACATTTATTAGGATGTCGTCTAAATATTTACTACCACTCGTAATCTGGTTATGAATGGTGGTGTTGTCCTTTGTACGATATCAGCTGCGCTTTATGTTCAATTCACCCCTCTACTATTGTTAGTTTTGCGCGTCTCCTCATTTATCGGTCTCCTATTCTAGGATTATGAAACACCACTGGAGGATCTTTGGTCTGACATTTTAGAATGCAAAGGTTGTAAGTTTTAAAAATAAGCGCAATATGGTCCACATATTTTACGAAACATAAGATATTTCAACAATCAAAGTAATTTACGTGTGGTGGCGTCCCAACGGGGTATATAAACTTAAAAGCTTGTCATAATCTCAGGAGCTTTTAGTGTGTAAGTGGTGTGTGTAAAGTGTTCTATGGCTTTGTTAATACTTTTTCACAGTAAAGAGTGAAACGCAGTTAATTATTCTCCAATTTGCGAATTGTGACTCGGAATTGTACCGAATTAACTAGAAAAATTTACTGCCGGTCTTCGTAGGACTCAAACGCACAGCGCTTAGCTCTGTTATAGTTAAGAACAGATGTCCTCTTGCCACTGGACCTCCGAACCTTGACAATTTTGCTAGTAATAACGATAATAGTGACAAAAAAGTAATTATACACAATAGTAGTTAGTGAGGTTCTGTTCAAAAATGGAATGGCATGGTTGCCTACGCCACAGAAACAGTTAGAAATATGTTCCAAGCCGCCTAAATGACTTTATGGTGATCTATGAAATATTCTATCTATGTTTGGCGATATTTTGATAAATCTGTATTTCTCTATCCTTCTCGAGCCTTTTATAGATTGCTATTACTGCTAGACTATTGGACTTACGTAGTACATATGAAAAATCGTACGTTTGTTATGTTTGAACACATTTTATTAATTTTCAGTTGCTTCAAAAGTTTAAATTATACACATTCTTCGTGATGAAACAGATTGTGCCTTATTTATAATAATCGTATGTAGACTAAACTACATCACAACAAATATAATTGAGAGAGTAAGAAATGGATTAAAATACAAAATGGAATTATGATACAATTTTGTGCCACATCTCCAGCGTTATAGTAGAACAAAGAGTTAACTACGTCAATGAATTTTACAGAAAAACTAGGCATTCGGGTACATAAATTTTTTTATATCTGTTATTGTTAAAACATTTACTCATTAGAACTTTTCCTTTTACTAATTGGAAGTTTTGTCTACCACGTTTTCTACCTTTTTTTGTTTTTTGCCCCGCCAAGATATACAAAAAATGGTAAATGATTTTCGTATAAAATTACAAAATAAGTTGAGTTTTATTTCAACACTAAAGTTATTATAACTGAGATACAGCAATTTTTAAAAGCAATCAACATCTGAATATCATCTTGTGTATAAATTCGATGGATTCTTGGTGAAACATTGTAAATAGAAAAATAAAATACAAAAAAACACTTAGTAACCGTTTCATAAAAATTTTTATGAAAGTGTTTTCGTGCGTTTTACTTTTCTATCACTTCGTATTTTAGAAATCGGGCGCAGTAGTTATAATTTAAAAAATTATTATTATTATTAACCTATGAAAAGATTGAAAAATAGACAGCCTGTACGTATGAGCCTGATTCCTCTAGCTTATTATAAACGAAATTATCCAACGTGTAAATGGATCCGGACTAGTATTTTCAGATTCACTAGCGGATATGACATAATTTTCATTTGAAAGATAAATATTTTTAATATTTTTGATAAACACAATCTACATTTCACGACCAGGTTATATCATCCTTTCGTATCTGAATATTATCGAACTTACACTAGATAATGATACTACATATAGCGCGTCTCAACCTCCGTATGCAGTATACGTCTTATGAAATTCAATCCACGGTTGCCAAATTGTTCAATTATATGTTACATTACTATTTCCGGTTCATTATTCATTATTTATGGGCGCCTTAAAACTATATGAAATCAATTTTAAAACGAACACCAAAAAGTTATAGGAGAAGGATGGGCATTAATTGAAACAAAAATATATGTAAACTTTGTGTGTGTGTACACTATTCCATAGAAATTTGTGGAAAACATTAAAACATACACAGTGATACAGATAGATTTAATATTAAGATTATCAAATGTTTATTAAATTGGATACACCGGAACAATAAGACTTTGTGATATTAAAGAGGTACCCTAAATCTGTGGCACTGGAACAGTGAAACTAAAACCCTTACCACACAACTTCACTCGTACTGGACGCACGTTTTGTTAGTGTTAAGTGCAAACTATATGCTTCTAACTCTAGTTGCCTAATTCTAAAATACTGATACTTAATTTCTGAATTTAACCAACACCTTTTGGCCGAAAAATTCAGTTTTACTGTTGATGATGATAGCTTGGCTATCGAAAAGTACGTCCAGTACGCGTTAAGTTTTGTGGTAAGGGTTTTAGTGAGCTGTTTCAGTGTTTGTGAAATACGCCAAAAAAGAATTGAAAGCAAGATTTCCTCAAAAAATTCCTAATGCTTATTACATAACCTGATTAAGGATTGCTGTGATTGTTACTTCATCGTAGCAAATGTGTAATGTGCTAAGAAATTAACACTACAAATATTTTAATACTCTTTACTGATGTAAATATTCGTTAAAAGATCAAATAATTACAAAAAAAATATATGTACGTATGTTTCTTTCTGTACATGCGCCGCAATTATAATGTGATAATCGAAGAACTTCATCTATTATACTGCAGTTTAATTCGTGATACACAAACCGATAAGTCCCTTTTTAGCATATCGTCTGTGGCTGGTATTTGTTTCTCACGAAATCATTCAATAATTTGCCTTTTACTTCGTGCTGTTGTTGGAATTTCTTCGCTTAACTCTTAAATCTTTCCAGAAGTATGTAAACATAAAAAGCAGAAAAAGATATACTTAGACGACTGTGGCACGTTCATCTTCTTGCAAATAATTTAACCAGACACGGTGAGGTCATCTATTGCTCGCATACACTTTAGATAAAAGAACTGCTTCTGCTAGTAACAAATTGTCATTGATAATACTGTTAAAATTACGTTTTACTTTTTATTATGATTGAAACATAATCTTGGAAACTCCTGCAATTGCAACCGCAACCTTGTATTGTTTGCATCTTATTTTAAACTAACCGACTTCATTAGAGCAAGCTATAAAGCGGAGAAAAATATGTCTTACGAGTGCTGAAATGGTTGTCGTTAGCTAGGGAGAAAGAACAGAAATTGGGCACGGTGTGAAAAGTAGTGATGAACTCATGACAATAAAACAACCTGACAAAGCAATCAAGCGCGTCGGTGTGGGGTCGGTGCAGTAGTATAGGGATGGGAGATTGGCCAGATACATCACGTCATGCTTCATAGACTAAGGGGCCAATGGTTTGAAGAGTATTGAACAATGTGTTAGCCAAGATTAACGGAAATAGTTTAGTTAGATGCTGGCTAAGCAATCCGAATAATTTGTTGTAATGTGTGTACATGTATGTATGGAGCTCCAAGCATGATATATCCAAAGAAAGAAAATTCCGTAAGGTAAATTGTGAAATTTAATGAATCAAAGTGTTCTTGTACATACAATAGTGTTGTGATTTCCGTGGAGTGCTGCCACCTGCTGTGCGAAATACATACGAAGTTGGTATTGATCAAATTATTAGCCTTTCGGAAAGGTACTCCAAGCCCAGCTTACAATAATGCCGTGCTTCGTAAAAGTATACATTTCAAACTGTAACACATGTTTAAATTTTATCTATAATTATACCCTTTCCTTTTTGAGCGGTAACAGTGCTTGAGCTATGCAGTTGTTTTATTTTGATAAAAACTTAAGTACAGTAGTTAATTATAAAAGAATTAGATGATCTCCATTCACTAACTAAAAATAATTTCTTTCTAGTGTTAACTTTTATCATAACTTACATGTGAAAGGTATGTTGACTTAATTTGGTGGTTTGATATCCCCATCGCTACATAATACGTCTCTATATGAAAGATCATTTAGTTTTTCTATTTATAAGATGTACAATCATATTCCCGATGAACTGAAACAAGTCGCCAGCTCTAATTTTAAAGCAAAATTGTGTACTTATTTGTCTTAATGGGAGCAGATATAGGTATGAATGGAATAGGTATTATTGTTGGTAATCGGTATTATTATTTTTCTAAATTTAGGCATACATTTTGTTTTGTAATTTTCACTTATTAATAACATTTATACTTGTAAGTAGGCATTTTCATTTGAATTTAATTGCTTATACACTGATTTAGGTCATGGTGGACATGGGCAGGAACAGTAAATCATACTACAACTGGGTTTCGCCATGGGGTTGGGTCTGTGCACATTCTAGTGTTTACTACATTTACATATACACGTATACTTTCTTTGGCCTGAGATTAATGACATTTAAGATCCAATAAAGTCATTTATTATTATTATTATTAATTATTATTATTATTATTATTATTATTATTATTATTATTATTATTATTATTATTATTATTATTATTATTATTATTAATTTAAAATAATCGGCTTTAAAAAAGGCTTTAAAAGTAAGACTTGAAGTATGTCTATGTAATTTATAAAATATATTTGATCCTAGCAAAAATAAAACGTTATGCATTATAATGGCGGTTAAAATATTATTCCATGCCAGCATATAAAATCTCTCCTGTTTGATGAAGAAGTAAGTTTTGTAATACATTTCCATTTTTGAAAATCCAAACGTCAGTTGTAGATAGCATAGCAAAACTTCAGTTTCCATATCTAGTACAATTTGAATTGTTTGGTGCCGGTGGTCTAGTGGTATGAGACATTACCTCCGAAACTAGAAGGCCTCAGCGCTCGTCGATGACGTCACGCTCGATAGGCGATGTATCGACATGCACGATATTAGCCCATGCGTTTTCGTGAAAGATGTATTTGTGGTTGATATTTAATCGACTAATTATTATTATTTGTAATTGTACATGTATTTGAATGAAACTAAGGTTGAAATGATACAGTAATTGCAATTTTATTCGAAATTTTACCCAATTTCATGAGAAAATTTAACCAGGGTCTTTCATTTCCTATTATGTGGTGTTTTACCTGATCTATCATTACTTTTCCCACAATAATTTTTAAGTAGGGTACTTGTAGAACAAGTTACTATAACTGTTGCAATACGTTCACTGCTGTGAATATGACATTTACATATATCAGTGTCCAAATGGCTGTATTCGGTGATATAATTTAAAATATATTGTATTAAAGCAGAACGCTATACACATTTAAAAACATCGCTTCGTGTTCAAAAATAATTTTGTTGAATATAACGTAAGAATATAAAACTACTTGAACAATAAAATATTCACGTGTTTTGTCAGATATGACGGACAGTTAGGGAATTGAGTTGGAATAGCATCTTGTTTAAGCTTGGAATTTTTTAAACTTACAGTTATAGTTTCACCGGTCCTTGAATCTGTATCTGTTGAAAAATAAATAATATCTTCTTTTACAAAGTGTAACTCACAAACAAAACATACAAAACAGCGGACGCCACAGTTTTTAGGTTATCCCGTTTTTATCGTTTCAGAGAAGGTTTTATCGCTTATACAACGCTAGAAAAACATTACAGGTATCACCAACAAAGTATGGAAATATCACTGTACAGTATTTTTTTAAATAAAACCAATATAATTTGGATAAACCAATGCAAAACGCAAGAAACGATCTAAACGTGTGAATGTCCAATGTACAAATGTGGCTGATCAACGACCTACTGCAAAATACGTCACAGCCTGCTGACGTCAAAACGCTTAGGCCTTGACATATATCGGAGGTAACGTATGAGTGCCTGCTGTTCGAGACGGGCCGGCGCGGCAGTTTTTCTGGTGGTTTCAGTGCAAGCTCCAGACACCATTCGCATATTGGAAGCCACACAGTACGTATAAGTACGAGGTTCCTGTGGTATTGACAAGCTTAATAGCTTGTAACCTCGCTGGGCTATTTACCACACATATTAGGTCTACCGGAAAGGTCTGTCCGATAATGTCATTTCATGTTTTAATACGTACATGTTCATGTGAGATATACATGCCTGCCTCTCTTTATCATTGCACTTATACAAATGTGCTCTTCTAAATTAACTGAAACAAAAATGTCTTATGAGTTAAGCGAGAAAAATTTGAATGATCGACACATCTCTGCTTACTTGGTACAAAATCGAATCCTTCTTGGAGCGGATGATAACTGGTGGTGAAAAGTGGATTACCTATGAAAACATCGTAAGAAAAAGAGCGTACTGCGAGCCCGAACAACCAGCCCTCTCCACGTCGAAACCGATTTTGAACCTGAATAAGAGAATGTTGTGGATATGGTGGGACATCTAAGAACCAATACATTACGAGCTTTTGAAACCTAACGTAAAGCTCAATTCGGAGAGATACTGTCAGCAAATGGATGATTTAAATAAAGCACACAAAGAAAAGAGGCCGGCGATGTTTAGTAGGGAGCACATCATACTGCATCATGATAGTGCTAGACCACATGCTGCTTTTGGGACTCGTCAGAAGATCGCAGAGTAAGGCTAGGAAATTCTGTCGCATTAACTATACTCTTCAGACCTACCACCCTCCGATTATCACTTGTTTCTCTCCTTCCAAAATTTGTTGAAGGGAAAAAGTTCAAAAATGAAGCAGATGTCAGCCAAGCACTGCTCGAGTTTTTCGCCTCTAAAGACGAGACATTTATCAAAAATTGTTTTTACATATTGCCACCACGCTGACAAGAGGTCATGCGTAACGACGGAAATTGTACATTAAATATTACTAAATGTATGAAAAATTTATTATTTTCTTTTACTTTACAAACAGACAGAACTCCGTACCCCATGTACGATTTTGACCATGTCGAGGACAGACTATACTATTATTAATTAAGAACGTCACACTAAGGCATTCACTTCTACAATTTTAAGCTGATTGTTTCTCAGTAGGTGACTGATGATCATGGTATTTGGTACGTAGGCATCTGCGATCGTCAATAACACTATACTCTTGTTTTCTGGGTTGGAACCATGTCGTTGTCATAGCTTGTGCCGACGTTTCATCCACACTCTTATGGGACATCTTCAGGACTGTTATTGCGCACTGACTGGGGACTATTCATCCCAAAGGGGTTCGTTATTAACAAACACTACATAAACCCCTTCAAAATGTATAGTTCCCAGTAACAGCCCCGAAAATGTCCCATAAGAGTGTAGACGAAACGTCGGCAGAAGCTACGATAACGATGCAGTTCCAACCGGGAAACCAAGAGTACATACAAATGGTGTTTACTTATTTGAATAGTCTTTTAACCTAAATACAAAATGTGATTGTAATTGCACAAATGTGAAGTTACTTTTGAAATGATTTTTACTGGAAGCGGATGTAAATGAAATTCTTATCTATACTAAAATAAAAGGCAAAGATTTATATACCAAGGTATCTTATGGAATGTGTGGCGATCGATTTGATCTATGAGGCACAGCAAGAGACAAATGTGAATACATATTTCCGGCCTAAATAAAGCTTAATCGTATAAACTGTATGTAAGATATGTTGGAACCTAGGACTTGCTTTTTGCTTATTTTGTTATAAATTAGGGTCCCTTATTTTTCAAACTAAAGTGTTGTTGAATGAATACTTTCTTATTTTCTACGTTTCTTCACAAAATATTATCAAATATATACACACATTCATACAGTTTGGAGAACCTTAGCCCGTGCCGCACTGCTTCAAAATATGTTAGGATAGGTTGAGCTTATAAAGCCGCACGTATTAATCGATTAATGGTTAGTTTTCAATAGAGCAAGACGTATTTGTTTTATTCGTTCAAGATAGGGCATTTGTTAAAAACTAAAAAGTCAAAGGAATACAAAGGGGTATAGAAGAGGAGAAAGACTAATGAAATATCACGCTAAAGCATCTACATTAGGGGTCCCTTATTTAGGAGTCATTTGCCTTTTTTAGAAATTGTGATACGCACATTCCCTAAATATGTTCCGAATTGTTATGATTAGTCAATTACTAAGTATTAGCTACCTTGGCATACATTAGCTTATACAGATTTCACTGTAAAGTAAGCAAAGAATTGCTTATTCAAAGCTATTCCAGAGATGCTCTTGAACAGTTTTTGTAAGACTTTATGAACTTAAAAGCATAAATCTTGGCAGGTTGCTTGAATTGTTAAAATGGATTCAAACCACGGCTGGCCAGGTTGTAACAATAAACAGGAACAAATCCTCCAATGCTTTCTTGTATTTGTTACTCAATTTCATTTAAAAACTTAGTAGTAACGTTTTTAGCGAATAAATAGTTGTTGCCATTTTCGCGGTTGACGTATAGTTCTAGGAGGAATGCTTCTTTGTATCTTTATTTTCTCCTTCTGTCTTGAATGAATAAAACAATCACGTCTTGCACTATTAAAAACTAACTAGTAATCGACGCACATATGCATGTACAATGTATATATTTACGTGCATCTTTATAGGTGTTCCGATGCTGTGTAGCACGGTTGAACGTACTATTAACTTGATTAAAATTTAATTCACCAATGCTTTCTGACAAAACGAAGAAAAGGGGGTATGCGTTTAAAAATATTTGACCTCGAAAAATAAGGGCATCCTAATGTATATACCAATTTAAGTAACTTAATTGAACACACTCCATGCTATTTCAATTCAAAACCATAAACGTGGTGAGAGTTTATGTTACTTTCAACATGAAGAACTGGCTACGCGTATCCAAATTGAGGTAACAATAACATCTTAATTTTGGACTCCAAATTATCCTCTACACCCTACAGTAAGGGTGTACGCGATTTAATTTCCAGGAATTTTTCGTGAATTTAGGTATATTTGCTTATCACGATGTTTAAATGCATTTTTTTATTACGTAAAGTATGTCTAATTGTAAGTTTATACAAATATTAAAGATTTACACAACCGCTTTTCTCTATCCTCTGGATAGATGCCTCTAAAACAACATGAAATTGCATTATTTTTACTCCGCGGGTAAAAACGCGGCTTACTCTAAATCGGCTGACGGCAGAAAAGGATTTGTTAAAGAAGATAAAGCAGCCGCACCTTAAATTGGCTGCCACGGTGGTCGGAACTAATACGACCGGCAACAACGAAGCCAGGAACAAGGAACAGGACACCGTAAGGTGCGACTGCCGCGATCGATACTCCGGTAAATCCAGTTTCAAAAGGCAACGAACGAGGGCAAGTGCAAATCCACGTGGCAGTTGAAGAAACGTTGTGCGTTCGAGTTTTGTAGACCGTTCCTTCCGTCAATGATTATTCTGCACGAGGTTCGCAATTTTGAGCTCAAGAAAACGTGTACACTCAACAATGAAACGAGCTGCATTCTGATAGGAATGCGATGTGGAATAGTAATAATTGCTAAGTTGAATTCTATTAGTGTTAGGAGGGACAGACGATTTTACGACTTTACTTTATTGTAATGCACCTATGACAGTCGTAAAAATCCAGTCATTTCCTTGGCCAAAATATGATTAAACTGAGATATTCAGGGGCAGACGTGTGCTAGTTTATTAGTAGGTTGTGACATTTAGAGAAAGCCTTCCCTACAGGCTATTCAAATAAATATGATGAAAAACCAACCGCTTTGGGAAATAATTGTTTGTATATTGAGATGTTCCAAGTTGAAATAAAAGTAGTAATTTTATTTTCAAGAGCTTACGTACAAATTTTGATAAATTTAATTACAGCTGGGTGTTATGTTGGTGTGCAATGAAATCCTCTATTATATTTCATCGGTGTACAGCGTTTGAAAGATTTAAAGTGATAATGAGGTGGTGATAAGAGATATCTAAACCATAAATTTAAATTGTGAACGCCCATACGGAACTCCATTTTGTTGCACAAGTAGGCAGGCTGCTTCAAAGTCATAATTTTTTAATATAAACGCATTGTATATAAAGTTATTGTTCTTCTGTAGCGCATGTTAAGCCGTCCTATCTTTCTTAGTGTGTGGGTAATCCTGCTGTATTTTCTGATTGCAAACACCAGCCTAAAATACAAGTTCTGCACGCCTTGAATTCTATCCAAAGCGCCAATGGAAGAACCATATGGAGTGTCACAGTAGTTGAAGGCTGCGAAGTTATTGCCCAAGACATGCTGCTCTTATCATCTTGTTGATATGGTCTCTAAATCTTAATGTTATGCCAATTAAAATTCCCAAATCCTTGGTTGTTTCAACAGGGACGAGTTATTTGCCCTTAATAATAATTGTAGCCATATCACCATATGAGGTTCTCGCTTTTTCTTTGCCAAAAAGCTGGAAAGTAGATTTGGCGGGATTTATCATTAAGCAATGTGTGAAATGACTAGATTGTCAATATCTTTCTTAAGTTGTTGGACAGTTGTATTTTAGCGGTATGGAAACATATAACTTAGTGTTGTCGGTATACAGATGGTAACTTGAATTAATATTCGCATAGATATTGCTGGTGTAGATTGCGAATAAAAGAGGTCCCATGTTATTCTTGAGCGGAGCGACAAAGGAGGGGCGGTATACCCATATAAGACCACGCACTGACATTCCTGAACAAAGAAAGGCTTGAAACAAAGTGCTCGATCATTTAACCCAATTTAGTGCAGAATTGCAAACAGCATATCGTAGTTTAGCGAAAGCATTTGATAGCTTTTGAATGGTCGAGCTATACAAGCTTATTGGTATCACTTGCCCTCAAGATATCAATGACGCAGCTATAATATTTACGGAAGCCAGACTGCAGTGGAGGCATAATATTGTAGGTATCTAGGTGTCCCCTTAACTAATTGTTTCTCGAAGAATTTCATTTTTCTTTGCAATGCCGTACAACATCATTCCCTATGAAATTTTTGTGTCTACGACATTTTTTCCATTCTCTACCAGTTATACGACCAGGCATTACACACTAACAGAATATCTCGTTTTCCCGTTACTTTTTCGTTTTATTGTACGTATATGTCTACCCCTCTCGTTACATTGAGTCGTTGTTCCGTTTTTCTTGTGCGGCTTTTATGTGTAGACAAAGTTAGCGCCGGGAACTTTTTAGCGAAGGCTCTCCGGGGATTTACCTCAGTTGGTATACGTGAGGCGTGAGCAAATAAAAGAAATGCGTCGACTGCAGTTATACTTGTTTTATATCCCCCGGCTTTACGTTGCTACACACAAGCAAGACGGTATACAGCTTTTATTATAGTTAAGCTCGCTACCTTTTTGAGTTCAAATCGACAGTGAGACCATTTTATTCCAGCGCTTTCGTTTTAAAGATTAGGACGGGAGAAAAGTAGATAGTTTTTTTTTGCGTTCCGATGGGAAATTCTACGAAAACGGTCGATGTCAATAGCGGTGTGTCGGTTTTATAGTTTTCGGCTATCAACAAACATCGTATGTAGATGCATTTATGAAACGTGAAGAGACTATTTTAATAATAAACATTATTTGCTAGGTTATGTATAATACAGACTGACGTCAAAAAGTGAAAGTTGTCTTGTCACAAATTAATACAATTGCATTAACCAATGATCAATCAAGCTTTTAATATACTAAAAATGGTTTTCAAAGAGATGAATAGTATTTCTTCGGACGATCCTCAGAATTACAACGTAATTACTCCAATGCATTTTCAATTAATTTAGGTTGTTTTACTAAATTAAAATTTAATTTAAGGGCAAATTTTGTGTCTAAATTTTGCAATGAAATATAAGTCGAGAAAGATAGATTACTACAACTAAGACATTACTTCAGTAGAACATAGTCCATGGGGTACTTTTATTATACCTGTGCTGAAGAATGGCGAATCTACTCATATTTGTGGTGATATTAATTCTACGACTTACGTGTTAAGTTAATGAATGAACGCATTTCTCTAAGAATGATCTGCCACAAGCATACCAACCAATAGTATTTGGTGATGATTCTCCAAAATTAACTGCAATCTAAAGACTTGTTTAATTGTACACGAAATTTTAACGGTGGGAGGAAAGAGCGATTCACTTGTGGTCAACTCGTTTGGCTAAAAACGTCTGTAATATTACAAAAACTTCTTGGGTAGAAGCACAAACACACACAAGATTTTGGGGCATAATGTCATATCTAGTTAAGTTACAAAATAATGAAATTGTGTGGAAAAGATGTTTGGAACAACTAAGGGGATGTGAAATTAATAATCAAAGTGGTTCTACATAATGTAAATTTTGATGTGACCAAAGGAAGACATGGATTGTACTGATGAAGTAATAATCGATGCTGAAAATGATGTCGATGAACATCTTGATAAAAGTAATGAATAGTGATAGTCCGCCGACATCATTTCTAAAAGTAACTGACCAGTGAGAAAGCGCAATCGGTTGCAATATTGGAAGTATATTTAAATTTAATTGTTTGTTATCAGCAGCAAATTGATTAAACACTTATTTCTAGAGTTAGGCTGTCATATAACTAAAATTAAGATGAGAGGGATGTAGTGTGCATGCGCTAAATCATTTCTCCAAAAACTAGCGGCAGCACTGATTTATATCTACTGATAAAACAACTAAAGAAAAATAAATATGTATAAGTTTGACTGTTGAGTTTTAATCCTTAAATGATCACTAATAATTACTTTAGAAATAAATAGTAAACATTATACAGTGACATTTAATAAAAACCCTAAAAATCTAGCTTTTGCTACTGGCGAGGCGTTAATTGTAAATAGTAGGTCGGTATTGGGGCAAATCATCATTGAACTATAATAGGCGTGGCAAAAGAAATAGAATGAGGATGTTAATAACGAAATATTGAAAAGCAGAGATGGAAGCAGTTTAAATTTAAAATGCAAAGCTGAAAAATAACGCAATTCGAGCAGCTGGATAGCTAGCAGGGGTACAATAAGAACTAGACTTAAAAATTGTCAAAAGCTTTAGCTGCGTAATGAATCCGATAGGAAATTTGAAATCAAAAGAAGTGCCTTGTCAAGAATATATGAATCTGTTTTGAGGCATATCCTGACCTATGTCTGTGAGCCATGGTTAATGATCAACAAAGTCAAACAAATACAGTCTTAGGTCAAAAAGTAACATTTTCAGAAGATGATACCACAAGAATGGGAAAAAGTTACACTATCTGTTTAAAAAAAATTTCAATAAGAGATTTAACAAAGGCAAAAAGCTTACAATGACCAAGGTACCAAAAAATAATATTTAACCAAAAAAGAAGGTAAAAACCATAGCGTGGGAAATACCGAACAGAAAAGGAAGAACCAGAGATCGAGAAGATGATGAAAAGCATATCCAGTGCCGAAGAGAAAAAAGCAAAGAAGATCAGAAGGTAGAAGGAAGTAGCAAAGCTATATGTTCAATTCCTTACAGTGCGGCTTTACATCCACGTTTGGTTTAAATGCGTTAGTTAGAGTAAAAGTTTTGGTATAGTTTACTCACTTATGAATTCATATGTTATTGAGAGTCGGCTAAAATGTTCTTTATGCTTCATAAATATCTCGCTTGATGATATTATCAATTTGTAAGAAAATATATATTATAATATATTCATAAAAGAATATCCAAGCTTACACCTACTTTTGGAAACCATTTAAAACAAAATATGATGCATATAAAAATTATACACGGTTTTCCAATTCACTACAATACATTTCTACAACACACACTTGAAGGAGTGATTGGCAGATATTTATAGTAATTAGTGCTAAGCGTAAGTGTTAGTTGACGTATTACCACTACTGATCGAAGTAAGCAATGTATTATGTAATAGCAAGCAAATTAAAAACTATTCGGGACATTTACATTATTTAAATAAATCTCTCTGTGTGTATCTTGGATTATGAACACATATATTCCATAGGAATAAAATTACATCCTATGGAAAATCAGCAATGACATATTTTTAAATCGGAAATTTGAACTTGAAATCAGCACATGTAACCTAATTATTCGCAGATATTGGTTTCCATAACAGTGTAAGATGTTATATTCTCAAACACCAAGGAGTATGTCGGTCGTTAGGAGCTAACACGTGGTTGGGATTGTCGGGATGAAGCTCTGGTCGTCATCCCGATACTTTCAACCACGTGTTAGTTCTATCTTAAGTAAACCAGCTTCCGATTAAGTAGAGATACAAGAAAATGTTCCGAATTTGCTGGTGGGGCAGGCACTTTAGTTTCTAATTTTTATATTATTTACTAGTAACAATAACCCTTTACAAATATTTCAGGCAAAAGTCAAAATCAGGATACAATAATCTTCTTTCCACTCTTTAATTGTCGCGAATCTAGGGTATAATTATACCAACGGTATAATATAGGTACTACTAGGTACAAACCTTATGGTCTTCGTTTTAAAGATTAATCCCTATTAGTGGATTAGTTTTAAACTTAATATACATTTAATATCGTGCAATTCGCATTTTTCATTGCAATTTCATCCCATTGCCGGTACTGCCTAATACCATTCGCTTTATTTTATCCAGCAGTCGTAAGATTTTACGTCTCTTGGCATATTGTGCAGGATATACGCGTACTTCCCTCCATATTACACATCTGAATTGCCTTTCTCTACGGTATTTCATCCCCCAAAGATACGACGAAAAGTAGCAGAACGGTTATGAATATTAATGCTTCAAGTTCTCCTGTCGCATCGCACCGGGCTTCCTATTCGCAAAGCTGTATTTATTTTGGAAGCTGTGGGGGTGCTAAATATTAGCTAGATGCATTGGTTCTGTATTATGATTCGCCACCCTTAGTTTCTCGATGTGATTGAAGAACGTTTGCCAGCGCAAACGGTTTTTCTATTCATATATCGCTTAATATCTCATCTATAGCTTATCTTTTAGCAGAATGTAAAGCAGTAATTCTTGAAGTATATCTGCAAAAATATGAATACTTTGCTTGGCGCAGTACTATGAAAAGAAACATTTTAAAATAGGAAATTATATTTTTTTAACAAGTAGCATTTATGTGTTTTGTGTATCTATATTTGTATTTGTACTTATTTACCGTCCAGGATCTGGACAAGTTAAAAAGAAAATATAAAGTTTAGTCATGTCATCACAAAATGTGCTAAATCTGTAACTAATTTCCAATTAGTGCGTCAGAACTTTAATGTCAAAAACAATATTGCTTTGGAATGCAAATGTAAAATATTTGATAACGAATAGGTTCAAATTAATATGGACAGATTAACGATTCAACAGCGTTTAGAAATTATTCATATTTGCCATCAAAATGTATGTTCGGTTCGCCGGACATTTCGGCCGTTGCGAGAAATTTACGGTCAACATAATCGACCAACTGAACGATCTCCTTATCGTTTTCTTCAAAAGTTTGGACAAACTGGCTCAGCTGCAGATAAGTCAACATTACTGCGTCATCGAGGTATCCGATCGGAGGTCTATATTGCTGCTGCAAGTCAAAGTGTAAGAGATGATTCGAATTTCTCCATTCCACGTCGTTCTCAAGAACTCGGCCTTCCTCAAACGACTACGTGGAGAATTTTGCACGCAGATCTTCATCTGAAGGCTAATAAAGTTCAAATCACTCAAGATCTGAAGCCAAATGATCATCGTTTCGCGAAGTAATTGAGTAATTGAGCCGATTCAAGTTTTGCAGAAAAGATATTGTTTTCCGCTGAAGCCCGTTGTTGGTTCAATGAGTTTGTAAACAAGCATAACTGTAGGATTTGGGCTAATGAAAATCCTCGAGAGATTTACGAAGCACCTTTTCATCCTGAGAAGGTTGCCATGTGGTGCGGTTTTTGGGCTCAATACGTGATCGGACCCTATTTTTTTGAAGACGATGATGGAAATCGTGTTACTGTTAATGGTGAGCGGTACAGGAATATGCTAAGGGAATATCTTTAACCTGAGCTGAGGAATGTTGACATAAACAATGTTTTCTCTCAGCAAGACGGTGCGGTGTGATGTGTCACACATCTCGTCAGACAATTGTTTCATTGCAATAGCAGTTTCCTGGACGCGTTATTTCGTAAGAATTGTAACGTCAACTGGCCACCAAGATCATGCGCTCTCTCGCCCTTGGAGTTTTTCCTATGGAGTCATATGAAATCTTTGGTTTACAAAAATAAGTTAGAAACAATTCCCGGCCTTGAACGGAACACTCAACACACCAAGCGATATGTATGAAAGAGTAGTCGCAAATTGGACCCCCCAGAATGCATTCAGTCAGGCGAAGTCGAGGAGGGCATTTAAACGATATTATTTTTAAAACATAATAATATCGATTGTTCTTAAAAACAAAATAAAGATTGTAGTTGTCTCATTTAAAAGTTCTGAAGCGCTAATTGGAAAACCCGTTGTTTTTAGTTTGGTTTTCAAACTCTGTATTTCGGACTTATTTTCATTCTGAAGGTAGTGAATTAAAAGCTTTGATAATTGAATAATACGAACTTTTTTCAAATAAATTACTTTTATCCAATTTCTATTCCTATAAACAAAAAGATGAATAAAATGTCTACAGCAACACTTTATTCACACTGCTATTGATAAAACGAATAAAGTAAAAAAATTAAAATTCGCACTACTTTTGAAATTTTCGTTGCTATGGATGGCTTGTTTATAAAACATGTGACACTTCATGCAAATTTTTCAATTTGCCGATTTAAGAGCCTGAAGGTGTGTTTAAAATGGAAAATAACCAAGAAGAAAGCATACCACAAGATGCTCTGAACCAAGCTGCGATTGCAGTATCCAATTTATTGAAAAAAATAAATTTTCGAAAATTGATTAATTATGTAAACTGAAGATTCGGAAATGTTCTTAAATATTTTTTCGGCGATTTAAACGAAGATCAACAAATGAGATTTTTGAAGGAAATGAAAATTAAAATTAAAACTAACCTGAACTTTTACGCTGATGTCAATATAAAAACTACATTTATATTAAAATTACAAAAACCTACCTATCCTTTATCACCAACCTTCACTTCTATATTGAATTTATTTTACAATTTGAAATATTAGCATTTCAAACTGGGAGCGCAGCCAAAATATGAGTTAACTTGATGAAAGCTTAACTAAAAGTGAGAAAATCAATTAGCGTCCCTCTTCTCCTTTATTTTAATCGTGATGGCAATTGTTTTATCCACAGCAAATTTTGATTAATTCTTTTCCAAATGTAATTCAACAATTAATTTTGATAAATTAACTTATTTATTTCCAAGTAGTACAATGGAGTATGTAGTAGCGCGACTGGATGACTGAATTCATGCTATTCTGTGATACAGAACAGCATCGATAACCAAACAATACTAAAATTCACTGACGTTCTAGATAGAAACATTACGATAGATATTTAATTTACGAAATTATGTTCGAAATACCCTTGAATTTACACTGTTGTTGATTGTAGGAAGATATTCCATTAATTTTCAAGATTCACGAAATGGAGAAATTGTACAGACGAGTAGTTTCGCCCCGTTAACCCACATTTGTCGTTGGCTACACTTAAATTAAATATGTAGTACCCCCACTCCGTAAATCGTAGGCTCGGGGAGGAGTAGAGGCTTTCGAAAAAGAGCTAGTATCCGCCAGAGGGAATTTCACATTGACCGAGCGGCCATACTGAATACACTATGCGTGCTCGAATGACAGCTGCGCTCGACGATGTAAATAAACACCACTTCAATATACATGAAGTTCGCATACAACAAAACGGTGGCCATTATGAACAATGTTAGTTTTTTTAGTTCCTAATATCACAAAAATTATAAAAGATATATAACATATATAACATTAAATGTACGTAATGAGATGAATGAAGTCTACACGAAAATATAAAGAAAATGATGCCCCATTAAAGAGAAACTAAGTATTTTCTATCATGTGACCCATACACGCCCCTGGATTTTTTAATACATTTTATAAATATTTAACATGCAATGCATGCAACTTTGGTTTGAAACATTTTTTATGTATCGGTAATTCGGGAATAATAAAACTAATAGTAGGTGGTTCAAAATATAACCAATAGCTCTTGTACGTGACATTGATCGGTTTAAAGTTCCGCTATTATGTTTTCCTTCACTTAGCAAGCGAAAACACATTTTATGCTCTCCCCTATTTTTAAAGGTTAATCATTTTAAACTTTCGTTTTTATAACCAACTAAAAATAACAAAAGATAAGAGTTCTTTCCTTCAATATTAATTTGGCATTCTTACGACTAAAGCGATTTTTGTGCAAGGAAGCATTTGTAAATAAACCAGAGCTTATATTTCATACTTCCATCTTCTCTACCGTACAACATGGGATTTTTTCGGATTTACAAAAATTGGTTTCGCGATAGCATCGCAAAATTTCCTCTTTAAAGCGGTGGAATATGGGAAAGAATAATGTTTTCTCGTATGTAATAAAACAATAACAGACCGATGTTTTTATTTCTAAAATGGGGGGAGCAGAAGATAAAAAACAAGCCGGCTTTTCCTATAACGGTTCCGCACCGTTGTAGAGAGCGTAGAGATGGGCGCCTGGGGCTGACGGAGGGTAACGGATTCGTCTCTGTGTCTGGTGTACGCCCCGAGGGACCAGGGGACCGTGCCCTGCACTCGATCAGCTCAGATAACGGCATTCGTGTTCGGCCTTTGTTCGAAGCAAGTTGTGCCATTACGGGAACGTTACCCCAACTTTTCGCTAATTGCTTTCAGGTCGACGAAGCTGACGTTGCCAGATACAAAAGTGTAACTGAAAACTTGGTTGTTACGCTGCAGAAATTAAAGTATTAGACGGTGCTGGTTTCTGTCGCTATAATGATGCAATCCCATTATTGTATTCAAATTACAAACAAGAAGAACTCTGTTTACTCAAGCAATTATCTGAAGCATCTTAGCCACAATAATTTGAAGAAAACAGACATATTTATGTTTAGCTATTGTTTACCTGAACTATGTTCAAAATTTTCACAATAAGCAATTCTAACAATAACGTGATGGAGTTTGCAGACAGTTTTATTTAATAGACTTGTGTCTAAATGGCAAACTCGGTAGGGATAGACTCAAGAAAAGAACTTCTGAAACTATTGCGGATGTGCGTTGGCGTATAGATCATCCACCCAAAAAGTCAATTAGAAAGCTTTCACAGGAAACTAACTTGTCATGTGGTACTTGTATATACTTAGAAAAGATTTCGAAAAATATCCATATAAGATTATGCAAGGACGCAAGCATCACATAGTAAGGGTGCAATACTGCAATTGGTTCGAAAATCACGTGAATGGCGGTAATATTCTTTACAAGTCCTTCTTCTCGGACGAAGCTTGGCTTCACTTTAATGGTTTCACAAACCAGCCAATGGTCCAGTGAAAACTCTTGTGTCATGTTATAGAAACCATTGCACTCTGAAAAGATTAGTGATTGGATAGCAACTTTTCGGAGAAGAATTATTTGTCCATTATTTTTTCATAGAACGGTAAACAGAATACCGTACAACAACTTATTGCAACCTTTTCTAAGCCATGATGGCGAACTAAGGGGTGGATACTTCCAACAAGACAGTGCACAGTTCATACTACACTACAAATAATGGACCTCTTACGACGATATTTTAGTAACCATGTAGTAGATTTTCCTCTACGATCTCCTGATCTACTTTAGATTATTTTGTTTTTTCACACCTGAAAAATGCAGTTTTTAAAAATACACCATGCACAATACAAGAACTTACCGAAGCAACTCAAAGGCTTTGAATTGCTTCTGTAAGTCTTATAAGTGACACAATAACGTCTCAGCACCTCGTCAACGCATTTAAGAACATGAAACAAGTAAGGATTTGTATTGAAACCGACGATCACTTTGAGTATTTACTATAATTGTTTGCTAAGTAAATTCTGCTTTTACATTTACTAGGATTCTTTTTTATTCTGCCCTAGTTTTATTATTATTGACTTAGATTGCCGCATTAGCCATTTGCGTTTTAAACAGAAACTTATTTGCACCATTACTGTCAAATATGTCAAACGTAATGAATATACTTGGCTTCCGTCGGTGAATTATGAAACTCTATGATTTTCCTTGGAATTTCCGACGTAATTAATTAAAGAAATTAAAATTATGTCACCGGCAAGGAATCGAACCACACATCTCCCGCTTTCCGGGTAGGCGCGTTAACCACTACGCCACGGGGATGTATGTGAGGAAGTTCACTATTTAATGCCTAAATGTTATTTATCTGTAAATATATTATAATATTTCGGCAAACAATTGTTAGTTTTACATGCCAAGTATACTAATTTAATCAATATATTTGGCTTCCGTCGGTGAATTATGAAAATCTATCATTTTCCTTGGAGTTGCCGACATAATTTATTAAAGAAATTAAAATTATGTCACCGGCAAGGAATCGAACCACACATCTCCCGCTTTCCGGGTAGGCGCGTTAACCACTACGCCACGAGGATGTATGTGAGGAAGTTCACTATTTAATGCCTAGATGTTATTCATCTGTAAATATATTGTAATATTTCGACAAACAATTGTTAGTTTTACATGCCAAGTATACTAATTTAATTAATATATTTGGCTTCCGTGGGTGAATTATGAAAATCTATCATTTTCCTTGGAGTTTCCGACATAATTTATTAAAGAAATTAAAATTATGTCACCGGCAAGGAATCGAACCACACATCTTCCGCTTTCCGGGTAGGCGCGTTAACCACTACGCCACGGGGATGTATGTGAGGAAGTTCACTATTTAATGCCTAAATGTTATTTATCTGTAAATATATTATAATATTTCGGCAAACAATTGTTAGTTTTACATGCAAGTATACTAATTTAATCAATATATTTGGCTTCCGTCAGTGAATTATGAAAATCAATCATTTTCCTTGGAGTTTCCGACATAATTTATTAAAGAAATTAAAATTATGTCACCGGCAAGGAATCGAACCACACATCTCCCGCTTTCCGGGTAGGCGCGTTAACCACTACGCCACGAGGATGTATGTGAGGAAGTTCACTATTTAATGCCTAAATGTTATTTATCTGTAAATATATTATAATATTTCGGCAAACAATTGTTAGTTTTACATGCCAAGTATACTAATTTAATCAATATATTTGGCTTCCGTCAGTGAATTATGAAAATCAATCATTTTCCTTGGAGTTTCCGACATAATTTATTAAAGAAATTAAAATTATGTCACCGGCAAGGAATCGAACCACACATCTCCCGCTTTCCGGGTAGGCGCGTTAACCACTACGCCACGAGGATGTATGTGAGGAAGTTCACTATTTAATGCCTAGATGTTATTTATCTGTAAATATGTTGTAATATTTCGACAAACAATTGTTAGTTTTACATGCCAAGTATACTAATTTAATTAATATATTTGGCTTCCGTCGGTGAATTATGAAAATCTATCATTTTCCTTGGAGTTTCCGACATAATTTATTAAAGAAATTAAAATTATGTTACCGGCAAGGAATCGAACCACACATCTCCCGCTTTCCGGGTAAGCGCGTTAACCACTACGCCACGGGGATGTATGTGAGGAAGTTCACTATTTAATGCCTAGATGTTATTTATCTGTAAATATATTGTAATATTTCGACAAACAAAGTGTTAGTTTTACATGCCAAGTATACTAATTTAATTAATATATTTGGCTTCCGTCGGTGAATTATGAAAATCTATCATTTTCCTTGGAGTTTCCGACATAATTTATTAAAGAAATTAAAATTATGTCACCGGCAAAGAATCGAGCCTCACATCTCCCGCTTTCCGGGTGGGCGCGTTAGCCACTACACCACGGGGATCTATGTGAGGAAGTTCACTATTTAATGCTTAGATGTTATTTATCTGCAAATATATTAGTGACATGATTTTAATTTCTTTAATGAAGTACGTCGGAAATTCCGAGGAAAATTATAGATTTTCATAATTCACCGACGGAAGCCAAATATATTAATTAAATTAGTGTACTTGGCATGTAAAACTAAAAATTGTCTTTCGAAATATTACGATATATTTGCAGATAAATAATATTTAGGCATTAAACAGTGAATTTCCTCACATAGGTCCCCGTGGCGTAGGGGTTAACACGCCCACCCGGAAAGCGAGAGATGTGAGGCTCTATTCCCTGCCGGTGGCATAATTTTAATTTCTTTAATTAATTACGTCGGAAATTCCAAGGAACATTATAAATATGTCAAACGTAAGTTGATATGGTTTAAGCAAGATTTAACTGTCAGATGTATGTAGTATAAAAAATAATTAAAAAAAACATGGCCCTCTAAATTACGTTTTTTTCTTTATGATAGTATTGTATATTTGATTGTTGTTTTAGTTTTAAGTTGAATTTAATCCTTAGTTAGGCCTAATTTGCTTGACACAGTAAGGCACGTGGGGTGAAATTTTTGTTTTCAATTTTCGATGATAAGAGATCCTTGGGGATATTTTTGCAAAATAGATCGGTTTATATAGGGGAACACTTTCAATTGACATAAAAAGAAAAAAACCTAGGATACATGAAAACAGTTATTATTCCTTACAGTTGGCGCCCAAGAACCTGGAGTTACATTGCAAACAGATTTTGCACAATTGTTGCAACTGTTCCTGGTTCTCTTGTCGCTCTCTCTAGGGCAAAAATAACATCTCTTTTAAGCTGGAAAGCATAGAATTTCTGATGATGTAGATTCATCCCAATACCAAATAAATATGGATATATTGTAATGATATTTGTCTGTAAATATAGTGCAATATGAATTAAATGAATTGAATGATTCAAGTTAATCTAATGAATCTCAGGGCTAACGTTATTTGTTAATCGTGGGAAATCTCACTTAATATTTTTTTGCAAATCAACAAACGGTAAGAGAAATGAAACGATTTTATCTTTTTAAAAGAGACACTGGGTTTACTCGGAATTTTAAATAAATAAATTTGAATAAATTATATTTCTTGCGAACAATAAATGTATAAAAACCTATAACAATCCCTATGCGATAGCTAGTTTAAAATTAAATTATTAAATTGTTCAAATTTAGAAATTTTGATTTTTAAATTAAAATGATTGGATTTTTCTTTTGAATTTATATTTGGCCAAATATTTGAATTTCAGCGAAACAGCTTTTCGGTGTCCTTTTTTGAAATCGTAACCAACCTTCCTTGGAAACCAGGTAGCTTGGTCCTTGGGCTTTGCTTCTTGAATTGTCATTTTCAAATTGAATGTCAAAATGGGCTTTTTGATGATGTGCTGCGGTATTATTTTAGAAAAGTTTCATGTTCATCTAAGTTTGCAATAAAAATATCGAAGAATTTGGAAAATTTCTGTGCGTCGCAAAATTTGTTTTATATTGTCTCTCTGATTGTTTTGTTCAGAGCCCCAGTTAACTATTTATAAATAAAAACTTGACTTTTCAATGACCATTTCAAATACCATCCACTTCCTTAGTTACGTAGTTTAATGTAGCTGCGGTATTGCCAGGTACGGTGTATTGAAATGTAGTTTCCACGTAAACGATGATTTAAAATCCATTAATTGCATGTGATTAGCAAATTGCCTATCTATATTCATTTCCGTTAGTAAAATTAGTGTATCGTTCATATTGAATTTTTGGAACGTGACTGTACTGTCAACTCCGAAGGATATGTTAACACCCTAACAAATTTGAAGCGACGGCTGCGTAGGGTTCGTCCAGACAAAGTGCCAATTCTGCATCGTGACAACGCTCGGCCTCACACAAGTCAGAGAACGCGCATAGCACTGAAGAAGCTTGGGTTCCATGACATTTTAGCTCATCCACCTTATAGCCCAGATCTTGCGCCTTGTAACTTTTTCCTCTTTCCGAAGCTTAAGGAACATCTCAAGGACAAGGGTTTCTCTTCGGATGCAGAGGTGATAACGGAGGTGCGGAAATAGTGCCGTGCGAAGACTTCAGACTTTTTCCGTGACGGATTTGCGCAACTCGTAGTACGTTGGCGTAAATGTATTGCTGTCAATGGCGATTATGTGGAAAAGTGATTATATCAGTGGGTAGAGGCCAGTTCATACTATCATTTCACATTTATATGTAAACAATATATCTATTACTAATAAAGTTATAGCCAGGGAGGCATTAGTTTTCAATACGCCCTCGTAGTTACGAAGATTAACAATGTTTGATTTTATATTAATGTAGTTCATTCCATGAAAAGCCTCTTTTTTGTAGACTATTCTTTTGTTAACACAGACACATCATCGAAGGTGAAATGATGCTCGGTAGTATTGTCATCGACTTTACCCTGAGCTCGGGGTGAAGTTGACCATTATTTATCCAAGAATAAAAAAAAATGCTCACGCTACGGTCCTGATCCAGTGACTAATCAACAGTCTAAACATCAAAGAAGTTATATCTTTAATTGCATTCAGATATAATTTGTTTTTTAGTTACCTGAAAAAATCGTAATTTTTTGATCAATTTCACCCCAGTTGATGGTACTTTCCGTGGTATTCATGCCAATGACGCTTATATGTGAGTGATTTTGAATATTTATACAACATTGTACTTATTGGAATGCTTACACTTTTTGCAGTTTTGAAACAGTTCACTAAAACCCTTACCACAATACTTAACTCGTACTAAACTGAATTCAATTCAGTTTTACTGCTGATGATGATAGCTTGGCTATCGAAACGTGCGTCCAGTACGAGTTAAGTATTGCGGTAGGGTTTTAGTGAACTGTTTCAGTGTTCCAGTGCCACAGATTTAGAGTACCCGATCATTTTGCAGTTTTGTTTCCTTGATGAAACCGTGAATAAATTGTGAAAGCTTAAAACAGATCAATTGAGTATAGTGTTTTAGTTTTGGTTGCCTTACCCTTTATCCCATCTCCTACGACCAACGACTAATAAATTTTATTCAAGTGTTGATTTCCCTAAATAATACACATAAAAAGTACTATTTATAAGTGGCAACACTGTCCCAATCCTTTCTTCTAAATTTCAAAATTGTGTAGAAATGTATTAGTAGAAAAGTAAGCAAATTTCAGTTATTTAAAAAAATTATTATCTACGTTTTCTTAGTAGGCAACCAACGTTCGCTGACATTGTTATTCAACTTTGTCCCATTCACACTGTATATTAGATAATATCCAATAACACCTATATGAGGTATCTTTCTTTTATGGTAGCGTTGTTGTTTATGGTGAATTTTGAAATGAATCTATTGAAGCTAGAACAATATATTTTTTCTATTTTGCATACGAAAAAATTGTTTCCCATACAAACGCGCGTCGAAATGATCCTTATTACGGCACGGTACATATTGTCATTTAAATGTTAGTATTCCTGATTGATAGTGACATGACAACTAGGTTAAACAGATTCTTTTAATGAATGTTATGAAATCTGAAACACACAAACGTGTGTTTAATACAAATTATTACGTATATATAATAGTACAAAAACATGTCTCGCCTATATAATGGTAAACGTTAAACATATTTTCAGTTTACTGTACGGCGAAGGTGTTGTATCATTATAGAATGCCTGCGATTTTTACTAAATTTTAACTTCGCGAAATGTCAATATTATTTGCATTTTCATCAAACACAAAAGATAACGTAATATTCAAACGTCTTTTACTGTGTCACGAGAACAATAAACGCCTAACGATATATCATGTGTCAGTTTACGATCCCTCTATGTGTGGACGCGATATATCTGGGAGGATTACTTCGGTTTTACCGTGTAATCCTAAACAGTGACGGAGATGCTATCGGGGTGGCGAATTAGTACCCGATAACAGGATCCCGCAAACTGTCTTCCGTTATTGTCCGCTTAGTTTGTCGAGGTTCTCTAGGGTAGAATGGAGAAACCTTCAAAATGAACATTACGTACGTTATTGCATTTTGCTGCGAAAGTTTAGTTAGAACTATTCCAGTCCCTTCGTATTTGCCAAGCTTCTATATTTTTGTTTTAATTTGTACGTGGATAGCAGTATATGTACAGATGTTTAAATTTATTTCACCTTACAAGCACTTGTAAAGTACGGTCGGTGTCATAATAACTTTGCCAAGTTTGTTATGTTTTATTATAAGTACAGTGCAACTGCTTTGTAATTGGCAATAAAAGGTAAAAAGTATCATTGTAGTACATCATTGGATAACAGTTTTAAGTCTAATTTATTCAAATCTATACGGCATAGCAAGTAAATTAAATATCCTACTTTCATACCAGTTACCTACGAAAACTGGTTTAATAGCTATGAGAGAAAAGAATATCTCGCGATCCCATTGGATTCTCGTACAATACATAAATAGAGGCATTTTCCTATCAAAGGAATGAGTTTTTTGGCAAAAGTTAACGCATCAACTATAAGGCCGTAAGTGGCCCAGTGAGTGAAAACAATCTTAACCTGGAGTACCAAGACTTTGTCGTGGGACATAACCCCTGCTGGGTGATCTCCTTGGTATCCATGGTCTAGGTTCCCGGCGGTTCTATGGTTTTTGCGATTTAGTCGTCTTTGAGCAAATCGTGGGGAATGACGCTCTATGCGGATCTGGACATTGTTTTCCCTCCATGGAGTTCCGATTTTGGAAATTGGTTTCTTCCGTAGATTTGGGCGGGATGTGGAAATCGGATTTCTTCTATCGACCTGCGTTCATCCGTTGTCTGCTGCCCAATGCTCATCACACATCACCCCATTTCCCCAGTCTATCAGCGCGGCATCCTTTGCGAATCAACGCTGTGGGGAAAGTTTTCCCACCGAAAACTAGCTGACCAACACCCTCCTTTCGGCGTGTTTTACCTAAACCTTATTTTATGTAAGTTAACTTAAGATATTTTATGTAAGTTGCGAATCATAATTAACATTTCATTTTGGTTGAGCTGTTTGGTACATTTAATGGTCATTCTTTTCGGTAATTAATAATTCGTATTTAGATTTAAGAACTGCGCTTCACGCCATTACTACTGCCCTTTCTAGAAACTTGTAGATTTAATTATTAACTTTGTTGTTTAAATTAGTATTAATGTTTGAATATTTCTTTGGCGCTTTTATTCATTTCTTTGTAAACTTTGTATTGACAAAGTTTAAGACTATTCCCCCAGGGCCAAAATAATAACTATAAATCAATATTTATAGTTATATTTGGCCCTGGATAATAGTCTTTTTGTAACATTTTGTCAATGATATTTTGAATAGTGTTTCTTTCTTCATATAACAGTTTGTTCAAATATTTGCTAATTTATTTTGCTACATGTTTTGAAATTTTTTTTGTACAATCCTTTCTTCCTTTCCCTCGAAACCTGAATGGCTTCCGACGGAATTATCGACCCACAGCGAGGGGGACAAAATTAAACAAAACATTCAGTGACGTCCTATGAACATCAGAATTCTTACCCCAAGAGTTCAAATACCGGGTCGTCGTCTCGGCGAAGAAACACAAAGAACGTTCATGACTTCAGCAACAAAAATATATTTAAATGCCGTTGTATTATTACACTCCTTGAATCCTCTCCTAACATCTACGTTTAAATAGCAAAACTGAACACTATATCATTTTAATTAATTTTGTTTAATATGTAAACTTGTTGTGTTGACTTCTTTTTTTTGTACAATAAATCTTATTGTAAAGTTACGGTTTTGTATTTGTCTCATGCTCGCTAGTCATAAATAAGTTATAAATTAAATACCATTCTTCTTTAATTAATTTCTTCTTTTTTTTAACCGTAACAAGTTTATTTAAAAAGTAATTTTTAAAGTGTATGAAATGTAAAAAAAAATTGTTTCACACCAAAGTTAATTCAAATTCTGTCATTTAAAAGAACACGGTGTTTCATTATGTGACGCGCTAACATAGAAAGTCTTTCAAGATTAGTTTTTTCTCGTTCCCTCAACTTACCTTTCATAACGTAGTTATTTGCAATTTACAATTTTCAAACTGCCGAAAGAGTATCTAGATGATACTCCCGAATCTACGACCGAAAATTATCTATTAATTAGAACACAAATTTTTAATTTTATAATATTACTTATGACTCTCTTTTGTGTTAGATACGTATGCAGCCATTAAATCAGATTTGGTTAACAACCGCTATATATCCTGCCTATCAATTAATGACATTCTTCCAGTTCTTACATTGATATTTGTTTTAGTTACGAGAAAAAAGCTGCTATTAGAAGTGAAATCTAAGGAGAGGATAAAGCCAAAGGAACAGCTTGCATTATTGGAGTATGGTTATGAAAATCAAATACCATTCCAGTTTAAAAACAGCAAAAGAAAGCTGGGAAACGTAATATTAGTGGCCTGTAGTCAATTGGTAAAATACTTACGCAGCTAACAGAAACAAATATCAGGTAAATTTAGTCAAACACTGTCAATAGGTAAGAAATTACATCAAGAAAGTTGCGTTCAATTTGTAAATAATATAAATATTGTTGGGAATAAACGCCTTGTTTTTATTTTTCAAGATTGTATGGAGTAAATTTCATCTTAACATTATTACAACGATATGGAGGCATCTCATATTATTAGTTATTTTACGGCTCAGAATGAGAGCGATGAATCTTGAGTTCCTACAGTTTTACCCAGAAGTCGAAAACTATACATGGGATGCCCCTTCTACATTTTGTGTAGGTCGTTCAAGTTCGACCTTATTTTCGTTTGATGTACATGTGGATAGATGACAACTAGTCGAAACCAAAAGCACACAAATACATTTTTCACGTAGTATGGTCTACCTTGTTAGATCTATGTATTTAGGAAGTAGTTGTAGCGGAACTGTACCAAAGGAAGTTTCATTCAAAGGTGAATCTTAAGAAGACACAAATACGTCATTCTTACTATTCAGTAATAACGTACTAACTGTATACATATTGATTTTAATTGTAAGAACCCATCTAATTAGAACTGTTAACAAATTACAAACCTTTGTAAATCCATGAAGTAATTGTTTGTGATGCAGGAGTTTAGTTACCTTATAAAACGAATACCATAAAAAAATGGTTGAATTACTTTACCTGCTACAGTTAATATACGTCGCTTACGTTCTTATTTTGTAGCAGTAATCTGCTAGTATAAAAGGATTCTACTTTGCTTAACACCCACCGTTCCACGTCTAAAATTCCTGTTAAACGAGTTTGCAGCTTACATTTCCCATATACTGAGAACACAAATCTAAGTCAATAGAAATTCAAAAGAACGGAGACTATAAAAATGCAGACAGTAGTGAGGATACCGACCAACTCCAACTGCACCTCTAAAGTCACTCTGACTTATCCGAACAAATGAATAGCAACAATATGTCTGAGACGCTCCAAGAGGGGACCCTTGCATGGAGCTATCAAGCCAAAAACGAGACAGCAAAACATTTTTTCCATAAGTGTACAACGTTGTGCTAGCTGTGCTGCGTGAGGAGCGCCTTCGTTTAGTTACTATCAGAGATTTTGCATGCTATTAAATGGTATTCAGTTGGTTGGCGATTTAGAAGCCTCTCTAGTACAGATGGGATGCTTAATGGAGCTAGTATGGCCTAAATTCCGTTAAATTTTTCACATTGTCACTGTCCGTAACTACAATCATGCCTATTACTAAGCCAGAATCCCGTCGTGGAACAAACACATTAGTAAAAAGAATATTAAAATGCTGGTAGAATTAATTATAGAACAAGCAATCCTAAAGTATCACTTCTACAAGTAAGAGAAAATTGAAAACTTTATCGTAATGAATGTCTATAAACCGCGAAGCACGTATTACCCCAATATCACATTATCAATCGCACACTGCAGTAGTTCCTCAGTAGGACATTTTTAAGATACGCTGAGTTGAAGCTAGTTTAAAGTTTCGCTCCAATTACCACTAAACCAACTGCAAAGCTTATGCTATTTACGATAAGTTATCATGTATTTCTGAATAATGTAACTAATTGCTTATGGGCAAAAATGTTGTTGATTAATGTTAGTAGTTGGTATGGATACAAGAAAAACGCCTCCAATTAGATTTCGCTGATTTCGTTCGTTAGTGAAACTCCCCAAACTGCGATGGGAACCGAAATTCGCTCTCGTTTACTCAAGCTGCACTTAAGCAATTTAAACTGGCACGAACAAATTTATAAGCACGCAATATGTCAAGACCATCGAAGCGTTAATCCGCAGCCGGAAGACTAACACGACGAGCGAATGCAATGATAAAGTGCAGCATAGCATTCATCGTCGCCGATTCCGTTCGGATATTTCAATGAGTTCCTCATAACTTCCGGCTGAATGGTCGTAGGAGTGCGGCGCTTTGTTGAACAAAACGGGTACGCCGAGTCAATTGGGCGTAGGAAGGGCTGAAGCCCTTACGACCGCGCGGATCAGCGAGATTGGCTTTGTTAGCCGCCCTCTATTTCGAACGATGTAAAGCAGAAAAACTACGCTGGCCCTCCACGGTGGCCGTCGGCTACAAGACGTAGGCCGAAGCTCATTAGAAAAAGCCTTTATACACCACCGTTCGGAAGTTTTGCCATGAGAAAAAATAGATATTGCTCAAAGCATGCAGTCTGACCAAAGGGGAATTAAGGTCAACCAAAACGCAAGTAATTGAAATAAACTTTATTACAACTTTCTGAAGAAAAAGTATGTTTTGGGTTTAAGGATGGGGCAAATATACATAAGAAGGAAAAAAGGTTTTTACAAAGGATCTTGTCAGGGGGGATATTGTGTAATAATTTTTAAATATTTTGGCAAGGGTTTAATGCGTTTGGGGGATTTCAAAAAAAAATGAAAAAAATTTATGCAGGGGGGTTTTGCTTAAATGAGGGAAAATATTTTTCAGGAAAGGGTTTTTGAAAAAAACTTTTGGTATGGGGAATATCGCAACCCTCCAGCTACGCACCTTTGTACTTAGGGGAAATTGTGGGCGATGCGGAGGGCCGCCCTTTGGGGGAATAAGAATGTTGTGTAAAAGATTTTATTCTCTGCCTTATTTTTTTGGCTTTTCTTTTGGTAATCAACTTTATTATCTAGACATAAATAATGAGGATTATAACGCAGTTTAAAAAACAAATTTATTTGAAACAGATTTAATGAATTACAGGGTAAAAACGCCCGTGCAGTAAAACACCAAGTTTCAATTCGATTGGCTGAATAAGAAAATTTGGGTTTACCATTTGTTGTATAAGATTTCGCGAAAAGGTTAATATTATTTTTAAAAAATTTAATTTCCCACTTTAAAATCATTTCCTTAAAATCGTTTTTGCTCAAAGCTCCATTTTATATTACCATTAGCACTACCACTTTAAAATTTACAACCCAAAACCCCTGCCATGTTTACAACTTTTTTTTTTTACCAAAAATTTGTCTTTAATGTAATTAAAATAAGCAGGGTTTTGAAACTATTTTCCTCATAAAAACCTTTTTTTGGTTTGCTAAAATTTTTCAAAGTATTTTAAAAACTATATCAAGAAAGTGGTATTTACTAAAAAAACCCGCCCAGTATCTAAAAAATTTTCTTTTTAAGGGTTCTTATCCTGTAATGTTATGTTTTTTTAAGGGAAAAAAACCATAATGGATAAAATAAACCCTTTAGTGTAAAATTTAAAATTGGGTTTTTTTTTAAATATGTGGTAAGGGTTTCCAAGGGGGTTTAAAAAAGCTTATTAAGATGTCATTACCCATGCAAAAAAAGGGGACTGTACGGGGGAGTTTACCAAAAAAGGAGCCACCTTTTTCCGGGCCCGGGGTTTTAAAACTAAAACGACTGCTTACGTGGTGCAAATTTAAAAAGATTTTTTCACGTGTGAAATTTTCCGGGTATTTCTAATTCTTTAGGGAACCTTTTTTATTTTAAATGCCAATAACTGCCCAAAAACACGGGAAACCCTTTTGATTTTTTTCTTATTTCCAAAGCCCCCGTTTAATTTGTAGCACGAAGTACTTAGTTTTAATTTTTCCCTGGTTTTTTTCCCTATTGAAATTTTATTTATTGTAATTTTCTTTAATAATTTAAATTTATTAGTCTATGATCCTTTAGTTAAAACCCTTTAAAATTATCTATGATCTATTAGTGGAAGTTTTTGTCCCAATACCTTTTCTTTTCAGAATTTTTCCGGTGAGTAAATGTCTTTTCATCCATTAATAGATTTAAAATGATGTTTTATATATTATCATTAGGGCCCCTTTTTAAAATCTAAAATTTTCTAGGGAAATTTAATTTTTGCGAATTTTTCTAAGCTTTGCCCCCATTCGGGTTTCCCACACGTAAAAGTCCCAAAATTAGAAATATTTGTGGGGTTGCGGGAAGATTTTCAGCTTGTCGAACGTTTTTTAAAAACCGCTGGGTGTACTAACTCTCTGAACCTTTAGATTTTGGAACTCATAATGAAGGGAAAAAAATAAAAAAGGGAAAAAATTTTAAAACCCCGTTAAATAAAAACAAGGTTTATGCTTTTTGGGTTTTCCCTTTTAGGGGATAAAAAGTGACCATAAACCCCGGGAACCCAAAATTTAAATCAATTTACCAGTAAAATCGGGGCCACTAACTAAACCGGGGGGGCAAAAAAAAAAAATCAAACAAATTTACACCATCACTCTATGGTAAAATTGGGGACCACGGCTTTTTTATTGATTCAACAAATAGTAAAGGTTGTAATTTAGGGCTCGTAAATTTGCGGGGAATTCACTAAAGGGGCATTTGTTTTTGAGAATTACCCAACATTTTCCCATGAAAAATTACTAAAAAAAATCAAAACGGGTTACTATGCGGCGCCCCAAAAAAATTTAGGCCTACTTTCAGGTCAACAGTTTGGGATTCACAAAATTTAACTATGTTTTTTTATATGAGTGGGAGAGTAAGCTAAAGAGACTAACACGGGATTTAAAAAAGAAAATTAGCCCACAAGAGAGTTTTTAACCCGGGGGCAAAAAGGAAATTCTACGTGAAAGCCCTGGGTTGACCCTTTCCAAAAAGCATTTTTACCTCTTTTCCATTTAAATTTGGTCTAATGAACGGGTTTTGTTAAAGCTTTGGGAAAAAATAAGCCCGAGGGTTTCCCCCATTTTCTTGTGTAAAAATTTTTACCTGGTCTATCAGAAGCGAAGTTTAAAAAAAAGGTATTTTGTTGGTCCCCCAAATTAAAAACCCCAAGGGAAAATGAGGGTTTTTGAAACGGTAAGGGGAAACCCCCCGGGAAAAAAATCAGGAAGGATTTTTAAAAAAAGGGGGGCGTAAAAAAAAATTTTTTCGGGAAAAATGGATAAAACCCCCCAAAAATATGTGGACATTGGGGAAAAACTTTGGCGGAAAAAATTTTAAAGTTTTTAAAATTGGGCATTTTTAAAAGCTTTTTTAAAAATTTTTCTTTTTTTTTTCTTTTTGGCAACTTTTGGGAAAAATTTTTTTTTTTTTTTTCTTTTTTGGTAAAGGTTTAGGGGAAGTGCAAAGCGATCGATTCCAAGGGTTTGAAGAAATTGATAAGGGGTATTAGGGGCGTGGGTTTCCCAAACCCATGTTTGGCAGACTATTGCGGGAAATTTTAAAGAGGGATTTTTCCCAGGGCCCGACTATAAAAAAAAAACCCAACTAACGGACCCTTTTTGGGCAAATGAGAAAGTTTTTCTATGAAGAGCAAAGTGTATTTTTATCCCCCTTTTTTGCTATTTTTTTTGTATTCTTTTCATTAATATTGTAAGTTTTTAAATTTTAAAAATTTAAACATTATAAAATCATCCCTTTTTATATACTTATATTATTTATCTAGATTTTCTCTTGACACAAAATTTTAACGGCTACAAAAAATTTTAAAAACAGTTTTGAAACCCGGGTCCCCAAAATTACCCATGTTCAGTTTAAAATACACCTCAACATTCAAAAATTTGTAAAAAACGCAGGCCTATGAAATCTTTTAATTTTTTTTCCCCATTTTCGTTTTCCCCGAAAAAAGAAATTTCCCTGTTGGGGACATATTGTAGTTTGTACAGTTCCTTTTATTCATCTTTATTAAAAATTACAAGATTTTGAAAAAGGAAATTTTTTGGAAAGTGAATTTGTAGAAAGGGAGAAATTTTTCAAACAAAAAAAAATAATTCTTCCCCTTTTATTGACTCGGGATGTCCCCATTTGCGACAAAATACTACTCAAAAAAAGGGGGAAAAGCATATATTATTTTTTTTAAAAAACAAGCCCTATTTTTTTGGGGCGAAAAGCCTCGGGGCGTTACACCGTTTGTGGGAACCTTAGTAGTGAGTTAATTTTGGTTGGGCATTTTAAAAAAAATTTTTGGAAATTTACTTTAAATCTTTTTAAAATTTATTTTTTAATTCTCTATTGATTGGTGGGATTTTTATTTCTGGTTTTTAAAGGCCCTTTTTCCAGTAAATAAAAAAACTATTTTAATAAAAGGGAAAGAAAAATTAAGGGGGCAATTATTTTAAGTAAACTGAAAAAAAAGGCACGCCCTTTTTAATGAAAACCCCACCACTTTTTTTTTGGGAAGTAAATGCATCCCATAAGAAAGGGTTACGTATTCCTTTTTGCTCCATTTTTTTCCATCTTACCGAGGAAAGTACGGCGGCTTTTTAAAGTTGTCGGTTTTGGGCACAACGGGACTTTTTGAGGCGGAAAAAAATATTGCGGGGGGTTTTTTGATGGGTTTCAGAACTTAATCTCTTTTTTTTGTTGGAAAAAATGAAAAGGGGGAAATTTTTTTATTTTCCACCTAAAATTTAAATGACTTTTACGTAAGAAAAGAGAGGGGATTATGGGGAAAAATAATATTTTCAAAGAATTTTCTTTGGAACTTGTGCCTGAAAATAAGGGTTTCAGAAAAAAAGTAAACAGTAACTTTTTAGCTTTTACTAAACACGTTAGATAAATCGCTTAAAAGTTTGTTTTCATTCAATTTTAGTTATACATTTTTTTCGTTTATTTTCAACATAAAAAGCAATCTAGCTTTAAGAAAATTCTACTGGGGTTTTCCTCATAAAGTTCAATTTTTTAAAAATTGGGAAATTTACCCCCTACGAACATATATTGCCTTCAATTTGCTACTAATTTTCCCCTTGGGTGTTAGTTTAATTTTCCCCCCCTTAAAATTTTAAAAAGGACCTGGGGTGCGTTTCATTTAAAGTGAAGCGAACGTGTATAACTGCAAGACACGGCAACCCCGTGGGGGGTTGGGGAGCTATTTTCATCTGAGTTTCTTTCCCCCGGGGTACCAGGAGTTTGTTACGGGAATTTTTGCCTTTCCCATTTTTACGATCCCTTGGAAATATTTTTTTCATTTGGAAGAGGAAAGTTTACTAAAACAAATTTTGGGGAAAAAATTTGGGCATTTGAAACGAAAATGTGTAGGATGACTAGGATATTTTAACCATCAGCCAATAATGGTTTTTTTTATTTTCCTACTTTAATTTTGTTTTTTTCTCGAAAAAAAAATGTAGGCGGGAACTATAGTGAAAAGTTGTTACTATTTTTGATGGTAAGCAAAGCCGAAGGCTGAATCAAATTAGAAATAGTTAAAAAAAAAAGCAGTTTAATTTTATGTGTTAAATAAATCTTTTTTTATCTTCTATTTTTGGGGATGTTAAGGTAATTTTTTCAAAACGACAGTATTTTAAATAGGAAATGGCCCATTACTTTTAAAAAAACCCAAAACAGAATAATTTAAAGAAACAATTAAATAAAATTTAGTTTGGGAAATCAACAAAAATTTTCAAAAGTTTAATTTTTTTTTCATTAAAAAGAGTACGGTTTATGTTTAATTTAGGTTTTTCCCGAAATGTCTATTATAAAAATTTTAACGGGTGGGAATTTAGTGGTTCCCCCCTAGAAAGAATTTTTTGCGAAAATTAAAGGTTTACGCGGTTTTCACTATATTGAAAGGGCCCAAATTTCAAGGGAGTGGGATAGCAAAAAAAGGTTTTATTTTTACAGGTTATCAACTTCTGTGTGAAAAACCATTTTAAAAAATAAAAATTAAAATACCTACAAAAAATATTTAAAACCCCTTTGGTACAGGGAAAAATTTTTCATAAAAAGAAATTAAAAACAAAAACGGTTTCCTTTTGGGGTTTGATAAAAAAAATAAGGCCCGAACCCTTTTTCCCGAAAAATAAAAGAGAAAACGATGTATTAGAGCTTTGAATAGGGGCCCCGGGAAAAAAAACGATACTTTTCTAAAAAAACTACATTAATATTTTACAATTTAAAACCCCGGGGATGCACATCCGTAAATAACAGAATTTTAAGTAATATTTGCGGGAATTTTGGATTAATTTTATTATTATTTCCCAAATTTTGGCATTCTGGTAATTCCTATTTTCCCTTTAAAAAAAAAATCCATTAATAAGCTCCTGGGCAAAATTAAACGCCCCACTAAAAAAACCTTTTTTTTTCTCTAACTTTCTTGCAAGTTAAATTTTGGACCCCTCTGCATTCAAGCAATGCTGTTTTTTTTTTTAAAAATTTAAAAAGTAAAATTAAATCCTTTGACCCACAATTGATTTTAAAAATCCGTTTTTAAAAAACTGTGATTAAAACAAGTTTTTTAAGCCCAATTTTTTTTTTTTGGTCGTATCACCTAGTGTTTTTAAAAAATTCTCATGAGTGTTTTTAAAATAAAAAGATGAAACACCAAAGTAATTTTATCCCGGGGGAGGAGGCCCGTACGGGGGATCAATTCTGCTGGATGAGGGATTTCTCGGTTTTTTTTCGTTATGTTGTCAGTTTTTTAGGAAGAAATCATTCCAGGGGGGAAAAATTCCCCATGGCTAGAAAAGAAATTTTAAAGGAAGAGGTTTTCAAAGTTTGAAAAACCAGGCCCCCCCAAACGAAAACGAAAGTACCAATCAAAAGGGGTGGCCTGATTTTCAATCCACTCTTAAAAAACCGGGAATTTTTCGGTGTTCCACAGGGCCCCCATTCTTGGGTCCGACTCGCTTCCCGCCGGCTAAAACTTTTTTACAAATAAAAGAAAAGTAAAATGCCCACCTATATGAACACTATTTTATAATGTAGCGAGTATCTTTCCCCCCTGACATTTACTGTTTTTTTTGTTTTTTTTTTTATTTTTTAGGTTTACCCTTTTTGTTTTTTTGGGTTTGTTATGTTTCGTCTTTCTGCGATGCCAGGGGTTTCCCCATTAAAAAACCCTTTACTAAAAGGATGTTTTTTATTGTTATAATTAAATTTTTTTTATTTTTAAAAAAAGTTTTTTTTTATACCCGCTTAAACCCACTTCGTTTTTTTTTACTGATATTTTTCATAATATTTGTAAACTTGATTGTTTTTTGAAAATATTGTAATTGTGATTGACGATGTTTTATTTTCCCAAAACTAAAGACGAAAAAAAGATTTTCATTAAATTTAAGTAATGGGGTTAAAAAAATTTGTTTTCCAGTGTTCCCTAAGTTGTTTAAAATGTATCGAAAATCAAAAAAAAGTTTAAAAAGAAACTGAAATTTAAAGGAAGGGGGGGAGAACCGGCAAAAAATACCAATACTTTTCCAGAGAGGGAACCAAAAAATTCAAAGATTGATTTTTTTCAGAAAATCTCAACTTGGTCTGTTAATGATTGGGAAAAGGTTTTATTCACTAAAAGGGAAAAAGAAGGTTATTTTAAAAAAAAGGGGGGAAATTTGCAAGCGCAATTTTCCTCCAAAAGGGGCTCGTTTGGGGGCGGCTCTTTTTAAAAATTTTGGGGGGACATCGCATCGGGGGGGTCATACAGAGTTGGTCCCTTAAAGTGTGAGGTCTATTGGGAATTCCCGATTTTTAGGGTGAAAAATGTACTTGAAACCCGTTATGCTATTTTCTTTCCCTTTTGTGGGACCTATTTTTTTATTCATGCCCCAAAAAATAAAGGTTTTCTACAGACCTTGGGGCAGGTTTTGACAGGTTATTGAATTCTGTTGTTGATATTCCATTAATGAAATGGGGCCCCTAAAAGCCGGGCCCCAAACCCCATTGAGCATTTACGGGCCATTTTTTGAAAAAAAAGGGCCGAAAGGCATAAAAAATCCCACTTGCCAACCCCCCCAAACTGCTGGGGGAGGCAGTAATTTTTAAGGAATGGGGAAATATCCTTAATTCTTGTTTCGACTTTTTTTATAATTTTTTTTATTTTGGGTTTGCTGATTTTGTCTTCAAAAAATTGGGAAAAGCCCAATTTGTAACTTTTCATTATAATTTTTGTTTAATTTAAAATTTTATCAATGCAATCCCCTTTTTTTATTAAAAGGGTTTTTTGGGGCCCCTTAATTTTTGTCCAGGGCTTTTTACCTTTTTTTTTGGGGGGCAATCAAACTTTCGGGGGGTTTTTTTCCCCGGGGGAATTTTGCATTTTTGAAAAAATTTTTTTTTAAAAAATTACCCAAAAATTCCCCCAAAATAACCCCACATTATTTTAAATTCGGGTTCTATCCTACAAACATCAAAAATGAAAAATCGTTTGGGGGCCCCAAAAAAAAAAGGGACAAGCCCGGGCAACGAGCAAGTTTAAAATGGAAACAGAATTTAATTTTTTTGACAAGTAAAAACATTTTTCAACTATTTATTTAGAAAAATTTAACAAAAAACTTAAAAAGTATTAAAAAAATGTTAACCTGAAAAGTATTAAAAAACTGTTAAGTTAAAAAATATTAAAAAACTGGGTTTAACCCGAAAAGGTTTTTAGAAAAGTTAAATGAAAAGTATTTTTGGGAAAATGGGTTAAAATGGGAAAAAAATTTGAAACTGACAAAAACAAAATAAAAAAATAAATTTAAAGAAAAATCACTAAAAAAAAATTTGATAAGAAAAAGCCCGGTGGGGTTTTCTTAAAAAAAAAGAATTCAAGCATTAAAAATGAAAAGGAAAGGGTAACCCGGATTAAAGAAGAAAATATAAAAGATACAATTTTCCCCACCACACCATAATTGTAAAGAAACAAAATTATAATTTTTAAATGGAAAAGTTGAAAATTAAAAACGGGATTTGATTATCCCTTTTTAAATTTTAAAATTTCATCTTTTAAAGAAAAATATCTAAACTAAGGGCATTGGAATCACTAAAATTTTTCCCCAATAAAATTGATCAAAATCTGTTTTAAAAATTTCCCCATATCCCCCCCTATAAGGGATTAATTGTTGTAATTGGGGAAAAGGGGCAGATTTTCCAAAAATTTTAAAAGAAGATAAAAAAGTGTTTTTATTAAAAAACATAACTTTGATTGGCAGGGACCCCAACCTTTGAACATCTTGCATACTTCTAATTAATTTTAACATGTGAAGCTTAAGCTGTCTACAATGTTTATGGTATTAATGAAGGTGCTAAGACAAAAAAAAACCTAGGTCCGTTTCGAATGGTATGCCAAAGTACATCTAATTACTACAAAATCAGATACATACACTTTTGTACATACGGGTGGGGGTGTGGGTCACACCCATTAAGCCCCTACAGCATCAAATTTAGTATATTTCCATAGCCGTTTAAGAATGCTAAACGCCGCAATGATCATTTTTATGAACATCTAATACGAAATAATTAACGAGGAACGCAGAAGCCCCTGATTTTCAAAACTCGATTGCACTCTCCAAAACCATTTCACAGCGCAAATGGAAACCTGTATTTTATATAGTTCTATAAGGCCTACAAACCAACCAGTTTCATTAGATTCGGAAAGGGCTGGCTGGGTAATTGATTAACAAAGAATGAAATTACAACTAATTGCCATGAACCACCATATTGGAGGATCGGCAATTAGTTGTAATTTCATTGTTTGTTAATCAATTACCTTTGGTGAATGCCACTTAGTCCAGTTGCTACCTTCGCAGAAAACCGATGCAATGTTGGTTGCTCACTTCTGTAGAAGTCGATATAGCGTTTACTTTCGACATCTGCAGTGATTAGGGTGTATTTAATTAGATACTCTCATCCATACAAGTTATAAGGAGTTGCTCTATCCATACGAACATCTTTTGAAAACAGCTTTATAGGAAATCTTTTGAACTATGGATTATAAATTGTTTCATGATCATTAGATTAATGAGTCTAAATCTATGGCGAACTCTAAGACATTGTCCCGTTTCCTAAATGATTTCAGTTAAAATCTTTTGCATGTTACGTTAATGGCACACACTAAATCTTCTATATAGTCTAATAGTAATTTCATATCCCTGTCAGATATTAAGTGACTACCCAGAGCCATCCGTATTTAGCAATAAACCGGCAATAAAATTCCATCAAAATGGCTGCTATCCGTTCGGATGAACTGCTAATCTGGTTAGATCATATCTACAAATGCGACATGAAATTTTGTGACGCGCGATGTTGACATCTATATTAAAATTCAATTTGCTATCATCTCGCATGTTTGCATTTCCATTAGGGTTTACGTTTATCGTTTGACCAATAATTTATCGCATATTCTTGGCTCAACTAGAGCTATATTGCATTAGAGTAATAAGAATAATTGATACCAAATGTGAAGTTGATCCCTTATGTTTTTCAATATTCACTCAGGCTCACTCTCTTTTGACGAAACTGATGATTTAATAAAAAAAAGGACAATAAATAGCGGTTATGCATTCCTAGGTTTTCTGGAGCTTTTTAGCGTGAATCTAAATCCAATGTGAAATCAAAACAAGAAAAAATTAAAAAATAAAAAGACAGATAGATACTATTACATTAAAGTTAAATAACTATTTTCAGAGCATAAAAAACATTTCTCTTTCCTAAAAATTATACCTGGTTAGTGAGAGGTTCTTTTCCCAAAGCCGTTACACCTTAGCCATGATATTTGCAAACACATAATTTAATTCGAGAAACAGATACAGAAGCTTTAATAGTTTATATAGCACAAACTACAAATTTAACACTTCACGTGTTTAAATATTTATCAATACAATATAGCAAATCAATTAATACTACAATAACTGCTTGATTAGGATCGAAGGTGTTGCAGCAACATGTCCTTTCAATGACATTTTAATTGTATTTAAAAAAATGAATATTTATTTCTTTTCTTATACGGCCCTCCAGACATGTGTTCCGCTCTCAAGACAACAAAACTTTATCTAAAGATAGATAAGAGACGCACACAAAGAAATACAACGGAAGTAGGAACAATTAAAGCTTATCCTACAACACATTACCTCAAACCCACTTAACTTGCATATCAGACTTCTTTGTAGTGCAGTTTAGAGACTGTTGCTGTGTTTTGCCGTATGCAGGCATGTTGCCCACAATCAAACTCACCACCACTACATAACACATTTGTAGTACAGGTCAGAGATTCTCTACTTATTCTACTATTATTATTATTATTATTATTACTGTCTGACTGGTTATCATATACTATAATCACAAACTGGATTTAGATTGCCTAGTTGTTTTGTTATGAGGATATGTCAAAATGTTAACATTTAAAACAAACCGTGTCCATGTCCGGATAAACTTTTCCTTGGCAGATAGTGATAACAAAACTTTGTCATAATTGGTAGGTTTGCTACCTAATACACCGATTATTATTGTATTATCCTTTATTTCATTAATAATAATCAGCTCCATTAATTTAGGATCAATAAAGTTTACTTTGTTTTACCGTCAAGTACTCGTAGTAAGAATCAAAGCCATCAGAACTTAGACGTCGCCTTCTTAAGACAAATTTTCTTCAATTAATAGAGGTATGCCTCAGGGATGTATTCTTGAGCCAATTCTATTTTTAATTTCTATAAGTGGCTTTCCTCTATACTGAGAACATGTACGTTGGCCCAGGTATCGCCGGGGTGCGAAATATATTGTACGTAGCGCGATCTGGCATCGTTGCACTTATCCCCGCCGGCCAGCCCCACCGCGCGCAACTGCCGTAGCTCCGAGAGACCTATCTGACGCGCTCTTTGTTTGTCTGTGCGCTCGTAAGGTTCTAACAAGTTATCGTGAATTTCGAATACACTATGTTAGTTTTACAATCGCTACAATCGCAGAGAAGATAAATCAGATCATTAAATGGTATTTCTATTCCTTCGCATTCGACGATTGAAAGGATAATCAAAATATTTGGGAAACTTGGCTGTGTGGTCGGAAATTGCCGTAAATGCCAAGAAATAGACGAACAGCCAAATCCCTCTAATGCATCCCGAGCGAAAGGAGGAGAAAGTGAAGGTTTGTTCGTTAGTTGAAATGGGCGAACCTTGCTCAAGCCGGCAAATTGTTGACGAAATTGGTGATAGTAGAAGTACTGTGAAACGTATTTTGAAACGCAACAAATACAAAAGTTACAAAGTTCAAAATTGCTAGGAGATTTTTCCCTCTAAAGTTACATTGTTGGAATTTCAATTTATTTTGTATAATTATGGAATTTATTTTTCTTTAGTTTAGTTTTATAAAAATCGTTGTTTATTTTCTTACTTAGAATTACTTTTTCATTCTCCTACGTCGCATAGCAGCAACAAAATGAATATAAGAAACTGTACTTTCTAACATAATCTGAGAATACAGAAAAATTACGCGGTAATTCTGTATTAACACATTTTGTTAGAAGGCGTTGAATTATAATATTACGTGATTGAGCGGACATGCGTGTTTATAATATGCGCGCGTACCATTGCTCGCTTTATGATATACTGCGACTGGATGGGATCTCTCAGTGAGACTCGAATGCGCTGTTGCCATTCACAAAAATCCCCGTTTGTATCTGGACCAACGTGTATAGTAGTAGGTAATGTAATCCTTTACGCGGATGACATAACTCTTCTTTTCGGTAACAACCATTTTAATTCACTATTTCAAAAGGTAAACAGTATATACTCCCAATTATGCCAATGGTTAAGCTACAATAATCTAACAAATCCAGGAAAAGCTCAATGCGTTCTTTTTCATAATAGTTTGGATACATCAAATCTTTTATGTTAAATGATAAAAGTATGCGTTTGCAAAATTAAGCATTTTAGTAAACGAAAATATCAGATGAGATTCACACGTTGACACTCTTTGCAAAGGACTCTACATTATGCTACATCTTATACAATTTAAAGCGAATGTGCAATTTTCAAAAACTCAAATCATTCTACCTCTCCCACTTTCACGCTAGAATTGTCTTAGAAATAATTCATTGGGGTGCTGGTATTGACGTCGAACGAATATTTGTAGTACAAAAGTGAGCAATCAGGTAATCTTGACTCTGGCGAAACATGTAGGCAAACATTTAAAACACACAAAATGTTAATCTATTATGACAGCTATATGTATCAGGTACTGTGCTTTTCAGCTTTAACACAGCGTAATTTGGTAATTTGGGAAATTGCAATTCCCTTAACTTAACTTTTTTGGGATGCAAATTATTCAATAAACTTTCTAGTAATATCAGGTCAATTAAAACTCTTTGATTATTTAAACAGGGCATTAAAAATTATGAATCAAGTATTACTTGTTACTGACTAAATGAATACCTGATGTACTAAGTTAATGTATAGTCACCGAATTTGCGAGCTCTCTCATTGTTCTCCTTTTGACGATATTTTGTTCCAGTGTTGTTTCAAAATAAATGTTAAGAACACTGAAACTAAACCTACTACGCGTACAAACGCGAATTTTCAAAGAAAAGTAGCTAGAGGGTGTAATAAGAGGTTGTCAAACACTTTTATATTTCATACATTGACAATATTCAAAATAAAGTATACAAATAATAAATATAAGTAGTGTATTGCCTTAAACGAGGAAAAAATTTAAAACAAAATAATTTTTCAAAATTAATTAATTAATTGTACGGTCTGTAGGTCCGGGAGTGTTGCTAGACACTCTTTCGGTAATTTAAATTAAATCAGATATCAATTAATGAAATTTTACGAGTATTAACACTTGAAAAGAGAAAACTAACCTAGAATTGGTGACGTTCCAATATAAACTCTATTTTTATATATTACGTAGTAGAACCCTGCGTATCCTTAAACCACCACACTTGACTTTTACTTCCTATTTATGGTAGAATTTAAACACTGAACGCTTAGAAAATGGGAACACAGCCAAACACGTGTTACCTAAATTAATATTTTGACTAAAAGTGAGAAACTGGTTAGCGTCCCTTCACTCCTTTATTTCATTCACTATAGGGATTGTTTGTTTTGATCACGGCTAATTTGGATAACTACACCCTTGGAAATATAATTTAATAATATATTTCAATCGAATATTATTTTCTTTTTTATTTTCTATTTTTCTTTACATAGCATAATGCATGCCATGCAGGGACGCAACTGAAAGACTGAATATGTACTACTCTGATATTTAGCACCACCAAAAACGGTACAATATTAAAATTTACTGATAAACAATTACCTGGCGAACCATATTTTCTAAATTATGCTAAAGATACAACTGAATTTATGCTGTGGATTGTTGTAGGAAATTATTCCATTAAAATTGAAGATTTAGGATGTGAAGAAAATGATTGTCGTTGATTGGACCTAAAAAGATTTCCTAGCATCCCCCCTCTGGCGATAGGAGGCCATAAAAGAAGTTGAAGCTACTGGGAAACAACTCATAGCTTCCAGAGAGATTTTGACGTTGAACGAGAGGACATACTGAACTTACTATACGTGCCGCTAATGACAGCTAGGTTCGATGTTGTAAGTTATAACATTACAGTAGATACAAAGTATCTCATTTTCGTGAAAAACTTACTAACTATGTATTCTAGTTACATATTAAATGATTGGCTGTAGGCATCCATTTCTGATAGTCAGTAATAAAATTCCATCCTATCGAATTCTATCCACACGTACTAAACGTTAATCAGGTTAGCCTTTAATCTACATCCGGGACGCGAAATTTTGTGACGCGTGATATTAACACCGATGCTAAAATTCAATTTTCTCACACGTTTGCACTTCTATTACCTTTTACGTTCGACCAGTAATTCGTCGTATATTCCTAGCTAAAAGCAAATGGCATCGCATTAGACTAGAGCGGCTCATGATTTAGCGGAAAATGGCAGTACTAATTTGCTTTTTTCTGTCGCGACACCAGAAAGAAAATTAGGTACATGGATTCTTCTGACGGGCGTAGCCGTCAGGCAATTTTTCATTGAAAATCCGGGGCGTATTGGCTGACGTTGCAGCAATGATCGATTTTTGGGGTTTCAGTAGGACGTGTTGGGAATTACTTACAAGCTCGGATTACGTTTCTGTTAGATTTGCCCTTTCAGCCGAGCGAGAGGGTGTCCTAACAAAGCGTTCCTTTCTGCTTTGTCGATTTCGACTTTTTTAGTTGAACGTGGAAGCATCGAGGCCCTTTAAGAAAGGTGTAAAAAGAAGGAAACGAGATTAGATTCATTTCGATGGTTTTTTCTCCTTAGGTAAGCTAGAATTTATATCAAACTCAGGAATGAGAATGACAAAATTATTTATGACTCAAGAGCATTTATTACTTCAATGTAATTTTAGTACGTCGTAATTCATTATAAACGTAAATTTAAGTTGTCTAGGAAACCCCTAAGCAATAAAGAAATGTTGTTTCAAAAGAGCGTTTATATTTTATTCTTCGAAAGAATTTTAGTACTAGCGGCGAATTACAATATTTTAAGTAAATATGCCCTAATATAGTATGTAGTTCTTGTACGTAAGCTACAAATCCTTTACGAAAAACAGCAGTAGAACTTGGGGGTTTAAACCTGCTATACAAAGAATATCCTTCAAGTTGTATTAATTATTTTCCCATTGCATACCAAAAGATTAGCTTTGCCTCACTCAATTAGCTGTAGTAAGAGAACTTTGGGAGTTGATTAATATGCACCAGTAATTTACCACATGTACATATATCGTCGCCTTAATTCGCAAAATGCGTAATTCAAGTTTTGGTCAAAAATGCGATTTTTATGCTATCTCATGTAAAATTTTTGGACGAATCGATTAGAAGTATGCTTATCTCGCTAAAAAAATCTGGTTGGGAAGATATTCCCACAAAAGAAAAGAACGTAACTCCATTATTTAATTTGCTTTAAGAAAAATACATACCTCCAGTATTACTTCCGTATACGCCGCATCGCGTCGTTAAGTTGCATTCATCGCAATAAGGTTATGTTCTAGTTTTATTGTTAAAAGTGTTCTAGTGTATTATTATTTTCAGTATTAAAAAAAAGGTAGGGTTAGACTATAATGAACATATTCCTTTAAATGGTTCAACTTGTAATGCAATTCTTTACAATTAATTTTGCAGAAGATAATAATGTATATTTCTTAGATAGTAGAGAAACGTATTTTTCTTTAATTTATAACATAAATGTTTAAATTAACTCCTACTATTAACTAACAATGAAATTACAACTATTAGTTGTAATTTCATTGTTAGTTAATTAATTACCTTTGGTGAGATACTACTTCGTCGAGTTGCTACCTTCGCAGAAAACCGATGCAACGTTGGTTGCCTCATCCTGTAGAAGTCGATATAGCGTTTACTTTCGACATTTGCAGTGATCAGGGTGTATTTAATTATATACTCTCATCAATACAAGTTACTCCTGTTATTGTTTATTTTGTACTGTTTTATTTCTATTTCTCATTACAGAAAAAATGTCGGATTACACAAAAAGAATTTTCCCAGGCTTTAAAAAATCAAATGTGTTTTACAAACGAAGATAAAGATTCAGATTATGCATTATTACATAGTTCAGATGCAGATAACCCATCAACTTCCAGAATTCGAATTCAAGACGAGCAAGACAGTCAAGAAGATAATACACCGGAACGTAAACGCTCCAATAAGTATGAGGTTATGAAGGAAAAATGGGCAATTAACGAAAATAAAATACAAGGTGAATAAGGAAATGCCTATTATGGAAAAAAGATAATTAATGGAGAATGGATTTATAAGCTATTAAAAGAGCCAAAAAAGGGGAGATCATCTTGTCTTTGCACACTGAGCAGAAATAAAAATTATCTTTCGTGGTATCGATAACTGGGTGAAAAAGAGCAAAAAGAAATCTTCAGAAGCTTTTGGGAATTCTCTTGGAAAGAAAAGAAACTTTTTGTAAGAAATCATGTACAAGGTGCGGCAGAATGACTTCCCCGATTTGGGAAGCTAATAAAATTCAAACCAAGCAAAATACAAAACAGATAAATGTATTCCTGAAAAGTACATATAATACGGTTTTAGATTAACGTGTTTTAAAAATTACATCAATACAATACACTGATTGAGCCTCTTCCGATAGTTTTCCAGGACCCGGCGGGTCATTTCGGGCGGAATAGCAGCAACTTCTTGGGTTATCGCATCTTTAAGAGCTTCCAAGGTTTGGGGATGATGTTGATGTACGCGGGATTTGAGGTAGCCCTAGGGAAAAAAATCACAGAGGCTCAAATCTGGTGAACGAGGAGGCCACCCGGTGTCACCACGCAAGGAGATAACATGTCCAGGAAACATTTGTTGCTGAATTCCGAGTGGAAGCGCGGTGCACTCCCGACCAAGCCATGATTTAAACTGGAAATGGCATGACACAGCCGCATTTTGGCGCGCTCGCCGCTGCTGTACCCCCCACCCGTCCGCGGCTACGCCCTTCCCAAATAGGAGAGATCATTCTGCCGCACCTTGTATATGTAAATGATACGAGAAGAAAACGAGGAACGAACAGAAATTCATCTCGGCAAGCTTATTCTAATTAAATGTATTTAAGGAAGAATCGCTTAAGAGTATGCAAGACAATGTTTCTTAGTACATTAGGTGTTAAAGAATGCGTGATAAGAAACTCGACCACAATTAATAACAAAAAACGTAAACGACTTGCTGATCCTGAGAATCCTGTTGATACTGTAAAGAGTTGTTGCATGAATCTTTGATAAATTACCAAAGCTACCATCGCATTATTGCAGAAGTATGCCTTCAAAATTATATTTAGAACCAATTTGGCAATCCAAAGCTCATGTTTACAAAATGTATAAAACATTCTATAATGATAAAAATGAAAATTCCATGTCAATTTCCCTATACCAGCCCAAAAAGGACTTGTGTGACGTATGTGTAGCTTTTGAAGCAAAAAATATTTCTGAAACTGAATATAACGAACACATTGCTCTCAAAGAAGAAGCTAGAGCAGAGAAAGGATAAAGAGTCAAATCATGAGGTTTTTTGTATGGACCTTCAAGCAGTCTTGCTTTGCCTAAAGTCTACAGTGTCGTCTTTATATTTTAAGACAAAGCTACTCGTACACAATTTCACGGTTTACGATATGGAAAGGCAACAGGCACATTGTTTCCTTTGGAATGAGTCTCAAGGAGGAATCAACAGTAACGAATTCATAAACATTATTATTGATTTTCTAGAAAAACACCTTCAAAAGTACAATATAAGAGACACAAGCAAGAATATAATTATTTATGGCGATGGTTGTGGCTATCAAAACAGAAACGTTATCAAATGCCTTATTCCATTTTGCCTTACAAAATAACGTAGTAGTAATACAGAAATATTTACAAAAGGGTCGTACGCAAATGGAGGTGGACAGCGTTCATTCCGTAATAGAAAGAAAAATTCGCCATAAAAAAATCAGTGTCCCGGCCGATTACGTACATGTTTGTCAGACAGCTTGCAAAAAAAATCTTTACACTGTTAAATACCCGTCATACGATTTTTTCAAAAAATACGATGAAATTCGTTATTTTGCAGGTATTAGACCAGGAAAGACAAGTAGGCTTACCGCCCTTATATACCAACACGCTCAACATAAAATCTGAGAAATTTCAACATTTACAGATATCTTCTTTCTTCTTCTTTTTATGATGACTTGCCACGTCAGTAAAATCAAAAAGAAAGACAGCATTTCGTTTTATTTTTTTTTATTACCTTTTGACAAAAGTCACCACCTATTTTTCAGTTTTTTATGTTTTCTACATATTATACATAATGCTGGCCACGAGCGGTACCGCGCATAGGCGTAGAATCAGTTCGGACCGAGAGGAACGGTAGTATTACTTCGTCTGCGGAGCAGTACGGACATTTTCGCTGCCGGTCATTTGCGCAATTGTTTATCTGTCCTAGAAAAATTATGATTTCGTCAGCAGAACGACCGCGCTCGGACAAACTTCGAAAATTTATTGCAGAAATTCCAGACTTAATATATGAAGGTGCTAAAATTAAATGTGTAATCTGTAAAATCCCGTTAATGTGTTGGTCCAGACAACATTGTCTACGACACGTAAATAGTGAAAAGCATGTCTCAAAAAGAAATTGCGCACGAGACAATGAAAAATTTATATTTAATTTATGCGTTACGTTTATCGCATGTAATATACCGTTTAATTTACTAGACAAGGAACCATTTATTTGCTTTTGGAATAACTATTCGGAGTGCAAATTACCAAGTCGAACATCGTTACGAAGAATTGTGCCATCTGCGCGCGAACATATTGAACAAAAAATAAAATCGGAGTTGAAAGATCAAAAATTGTGGTTATGTATCGACGAAACAACAGATCGGAAGAAACATTCTGTTCTTAATGTAATGGCACGCAAATTGGAACCTCATCAATCGGCACCTTCAACTCTATTAGTCTCCAAACGAATACAACAGTGTACTGCCGAAGTAATTTCAAAGTTAGTGTTAAATACATTGGACAAGTTTGAATTTTCAACAAACCAACTCTTGATGTTAGTGAGTGATGGTGCTGCAAACATGCTTTCTGTAGGCCGGTCTCTTAAAAAGCATTCTGCTAATTTGTTATACATTACGTGTAAAATTCATGCTCTCAATCTTGTGGCGGATAGTATCAGAAAATGTTATCCTGAGGTAGACGCTTTAATAGCGCATACCAAAGCAGTATTTGTCAAATCACCGAAACGTATTCGCGCATTTCACAGACTGTGCCCCCGTATACCGGAGCCACCAGAACCTATTCTAACTCGTTGGGGAACATTGTTGCAGGTCGCGTTTTATTATCATAAATATTTTGACAATATTAAGAACGTGGTTTTACAATTCGATACAAAGGGAGCTGCCGCTATCCAGAAAAGCCAGTCGAAATTTCAAGATAGTCAGGTTAAAATGGATTTAAAAATCATTCACGACAATTACTTCGGGCTAGCAGATGCAATGGAGAAATTACAAAATCCTGCGGTGCCGTTAGAAGAATCTCTACAAATAATGCAACATGTTCACGCACAGCTATGCGCGATTGAAGACGCAAAAAATGTTTCTGTTCTAGAAAAATTTGAAAGTGTTTTTGAGAAAAATTCTGATTTTGGCACATTAAGACACATTTGTGAAGGTGCGTCAACAGAATCGTTAAGATATTTGAAAGATTATTTTACGTCACTAGATGTAGAACGTTCGTTCTCTGCATATAAACTCATTTTTTGCTCATGCCGTACTAGTTTTGCCGAAACAACAGTTGAAACATATCTAATGTTGCAGATATTTAACAGACATTATTCACTTTGTGATTTCACGGAGGACTCTTAAAATGGTAAGTGTTTGAGCACGTGTTATTTAATTTTTATTTAAAAGATGAGCGAAATTATTTGCGGCAGCAAACATCTCTATTAGCAGAATAACTCTAGTGGAACGCGAGGCCTGGTCGACTCTACGCTACTGCACGGTCCCGCTCGTGGCCAGCTTTAATTATAAAGAACAACTTATAATAATATACTTAATAGCATTTAATTTGTAGTTTTTTCTGAAATGCACTTTATAGTTTATGTAATATTTACTTAAATAAAAAGTTGTTTTCTAACAGTTTACTCAGCTGTTTTAGTTAATTTTTTTCTTTAGTCAAAATACGTGTATCCAGAATTTTAAATACTATTTGCTTTAGAAAATTGCTCACAGTTTTAATTTTATTTAATATAGATTCAGTATGGATGGCTGATGGGTTTTCAAAAACAAATAAATTTGCTTTTTTATTAACAAATTTCAATAATTTCGTGATAATAACAATAAAACCGTTTTTTTCGTTTCCTGGAAAATTTGCAAAAATGGAGTTGTCCGTTTTGCGAATTAAGACGACGATATGTAGATCATTTTTGACAGTCTATCTACTGATTTGTGACTATTAATAAAGAGTAGGAAAGCGCTTTCGAGTAAGTTGAGTCCAACATTATGACAATACTCCTTCTTATACTTCCAAAAAGGTAATTTTGAGTTACATCCTACGGACTCATTTTCAGAATCAAGTGAAACCTGGAGATACCTATTACGGTTAACACCTTGCTAACTTAAACGTCTTATTCTGGAAGAGTTTACATGACCATTTTATTCAAGGGTTGGCCTTTTATCATGATAAAATGAAAAAGTGCGTCAAATAAAATTGTTTGCTATCGAGGGTGAAACTAAATGGCGACCCTACTGTCTATTGATATTTTTGAATAGAAACCAGTACTTTATCTTATGGAATACCAAATTAATGATAACATCAATTTCAGTGCATACTTTATTATTAATTGGCGGTGGGCTCAAATAAACTTGATTATTAGAGTCTCAACTTATTCCAATAATCTTGTAATATTGCAAGCCCACAAAAAAAAAATAATTTTTAAATGAAAGTTACTTTTTTGTTCCGTAGACTAAGATTACATAAGAACCTATCGGTTTTATTTTGAAAAGTTGACTACGGAATTAGCGTGAAAACGTGGTTAAGCGGAGCTTGTATAACCATTTTTTTACTTTAAATATTTATCACCTTTTTCTTTCTTATCCCCTTGATATCAGACAACTTTCTTTTAATTTGTGATAAGGTAGACACCTGCTTACTTTAAACATCAAACGGCTGTTATGGTGCGTTATCTATTTGAAACGCACATTTCAGAGTGGAAGTAACCTTTATTTTACATTCACACTAAATATGTTTAATTAATGCAGAATTTGTTCATGTAACAATTGCGCACGTGTGTTTCAGGTTTTAAATGGCTATAAATAATGCTATAAATTGTACGTAGTGCAACATTTGAATGATAAATTGTTATGACTGTTTAACGATTTTATTAATATTTATCTGCACAGACTATATTTTTGTAAACAAAAAACATTGTACTGCTCGGCCCAATATAAAAATGAAAAATAATGGTACGTATAAATTTGTGTATAAGAATTTGCTGAATATGTTTGGCTTTAGAATGTAACACTGTGTTATGGTTCTATTTGTTCATTTATACTGTTAAACTGTATTGATTACCAAAATGTACAAAGCGCGTAGGGCACCTAGCATCAGATACCGATTAGCGTCAGGGAAGAGGATCCGTGAAGTATGTTATTTAGCCTTATTTTGTAAATTGGAGCGCACGGCATGAAAAATTCAATCCGTGAAGGATTGTACATTTCTCAGGTGATTCTCCGCACTTTGTATGTCCCTAATACCCGTATATAATGATGAAGCTAGACCAGGGGTGCCTCGCGGTAAGTAAACAGCGGACTGATATAGTTTAGGAACCTCTGAGCTAGACAGTTGCACTTTAAAAGGCGAAAGGTATAAACCAGTTAAATGCAATTATAAATATGAATAAGGAACTGCAGATAACTTGAAGGAAATAAAAAACAAATTTTACTAAATTACTGTTTTCTATTGAAATTTATTATTAGCTATCCTCACCAAAACGTTTAAAAACCTTTACCGTGGAGCGAAAAAAAAATTATTTATTTGAAACGCTTCACTAAAACCCTTGCCACAATATTTCACTCCCACTGGACGCACGTTTGAATAGCCAAGCTATCATCTGCAGTAAAACTGAACTCGGTTCAGTTTTACTGCTACTATTGTCCTTTCAACATTTCTGGAAGGAGAAGACATGCCCGCTAAGGTTGTCACAGATGACGAATCATGGGTGCATCACTACCAACCTCAGTCAAAACGTGATTCATTGCAGTGGAAGCATCCGTCCTCACCTACGCCCAAAAAATTCAAAACGACGCCATCAGCTGGCAATTCGTCGAAAACACCCAGGGCAGTTGACCATAGAGGTGTTGCTCACCATGACAATGCTCGACCAGATACGACGAAATTAACCCAATACATAATCGACAATTGCCACTTCACAGTTCTTCACCATCCCTTGCATAGCCCAGATCTGGCCCCTTACAATGTATGGGGATACATTGAAAAATATGCTTTGATTGCACACAAATCTATGTAATACTGCGTGGGTAACAAACATTTGTAATCTATTTGCTGACTCTTCCGCGTAAAGAAACAAAAAAGATTGCATAAAAACAATAAATAAAGATGATGATATAGCCCATGGTATTAACGGAATCACTCACGGTAAAAGCAATGTGAGGAGAAAAGCTTTAGCCAACGGACATGTTTCTGCCTGCCCCGCGTCATCAGCGTTGCTTTGTGTGCCTCCCTACCTCACACTGATATTTGCCTCTCGACTTGTGCCATTAATTTAAAAAACAGCAGTAGGCGTATTCCGGGACACCCTCTAGTGTCGAGAGATTCAACCATGCCATTTAGAAAGCAGTAACAAAAAGCAGGTACAGAAGCCAAACCAACTCTAGAGCAACTCCTGGGCTGCTAGTCCCGAGGTAGAAGCACAGAAGGTGCTCTAGTACCTACACGTGTAACTGATTCCGGCAGGCTTACCACGGTGTATTTAAAGACACATAAAAAGAGAGTATCTAAAAACAATAACTAAAGACGATGCTAGTATAGCTCATGCTGTTAATGGAACCACTCACGGAAAAAGCAATATGAGGAGAAAAAGGACTAGCCAACGGACATGTTTCTGCCTACTCGATGTCATCAGCGTTGCTGCCGGTGCCTCCCTACCTCACACCGCTATTTGCTTCTCAGGTTGCGTCACTAATTTCGAAAAACAGTGATACGTGTATTTCCAGGCGTCATCTAGTGCCGACACCTGTACCAGGCTTGTTGTCGCTGCTTTCCAAATCGCATTGTCTATCTCTCGATACTAGATGGCACTCGTACACTTATCGCAATTTTTAGAAAGTAGTAACACAAGCTGAAAGGCAAATAGCAGTGTGAACAGCATTACCTTTGATTATCGATAGTAAGAATACGAATACAAGTTTTTGTTAACATTAAGCTTGAATGGAACAAAATTAACAAATCTTTCGAATTTTTTCAATCTTATCCGACTGATAAGCTATGTACGGACCGCGGACAATAGAACTATTCAAGGATGGACAACACTATACTCTATAATAGCGAAATTGTTCCAATAATGTTGGCGAAATTAATCAGCAAAGCTTAAAACCTCTGTAGGTAATATAATCATGGTGTAAATGGAATCTTTGAAATATCGAATAATACATCCAATTCTCTTGTATGATCTACACGATCAACAGTATCGTCGCTTTTGTGACGATAATAAATTATGCTCTTATTCTTATTGGTAAAGGTAAAGGATATAGTTTTATATTTGCTAAAATTTATGTTATTGTTTTGTACTAGTGAAACAGTTCACTAAAACCCTTACCAGCAGCAAGACTGTCTACAGTCTTGCTGCTGATGATGATAGCTTGGCTATCGAAACGTGCGTCCAGTACGAATTAAGTGTTGTGGTAAGGGTTTTAGTGAACTGTTTCAGTGTTCCAGTGCCACAGTTTTAGAGTATCCGTTTAGTGTTTTGTACTAAGTGGAAATACTATTAATATCTATGTACTTAAAGCTTACAGCAGTCGGAAGTTGAAGAGATTGAAGAATACAACTTGAGATCGACTGCAAAAACGAGAAATTTTGAATAATTGATGCGGTATTAATAAAAACCAAAATCAAATTGGTCCCAAGTGTGTTACGGTGAACGTCGTACATACGGCAACACTAAGTTGCGCTATCTGTGAGCTATGAGACAAGTAACATGTGAACCAAGATCAAAACGTGTCAAAGGAAATTAGATAATTAGCAAAACTCTGAATAAAACTACAATCCAGCACCACTTGCTAGTTATTTTTAATATTTACTTAACTGTTTTCAATTTTAGGAATACATTCAACTATTAGTGACACGTAGTCTAAATTAACTTCAACAAAACGCTCAGTTTATTTAGAGACAACCATGATGTATTTATTAGATGACAAATTTAATTACTTATTCTTCTTACGACATAATTTAGCGTTCGTCAACTGGAACGACGTAAACTTGACGTTTTCATCTTGGTCCCGGACAAGATTACGTTACGTCGTTAACTCCGTGACAGATATACTTCCATTAATTGACATTAAAAAGGGGACCGCGTTTCGTCTACATAACATTATTACAAGCTATTAACTGATTACGAGGTATTCTGGTAAGTTAATTTTGAGTCACAAGAGAGTGGCGCCGAGGATTTAATTCACTTTGCCGATGCCAAAAATGCGTTAATTTTGAATACAGGCAAAATTTCGTCCGGCTCAATTTACGCTTACATCGTGCAGTCGTTTAAATGTCATTCACCTGATAAAATGTGTACAACACTATTTTAAAACGCTTTTCAATGTGGTGCATTTAAACTTGGATAATTTTATTTTATTTTATTTACTCACCAATTTTGAGAAATCGAAATATCAAATTTCTGTAATAGGATGATCTATTATTACTTATCCCAAATTTTTGTTGAGGAGCAAATCCTTTTGAACATAATTGCTTGCTATATTGCTAGCAAACGGTTCCGGCTTTATTCCAAATTGAATAAAATTCTTTCTCCAATAACACTGGGGAACAATTTGTAACACAATTTCTGTTGAGTTTGGTTTTTGAGCTGTTTTATAGGTAATATATATATATATATATATATATATATATATATATATATATATATATATATGCGAAATCGAGCATGGATCATAGGAAGCACTATTGCTCTCCTATTGGCTGACACAAACCTTTTCCGATGGGCGCCGGGTGATTGACGCATAGAGAACAGCGAGAGGTTTATACTTGTCTGGACTGTAGTTACAGTTACGCCGTACGTGAGTTCCGGGAGTTTCTTGTTTATATACAAGGTTAGCAGTGTTTAGTATTTATTTATATATGAACTGAAACTTTTCCTTATGTCTACCTCTGCTAGTTCACGTCGTAAGTGCTTAAACAGCCCGATTCGTTTTGTTACATATGTGGCAGTTTTAGCATTCCCAGTCAAAGGACAACATCAGTACATTTGTCAGGCAAATCTATTTTGCCTATTTTAAAGTGAAAATTGGTGATCAAGATAATCATGGGCCCCTCACAAGTGCGTAAGCAGTGTGTTGAGGGTTTACGGATGTGGACCAAGGGAACACGTGATAAACTTCCATTGGTATACTATGATTTGGCGAGAGCCCAGGATCTTTCAAGTGATTGTTACCTTTGGATAGTGAAAACGTCAGGATATAACAAGAAAAACAAATGTAAAATAGAGTATCCTAGTTTACCATTAGCTATACGCCCAGTGCCTCATTCGGCCGAAATCCCAGTACCAGTTTTCAATGAATTACCCTCTTTGGAAATACGGGAATATGAGTCTGGTGAAGATCAAAGTGACCCCAAGGATGAAGATTTTGAAATTAAAGATGATTCCGTTCGAAATGGATTTGACTAGCATGAGTTGAATGATTTGGTACGAGATTTGGGACTATCCAAAAAAGCTTCAGAGTTCTTAGCATCAAGACCGCACAAGAAAAACTTGCTTGAAAAGGGAGCTAAGGTATCCTATGTTCAATCAAGAGAAGGTGCGTTTCTACAATACTTTCGAAGTGATGATGGATTTGTGTATTGCCATAACGTACATGGTTTAATGGAAGAGTTGGAAATTTCAGCTTATAACGCAACTGAATGGCGACTGTTTATCGATAGCTCAAAGCGGAGCTTGAAGTGTGTTCTCCTCCACAATGGAAATTTATTGAGTTCAGTCCCGATAGGCCATTCAGTTCGTTTGAGTGAAGAATATGAAGACATAAAGAGAGTCATTGATTTGTTGCAATACCACATGCACCAATGGATCATTTGTGTTGACCTTAAAATGGTTAGCTTCCTTCTTTGCCAGCAACGTGGATATACCAAGTATCCCTGCTTTTTGTGTACGTGGGACAGCAGAGCTCGTGAGAAGCATTGGGTTTAGTCGAATTGGCTGCCACGATGTGACCTGTATAAAATTGGGTCTCATGAAGCAATTCGTTAAAGCTTTGCCAATTGAAGGAGACTGTTTCGAGTATCTCATTTCGGCATTTCCTAGCCTGTCATTTGAAAAGATAAAGGCCGGTGTTTTTAATGGTTCACAGATTCGGGAGCTTGTTAAAGATGAACATTTCATCGGAACAATGTCAGAAATTGAAAAGAATGCTAGGTTGGCATTCAAAAACATTGTTAAAGACTATCTTGGAAATACACGAGCACAGAATTACGCCAAAATTGTCCAGCAACTCTTGGAGAGCTTCAAACTGCTAGGTTGCAACACGAACACCAAAATGCATTTTTTACATAGCCATCTTGCTAACTTCCCGGAAAATCTTGGTGGAGTCAGTGATGTGCAGGGTGAGCGATTTCACCAGGATTTGAAGGTCATGGAGGCACGGTGTCAAGGTAGATGGGATATACATATGGTGGCTGACTATTCTTGGAGCATCAAGCGAGAATTTCCACAGATTAAACATTCCAGAAAATGCTATAAGCGAAAATTTTTGCCTTAATATGTAATTGCCGTTCGATAAAAAAAACAACTATTTGTATGAACACAATTTACTTGCAGTAACTATTATAACCTTTGTATGAATAAAATTATTCTTTATAAACAGTATATTTTGTAAGTTTTTACATTATTTTCCTTTATTTATATTCCTGTAGCTTAAAAAGTTGACGTAATTGACAAAAACTGCGGTTATTTTTGGATCCAGAGGCCAAAAGTTAGTTGAAAACAAGCCACAAATTTAAGGCAACGAAATTGCTGTTCCCCAGTGTAATCAATACTTCATTGTGTTTAATTAGCACTCTCCCGAAAAATGCTAGAGGTTCCGGAAAAACTACAAAATATAGATATCAAAGTGCTTTAAAATTTCTTCGCTTTGATATCAATTATCTGACTGAGAATAAAATCATTATTGATCCAAATCAATGTGAGATCTATCTATTTCAAACTGCTGTCTACACGGTATTGCAAGAATTCTGAGAAACTTTTCAAAAATAGTAAAGAGGGAATACAGCTAGAAAAAGATGTTAGCCAAAAGAGAACGACTCTCTCGAAATTGCTAATAAGGATTTGGTAATAAATGTTGAAAATGGACATACAAAAGATTCTCTGAAAGTAATGAGGCACCAACACAACACAAAGATGTGTGAATGGTTCTTAAAGAGAAGTAACTTTCATTGGCTAAAATAATTTGCCAAAGAAAAGCAGAAGCTCTTCTTCTTCAACTACTTTATTAAACGAGTGAACAACAAACCATTGATTGTTAAAATAAAGGACATGGCCATAATGTGTAACTGTACAAGTAGTGCTAGGGGACCACGACTGCTTCTGAAGAAGGAAGCTCCTATGAACTGAAGTTTTCTCGCAAGCGTTTGGTGATGATTGATTTGGACTCACATACAAGACTGCAATTCTTCTGCACTTAGCTATACTTGTGCAAACACAACATCAGTAGATCCACAATATAGAAATCCATGTCAACTATATTGTTAAAATATTTGTATCGAATACTTTCTTATATTTTAGCCAATAGTTCTCTTAACACTAATCCAACAAAAAAGTTTAAGTTACCAGGGGATTAATACTTCTCTGGAAAATAGGAAGAGCTTGAAAAACAATTTCGATATGAGGTTTGTATTTCAGAAACAGACTGCATATGATTCCAAACATTGGTTTTCTACGTACGTTGCGTTCACGGTGAAAGGAATAGGTTCAATAAAATTTTAACAATCTTTAGTGAATAAAAATACTCTGACACGTCAATTTATAATTTTGGTTTGCCATTTTCTGGTCTACTTTATAACGTGGTATCGCTTCCTGTTTGAGCGGAAATGGCAACAAGTTGACTATTTTAACATGTTTTTACGGATTGTAATAAGAAGAAGATTCAATAAGCTTTTCAGTAAAGCCTCCATATACAGGTTTATTATGAATTGTTTCTGAGCTATTGTATGCATAAATTAAATAAAACAGATGGAAACAAATAACTTGGCTAAGTTGGAAAATAAACTGAAATACTTTTTAAACCAAATGCTCTACATACTTCATAACATTTCCCAAGCTGAGAAATGATTGTTTATTGAACATTTTTTCAACATTGCTGGAGAAATTAAACGATTCATTTAAATTATTCGGCTTGTTTAACTAGATCTTGGATTAAAAAAAAACTCACGAGGAAAAGTCTAATGGGGCTATGTCGGGTAACCTAAGTGGCCACACGATAGTTTCCTTCCCCCGATCCGTCTGTTAGGGAAAGTCGCATTTAAAAACCTTAGAACATTGATTGTATAGTGTGGAGGTGCATCATCTTCCTGGAACCAAATCAGATTAATTGGTAGGTTATCATCCTCTCGATTGGGAAAGGCGACAGGAAAAGCGGGAATCAATTCGAACTGAAAAAACTCTAGGTAAAGTTCGCCGGTCAACGTTCCTTCAATAAAATAAGGTGCAAGAATTCGAATACCATACATTAATTTTCTGTAGATCCTGAATGTGTCCCACCTACATCCAATGCTCTCTGTCGACCAGTACCTACAATTCTGCTTATTGTTGAAAACATGAAGAGAGAACGTTGCCTCGTCAGAAAAAAACGATATGTTCAATGTTGTCTTTTATTCTAGTTATTTCCTTAGTTCCTTAGTTAGAATTGGATTCCTTAGTCAAAATCGTCTTCTGACGACTCCTACACCAAATGTATTTTGGAAGGGTAGTACTTTGCTACTCGAAACGTATTTAAAGCAGTTCCTAGTCCAACACCGTAAACCCTTGATATTTGTCTCAGAGTGATGCGAGGATTATCTTCAACTGCTAAGAGGATGTTTAATTTAATATCGTCAGATATCTCGGTTATGACCAAACTCTCTGAATTCGCTTTCAATCTTACTTACAGTGATTGGTGAGCTAGCCCATGATCGACGTAGGTTTCATTAGATGAATTAACAACTGCTTGAGTACGAACCTTTATTCTTCCTTTTTTCAATTAAACGCATGTTGAACTTAATTAGATGTGTAAACTAATTAATAAACACTTGCAAACATTTAATTTACTATGATTTTTTTTAAATTGTTAGTTTATTAGTCAAGTTACTGTGTGTGTTCATTAAATTTTTGCAATATCTTATGAAATACTTACGATAAACAAAGCTATTATGAGAAATATCTTCTAAACTTATACAAAAATAATGAAAGAAGAAATAAATTTGATACAAAATGTTATTGTTTCATTGCTTTTCGAAATATTCACCATAGAAATTTATACACTTTTGCATCCGTTCGAAACAATTCTCGAAACATTGTTTCCACTCCAAAACATGGATCTTGAAAGCTTTCAACAGCTGACATTTGGGTACGAAAAAAAGTTCTTAGACGATAAATCAGGTGAATACGGGCAACGATACATGAATTCAATGTCTTTCTCCTTGAAATAGTCAACTGTTTGACGTGCTGTGTGAAAGTTGGCATTGTCATGATGAAGGATGATACGACGTTGTCGATTGTTTCTCCTGATTTTATCGATGACTTCTGGAAAACAAATTATTGTATACCGTTCAGCATTAACTGTTCTTCGATCCTCGAAAGCAATGCCTGCGACATGTCCAGTACACAGAAAGAAATAAGCAATCATTTTCTTGGAAGTGCTTCGTAAACGAGCAACTTTCATTGGATTCGGTTCATCTGGGAACGCCCAAACAGTTGATTGTTGCTTAGTTTCCGGATCGTACGAATATGTCAAAATTTAGTCACCTGTTATGATATTGCATACGGATTTTGAGGTTCCTCGAATTTTTTGAGCGTTTCGTTATACCAATTTACACGAACCTTTTTTGTGCTTGAGTCAGATTATGCGCAAGCCATCGGGAACAGATCTTTCTTGCATCTAAATGTTCATGCAGTTTTCGATATGCCTAAGGATGCTTCTATCTCACGGTAAGTCACATGCCGATCCTCTTCAATTATGTTGCACACAGCATTAATGTTTTTTGGAACAAGCAATTTCGGTCGACTTTCAAGAAATTCATCACGATTAAATTCTGCAAACCAGTTAAATTTACATTTTTTCATAAAATTTCTTTTTTCAAACGCTCACTGTAAACAATCCACTCGGCCGATTCCTGTGTTGTCACTGCATCAACAATAACAAAAGATTTTACTAAACTAGCGATGTCAAATCTCACTGGCGCCATCTAGTGGTCGTTTGTGGAAACTTAAGACGCTACACCATGTATGCTACTAGAATTTAATTTAAATCAAAACTTCTAATGCTCCCTCGATTATTTTTTGATCAACTTTACAGAAAAAACTAAACTTCATGTCCTAACACTTCTGGTACAACCAATATGAATTAGTAGATAGCAAATTACAAGCTTAAATTCTAAATTAAGTATTTCACCGTTAACGCTTACAGAGTTTGTGAGCGTTACAGATAGAACATTGATTTTCCTAACCGAACTCACTTAAAAATAACACGCCAAATTATATTTAAATTGGATTTTGTCGATTTTCCGCAATATTGGAAATACTTCGATCGTACATGAATCGAAATCGGCCGTAATCCGGAAGAACGAAGTTTCGGGTTTATATATGACTTTATTTAATTCCACGACATCGACTAGTTTAATCCAATTTCGGCGGACCGTGTGGGAGAGCCGACGCGGTTCAAATAGAAAGGGAGGCGAATTCTCTGGAGCCTTTGCAACGCCAACTCTAATGCAGACTGATAGCCGCTCAGGTGATTACCCGTATACACGTACCGAATATCTAATTCGACATCAACGCTCTCTACCAAATGTGATATTGATCCCTAAAATACATATTGTATGCTCACACATCGGATCTGCAGATCATAGCACCGTATTTTGTAGGGAAATTTTGATAAATGTACACAGAAAAGCTGTTTCGAAATTATTACGCTATAAGGCAAACATGGGAATTGTAGTTATTACAAAAATTGTATAACGGCTCTTAACTTTATAAATAAATTCTAACCTATGTGGGAAAGCTTAAAGTTTAAATCAGGATTAATTTGAAATTATGAAGTGAAGAGCAGATTAGGCACTCCTATTATAGTTCATATATGCAAAATTCCCCATTTTATCGCGCTAGTTTTTTTACCCTGACCACTTACAAACTAAAATAGCTAGTGTTGCAGGACATTGAAATATATAGCCTCTGATAAGTTTCTGAGGCTTCTTACAATGTCCCTAATGCTAACTCTAACATTTTGTAGGCCCTCCTTTCATGTTGATAAGCTGAACCACGAGTTTTAACATACCATCGTCGTCGACAAAGTAAATACCTTGTATTTTGAAATATATTCATATTTTTAGATCCGTTGGTTACTATTGCTGGTGCGTGTGTTGAACAACAACTTGGCTGCCTAATGATTTTATCAGAGGGTGTAGATATAATTCAAAAGAAGAACTTTTTTTGTTATTAAGTTGATTATCCAGCAAATTTATGTAAATCAAGAAATAATTTGGAATACATTACCGAAATTAAGTTCTACAAATGAGACTTTTAAACTTATAGTGCTTTTGCGTAGTTTAGATATCAATATTTTTATTCCAATAATCTAAAATAGGATTCTCAAAAATTTGTATGAGCATCTACTTAAGTCTTGCTTTTCCTTAATTGACTAGAAACTAATTTCAATTATGCAGTACGTTATTAATTGCTATACATTATTGTTGTTCTACTAGCCCTATTAAAAAAAACAGGCCCAACTATCTAGGCCCGCATATTATAGTATTGTTTTATTTCGATATAATCACGTATATTTATCTAGATGTTGTTCGCTTGCTTGCTATTCTATACCATGATAAAAATAATCATATACTCGTAATAGTTCTAAAAATACGATGGAAATATTATCTTGCGCTGATTTAATGTGTGAATCAAAAATTAAATAAGGTAGCGTGGCCGAGCGGTCTAAGGCGCTGGTTTAAGGCACCAGTCTTTTCGGAGGCGTGGGTTCGAATCCCACCGCTGCCACTACTTTTTATTGTGACAATCTTAGATTCGGAAATTACTGTTTGAAATCGTTGGTCATCAAAGTTTAATACTCCAAATTTTATTTTACAACCTTCTGGGTTTCGTTTCGTATTTGGACGCTAATTTTTTTCTTATTTTCATATGATCATTAATTAGTGTCTTAAACGACCCTTTAGCTCGATAAAAATTGAAAAAATATCTATTCTAGCACTTCATTTTCCAAAATACTGTTAGATACAAACATCTAATTATATACCGCAACTTGCTTTTATGTTCAATTGATGATTGTCGTAGGTGTCGTAGTTTAATTTAAAACAAATTTTCGTGAGATACCGCGAGATAGATAGATGTGTTACGATAACTCAAAGCATTCGTAGCGTTTTGGTGAATTACACCATTAGGGGAGAACAATTATGAGGTGCTCATGATGTTGTTATCTTGAAAGACATATGGCAAATACTCACACTAACCATTATTGTATTAGTTCATCTTATAAACAGCATTGTTTTTTTTTTGTTTTTTAGAATGACTGATTCGATTGTATGCTGCGCAAGGTGCGGTATGTCTACATGTCAATAGAAAACAGCCTATTCATAAATTTACGCAAAAATGATAAGGAAACAAAACGTAACTGCTCATAACCTATATGGTCCCTCTCGAAAATTTGCTTTTAAATATGTTCTGTCAACAGAAATACGACAACCTAATATGATATCCTAATATTCTTCACGACGAAACGAATCTAAAATTAATGTTTGGACTATTTTCGACATTTGGTGGTTTTGAGTAACTCAATGATTCGGTAGTAGTCTCTTAGCATCTCCAAGGCAGTCACTAAATCCATGAAGCAGCTTAAGCAGCAACTTTAGCTCACAATTAGTTACCCTAGTTTCACGGCAAACCTAAATTTTTATATAGTGATTGATGATCATATTCAAGGCGTCTTTTTCTTTGAGATTTTCATATTTAGATGGTTGTGGTTGCAAGATTGCGAGTCGAAGCGGTCTTGGTGACCTCTTCCCTTGATTTTTAACCATTTTATTTTTGTGTCTCTGTCTTACATATTATGATAAGATCAATTTTGTTCTTAGAAAAAAGTCCAATTAACTACTTTTAATGTGTAAATCGAAATTCACCATCGTAAAACATAATTATATTTATCCAATTTAAAATTACTAAATGCATTGTATGTTAGTGCTCGTATTGCTGCGCACATACAGTATTTGAAATTCTAAATAAAACATGGAAACCATTGAAATTATATCGAATTTCAAAATTTGGCATGCATTGCTGTAGAAGCCAAATACTTTTTGCTTTGCAAATTAGAATCATAAAGGTAGTTTGTACCTTAATTTATTTATCAAGTGGATATTGATTCTAAATGTAAAGACATTAGAAGGATTTGAAAATTTTTCATTTACGAAGAACATAAAAATTAATCTTCGAGTTAATAAGTACAAGAATATCAAGATGCATGTAACTATTAAACTACAATAAATTGGAATATTTTAGAACCTATTCATTTGGAAAGCAACTATGTACGAGGAAATGGATTTTCAATATCGTATTTAATTGAAAAATCACTATGAATAGCAGGAAATTATTTTGGCAAATAAATTTGAAAATTTGAAAACCATTTTAGTAAAGTAAATTTGAATTCAGTTGTCGGTTAGGTTTTGAATTAGGCGATTGTAAAAATATCGAAATTTATAGAAGGAATATAATTACCTTCTATTTAAAAAAACTATACTCATTTTTGACATTGTTTGATTTCACTTAAAACTTACTAGATAAATTGCAAAACTTTGTTTAAATCCCACTAAATTAATTTTTCATATACATAATCCCTGAGAAAGTAAGTTTATATATTTTCTTAAAAGAATTTCATTACAATATGCTCTAATAAAAATTTAAAATATGGTGAGATTTTTGGGCTATATGCAAGACCTAGAATGACAATAAAAATTGTGTGTGAATTCCATTAAATGCATGACTTCAAGTTCCATTGCCATCAACAGTCAGTAAATGAATTTTGAAACAAACAATAATATGAAGTTGCAAACGATTTATTGATCGAGAAATTTTCCACTTTGAGGTCCTTTAGGCTTTTCTGTTCTTATCTATGTTATAACTATCCCATAATATATGATATGACTGATTTAATAGCTTCTGTTTTTCATGCGTTCATCTTTCTAGCTTTATCCATAGATCTAGTTTTCGTTGTCCATGCCGCCTATTTGACAATATCTACATACATGGTTTGTTTTCGCCATTGCATCAGCTATTGGATTATACTGATACACTCTTCTTTCACGATATGATGCAGCAGATCTTGACAACTTCAGATCAAATTTATTATTATTATCATCCATCAACATAATTTCCACGCCACCAAATAAAGTAGTTTGCAAAGCCGGCGAGTTTGAAATTTTGTTTGACTTTGACTGCTGCACATTGCTACAATTTCTGGTCCTTCTTCCCGATCTTTAAATGTTGTTTTTCAAATTAACAGGAATCTGCTTTGAGGTCGTATCACCCAAAAACTTTCTATCGTATAATAAAATATACTGCCTTTGTATGTAACTTTTGCATCATATTTTTATAAATTTAGCCCTGCTAATGGTTTCAATAATTCGAAATTTTGACAATGATTACTTATTTTTAGGACAACCCGAAAATAATTTATCCCATGCACAAACGATGTCTCAGCAAATGTAAATATTAAATTTAATTAGTTATTAATTTTGGATTATTAAAGAATCCATTCCTAAGCCACTGATTACTTGAACCCGCGAAATTGCCTGAGTCTCACTCCACCATTACTAACATCACCTTCTATCTTCTTTATTTTGAAGTATCTCCTAAAACACAATTATGTTTCCCCATGTGTGCTATTTCAAAAACCTAATTTAACTTAAATAAACTAAATTACTTATTCCCTTTTCGCATTCATTGTTAATGCAATAATGTTTTTTGTTCATTGTACGTTCTACTTCTCATTGAGTCTAAAATATTTTCCAAATGCTGTACACAACAAAAAGACTGCGTCTATTGAGGGTTAGAGGCGAGTCCCCGTTTCAATCTACTACAAAATATCGAAACCATTCAAGAGCACACTTGGCCAAATTGAATGTGTCAATGGGTTTTTTCTTGAAAAGATAAATCTGTATAAGGAACGTCTGGAACGGTAAATTATTGCAGTAATGGCTGTGATGAAAATGTGTTGACGTGATGTATTAACGGATTTAGAATTCGATGAGTAAAAAGATTTTGCCACTGTTAATCATGTAAAAAGGATGCTATCTAAATAATAGCTTTAAGAACTGTTGAATACTTATTCGGTTTCAATTGAACTGCGGTTCTTATTAACGATTAGACAGTTTTGCAACTTACAGAAATTAAAAGCTGTGGGAGCCAAGTGTGTGTATTTTTTGTTTTATAGCCGCTGTTCTTTGAAACGACTATGTTAGAGAAATTATGCTATTAACAAAAAACAATTACTATTTTAAGATGCAGTGCAAATCGATGCTGCGTAATTCTTTTATAACATAATTTCTACAAGCAAGATTGTATTTATCAAGCGCTAACTGCAATATGCAACAAAATTTTTGCCTTTGTATAAAACCAAGAGATTTCGAAATTGTCATTTTCAACATGTATAGAGCGTTTCACCCTGGTTTCGAAGTATTGGGCCTTATGGAGTATAACCCTCTTTTGCTAATGTTGCCCCCATGCATTTCGACGGGATTTCTCCTAGGGAAACAACTGATCAGCTGATCGTTAATATTTGTGTGACCTGTCAGTTTCAGTGTTTTATTTTCACCTTTTGCCTTCATTTCTATCTATTAATGAGGAAATCAATTGCTTATAAAAACTACTACATCTTTTAGTGGTATTTATTACCGCAAGTAGAAAGAATCATTAATAATGATCAATCTAAAAATCATGAAATTACAGTACTTTGACATTTTTTGACCATTTTTTGTACAAGAAAACCGGATTCCTACCACAGCTACCAAGAAAAATAACATTCCTTTGGTTAAGAGAAAAAATATACCTGTTGATGGAGGTTAAAATGTGATCTCTTAAATATTGTTTCTACAGAAAAACCTTATAAAGCACAATAACACAAGTTTTAAAATAAACGAGAAACCTGCCCTTATGGATTAAGAATATCAGAATGTTACCGTTGAGAACTGACAAAATTATCAGACATGTTATGAAAGGTATATTTTGCCATATGTTTATTACATGTTTTCTGATGGCTTGTTCTTGACGTTAGAAGAAGATATGTGGAAATATGACAAAATGCAGGATGACCTAATTTATTATATATTTACCAGGTTCATCTTCATCATCCTCACTATCAGACATGTCAATTGATTAAACTGATTCTTATAAAATTATTTGTTTCAATACCTGTAGACAGATCGATTTCTCGGAATAATAAAGAGTACTTGTTTTATTAAAGGTTAACATGAAAATATATTGTAATTTTTTGTAAATATACCTTATGAATATCATTTTGGTAGATCGTTCTAGAGGAGTTCGTCTAACCCATAAAATAATCTATTGAAGTCGTACATATTTGCACTTCAAAAAAGAACAAACTAGTTCTCTTTCTACGTATTTATTCTCATGTGAATTTTAAAATAAGATTCATAGCTACAATTTCAAATATGGCAACGTTTACTGCTGTTCCCATAAGCGCAGCACTTCGAAGCTAGGGTGAAACGCGCTATAGTAGTCTTCCATCACGTGCCTTTTCTTCACCATTTTTAATTCACTGCTTGTTATTATCATTACTATAATTCTCCGAAATAATTACATTTGATAGGTGGTAGGCGCCATAAATTCTCGGCCTGATATAGAAAAATAAACTTGGTAAAATATAACAATTTTTATTCTTCAATATAATCTCCCCGATTTCAATACATTTATTATAACGATCAATTAATAATTCTGTATCCTTGTAAAAATGATCTAAAGTTTTTCCCTTAAAACGTATTACAGCTGCTTGCAACTCACTATTGTCCTTAAAACGATTCCTTTTGGATAGAGGACCATAATACAGAATCGTTGTTTCTTCTCCTGTGACAATGGACTCCAAAACCGATTCTGGGTGGCCTTCACACATGTTTAAAAACGAGGTGCAAATTCGACCCGACGTTCACGTTGAAGATGCGGTACCCATCTTGCACTAATATTATTCATACCCAAATGGTTATGGAGAATTCGGCGAATATTTGTTTCAGAAATGTTAGACATCACTGCTAATTTATTTAGTTTCAAACGGCGATCTGCTAATACCATTTCTTCAATAATTGAAATGTTTTGAGGCGTTATCAGTTCAATTGGCCGACCGGGGCGCCGATCACCACCAAGGGATTCTTGTTCCAAACGGAAACATTTTGCTCACTTTTTTACAGTGGAATATGAAGAAGATAAATCACCATAAACGCCGTCTAAACGTAGTTTAATGTGATTAGGTGTATGCCCTTCTTTTGTTAAAAATTTAATGACCGCGCGGTACTCAATTCTCGTTAGCTGAGACATTTTCTTGCACTAGTCACGTTGTCTGGCTGGTTACTAAAAACTAGTATTCTTCGAGCGGTAATATATATGGTGTAGGCCTTGCACATGTGCAACTATGACGCAACGGAATTTGAAGACGCTAGAACCTATATAAGTCATACCGAGAATTTATGGCGCCTACCTCGTACTTTAACAAAATTCATCTTCACTACACATCAGATGAATATGTTTTGCTAAGCATTGCTAAGACCTAAATATATACCTTTTCTCCCTATACATAAAGGTATTTTCAAAAGCTGTAAACATTTGCTTGTTGGCCAAGTTTCCAAAACTCCCCAAGCTAAAGAAGTGACGGCTAGTCCCAGCAACATGCGGATTTTCAGAACCTGCTACATATACCTGTTCGGCGAGGAATACTACAGTGGGATATCTTAGGAAGGAATGAAGATTTTAAAACTTCGAGGACTTTATTATAAATATCAACTGATGGCACATATTCTCTCGCAATTCCTTTAAAAATTAAGTGCAATTATTATTTTTATGGAATAGTACCCCCCTTTTTATTCAGTTTTTGGAATTTGCCATTCAATAGCGATAACTTTCCTTATTTTTATAAATCGCATACGTACACCTACCTAGGTGACTAAATTAAATTTGAAATAATGGGGGTAAGTTAGTAAGTAATGGGGGTAAGTTAGTTTCTTTGGGGATATTTAAAAAGTCTAGTCTAACGGTTTTTGTGTATGATACCTCGCTTGCGGCAGCACAGCACTAAAAACTTTATGAAACATAACTACTGCAATCTGAATTAGGTGTTACCAAAGTATATAGTATGTGCTGAAGGTACTTTTGAGCACTTAATTTAATTTTACTCCCATTTTCAAATATGTTTCCTAGGTATAAGTACCTTAGTCATAAGCTTATAAAAGTTATTATTTTCTTCAAAAGCACAACAGATAGGTTGGTAGTAATTATAAGTAAAGTTATCACAAAAGATTCCAAAAATCGGTATCGGTCATGCTGTCTTCTAGTAACAGATTAAATTCGAAATATTGAAACAACCTTCTTTCGACCTATTAAGGAACAAACTTCGACATCTATTCTTTGTTAGTATATTTATCAACGACGTCCTTGAAACACTAACCTCCAACGTGCTTGATTATGCAGATGACCTGGAGATCTTTACAACGATCACATTATCACAAATGACTGCGGAGAACCACTGGTAAATCTTAAGGAAATATATAGTTGGTGTGAACGCAATGCAGTCACTCTGAATATTGATCAATGTGCAGTCGCGAGATTCCATAGAACCTGGAATCGTTTCCTACACAACATTTCTTTTGACTCATTTATTCCGGAACGGCTCGTTTAGGGTCAATTTATTGCTTTTGTTTTAAAGTTTCTGTACTATACTTTTGTCATGAGTAATTTTAGATATGCTTGCATTGAATAGTACTCATATTACTTATATTTAGAACATTTTGTGGAGGCGGTTTTGAAAAAAATCAATTAATTTTTTAAATAAAACATTTATGTTCTACATCTTCTAAATAATCTGAAGACAATTCTTTATTTTCGTTTTTTAGGGCAAATTGTTATAGTAACAAGATACTCCCTTGATAACTGTAACAACTTCCTCTTTTGATAGCTGCAACAGCTTACTCCCATATATGATTTAAAGTCTAGTTCAATATTTTCAATAAATAGTGCAATTTATTCATATATTTTACAAGTATTTTCAAACGAATACTTATTATTTTTGAAATGCGAAACGATTTCACACAATGCTGAAATGTATTTTACGCTCGTCGAAACACGTTTGTCCTTTTACCTTTATTTATGCATCTGCCACAGATTTTTTTCTTTAAATTACTTACAGTTATTCATATGTGTAGTGTATGTATGAGGTTTTGTTCCTCTTATGAATCCTGAACTGCTCCTTTGAAGTAATAAGTTGATATCCACCTAAATAAACCTCCCCAACCTCCTTCTATGACTTGTTCGGTTAGGTTTTGCGTTGATGTACTTCTTTCAACTATTGTTTTTTAGTTTTAGCGCTTTTAGCTTATATTTAAGCTTATGTTAGACTTTTAAGTTTAAATATCCGAATGAATCTTCCTAAATGTTGTTTACTGTCAGATTTTTCTGTTTCTATCTTCTTGTTTATGCGTTGTCTGGGTGCTGCCAATGTAACGACTTGATACTTTTAATTTGGATGTTGCGATGTTCGATTTCGGTACTGCAGATAACGTAAAGAATTTTGTTGCTTGGATTTCAAATATAGTGTGTTTCGTATGTGTGTTTATGTCATTTTTACAAATTATTTTTCAAAATGTAAATTACTCAAAATAATTTGGAACTTTGATTATCCTCTGTAAAATAACGTTAATAGAGTCGTTTTTTAATAAAAGATTAATAATATAAATTATCAAAATGTCAGAATTCGAATAATAACCCAAATTCTGTAAATGCTACGTTAAATTCTAATACTTTACGAATATTGAAATGAAATTGATTGAAATGAATGTATTAACGTGTGAACGCACGCACAGGTGGGATGTCCCACTACAATATCAATAAATCGTTGATGATTGGTTTTAAATATAGAGAACGAAACTTAATAAAGAAATAAAAGATGGTCAATATGCAATATAATAGAGTGCTCCATGCAACAACATACCCAACTCTCCCGTACCCCTAACTGTTATTCGTTTCATAGCTTTGTGTAGGTGTAGAATAAAACAAAAATAATTGCAAACGATTAATCTGCTGATAAGTTGAAAACAAATTGTTGATACCAACATATGCTTCTTCTAAAGTTCGTAAATAGCCATCATTTAATCTTGTTACAAGCTTGATATATTATGAGCTCAAAGTTGACACTGTCTTCCTAACGTATCAGTATATACAAATTAATCTCGATGTAATATAACCCCACCATGAACTTTGTAGAATGTCATCGGCTTTCCCAATAACGCAATATAATTTGTTGTAATCCTATATATAAGCACATAGGCGATTCATCTTACCGTGTCCTGTAATTTATCGAATATTTGAAGAGTGGGTCAGACCCTACGTCTCTAGGGAGTTTTGTTTCTCTTTATCCAAGCGACGGTTCACTCGCTTCACATACTACACATAGAAAGGTATAGATAGATAGTATAGCGCGTACATCCATGGAGAGCGGCTAAAAGAAGAGGTAGCTAGAAATAAGAGGACACTCCAAAGTACCACTAGAAACGCTCACCCTTTCGGGGTTGTGTCTTCTCGAAACTGAACGAGTATGTTTGTAGAATTGATGAATTGGTATCATCAAAGAATTAATTAAGTTGAGTACAGTTCGGCGGTGAGGATTTCGTAAAGGAAATATTTTCTTAGAGAGTTTGTACATTAAATAAGACGGTAATATTGCCAATTTAATTAAGTTTCAATTTATTACTTGCAGGTGGAAGTAATTTAATTAGTTTGTACAAGGTTTTGTTAATTTCATCGTAGAAACCACTTTAACTTCGTATTTCCCTTCCTCAGTGCGATGTCAGTTATTTCCCCAAGTTAGTGATAGGATGAATTGCCTAAAGTTCGTGTTTAGAAAATTTTAGTTATCTGTTGATTTTGAGAAAATTATTCAGACCAATGTATTTTCAAGTCAAATTATGTAACGCAAAAGTAACTATTTGCATTTGTTTATATGCTGCATCAAATATTGTGGATATTTTCAGAAGTTGTGGAAATCATATAAGGGATTCTAAGTGTCAGTTAATTGGTCCTCGTATTGCAAAAATAGGATTAACGCAGGGCTCGTCTCTTAACCCATTTTTATTTAATTTGTACTCTTTAGATTTTCAGGATCTCCCGAATTAATATTTATACAATGGGATACGCCGATGACATTTGTATTTTTGCCTGAGGTAAAGGTTTAGAAAGTGTACAGACAAATATGAACAAAGCCATGACTCTTGTGGAATTATCGGCTGGCAAATCATCGACAATATATTTCTCCTGCACTAAAAATCCTGCATCACAGAATATTCTCTCGAACGACGTAATGATTCAAGTACGTATGACTACCAAACATGTATCTCGGAATTGTTACAGAGCAAATTTAGATGGAAGCACTAGACACAGCATATAATAACTAAGTGCGAGAAGTATTTAAATATTTTAAGTAATTCCTATAGAGCCTGTATTCGATCGGTAATGGATTATGGTAGTACATTATATAGTTCAACGACTAGAAACTATTCAGAACAAAGCACTTCGCATCTATATTGAGGCAATGAAATCCACACCAATAGATGCTCTTCACCTAGATGCGTAGGAACCACCGTTATAGATTAGGCGTTAATATGTGGCAGCAAAACAAATTATTAAAACTAAATTCCACAATCGACAGTCTTTGTTGGGTAATATCCATACTTTGTCTATTCACGACAAATAGACATTGGAAATACAAAATATATCCTCCAGTAGCTAAAGCGTACAGATCTGTACCCAAATATGAGCTTATATATTGTAGTGGGATGTTCCAACGTGAAAAGCGTATGTTTATATGTTACTGAATTCATTCTAATCAATATTATATCAAAATTCGCTGATGTTAGATTTTAATAGAGTTTTATGCGGAATTTGAATTAGTTTAATGTTTTAATGTTCGAGTTCTGACATTTGATTTTTTAATAATAATAATAATAATAATAAACTTTATTATCACAAGTATAAAATACATTGATAATTGTCAAGGCGCTATACAATCCTAACTAATTTGCTTTGATTAGATGTTCACATACTTTATAGTATGCCTTGGCAATCAAATACCTTCTTACTTCTTTCTTAAAACGTGGCGTTTTACCAATGATCCTCAATTCCTTCGGTAATGCATTGTAAGTTTTAACGATCATGTACGAAGGACTCCTTTCAAAGCCTGCCGTGTTGTGATACTTTACGGATAACAGGCCAGCATTACGTGTAGGTATTATATTAAAGTGGCCATTCCGCTTTAAATTATCGTGTTCACTATCATATAGCAGCAGCAATCGATATATATACAAAAATGGTATGATAAGTAGATTGAACTGCTTGAAATGTGGGCGACAGGTATCTCAAGGATTTAAATGCAGCATGCATCTCAGTATGCGTTTTTGTATTAGGAATACCTTCCCCGCATGAGTAGAGCCTCCCCAAAATACAATGCCGTATGACATGACAGACTCCACAAACGCCGTGTAGTATCGCCGCAGAGTATCAAAAGTGACCGTATTTCTTAGTCTGTAAATGCTGTAGTATGCCTTATTTAACTTTTTTATCGTGTAGTTTATATGGTGATCCCATTCAAGCGAAGGTTGTAGCCATAAACCTAAAAACTTTACTTGCACGCTCATACTTAATGACCCGCCGTCACCTCTTATTAGTAAAGGTCGTGTAGGTCTCGGAAAACTGAAGTACCTCTGTTTTCTCCTTATTATTATTAATCTTTTATTCTTAAAAAAAAAACTCAGTTAATGATATGTTACAGGGGAGAATCAAAATTCCAGGTTATTTTAAGTTATTTACATTTTGAAAACATTATTTGTAAAAATGACACGTACACACACAAAAACACACTGTATTTGGAAATAACCGTCAAAATCTCTTATGTCACCTGCGGCACCGAGTTCGATCCTCAAAACATCAAAATTAAATATCAAGTCTTTAGATTGGCAACGCCAGGGACGACCAAAAAAACAGAAGTTAGCAAAGTAAACATTCTGACAAAAACAAACATCTTTCGACTGATGTATTTAGAAATTGTACTATAAAAATCAAATCTCGCCGAAATTATTAATTTAAATGTATTGAAAAGCTGTTAAAGTAAAGTGTAAACAACCACGAACAATTATCAAGAGTATTACATCAATCAAGAAATGTTCAGAAGCAATCGAAAGAAATTTCATTCAAGAAGACGATCAAAAGGGGTCTAAAACAAGAGGATTTCGGATGTCAATATTGCTGAGAAGAGGAAAGAAGGAACCATGAGGATTTTATACACACACACATTAAGAGTTCAAAGCAACACACATCAAGAGTTGCGTTCAGTGTGTACCTCTTTTAGTCCATCAAGTTCAGCCTTGAATCTGAAATCAATAAAAGTATTAATTTTCTAGATGTTACAATTTCAAAATCCTTATCAGATAACAGATTATTATTCGATATTTTTAGAAAACTCACCTATAATGGTATTACTATTCCCCTAACCACCCTTTCTCCCATAAGTACTCACCATTCTATAGCCATTTACACAAACTCGTCAACATCCCTCTTACCCAAAATTCATTCCACAAAGAATTGTCCATAATTAAACAAACAGCCGTTTTAAATGGTTACAGACCTGGTATTATAGATAGAATTTTAAACAAAATCCAAAGAAGACTTTTGGAAAGAGAAGTATGTGTATTTAGACCCTACAAATATCACACCTTCGGACAACAATAAAAACTTCTCTATCCCGTTTATTGGTACAATTTCATACTCGGTGTACAAGTTCTATGAAATAATTTTAACATCGCTTTTAGGACGATCCGCTCCTTACGCCACGTTCTGCTTAATAACAAAGATAAGTTCCCTGATATAAAAAAACGAGGCGTATATAGACTCTCATGCGATGACTTTAATTCGCCTTTTCCAGATTTCGAAGTGTTAGTTCTACATACGGGATTAATAATAACAGAATATTACAACCAAACCCGCTACCTGCTTACATTCCAATGAGAATTTATAAACCGAAAACTTATCTAGGAATTGTCTCTTCCACATTCAATTAAAAGGGCAGCATAATTGATCAAGAAGGAAAAATCAATTGGAAGAGAAGAGCCCCTCAAATAAAGGAAGCACACTTTAAGAAATTAACCAGTATTCATATTGGATACACCAGCTGTTGAGATTGAAACTAACACATGCTTGACTACGAATAATTCTGTTTTTCCTTAACGTCATAAAAGAAGTATACTAAGTGAATACCACTGTATGTTGAATCCCTAGTATATGATTAAAAAAATTTAGGGATTTTAACGACAATTTTCTCAGGAAAGATAATATAGGCTAAACGAGACTTGGAAAAAACTGGTGCTAAAACAACTACATCGCATTTTAACCCGCACACCTGCATATATGTCGGACAAATCACGATAGAATGTATACACATAAGGAAAGAAAATGTCTAGCAATACGAAAAGCGTATATGCGACAATGGTAAACGCGAATGGGTGATTCATCACAAGTGGAGGGGTTAGCGGCAGTCGACGGCTCACGACAGTTACCGATGTAGTCAATTACGAGGTAGGCTACATTATGTGCGGACGATCTTAGTAAGAATTTCCAGAGTATTTATTTTTTTTTCTTTTATTTCATCAGAATCTGTTTTCATTTGAGCCTTCAGAATTACTTATTAGTTTCGTCTAAGCTTCTTAGCAACAACAAAATAAATATGCGAAACTCTCATTTTTAGGCGACCATGACTTCAAATTATTACGTGCGCTCTTGCACACAGTAGGTTTACATGCCAACGTTGTTATAAACGTACTAACGATCTGCATCAAATCGATCGAATTCCACTCAATCCCCTCCTCGCTCTCTCGCCGTACATATATAGATATAGCTAATTTCATATTGTCCCAATGTTTATAGAAAGATTCTGGAGAAGCTGGCAATATGAACAGCCAAGCGTCGCGTCGATTCAAATGACACATACACAGAGAGAAGTTACCATGAAAGACCTTTTTCCTTGCTTCAAATTAATATCTTTGTCACATATCTTTAAATTTAATCTCGGTTTCATTCTCATATTTTTATAACACTTACATTTAGTGGAAATTTAATTCCAACCAGTAGCACTTTCCACGATACATGTTTCTTTCCTTATTTTGATGCAATAAGTCTTGAAGCGTTTGCTTTCAACGATTAAAGCAAAGCAACTTTACCCAAAAAAATTTCAAACAAGAAATGTTTGTCTGACAAAAAGTGTTCATCGATGAATTTTCACTTCGCAAATTGTTTTCTTCAATTAAAATATAATTTATGGGGGCGCTGCTGCTTCTGCCACGTGCATATTTTCTTTGTGTTGACGTTAGAACTCATCTTTGTTGTTTCAAGGAGCTCCCCACAAAGGAAAATTTCATGAGCCAGAAACAATTTACCTCACGGCGAGGGTTTATTTTAATGGCCGGATGCTTTTAATGCACCCTTCTTCCTATCCTGGCAGTGGTATCTGTTACTTTTATTGTATATGTGTGTCAAACTAGAGAGGGTAGTAGATAAGTACAATATCACAAGTGAAAAGAGGAATATTATAAATCAAGTGAGTAAAAATAAGTAGCAATACCTTTAGAAATGATTGCGTTGGCCCTATGAAACTTGCCACATGTTGTAACTTAACCTCCCTTTCGTACGATGTAATTACTGTAGTTTTGATGTGGTAAAGTTTGCGAGGATAACAAAGCTTTTAGTTAAATTAATGCATCTTAGAAACAAATAACTAGGTTAATTAGATTTGCGGACTCTAGTCCTTTGACTACTTTAGAGAACTTAAAGTAATCATCTCCGGTTTAATTATATGTCGTGATAGATGCGAGGGTAGTCCCAAAAGTAAGGTTTCCAAAGCGTTGGGGACGGAGAAAAACTGTGCGTGCAGCTGTTGGCCACACTGTTGTGATTGTTGCTTCCTTCACTCCCAAATAAGCGTGCTCGCGCCTCACTGGACCGTTCAGTCGTGGCTTAGCAGCCGTTGAGAATGGAGTATTTGTTGATCGCTATTGCCAAGTGCGAAGTTCGTGCAGTTATTCGGTTTTTGAGCGCAAATGGTATTCAACCATGAATGTTGCTTAAATACGGTGCATAAATAACTTAGCACTTTCTAACGATGTTACTATGATTGTATGTAGTTATGAGGTCTTCTCCTTTATAGCTCAATATTTGGTATTCTACATCCTCCTTTCAATCGATCAATTACATTAAGAAATAACAAGGCATCCAATAACAAGATATTAAGTGTTTCGTTCTCCTAGTTTGAGGAACAAATGTCACTGGTCGCCTGCTTCGGTGTATCTTCCTTATGAAAAGGGAGGACTAATTGCCTTTGTTTAGATGTATTAAATACCTGCTTATTTGCTCGCTTACTCAGTTCCTCTCGAAATGAAACACAGTACGTATAAAATAGATTTATTAGATAAACGGTTTCTACTGTATAAACGCCAAACAAGTATTTAAAAATGTGCGGTTTCTCTCATATACAAAAAATACGTATACATGAGTATTGTATATTGTTTCATAAATTACAACATTGAAGGTAGCTATCATTAGCGCTGCCTAGAGCCGCGTTTACCTAAGTGCTCTCCGAGTAACTATGTACGAGCGATCCTTGTTTCTGGCTCATTTTCAATTCTTCAGCCCCTTATATAGCATCTGGTTCCCCCTGCCTTTTTTTTAGTGAATACTAAGGCAATAAGTCATCAAGTCATGTGAGAAATGTCTATACTTTACAGTTGCCGGTATTCGCTGATGTCATAGAGTTAAGCTTTAGACCGTAAACTCCTATGAGATATTACAGTCCGTTTTTAGAGAAAGGAAAATTCTAGTTGATTCAAGTTTAATTATATCGTAATTGGCCGTGATATTTGACAAATGGTATCGGGAACAAAGAAGCGAAAGGACGCTACCACCTTCTTTTTTATATTAATCCATCTTTCTTTTTTATATTAATTTTGTATTAATTCTATAATATATTTATTTCAAGACTAAGATAAATTCAAGTTTTGATTATTCAAAAATACGCGTGACGCGTTACCATAAAGAGTTTGCGTAACGTCTCAGTTTGAAGTTAGTTTTTATTCCGTCAACTTAATTTCTGTAACGCGTTATTATTTACTAATTATTTTTATTTAAACTACCGAAAGAGTGTCTAGGGGATACTCCCGGACTTACCGACATTAGAAATTAATTTATTTATTTAGAAAACAAGTTTATCTGTTATTTATAACGTTACAATATATTACACAATGCCGTTTCATTACTTAATTCCATACATATGTTACATACGTATTTACAATATGTATATTCATATAAATGCACCTGGCATAAGGGCGAAGCATTTAACTACCTTAAATATATGCCTTCAGTTAGCAACGTTTTATTTATCATTATTAAAGGCACCATCAAACCCCAGTTTTCAAAGTTTGAACGTCTAATTGGGCGTCAGTAACAGCAATAACCGATCACTACTGCATAAATGCAACATAACTGGTGACTCTCATTATTTTGTGTATTTGCTATACCACTTCTAGTATTATTTCTTGCCTCTGTCCCCTATAGAAGCGATAAAGATTAGAACCACATATCGTGCGGTGTATAAACGTTGCATTATGCATAGCCGAAGTAGATAGTAACTGATATCAATCGTTGCATTGCGTGATGCCCATAAGTGTAATGCATTCTCGACGCATATGCCAATTCTCCGACGAAGTATGATGCGCTCCTGCATCCCACGTATATTTGTACTATGCTTATCTTCGCTGCGGTGATTGTCTAGTGTTCGTCCGTGACTAAGTTCCAATACAAGCGCTAGCGGTAGCTCCTTCCCATAGATATTTAATTGACTTGCGTGTTTTTTTGTAATTTGCGCTGAGATGATTTTGAAATATTTGCGTATATTAAAAGAAATTAAATGCATTAAATTAGATTAATTACCTAAATTTTTCAATGAATGTAAGTATAAAACACAGGACGATCCAAAAAAACGAGAACTTTTGAAAATGCTGCCAAAAAAAGATAGAAAAATTCAGAAACAAAATTAATTGACAGAAAACAATTAAAAAATATCATATCAAAATACCAATATCACATTCTGAAAACTACATCAGTAGAGCGGGCCAAATTGCGCCATCCAACAGAATCGGAATCAGGCGCAACGGCCGCTTATTGTAAATAGCGTATATGTGAGTCACAGCAGATATGTGATATTTCGAAATTAATACACAAGAGTAAAAAAATAAAAGCTGACGCAATAATAATGTTTAGTAATTAGAGCGGATATATATATATATATATATATATATATATATATATATATATGTACACGCTGAGGTGTTTTTATTTTCATTATGATTTTTTATTTGATTGAAAACGGTATGCGTTGTAAATGGGATGTAATAAGGAAATAACTGAGAAACTGAACGCTTTTTTTATTCTGTTGTACTTAATAATGTAACTGTAAATAAAGATATAATAAATAAATTCTATCCTTCTTAATAATGCGGATAGGCTTGTTTAAAAAGTTGCACCATCAGATAAGTTTCCACATTTGCCTCGGTGAAGGATGTTCGCCGAGACGAAAAAATGTTCTTATATTTCGAAAACGACCGTTCCACGTCTACCGAAGTAAGACAGGCGTAATTAAAATAATCTTTAGACTTAGTCAAGGAATCTGCAGATGCCCCATCGCACATTTGTCTTAATCTCGTGTAGTCCGGATTCTTTTTTAAAACACTATCGAACTTAGCTAAAACTCGTCCACTTGTTGCATCGTTTATACTGTGTAACAATGTACTAACTTCGTCCACGACTTGCACTGATTCTACCAACGACAATCCAGAATTTTGCAAATTTTCTATCGCGTCTACTAACCCTTTGTAATTGTTGCTAATATTCTTTAGATGTGTTTCAACAGAAATATCGAGAAATCCCTTCTGGCTCATCCTAATAGCTCTAGCTTCGGCAGGGACGAATTGCAAAATAACGGATTTGACTTCTTGAAAATGTTCATTATAATAAAAAGCGGCTTTTAACCACGTTCCCCAACGCGTAAGAATGGGCTGTGGTGGTTCTCGAATACCAGGGCATAACCTGTGGAATGCCCTAGTCCTCTTAGGACTTTTGAGAAACACTTTTTTTGTGTTTGCTGTTAATGCATCCACCTCCGGGTAACACTCTCGAATAGTTTGTGCCACAAGATGTAAAGCATGGACTTTACACGTAACATGTAAAAGTCCTTCACACTTTTCTTTAAGGGAACGGCCTACACTACACATTGTTGCTGCACCATCGCTCATGAACAACAACAGTTGACTGGTTGACACTTGAAATTTTTGTAACGTTTCGAGAACTACGGCCGTAATTGCTTTACTAGTACACTGTTTTAATCTTCTGCTGGCTAATAGAATTGCAAAATTTGGTTTAATAGGATCTAATACGCGCACTATTATATTCAAAATAGAATTTTTTTTGCAATCTGTCGTCTCATCAAGACATAGCCACAGCTGTTTATCTTTTAATTCGGTTTAATTCGATTTTCAATGTCCTCACGTATTCGTGGAATATCTCTCCGTAACGCTGTCCGAGATGGTAGTATCCACTCGGTATTGTATGTACCCCAGAATTTTCGAAATGCTTTTTTATCAAGTATACGAAGTGGTAGACCACATACCATAAACGTTAAAAGCAATTCTAATTGAAATTGACGTTGTTGTGACACACCATTTCTTTTATTTCTGTGGTGTGCACAGTAGTTTCTTTTTACAAACTTTACAGAGAATTGTACTCCCATTGTAGTGTAAAGCCACAAATTCACTAAGAAATTTATTAACTTTCGTAGGTAATGGCCGTTTATTTTTAATAGTCACGTTAGACATAATCACTAAAGCGAGCACACCGACGCTTGGTTCTAGTATGCCACGAAGTGGTGCAAACGTAACATCTGCAGACTCGTCATTTGTTGATGAATAGAGCGCGTCATCCGTAAATGAATAAGCGCGCTGTTAGTTCGTAGCCGTCGATGAATGAACTTTTTTTTGTAGTGGCCCACTGTGAACAACGCCCTATTTATCAACGAACACCCAAACTGCAGGTGTATATTTGCGCGTCTTCACGACGTAATAGACATTGGTTTTGGTCCTCGTCCTAATAATTACATATTTAAATTACCTATGTTTACATACATATATGCGCCCGGCAGCCTGATTGCGAACCTGGCGCGTGGCGCTCTTGGCCCGCTCTATACATCAGGTAGATGGTATCCTCTATATATGCAGTCTGCCAATCTGCGGTTGAGGTTCCTCATTGCTCGCTGCAACATTTTAGCTGGGATGCCACGAATTTCGTCTTGAGTTCGTTCTTTCAGTTCATCAAGTGTCACAAACTAACAATTCCGGTAACCTTGGTGGCCATTCCATTGCTCTATGATGGCAAAGTTCTCTCCGTATAAAGCGGTGCTGCCAACTGCACATGGTTATCGCATCTCAAAAGTTCCCATTTTTGTGTCAGCCCGTATATGAATTTACAAGAAATAAAACAAATGAAATGGTGAATTTACAAATAAGGCGAATAAAATGTTGACTTTACAAAAAATAGAATGAATAAAATATTAAGTGTCATTAACATTGAAGTTCAGTGTTAATTTCGTTGAGTGCAATTCTCTACAGAGCAAGAAATTTTGTACCTACGTATATCTAGTGATGTTCTATTTATAATCCAATGAAAATTGCTACGATTAATCGTCTACCATAGAAAAGCAAGTGTTTACCATTCGTTTGAAGCTTACGTAGTGGTAATATAATTACTGCCTTTTTTACGTCAGATCACACGTTTTCCTAACAGCACTTATTCATTCGTTACCGGTCGAAGGTGTAATTAAAATGTCAGTCGTACACGAAATTACATTACAAATGTAAGTCATTATCAGATTGTAATTAAAATATAGTGCACGTAGGGTAACTGTAATTGGCTAATTCTGTCGGTTCCATTGTATAACAGAGGGCAACCGCATTGCAAATCACCCCAAGTTCGTTATCTCTCGTCACCAAGGGGTTTATTGTCGGGGTGTAGTACATTGAACGAGGTGGTAGTAAGCGCCCTGGATTTCGCTACAAAGCTTTCCACTTCTTCCCCTTCCTTTCTATCCCCTTCCATTCGTCGCCTCTCTTTCACTTATTCACCTTCAGTTTAAACTTTGAAATTGCAGGGCACAACAACAAACGAAAACCTCTATGCGAGCAGAGCGATACTCTCGTGTTTCCATAGGATAAATTAGTATTGTTACCGGTATCCTGACATCGCCGTACTTTACGCACTGCAATTTCGCTTCGTTAAATCTTAAAGGACTGTATTTGTATACGTTGTCTGTTTGTTGTGATAGCGCTTAGCAACCGAATGCTTGGCACAAAGAATTTTATTTCAAGCTTACCTGTCGGAAACATTTGTGGTGACCGTACAATGGTAATCAATTTGTGAATGAGAATAAGAGCAATTGTCGTTCGCAACAGTAGATACATAAATTAATAAACTCACTTATTGTTAGTGTGTTGAGCCAACAAAAACAAATAGGATGCTTTAAGCATCCTAGGAAAAGATATTTGAGTGAACATAAGACAACCCTTTTTCAAAATTACATCTTGGTTATGACAAAAGAGAAATCAAAAGACGTTTAACGTCAGAGTCCATTTATTCCGCAAAGATGAAAAAAAATTACTTATATACAGCATATCCACCTAGTGCGTGGGTAGAAGGTAATTCCTTCCCCGAGTAATTTAGCGTGAAAGTTTTCAAGTATAAAATATTCAAAGATAAGTGTTGCACAACATAAAATCATACCTAAGTATACAGGATATGTCACGATGAGCGTCGGTTAAAAGTATATGGGAACGTGAGTAAAATAGAAATTTGAAAATTTACATACACAAGTTATCCTTTAAATCTAGCTCAGCCAAAATATTTTCAACTGCTGGTACCATATACCGGAATTAACTTCCCTATTTTAAATGGAACAGTACCATTTTTATGTCAGATTTGGATTCTGTGTTAAATTCTAAAATTATTTTATTCGTCATACCCCATCCCTGGAATTCGTTCTTAAAGAGATATTGCATCTTTTCCAAAACATTTGATAAATAACTTACAATTGTAATTCGCCAAAAAAATTATTCTGGTTGCTGATGATGTCCATGAAACGATGTTTCCTTAGTAACAGATAAACTTGCTAAATTGTACAGGGTGTGCCAGTAGTAATGGGATAGTGTCAGAGATATTTAAACTGAGAAATATCGGTTTTCGTAAACAGCAACTTCTAATTTTCTAAGGGGTATTAGATTCTGCGAAAAAGTATAGCAAGTGCTGTTGCTGTTAATAGTTAATAGTTTAGAGATATTTTGTGAAAACCTCCTTAATCTTAATCTTATATCGCATTGTTTAACATCTATTTCAGTTGGCCGTGGTTAAATAATTGAAGGTAGCTGTCAAATGTACTGTCAACCAGTAATAAACACAGTAGTGGCCTTCAGTACTAATTAGTCATCAAAATTCACTCTCAATTAGTCATACTAAAGTAAAATTGTTCAAGAAATAAAGCTTTCAAAAATCGATTTCTCTATTAACAAACAGACAAAGAAAACAGCATAAATCAAACAAAATGTACTAATTACAAAATAAAGTTGAATACGTGTTTTATTATTATAATAAATGCTCCATGCATGCTGTTACTCTTCATTAATTCCTGACGGGTAGCAAGTTTAATAGATCTTGCAGCCAGTTCGTTGAAGGTTCTTCCTACTCTGTTAATTATATCATCGTTTGTACCAACTGGATCTCTGTATACAACGTTTTTAATATAGCACACAAGAAAGAATCTAGTGAGGTTAAATTCGGAGATCGTGGTGGATGCTTAAATGGCGGTTTTTAGCGATCTATCGATCGTCAAACATTTCAGTAAGAATGTTATGTGGAGGAGCCGCGACAATTTGACACCGTGTACTCCGCGCTTCTTCTTCCGGTCGAAGATGTAATGAATCGAGGATAACGTTATGTAAAATTTCCACCTAATGTATTCCATTTAAATTGCACTGATAAAAGTAAACAGACAGAAATCTATTGTTCTTTAAAGCGCAGAATATACGTTAAAACTCCAAGAATCTCGAAAATTTCATTCTCTTATCACATGCGGGTTTTCTGAAGCCCAAAAATAAACATTCATACGGTCATGAATTCCGTTTCTGCAAAATTTGGCTTCATCGCTACAAATAGAATTATCCAAAAATGCATCATCTACTTGTGTTCGAATCAAAAACTATTCACAAAATTCTCTTTGGCGTTTAATGCCCGTAAATCTTATATTTTTGTACAGTACTATGAAAGACCGTCACTTATGTTTTACCCAAATTCTGTGAATCGTTTTGGACTATGTTCTAAGTGTCTGTTTTGCAACATGGATCGAGCTAATCGGATATGCAGTAAAATAAACCAATGCCGTAGTTTCCGCATCCTCGTCATTTACCAGAGGTTTCGTTCCTTTTAGTGTTCCTTTAATGCCTCGAGTACACACATTCTATCAATAATGAGATTGCATTCCCCGTAAATTATAATTAAATTTAAATAATCTTCATTTGAAATGCTAAGCCCGACATTTTTGATAAACTAGTACGTGCAATTATGAATAATTGTACCATAGTATGAAGTACTCACGACTACTACTGTGTTTATTACTGTTGATGACAGTACATTTGACAGCTTCCTTTAATTATCCAGCCATGGCAAACTGAAATTGATATTAAACGATATTTAAGATTAAGGGGGGTTTCACAAAATATCTCCTAAACTATCAACTTTAGCAATAGCGTTTGCTATACATTTTTGCTTTATTTTTTGACGTACAATCTAACCGCTTAGAAAATTAGAAGTTGCTATTTAAAAAAATCGAGATTTTTCAGTTTAAATATCTCTAATATCATCCCCTTCCTACTGGCACACCCTGTATAATTTAGTAAATTTATCTGTTACTATGAAAACATTACCAGCAACCAAAACAATTTTTTTTGCGCATTACAATTGTAAGTTATTTGAATGCCTGTGATGCACCACATCTGTCAAACTTTTTCGAAAAGATGCAATATCTCTTTAAGAATGAATACTGGGGATAATGTATGTTGCATAAAATAATTTTAGAATTTAACATAAAAATGGTAGTGTTCTATGTAAGTAGGAAAGTTGATGGCTACTTCCGGTATAAGAGAGATATATCGGCAGTTAAAAATATTTAGGCTGAGCTAGCTTTAAATAATAACTTGTGTTTCTAATGTTCAAATTTCTATTTTATTCATTCCCCCATATACAGTACCGTTCATGGAAGTTCGGGCAAGCTAACAAATTATATTAACTGTTCAGGAAAAAAATTTAAAATTATATAATATAGATTTCTGTGAGGAATTATTAAAACTAACTTTTTCTGGAAGCCCTTTACCAATTTCCAGCTAGTATTTGTCTATTATAAGACCGTTATCATAAAATATATAATTATGTTGAAAATCCCCAATAATTACAGTGACAATAAAGCTTTATAATAATCTCTAGGAGGGTTAGCTGATTCACTCGTGTTACCTGGAAATATTCGTATACCCTTTATAAAGTATTATAACATTTGCAGACGCAGTAGTTCTGAAGAGATTGTTATTGTGAAAGTGTCTGTGGTTGCGCAAGTGAAAAATAAAATAATTTCGGTTTGACTGCTTAAAATGCCCCGTGGAAAGCCTCTAGTTGTTTGAAAAATTGCGGATAAATTAAAAATAAAAAAATCTACAGTACATGATACTATAGTTCGATTTAAGACAACCGGTGACGTGCAAGATCGTAATCGGCCACGACCGTCAAGAAAAACGACTCATGCGGAAGATTTACAAATAAAAATAATTAATAAGCGCAATAGAAGACTAACAGCATCAGAAATTGCTGCAGAATTCAATAATGAGCGAGATTCCAACGTTTCTGTGAGTACTGTGAAACGTCGGCTTAAAGAGGCTGGGTTGCATGGGCGAGTGGCTTGTCGAAAACCGTTACTCCAAAGAGGAAATAGGCTGAAACGACTGAAATGGGCACAAGCTCATAGAGATTGGACACTGGACGTCCGTTTTGTGGACTAACGAATCCAAGTTTGAGGTTTTTGGAAATAGACGGAGAGTTTTCGTACGCAGATCAAGAGGGGAAAGAATGTTACGGGAGTGTATAGTTCCTACGGTGAAGCATGGAGGCGGATCTGTAATGGTTTGGGGTTGTTTTTCCTTAATCGGAACAGGGGACTTGCTCAAAATTGAGGGCATAATGAAAAAAGAAGAATATCGGAAAATCCTGGAGGAAAATGCCATACCGTCAGGAGTCCGATTAATTGGTCGTGGATTTGAATTTATGCAATGACCCCAAACATAAATCTAAATAGTGCACAGATTACCTGCAGCAAGAAGAAAATGAAAGAACCCTAAAAATTATGGAATGGCCGCCACAGTCTCCCGATCTGAACCAGATAGAGTTGTTATGGGAAGAATTAGACCGATGTGTTAGGAAAAAGTGTCCAAAATCGAAGGAACATTTGTGGACCATTCTCCAGGAGGTATGGACAAGCTTGCCCAATGAAACATTAACAAAATTAGTGAATCGGATGCCGAGAATAGTGGCAGCAGTCCTAAAGACAAAAGATGGATTTTTCGATAAAAATCGGATTTAAATTATTTGTATTACATTAACTTTTTCTTTTTAATATATTTGTGTTTGAAAATATTTAAAATCATGTAAGTAAGTATTAAATACATAGCCATTTAATATTTCTCTTATTTTCTTTGACTTCTGTACATTTTTTTGCTTGCCCGAACTTCCATGAACGGTAGTGTACTTTTAACCGACGCTCATCGTGACACCCTATATAAGGTGTTCAGTTTCCCCAGCATACGAAGCAAGTTCTTTAAATGGAATACGCAAATTATTAATTAGACTTTTGGATACCTTCTTTCAACTCACGTCAACCTTCATCGTCTTGCTAAAAAGCCCAGTGTCACTAACTGCCGATATCGTAAACACCTTACAGCGGCGATTCAAATTTTATTCAATTGAGTATTTCTTGGAGCTTTCGGCTTTACATCGAAAAATGTTTTATAACAACTAGCATCTACAAGATGCCATCGAAACCGTTGCCTTGTTCGATTCGTGCTATTTCATTATATCTTAATGTAGCTCCCTGTGTATTTTTCCAGAATCTGATTGAGACACTGTTCTAGAACTTTTTTTATAAACATTTCCTATATCTAAAATGTATCGTTAGTAAATTAAATGTGAAGCTTTGGAGATATTTTTTTGCTAAAATGCATAGGATGCTGCGACGAAATGCGATGCGAAGTCAGCACCGTTTTCCTTCCCACAAACTGTAATGCGATTCCTTGTATTTTGTCGAACAGTTGCTAACATATCGGGAATAATATTTTGCGTAACGTTACGCATTGCCTTAAGAAATTCATCCAGGTTTTTAAACACTTTTATTTAGCTAAATTACGAAATGTAACTTTCAATATGGTCTTATTATATTTTTTGCTGCTGAAAAAACTTAGTGTACGATGCCTTGAATAAATCTATTCGTTTTATGTTGAATTTTAATCAATATTTTTCCGCTTATTTTTACCATTTATTATTTATATAATACGTAGTTAGCCTGCTAATTCAATTTAATGTGTGAAGGAAAATGATGGTTATTTCGAGTAGATGCTGGTATTATACCAAAAATATAATGTTTCCACATTAGTTTCGAGGAATATCTTTAGAGAAAAAGTAGTTTATATTTGGTGGCAGTATTCCATATTTTTAAACGAAAGCTTCGCCTGCATAGCTTGATATCTAATTTACTAAAGAAGGACGTATTTTAGGCATAAGGAAAGGTCTACAAAAGGAATTCTAGAAGAATTTCCCTATTAGACCCCGAAAAAGTATACAAGATATTTCATTTAAGAAAATTGAAAGAACATGAACCGAACCGAATGACATCGATGACCATCTTGTATAATTTAGGTGATAACAATTTCTTCGATGTAATGCCGGGGATTCCAACATATAATCAATCGAATAAAATTTGAATCACCGCTCTAGCGTGTAGAGCGTTTGAAATATCGACCATTAAAGAAACGGTATTTCGTAAAAATCTCAAATTATCTCAAACCTAAAATAGACGGATATAGGGTATGGTGAAAAAAATTGACACGAATTGAAGAGAGACATCCAAGAACGTAATAATATATAGGGTGCGTTCCATTTAAGAAACCAAACTTGTACCGTTTGTGAGAAAAAGTGAACACCCCGTACATTTGGGCATAACTTAATGTGCAGAACTTGTCACCGAATATTTGTTCTTTGAAACATTTTTTTGCACTTAAGCTCAATTCTTGAATTATGTGTATATCTGTAATAATATGGAGAAATGTTTTGAATAAATATGTTTATCCTGTAAATCTGCTTAAAATTAGACATCTTTGCAGGATGTTCCAGAACTAAGTAGCACAGGCTCCTTTATATCTTAGTCACCATTCCGTTCAAAATAATGTAGCGGTTGAAACTTAATTTAATGAAGATTTATAAATATTTAATTAGGATTTAATTCAAACTTAATACTGATTGAATTACAGAATGAATACTGTGCCATCTGTGTTCGATTGGCAATATATTTTCTATCTATATATTGTCCAACTAATTAATAAATGTTGAATCGGTTGTATTCATCTTTAATTGTTCATGATTGCAAGATTGCGAGGTGCAGCGGTTCTGGTGGTCTCTTTCTTGTATTAATTTGTTGTCCTTATCCCATACATGCGGGCAAGGCCCACCTTTGTTTTAATGCATAAGCATATCATCAGGTCTGGAAAATTTTGCGTCCTTCAATTCTATATGAATAACAAGATGCTTGCCTAAAAGCTTTTCAAGTCCAGTATGCTTTATTACTCAAACCATCGAACAGTCTACAGTTTCTGATGGCTTTCACTGGCTTATTCACATCTTCCAATTGGCCCCACTTTCCAAAAATGTAATAATATGTAGCATAACTTTGGGTAGTTACGAACTTATGAGACAGTCCGTAGGTTTCAATATAATTTTAAAACATATCCACAATCAGACCCCATAACAAAAAGAATACCGCTTTGAAGAATCTCAATTCACAAAAGCAAAATCTTCCGAGTCCGCGCATTTGACTCGCCCTGTATAAGCCCTAAATCTTACCATAATCTCAGAATCCTTTGGATGTACTATATGTATGATGTGTATGAAATGTTCAATGGCTTTATTACTTTCATCCTCCCGCCGTAAAGTTAATTATTCGCGAACATGGAAATGGTAATTTTAGATTGCACTGGATCCATCAGAAAATTCTGCCAATTGATCCTGATGGTGCTCTAACGCGCAGGCCAAATAAAAATTAAATTTTGAAGTAGAAAATTAGATGACACGGATGAACTACATATTCGAATTCTAAATGAAAAATGTGAACATTACATTTTAAAATATTTAAAAAACTGGGGTATATTAAAAATGTAAAAATCTGTTTTCAAGCACATTTCTTTGGTGTTTGTTTTTCTAGATTTGTTTAGAACAGTAAGAAAATATGTTGGGATGGAATAACACGCAACCGTTCTTTGAAAAAAATGTTTATCATTTATTTATATATAGTAATTCTGGAACACTTTTCACTTTGTAGTTTCTTTGGATTCGTTAAAATTCGTTACTAGAAAATTGAAATAATGATCCGCATGAGGATCCACTTTAAGGAAGTTACATTATGCAAGCATTTATGATGTAACCACATGAAACAGTTCAACGTCCAGCCTAAACCATTCCATTTTGTTGTTTAATCATTTATGTATTGCATCTTAAGAAAAAAATTCCACTTACGAAAAACTTTAGATTATTTTTACAGGGCTATAGAATTCTGAAACAGTTCACTAAAACCCTTACCACAACACTTAATTCGTACTGGACGCACGTTTCGATAGCCAAGCTATCACCATCAGCAGCAAGACTGAACTGAACTTTGGCTATAGAATTATTCATCGATCGTTGTAATAAATGTATTGAAGTTAGGGCGAATTATAGTGAAAAATAAAAATTGCTATATTTTACCAAGTTTATTTTTTCAATATCAGGCCGACAATTTATGGCGCCTATCTCGTATATATTTCCGATAACACTCTCAGAATACATCAAAACCATTGCGCTGATTTCAAGAGGCTTTGATTTGCGATTTTCTTTGCAAATGTTGACCAAGTTTCTTTGGCTTCGTTCGGTTATAATTTTAGGTCTACCAATAATTTTGCCTTCAATTCCGATAGTTCTAGTTTGTCTGTAGTGTTTAGGAATATTTTCCACTGAAGATTTTGCCATTCTTAATTCAGTGGCGATTTGCCTTAATTATTTTCCTGGACAATACTGGTGCACAATAATTTACCGGAATTTTGATATAGGTGCTCCTTTTAAATTTATTACTGTTATTTGCTTAGACATTAGCAACAAAGGTGACAGTTAAGTGTTCAATTTTGTTGAACGACTAGTTGATAAAAATTGCATAAAATTTTTCCACCGTCCAATAATTTAGTTACCTACGAAAGTCATATTTTTGGAGTTTCAAGTAAAAATACAATCAAAGATTAAAGTGCTGACAATTGTCAAACGTTTCTAGATGCTCAAAAAATGTTTCTTTCGATTTTATAACCAGTTCCGAAATATCTTAAAAATATGCTGAATTTTTTTAAAAATCATTAACAATCCCAAAACATAGGTGTTACGGCTCGTAATATATTTGTATAATCTGTAAAATCAATATCTGTAACTCGAACAGCTTTTGTAAGAATAAAACTAATTAAGATTAACAACCTAGCTCTCTGTACCACCGCAAAAACCTTGGAACTTGTACAACTGTGAAACTGAGCTTGAAAGTACCATTTTGCAATCTTATTGGTGTTTTTGTACAGCAAATTACTGTACTAATGCTTCACATTAAATAAGAACGGCTTATTTTTTGAGTTGTGTCACACGTATAATAGCAGTTTTACCTTCAGTAAGAACAGTTGGTTTAATGAAGAAAATATTAACACATAATATAGGATTTGATATCTCATTCGAAACAGGCATATTCTTTCGATGTTTTCTCACAATTAGCAGTCGTTGGTCTAGATCGGGAATTGAACCCATATATTTTAGGCGTAAGACAAGTATGGTATCGATTCAACCAGGTACATATGTAATTTTATAATATTCAAATTTCAGGAGTGGTAAATATGGCATAGGGTTCACACTGTGAGAGTTAGCTTTGGTTTTTTCTTTGGAATACAAATGAAATGATTTATTCTTAAACAATGTGCTAGCTACTAAAATTCATTTGAATCTTGAAATAGAAAATCAAGCTCACACAGCTTTGAAGCTTAAACAAGCAACGTAGGCTATATCAGCATCAATTTGGAAAGATACTGATCTTTCTTCCTAGAATTTTTATAATATATATGTACGATGTGAATAATATATGAATACCGTACACATCTGCACCCACAGTAACACCAGAATGAATAATTAAAACAACAGGTTTGTTAACAATTATTTATTAATAGATTAATAATTAATTTAAAACTTTGCCCAGAAGTTACGGTGTTTGTAAGGATTTCACAATAACTGTATGTAGAATAAGCTTACATCGAAAAAGAAAATGCATACATGAAATAAACCCTCACTGTTGGTACGTATTTGAAATGTATATTACTACAATTTCCATTAAAATTGTTTCACCATCAACCAGTAATATTTTAGAATGCAGAGCCAGTGAGTTTATTTATGGTATGCCAGAATTGCAACAGTATTTCTTATAAAGAGCACCCATTGAGTATATAGTACTAACTTTTATCTTGTTTCAAATGATAAATATACATTTAAACAATAAAATATATATACTATACATATATATTTCTTATTATTCTACCTACTTATACTTAAATTGTATAAGGTATGTATGTATATAATTACACACATGCACATCATCTATCAGGCTACAATAATGTTTAGAAATATAATATATAACTCCATAGATCATATTTTATGTATGTACTTAGATATCTTTATATAAAATAACGCTGGAAGAATAAATACATAGTATAATGTAAATCACTGCTTCGCAGTTAATCAAGAAATACCTAGCTAATATACTTCTTTTTCTTCTTGATTAACTGCGTTGAATTTTGTGAAAGTAAATTGATTTAATAGACTATTCTATTTTATATGTATTATATGGTTATCCTAGGTACACCTGTGAAAATGACAGGGATATTGCATCATTAGATAAATCTTCTTTCAAACATATTTTATAGGAAACAGAAATAGTCCTAAAGATTGATCACAAATGCGCAACAACACTGATAATTTTTAGTGGCAAGGATGAAATTTCTCGGTGTTGGTTAAAAAGATAAATGTTGAGTTTCCAAAGAAATTTCATTACATATTATTTTCAACAAAAAAGTTTTGAGCATTTGAAAAAGCAGAGTCAGCTTTCATATTGCTGTAGTAGAACAAATTTTTCTTGTCACTGAAACGATAGTTTGAGAATTTCAGTTGTTTTCTTGAAAATTAAGCATCATTCTCTCTTTAACTTATTCTTGATATTATTTGGACCATACCAGTTTAATCATATACATGGAATCCAAACTTATTTTCCCATCAGTGCTAACGTCATTATTGGAACTACCAAATAGAGAATTACTAGTTCAAGTTACTAAACCCAGTTGAAAGTTTACTTTTACGCTATACGAGAATTTGTAAGCCATAAGTGATTGCCATATATCATTTTTTAACGCCATATATCCTTTTTTAACCACAGGATGTCTCACGAGGAACTGCTTCGATCGATATATGAAAGAGTTGAGATTGAAAAATTCTGAAAACTTGGTAATATACTAAAGCCTACATGTCTATTGAACGAAAATACTTTTGATTATTTAAGACTTTCGGTTGTACTGGATATAGGTATCAACTTTGTTATTTTAAATAGAACACCCTATATATTAATACATATTTGAATGTTTAGCTCAATTTTAAGGTTTGGTCGATAAAATAACTATGTTGATATTTCTAACCATATTTGAAATATTTGCATTTTTTGAAAATTTTTGACAGATAGACAAGTGAATTTATAACTGTGAAAGTGTTTTGCTTGGAAAATTGGAATTTTGCAGAACTGTTGACCGTATAGTGTAGGATTAGAAATCGAATGAATTTTTCGAAAACATTATACAGTGTGTCTAACAATTACGATTAAACTTTCAAACGGAAAAAATGCCAAAACTTTTTTTTTTTAATACAACTACCTATCTTCTTCTTTCTTATCAAATTGTTCTTACAAAAAAAAACGAAAAAAATTTCATCCATTACGCATCTAAAATGGATACTTTTCTGTTAAGCACACCATTTCTTATAAATTAGACCTCGTTCGTCCAGGTAATGTTGCCCAAAAATAATTCGTACTCTTGAGGCCATATCAAAATAAATTCGCAGAAACTATGTTTTTAAATCTCTGTGAGTTAAAGGAGAGTTAAACGATTTATTGTTGCAAGAAATTACGAAAAGATGGGAAACAAACGCTGAATTAAAAATGAGTAAGTAAAAATAAACGACTTCTAACAATTTTTAATAGTGCTTACAAATACTTGCAAATTAGTCGTGTTATTTCAACCTTTCCATAACTACCAAGAATATCACTTGAAAATAGCCCTCTGAACATAATAATGAAAATCATACAGTGGAATGCGCCAGTATCCCCTTCATTCTTCACAAATGAATTTAATCTCTATAATTTCCTAAATATATAACTTATTACTAGTCACATTATATTTTCCTTAGTATCGTAATGTCATTCCAAGTTGAATAAATTCGAAAATTTCTTCAACGCAGAGTCAGTGTTAAAAAAGTATATCTTCTCTTTCTTATTGCTTGATGACTCCCGATAATATAAGATAACTAAAAGTTTACATATGCTTCAGCTATTCTACAATAAAAAATTAAGTGAGCACAGCACAAGCATTACTAATTTAGATTGGATTTTATCAGGTTAGATCTCTTTAATAGTAAATATTCTTTTTAATTTGGAAATTCTATACAATTTATAGGAGAATGTTATATTATATTTGTTACATTTTTAATGGAATAGAAGAAGATTTACACACAGTTTTCTTTTTTTAAGTAATACAAGGTGTATCTACATAGCTGAGCAATATTTCTGGTTTCCAGAACGTATTTATACTAACCGCAAACCAAGACGGAATCAATATGATGCGCACATGTCATCGCGAAACATCTACTTATTAATGAATATATTTACTGTATACACACTAGAAATTGACGCTATATTTGAGTCGAGAACTATTTCAATAAAATCCAACGGTTACAAATATACAACAATTAGCCAAAAGGATATATTATATGTAAATAGTAAGGGGCTGGTGAGGCGGACTATAATTTAGTGCTTCATATATATATATATATATATATTAGTTTTTTACCTAGCTACGTTACTTAAAGACTAAGTTGGCCGCCGAGACGACCTATCACCTTGTAACAAGCGAATCAATTGATTCTGATATGTATGTGATCTCAGTTGATATATTACTTATGAATATATGTATTATATTAAAGAATTTCAAACTCAACAATAATGGAAAATGAAACTCCATATACATATATTATAACACTATACATACATACAAATTACTCATCAAATATTTATCTTACTTTCATTTTGTCAATTCAGGGTTTAACCAGAAATAAAATTAACAGCTCGTTTGAAATGCTCCTTGAAATTTTAAAGGGAATTGGGACCACGTTACGCAAATATTGTGTCGGACTTTTACATCTGAGCATCCAATTGTGGAAGTTGTGCCAGATTACGATAGTGAAGTGAAATCCATTTTATCTTTCAGTTTCAGTTCGACAGTGTTGTAGTTCGTATTAGTGTGAATCCAACAGTTCGAAATAATCTTCAGCAAGAAAGACCAATCCCTGGACTGGCAAAGAACTGAAGGTTGTTAGTTTAGATCAGAAAAACGACTCATGCCATACATTTACCTTATGTAAAATAGAATTTCATTTAAAAAACTGCTTGGTGTATTTCGATCATTCATTACATATCCATTGTAATTGGGAAATTGTTTTCTAAATTCAAAGATAATGTTCAGTCCGTAGATGCGAGAATATCCCCCAGATACTCTGTGGACGGTTTAAAAATTGTAAATTACAAATAATAACGTTTTACAAAAATTGATAGAGTAAAAACTAACTAAAATTTGACGTTTACACGCGTATCACGTAGCGAAACCCCGCGTTCGTTTGAATGATCAAATTTTCCCTTGCTCTTGGAATATTATTTAGAAATTTATCACTTCACTCAAGAGCGACTCGAACTAAAGAGGCAGATTGTCGTCGCGTTCTTCGCTCCTTTGTTACTGACAGCATTTGTCAAAATTCATGGCCAATTACGATATACGTTTCATATAGACAATATTGTATGGTCTTAGAATTAAATTTTCAACTAAAATTTATTTTCCGTAAAGATACCATATTACAGTGTGTAATATGCCAAACGAGTTCGCGATTTGACATTACCGAGTATCGACAACCATACAATGTGGACATTTACTACCAGATTTGACAAAGTAATAAATTAAATAATCATTTAAATAATTTGGGGAATTATGACAAAAACACGATAGAATTTGAAACAGTTCACTAAAACCCTTGCCACAATACTTTACTCGTACTGGACGCACGTTTCGCTAGTCAAGCTATCATCATCAGCAGTAGGTTGGCTATCGAAACGTGCGTCCAGTACGAATAAAGTATTGTGAAAACGGTTTTAGTGATTTGTTTCAGTATTCCAGTGCCACAAATTTCGACTTGATTAACGATAGAATTTATTCTCCACGTATTTGCAGTAAAAAATTACATTAAAAACGAACATTTATGACGTAAAGAAAATGGAACGAAAACTAATATTTCCGCTTTCCCGGAATTATCATTGGCTGGAGATAGATTTACTTGAGAAAACGCCGGGAACAAGGAGAGTGGTCCACAGAGTATATAAGCCGCTCCAGAAACTGAAAAAGAAGTCAGAAAGGCTTATTCCTACCAGATATTGCTAGAGGGGAACTTGGATGAAAGTCACTACACATGGCGGCAAAAGATGAAATACAAATACAACTTAAACATGTACTGGTAAGTTACATTTTTTATGGACAGTCTAATTATGTCGTACCTGCAAATGTAAGGACAACAAAAATATAGCTTTCATTTAGATATTTTTCTTTCAATTCATCAAAAGTTACAGTTACAGTTCTTTTATTTATTGCACGCGTCGTCGCAACATCAATACACCGACGGTAGCAGTAGCTAATTTAATTGGTCGGAATATATATTATATTTTGGATAGCGCAATCTATGATATTCTGTTTGAACAAATGAACATTTAAATAGGTTCTCCCAAATCCTAGAAAAACGTAATCCTAGAATAGCCTGGTGCTTTTCAAATTAATGTACACTTGCTGCTTGCCTTTGATTACATAGATGTTGTAATTTACTTTTAGCTGCATCGCGAATATTGACCAAATTCTTGAAGTAAATGCTATTAAAATTTAGCTTAAAATCTAAAATTGTTTGTTTTGGTATGAAAAATTGCTATTTTGACAGTTTTGGCATTCTTATTACGTTTAATGTTTCTACAGACAGCATGTAGCATGTAAAGTCTTCTACCAGAGAATTTGACCTGTATTAGAGGAGTAGAGGTGCACATGTTTGTAGTAAGGATTTTGTTCTTTGTAAGTAATATTTTTGCACGTTTATACATATTTTTGTCAGTAACAAATAACAGGATGTACAAAAAAGCTAGAAAAGTCAGAATATTGTAATAATTGTTGTCGGAAACAGCATCAAGGTCATGTGTAAGTCAAGTGTGTTTCTTCGAATGAAGCATAATATTTGTTTATATAAAGTTTTGAAGGGTGAATAAAAAAAAAGTAAAAATGTATTAAAACTCATACAACTAAGGGACAAGTAACACCAGATATGTGAAAGTTACGACAATGACATCAACAAGAACTTGCGTTTAAAACTTGCTATAAAAAAACAATTATATTTAGATAAACTACGCTATTTATTATGCTCTTGTTGCAGATGAATTTTTGACAAGCTCTTCAAAATTATAACCCCCAATTTGAATCTATTTTCCAATTAGCATAATAAATTCGCTGTGTAAAAATATCTTGATTCATTTTCTTACTTCTATGAAAGATCTGATGGTGCATATTTTCCCGTGATGTTGCTACAGCGTTATTTTATCTTTGATGCAATCCCACAGAAAGAAATCAGGGGATGCCAGATCGAGAGGATGAGCGTACCATGGAACGCAGTTCCGTCAAGACTAAGGTACTATCCATGCAATATTTCAACTCCTATACAGGTTGATTCATTTTTTACCTTCACCATGGGTATTTCGCTTATTATTGGAGATAGAGGGTAGGTTTAAGTTTGGCAAAATTTACTGAATGCTGTGTTTGTTATGAACCCGAAGAGAGAATGGATCTGGGACAAATGACGTTCGAGATTTAAAAAAAAAACAGAAAGGCTAATTTTCTTCTTTGACCTCCAGTGCCTTTATTTGGCCTTGCAGTAAAAAACTAAAAACTCATTCTCAATGCCATTTTCGATCTCCTATCTACTGGTGTACTCCAAATTTTTATATTACGTTTCAGTTCTCTTTGGTCATCATCAGTTTTCTTGTTCCTTATCGGCGTCATATGGAATTTTGACACCGTCAGAAAGAGTTCTTTTTTCTGGTTTTAGCTATATATAAGATATTGGCAGAAGTTGTTGATATTATGTTTTAATTGTCGAAGAATACATTTTAAGATAATGCCATGAAATTTCAAACTGTCAAACATTTCAATTATCGTTCATTAGTAATAGAAAAGTGTCGTACATCAACAAGAGAAACGAAATATGTTAAGTATTTTTTATTCATTGGATCGAAATACAATAATAATGAGTACAAGATATTTACATCATCCAGAACAATAGCCACATCGTACTATTTTTCTAGACCTTGATAAAAAGTTGGTCGAGAGTGGATTGTTTACCAAGTCGCGTAATGTTTATGTTTGACAGGAATTCAATGACGATCAACGGGATACTTTACAAACTGCTAGATTAAAAATAGTGGAGTTGTTGAATGGCCGGCGAGATATCTTGACTTAGGTACTCTAGATTACTTTTTATGGGAAGTTGTTAAAAATAATATTTATAAAGTTGATGTCCCATAAAACATTGTAGAACTTCAGGGCAGACTTAGGTAGCCTTAGTAAGTTTTTTAACTTTAGACCTACCTTCTATTTCCATTAATAAGCGAGATGCTTATGGTGAGGGTCGAAAATAAATCAGTCTGTATACTGCATACCATTTATATGGATGGCAACCTTCATGCTGGTATCACCTAGTTAATTTTCCTATTGGCTTTCTTGTTGCGTTTTTTTCCAAAATATCTTATCTAGTGGTACCTTTAAGTTGCACAAGCTTTAAACTTTTCTATTCAGACTTGAATACCCTTCGAAATTCATTTGAAGGTAGTATGTTACATTTGTAAGAAACATGCTTGATTCTAATAGCACAATATTACTTGTGCCATTGTAAGTACCTTTGTATAAACCCTTGTTCTAAGTAGCGAATTGCTTTCAAGTTATTTGCTTGCGCGAAGTTAAGTGAATGATGAAATAAAAATAATAAAAGTTGATCATCAAAGAATTAAACATTGGTGTTCATAGTCATAATATTCTTACCTGCGTGGTAAATAAACGTCACTTCAAAGAAATATACTTTTAATAACATTTTGATCAGAAATTGTTTTAATTTCGAAATATTTTTAACTCTTTAGCACAAATTTAAGGTTTTAAGTTGTGAAAACTTGCGATTTAATTTAATCTCTTTAACAAAATATATTTAGCTAATATAACAATTTCAACGATTTTCCAGTTTGCACACCGAGAGGGGTATAGTAAATTATATCACAATTGTAGTGTATCCTACTAAAATATACGGTTACTACAGTGACAGCCATTGAAGTAAGTAGAAAATACCATATTATTGCAGTTTTTTGAAATGGCTGTCTGTACTCCATATTTATAATAAAAATACTCCAAAATTATAGTAAAAAAGGCTACAAAATTGTAAGTAAATTACCATACACTTAAAATTTTCGTTAAAGTAGAAAATTTGAAGGAAGGTATTCTTAGTATAAGTGAATGGCCATTATAACTATTATTTACTAAGAATTCTTAAAATGCATATTATTTATATCCACATTATTAATTGCACTTACCTTATTTAAAACAGTACGACCTATACGTACATAATGCAGCAAATTATCCTCGTACTCGTAACAGAATAATGTTCAAACAAAGGTGAACTTAATATAGAAGCACACATAAAACAGTGCTTAGAAACAATAACCAAGAAAATTACTCCCTGCTAACACAATATGAGAAAAAAAACACTAACGCTCTTACTTCATGCCTTCATTTCTATTCGCGTCCCAATTTATGCCCTTAATCTCCAAAAACAGCACTGAAATATTTTCCAGCACCACCTAGTGACAAGAGGTATAGTCATGCCGTCTTAGAGAGTAGCAAATATAGAAACCGGAATACAGATGCCATACTTACCCATACAATATAACCCTTACCGTACATTTCATAAACATTTTCAAAAAATAAACGGTTAATGTAATATTATTTCTTTTTAGTATTATTTACCACGTGTCCTAATTCAACTGTAGCTTTTTAAGTATATGATAAATAATAATAATAATAAAAGGAATAAATAAACTTAAATATTAACTCATTAATTATTGAACTGCATAAAAATAATCCCGATTCAATTACAGTCTTAAAGAAATAATTTAATTATACTGTAACATTAAAAAAAAAAACGTCTTCATTAGTTCATTCACTTGCTCCTAATTTTAAATTCGTCTTGAAAGTTCATTTGTATTAAATTAAAGAAAGGTATTTTCTTGGGCTTAGAAAATCAAGAAAATCCAAGACAGAAAGATGTTTCTTCTAAGAAAATCATTTAGTTTTAAATTAAGAAAATATTCATATTAAAGGTATGAATGAAAGACTGGTCCAGATCTCACAAAGATCTATTGAGAAATTAAGCGACCGGTTTCGTGTTCAAAAAACACATCAGGCCAGCTACAAGGATATGCAACAAAAGAAATATTCCATCGTGACTCAAGTGTGAGTATTTAGTTAATGAAGGGAAATAAAAAGCAGGTCCAATTTTCTCGTTCGTGTTCAAAAACATATCAGGCCAGCTACGGGGACCACCATGAAAGAAAACAAGCAAATACATAAGTAACCAGAAAATTGTAAAGATAATTGTAAAATTGCACCATAGTGATATGTCAACCAATTAAAATACGTTATGTAGTATATTATAAAAAACTAATCAATTGTAGTCTATTCTAAAATATGATAAAAGAAAAATTAATTTTTTTATATTTTAAAAAAGTAAAATAATCTCCTCCTATTGTGATCTTATAAAATGAACATATTGATTTAAGGAAAATTTTTTTTTTATACTTACAATTCATTAATCAGTGGGAGGAAATCAAAGTTTAAAAAGAAAATCTACTGCAATTGTACAAGTTAACATATAGTGCATAGTTGTTGCAAATAGCAACTATTTAAAACTTAAGACTTGCAACGAAACAATAAGACTCTTAAAAATTGTACAATGGACGTATACAAAACACTTCAAAATGTCTAACTCAATAAATTTTGTGGTCACTTATGTAGATTTGCTTGTTTTCTTTCATGGTGGCCCCGTAGCTGGCCTGATGATATGTTTTTGAACACGAAACCGGTCGCCTGATAGTTAATAGAATTTGTGAGAAAATTGGACCTGCTTTTTATTTCCCTTCATTAATAAAAGAAATATTACAATAATAGAAAAAAACATGAAGTTAATAATTAAAATTAGGAGCAAGTGAATGAACTAATGAAAAAGTTTTTTTTTGATATATATATTATAGGATAATTAAATTATTTCTTTAAAAATGTAATTAAATAGGGATTATTTTGATGTAGTTTAATAGTTAATGAGTTAATATTTAAGTTTATCTACCCCTTTTTTTAATATTATTATTTCTTATATATTTAAAAAACTATAGTTAAATTAGTACACGCGGTAAATAGTAATAAAAATAAAAAAATATTGCATTAACCGATATCTTTTGAAAATGTTTATTAAATGTTGTTCGCTAAAGGCTATATCATTGCATGGGTAAGTATGGCATCTATATTTCTGTGACTGTCGCTGGACGGCATGACTACATCTTTTGGCACTAGGTGTCGCTGGGAAATATTTCAGCGAGTGCATCAATACCACGAGCTATATATTATCATTATCTTGATTATTGTTTCTAAGCACCTTTCTCATGTGTGCTTCTATGTTAAATTCACTTTTGTTTGAACATCATTCTGTTACCAACATGAGAATAATTTACTGCACTATGCACAAATATGTTGTACTGTTTTAAACAAGGTAAGTGCAATTAATAATGTGGATATAAAATACAATTATTTCATCACAAGTATATACATCTAAGCGGAGAAAAAAACTCTAAGAAAATACTTTCTTTTGATTTGAAACAATTAATGAATTGTAGATAATTGAAACAGTAATTGTCTTGAATTGAGGCGGACAGCCTTGATACAAGTAAACGTTTCTCTGTGTGTAACACTTACTATTGTTTGTTCAGCAACAATATTGTAGTGTATGTAACCACAGTAAGTAACTACAAATATTTTGTTTTTTTCACTACAATATTTCACTCAAATGCGTGTTCGTAAAATCTACTAAAACTTGAACTATAAAAAAATAGTTTGTGTTACGTTTATTGTAGTAAGATCTACGTATATGTTTGTTGTGAAAACCATAAATGGGACTAAAGAAACTGCATTATTATGGATTACGTCCATGTAACTACTTCTGCCTACATATCATTTAGATTTTTGGTATGTAGTCTTTCTTAACACTATACACTCCAATGAATTCATTAATCTTATAATTTTCTCTTATTTCCATACTCTCTCTATTTTTACGTAAAGTTATGAAAATAAAATAAATATTTGATAAGTCGATATACTGCCAATATTTGTACTGGTATAAATTAACCTTCTCAGTAATATCTTATTTTTGTTTTACCTAAAACTACATTGGTACACATTTAAACATAAAGATACCCTACGATCTACCATATAATGGCCCCATAATAAAGCCATCTTAATTCTACGTACTAACTTTGACAAGATATGTACAATGACACAGGAACAGCTGGTGTGATATGTACACATTCGAGGTAAGAATAGAGAGACTCACACACTAACACAAGAATTTGCATTATAGTACACAATAATAGTAGCTTCCGTTTAGTTTAAGCCTTGGCGAAAGGGATTACGTACTGTTGGTTCTTGTGGAGGTGCTTGCCTGAAAGGATTAGACTGTGGTTGCCCAGGTAAGGCACGTCCAGTCGATCTTTGTATCGGTTGTTGGTACAGAGGTTCTTGATACGAACTTTGTTGATGTTGATAACTTTGCTGTTGATGGTAGTTTTGTTGTTGGAAATTTTGTTGTTGATAGCCTTGCGGTTGATATTGTTGATTATCAGGTTGATATGATTGTTGAGATTGTTGATAACCGCCTTGGTAGTTTTGATCTTGATATGTATTAGTTTGCTGTTGATATCCGTTCATTCCACTACCGTCTAACGTAGTTTCCTGCTGTTTATATTCCAAATGATTCTTTATTTCTCCATCTATCTCCTTTTGATCGTGCATGGTATAGGTTTGGTATTCTTTGTTAGGTGGATCTGACATTAAAATATTCGCTTCGTTCTCGAAAGGTTTGAAGTCGTAGATATGCTTTAAATAAGATAAAACTGGAGCGTATAAAAGATTTGAAAATGCTATACCTATATTCAAAGCTGTGAAACCTATAGCTTCTACTACGCCGCCTGCTATTATAGGCCCTATGGCGTAAGCAACCGAGTAAGAAATGTCGGCAATAGCGTAAATACTTCCATAGATCGAAACATATCTGACGTCCACCAGGTATCCAAGGGTTGGGAGTAAGGCCGTGTCGATGAGAGCTATGCCGAAGCAAATACCACAGATTGGAATCATGAGAACTTTGTAAGAACTTGCAAACGGTATTATAAAACAACATAAGCCTTCCAATGCTAAACCTCCGGCTGCCATAAGCCATTGGTAATTCGGGTATTTCCTTGCCATTTTTACCGTGAGCACCACACCAAAGACGTGTGGAAAAAATGCGGGTAACCAAATCATTCCGATTTTCCAATTGTCCGTGGTTAAATTGTCTTCCATCCAGAGGGATATTGTGGGTTCCAGAAACGCGAGAGCGACGTTCGACATCATCAGAGCTCCTGAGCATACCGCTATGTATGGATCCATGAATAGCCTCCAGATAGGAACTGAGGGCGGTTTGGCCATCTGGGATTCCTTCAACTGCGTTTTCAGCGGTTTCATTACCAGGAGCAGCATAAAACCGTCCGCTAAGGAGACGAATGCTAGAATCAGAAACGGCACTTCCTTCCCTGCGAATTGGTATAGGGCGCCGCCGAAAGGTGGCGCCACCAGGCATCCGAAACTTATAAACGCTAGGGCTATACCGAGTGCTTTCGAACGTTCGTTTTCTTCCGTGAAACGATCCGCTATCATAGCCAGGCCTGACGTGTCGGCGAAAGCCGAGCCTACTCCTTGGAGACTTCTGGCGAAGAAGAGGAGGCCGTAGCTTCGGCCGCACGCGAATATTGCTGTCGAAAGGAACATTATCGTCAGCCCTATCATCATTGGCATATCGTAACCAATACGGTCTATCAGAGCTCCTGAGAATGGGTTCACCATCAACTGGACGATGGCTTTGGAAGCGAAGAGGATGCCGGTAGCCGAGTCCTGGCCGTGGTGGTCGTGCTTGAACGGGATACCTGGTGGAGCTGTCAAGTTTCCCTGAACTTTATCTTCAGAATAGGCGCCGATATAGCGCAAATAATCCGGTATTATGGGTACTATTACCATATACAGCATGTTATCGAGAAGAAGTGCTATGGAGACAATCACCAGAATGAGCTTACGTTGCATCCGCGGCTCCTGGAGCTTATCCCATATCACGTCCTTCAGTTCGCCGAATTCCATGTTGATTATGGGTATTGTGGTGGACGACATGTTGTCGGTGATCGTTGGCTTAACGTTTCGATTTCGCGGCGTCTATAACGGCTCTTTGGGGGCGGGGGAGCACAGTGCCATCAGTCTAACCTGGATACAGACAAGAAGCATTAGACACTGCCAAGGGTTTGGGAGGGGAGACACTGTGCTAATCCCCCCCGCACCCCACCGCACACGAAATAAATTGTTGAACGAGCAATTACCATATAGGTACGTAAACAATTCTTTACAAAAGAGAAAATCTATTTCATGAAGCGGTTAGGGGTACAGAATGTGTATGGTATTACATATAATTAATGGAGTGTTTGCATTAAATAACTGCATACGCTGGATACTGGATAAACATTTTTAGCAAGCTTTTTAAGTCAATAGTCAATAGATAAATTCATTGGTAATTTAGTTCTTGTTTCTTTCTTCTGTTATATTATTGGATTAAAAAATATATATTTAATGTTAAACCTTACTAATTTGACAAACACATATATACTACTGATATAAGCTATCTCAATAATATAACTTAGAAAAACCTACCATGACATCTGATTTCCTTTTGCTATTTTGAATAATTTACTGTTTTTTCACAATGTGCAAACCATGCATGGTACGTAGCATCTATAACACTTCCATGCGTTTATTATTTTATGTAATAATCTAAAACAAACCAACACTAGTAATGATCAAAACTGAAAACTTTTGATATTTCTGATCATTAAATTGAGATGCAAGGTAGGGATGATGGTCACTTCTTTCAATGGATTATGTTTTTTCATTCACTGCGTGTATAAGTGAACTAGGAGCCATGTTTTGCGATATTTTCAATTAAAATTAGTTGAAGGAATTGGTGTTTGCTATTGTAACCATAGTGATTATGACGTAAATACAAAAAAAAGTAATTAACTTTCATCCAGTATGTTTGCAGCTATTGTCCTTTTAGAGGTATCAATACAAAAATATATTCAAAATTGATTCGGATTTTGCAATATCCACTATACATGCGTGCCTAGTAATCCGAACTTATCGATTTCGGCCATGTTGTGTTAATAACGGCCATTTTGATTAAGGCAAAAAATTGTTGAAATCAATATGAATTATGTAATAAGCTAAAGCTACGAAATTAGAACGTAATTATTGTCGCACATTTCTATTTGGTTGTGAATTATTTTAATGAATTCCTGAAAATATTCCTACCTGTATCGGGAAGAGCACTTCCGATCCTGGTCGCAAAGAAGCCGCGAATATTGGTGGCGACGCGCGAATCACCGAGCAGGCTGAGGCTGCCTCCCGGCCCGTGTTGCCCGCGATTCTCCACGGTGCTGGCGTCCAGGTGCACACTCTCCTGTTGTTTCACACACACTCTGTGTTCGGAGCGTCGTGAACGCTCCTGCGAGACAGGCGGCGTCGATTTCTGTAGAACGACGTCGATTCCTGCACCCCGAGGGCGTGTTTTCGATAAGCAGGCGCCCTTAACTTACCGCATCCATTGGTTTGCAGTCGGCGACGTCACCACCCTCGAAAACCAATCCCCGGATTCATCCCTTTAGCGCTTAATTTATGCATGCGATATTAAGTTCTTGTTTCTAAATATGGAAAACAAGGTGAAAATTCGTGTAGCCCATAGCCGTCTGTCCGTCAATCGATAGCGGGCCGAACATTTTGGGAATTATTGAAAAATTGAGAAATGTACATGCACGAGGGATGAGGATTATTTTCGCGATATGTTACTAGTGTCTAAGTAAATACGGTTTATATTTACTTATGAGACCGGAATCCTACTGAATACCAGCGTGCAATTGTGCGGATACAGTTTAGCGCTTAAATTGTGGTAAGTAGCGGTGTAACGCGACGGGTAGGTCTGTCCTAATTTTTGCTGCGACCATTATCATTGTTTGATGATGGTCTAGTAATAGCCATATTTATTATTCTTGTTATTCATTTAATATAGGGAAAAAGTGGACAGCATGAAACATTCTGGGTAATAAGAAACATTCAAACTTGAAACAGCAACCAATATTAAATCAGTAGCAAGCTCAATTTATTAACCATGGTCAGTATAGTTTCCTAATGCGATCTGAGCGAAGTTGCAGATGTATGTACCCAAATTCGGGTTCCGTTAATAACGACCTACGTATAAAAACACCATAATTTTACTTCAAAAGACCCCTATAGAAGTAATAAAGTGGATATAAGGTGCGTCCTGTGTGTGAGCGTCTATTTCCTTATCATATTTTGATTAAAAATGTTTAATTTTTGAAAACGTGATATTAGCCACTTTACAAAAGTTTGAATTTCAGCAACCTAAGTGCTAATGTTTGTGACTGATAGCGAATCAGCATCGTGCTGGCCGCTTGCTTAAACCTACTTTCTCTAATTTGTTACATATAACGTGTAAACTGCATACGTTACATCTCGTAGCCGAAACTATTCACCACTGCTATCCAGATGTAAGTGAAGTAATAGCACAGACTAAAACAGTATTTGTCAAATCTCCCCAACGAATTCGGTAATTTCATGAACAGTGTCCTAATATCCCAGAACCTCCACAGCCGGTTTTGATCCGATGGGGAACGTGTTTGGAAGCTGCGTTCTATTTTCAAAATTTTCATCCGCTCGGGTCCCTAATTTTACAAGTTGATACAAAAGAAACCACTGCCATTAAAGCAAGTCAATTGAAATTTCTAGACTATCAAGTTGAAAATGATTTACAAACTATTTTCAATAATTACCAGATTTGGCTAGTCTAAGATAGATTTAAAATAACAGTGTTCCTACAGATACGTTTACTTGTTCCAAAAACCATTACAATTATGCAAACATTACGTCATTACATGTCAAACAGTTTTCGTCACATAAAAATATTTTTTCACTATGGCGAACAAGGCTCAAAAAAACGACAGTGGAAACGTACACCATAATTCGAATGCTTAGTTGAACACATGCGAAATGTTCATATTGACAGTATTCGCGAAAGTAGTGTATAAAACGTCAGATGTAGGATGTAAGGTGTATGACGTATATATGCGCAGTATGTAAAAGACGTAGAGTGTAAGACGAGTGGTAAAAGGTATAGTAAAAGACGAAAGAACTCGAGCATTTTTTCTGTTATATATTTTTATTTATATTATGTATTTTAGTATTCAATACTTTAATAATAAAACCTACAAGAAATATGGACTATCTACCACCCAAGCACAAAACAACCGTCTTTTAAAGATATTTAAACTTTGCGGGATGCAATTGGTGTAGAAAATTACTTACTAAAAAAAAAAATTAATAATTTCAAGATTTTGCAAGCATCTTTTCTAAACATCAATTGCTATACAACCAACGATATAATCGGTTATTCTTTCTGTTGTATTTATTTCTGACTTATTTTGTTAATATATCTGCTGTGATATTACCCGAAATAAATGCATATTACTGTTATAGAGATTATCTTTTGAATATATGTGTATACCTACTAGCAGGACCTCTTCACAATTTTGCAATATAGGCAGGAGAAAAAAATACGCCTTAGTTGTCAATATCGTAGATGGTGTAGTTGTTCTAAGGTAATAGTTGATCCATTTACACGTTAAGTGCTTTAGGATACGAAATACATCGAGGGAAGCTCTGAAGCACATAAGTACCAGTCTATGACTGCATATGAATATGCGACATTTGCAGAGGCACTTCGCGCCAAATCTCTCAGAATAATTTAATAACGCTCTGTAGCTCTGATAGATTAATTATTACATGTTCTTGCCACAGGTAATACTTCAGTTATTATCAAGTTTGTATTGTATTGTTTCACATCAATGTATCACTTTTTTCAACTATCTTTGTGTTGAGACGTACAGGACAAGATTGTGGCAATGTTTGACATAAAACTTCCTAATTTTTTCAAAAATTAATAATAGAAAATGAGAGAGTTCATAAATAAATCATCACTTATCTACACAGACGATTTTATTATTGAAGCCTACCTAAATGCATGAACCGAATGTTTCCTACCTTAGGATTAGGACCTTAGGATTAGACCCAGACAGCATTGGTTATTCACCAATAGATGTCGCAACGAAAACTCAATTTTTTTCTAATAAATCACCTGCTTTTATGTAGTCAAATCATCTTCATGGGGTTCACAATTTTTTCGGAATAAAATCTTCCGTAGCTTATCTTTTTCGTAGCTGACCAATGTTACCTATAAATTGGGAAATTATTAGAGATACGAAAACATAAGAATAGTTATTGTTATTGCGTTTTACTTGTTTTTTTACCATTACAATTATAAGAACACTGTATACATATTATATTATGCAATACAACCTTTAGAACAATATTGTTCCATTTTTTACAGTATGTGCAACTGAATTTGTAGCAAAATTCGCAACAGATCATTGACTAATTTTTGCAACAATAATGTATTTAATAGGAATACAATCGAGCAGTAGGGATTTGCGCAAGTTATAGTCAGTCGTATATTCTCAAACAAATAGTAGTAAATTGTTCAATTATTTGATTCTTTATAACATTTTTTTCCGTGTACATATGTTGCTCCCTTTATTTTTATTAATGACCAATAAATTCGTTGATTATTATTATTGTTGTTATTGTTGTGTGTCTACGCAATCTGCAAAAGGTTTCTGGGGCAGCCGACACCATGAACAAAAACAACGTATTGCATAAGGCAAACATTTATTTCAGGTTATTTGTCCGTCTCCAGTGCGATAAGGTCGAAGAACAGATACCTTCAATTAATAAAGTTCTTATAGCTTTACGTTATCAAGAATTTCAGTATGTGATAAATGCACGATGATATACATCTTATAAAATTAGATTATGTTGTATTTTTGTTAATTTTATTTGAAAGGAAGTGTATATAGTAATATAATTCATATTTTCGAATTTAACTTCATTTGCTTCTCCCTCGTTTTTCCATCATATTTTCATTTAAATGGTTAGGTCACTCTTACCATTCTTGAGAGTCAACTTGTAATAATTTTAGACAGTTGAACTCGATAACCCTTGTTCAACATTATTCCAGGCTGAGTGATTGTTTATGTCAGTGATGGTGACATATGGGAGGTCAAAAACAAAGCTTCGATTCCCTTGTGTATATCCATTGCATAACGTGTACATCATACTTGACAAGAATACACAAGGAAATCGAAGCGTTGTGTTTGACCTCTCATTTACGTCACCAAAACAATAAACCAACGATTACAGTAAATGTTCAAATAAATGGTCGTTTTCATTAATGCACAATTTCGCACGCTGTCCGGCATTTGTTGCCACTATTAATTTGGTAGTTGATTTATCTAAGAAGTTAGAATCGTAAGTGCGAAGAAGGTATCTTTCCACATTTAACGTCTTCATACATAACTGGTTCTATGACACGATTTCCAAAAATGCCCATTCAAACGTTTAATCCAAAACAATATTGTGGTCTCCTGTACCGCCTAATAGTGCTACGTATTCCTGTTAAAGATTCCAGAATTGGTTAATTTTGATTCATCTGATCAGATGATTTTGTTTAAAAAATCGTCTTTTTCTAACCTTTCCACTAACCAATTGTTGTACTCCAGTCGGCTTAAATTATAACTGGGTAGTAAACTGTGGCTAACACGAATCTTGTATGACCAAGTTTTAGCAAGATCTAGAAAAGTAATATTTTCTGCTCGCCATTGTTGTATTTTGGCTCAATGAATAAAACATACTTTAACATATCTATTTTTTCTTCGTTGGTGTGATTTTATATTACTAATGAACGATAATTGAAATGTTTTCCAGTTTGGAATTTCATGACTACCTTATTTAATCTTAAAATGTATTCTTCGTCAATTATAGCAGGAGACTCTTTTGTCAGCTTGTTATACACAGCTGAAATCGAAAAGAAACTCGTTCTGACGGTGTCAAAATTCAATATGGCGCCGATAAGAAATAAGGAACTCGATGATCACCAGAGAGAACCAAAACGTCACATAAAAATTTCGAGTACACAGTACAGAAGATCGAAAGTGACCTTGCGAATCTATTTTTAGTTTTTCTCTGCAAGGCCAAATAAGAGTACTTGAGGTAAAAGAAGAAAACGAGCTCTTTTCGTTTTTTTTTTTAAATCTCGAACGTCATTTGTTACACGTCCATTTTCTCTTCGGGTTCATAACAAACACAAAGTTTGGCAACTTTGCTAAATTTATATCTACCCTGTATCTCCAATAGTAAGCAAGATTCCCATGGTAAGGGTCAAAAATAAATCAGCCCGTATACCTACTATAATCTTGTCGTATAGTATGTATGAGCTTTTTCTGAAATTAATATTAACGGAAATGGTTGCTAGCTAATACATGAGGAAACAGCCTGTACGTACTGTTGATATTCTCATTACGACATAAGTAATTACCGTTTCAAGTAAATTCAGACTCGGCTGACAGCAAAACACCATTTTACATATTAAACAGAGGGTTCTTTACTTGGTAATAGAGTTATTAGTTTTTCCTCATACCATACCTTCACTATTGGTACATAATTTGCATGAATTTCAATGAAACAACATACGTAGAGTGAAGCATCCCGATTAAAGGCCTAGGTGACCTTTTTTGTGAAAAAACGTTCATGAACTGGGGGGAAATGTCAAGCTCCAACATTTTGTTATACTTTGCATGGTGTCCGTGTATTATTATATTCCATGTATGTCTCGAGCGTATCTCTGAAAAATGGGAAATAGAACTCCAAATTAATATGTAAAAGGGGTGAAAGCTGTTTTATAATAAAAACGTGCGTTGTTAATATTCATAACAGGAATTTTCCATTTTAGGTCAGGCTAGATGACGACGTTCGTGGCATAAGCTTCTCACGTAGTGGGCTGAAATTTTCAATGCAAAGCTTCGGAAGAATTCTGATGAGATTACGATATTGATATTGTTTATAATAGTGATATATTAGGTTTGTATATTCCACTATATCACACTTTCACATACGGATATGCATACTTTCACGGCGTTGAATGATGTAGCCCATGATGGGATGATTTTTTTTTTAATTTTGGCAGATGCAAGCTCCAATTTAAATTAATATCTATTCTTCGCCCTTAGCTATGCGAGCCAGTTTTGAGATGCTCATGAGCTATTTACAATTATAAATGGATAATAAAGATGTTATATAGAACTTTGATTACCTTCAATACTCGTTGTAGGATCTCTATTTAATAATTTATGTGTACAAGTAATGATAACGTTTTAGCTGTATTATTATCACGCCCCATTAGTACTGTTGTGGCTCCTTTGTCAGCTCGTAATATATATATATATAAATCTGGGTTATTCTTAATGAATTTCTTACACGTGTACTTCACCCAAACTCTGTTCGCCCCTACTAGTCTTTGTTACAAAATTAGTTATAATATCAGTTACTCTAGATTTAAGAACATCCGCTTCACATGTTGGAAAGCTTCCCAAAACTCCCTCAGTATCAGGAAGTAATCTGCCAATATTTACATCTTTACTGTTTATAGGTAAATTAAATTTAGGACCCAAACATAATAAACTACTAACACCAACAGGAATTTGTTTATTATTAAGACTTATTAGCCATTTTGAATTACCTTTAAAGTAAGTGATTTTGGTTCTCTGAAGTAAGTGCAATCTGTCAAACTTTCTAAAGTTAGTTCTTTTTACTTCATTAATTTTTTTGCGAAAGGCAATTTGCATCCTACCATTATAATTACTAACTATATTAAAAGGTAAAACTAGTTTTAAATCATCCTTAATGTTATCAATAGTTTTTTAAATATTTTCCTTTTCCTCAATAATGGCTATTCTTATTTTCTTTTGAATAGGATGATCCATGGCTTAACTTTACCTTCACCACCATCTAGTCGGACTCTAAGGAATGTAACAGACCCTATTACTGTACCGTTAGATATTTTAAATTATTTAACATCATAAGGAAGGATAATTTAAAAATTGCTAAATGTAAATGTAAACCCACTAAATGAGTTATTCACAAAACTAAAAGACCCCACTCCAGTGGGTTTTAAATCAAACGTCGTTTATTAAATTCCTTGCAAATTTTATAACCAAATATACATTGGCCAAACATCGACCTGGTTGAAATCTTGCTAAACATCGTAGTGACTGCAACGTAAACAAACAAATTAGTGCGTTAGCTATTCACACTAATAATACTTCACATGAAATGGATTTTAACAATTTAAAAGTTTTACCTATTGAAAATAATTTGAAGTACCGTTTATTTCTGGAAATGGTTTACATAAATAAGTATCCTAACACTAAATTTTAGATGCGACATAGACGGCTTGACACTAGAACCGCCGCACCGATCAATTTGACCGTCTTTCAATTTTAAAGTTTTTTTTTCAACGGAATTACTTTTGATATGATCTTGAAATCATGTGACTTTTCCTAAATTTAGTTTGGCAATGCTCTCACAAAATTTTGAATATTTTGTAGAACTCTAAGCGGTGTTCTGGGAAATTTTACCTTAAACGGCTGCCCCGGTCAAATTGACCGGTACGTTAAAAAATGTTTTGACAAACTTTATTTGTCAATTCTATTTCTTGGTTGCAACATTTGAAAGAACTAAAAATTTAAGAATGTACCACATGTAAATATATACATAATTTCAAACATTTATTACATATAAATCAAAGCATATAACTGCATCAACTGATCAGAACTTGTTCCTATTTGTTAGTACTTGTTCATGCTTGTTTCGACGTATTCAGCCTTGCCCCCGATAAAGAACCTATTTCTATTCGTGCTCTTTTTAGAGTCGCACATGCGCAGACTTAATTTGGCGCTAGCTTACAAAATATTTTGTTTCAACCTGCACTATTGTGAACATATAAAAAGATCGGTAGTACTCTGAAAGTGCATTCGTCCTGTTTAGTTAGACTGAACAGTATATGGTCCAGTAAAGGCCTCTCGGCTGCACAAGCTTTAGTGTAAGTATTTAGATGAACTGAAAAATCTTTCACCACGAAATTCCGAGAATGATTCTAAATCAGTTAATACGGACAGTGAAAACGAAATTCGTTCTCGAGTTGTTGCGAGTGAGGAACAAAATAATGATGAATCTGACAATGACACAGTTTGTGATGTAATGGTTGCAGTGACTGGTGCTAGTTCCAGTGATAAGCAGGAAATGAAAACGTCTGTTCGTTCTAATCGCCAGCAAAAGAAACCAACAGAAAAAGGATTTTCCTTCAATCTTGGCGCAGTTTGCAAATCAAAAGACAATTCCCAATGGCAAGTAATTTCTGCGAGTCAGTCTACTGCAGGCAGAAAAAAGCCCAACCCAATATATTCAGGGACGATCCAGGGTCAACAGGCTATGCAAAACAAAAAGTAACTGCAGAAAATGTGAGTAGTTTCTGGAGATTATTTATCGATGACTCGATGCTGAGACACCTAAAACAATGCACCGAGGCTGAAGCTAGAAGACAACTAGACAGTCAAGACTGGCAATTATCTTTAGGAGATCTAGAATCCTTTATTGCCATTCTATACGCACGTGGTGCTCAGGGTTCCAGTCGCTTAGAATTAGATTCCTTGTGGTCTAAAAAGTGGGGAATATCGTTTTTTAGTCAAACGATGTCTAGAAACAAATTTAGAGAAATCATGCGATATTTCAGATTCGATCTCAAGTCTACAAGGAAAGAAAAAGTGGAACATGACAAGTTTGCTTTAGTTTCCGAAATATGGGAAAAATTTGCTTACAATTGCAAAATTTGCAGCAGGACTGAACTGGAGTTCAGTCTTGCTGCTGATGATGATAGCTTGGCTATCGAAACGTGCGTTCAGTACGAATTAAGTGTTGTGGTAAGGGTTTTAGTGAACTGTTTCTCTATTGTAATTAATTAATTGTGGTAGGTTTGTTTAACTTCATTAGCTTTTGATAATCAATGTGCTTAAGTTTCAGTCTTTAATGTTGTTGATTTTACAATGGCCTCTGCATAGACCGCGTAAGATGAACATCAAGTACCTAATTTTAATATTCGGTGAATTTGGCATCAATTACTACGAAGTGGAACATAATGAACACTGCCCTTGTACAGCCAGAAATATTTGAACTTTGCGCTAAGTAAGGATAGATAGTATACAATTTACAGGGCGAACTGCTTTAACAGAAGATAATGTAATTTAAATTATTGTACAATTTGTTACGCAACCAAGGTGATAATTGTTGCCAGATTAACATAATATTAAAGTATGTAAATTATAAAATACTAATTGACCTAGTAATGTTGCCTGGTTCGTGCCGAAGCCATCATAAAAGTAACAACGCAAGAGTTCGATAAAGTAAAGAAATAACAACAACTAACAAAAGAAGTTAGAATGAGAGAAAATAATAACGAGAGCAAAAAAGGATCGTATGACAAATGCAGGATATAATAACAATAAACAGCAAGAATAATTTACGCTTTTGGAATTGAGATTTAACAGTTTGGCGATTGTTATGACTACTTTGCCTAGCAACGAGCTCTTTAGATCAGTCTGGCGTCACAAGAAATAATTTGGCGCTCTTTCCTAGCCAACTTCGCGTAACAACAAAAACAGATACTTCTTAAATTAAAGCATAATGTATGTGGTATGGCGAAACCGAAAATACAATTGAACTGCCAATAACGGCAAAAGTTAGTTCAGAAAAAATAGAAATCGACCTATTGTTTCTAAAAGCGCTAACTTCTATCGTTCAAAAGTTAACATGGGGGGGGGCACTTTAGGACCTCACTGTATATGTAAACTATTCATTGTTTCAATAAAGAGGGTAATCTAGGCAATATACCAAGAAACATGTTTATAGATCAAATGTAAACAAAAATAAAAAAAGTATGTAGGTACATTTACATGATTTGTTTGTAGATTTGTTTTAGAGTGAGACAATTTTGTTTGGGCATAATTGAAGAATAAAATGGAAACGATTAGACTGAAAGGAAGCCGATATGTTTAAAAATTGTTTGTATTTGAAGATCGTGGAGATTACACCCATATAACGCGTATAGAACGAAGTAAAAGAAGATACGACACTTGATAAGAACTTGGTAGGCATTTACTTTTCACTGGAAATTACAATGATAATGAGTGCGGTATTTGTTTGCTTACTATAGCAGTATTGTGCATCACTTTCAAAAGGTTAATGTAACATCTTTCAGGAAAGCAATACAGCGCTTCAAACTTTTGTTTATAGTTTCGTTCTTCATAATATCGGTGCAGATACTAAGACAATAGAACGGTGTAGAAAAGTGAATGTAGCAAATTTGCATCACATTTAAATAGAATCAATCACGAAGACATAGAACTATCAATTGTAAAACATCCTCCAAGTAATGACTGTGCAAATATGGATAGGATAATTTTATAACTTCCTTTTGTGAAATATTCTCACACTGGAAAATTTATATCATACAATTAACAAATAAATTGCTTAACATATCTTTCATCCGTTGGTAGATAATTTAATTACGGTAATAAATCTTACTGAAACAATCTAATACGAAATTTTAAATGCACTGTCCATTAATTCGATACAAATAGGTATGGAGTTAATTGGATATATGCACAAATGATTTTCTAAACGTTGTATTTATAAATATAGTATGTATTGATGAATAATAAAATATTATGTTGCAGATTAACCTTATTCTAAGATGAACGCCGAAGTAGTTCTAGTCACTGTAGTTTCACTCAAAGATAATGGATATCGCCGTAGGTGGTGGTGGGAATAATTAGCTACCCATGTTCTAAAGGGAGAAATTTGTTTTGCTAACTTTATCAATTAAATTTTCCGGTCGTAGCCTCTGGGAGTGCCCCTAGACACTCTTTCGGCAGTTTAAATTAAAAATTAACAACGAATAGTAGCGTTTTACGAACATTAAATTGAAAGGAGAAAAACTAACCTCAAACCTTTACTTTTTGTGAACTCCATGGTTACGCGTCACGTGCTCAAAATCCTGCCCACTTTTGAATAATCAAACTTGACTTTACCTTAGTCTTGGAAGATATTTTAATCACTAAACATTTTCATACGATTGGAAAATAACATTCGTAGTCAAATGCCTTCTCGGAAAAGGAGTTTGAGCTAAACCGAGAAATTGATTAGCGTCCCTTCGCTCCTTTGTACCCGATAGCGATTGTTAAATCACGGCCAATAAAATATATCTTTGGAATTACAATATTTCAACTAACTTTTAGTTTAATTTTCTTATATTTTAAAATTACTTTTAAAAATATTATCAATTAAATTTTCCGGTCATAGGGTCCGGGAGTATCTCCTAGACACTCTTTCGGCAGTTTAAATTAAAAATGAATAATGAATATTAGCGTTTTACGAAATTTAAATTGAAAGGAGAAAAACTAATCTCAAACTTTTACTTTTTGTGAACCCCATGGTTACGCGTGACGTGCTCAAAACCCTGCGCACTTTTGAATAATCAAGCTTGACTTTACTTTAGTCTTGAAAGATATTTTAATCACTATACATTTTAATACGATGGGAAAATAACATTCGTATTCAAATGCCTTCTTGGAAAAGGAGTTAAACCGAGAAATTGATTAGCGTCCCCTCGCTCCTTTGTACCTGATAGCGATTGTTAAATCACGGCCAATAAGATATACCTTTGGAATTACAATATTTCAATTAACTTTTTTCTTACTTTTAAGATATCATGCGAATGCTCAATCTGAAGACGGACTCTTGTTACCGAATGATATTTAATTTACGAAATTATGATAAAGATACGACTGAATCTATACTGTACATTTTTGTGGGATAATATTACATTAAAGACACGGATTTCGGCAGGAAAAAAAATTGAGAGAAGACAAGTTATTTAGCTGTTCCCCCGGGATTACCATTGAAGGGAGTTATATATCGCTAATAAAATGCTAGGGACAAGGAGAGGGAATCGCGAGGCTATAAAAATGGCTGGAAACACCGAGAAAGAGGTCAGAACGACTTTGAAGTCGATCGAGTAGACATAGGTACTCGATCCGCAGTTGGTTGATTGCATTGACAACAGGCGCTATTGGCAGCTACTTTGGTTGTGGAAATTTTATAATACCTTCCGTAGCCGAACTACAACATGGCAAGGTATGTCTAGACAATCACAAAGAGATTGTACGGAGACTAAGGTTCTTACAGACCCATACTAAGTGCTGAGCTATACAAAACCTACTTCTTCCGTCCAAATGGCCTCCTCGTCAATGCCGTAATAGAAAAACTTCAGCTTCTCACATTATCCTTTTTCATAATTCACATAATTTGTTAAAGAAAGACGCATTTTGGATGTAGGTATAGCTTCTCCGTCAGATCCTGGAAAAAAATATAAAGTGAATTTTGATAATGATGAAAATTTATCCCGTGTTTTATTTCAAACACAGCAACGATTTCTATGACCATTTTGTAGAATCTAGTTGATATAATAACATTTTCAACACACTGATGGAAACTCCAAGAAATACTTCATCGAATAATCTTTGAATCACCATTCTAACATATGTGATATGTGTAAGATATCGAGGGTTAAGGAAACATCGGCAATTAGCAAAAATGTCAAGTTATCTCAAAAATTAAGCTAGATAGATATGGCAAATGCTGGAGAAGATTGGAATGAATTGAAAAGGAGCATCTAAAAATAAAATAGTGTACAGCCTGTTCCATTTAAAATATCGGACTTGCATAGCGTGCCACGGAAACTGAACACCCTGTATATTTGAATATTGTTTTCGGTTATGTGGCACTTACCTCCGCTTATTCTTAATTAATTTAATTTTTCTCTAAATTACTCAAGAGCGGAATTATCTTCCACCCACGTATGCTGTATTGTATTTCATTTCGAAGATTTTGTAGTAGTTTTTGATTTTAGAAAGTCAGTGAGCTGACAATTGACAGCTTTGTCAATTCCGTATCTACACCAATCATAATAACATATCCGACATGGATATATTATCACATGAACTAAAAAAAGCTGTGTTTAAAAGCCAACGTTCTAAAAGAAAAGCTCCTGAATTATTCGTTTTTGTGAAGTAAGAACTTTTGCAAACACCTTTCTTTGTCAAACTAAATATTTAAAAGTCATAATGGAGGTATTACAGAAGTCCGCTGAAACAAGATAGTAAAAGGAAAAAGTTTTCTCGTGCTTGCATTGTAATTCTCGAAAAGTTTTGGCTCACTGAGTGAATAAAACAATGTTAAGGTATTTCGGAACAGTTTCGTTGGTTGGATCCAATCGTTTCCATGAATATTTAAATTTTTCTGATATGCGGTAATGTATAAAAGTCTCGGTAAATACAGAGCAAAATATTAAATTTTCAAGTTAGACTTTAGAAATAGGCCGGTACAGACCTTTGCAATACGTAACAGTGTGATATGTGTATAGGTGTTGTACGTTGTTTTCACGAAGGAAAGTGAGTTCAGGGTGCATCTTTTGACATTTGCGAGGTCGTTATATTCAGGGCGAAGGGTAGAAGTATCAAATATTCATGCAGATACGGCGGCCGCTCTATCGATCCACCATCCACCCCCAGTTTATTCTCTCCCTCATGTCGGTCACCTGTACAACGTGCTACACATAGGTGAGCTGTGCTTTGTGAAGGTTTTCGTATAAGCTTGAAATACGCTCAAATGCGATCCGTTGCACACAGCAAGTTTTTAAGGTTTGCTTCCGTGACAACATACTCTACAAGTATTTTGAGTATTTGTAGCATACATTCTGGAGCATTATCCTTCTAATCGCTCGTACTAATATTCTTATACGGTACAAATTTCCCGGTACAGTTTACCGGTTAGTTGCAATGGAGTTGTTTATTAAGTTCAACTTATAACAATGGCGACAACTATACCAGCTTTTAAAATTTTGCAAAAAACTGTTTTTGAATACCAGTGTTACCTTTGTTTCGAAGTAGAATTTCGAATTTTTACAACAAAAAACAATATGTAGTTAAAAGAATATTATACACACAGGAAGTTTCAGAAACAAGGAGTACTTCAAGGATATCCAAAAAGTTAAAAAAGGCTATCTTCAGCTAACAACCTGGACGGCATTTTTAATGATGCAATTAAAATAAAAATAATATCGTTCAATATCAAGCAATAACCGCTTGACTTGAAATTTGAAGGTGTGTAATGGCACTTCTTTATATGAGTGTGGCAATTTATTGTAAAACTTAATACCATGATAATGTAGTGACTATTGAGTTGCGTTGACTCTATGATGAGGGATTTTCAAGTAGCTATGACCTCTAGTACAATAGTCGTGCAAATGTGAACGTTGCTTAAAACTGTCTAAATCCTCACTAGCATAAACTAGACACCTATAAATATACCGGGCTGTCTCACGAGGAACAGCATCGATCGATATATGAAAGAGTATACATTGGAAAATTCTGAAAACTTGGCAGTACATTATAGCCGACATGTACTATTGAACTAAAATATTTTATGTTAATGTTGTGTCAACCAAGTTGTCCACTGCAATCTATGTGACCAGAAAAATGATGGAAGCAACAGCAATAGCTACATACGTTGCTTTATCCCGTAGTAGAGCCATATGTGGACTACTGATAGGGGGCACTCAACTGAGATCACTAGAGTGGCAATAAAAATATTGAGAAACGCACACTGTAGAACCTCGCGCAGAACACTTTTCAGCAAAAACGGTATATGTACTTACTTTGGCGTTTTGTTACATAGTTTCGTATGCGCTGTGTGAGTTTCACGAACGCAATACACATCACAAGAATAACTATTTAATGCCGTACTATTGGCTGAAAACGGCACAGTATATACATTCATCATCTTCATGCACTAGTCACGTTGTCTAGTTGGCGACTAGACACTACTACTCTTTGAAATGTAATACGAGGTGCATTCAAGTTATAACACCACCGATTTTTTTTCTCAGAACTGGAAACAGATATTAACATACGGTTTGTTTTAAAATAAGCGGGCACTCTGTGTCAAAGGGGACAGAGATGGCAGCACTGTACGGCACACAGAACCTTTAGCGGTAGCGGCGAGAGTGAGAACTGTTTTTGATACTTCAAATGGCGACGTTTTCATTACAAGATCAGCGTGTAATCATTCGTTTTCTCCATTTGCGTGGTGTGACACCGATAGAAATTCATCGCCAGTTGAGTGAGACATGTGGTGATGATGTCGTGGATGTGTCTAACGTGCGTTCGTGGGTGCGACAGTTCAAAGAAGGCAGAACGTCGTGTGGCAACAAACCAAGACAATCTCGGCCTCGCACAAGGTAGTCTGACGACATGAAAGTTGTTTTGGGGGATCGCTAAATGAGTGTGGAACAGGTCGCCTCCAAAGTTGGCATCTCCGTGGGACCTGCGCACACAATCGTGCATGACGACCTGAAAATGCGAAAAGTGTATTCCAGGTGGGTGCCACGAATGCTGGCAGACGACCACAAAGGTGCGCGCGTGGCATGTTGCCAGGCAATGTTGACGCGTAATGACGGCATGAACGGGACTTTCTTTTCATCGATTGTGACAATAGATGAGACATCGATGCCGTTTTTCAATCCTGAAACGAAGCGCCAGTCTGCTCAATGGAAGCGCACAGATTCACCGCCACCAAAAAAATTTCGGGTAAGCACTAATACTGAAAAAATGATGGTGGCCATGTTCTGGAACAACGATTGTGCTCCAAAGGGCACTACGGTCACAGGTGCATCCTACGAAGATGTTTTGAAGAAGAAGCTCCTTCCTGCATCGCGTGAAAAACGGCCGGGAGAGGCTGCACGTGTGCTCTTTCACCAAGACAACGCACCAGCGCTTCGGACGAACGTGACGCAACAGTTTCTTCCTGAAAACAACTTTGAAGTGATTTCTCATGCTCCCTACTCATCTGGCCTGGCTCCTAGCGACTTTTGGCTGTTTCCAACGATGAAAAATACTCTCCGTGGCCGCACATTCACCAGCCGTGCCGCTATTGCATCAGCGATTTTCCAGTGGTCAAAACAGACTCCTAAAGAAGCGTTCGCAGCGGCCATGGAATCATGGCGTCGACGTTGTGCATAATGTGTACGGCTGCAGGGAGATTACGTCGAGAAGTGACACAAGTTTCATAGTTTTCGTGTGATTAGTTAGTGAGAAAAAAATCGGAAGTGTTATAACTTGAATGCACCTCGTATACGTATATAGTGTAGACCTCGCACATGTGTAACTATGACGCAACGGAGTTTGAACACGCTAGAACCTGTGTAAGCCTGTCAGGCCGAGAATTTAGGGCGTCTACCTCGTAAATCGTCTCAAGGTAGTGCTTTACAATCTAAAAACGCAATAAATGTGTATCTGTACAACTAAACACCAAAGATGACATTCGAAAATACTGACGTAGAAAGCTTTTAATGCACACGTTGCATAGAAGCTTCCTACACTAAGTTCAAACATTTTATTTATGTAATATATTTCTCTGCCATGTTTAATGAAACCAAGAAATTAATAACGGGATCCCTTGAGAGTATGACGTGATCTTTAATTACAAAAAGAAAATTCTGTTCTACTAAATCTGTGGCTCTATTAAGGATTTCTTCACTTCATAACGGGGCGCTCATCGTAGATTACGGTATTATGAAATTCGTTAATAAAAAACAAATCAAAATAATTGCTAGTAAAAGCACATATACCTACCTTGCTTCACGGCTTTGTCATTTGTTAATGTTATTACATAATTAATAATATTGTTTATCATAAAAGGAATACGATGTGATTATATTATTTTCTACTGCTGCATTTTAAACGAGATGCTTCATAAAATTTATTTAGATTAAATAAGTACATTCTCCTATAATTAAACTATTACGATTCTCTTAACAATTGTTAATTAACGATACGTCAGCTTGATAATGTATAACGTTTCATAAGCGCAGCGTTTGATGCAATATCGCCTATCATCCTTTCTTCAATTAGCTTGATCCTAACTAGAAAGTAAAGCAGTCCGTTGCGACCTACGTAATTACATATAACTTACTCCACAAAGTTTATTAATTATGGATAAATTTGTTCTCGAACAATGAGAAAGGTTCACTTGCGGTTAGCTGTTACTTCACACAGTTATTCTTCACATAGCTCTAGAAAACCTTTAATTGTAATTATGTACAAGTAGAACATCTAGAATTCCTGCAGTTTGTTAGAATTGTTATTTCTCAAAAGCACTATAAGGTGCTTTAAATCTCACAATTTGCATTGTTATTCATAAAGAGGTATTTCTGTATAAAAGTGATGTAATGTGTATGTACATAAAAGAGATAGATCCAAATTTAACACCTTTTCTTTAGAATGTTCAAATAGCACGACGATAACCTTCCTTGTAATATACAGGTAAAGCGATAAATTGTAGAAAACGTATCTAAACGTATCTAAAAAACAATCATTGGTACAAATCTACCCTTATAAAATTGAATACGCACGATTTTTTGATTTACTTTACATTTTAATGGTTTCAATTTCTAGTTCTTGTATATTTTTTCACTTTAATGCTTTTCCTCTACGAAATATTAGGATCCCTCATTGTTAATATAGAATTGATTTTTACCTCAATAAAGGGGCTTAGCTGTTGTGTAGAATTGCTGACGAACGGATATACAGGAGTAAAGTATGAAACCAAGCAAATATCTTTAAACCGGAAACAATGGTATTGTTGAAACTTTGTAGATAAGTGTTAATGACTGATCTGATTCCGATTTTTTTTTTGTTACTGTACCCCCAACTTTTTTATTTAAATGGGACACCCCGTATATTTTTGTATATTATAATTAAAGCGTGACAAATGGTTGTACCCGCAGAGGCGCCGTGAAAGGAGCTGTGTTTACTATGTACATACAAGGAATCGAACGGATGTTCGGTTATTATCGGTTGATCGATGTGCGTGTACTATTTATAATATTCGAGAAACTAGTGGAACCGTCCGGGGCGTACCGCGCAAAAGCAGACACAGTATTAATAAAAAAATAGGAGATTGTTACCTTTTATTGACGTATCGATGACCACTGCGGTAATGTGCCACCGCCATCATGGTACCCCGCGTAGTACTGCAACATAAGCAATGCTTCCATTGTCGATTAGGTCAGGCCTCGACGACGGTCTGAAAACGTTCTCGTATACTTTGCAATTGATCGCTCAGCATCTAATGAAGTAAGATTTGCGAAATTCAAATACTCCTGTATCTCTTCTGTGCAGTCTTGAATTCCAGATATAGCTCGAACCTTTTCTAAATCCGGATTTTTATTTAAAATTGCACGAAATTTTTGCGCGACATCTAGTCCTATAGGATCCGTCAAGCTTTCTAGAGCGGCTGCTAAATTGTTGATGTTATTTAACGAGTCTTGTATAGATAAGTGAGTATTTTCTAACTGGGAAATAGTTTGTGTCACTACAGAATAGTTTATGGAAATGTCGTCTATCTCTTTTTGAACGTCCGAATCGGAAAAAAGTTGCTGACTCTCGCGAACAGCTTGAGAATTAAAAGAATTAAGTTTGAAAATGACATCTTTCACTTAGGAATAATATTTGCGATAGTAAAATACTGCCTCGATCTATGTTCCCCATCGCGTCAATACATGCTGAGGTGGTAGCGGAATTTGCGGATACAATTGCTTGAATACGCGGATATATTTGGGAGATTTCACAAACACTTTTTTGGTAGATGATATTAAATCATTCACCCTAGGACACTTGCTTCGAATTATTTCTGCTACGAGATGACATGCTTGTATAAGGCATGTTATGTGAAGAAGAGTCGGAAAGCATACTTTTAACATGCTACCAGCTTTCAGCATTGTTGCAGCTCCGTCAGAAACTAACATGGTGATTTGGGCTCCTACGATAGAAAATTCTCCTAACATATTTTTTATTATGTTTACAACGGTTTCGGCATTAGTTCTTTCAATCCTTTTACTAGCTAACAACAAGGAAGCTGCTGGACCGTTACGTTTTAAAGGTCGCGCCACAATATGAACCACACTGTATTTCTGAGCATCAGTAGTTTCATCCACAATGAGCCAGATTTTTTTTCTCAGCTCGTCTTTTATACAGTCTTTTACTGTACTTTGCACATGTGGTAAATTGTACCGCAATTGTCTTTTTGTTGGTAGCTTCCATGATGGAACATATTTATCCCAAAAATGATGAAAGTTTTCATTATCTACTAGGTGTTGTGGAATGTTGCACGTGCTCAACATGAAAATAAAGTCATACAAAAATTGCCAGTACGGAATATTGTTTCTTAAATTCAATACATGACGTTTACTTTTAATATGACTTCTATATTCAAATGTCGCCCGACCTAGCAACCCTATACCGCAAAATTTGCAACAAATGTGCGAACCTGTAAATTCTAAACCAGGGAAACGCCAAATATATTTCTTCACGTGCAATGCAAGAGGTACACCAGGCTTACGTCCCTTGTTTTCGAAAACACACAATGAGAATCCGATAAATAACCGAACGACCGAACTCCTAAATGTCTACCGCATTACTGAACTCTGCATCCACATACGTACATACACCCCCCCCCCCTCCCACGCTTTAATTATAATAGACCTTGTTTTTCCGGATTCGCTCACACTGGTTCTAGTACCATTGTCTGTAAAAACGGAAGGATAAAGTCTTTTACGCATTCGAGATAAGCATAAACAACTTGGATTTTTATTTATTAATAAAAATAAACATGCACCATCTAGTAAGTAATTGTTGAAGAACTGTCAAGTTTATTTCATTCACGTCTATGCGGCGTGATAAATAAGAAACTGTTTAAAGTAATTGTAGAACATTCGGCTTTGTGTGTAACGGGTTACCTTTCGTTGTTTATACTTAGCTGCCTTGAGTACACTCATAGTTCATCCCACAAGTTTTTCCTAAATTGTGGCCCTCACAACTGCAGCACTAGAAACCAAAATGGTTTTTTAATCCCACCACTAGATAGTTTCACTTCCGGTTTTCCGAAAGTATGATCAACTCTATTATTTGAAATGCAGCGTACTACGATATACATATCAATGGATTTCAATGGACGATATATAGACCGCATATGGAAATTTATGGGTGCAATCGAAAAAAATTAGGGTTTTAGAAACCTAAAGGATATTGCCGGAATCTTATGTGGTGATTTATTAGAAAATAGTGAGTTGGTAGCAGATCACATTACTAATTTAAAAAATGCTCCTATAACAAGCGTGGACGTAGAAAGAAACTTTTCACTGTACAAACACATGTTCTGAGACAAGCACCACAATTTATCAATAGAAAACTTTGAGAAATATTCAGTTCTAAAATTGTTTTATTGCTAATTATTATTGTTATTATTGTTATTATTGTTATTATTGTTATTATTGTTATTATTGTTATTATTGTTATTATTGTTATTATTGTTATTATTGTTATTATTGTTATTATTGTTATTATTGTTATTATTGTTATTATTGTTATTATTGTTATTATTGTTATTATTGTTATTATGTATTATTGTTATTATTGTTATTATTGTTATTATTGTTATTATTGTTATTATTATTATTGTTATTATTGTTATTATTGTTATATTGTTTATTGTTATTATTGTTATTATTGTTATTATTGTTATTATTGTTATTATTGTTATTATTGTTATTATTGTTATTATTGTTATTATTGTTATTATTGTTATTATTGTTATTATTGTTATTATTGTTATTATTGTTATTATTGTTATTATTGTTATTATTGTTATTATTGTTATTATTGTTATTATTGTTATTATTGTTATTATTGTTATTATTGTTATTATTGTTATTATTGTTATTATTGTTATTATTGTTATTATTGTTATTATTGTTATTATTGTTATTATTGTTATTATTGTTATTATTGTTATTATTGTTATTATTGTTATTATTGTTATTATTGTTATTATTGTTATTATTGTTATTATTGTTATTATTGTTATTATTGTTATTATTGTTATTATTGTTATTATTGTTATTATTGTTATTATTGTTATTATTGTTATTATTGTTATTATTGTTATTATTGTTATTATTGTTATTATTGTTATTATTGTTATTATTGTTATTATTGTTATTATTGTTATTATTGTTATTATTGTTATTATTGTTATTATTGTTATTATTGTTATTATTGTTATTATTGTTATTATTGTTATTATTGTTATTATTGTTATTATTGTTATTATTGTTATTATTGTTATTATTGTTATTATTGTTATTATTGTTATTATTGTTATTATTGTTATTATTGTTATTATTGTTATTATTGTTATTATTGTTATTATTGTTATTATTGTTATTATTGTTATTATTGTTATTATTGTTATTATTGTTATTATTGTTATTATTGTTATTATTGTTATTATTGTTATTATTGTTATTATTGTTATTATTGTTATTATTGTTATTATTGTTATTATTGTTATTATTGTTATTATTGTTATTATTGTTATTATTGTTATTATTGTTATTATTGTTATTATTGTTATTATTGTTATTATTGTTATTATTGTTATTATTGTTATTATTGTTATTATTGTTATTATTGTATATATTGTTATTATTGTTATGTATTTGTTATTATTGTTATTATTGTTATTATTGTTATTATTGTTATTATTGTTATTATTGTTATTATTGTTATTATTGTTATTATTGTTATTATTGTTATTATTGTTATTATTGTTATTATTGTTATTATTGTTATTATTATTATTATTGTTATTATTGTTATTATTGTTATTATTGTTATTATTGTTATTATTGTTATTATTGTTATTATTGTTATTATTGTTATTATTGTCGTTATTATTGTTATTATTGTTATTATTGTCGTTATTATTGTTATTATTGTTATTACTGTTATTACTGTTATTATTGTTGTTATTGTTATTAGTGTTATTATTGTTATTATGGTTATTATTGTTATTATGTATTATTATTATTATTATTTATTATTATTATTATTATTATTATTATTATTTATTATTATTATTATTATTATTATTATTATTATTATTATTATTATTATTATTATTATTATTATTATTATTATTATTATTATTATTATTATTATTATTATTATTTATTATTATTATTATTATTATTAATTATTATTATTATTATTATTATTATTATTATTATTATTTATTATTATTATTATTATTATTATTATTATTATTATTATTATTATTATTATTATTATTATTATTATTATTATTATTTTATATTATTATTATTATTATTATTATTATTATTATTATTATTATTATTATTATTATTATTATTATTATTATTATTATTATTATTATTATTATTATTATTATTATTATTATTATTATTATTATTATTATTATTATTATTATTATTATTATTATTATTATTATTATTATTATTATTATTTATTATTATTATTATTATTATTATTATTATTATTATTATTATTATTATTATTATTATTATTATTATTATTATTATTATTATTATTATTATTATTATTATTATTATTATTATTATTATTATTATTATTATTATTATTATTATTATTATTATTATTATTATTATTATTATTATTATTATTATTATTATTATTATTATTATTATTATTATTATTATTATTATTATTATTATTATTATTATTATTATTATTATTATTATTATTATATTATTATTATTATTATTATATATTATTATTATTATTATTATTATTATTATATTATTATTATTATTATTATTATTATTATTATTATTATTATATTATTATTATTATTATTATTATTATTATTATTATTATTATTATATTATTATTATATTATTATTATTATTTATTATTATTATTATTATTATTATTATTATTATTATTATTATTATTATTATTTATTATTATTATTATTATTATTATTATTATTATTATTATTATTATTATTATTATTATTATTATTATTATTATTATTATTATTATTATTATTATTATTATTATTATTATTATTATTATTATTATTATTATTATTATTATTATTATTATTATTATTATTATTATTATCCCCGCACAAAAGGCTAAACGACGAAATTATTGTAAAAGTTCACAATGATGCTTGCTTGCATATTTTGGGTCATAATGCTGCTGATAGTGCCTGTGACTGCGATAGTTTATCGCTTGTAAAACATTTTAAATATTTAGGGCTAACTATTGATGATTCCTTCCTTTGGGTGACCCACATTAACGAGCTTCATAAGAAACTAAAGTATTTTTCCTGCAGTTTCTACTATTTGAGCTTCATAGTACCGCAGAATATTTTAATGCTAATCTATTCTGCTCTAGTCGAATCTATACTAAATTATGCGATAACTGTGTGGGGTAATGCTTCTGCATGCTACCTGCACCGGTTGCAATCGACACAGAACTCTATAGTTAGGAATGTTGCTGGGAGTTCCAATCAGAGTGTAGATGTAAGATATCAAAATATGGGAATTTTAACTATACAGAAACTGTATATGTTTCGGATGTACATCAATAATTACTTTACGCAGGACTCGCTTCAACTACGCAGCCATAATTATGGAACAAGAGCACTTACTAGTGGTGAATTAGCTGTTCCACGTCATTCAAATAAATACGGCCTCCGAAAAAAGGAGGTTACTTTGTCCAAACTATTTAACTATTTGCCTAACAATTTAAAAGGTTTGCAATCACTTAACCAGATAAAAAAGATGATTAAGAGCTGGCTATTGTATGATGTGAATCTACGGTTGTGATTGCAGTTAAAATAAATCTCCTTTTTTGAGTAGTAGATTAAAATTTGCGATCTTTATACTTGTAAGTTGGGAGTGTAGAGTAGAATACGATAATTTTTTGTACTTGTATGTGAGTCAATGACCTTTGTATAGATATCACCTGGTCTCGCATACGCGGGAACATCGTTGTGCCGGCACGGACTTTTTGTTTTGTCCGTTTTTGTTTTTTGTTTTTTTTTGTTTTTTATCTATAAGTGAAGAAAACTTCGATACCTACAGCTTTATAAAAATATGTTTATTTTACTATGCAGCATCTAATTTCTGTATTGACTTTACTTTGTCTTTGGAGACAGGGAAAGGCTGATTGTATGATTTGATTTATTTTGCTGCTTATGTATCTAATAGTGAAAGCGAATCGTATGCTTTGTTTTTAATATTATTGTCAGTTTTGCCCGCTGGCAGCCAGGAGTAGCGATGCGCCGGCATCGTTTGTTTCCTATTTAGTTTTCAGTATGATCTTCAAGAAAAGTTTTATAAGAATATGTTCATTCTTAAATATAAGAAGTCGCAAATTTGATTTGAACCAGTGTTTAGTTTGGGTTCTTTACCTTCGGTGTACAGGGAGAATCAAGTGTCTAATGAGGCAGTCACGTTGTGCCGACATGGATCTTTGTTTTTTAGTTTTTTAGTTTTATCTATAAGAAAAGTATTGTTTGATGTTCAAGTTAAAGTTATAGGAACGTGTTTAATATCTTTAGTGCAATACTGCAAGGTTGATTTGGAATGATATCTAGTTGGGTGATGATTTTTTCTTTGCTATAGTATACAAGGGGATACACATGTATAGTGATTTGGTTTGACTGGCGTTTTTTTTTTTTTTTGTGTATCTAGTAATGGCGGCGAATCGAGTAACAATATGTTTGCTACTGTCAAGCTTTGCTTAGTAGCAGTTGTTTATTTGCGTTATGTTAAGATTTATTATTAATCCTTCGGAGTAGTGATATGTTTCACTTAGGTTAGTATCAGTTATGTAGTTCACGTGCCCAATTTTGCAGATTTGTTTGCTTAATTGTGGATGCGTGTTGCCAGGAAATATTGCTTGTTTGGGGAGACTTGTCGTGGTGGCAGTCGCGGGCGTGCCCCTCATCCGGAGGGCGCGCGCGTGGGGCTGTGTCTGCGCCCTGTTCTCCCGCGTGAGGGACCCCCGGGGAATTCGACCGTACCACCGAGTGCGGGCGTGCGGGAGGATTCCCTGGATTAAGGTGGAGGTTTGGAGGAAAAAAAACAATTAAAAAAAAAAAAAAAAAAAAAAAAAAAAATTATTATTATTATTATTATTATTATTATTATTATTATTATTATTATTATTATTATTATTATTATTATTATTATTATTATTATTATTATTATTATTATTATTATTATTATTATTATTATTATTATTATTATTATTATTATTATTATTATTATTATTTATTTATTATTATTATTATTATTATTATTATTATTTTTATTATTATTGGCTTTGGCTTGCGCCATTGAGCCATTTACCACATAGGTATACCTATCCGACCAGGAGGAACGACAGGGTAGACATAGACAAAAATTTTCACAATCAGGGCCGACCAAGTGGCTCACACGGGTAGGCCCGAGTGATGAAAGGAATACTCACAGAAGTTAAATTTACAAAAGGAACGTCAGCTAAATTTTTATTTTATTTGCGTCCAAAAACTTGTATAGTTCCAGATTGATATTAGGCTTCCTTTTGGCCAAGAATATAATTGACGTTTAATGGCAAAGCTGATCCGGCTCTATGTAAGCTTATAATGAAGCTATCAATGTTCTGTTTGTACTTGCTACATCCAGAATTAAATGGTTAGTATCGCTGATTTAATTACAAACCTCACAGATTCTGTTTTCTTGAATCTCTATTTTATTGTAAAAATGTTGTGAATAAACTTATAATAAATAGAAAAAGAATGTGCATATTTAGGTCTGAAAACCTACATATTTATGCGCATATTTGCATTTAGTCTGACCATTAATAATAAGTTTTCTAGAAACGTCCTTTTATTGTCTATCGAAATCCATTGAAATATACAGGATGTTTAAAATAACACTGTTGTTATCACTTCCCGGAAAGCCAGAAGTGAAATTGCTACCAACCAGATTAATGAAAAACCACATAAAAACATATATATCCAAAAATGCTTTGTTTTCATGTTACAACTTGTTGGAGGTTGTTACAATGGAAAATTACATTAAAGCAAAATTTTTAATAACAAAGAATCTGAGTCAGGAGTGTTACGAAAAAACAGTTTTATAAAGAAAGTGTTCAAAATGAAATCCGTTAACGTCAATGCATTTTCTACAACACCGAACCAGTGAATCAATCGCACCGGATATTTGTATTGGATTTCCTTCATTCTTAAAATTAACTGTCCTCTTGTATTGAGGTGTCGCATACACGTTATCTTTTAAGCCAGCTGAGGTTAAATTAAATTCAGCTATCATTTGCAATTCTAACGTCCAAAGTCATTGAGATGTGGTTGATAGTCAAAATAATAATTATTATTTGATACTGTGAAAAGTGTTAGTGTTATTATTTACAATTATGCCACCGAGGGTTTAGTAATGAAGATTAGGCAGATATTCACTTCGTGTATGAATTCTGCGATGGTAATGCCGAAGCATCGGTTCCAGAATATGGAAGGCGTTTTCCGAATAAGAGACTTCCAAATACCCAAGTTTTCATCGATACGCACCGCTGTTTTTGTGAATTGGGTTCGCGTAATAATTATGAGCAGTACAGAAACAACAACCCAAGGCACAGAAGGAATAATAATCGAATTCTGCAATTATTCGACGTTAACCGGAGACTTAGTACTCGCACAACAGCTCAACTGCAAACTTCGCAATCACGAATATGGTATAGATTACGTGTCGATCATAGAAGATCGTATCATCTACAACCTGTTCACAATGACAATACAACAAGACGCAGAAAGAAGGATAATTTTTTGCGAGTAGCTTTTACACGACGCGGAAAACAATTATTAATTTTTGCATAAAATACTGTGGACAGACGAAGCTTCGTTTACTAAAAGCGGTGTAGCTGATTATCATAATCTTCATGTCTGGGCACTTAAAAATCCACATGAAATTCGACCACGTTCTTTTCAGAACGAATTTAGTGTTAATGTATGCATGGGGATTTTACATAATAACGTTTGTGAGCCCCATTTCTTGCCTCCAAGATTGAACTCTGATTTATTTTACGAGTTTCTTACCAACAATTTAAACGACTTACTTGTCGACGTACACCTTCACTAGAAAAATTACAGTTGGATCCAATTAGATGGTGTTCCAGCTCATTTTGGATTAACAATACGACAGTAGGATAATGGTTAAACACTAATTGTAATTATCCACAACGTTGGATTGGGCGTTTAGAACCAGTGCCGTGGCCTCCAAGATCGCCAGATCTGATCCCCTTGGACTTTTATGTGTGGGGTACATTAAAAGATAAGGTGTAATATGTGACATCCGCCAATATAAGAGAACAATTAATTTTAAGAATTGGAGAAGCTTGCAGTGAAATGCAACAAAATCCATGCAGTACAAATATCCGGCGCGATTGATTCACTGATTCGGCGTTATAGAAAATGCATTGAAGTGAGCAGATTGCATTTTGAACACTTCCTTTATAAAACATTCGCAACACTAGCATTTAATGTAATTTTAGGTTTGTTCGCTTCGGGCTGCACTTTTTACTCGGTGTAGTGTGAAATGACGTCACTAAAGTGGTCAGCACAAGTAGGTGTGTGGTTGTGTACAGCTGCACGCAGGCCCAACGGACGTATATTTTTACACTGGTTACTCGGTGTAGTTAATGTACGCCGAGCGAACAAAGCTCTGATTTGTTATTAAGTGATTCATTTTGCTAATCTAATTTTCTATTACAAAAATCTTTAACAAGCTGTAGCTTGAAAACGAAGCATTTTTGGATATATGTTTACATGTGGTTTTTTCATCAATTTGGTTAGTAGAGTATGCTATTTACGTTTCCCCAAACAAAACTGAATCAGCCTGATTGTCCGGGATATTTCAAACAATAAAATCTCAGTTACTTGAAGAACTTACTACTCTGCGGAAAGGTTATCTCGAATTTATTCGTATATATTTATTTAATTATGAAGAATCAAATGCTTGTTTCAAGCCAACAATTTCTGCTGATTTAAATTAAGTATTTGTAACAATTTGTGAAAATTTTAATAAATTTTTATTCATGACGCTAGAAAGAAAATAAATTCCAATACAAATATCTACTTGCTAATTCTAATAATTTTTAGAATAAACTGTTTGATAAAACAACTGTGCCCCAGGTGAGGATCGAACTCACGACCTTAAGATTATGAGACTTACGCGCTACCTACTGCGCTACTGAGGCTTGTTAAATAAATTAACAAAATTATAGATAACAGAGATACCGGCATATTTTCATAAAAGCAAAAAAAATAATTAAAATTATACTGAGCAAATAAAATTATATCTACTTAGAAGACGTTTTCACAAATAGTTTACCCCAATATGAAGCAGTTTATTTCATACAGTTTTGTTCTATATGTATGTTCTTTTAGTTAACCAGGGAAATGATCTTTAAATGTAAAATATACGTTTCTTTAAGGTTTATAATGGGATACTTTGTACTCTTTCACAATTTCTTAATGCAACATTATTTAAGTAGTGCTACTACGTACTTATCTTAGAGAAACTGTATGGTACCATTCAATAATGGTATCTGATACTTTTAAAAAGACTTCAACAACGAGACGCTCATGTTGACGATGATGCAAAACTACTTTACTAGAGTTAAAGAGTAGATAAAAAGGACCTAAAATGTAAGAAAACTTGTTCACTGTTTACATAAAATTTATTTTTAAACACAGCCCAAAGCTAGCATTTTCAGCTTGAATGCCATATCTCATAATTAAAATTGTGTTCAAATGTGGATAATATGGAAATATGGATTATAACAGTATTGACGAGTATTGAGAATTTGAAGGTAAACCTAACCAGTAACAATTTATCAACAATGTCACAAAGTATGTGTTAATATTTTGCAAAATAGCGAAATTAGTTCGAAAATTTTACCTGTAGAATATATCGAAATAAAATTAGCTACAATTTCAAAGAAATAGATTCTTTTGTTTGTTTTAATGAATCTAAACCTCAATCTAGCCTAAATCAGGAAATATTTGCATAAGATTAATGGAATAGTCTTTATAGATTTGTATACCTCATATTCAACGGATATAAAGTTTTGTGATTTCTCCCAAGTATAACTTCCTAGGGACCTCCTTTGGAAAAATTATGGCTTGAAACTTATTCAATTTCTGAAAAATACTGATCATTTCAATAATAGGTATCCTAGATATTACCACTATTTATTCATATCAATGAAACAGTTCACTGAAACCATTAACACAATACTTAACTCGTACTGGACGCACGTTTCGATAGCCAAGCTATCATCATCAGCAGTAAAACTGAATTAAACTAAGTGAAAAACTAACCTTATATAGCAAATAAATTATGCAATATGTAAATTGAAAATAAGCATAGACATCCTCAATTATATCTTTATTATAGTCCTGTACAATGCAGTGGCTCATCAAGAAACACTTAAAGTAGAAGGGTATCTATATAATTAAAATATAATTAAGGATGACTATGCTTATTTTAAATTTACATATTACATAATTTATTTGCTATATAAGGTTAGTTTTTCACTTAGTTTGTTAATTCAGTTTTACTGCTGATGATGATAGCTTGGCTATCGAAACGTGCGTCCTGTACGAGTTAAGTATTGTGGTAAGGGTTTTAGTGAACTGTTTCAGTGTTCCAGTGCCACAGATTTAGAGTACCCGATTATTCATATCCATTAAACAACCACATTAGCCATATTTGAATAAAAATGTCTTCATTTTACTGTTTATGTACTTACGTACTACTGTATTTACGGCATGTAAAATAACTACAAATACCTGACCAAATTTTATAAGAACAAAAAAGATTAATTTGGTGTTACAATTCTAGTAGTTTTAATATACTTTACCTGGATAGACCATACGATTTAATTGGTAGTAACTGCCCTAGATATAATTGTCCTTATAGCAAAACTCTGTACTTTGAATGCTTCTTAATCTATGTATTAGCAAAACATTTTAGTGAACGACCTGTTACATACGAATGTTGTTTCATAAACTAAACCCGCTCTTAATACTAACCTTAATTTTTAAAATTCAAAATTCATTTCCCAGTTATATTTTAAGTACGTAATCTATTACCATGATATATGATGGTTATCATTTTAGTTCAGATAAATAAACTGCGAGCAATTATATGTATGTACTGACAATAAAATTCCTGTTATTATAACACTTGAGATTACTAAAAATGCGGTGCCTCTTATGCTCTTATCGATTCATCTACAAATATACATACGTATCACAATTTTTTTTAATATTTAAAAATGAAGAGCAACATATCTGTAGATTTAAGTACATAGGAATGAATTAGCCCAGCCAGGATACCACAATCTATTGTTACATATTACAAGCAATCTCTAGAAAATTCTGTAGACTACGCAAACAGTACGAGGGTATTCTGAAAAGTTTCCAGTTTAACGCAGAAACAAGTATCTCTTTGCCAAATTTAGTTTTATTTCTTAACATAGTCTGCTACGTTCTAGCGCCTTGAAATTGCAAAGGGAAACAAAAAAAAATAGAATCCAAAATAACAAAAGGATACGACAGCGTTCCCCCGTAATTTAATAATACGAGGATATTCCAGAAAATAGTACCCGTTTAGTCATACGGATGGCGCTATTGATCCAATTAACAGCAAAGTGGCACAGATGTCAACAGTAACATCGTAGCTTTGCAGGAAAAAAGAGTTGAAGTACTTCCGGTGCGTGGTGTGTGTTTTATGACTACAATGGCGCATAGGATAGAAAATCCCGCGAAATGCGAAGTGCGATCCGTGATCCGTTTTTTGAATGCGGAAAACGTCCGTCCAAGCGAAATTCATCGCAGGATTGCTGAAGTGTATGGTACGGGAACAATGGATAAGTCATCTGTAAGGCGCTAGGTTCAAAATTTCAAAGAGGGAAGAGATATTGTGCACGATGAAGAGCGGTCAGGTCACCCGTCCCTTACCACCGACGATCTGAAGAAACGTGTCGATGATTTCATCTGCGCAGATCGACGTGTAAAACTGAAAGAAATGAGTAAGCAATTTCTTGAAATTTCACAATCATTGCTCCATGAAATCGTGACGGGCCATCTGAATTATAGAAAAATTTGCGCAAGATGGGTGCCCAAAATGCTTACCGTCGAGCACAAGACCAACCGCATGGGTGCAGCGTTGACGTTTTTGACTCGTTACGAGCAACAGGGCGATGCATTCCTTGACCAAATTGTTATTGGACATGAAACCTGGGTGTGCCATTTCACACCTGACACAAAACGGAAGCCCATGGAGTAGCACCATCCACGATTTCCAACAAGGCCGCGCAAGTTTGAGCAGTCGTTTTCCACGAAAAAGGTTATGTCCTCAGTGTTCTGGGACCGAAAAGGTCTGTTGTTGGTTGATTTCATGCCCCAAGGGACGACCATCAATGCGGACACATACCGTGAAACACTTCAGAAGCTGCGTAGGGCCATCCAGAAGAAGAGGCGGGGAATGCTGACAAGTGGCATTGTTCTTCTGCATGACAATGCTCGTCCTCACACGGCTCGAAAGACCACTGACCTTCTTCGGAAATTCAAGTGGAAGATTTCCGACCACCCTGCGTATAGCCCTGACTTAGCTCCAAGTGACTATCATTTGTTCAGTAAACTCAAGGATTTCCTGTCAGGAGAACGTTTCCAAATTGATGATGACTTAAAAGCAGGTGTACAACATTGGCTGGCTACTTTGGCGGTAGAGGTTTACGCGGAAGGCATAAACAAACTGGTTTCAAGATACAACAAATGTCTCAACAACGGCGGCGACTACATTGAAAAATGAGTAAATGTATTACTTCCATTTAAATAAGATCATTATTTACTTTCCTTCATTTTTCTTTTAATTATATGTAAACGGGTACTATTTTCTGGAATGCCCTCGTAATAACGAATCCTTCATTCAGGGTGCTAGCCTGCTCGTCGGCGAAGGAGTGGGTCACAATACACTCACCAAGACAATTTAACTCTATAAAGGTGCCACCTGCTTGAAATAACCCTGTCAGGCGATCGAGGTAAACAGAAACCCGCGAGGTAGTGAATAAAAATTATAAAGGGAAAGGAGAAAATTTGGATTAAGACAAAACCCACAAATTTAACGTTGAAGGCGTAAGTTCCTTTAATCTCGCATACATAAAATACGATTACAAAAGAAAGTGCAAGTCAATATTTCATAAAGAAAAGTATATATGAATAACAAAATTGGACATGGGTACTACCCTGATTAGCACTTATCAAAAGTCACAATAATTAAGTTAAGAAAATTACCGATCGCTTTGGTCAATGAAATATCCGATAACTAAAATAGCAGAAAGAATAACAAAAGGGTAAATAACTAAAAGGAAATGTCATAAATAAATAAAATCTCCAACTACAGGATTATATATGAGTATCGCAATAAACCAGAATATCAAAAACCTAACAAGGGCTACGAAAGGGGGTTAAACCGATACATTTTAAAGGGAAACATCGACAAAAGATTTAACAAATTAAAGTAAGCGAAACTATGCAGTGTGACTGAAATTTAAGAGCTTGTCACGTAGGTTAAGCGAAAAATAGATTGCAAGACATCCAAGAATAAAACGACAACTTGTACAATCTCAGAACTAAAAGTCTGCACATACAATGTGCTCCAAGGGAAAATAAAAACGTAACAAGTCTCCTTGTAGGTCTAAACATTTTTTCTAGTGATGCTCCCATCTCTTTAATCCACCCAAGTAGTACTTGGCACCTTGTTACGCAAAGTAGGCGTTTAAGAATGTGGTGGCCTCCTCATTCAATGAAAATCTCTGTCCTCCGAACGAAGCTTTGAGCCTAGAAAACAGAGAAAATACACTGGAGTCAGTCTCTGGGGCTCTATTAGTTCGAACCCCAACTTGTGAATCTTTGCCATGGCGACCACTGATGTGCGAGACGGTGCGTTGTCTTGGTGGAGTAGAACTTCCTTTTTCTTCAAAAGCGGCCATTTTCCCGCAATTTCTGGCTTCAGCTTGTCAAGTAATGATACGTAGTATGCCTCCGTTATTGTTTTTCCTTTTTCAAGATAGTCGATTAACACAACTCCACGACTATCCCGAAAACCAGTCGCCTCCACTTTCCCAGGCGATGGAACAGTCTTCGCCTTTTTCGGAGCCAGTTTACCTTTCGCAGTCAATTGTTTCGACTGTAAGTTGGCTTCAGGAGTGTGTCGACGTGAAAACTCTGACTTATTTTGCTTAAACTGCCACAAACGACTGTTAAACAGCAACTGGGCATCCAACATAATTGAAATTCTCTGAAGTACATTTCAACGCATGCGCAATTATATTACATCACTAAAATATTTTTAACGAGTAACGCCATCTTCATGTTGAGGCTTGAAACTTTTCAGACTGCCCTTGTATATTCCTTACTAGAATTGTTAAACTAGTAGCCATTGGTTGGTTTCACAGCATCGACGTCCACTAACGATATCTACGAGACCTATAAAAGGAACTGCCTTTAAATGTTGCTTTTGCTTTGAACAAGCATTCCAGTAAAGTTAATACTCACTAAGTTTTAAAACAATATCAATAGAAAACATTTTAATTCGCTGGGGAAGAAAATATATTCAAATTAAAGGAACCGCTTAGACAACCCTGCCCTTAAAAATTTTATTCTGGGAGATATTCTCTTTTATCAAGCACAAAATTTAAATTTAAACTTGTTATGCAAACCTAAGCGTGGTGCGATAATAATAAAGTATAGAAGAATAAGTAAACTATCCTGTAAAATAACTTAAAGGAATTGCTGCGTCCTGTGAAAACGAAAATAAAAGGAAATATCTAAAAGAATTTATTGTGTCATACCTGTTATATTGCTTTCGTAATAAATATCCTATGCTTTATCGCAGATATATAAATAGAGTAACCAAAACTTGCGGACTCGCATAGGCGTCGGTATTACGGGTTAATATAAGAATACGAAAAATTCATAAATAAGCTTACTTGCAAATTATTCAACAAATTAGAGGCATCAGGATGTGAACTACTGTAAACTTGCATCATTGCATATGTTTCCACAGTTACTTCTTTAAACCTTGTGCGTCGACAAGAAAAAATATTCTTATACATAGAAAACGATCTCTCCACATCTAAGGAGGTTACATTTGCATGTAGAAACTGTTTTTCAAAATCACTTAAAAGTTCACTATTCTTACACTTATTATAAACGGCCTCTAAAGTATCAAAATCGGGATTTTCCTTAAAACATCTGCCAACTTTTGACTAGCGCATAATCCTGGCGTATCATTTAATGTGTGTAATTTATTTTTTACACTCTCCACTATGTCTAATGATTCCTGCAATGACAATTCAGTACATTGTAGTTTTCTGATGGCATCTAGTTATACTGTATAATTGGTACATATTGTTGTTAAATCTTCTAAAAGTTGAGGAATTTGAAATTCTCTTTGACTTTCTCTAATTGCTTTGGATTCATTCCGATTAAATCGCATTATAACTGATTGAATTTGTTGAAAATGGATCAAATAGTAAGAAGCTGCTGTTAGCTAAGTACCCCATCGCGTTAAAATTGGTTCAGGAGGTTCTGGAATACCTGGACAAAATTTACGAAATTCATTTAAACGTTTAGGAGATTTACAAAACACTGCTTTAGCACTTCCAATCATCCGATCAACGTATCCGTAATGTTGTCGAACAACTTCACCAACTAAATGCAAAGCATGCAGCACGCAGGTTATATGTATTAAGTTAGGAAATATATGTTTTAAGGATCGCCCAACACTTAACATCGTTGCTGCACTATCTGTCACAATCATCACAACTTGATCTTGGGCAATTTTAAATTTTTTCAGAGCGTTCATTATCACTTTTTAAATATTTTCCGCGGTACATTGTTGAACACGTTTGCAAGCTAACAAATATCGAGATGCTGTGTTCTCGCTAGATAAAACGCGAGCTATTACATTCACAATACTGTTTTTCTTTATATCGGTCGTCTCATCCACGGTAATCCATATTTTTTTGGAACACAAATCACGTTTACACACATTTTCTAGCATCTCTTTCATTCGCGGCAAATGATTCTGTAATTGTGTTTGTGAGGGTAATGGGTACTTTGGAACGTATTGTCGCCAAAACGTTTTTAAAAGCTGCTTTTCTCACCAACGACAACAGAAGATTACAAGAGGTAAACATAATTAATAAATGTATGAGGAATAGTGTATAAGGTATTTCAGTTCTTGCATTTCTCATATGCTTAATACCATTGACATGCCTATGGCAATCAGTTCTGTCCAATGCAGCCAAACGAACATTACATATTAAGCAAAAAACTGCACTACCGTCATATTTTAAATGAGGAAAAAGTGACACATACTTATGTACATTAGTAGCAAATCTATTACGAGGCATTGTTTTCTTAGGTATGTAAATATTAGTTCTATATGAAACGATACACTAATTATGTACTTGGCATAAATCTACAACACACAAAAAGCACCAGCTATATTTTCAAAAGCGACACGTAAGTACATAACCTTGACCGTTCGACTAATCTCTGCAACAGCTTAACCGGTACTAAAACGAAATCTCTCTCAGCGCGGTTTAACATAATTTATATTCAAGGTCGACACTACATGCCTGCTTCTCTACCGGTTTAGTTTATTTATGAATTTTTCGTATTCTTATATTAACCCGTAATACCGACGCCTATGCGAGTCCGCAAGTTTAGATTACTCTATATATAAATGTACTAAAGTTATAAGAACCTATGGAAGAATAATGTTTATAGGTTTTCCTATTTCAGTAAAATGAAATTTTATTTTTAGTCTAAATTCACGAGGAGAATTTTCAATATTATTTTGCTTAGCCATCAATATTAATATTCATCAAATTTACGTTCTATAACTAATGAACGTTTTTACAATTTTATAGAAATATTACGCGTATTTTCTTCAACAGTAATAAAAATAAATCTCTCGTGACACTCTTTATCTCATACATGTAATATGGAACGAAATTCAAATTAGGTTACAGATCTTGTTATATGAATCCAAATTATTCAAGGGTTTCCATTTATTTATAATGAGTTGGAAAATAATAGACTTAACATTATCATTATTTCAGTACCTCTAGTTTCAGAAAGGCCCACCTCAGTGGCTCCAAATGTTAAACTTTCAATGCCAATAATAGCAAATAGTTTTGAACGCTTTTTATGAAGCATGGTAAAATTACACACTGCTAATAATGCTCTTACATGAGTATTTTGATAATCCTGCCGCAAATTCTCTTCCACGTTCCCCTGCTCTATTTTAGATTATTTTATTTTTCCACACCTAAAAGACACTTTGTATTGTGTCTTACCGAAGCAATTCTAAATGTTTATGAGATGATAATGCCTCAACACCTCGTCAACGTATCTAACAATATGAAACGATGAGTAAGGATTTGTAGTGAAACCGAAAGAGATCACTTTGAGCATTAACTATAATTGTTTGCCAAATATTATTATTGACTTAGATTGCCACGCTAGCTATTTAGGCTCTAAACCGAAATTTATTTGCATCAGTACTGCCAAATATACCAAACGTAATTTCAAGTTTGAATCTCGATATAATTTAAGCAAGATTTAACTGATAGATGTGGTTGTAACAAACATAAAAATAAAAAAAAAACATGGCCCTCTCGGCCACGTTTTTTATTATTATATTGTATAACGTACGATACGTAAAGAATCACGCCAGCAGGTGTAATCTGTAACTACAGCCAATTTTTCAATGGATTTACCTTAATAAGTCAATATCAAAGCTGGTAATTATATCCTATATTTAAGAATAAACCTTAATGTTACAAAAAATATTTACGCAACGATTTAGTCAGTAACATTTGCCGGAGACACTTTCTATACGTCACGAAATTATATTAAATGGATATGAATGCAATAAAGCCGAAATCGGTATATCTGTGCCAGATATATACCTTTATCGTCATCAATTAAATTCCATACAACTACTAAAGAGTGATTTATTTTTACAGATAAGACTTAAACGGTTATTCATGCTCATAATCTGCGTAATTATATTTACTATATCTGAAGTCATTTGTATGCCAAGCTTGTGGCGTGGGGGATATAACTGAGGTCGTTTGGGAAAGGCTCGAGCTGTAGGGTGACTTATAAAGGAGCCCGAGTACGTTGAATCCACTGTACGTCGCGCCGTCTCTTGCACTATGATGTTGGTACATGTTCCGGACAGTGTCGGCCCAGGGGGCCCTACGATTCATTTAAATTTTCGATCAGAATGGGCCGCGGGCGAAATAGATTTGAGGGGGTGATTTCAGGAGTATGGGACCCTAAGGTGACAACGTAACGGTAACTGTCGCATGTGTTCGTGATTCTTCTTTTGAGATTTATTCAGTATAAAAGTTCTTCCACAGCGCAGAGATTGCTTTTAAACTTTGGTATAGATCAAAATTCTTGGATGAAGGTCGTAAGGATAGGAATCGTGTTTCGAAATATTTATCTATAGAGTTGCGTTATCTTTTTAAAATTATCGCACACACGGATATTGCAATTGTCTGGAATATCTTAGGAATGCAGAGTGCTAGAGCTTTGTTTTAAAGTTTTAGGTGTACGTACTATGGATTAACTGTTCACTATATAGAGCTATTAAAGGACGATGCCCTATTAAACGTACTTCTAAAAGTAATGAAAATATCTTTCTGAAGTTTTGGTGGATAAGATTGTTCATAAGGATCTATTTCCATTTGCATGGCACTCTTGATTAAATTGAAAATATATATGAAATCTCTTATTTTAAACAAAGTACCCTGTATACTATAGACTCTTTCCACAGCCCTCTCAACTCCATGTTAAATGATATAACATATCATGAATCCAGGATATACTGACTCTAAGAAGTTGGAAATGTTAACAGATGAAAACTTCACATGTTCATTTATATTGTTTGGCACTAGCTAAGTAAATCAGCTTTGAGATTCCTATGAGTTAGGTATATAGATTAATAGTTATAAATAGATATCAAAACATTATACAGGCTATTGTGAACATCCAGCCCAAACACGAACAAATTGAACCAGAAAAAAGTAACTTTTTTAAAGAGCAATTCCTATAACCAAAAAGTTAATGCTAATATAGCTCATGGTATTGGTGGAATCATTCCCGGCAAAACAACACAAAACGAGGAAAGGGACAACGTAAACCCGCGAACATGTTTCTGCCCACCCGGCGTCATCAGCGCGGTTCCGTACGTGCCCTTCCCTCGCTATTGTTGTTCACCTCTCGAGTATATGTTGCTATTCTCCACGAACAGCATCAAGATACATCTCCCCACGCCACCTAGCGTCGACAAACATAGTCATGCCGTCTAGAGAATGATTCCACCAATACCATGAGCTATATTACCATTCATTTTTTGTTATTGTTACTAGGCAATCTTTTCATGTGTAGCAATGCCTATTTTTTATCATTTTTGCATATTATAATCCAAAGAACGAATACAAAACGTATATTACTTCTTATACCTAAACTTACTGGTTTCCGAATTATCTGAAAAAGATCATAAAATAGATCTTTTTTCCAATAAAAGACAACTGAATTAACAAAGTAGACTTTATTAATATTTCATAGATTCCGTTTTCAATAAGCATTTCGCTTGAGATTTGTACTACTACAAGTGCATACCTTTACAGGCAATATGAGTGCTTCCGTAATAATTACTGAAGGAAGTTCTGAAGAAATTGAAGGAAAGCGGTCTACATAAAATTATACGGGCTAATTAAATCTCACTAAGTTATTAAGTAAGTGTTGATTCAAGAGTATTTTATTTATTAGAATTATTGAAAAACAAACGCAAGCTGGTTTACTCCAGAAGTACTCAGTTTTCAAATTAAAAAAGAAAATTATTTCAATTCTGCAGGATTTTGGTTTAGTCGCGAATTTTGCCAAACAGGATTGTTTTCATCATTGATTTACAATAAACTCAAAATATCTTTATTACATATCAATCACAGTCACAATCTATCATTAGTTTAAATAAATCGGGTAGGCTCTAGTTTATTATTAATTCAGTTGCTCCTTATTAGAAATCGAATCAACTGATTCTACGAATTTCCTTACATAACTCGGAAGTCAATGAATTTAGGCTTAGGAAGTAAAATGCATTCTACCTTTGTTTCTCTGAGTAGAATGTATGCAGAAATGATCAATAACAGGGGTTGCTAGTTCAAAAAAATTGCTTCTCTCTACTTGAGTATGTTCATGTTTGGAGTCGCTTCATATTTCCTACAATTTATTCTTTAAAAAGAGGTTTGCAATGACAAAAGAGCAGAGCCGAGAGAAACAAATAAAGAAGCAACTTGTCAAGGAAAAGCTTCGAAGTAAGTTAAGCCTAATTATAGATAAACCTTGACAAGACAGTGGAAAGAATAATGACAGTAATACTGCAAGGCTTGCTAATTCTAGTTGTACGTACATCTGCAATTACTGGACTCGACGAGGACTTAATACACAGACTTTATATCATTTTTCAAATCTTAGCCGGCGGTAGAATGATCATCTCCCAGAAATTTGGAGAATTTACATTTAAAATTGCGAAACTTTATATAAATAAATATAGTTGGCATTATGTTCCTTCATCTATTAACAAAATACTAATTCATGGTGCAAATATTATACGTTGTAACTCAATTTTGCCTGTTGGTCAACTTTCTGAAGATGCCCAACAAGCAGGAGATAAAAATTACCGGCAGTACAGACATCATGCTCGAAAATGAGCTGCTACAAATGAGGATTTTTTCCATTCTCTACTTTGTACTTTATGCACGTCCGTACATATCCAGGGCGAGCATTCGCTCATTAAGAAAAGTGGTGGAACTTGACGATGAAGCTGAAGAATTTATTGGAATTTTTTTTTACATTTATGTAATTGAAATCTTATATTTTCCCATATCAGTAACATGTCCATCCATTTAGCTTACACATTTCATGGTTTTTTCATATATCTCTTATGTTAATGCCGCGCTAAATAAAACATTTAGCAACAATAGTATATACTATATGAGGAGTTTTAATACCTTTACAAGATTCTTTAAACTAGAAAGTTGCAAGAAATACATCAACTCTTCTGTGAAAGCTCATATAAAAGGGTTAACTTCAATATTTGTTTGCCCTTGTTAGCTAATAAACATAGACACGTAAATTATATTTTCTAAATTTTAGCACACAATCTTACGCAAAAAACCTCCCTTGATATATATCCAAAATTTCCCAAATTTAAATCAATAAATAAGAAAGTTAGATTTTTGATAGTAGTCGGTCGACCCCATAATGCGTCGTGAATAAGCCTGTATTCTATTTTATTGTAATTTTCGAAAAAACACTGCAGATGAAAAGAAAAAATACGTACATATACATGTTATGTATATTTCAATCATGCATCTCCGATTGGCAGTCGATGTTAATATTCGCTTCGCCCAGTCGGCTATTTATTTGCGGATACGGACATATTTACTACGAACCTGGCGCGCCGTCCGAAAGGTGCAACCATATTAATGACACATATTTTTGTTTTAAGTTCTAACTCATTTCTACGATGACGAATACGGAATTAACTTTTCTCGGAAAGCTAATTCAATATTATCCCTCATATCCTTTTATGAATAGGACTTGTATCAAAGTCTCTAGCAAAAACATAATGATTACATCCTGTTTATATAAACAACGAAAAATCTACTTAGAATTCCACGAAAATAAAGCGTAAGGAAAACAATTTACAAGTGGCCAGAACAGTAGAAGGAAAAAATAAACAAAACTGAATAAGCAAGAAGAATAACAAGACATTGCTAGATTTTCAAATAAGCTTACTTTTTGTTTATCAGCCAAGCTCTCGGTGCTTTTTTAATTTAACGTCTTCATTAAGGCATGCTAAGTGAAAGTTATATAAGCTACAATTACCGAAAAATGGAATAGCCAAAATTATTTATAATAAAACAAATGCTTTAACTCAAAAAAGTATGAGATGAAGAAAGGCATCGCATATGCAAAATTTACCTCGTAGATGTTATGAAATATATATATATATATATATATATATATATATAGACATATAAACAGTCATTGATGAGCCCGTTGAATATATAATTCGGTCGCTGTGGAGCCCAAAATTACGTTGTTGAGCCCGGGGTCGGGCTCAACAACGTATCGAGGCGTATCTCAGCTTTAAATGGCTGGAAATAGTCAGTAGACCCTAAAACTTCAAATTTCGCGGGGGGCTCCATAACGTACTATCCCTATAATTAAATAGACAAAATAGTTCCGGGAAGGACCATGTAGGGGGCGCCCTGATCAAATTTTATATACGGTATATACAAATAGATCAACATGACGTTGTTGAGCCCGAAATTTGGCAACAACTGCGTTGGGTTCCATAACATACCATTGATATATAACTGTATGTTGGTAGCGGATTTATATATCGCGGTGGACTTTCTACTCTATAAGTATCATTAACCTGAATGTTATTGTTCTCGATATTTTACTATCTGTATTAATATAACTAATCGTTAGTTTACCTCCTAATAAAATTATAACACAGTTTACTGGTAAATTCAGCAAATGATTGTTTCATATAGACGCTGTAATCATAAATTAAAATACTTGTTAGGCCGAAATAGTTGATTTCTATTACCCTGGTAAGTGGAATCAGATACTGTAAACTGTTTATTTTGTGAGTTTCTTTGACCGTACAAATTTCAACAATTTAACTTCCTCAGTGATTTATATTTGAATAGTTGTGTATTATATCAAAGTTATACCTTTTTCTGCAAGGTCTATAAGATTTGCATAATTCTTGTGTTTTTTCAATTTAGATAACCTACACACCAACATATTTTTTTCCATAAGCTCTTAGTTTTATACATGTCATCTCTCTATATCGAATATAAGTGGGAACGGTAGAAAATAAATAAAACAACATGATAACTAAAGAATTACATGTGGAAGGAATGAATAATTTTTTTAAACGAGTGACGATGTGTTAGAACAAAATTATTATTGACGGTACCAAATGGGTATGTAATGTGAACGTGGATGGAGTTTGATATCTGAAAGAATTAATATTCATGTTTCTGGTGATTTGAATTGTAGGGTGAGAAACGAAAAGGCAGATGAATGGTTGGTCAACAGAAGGAGGAAAAGATAAATAGTAACTGTATAAAATTAATGGAATATTACCTTCTGAACAACCTAGAGATAAACACCTATTTCCATCATAAAGAAATCTATACGATTACTCGACAAACATCAATTACAGAAGAAGCATAGTAAGTCACAGTTTAATAAAAAAAAGGCAAGTGTGTGACGTGAAGATTAAGAGAGGACCAGAGACATTTCCCGATCACTACATGCTCATGGCAAAAATTAAAAAGCGTAAAGATAAAGAGGAATCTAAAAGAGCGAGTGAAAGTGATGAACATATAGATTGGGGAAGGAGAAAAGAGTATATAGATTCATAGAAGTACCGGAGACCACGTAGAAATGCTAGAAAAGGAAAATATAAGTATAGAGAATCTTCTGAAAGCTGCCAGAGAAACATGTGAGTTCCTAAAAACAAATTCTATAAAGCAACAAACATTATAGTTAAAGAAGTTAACAAACAAACAAAAATAAACAAAATAAGATGGAAGCAATACTTGAGTGAAAGAATAATATCAAAATATGAAAGGAAATATAGAAGGAATAAAAAACGAAATTGAAAAATATGGTTAGAAAAATCAAGGAAGCAATTTGATACGAAAGTAAAGAAAAGGATAGTAGAAAATGGCCTAAAAACACTGGAAAGCGTAACAAGCCGGAATATGTATACGAAGAGTAGGATAAGATAAATTATTACGAATGATGCGCAAACGCATGATGAAACAATGCAGAGCGGAAAACAATGCCAACAAAAATAACTACACTGCAAAAAAACAGACCAGAGTATGGGAGGTTGTCAGGAAGTAAGGATAACAACATGAAAGAGGGGGAAGTAAAGAAGGCGGTGAACTTAGCAAAAATGGGAAAATATCAAGCTATAATAGAGTGACAGCAGAAAGTTATTTGCAGCATCTAAATTAACATGGAAAGGGAGCCAATTGCCAAGGGTTAGACGAGAGTCGAGCGGTCCTAAAAAGGGTTAGAATATTTGACGACACATTTGAACTTAGGGAAATGCAAAAGACCTTACTGAGCATATTTTGCCTTTATCAATTTGTGTCAATTGTCTGAATGTGCCTGTTCAGATGATATCATGATTATGACAGGAAGTCAAAATTTTAATACATATGATAAGGTACCACATGAAATGAGAGTTAATACCCGAAAGATAAACGTAACGTTAACCACTGAAAAAGGAAAATTCAAAAAACAGTTGGGAATACTGTGAAAACTTATCATGCGATGGAATAGAACGTTGATAAGCAAATAAAAATTTCCGCGACAACTAAAATGATACTGTTTGATACTATTTGTAGGGCAATACTAACTTATAGTAGCCACAGGGATACCAATAAAAACCATGAAGAGTAAACTAGAATCTTTGGAAACAACTCTTTGGAATTACAAGAAAAGACAAAACGAAATACGGATGTAGGACTAGATATAAATTTAACATTAAGCTAAATTGTTATGGCGTATAACTTAATACCATACCATAACATCAAACATATACCATATATATATATTGAGGTGATAAAAATGAAATGTGTCGCTTGCTCTTTTTGTATAGGTTATGTAACGTCTTCCTCTGGAGAAAGGCGTGAAAAAAATTTCAGCTTTTTAATGAATGCAGTTTTTTAATATTTATTTTCTGTGTCTTTTCCCTAAAAAATATGGACTACAAATGTAACATTAGTCAATTGCTCGTATTGACTTTTTTGTGTAAGAATGGAATATCAAAATGGTTAGCGATGAATGCAATATATTCTATAATCATTAATTATAGATTGGTGGGATCATCTCTTACAAATAGATCAACAGAAAAAAAATATGGGAGGCCAATGAAAACAAAAACAGGAAAATCCAGAAAAACATGGGAGAATGTTACAACTATTACAAGACTATTCGGAATCGAGGAGTAACAGTGACGGAGACTAAATGTGCGGCACGAAATAGCGATAGGAAACAATGTGTGCTGAAGGGACTAATCATTCGTTTTGCACTGTGCAAAATTGTTCAACACATGATAAATTCAAGGAAAAACAGCAGCCAAGAAAAATAACAGCTATTAGATATTTTCCAAAAAGCAAGGTAGTCTGTTAATAGGTACTGTATCACATTAGCTGGCGCAAAATTATTCAAAGGCATTATGTGAAAATGTACGGCGGGAAATTTGGGAAAAATCGACTTCATAAAATACAACTATCAAATCTGGCTTTGTTTCAACCCATACATTTCCCATGTCCTTTCTTCAAATGATTTCGAATTGAAATTTTTAAAGTACTCCCGCTTTTTCCTCTTTTTTAGGTAACAAACTGTAACAGTAATTCACTATCTTAGTTCATTCCATATAGAAGCAAGACCAATATGTATTTCTTTCTGGTTTTCCTTATTTCACCTTTCTATATCACATAACAACAATGATACATATAAATATTCAATAATAAACGCATTGCAAGTAAATCACATTTACAGCGCAAGTCAGTTGCGCATTCCACTTGCGGACGCTGCATAAGATAGATCGTAGCTTAAAAGAAAAAAAGAAACACAGATTGGAGGTTTGGCAACGTTGCGGGGCTCCATAACGTACCTAAGATATAAACAAATATACAGTCGGGTTCCAAATAATACCGTTGTTATATCTGGGTTCCATAAGGACATGTTCATACCTAACTTTTTAATTTATAGGAATTTTTACCCCTCTCTTGGTGCGCTGGCTTATATCAAATAGAATTAAAGAGGGAGCTGAGGTATACTCTTCTATCTCATCGTTTAAGGCCGGGATCATCAGCGACCCGACAATATATCGGGCTCATTAACGTACTGTTTACAAGTATATATATATATATATATAATATATATATATATATTTCATAAATTTCATAAATATATATATATATATATATATATATATATATTTATTTATATATTAATAAGATAATCAATTCTACGTTTATTTTAAAGTTTTTCACTTACAAAAATGAGATTTATCTATTAAAATTACTTACAGTTAATGTTGTGATGGGTGTTTGATGTGTGTGTGTATAAAATCCTTATGGTTCCTCTTTTCCCCTTCCCAGCAATATTGATAACCGGTATCCTCTTGTTTTAGACCTCTTTTTATCGTCTTCTTGAATGAAATTTCGTTGGATTACTTCTTAAAATTTCTTGATTGATGTAATTCTCTTGATAATTGTTCGTGGTCGTTTACACTTTACTTTAACAGCTTTTCAATACTTTTGAATTAATAATTCTGACGAGATTTAATTTTTATAATACGATTTCTAAATACATCAGTCAAAGAGATATTTGTTTTTGTCAGAATGTTTTCGTTGCTAACTTCTGTTTTTTTTTGGTCGTCCCTAGCATTGCCAATCTAACGACTTGATATTTAATTTTGATGTTTTGAAGATCGAACTCGGTGTCGCAGGTGGCATAAGGGATTTTGACGGTTATTTCCAAATACAGTGTGTTTTTTGTGTGAGCACGTGTCATTTTTACAAATAATGTTTTCAAAATGTAAATAACTTAAAATAACCTGGAATTTTGATTCTCCCCTGTAACATATCATTAACGGAGTCTTTCTTTCTCGAATATTAATTGAAAATAATTCAAGTTCCGCATAAAACTCTATTAAAATCTAATATCAGCGAATTTTGATATAGTATTAATTAGAATGAATTTAGTAACACATAAACAAACTTTCTACCCGTAGGTGTAGAGGTTATCCTGTCCTACGTCTCATTCACTACCCTCCTTAAATTCTTCCTATTACTCGATAGTGCAACTGCTTGTTTCCATGTCGATCCCTTTTCCTTCAGTATCTCCGCCATTTCACTGTCCCAAGTTGTTCTAGGCCTCCCTCTTCGCCTGTTTCCTATCTTCATCGCTTTCCAAACCATTTTCACCTATCTGTCCTCGTCCAGTCTGTTCAGATGTCCCCACCATCCCAATTAAGCCCTTTTTAAAATGTCATTAGCACTTTCAACATTTAGGCATTCTCCAATTATGTCATTCCGTATTTTATCCATCAAAGTTACCCCTGCCACTCTCCGTAAATATTTCATTTCTATTAGTTGCAATCTTTTTTTTAGCTTTTTTGTTAATACCCATGTTTCGCATCCATTCGGCAATGTTGGTGAGTATACTGTTTTATATATCGATAGTTTAGTTTGAGTACTTATCTCTTTTCTATTCAAGAATCCGTTTTTGATGGCATTGAAAACTCTTGTAGTTGCTGCTACTCTGTTGTCTATTTCTTCCTCTATTTTCCCAGTTCTTTGTAACACCCCCCATGTATTTAACACTATCTTCTTGTTTTATATCTTCCTCATGTATTGTTATCTTTACCTTTTTTCCTTCGACAAATGCCACCAGCACACTATTTTTGTTTGCATTTACTTTCATTCCTTTCCGTTCTAAAGCTTGTACCCATACGTTTACGTTATTTTGTTGCTATCAATACATCATCTGCAAACACACACTCACTCATCATTATGTTCTTCATCCTACTGTATCCTACATCGATCTTCTAAAACACTTAAAAAACAATAATAATCTGATAATTGGTACACCCGATGTATATCTTAACTAAATCTAATAGAATTGCAAATTATTCCTAGCTTTATATGTTGTCACACTCCTTCCCTTGAAATTGTGGAGTTAAAACACCAAGGAGTATGGCGGTCGTTAGGAATTAACATGTGGTTAAAACTGTCGGGATCACGACCAGAGTTTTAGAAAAAATGTAACTCTTAAATTTCACCCATATTTCATTTTTATTTTTAAAGCTTCATCACTGGCATAAATGAGTTAAAGTAGATGGTCGTGAACATAAAAATTTAACGATGTACATGTTAGGAGCTCTGACTAATGAATCTGATTCATCAGAATAACAGATCAATTACATTTTCTTTTACAAGAATATTGTGATTGAAATTTATTTTATATGCATTTGCATTTGCCTTTGCATTAGTTAAATCTAACGGAAGACGGAAATAATTAATTTACAAAGAATGAAAGGTAAGTTGAAGATTAATTTCGTTTAATAGTGGATTGTGTTTCTCAGCAATGTTTAATTTGATTTTAAAAAGATTTATGGAAGTAGAAAATCTTTTAATAATAATAATAATAAGCATTTATTGTCAAGAAGACCGCATTACATCAGCGCTCTTCTTGCGACCTAACAGAATAATAAAATAATAAAAAGAACAAAAATTTAGGAGAAAAAAAAGGAAAATAATACTAACAAAAAATCTAACAATTAAATAATAAGTGCAAACTAAATAGTACACAACATTTGAAATTGTATGTATATGCATATTATATATAGGAAAACAGGTATAGTATACTGTTACGATTGTTGCCTTTCCAGGGAAATTATCTTCAGCCTATGCCTCAATGCTTTGCCCGATATCGGCTTATCCCTTGTCCTGAGTACGGTGACCATTGACGAATTCCAGGATAATGCACACCGGTATGAGAAGTCTCGTTTAAAAATATCTAGGCGATGTCTCGGAATACTTATTAATTGTCGATATCGAAGATGCACATTATGTTCTTCATATCTAAACTTGATTTTATCGTAAAGATAAGTAGGTGTTCTTTTATAAATAATACTCCAGTAGAAGAGACAAGAAGCAAGCAGCCTGGTGTAGTGCATATTTAGAGTGTTAGTTTCGACTAGCTTTTGAGACGCCTCGCCTACCACGTAGGCCATATATAAATCTAGTGCAAGAATTCTGCACCTTTTGTATTCTCAGTTCATCATGCTTAGTCAGGCAAGAGGAGTAAATACAGCTACCATAACTGAAGTGTGAGAAGACCAGAGACCTACTTAACATGGATCTAGTTTCTCGATCCAATGTATGTTTGTGTATATAGATAGATTTTAGGGCAATTATGGATTTTTGGATTAGCAAGGAGGTGTTTTGATGGAAGCGTAATACCGAGTCAATATGCATTCCGAGGATTTTGACACAATCGGTAGGAGTCAGGGATTTATTTTTCACCACAATATTTAATGCTGACTTAACGTAGCTCTGAGCTTTTCTAGGTCCAAAAATGATCAGTTGCGACTTGGTAGGGTTAACTTGTAGATTCAGTCGATCAGAGAAGTCAAAGAAACTGCGAAGATCATCATTAATACGCGCTTGGGCTTGGACGATATCAGACGCGGGGAATGAATAATAAATTTGTGTGTCGTCAGCGTATAGGTGATAATTGCAGAATTGGAGAATCCGGGGCATATAAGAGGTATACAAGGAATATAAGAGCGGGCTTAGAGCTTCGATGCTGTTAGAGCGCTTACCATCAAGGACAACACATTGTTGTCAATGTGTTAGGTACGATTCTAAGAGAGCGACAGAAGAATCACTTGCCTCTACCGATTTTAATATAGACAATAACGTAGGATGATGAACGGTATCGAATGCTCTACTGTAGTCGAGAAGAGCAAGAGCAGTAACGTTTTCATTGTCAGTTGCACGAACAATATCGTCAACGACAGTAGCAATTGCTGTAGTACAGCTATAAGACGGGGGAAATCCAGACTGAAATTTTGGTAAGATATCCGTACGATTAACATATGCACGCAGCTGTTGTTCCAGTAGCTTTTCGAACAATTTACCCAAAGATGGTAGTAAACTTGTGAGTCTAAGATCTTTCATTGTTGTTACATTCTGAGTTTTAGTTATCGGAATAATTAGTGATGACTTCCACACATCAGGGTATACTGATAAGTGAATGCAAGCATTAAAAATGTGAACAAGGTAGTCTAGAAGTAACGGTACACAGAGGCGAAGCATTCTAAGGTCTATACCATCAATACCACAGGATTGACTGTTGAGTTTACCTAGCAGGTACAGAACCTCACTGTCCGAGATGTCATGAAAGTGAAAGACGTTCAAAGGTTGGTCTCTCAGGCAAGGCATAGGTGTAGCATTAACAGGGGGGATAATAGGAGGTGTTGAAAAGTGTTGATTTAGAGAATTTAGGTCTTTGATACCTTCAGGTAGACAACTGCAATTCTTGTTATTAGTATTAAGTTTACGTAGTTCTTGCCATAGTAACTTTCCATTGTTTTTGTGTAACTGGCATTGGTATTTAAAGTAAGCGGCTTTCTCCCGTTTCACAACTTGATTCGTCTCATTCCTCATGTCCTTGTAGAACTGATGGTGAATTCGATATTTTGTGCGCTTATACCGCTTAAAAGCATCGTCACGGATTTTCATCATCTTCTTAATGGTATGAGTTATCCAAGGAGCTGGAGGTTTAGATGTATGTACTTCTTTTACTGGAGCTAGCTTATTAAATAAGTCTAAGATAGCATTTAAGAAATTTACTTTTAACTTGATATCTTGCAAATCGTAGATAAAATGCCAGGGAATTTTATAAAGTTCCATAGCAAACTCAGGGTAGGAGAAGAGCGGGCAGAAAATTTACGAATAGCTGGCTTACTTTTTTTAAGATTAAGTATACAATGAATAGTAAGATGATCAGATAAGTTATTGGGAGAGGTTTTCACTTTGCGGACGGGTACATTTTCACTTGCAATAATTAAGTCCAATAGAGATGAGGTCACATTGTTAATACGTGTAGCGTTGTGTATTAACTGCTTACAGTTGGTCATATAAAGGAGATCTAATAAATGTAGAGCTTTGTTATCGCTAGTATCAAAGAGGTTTATATTAAAATCTCCAACTGAAAGTGTAAAGTTGTTTGAAATAATACTGGAGGTAAGAAGGTCCTCAAACTCGTCCAGAAATAGTTTATAGTTACTTTTAGGTGGGCGATAATATACATCCAATCCAATGCAGGAACCATTCAAAAATAACTTGAGACAAAGAAATTCTATGTACTCAGTAGTGGCTGAGATAACAGCAGCTATGGGTAGATAATTTTTACAATAAAATGCTACTCCGCTACTATTAGTATATCCAGGTATATTAAATAGTGAGGAAGGTAACAAATGTGAAAGCCAGGTTTCAGTAAGCCCCATAAGCGGTGGCAATTAAATCATTTGGTGAAAAGGACTGGTAGTTTATAATGAGTCCTACATGTTTAAAGACGCAGAAATAAAGTATTATAATTACAAACATTTTGGTGCGATAGTTTATATATTAATATAGTAATATGCAATAAAATGGTTAATTACATTCTATCGTTTTGTCTTTATCTAATTTGTAAATGAAGTTAACCCATTAATAAAAGATATTAAAGTAGTCAATAGTATTTATTTTATTTGATAGAAATAACTGACACCAACTCTAGAGAAAGTCGTTGCCATTCTCTAAAATATTTCATAGTATTTAAAAATCAGCGAAGTCAAGTTATACTTGTGATTGATCAATTCTAACCAAAAGCTTCGCGCTGGGTCTGATTGGAATATAAAGTTGAACCACCCGCTAAATATGGTACAGGAATATGTGTCTCTTAACACAATAACGTTTTTGAATTATCGTGATAATAGATATCCATATAAACACTAGTCTCGCTAAGAACATTATATCGGTACTTAGAGGAACCCAAAACGGCGAAGGCATAAGTTCTCGTTAAATTATCTTAGTGTGCAAAAATCATGTCCAAAAATACATCTAAGGTTATAAATTCTCGGTAATATTACCCTACAATATAACACCGAAAACATAAAAGTCCCTTATAAAAATGCATTGAAGGTTATACATCCTGGGGAGAATTACCTTGCCATATAAAATTCTCAGGAGAAACTAACTATTAGAATGTAATACTAAATATTGCTTTGGTAATATTCTATTAGAAAAGAAATACCACTATTGAAATCCCTATAAAGTGCAAAAATTACTAGAAAATTACTTAATAAAGTAGAATTTCAAATACAAAGTGAATATTTTAGAAATGGTAGGCAATTTTAAACTGATATGTGATAATTTTCATAGTATACTTTAAAATTTTCCATTTGTGTAAATTTACACAAAAAATAGGAGATAACAAAGTTGGTGTATAACTTCCCAAGAGGTTGTTGTAAGGTAGATATTTTTATTGGGATTATTACCGAGAATCTCTGAATACGCATAAAGCAATATTTACTCTACTTGACTCTTTCTCAATTAATCAATATTTTTAGCTTATTTTGCAACTGTTTTCTTCATTTTTATTGATTTATAGGAGCGCCTTGAACTTCGAAAATTAATGGAACCTTATCGAATTTTGAAATGTTGAATGAGATATATGCGTGCTCTAAACTAAGAACATACTACAAGAAGATTTATCCTCACAAAGTATTGATGTAAAGTCAACAAGAGACCGCAACAGAGGCTGATAAATTGAAATGAATTATTACTGCAGGTAATCATCATCAATTTCACGTTGGCATTACAGCGGTAGTAAGATTTAATTAAAAAACTTTCTCTCATTGTCTGTGAGATCTGCAAAATGAAGGCGACACTCTAACTCTGGACGGAGAATTGAAACAAATAACCGTGATGCGTCGTTTAATAAAGCGGTGAGTAATCTGTCAAGGATTTTGCTACTTGACCTGACTTTGACGTCACGGATGATTGTTCTTCACGTGACAGAGGGTGCTCATGTCTCTTTCACATCGTAGTTTAAATCCACCCTTCGTTTAATATGATACAAACAAAACATTTGATATCGCACTACGTGGAATACGAAACAACAGAAAGGAATTACCAACCGTAAATCATATATTGAAATGACGGGACTGTTTTCTTAAATATATCCTTTTGGAATTCCCTTATAAAATTCTTCATATGCTCTTTTAAATACAAGAGGAATATTGACTATAATAAAAAAGAAATATTGCCATAGTAATATAGATGATGTACATATCTATACACATAGTTTCATGTCTCATTTGAAGGTCGAAATATTGTTTTGTATTCAAGCAAATACGCCTATATACATATGTATGTAGCTGAACAAATTAAAACGATGCCATTGTGAATTGAGTTAGTTGTATTATCTTTATAATATCGACTTATTTGCAGTTTCAAATGCTAAGTTTGGTATTAGCCCTTATTTTTTTAACAATTTTATAAATAACTCAACCAGATGTACTTGTAAAATGTACCAATAATAAATATTAAGTCGCAAAGCATTCTAAACATACGTCTAACAAGTTATAATAGTAAATAGTTATAATAATAAATAAGTTAATTTTGATGTACGGTAAAATTGCATGGTTTCCTTTTTGGCAATCATAGAATACACATAGTTATTTTGTGCAAAGCAAACTAATTGAGTTAGACTATAGTAAAATTTCGATTTACATGGTGTTTCCTATTGATTGCTATTTTTTTAAGCAATTAAAGTATTGTTACAGTAATGTACAAGACAAGGTTATAAAAATAAATTAGAAAAATTTGTAGTGAAGAACCACCAGCGCTGCTTCACCACTTCAATTGCATGTAATAAAAATGTAAAGAATCTCAAACAACTGAACACTTTATCAAGGTATTCGGGCACAGTAAAACGACAGGGGTATTTCGCTTTACCGAGTTTAAATTTAATTAAAACGCTATGAAACAAAATTCGGATGATATATATATATATATTGTCACAACATTCCGAAATTGTAAAATTGTCCCTATTGAATAAATAACAGGAAGCTAAAATTTTCTGATGAAATAATGGACCATATAAATTGATTGATTGATTAATTTCTACCCAAGCAGGGTTAGCCTTTGCATCCTTAACACTGAGGCTTAGTAGCCTATTGTATTATTCCTGCTTCGGTTTCGTTTTACTTGAACAGGTTAGTTCCCTCTATCAGGTTCAAGAGCTGACGTAGTAAATCTTTCTCCATCGGTAGATCAATTGCGCTTTACATAGCGAACCTGCGTTGAGCTAGCGCTGCACATTCGAAAATAATATGAGGAGCTGTTTCCTCCTCCTCATTGCAAAGTCTACATAAAGGTTCATCTTTGTAGATCCCCATCTTATGCAAGTGGCCTCTCAAACAGCCATATCCTGTCAGTAGACATGTTGCTGCCCTAAGCTGTATCTTACTTAATTCAAGCAGGTCAGCAGTCAGATGTTGCGACGATCTTCTCATCATCCGTTTGCTGTGCTTTTGTCCAGCTACATGGTTCCAATTTAATTAGTGTTGTGTTACGATCCACTCATTGATTGCACCACGCACTGCACTCTTGGTAATACCTAGACCCCGCTCAAGGCCTATATAATTAATTTTTGAGCCTTCCCTTGCTAGCTGGCCTGCAATTTCATTGTCCGCTATACTCCTGTGTCCTGGCACCCACACTAGTGTGACCTTGTTGTGTTTAGACAGAACCATTCGGTTTTGCAGGCACTTCCATACTAGTTTGGAGGCTATATGATAAGATGCTAATGCCTTTAAGGCTGCCTGACCGTCAGAGAGAATGCAAACCGCCCCACCGACGCAAACTCTCCCATACACAGGTTTGTATAGCATATATTTCTGTTTGAAATACCGTGGTGTACCGCCCGAGTGATGCACATACTTTGTATCCCTGGTTTTGCTCATAAACAGCAACGCCAGAATTAGTGCCCGTTTTTGACCCATCTGTGTACCAGATTAGGGTTTCCGGTTTTCTTCCCTCTCCATCACTCCATTCTTCCCAATTCAAGAAAACTTTGGAAGGTTTGTCGTAAGAGATCCTAAAGATTGTTGCGTCGCTACCCGTATCAAAGATAGGGTTTGTTACTACTGTTTCTATTCTAGTGTGCCCGGACCCACTGTGGGTTCTCCAGTCACTAGTGTTTTTCAGTCTGTATGCTCCCATTCTGGCTTCTCCCTTGATATAGATCTCAAGAGGAGGTAGGTTCGCCTTTCACCATGTCCCACAATAGAGAGGGTAGTACCCCTCCCTGTGGGCATCCTCTGGCGATAGACACCTGCATCGTCTCATCTGCCAACGCTGCCTCTACTTGTCTGCCATGGAGCATGGCTCAAAAGTATTTCCATACGTACAAGTTGATCCATAGTACTTTCTCATTTTTAACAGATCATCTATATATTATTACCTTTTTAGTGTTCCCTTCTATAAATAAATCAATATAATATGGTTTCATATGTCTATTTCTAAAAAATTTTGAGATGTTTATAATTTTGCTCTCCATCGCCTAATTTAGATATACAATAGACCTCGCTTATTGTAATCACGGTTAATGTTATCAATCTGTTATTGTCTCGAAGTATGGAACGGTTATATACGAGTGTATACAGAATTACACGTTTATTATGATCAAGACTTCGGTTAATGTTATCAATATTCTCACAAATTGTTAGCATTTTTAAATACTTTCCGGCCCTAATCTGTAAACGGTCACGAGGATTAGGGCCTTCGATTTGTATCCGCACGTGTTTGCAGTAAAATCTTTAAATTAGTATTAATCATTAATATATTTTGGCTTCCGTCGGCGAATTATGAAAATCTATAATTTTCCTTGGAATTTCCGATGTAATTAATTACTGAAAAAATGTCCACGGTAGGGAATCGAACCTGACATCTCCTGCTTGCCAGAAGGACGTGCTAACCACTTCACCGCGAGAACCTATGCGAGGAACGTTCACTCTTTAATATCGAAGTGAGGTTCCAGTGGATGAAAATTGGCGCAAAAATCCAACTACTGGGTCAATAACAGAAGACGTTTCGGTCATAGAAGAAGTAAATATGGAAGAGGAAGTTGGAGAAATTCAGTGTCCTATAGCGAGTGAAGTGTGAGAGGCATTTCGTGTTTTGCGACGTGGGGTTCCGTGTAATCGACAAACTTCCAGCGGCAATATTCTTATGAACGTTTTATTAACGAACTTCTCATAGAAGAACCTCGGCAAACAACAATGAAAGATTATTTTCAAAAAATGCTTTCGTTCATTAAATTATCTAATGTATTTTCTTTGTGAAGATAATTATGTATTTACAGTTGTTATATTACATAATAGTGACCATATATGTACATAATTAAATCTGTATTTTAAATCTTTTATTCACATTTCTACTTGTAACGATTACAGCGCAATAACTCCCACAGACGACACATACAATTTTCTTGTGCGCTGATGCTCCCTAGATACTTTCTATACAAAAAACAACACACAGTGCACAGCACATACGTAGATATGGTGGAAAGTAATGTACCAGCAACTCCGCATGCATTACAATATGGTTAGATTATCATAACAACAGTAAACAAAACATACTGACATTGATGTTCTTAGCAATAATAATAATATATTTATTTGGAGTACTAAAACAAATACACTAAAACGTCACAATATATAGATAAATAAATAAAAAAGCAAATATAAAATTGTGTATAACAGTAGGCAAGAACATTTTAGACAGACACATCATTTATATTCTCATCACAGCTATGAAAATTATTATTTTATATCTTTCTCTTGGTAGACCTTGAAATTCCATGTGCAACTTGTTGAATAATTTAGGACCCCAAAAGTCCACATAGTGTTTTGTCCTGGCAAGATGATGGTATGGCATTTACAGATCCACTCACTTACGTGTAGAACACCCGTGATGTTGATCAACATTATCGTACACATACAGTAAAACAGTAAGTATGTATATGCCAGGCAATGTCAATATATTCTGCTCCGTAAAGTATTGTTTACAGCTGTCCCTCTGCTTCAGGTGACACAGAGCTCGAATAGCTCTTTTTTTTGTAAACGGAAGATTCTTCCAAAACCCGGGAAATTAGCCCAGAAGATGATGCCATACGATACGATAGAGTGGAAACAGCTAAATTAAGATATCTTTGCTGTTTCATGCGTTGTCACACTCTTGAGTCTTCTTATACTGTAAACTGTGGACGTCAAACGTTTACATACAACAGCAGTATGTTCTTTCCAGGTAAGATTACTATCGATGCGTAACCCTAAAAATTTTACTTCCGATGTGACATAATCTCTTCTTGTACTAAACACAACACTTTCAGTCTTACTACTGTTTTGCTTTAGACTATTTCTGGCAAGCCAGTCTTGAGCACTTTGCGTTGCCTTTGCTGATTTTCTGCATAATTCTTTCGTATCCTTGTCCTTAACTAACATAGAGGTATCGTCAGCATAAAGACCGATTTCTTCATCAATATTAAAAGGCATGTCGTTGACGTATATTAAGAAGAGTAACGGATCCAGTACAGAGCCTTGTGGTATTCTATATTTAATGCTCGGAAGATCCGATTTGCAATCTTGCCACAGCATGTATTGCCTCCTTCCAGATAAATAGGATTCGAGCAGCTGTACTTGCAATCCTCGTATACCATAGAAATGCAACTTGCTTAGAAGAATCGTATAGGTAGCTGTGTCAAATACCTTGCTCAAATCTAACAACGTTTTTGATGTTCTTTGACTATTGATTAAAGGTTTCGAGCCTAAATATAGTACAGTATAGGTGTAATCTAGGTATTAGGAAAGAGTGAAAGAAATGATGTGCTAGTAGGATGAATAAGTTGGGCTACCCTGACTGACCATGTCCATGACCGAAACATTTGTCAAATTAAAATTAGGATTTGGTACTACTAGAAACATTCACTTTATTGACAGAAAAAAATAACAATTATAATGCTAGTGCATTTTTCTAACGAAGAAGAACAAGGGAAACAATATTTTAATAAAACTTTATACGGGCTAACAATAAGTGATGTAAACGTACATATGTCAGCATCAATTTAAAATCAAAGTAAAGAATTAAAAAACAAAGATACCTAACACAATTGAAATACACTAAGAACAAATTTAATAGGTAATGTTCCATGTAATTTTTGATGCAATAATTAATTGCTATGTACTTATTTATTGATCTACAGTGAACGAAATTTTTGCTTTCTACTGTTTACACAGTAAGCGTAATTTTATAATTCCAACAGGTTGGGACACCTGCATGCTTTTGCGGGCAGTAAGCTCATAGTAGTGAAACAAAACTTAGTTTCTTCCGGACGTGCAGATGGTAGCACATGCATAAATTTAAATCATCCACGCACCTGTTTTGCTATTCCCAATGAGCGTTTTCCGTTTCGACATTTCCCGGTTTTCAGGTGTTCTAACGAATAATTACAAAAAAAATGTACACAAAATTAGAGAAGGCTTATTAAATCAGTGTAGAATAATTTAATGATTTTAAATCAGCGGAAAACTTTCAACAAATAATCGTACGTGCGTCATAAGAACATGCTATAACTTTAGTTACACGCTTCGAAGGTTTTCATATGTATGTCTTATATTAAAAAGTAAAACAGCGGAGTTCTTGACAAACTTATAAAAATACCTTTTTCGCAGCAACAAATCAAAGGAAGTCTAACAGAAGCTAGCTGCAGTTAAGGTTTGCGTTTTCAGGAAAATATTTATCTTTATTTTCAACTATTCATACACTAAATTAAACAGCAATCGTAAGCAAATAAATGGAAATTATGCCGCTGTAATTAAAGGTGTTCGAAGCCTTCTAATTAAAAAATATGCCCGAGATTTATAAGAGTATATATTTATTTAAGTAAAGCATGTACCCTTTGGTATTTCAAAATTACATGTGAAATTATGACTTGATATCTACGTAACTGAAAAGCTTGCCTGCAGCTTGACTTGTATATGTGATTTGATGAATCACTGACGTGATTCTACGCATTTACTGCATACTCAGTAGTAATAAGAAACATTGAATGATAGCCCAAAAGGTATATGAGTATGGCATATGCGTCACAATATGTACAAATATATGTTAATTTACAATTCCTTCAGTGCCAGGCACCAACAATAGTGATAGCATGACGTAACAGTCTGAGATTTTTATTCCAAATGAATTTCCACATTTTGAACACACATAAGTGAAAGCAAACTGAGACTACTAAGAACTAGCATAATTATGCTAGTTTATTTCTGAAGAAATTAAAATAAATAAAAATTAAATTAAAAGTGATTTCAATGAATTACAGTTTTCGTCTACCCACTTACCCGTGGAGACGATATTCGTTTCAATAAAGAGCAAACTAAGTTGGTCTCATTATTAAAGTTTTTCTCACTGGTTTGTTTGGACATAGAAGTATAACAATTTATAAACCCCTAATAGGCGATGCACCATATATAATTTATGAAAAGCTCTTTGCAAAAATGAGCTAAATTCAACAATGAACGAGTGCACTGCAAATTCCAGTTTTACATACGTAAAAGGGTTTTCTTGGTCGAATTTCATGTTTGTTTCAGAAACTATTCCATCAATGAAATACATCTTTACTACTATTTAGTAAATAATCTACTAAATAATAGTAATCTACTAAATGTAGGTTTTGAATTACTCCCACAGGTCAAAGATGATCGGTAGTGTTTGTTGGGTGTCCCAACTTCTTCAGGAGAAGGGCAGCATATGGCTGTTTACCAAGTAGAGGAGAAATGGAGTATAACCGAAAACATTCAGGCACTTTGCGATAACAAGACAACAAGCAACACAGGTCGAGTAAATGGTACCTGAACAAATCTATCAAAATAGTTAAATCGTGACTTGCTGTACCCTCCCTGCCATCATCACATTTTTAGGTAAGTTTTGAGGAGCTATTTCGGCTCATTGATGCAACGTCTGGTCCAAACGTCAAGGGATTTAGAAATAACCTAGACAAGAACGTTTACATAACTGGCAGCAAGGAAGTGCCCGATGATGTCCACTCTACCATTCTTGAATTTCTTGAACATCACCTTTCTTCACAGAAACAACCACGAGATGATTACTAAGAACTCTTGGAATTAATGATGATATTTCTTGGCGTCATTCCGATGACAAAGATAATTTATGCCTTCAAGATACCCCTATTGCAAGATCAATTTCAATCATAGAGAGAAAAACATTTTAAGAAGGATATATGTTTTTCTTGCTTTAGTGTACGCTCGAACCTGGTTTCTGCTATCAGAAAAAAACTCTAATCATGTCAACTGATAAATTATCGAGATATTGGTTCAGAAATTAGTAAGGCTCCTGCGAACATTTTTCAGTCATATCTGGCACTTAGTTCTCAAAGCGGTGGCTGTATCCCTATTTGATGACAATGTTCCAACAGTAGTTAAGATCAATATTGCTCAAATTGTGCTGGAAGCAGGCAAAAGTGAAGAAGAGGAAGAAGAAATAAATCATCTGAAGATGTACATTCTGCACCAAAATGATTTTTCTTCATTTAGAAGCATCAGGTTTTCGTCTTTTATAACTCCTAGTACAAAAACTTTCTTCACGGGATTTACCGATATCAACAAAGACCCTTCAAGATGGGAGGATAATCTTGGGTACAGAAATGGAATTGAAAAACCGGAGAATGCAGTTGCTGCGAATGACGTTGCAGAAAGAAGTGTGAAACTCATTCAGCATTACAATAACATTCTCACAATAAATGAATCCGAGAAACAATTTGTTTTACAGATCGTTACCGAAGACCCAGCTGGTACTAAATTCTCTCTTAGGAACAGATAATGTTCAATGTTCGTTCATTTATATTACGTTTTGATGACTTTTGGGAAATTGAATCCAGAATGTTTTTAAACAATTGGCGGGTTGCCTGGGTGCATCCACATAAACTTCTCTAAGACAAAAGGAAGTGGTTGAGATAGAGAAGAGTATATCGCCTTTGAGCGGAATTAATTGCATACACTACGGTCCAATTTTAAGGCGTTTGAGGACAGCAAAATGTTAACTTTCGGAAAATTACATATAACTAAGGGCCATCCTAGTGTACACTATATTTTCTTTACATCACTATAAATTGTTATACCAATTATTGGAAGCTACTTAAAATAAAAAATGTGCCTGTGGTTTGCTTGTATCAAGCAAATCTTGTTTGCACTTAATCATAATCGATCCATGAAAATATTTTTGGTGATAATATAAAATGGAAGCTAATTCCATCCCTGGACAATTTAAAGGAAGTTTTCAAATAAAAAAATATTCTGGGGCGAGTTCTCCATAGCTTCGTATTTAACTTACTATTTTTAGGTATAGGAAAATTTTTATATAGAAAGTTTTTAGAAAAGCTTCTCTATCAGATTCTGGAAAAATATGCTGAGTGTTCCATTTAAAAAATTGAAATAACATGAATCGAAAATGGCAACGATTTCGATGGTCATTTTGCAGAATCTTGAGATAAAAAATTTGATGCATTGCCGAACACTCCAGAAATACTCAATCGAATAGAATTTGAATCGCTGCTCTCTCGTGTAAGGTGTTTAAGATATTGGGTGCTAAAGAAACAACAGTATTTTGCAAGAATCTCACTCAATTATTTCAAAAACTACCTAAGTAGCTACTTGAGCGTGGAGAATGTTGAAGAAAGATAACAGAAATTAACGAGAAGCATCCAGTATCAAACTTGTATCTTGGACAGCGGAAGCTGAGCGCGCCATTTATGATACTTGAGTATAATCCTATGTTGCGCAGAACTTACCTCTGATTAATTCTTATTTATAAACTTTTTCTGTGAATTGCTTAGGAAATTAGTTATCTTCCACCCACGCACTAGGTGTCTTATCGGCTGAAAGTCTTGAAATTCAAAAGGAATAAGACCTGGTCCCTGTTAATCCGGAGTTAGATGATAAGTTAAATCAATAGCAAGTTTCCAGCTTAGACATGTATGGTTCTGCTTTCACAATATCCAGAAGTATCTTAGCTTATTTCAAGGATATGAAGCTTATGAAAATTTCCATTATGTAAATTGAATTGAATATTTGCCAGGGAACTGGGAACATTCTAAGGTGATTGAAAAAATCAACCCACTCATCCAGGCAGAACGATAATTGATGAAAATACGTATACAATAAAAAGGAAATTCGACTACATTTTGAAAATGTAAGGTGATCTCTATACTTTCCTGAATTGGAGAAAATCTACTTGTGGTTATTGCACTATCTGAAATCGTATGTTTCCTTATTTAAGCTTCCCATTCAGAAAGTGTAGACTAATGCACAGTATCAAAGAATGCAAACGAGACCACAACATACCTGGAAAAGGAACACACGACGGTGGCAGAGTTGTGTATTGATCCCTTGGTGCAGGACACACCCTTTTCAACCGCCTTCAATACGTCACGCCTCTAAATGCACTGCTCCGCCTCCGGAGCTTCGATCGTCTCCAAAAGTTCATTCAAAGGTCACCGAAGTCAGTACTATACACTAACAAAAGAACAATTGCGTATCCAGCTTACCTGGATAGAATGCGTCTGTCAAGAATAAAATTATACTTTCGTGGTTTCTAAGAATATTAATCAATGTCTGGAGTATATTTAACAATACGTCTGCAACATCAAACTGCTGACTGCTACAAGCAAAGTAGCTGGGGACTATTAGTAGAGAATAAGAAAGCAAAATTGCATAGCTGGCTTTAAAACGATATTGACTGAGTAAAATATTTTGATAATATTTGTCGTTCATTTTAAATGTAACATTATCTATGCGCATTTCCAAATGTGACGTTAAAAACTATACACTGGATACGAAAAACCAGACTTTTCTAAATAAATCCTATTTAACAAAATTTAAATAGCTTTTAAATTGTACAATATAAGTGGGAATATTTCTCAAGTATTAAGGTGATATCTGGTAGAGTGGCAAGAGACATTGAATTCAGAATGGAATATGTGAATGCCGTTTAAAGTGAACAGAGCCAGAGGAGGGAAGAGAGAATGATTACATATAGGTACGTAATCATTATTCAAGTAAGAAATTAATTATCTAACAAATAGGAGTAATAAATTACTACAGTAACTAAAATCGAATGCAAAAAGAAAGAATTCCAATACCTTCTTATTTGACTGGTCCAGTACTTGTTTCATATTTAGTTTGCTAGCTTCTTCTTTCATTTTCAATAGAATTAATTGTTACTTTTCTCAATTAACAAAGCTTACATTTATAAATAAAAATTGCTCAACCTCAACACAATTTTTTACTTGTTTTATTTACATCGGGAATACTGCAGCGTTAAAGTATATAAAATGATTTTTCTTAAAACGATGTTCAAACATGGCACATCATTTTCTTTTCGTGAATTTACTCCTACATAAATATGGTACAATGAAATTTATTCTCACACTCAAAGAATGCATAGTACTCCTACCAGGTACTAGAAATACCATATTCTTTAATATAGTTTATTATGCCTTTCATTATTTAGGAACGGTCAGTAATTTTTTCTCTAGAATTTTGCCAAAAACTCAACATTAAAATAGTACACAGGGTGTTTCATTATATTTGTTACAAACTGCTTTTTAACAAAAATATGTTAAACGAATTTAACGCAATATTACGCACATCTCATTAGCAATTCAGAACTACGTTAGCACGTGTGTATTAGGTCCTCTTATGCCTAATCTAGGTACCAAAAATAACATCTGTTTAATGGCCACTTCCGGAGAAGTAACGATTTCTGTAAATGTCGATTTTTCAAAGAAAACTTAATAACTCTGAAACTTAGTTTTAGGACAATAGTACTCTATTATATCTTGCCTCAGAATTTAAATAGGTTCAAAAAATGCAATAATATACCGGGTGTCTCGGATTTAGTTACATAGCCAATATGATGGTTATTTGAATAGATAGAAGATTATCTTTTGGAAAGAAATTCTAAGGTAGGAAAGCCGCTTCCAAGTGCATCTTATGATATTAATACAGGGTGGTCTAAGAATGGCCCAATGGGAAAAAGAGTTAAATGGCGTGCCATATTTTTATCAGGTATTCTGATTCTCCTTGTTTTTCGCAGTACAACCATGTGCCACTTACTTATTTACGTCTCTTCAAACATTGAATACTATCAAGATATTTTATGCTCTTGAGAAACAATAAAGACGTCAGCTGAACGTTTTTGAGACTTCTATACGCGTAACACAGCAGAAAAATAAGTAGCTGTGGCTAACATTGCCAAAGACTAAACAACTGTTTCTGTCACTTAATCAGCTGTCATCTAATTAGCCTTTTCAGGTAAAAAAAGATGCCGTTTGCTTTCAGTACTAATAAATGTTCAGCGGTCGTATAAATGGACCTTATTTTTACAATGCTAGCCCTACTGGTGAAAAATATAATTTCTTAACTGAAAATTTGCCAGAACTTTTAGAGGCAATTGAAAATGCTCCACCGCATAATAGTGCACATATTTTCTTATGTATATCACACACTTCAGAATTCTTGGATTGGCATCAAAGGTCCTTAAGTAGCCAGCTCGACCTCCAGACCTGACACCTCTCGATTTTTTCTTTTGAGGTTATATGAAAGATGTGTCGTCAAGGGATCTTGATGATTTCAAATGTAAAATCATCCAGGCTTGTCGAAGTATAACTCGTGAAATGGTACGTACTCGTACGAGAGAATTGATTAAGCAGCGTAAGGCTTGTGCCAAGGCAGGAGGAAGACAATTTGAACAACATTCTATTTATTACTATTTTATCTTATATTTTGATCCTAGCTTGACAATTTATCCACAAATGTGATATCTAGTTTTTCTTTTCAATTTTAGCGCGCTATTTAGTTCTATATTTTAAGTTTAATTTAGTACCTTTGATTTATTCAAATTATATTGCAATAGGGTTGATATTTCTGTTTAAAAGTTTTTTATAGGTATTGGTCAAATGAAGTGCGTTTGTTCAATTGAAAAAAAAATCATATGAGGAGTAAAAAGAATTGAATAATTTCAAAGCTCCGCAAAGTAAATAAGTGAGTGGCACAAGATTATAAAGCGAACGGCAAGGGGAGTCGAACTATCTGATAAAAAATATGGCGTATCATTTAAAATTTTTTTTTCTTTCATTGGGCAACTTGTAGACCACCTGTATTAATATCGTAAGATGCATTTGGAACCACATTTTCTACTCTAGAATTTCTTTCTAAAAAATAATCTTCCATCCATTCAAATAATCATCGCATTGGCTGTGTAATAAAATCTGGAACACCTGGTATAGCACGTTCCATTAAAAAATATACAACTTTGGGTACTCACGAACTTATGACACCCTGTAGGTTTCAGTATTATTTTAAAACGCCCACAATCAGACCTCATAACAAGAAAAAAAAGCGTCTTGAGAAATCTCCATTGACGAAAGTGTAATCTTACGAACTCACAGAGGTGACTCAGCCTATATTAAAAAGCACATCCCGAATATGACAAGGTGACAAAATTGCAAGAAAGCTTATCAACATTATAATAAAGGTTATTAACTCACTTTTATTATCTATTTTTTGTGTGCAATTTTACATTTTCACATCAGAAAAAATAGTGCGATATAATTAGAGCAACGCAAACTGCGCTGAAAGTCAGTGGCTGACGCATAAAAGTTTACACAAAATAAACACGGCCGGGACAATTCGGTATAAGCGTCAGTATAACTGCGACTCGAAAGCCGATCTGTTGTGTATGCATCTACGCTGTCGTATACTATATCGTAGTTCTACATTTGTTTTGAAAATGTTTCCTACGTCGCGAAAACGACCAAAGTTGGACACAACAAGAGAATTTATTGCAGAAATGCCTGATTTAAAGTGTGATGGCGCTAAAATTCAATGTGTAGTGCGTAAAATAGATTTAATGTGTTGGTCGAAAAGTGATTGTCTACGGCACGTCAATAGTGCAGGGCATGTTTCAAAAATAAATTCCACACGAGATTATGACAAATTTAAATTTAATTTATGTGTTTATTGCATGTAATTTACCATTTCATTTACTAAGGAAGAAAGCATACGTCTCGTTTTGGAATGAATATTTGGACTTTAAGTTACCAAGTGAGAGAACATTACAGAGAGTTGTGCCGTCTGCTCGTGAGCATGTCGAGAAAAGAATTAAATCGGATTGCAAATAAAAAACTGGTTATGTGTGGACGAACAACAGATCGTAAAAAACATTCTGTGGTTAATATAATGGTACGCACAATGGAACCACATCGACCGTCACCCTCAATTTTACTAGCTTCCAGACGAATACAACAATGCACTGCCGAAGTAATTTCAATGTTGGTGTTAAATACATTGGAAAAGTTTGAACTTTCAACAAATCAAATGTTGATGTTTATGAGTGATGGTGCCGCAAACATGCTTGCTGTAAGTTGATCTCTTAAAAAACATTGTGCTAACTTGTTGCATATTACATGTAAAATACATACTCTCAGTCTCGTAGCAGATAGTATCAGAAAATTCGGGAATTTCATATACTATGCCCCGGTATTCCTGAACCACCACAACCTATTCTTACTCGTTGGGGAACATGGTTAGAGGCTGTATTTTATTATCTTAGATATTTTGAGAATATAAAGAACGTGATTTTAGAATGCGGCCTAAAGGAAACTGCGGCTGTCAAGGTAAGCCGCTTGAAATTTCAGGATAGTCAAGTTAAAACAGATTTGGAAATTATTCAGAACAATTACGTGGGACTAGCGGATGCGATAGTAAAGCTACAAAATTCTTCGGTGTCGTTAGTGGAATCTTTGCAAATAGTGCAACATGTTCACGCACAGCTATGCGCGATAGAAGACGCGAGAAATGTTTGTGTTTTAGAAAGGTTTGAAAGTGTTTTAGATAAAGACTCTGATTTTGGCACATTAAGACAAATTTGTGAAGGTGGGTCAACAGAACCGTTAAGTTATTTGAAAGATTATTTTATTTACGCAAATATAACGTCACTAGATGTAGAACGTTCGTTTTCGGCATACAAAAACACTTTTTTTTCGCGCCGCACTCACTTTGCCGAAACAACATTGGAAACATATCTAATGTTACAAATATTAAATAGACATTATCCACTTTGTGATTTCACGGAGGACTCTTAAACCGGTAAGTATTTGAGCACGTATCACATTTAATTTATTTTGTGTAAACTTTTATGCGTCCGCCACTGGCTTTCAGCGCAGTTGCGTTGCTCTAGATATAATAGCCAGTATTATAAAAAAAAAGCCGTTCGGAATGGTCCTCATTTTCATATTTGTAGCATATGAAACGAAACAAATCCTCTTAGGCTTAGGCTTGCAGTTTTGTCGGGCTTATCTTTTTAAACATGACGTTGTCCACATATATTTGTTAGAAATTCAAAAGAGTATATTAATGTTCTATTAGATAGCTGGAAATTTTATTCTAACATCACAGTATTATCTTGAGTGGAAAGTGGACTGGAATTCTAAGGTCTGGCATATACGGAAAATTCAAAAAACTAACTTTGTTATAATGAAAAGATAATATAGCCAAGGGGAAACAAGAAAGGGTTGGCCTCCAGAAAAGCTAAAGTTAATGAGTGATGAAACTGCAAGAACTGACTAGTGTCTCTAATAATTTTCAACATGAAAGCTTCACGAAAAGCATACATGAAGTGAGAATTTTAATTTAAAATACATCCTAAAAGATCGGTTAGGCCAATAAAAAACGGGTAATATATTTTACAATTATATTTTATATACGTTTCGTGTAATTCTCTTCAGCAATAATACATTTGGCCATTCTCCCACCCTACTTCTTAAAGGCCTCCAGCCAATCTCCTTTTGAAATATTTGCAAAATACTGTTTTTTAAGCCCATAAAATAGTCAGAAATCACACATTGTCAAATCAGGTGAGTACGGTAGATGTTCTATTACTTTTATATTTTTTGAGCCAAAAAAGTAAATCGTGAGAACTGCGATATGGGACAATGCGGGACAATCGTGATGCATCATAACGTTCCCGGGAACTCTACTGAACACGTCAGGCAAACATTTTTCGGTGTTCCATTTAGCTGGAGCTCTTTTTTTACCCATCCAATTTAATTGCACGTACCAGGCATGTACTTCTGAAGAACACCGCATACAAAACGTTTTTTATAGCTCGTTGCTTCCTTGTCATTGCTGGGGTTTCTTCATTTTTATGGATCCATACACGACTCTCTTGACGGGTAGGTACATCGAAAAATGGAATATACATTTCCTGACTCGTTATAATTTTAGAAAAAAATTGGTGCGCGCCATTCTTCAAGAGAATTAAAGTCTCATGGCCAACACTCACACGCTCTGGTTTTTGAAGGTCATAAATTTGATGCAGCATAAAACGACTGAGATGCAGGTGATCGGATATGACTGCCTTAATAGCTGAGGGTACAATCTTGAGTTGGTGCTCTACTACAGCATACGTGGCTCTGTTGTCTTCTTCAATTACTTTCTTAACAGCAGCAATATTTTCTTCGGTGACGGCCGTGCATTGACGTTCTGTCACCTTCTGATACTGAACAGAATTTCTCGCGTTCAAAGTCTTTATACAATCTGTAAATTGTAGCCAAAGAAGGTGCTTTCTCATTAAAGATTGAATTTAAGCTTTCTTTGCACGCACAATCCTTTTTTGAAGTCACAATAAATCATTATTCGAAAATGCTCTCTAAATAATTCCTTTTTCTTTCACTTACAGTAGCACTTGAAACAATTAAAAATTCGGTTCTAGCTAACGCAAATACAACTAAACCTCAACTGACAGATAGAGAGTTCTCCTTAGCAACAGTGTATATTTTGTTTCTCATATGGCCTAGTTGATTGTTTTATCCTCAATAATATTAGCTTGACCCAAGACATCGAAATCTATTGATCGCTTATAAAGTTTATATCAAGGAAAATAAATGTGTGTGCTTAGTACCTTTGATTTTATTCTATGGGGACTTTCCTTTCTTCTATATGTTTGTTTTATGTGTGTATCAAAGAAAGCGATTGACCTCCAAATATAGTTTTCTCTGGAGTGTCTGTCCAAGATTTTAGATGGTTGTAACTAATTCGCAAGTTGTATTTTCGAATTGTCGCAACCAAAATAGAAAAACTAAATACAAACTCAATTTGGTATAATTCTCGATTCTTTCTCTAATTTCAAAAGAGACTGCTGAAGTTACACAAGGCATTTTATCCTTCGAATTATTTATTTGTAGGTATATATCTACCTGTCAGCTGATAAAGTTAGACGTTTATTGCTTCTATAATATAAAAACGTCGATGAATGTATGTTCTTGAGCTATTCGTAAATAAATCAATATCAAAAGAAAATAGTTGAAAAAGATGTTACCTAAAAATAGCATTCCACAACTCCCTACAAATACCCCTAGAATTACAAATTATTATTTATTACTTATTACTATTATTGGAATGGTAAAAAGTTGGGTATCTGCTAAGGAAAATGTGATGTAATTTACTATTTCTTGAAAGTTGTATAAAAAATATGCTAACCTAGTGCCCGGTAACTGGAGAGCAATCGCAGCGGCAGTGTGACTGTGTTTAGGTGGGCGGGGAGGGTTGGTGGATTATGATACGACACGACAAATCATCATTACTCAGTTCAGTTTAGCATTGGATAGCGGATAGGGCGTGTTGATTTTATTGATATAGACGTAGTTATTAATTGTAGTTATTATTTAGTGTAGTGCGTTTTGATTTTATTGATACAGACATAGTTATTAATTGTAGTTTTTAGTGAACATGTCGAAGGCTAAAAAACGACCCTTTCAAGACATAGTAAATAAGTTTATTTATGACTTTCCCGATTTGTTTTACAACGGGAGTAAGTAGTTTGTAAAGTGTGCAAAATAGATTTGATGTCAAATAAGAAGCGGAACTGTACAAGACACGTAAATTCCGCACAGCATAGATAACGAAAATTGAGCATGCCATCGAGAAGTGCATTTTTTTATGTAATTCTTATGTCGATAAACTGTAAGTACCCACTAGACTTACTCGATAAACAACTGTTTAAGGACTTTTGGGACAAATACAATCCCGAGTTGCGGTTGCCAACGGAGAAAACGGCACGTAAGCATGTTGCATTTGTACGCGATGACGTGGAAAAGAAAATGAAACGCATTTTGAAAAAACAGTTTCTTTGGTTATGTGTTGACGAGACAACAGACTGTAAAAAAAATCAATTGTAAATATTATGGTACGCATGCTAGACCCTAGTAAACCTACATTACCACTGTTACTAGCTAGCCGAAGACTACAAGAGTGAACTGCTGCAGCAATTACGAAGCTGGTACCTAGTACGTTGAAAAAATTTCAAATTTCATAGTGTAAATTTTTTTTTTTTTTTTTTTTTGTTTTTTTTTGGCATTAAGGGATCAAATCCCATCAGCCACATTACCATCGCAATGTATCAAATTATAAAAAACTTCACCTATTAAATTGTAATTCGACAGTCAACCAGAAACTTAATAAGAACTCTGTAAATTTCAATGTTGTTAGACCTTAGTAGTAGTATTATAGAGGTGGGTAAGGCTACTTTATGTGCTACTAAATTCTCAAACAGATTTCGTCTTTGATGCTCATAGACGCGGCATGCTAAAATAAGGTGATTTAAATCACCCACCTCATATCCACATGTGGAAGCTGGAGAATCCAAAATCATTAATTTATGTAAATGTGAAGGGAAACAACCATGTCCGAATTTCAATCTAGCAACAACAGAATATTCGTATCGTGACACTCTAGAATTACTATGCCAACGTGTATGAAAGATCGAGGGGTGGATTATGGCATACTGCGTGGGATGACATTCATATGAGGCTTGCCACCTACTTTCCCATTTTTCTTCTAGAAAGAATCTTTTGAGGTTACATAAAACTTCCGATTCGTAGATACTAAGATCTGCGACTTCGCCGTTAGCTGCTGACGACTTAGCTAAAAGGTCTACTACCTCGTTAGGGGAGATCCCCACATGACTTTTAACCAAAAGATTCTTACGTTGGTATCTTGTAATTTAAGCTCAGCACATTTGGCAATTATATCAAGCACCAGGGGATGAATTTTAGCAAACCACTTCTTGCGTTTCAGTGCACTGAGTACACTTTGAGAGTCTGACATAACCACTGCTTTAGTAAAACCCATTTCCTCTATATATTTAAGTGCCTCTAAAATTGCTCTAACCTCCGCGGAAAAAATATTCAGCAAGTTGTTTAATGCAAATGATCTACTGATATTATTATTAGAATCAAAAATCGCACAACCACAACCATTCTTTAATTTAGAAGCATCGGTATCGACGATAGCAGAGTCAGTAAAATTACTTATTAACTCAAAGTGGAGTGCTTTATCTTTCACACTGCAGCCTGTGTAGTTGGGAAAGGAAATGGGAATGGGGGTGATATACTCACTGTAATCAATTGCTGGCAGACTTGGCTGACCAATGATGTAATTCAAGTTCGAAACATATCGATAGGCTTCTGCAAGTAAGGGGGATTTTTTCTTTACCCAGTATGGAATGGTAAAATCTAAGGTGGACAGTCGATGAATATTATTAAAAACAGTGCTCTGACCTTTGATCCTCAATTTTACTATATATTTGGCTGCCAAAAATTGCCTCCGCAATTGAAGGGGAGGTTCTTGCGCTTCCACATATAAAGCCTCCTGTGGAGTCGACCGCATTGCACCCACGCAGATTCTAAGCGCCTTATTTTGAATTACCCTCAGTCTATCCAAATTTTTACTACTTGTATCGCCGTAAACAGTACATCCGTAATCTAAATGTGACCTAATACAAGCATTGTAGAATGATCGTGCCACAAAAATGTCAGCTCCCCATCTGACTTTAACGAAAAATCTAAGTACATTGATATACCGTTCGCATTTAGCCACTACATGATCTATGTGATCGGACCACTTTAATTTATTGTCAATAATAAAGCCTAGGTATCTAACGTCTAGTGTTGATGTTTATGAGCGATGGCACGGCGACAATGCGTTCGGTAGGCCGTTCTCTTCTTGAACATGGTTGCAAGTGTTTACATGTTACGTGTAAAGTGCATGCTTTACATCTTGTGGCAGAAACCATTCGACAATGCTCTCCCGAGGTAGATGCATGCAAGCACAAAAAAGTATTTTTGAAATCTCCCAAACGCCTACGATCATTTCACACAGAGTGTCCTGGTATTCGTCAACCACCGGAGTCAATTCTTACACGTTGGGGAACATGGTTGCAGGCAGCTTTTTATTATTCTGAACATTTCAAAATAGTAAAAGCTGTTGTTGCACAATTCAATCCTGCCGAAGCTGCAGCTATTAAGGAGAGCCAGTCGAAATTTCAAGATATTTCCGTTGAAACAGATTTAGAAAATATTCGTAGCTACTATAAAGGATTAACTGACGCAATAGACCAATTACAAAATAAGTCGTTATCATTATTGGAGTCTCTGCAAAGTATGGACGGAGTGCATACACACCTACTGACTATACATGACGCAAAATATCGTGTTTTAGAAAAGTTCGAGAGTGTGCTACAGAAAGATCCCGATTTTAGCATACTAAAACAAATTTGTGATGGTGTATCGAATAATCCACTGACTAGGTACAAAGAATATTTTAATCATGCATGTATAACATCGGTAGATGTTGAACGCTGTTTTTCAAAATATAAACTCATTTTCTCACCACGGCGAACATCGCTCACCGAGACGATTGTGGAAACACATCTAATGGTGTAAATTTTACACTCTTATCCATATGATATTAATACCGATAATGGCGCTTCTAGTTTTACTGTTCGGTAGTCAAGGCTGCTTAAAAGGGTGAGTGTTTCACCACTTTTCACATATTATAATTATGTATTAGTTCTGTTATTTGTTTCTATTTTCTTACTACTGTTTTTGTATACTAGGCAGGTACGGCTATGGCACGGCTCCCTGTTACCGGGCTCTATTAATGACGTAATTATCCTAAGAAATGAAAATAATGTCGGTATATACAAACAAATGAACAGACTAAAAACTATTTTGACAGTATCAAAATATTTCAAAAGAGAACTGTTTAAAAATTAAATTATAAAAACGAATTTTAACATTTTGGAAGTTATGAAACAAATACCGATTAGGAAAATGCGAAATTAGCCATATCGCTACCCCCTCCTCGCTCTCAAGCAGGCAATAGATGGCTCAAGATTTCCGATGGTACCGAGGTAGACTGGCTTATGTGCGGACGATGTTAGTAAGAATTTCTAGAGTATTTATTTTTCTTTTCTTTCATTTCATCAGAATCTGTTTTTATTTTCGTCTTTAGAATTTCTTATTAATTTCGTCTAAACTTCGTTGTAACAACAAAATAAATATGCGAAACTCTCATTTCCAGACGACCTTGACTTCAAATTATTACTTGCGCTTTTTGCACAGTAGGTCTACATCTCAACATTGTTCCAAGCGGACTAGCATCTCCCGCATCGAATTGCTGGGATATCACTCAGTCCCTTCCACGCTCCCTCGCATGTACGCTGAGAGAGCAAGGAGGGGATACCGATATAGCTAATTTCTCATTTTCCCAATCTGTATAGTATTAACCTGGACCCTTTTGGACATCAAAATTAGGACTAAAGAGAGACTAAAGAGCGGCACTCCAAACAGGGCAAACAAAGACTTGAAATGAATAAACGTGAAAGAATAGAGACAAACCACCTATACAAATCTAAAAGAATAACACTAGTACACAATAGAACAAACTTCATACAAATCTGGCATCTTGAAAATGTAACAACAATTGCTCTACATCACTGTGTAGTAAAATGAAGTTAAAGTGTTCCTCGATGCAATATAAAGAAAATTTAATTCAAGTTGAAAAAAAAACACTAACTTATATAGTTCTCCTAAATCGTTGTAATCCACATTATCTCAAATTGAGGAGTTTATATAAGACGCCTCTATTGCACTGTAAAGGACTTTTTTAAATGTAAATAACCACAAGCATATGCAAATGGATAAATCTAACTTTTTTTAATGGAGCACTCTGTATACTGTATTGTATAATATAGCAAGGACTTCTTTTGCTATTTTTATGAGGCTGCTGCGAGTAGGACACATTATTCATTTTGGCCAAGTATTACGAATTTTAAAACAATTTTATCTCTTAAACTAATAATCTATCGGTAGAGTATATTTTAGGTGATTGGTAAACGATAAAATTTATAAAAGCGATATACATTGTTACACCCTAATTTGCGAATTCAGTTAAATCCATATTGAAAACATTTCGCGCCAATTTCTCTATTTCAATATATTACGAAACTGAACACCTGCGAAGGACGACTTCATCCTGTCTATGCGTAGTTTTCGTGTATGTTTTAGCTAAATTCGTTCCCCTAATTTGTCCTAAGTATTGATCTTTATTATTTAATAAAACCATTAATATTCCTCCTTTCAAAATTCTGCACCGCTAATAATCTTTATTTTAAACCCTTCTTGCCTATGACAACAACAAATTTGAGTTGCATTCTTAAGCTAATGAAATATCTTGTAATTAACTGTTTAGGAACCAATCATCCCCGTTTCTTTCAATCCTTTAAGCCCCGTAACTTCTTTGTTTATCAAAGAACATAAATGTAACTTTGTCAATAGATAGTATAAATTCCGCTTTACATTTTGGTATCAGTTAAATTAGATTTCATCCGTAGCTAATTGTGTAATTAGCAATTACCCAGTTCAATAAACGTACAAATAAGTCGCTAAACACCGATTTCGCATACGTCATCATATCTTTGCTTCCGCATTGGTCCTTCACATCTCGCAATCCCATTGGATTCTCGTAAAATATATAAATAGAGGCATTTTCCTATCAAAGGGATGAGTCGTTTGGTAGAAGTTAGCGAATCAACTAGTAAGGCTGCAAGTGGCCCAATGAGTGAAACGTCATCCTGGAGTACCAAGACTTTTGTCGTGGGACATAACCCCTGCTGGGTGATCTTCCTTGGTATCCATGGTCTACGTTCCCAGCGATTATATGGTTTTGCGATTTAGTCGCCTTCGAGCAAATCGTCGGGAATAACGCAATATGCGGATCTGGACATTAATTTCCTCCATGAAGTTCCGATTTTGGAAATTAGCTTCTTCCGTAGAGTTGCGGGATGTGGAAATCGCATACTTCTGTCGAACTGCGTTCATCCGTTGTCTGCTGCCCAATGCTTGTTCCCGGTCTATCAGCGCAGCGTCCTTTGCGAATCAACGCTGTGAGAAAGTTCTACTACGGCAACTAGCTGACCAACCTCCTTTCGGCGCGTCTACCCGAACCTTGTTTTATGTAAGTTAACTTAAGATATTTTCTGTAACGTTACGAACTATAACTAACATTTTGCTATTTTAGTTGAGCTGTTTCGCGTATTTAATGATCATTTCTTTCGGTTAGTTATAATTTGTATTTTAAGATTTAAGAACTACGCTTCACGCAAATGTTACTGCCTATATTTTGAAATTTGGTAAATCACTTTATTGACTTTGTGGTTTAAATTAGTATTAATCTTTGAATATTTCTTTGGCGCTTTTATTAATTTCTTTGTAAGCTTTGTCAATATTTATAGTTATTTTGGCCCTGAGATATTAATAGTCTTTTTGTAACATTTTGTTAATGATATTTTGAATAGTGCTCTTTCATTCAATATACAGTTTGATCAAATATTTGCTAACCTAATTCGCTAAAAGTTTTGAATATTTGTACAATCCTTTCCTGTCCCTCGAAAACTCTGAATGGTTTCCAGAATTATCGACCACCAGCGAGGCGACAAAATTAAACAAAACATTCAGTGGCGTCCTATGAACATCGGAATTCCTACCCAAGAGTTCAAATACCAAGTCGTCGTCTCGGCGAAGAAACACAAAGAACGTTCACGACTTCAGCAAAAAAAAATAAATTTTAAACGCCGTTGTATTATTACACCCTTTGGATCCTCTCCTAACATCTACGTTTAAGTAGCAAAACTGAGCACTATATCACTTTAATTAATTTTGTTATGTAAAACTTGCCTGTGTTGACCTTTTTTTTTGTACAATAAATCTTGTTGTAAAGTTACGGTTTTGTATTTGTCTCATGCTAGCTAGTCATAAATAAGTTATAAATTAGATACCATTCTTTTCTTCTTTTTTTTTTAAGGGTAACAGCATAATTAATTTTTTTGGACGCAATAATTTTTTTATTATTTTTGGAACTTAAAAATTGTTCGTTTTTGCAATGTATATTACTTGGTTTTGGCAACATTTTACCTTTTAAAATATTTGTCAGTGAGTGGTCAGGTACGTCATAATTCGCTGGCACAGCCATTATGTCAAAAGTAATTAGTTTTCATTTATTGTTAAAACTAATACTTTACTATAGAATGTAAACCACTCTTCATGCAAATATTTAGTAACATCAAAATTCTGAAATAAGACAATCAACTATCCTTATGTGGAGCATTGTATTTGATGATTGGAATTTGCCCTCATATGCATTTTGTAAGGTGGTTTTGTTTACTTCCCTGAATGAAGCTAAATTATATTCCGATGTAAATAGCTACAAATTTAAAACATTTCCTTTTGAAACTTAATTAGTAGATACTGGCTTCAGATGCTTTGTATCGCAAAAGTAACTGTTCTACTTCTTGGTCAATGTAAGTGTAACTTGAACTATGCTAGGGAGTGCTAGCAATAGAGATAATTAATAAAATTTATAAAAGTTAATAAGTACTTTAATATTTAACAATCGGTTGTGTTTGGCTATACATTTACGAAAATGTTCAGGTATTTTGTCGCGATTATTCTCGTTAGTAACTAGCTGATTGATTTAATTATTACAACCGTATCCTAATAAATGCAAATTTGGTTATTCAACAGCTATTCAAACTTCCTCTTTGGTAAGGCACATTAAATATTTGTTCGCATATACGTACCTATATAATACAGAACTGCGTGTCAATATAGGTTGCGAAACTGTTTACATTTTCATTCAGTTGCTTTAAATATTAAAGGCTATTTAAATAAAATTTTGCTTAACTGCAATCCTTTCGCTCTAAAGTTTTAAACGAAAACCCGTTATATACCATTAATCAAATATAAATTTTGAACCAGAGCCGTAGCTTTTGTTTAAGCCTCCGTCGGGTTAGTACTTATAAATAAATGATTTTCATGAATTACGTGCGCTGCCTTTTGGATTTATGGCTTTAGTACGATTCCCCCGAGCTACAACGGTGAGGATTACGGCTACTTTTAAATTCTATTTATCTTTTCGCAATAGTCCTGCTCTTGATTAAAGACGCTATGATCCAGTTCACTTTCTTACAAATCAGGTAAAAGTTAGGTACGCGAATTCAGATTATTTTATTACTGTTTTCCGTTAAAAATGTTAACAGACAGAGCTAGTGGTAATTAAGAGACTCTAAGCCATAAATTTGATAGCTATGGTGGACTAATAAAAACAAAAGTTAATCAAAGTGTGCCTCTAATTCAATCTCTCGACTTCCTTTTTATGTAGAAAATAAAATAAAATATTCGATTAGAATCTTCTTGCATGTTAGCATAAGGCTTGTTTGAAAAAGTAATAACACGGTATAAAGTTATTAATTATTGCAATATCACCCACTCAAAAGGTCACTACACATAAAACATGTTTAGTAGCCCTAATCAAATATTTAATAACTGCAAGTAAAAAGTTTAATAAAATAAGGAACAGATGGTATTTACCACAAATAGACGAACTTTCCTGAGATTCAGTAGCTGCGGTAAGTATGCTACTTCACTTAAAAAAGGTTGCTAATAGCAGCAAAATTTATTCACTTGCTGCCTTTGCTGCAAATAAACTATTCTAGTGGGATAAATAAACTACTTAATAAGAGCAAGCAAAATGTTGACTTAAAATAACTGTTTAATAGTAGTAGGTATATAATCTGATTATGGTTACCTACCTGTTTGGTTTTTTCTAGTTACAATAAATGCCTGGAAAAGAAGACACTAAATCATTAACAACGTTTATTACTGCAATATTATATTAAATATTAACAAATAATCATTTACATAATTTTTATGTGACGAAGAAAAATGGTAATACCTTTGCTTAAATCATAAATAATACTGAAGACGATGATTTATACAAAACATTTTTTGTATCCTTATTTAGATGAAAACTAATTTGACGTTCAATTTATTTCTGGAAATAAATTTATTTTTAGCTTGCAGAAAAAGGAAAAGAAACCAAACGTTAATTAAAACGGAAATAGAAATAATTATCAATTTAATCTTGAAACTGTTCGATAACTGTCAAATGAGAAAGCAAATATATGAGGCAGTTACTTGTATAAATGATCTCTTATGACATATTCTTATGCTCATCGATAAAAACCATCAGAAGCTTGAAACATTTTCTTGATTGACATTTCAATCGCAGACTATTACAGCCATTAATGGAATTTGTCAATGGGAATGAAATAAGCCCACACTCGAGTTGCCTTTATTAGAACCGTTAAACTGAATTTTTCCCTCCTATGCTGCCTCCTATATTTTTGCTTGCGATGCTTTCGGTTGTGTGTTATAAACTTTGTACTTTCTGAAGCCGCTCTACATTGAAATCTAATTCTAGGTAAAAAAATACGAGGATGGTATGAGTAATACCCGTGTTTGGAAACAGATTGTGTGAAAATTTGCGTTACCGAATCTGAGTACTATTCTTTAATCGACATTGTTAACATTTCGGAGAGATTCGTCGAGTACAGACAACCCTCCTAGAACGCGATTAATTCCTACCGCGTTATACTGAAACCGCGCTATAAAAAACCCAGATTTAACCTGGTACAAACCAGATTGCACTTAAAACAAATGACATGGAGAGTAGCTGTGACAGCGGCAGTTCGGCAGCGCTATTGGATAAAGAAATTCACGCAAACATGCAACAGCCAATCATATGGTCTGTTTCTTCACTTATAGGGGAATTCCCGCGTTATAAATGTACCGCGTTATAGGAGGGCTGTCGTAGTTTTAGCTCCGCGTTATATGAAAACCGTGTTATAAGAATACCGCGTTATAAAAGGGTAGACTGTAGTGTTGTTTTAAGAGCTGTTGAAAGTGTGCAAGTTTACGTATCTGTAGAATCATGAATAAAGAACAATACCAGTCAGTGAGTTGATTTCTCTTGGGTGGGAAAATGTGTGCACAAATCAAAAAGAAGTTGGATGCAGTTTATAAGGACCGTACACCTTCGATGACTACCATCAGACACTGGTTTATTGAATTTAAGCATGGCCAAATATCCATCCTTGATGAAGAGCGACCAAGTCGTCCCATTGAGGTTACTACGTACGATATGATCAATAAAGTTGATGATATTCCGTTAGTAGACCGCTAGGTGAACATTAGAGAGATTGCTAATACGGTAAACATCTCAATTGAACGCGTGTAAGACATGCTTCCCGAAAAATTGGGTATATGAAAGCTATCGGCGAGATAGGTGCCGCTTCTGCTGACGATTGATCAAAAACGGAATCGCGTCATAACTTCAAAGCAATGTTTGTGGCGTTATGTGACTGTAAATGAGACATGGATACATCACTACATGCTAGAAACTAAAGGTCAGTTGGAAAAATGGGGTTAACGGCGAACGTGCACCAAATAAGGCGAAGACGATTCAAACAGCCGCAAAAGTTATGGCGACGATTTTTTGGGATTCGCAAGGTATAATCTTCATTAATTATTTGGAGAAAGGAAGGATAATCACGGGACAATACTATCCTGATTTGTTGGACCGATTCGACGCTGAACCAAAAAGAAAAAGGGCCCACTTAGCGGAGAAAAAAGTTTTCTACCATTATGATGACGCCCCGGCCTACTCATCGGCAATTGCGACAGCAAAATTAGTCCAGTTACAGTACAAATTGGTGCCCCATCCACCATATTTATTCACCAGATTTGATTCCTTTTGGCTACTTTCTTTCTCCAAACTTGAAAAAATTTCTTGGCGGAAAGCGGTTCACGTCAAATAGAGAGGTCTTTGTCGAAACAGAGGCCTATTTTGCAGAGTTCGACAGATCCTACTATTTGGATGGCTTAAAAAGTTGAGACATCCCTGGAATAAGTGTATAGAGCTACAAAGAGATTATGTCGAGAAATTACAAGTAGTGTGAATCTTATTATGGAATGCGATCCTTGCCTATTTGCAAAAAAATATTGATACGAAATATCTGTACGCATGTCCGAAATGTAGCGGTCAATCAAGGATTGCCAATCTCAGTTACATATGTGTATAAACTGCGTGCAACATAATGCCAGGTACAAGACTAAATATGACGTAGACCACACCGTTTTTGATAAAAATTGCAATTGTTACAGCAGAGTTGTTCAAAATGCGCGCAATATTACAAATTATAGCATTGCATAGCAACTACAGTCTTGTCAAACTATAAACTTTTGCTTACTAATTGTAAGTTTCGTCAAAGTAATCTATTGAACAATAGTGGTAGCAAGGACTGTGGGGTAATATGGCAAACACTAAGATATCAGCACATTCCGCACCACACGAAATGTTTAATTAATTCGGAACAGATGTTTCAGCAAATGTAGATAAAAGTTGATTTATATTATTTGCTTCCAAAATTTTGGATTTTAATTTTGGATACAAAATTATGATTTGTAGACGATATAGATAACAATAATAATCACTAATTTCCTACATTCTCTGATTTGCTGATTACATTTTTCTTACCGCGATGATGTATATTTATCACTTTCTAGATGTCAATCCGATTGACTTAATAAGAAGAATAATTTCTGCGCTATAAAAATTCGATGTTATCGGTTTTGCAAGAGACGATGACACTTTTAAAGCACAACGAAAATACTAACAATACTCTTTCACTTTTCGTTTCTTCAACGTGATAGTGAAAGGTTGAACATAATGATGTTGAATTTCAGTAAGTGTAACGTAACGATATGTAGAGCGCGGTTAAAAGTAGACAACAAGAGCAGATTAGCATACATCCCACAAAGAAATTACGATTAAAATCTTTCAATTCAACATGTCGAAATTAATAGTTGGTTTCTTCTGACCATACATACATAAATTCTATTATCGAGCACCTAATGAATCTAGATCACGATCTTGGACTTCACAAGCTTTTAGCAAAGGTCTTTTGTTGTCAATATTTCTTGGTAATGAATGCGTTATTGATGAGATGACCTGCTATTTTTTAAACATGCAATTAGAATGGGATTCACTTGTCTTATTCGGTATAATTACGGTATTGCGATCGCAGTCATTAAATGATGCAAGAATCGCAGAAGATCCTCGACCTAATTGGACTGAAGTTCATTTTGATCTTGATGTGCAGTAATTTCAGGTTATTATTTTGATGATGCACATTTATTATATTATGAAGCGGCTTAAATAGTTAATTTTTTATGGATGGAAGTATACCGTTTTTAATTATTGAATTTAGTGTATTTATATAATAGTATCTGTTACAAATATTTTGCTACTAATTATTAAATAGGCTAGATACAAATAATACTATAATTTTTTTATTTCAAGTGGGTCAAACTAGGAAAGTGCTAAAGTTTCACGTCACAATGTAAAGTATCTTTAAACTCTTAAAAAAATTCTATTCTCTAATTTTTTCAAGCGAGCGTCCCACATTTTCTTTGGTCCAGCCAATTTTTGCAGCAGCAGGACCACTTTTATAAATAAGATTTACAACAAATTTAGATACGGGAATTTGATGCTGCAAAATGCAAGTTTGGCACCAATCGACAAAGATTCGAATAATATTAAATTTGCTTCTTCATATAACGAGACATAAACAACATTCGAAATCAAACTTTAAATGAAAGAAGAGAAGGGAAGAAACCTGCAATACAACTGATTGTAAAAATGCAGAGTGTGAGGTAGATAAAACACAAACGTCTCCAAAAATTAGTGCAAGAGAATATACATCTGGTCAGCTTTAAGAAGTATTTTCGTAGATTTAGGCCACAACATAGATACAGAAGACATAAAACTACTAAAAGAAACTAACAGCAAAAACCATAGCGGTTTTGATCAACTTCTGTGAAAAAAAATGAAGATAAATACTCAATAATGGCGTTTTACTAACCTGCCCGTAGGTTAATGCGGTTCAATTTCTAAATAAATGTTAAGTTTTTTAGATTTAGCCAGGGTTTACTTACAAAAGAAAAAGGAATCTTGGTAATATACCACCGGAAATTTTTGGAGAAGCTGCCAATTTAGTACCGAATGTCAATCATTCCTTAAGAGACGCTGTTAGTCGGTTGGACATTAACTTTATGACTCTTTATCGATATGCTAAAAAACGTAACGTAAAACAAGACGCTCAACTAACTGTGAGGTACGCAAAACTTTCACGAGTTTAGAATGATGTGCAGAAACGACGCTTGCTAAATACGTTGTAGATTAACCAAAAATTAATGCTAATATAGTTCATGGTATTGTTACGTTATAGATTGTTCGAAATTATACCATGGAATGACCATACAAGATTTAAGCAAATTTGCTTTCGACTTAATTCTAGCCAATTGCAACAAATCTTCTAAAACTTGGAGACAAAGTGAAATTATGTCTAAAGATTGGTTAAAAGGCTTTTTAAAACAGCCCAACCTATCCATACATAAAACAGAATCAACAAGTTTTACACAGACGACGGCATCTAATCCCTCTAGACAATCTTGGTAAGCTTTATGACAAATACAACTTCGATACGAGTAAATATTTAGTTCAATTATTGTATAAACTAATTTTATTAAAAAAATATAAACGTAACATTTGTAATAACTTACCCCCATCTCCCCTACATATAAAAACATAAAAAGATATAACTAAAAGTAGTAGCAGTTAATGGGTCAACAACTAATGACTAAGCCCCTGTACGTCATAGATACATTTGTTCATTTTAATAGATCTCTTAAATTTGTTCAGGTTCTCTGCTATGTCTTGCTTTATAGCTATGCGTATAGCCGCTTGTTTCAAACTTCCCTGGATTGGTACTATAATATAGACAAAACTTGCACATGTATTTTGAAGGAAAAGTTTGAATCCGCCTTGACTGAAATTTGTCACGACATGTTTGGTGTGGTTTCAAAATAAAAATCAGCCTAATAATGCATTTCTGTAAGATGAATACAGGATTTCAGTCTGCTGCAGAGCCACGTAACAAGACATTATATGACAAATAGGGGTCTGCAAGAGAATAATATGCTTGCAGCATTGTTGTAGTATCAACTTCCGGTCCTAGCTGTCGTATCGCGTAGTGATCACTGTAAGTCTTCTTGCAGACCTGATCCATGTGGTTATCCCATGTCAAGTTGCTGTCCAGCTCAACACCAAAATACCGCAACTTCAACGAAAGGCTGAGTTGAAGACAATGATTTGTGCTTTACCTTTGTTTAACATTAATTTGTTTTTCCAACATCAATTTTCCATGTCCTCCATCATAGTTGTTATAGATGATGCGAGTTTCTCGGTGATAGTTGACGATGTTAAGTCGTCGGCATGTATTAATATTTTGCTTTTACTGATGTATTTTGGGAGGCTATTGACGAAGAGATTATGAGAAGTTATGAGACCAAGAATTGATCCTCAAGCACATATGGAATCTTAGGGACCAATGACCATTCATATCAGCTATAATTACGATGAACAATGCAAGATATAGCAATAAATAAGAAGAATAATTTACACTTTTAAAGCTTTAAAGAGATTTGACGGTTTGGCAATTGTTATGATTACGTTGTTGCAACGAGATTTTTGGATCAACCTGGTGTCACGGGAGATAATTTGCTCCTTTTTTCTTAGTCAGCTTTGCTGTGTATTATAATACATCTTAAGCTAAGGTGTAACATATATGATATCATTGGATTTGTCTTTAGATCACCTTGCCAAAAAACGTAAAAATATACAGGCTGTTCTATTTAAAATAAGAAAGTTGACGTCCCTGCTGGTAACACCGGAAATGTTATTGCTACCAGCAGGGACGTCAACTTTCTTATTTTCAATAATAAATTATTTTGCAAAAAATTGAAATCGACATATTTTTTTCTAAAAATGCTAGCTTCTGTTGTTTAAAAGTTAGGATGGGAGGGGGATACTTTAGGACCTCACTTTAAATAACGTGGTATCATGTCATACAATAACATTCGTAATGTAACAAATTAAAAAAGAAAATAATTCCGCTACAAGTGTCTATTTATATGCTGCGGTAACAGTGTGATATACACTAGAAACATTACAAGCTACACGCAGAGAAAAGTTCACTTATATCAAGACTCTCCGCCTCAATTCAAGACAATTACTGTTTCCATAATTATAATTGCATTTGTTTGCTTAAGACATTTATTAACTTGATTCAAGAAAATCTTGCAGAAAATTTGAAGAAAGCAATTCTTAGTATAAGTAAATAGCCATTATAACACAAAACCATATTTTCTTAAGGATAATAAATTGTTTTCTTAATTCCAGGATGCGCTTAGGTACAGTTCATAAATCAATAGTTTCATTTTCTTAAAATAAAGCATTTTTTACTTAGAATTTTTGAAATGGATGTTATTTATATGCACATTATTAATTGCACTTACCTTGTTTAAAACAGCATGTCATATCCGTACATAATGCAGCAAATTATTCATATTGCTTGTGATTTTAAAAAGGTTAAAAGTAGAGGTTATCTACAGAATGACGTTGAAACAAAGGTGAACTTAATGTAGAAGTACACATGAAGAATATGCCTAGAAACAATAACCAAGACAAATAATGCTAATAAATAGCTCCTGGTATTGGTGGAATCACAACCGGCAAAAACAATATTAGAAGAATAAACGCATTAAGGCTTCTTACTCTTGGCCAGATTGCCCTTACATCTCTCAGTTTATGCCACTAATCTTCAAAAATAGCAACTGAAGTATTTTCTGGCGCCATGTAGTGCCAATAGTTATAGTTATGCCGTCCTAGAGGCAGTATACATATATGTATACTCTTTGCTGGAAAGCAGCGAATATAAAAACCGAAATATAGATGGCATACTTACCCATGCAATGACATAATCTTTAACATACGATGTTTCATGACCATTTTCATGTTTTTTTTTTCTTTTTATTACCATTTACCACGTGTACTAATTTAACTATAGTTTTTTTAAATATATAATAAATAATAATAAAAAAGGGATGAATAAACTTAAATATTAACTCATTAATTATTAAACTACATACAAATAATCCCCATTTAATCACCTTATTAAAGAAATAATTTAATTATACTGTAACCTATAAAAAAAAACTTTTTCATTAGCTTATTCACTTGCTCCTAATTTTAATTAACTTTAGGTTTTTTTCCATTATTGAAATTTTTCTTTTACTGAACAACTTTGTGAGATCCACCATTTCTTCATTCCTACGTTTAATATGAATATTTACTTAACTTAAAACTAAATGATTTACCTAAGCAAATCATTGAACAGAAACAAATGTTTCTTCTAAAAGAAACATTTTTCTGTCTTGGATTTTCTAACCCTAAGAAAATATTTATTTAATAAATATTCAAATAATAAAATTTCAAGAAAATTATTTTCTTATATTATACATTTTCTTTGTTTTGAATTAAAAATATTTTCTTAAATAGAAATTGATTTTTGCACGAAAATCTATTTTCTTAATGCAAGAAATCATTTCTCTGCGTATATTGTGAAATGGATACTTAACCATTTGGAGTAGTTACTTGCCTTAATAATTAATTAACACAGTAAGTACGTGACGTGCATAATGTATATTTTGTACTATCTATAAGAATTACGCCATGTAAAAATATCACCTTCTCTTTACGTTATATGTACATATATATGTCATAAGATGATACATAACGGATACATCTCATATGCCTACATGCAGACGTAATATCATTAAGCGCTATTCGTTATTAATTTGATATCGTACATATGTAATGTCTGCACATATACGTGTAATTAGCGCCTACGGTAGCGCTTACTATACGAGGCAGTCGGTTAATAAGTATGTATGTACTCACACGGTTCAATTCCTCTTTGCTTACTTGAACTTGCTATTGATAGTGAAAGCTCGCCTTCGGCGAATACCGCTTAAAGTGTTTAATAACACAAGTCTATTCTTCAAGCGTTCGAGATGCCTGTTGACTTTCGGTTTTTGATACACGAATCAAAAATAACCTTGGTCGCTCAAATAGGAAGCCGTATCGTATATCTTTGCGTAAACTGTTTAATTAGAAAGCAACGCTGATACTGAATTAGCAAGCGTGTAGACTTGTATTGTCTTGAATGCAACTGAAAAATACTATTTATGGGTTTCCTCTGTGTATTAACATAAAACTACCTCTATAACTTTTGATAGTATTGCCTATTCGCATTTCTCTACATTTATGTATACGGAGCGAATGGAATGGTTTAAAATTATATTGAAACCTACAGAATGTCTCATAAGTTCGTAGCCACTTAATGTTTTTTTTAATAATAATAATAATACTTTATTGATTAAAAGTATCCAAAAGGATAATAAAATCAATGGTCGAATACAACATAATTAATGAAAAACAAAAATTCAAACAGATAAAAAAGCAAGAAAAGATTAATTAATCAAACAAGAGGAAAGGAAACAAAAACAAAATAAAACATAATGCTAAACTAAACAAAAACAAAATAAAGAATAATGCTAAACTAAACTAAACATAAAGAAAAATACGATACGTAGCGATGGGGTGGCTTATCCCTGTAGGTTAGCTACTAGGATTGAGAAACTCTTCTACACTGTAGTGGCTTTGCTCTATTAAATACCTCTTAGTAGTCTGCTTAAATCTGGCGCCAACTCTTATTTCACGAGGTAGTTTATTGTATAGCTTTTTCCCAGTGCTCGTTAATCCTCTATCAGTGATATGCAGTGCATATCTAGAAATATGATCACTTCCTCGCCGGATTTCATAGGGACGTATGTCTTTTATATAGGTATACTCCTTGTGAATATGGTGGTAGCATACGGCATGAAAGATGTATAAAGACGGAAGAGTCAGAATACGCAGCGTTTGAAAAAGAGGTTTACATGATTCTGTAGGTTTTAGCCCGCCTAATATTCTGACAAGTTGCTTCTGTGCCACAAAGACTTTTGCAACAGTAGATGAAGATCCCCAGAGGAGTATCCCATATCCCAACCACGACTGTACATAATATACATACAGCAATGTTGTAATGGTACCTGATCCTTCAAGCTGCGAAACAGAAACGTCTTGGTATTTAATATTTTCACTAGGTGGTCACAGTGAACATTCCAGAGCAAGTTATCCTGAACATGCACTTCGCGAAATTCTGTTTGGGAGATGGGTTTACCGTTGGTAGTTACTGGGGCATGTATATTTTGTATTCGCTGGCGCGTGTGAAAAAGCAAAGAGTTTGTCTTCTCCTCGTTAAGGCTTAGTTTATTGGCACAAAACCAGCCATATAGCCTATTTATAGCACTATTTGCCAGTGCCTTTGTTTCGGATAGAGTTGAACCAGTTGCGAGTACGGTGGTGTCCGCATACATGAAAATTAGTAAATCAGAGCAGAAGTTATATATGTCATTCGTATTTAGGTTGAATAGAGCTGGACCCAATATAGTTCCCTGAAAAACGCCATGAGGAACAGGTAGCTAAGTGGATTTAACGCTTTTAAGAGATGCCTCCTGCTTATACTGTATCCGAACATATTGCATGCGGCCGCTTAGGTACGAGCATTTCCTCTGATACCATAACTACTTAACTTATTCAGCAATATGGAGTGTTGTAAACCGTCGAAGGCCATGCTAAAATCACAAAAGATTGTCAACAGAGAATTTCTTTTATCAATCTGCTCTAGTATGATATCGTAGAATGACAATAGAGCGGCGGTAGTGGACTTATTCTTCCTAAATCCATGGTGATTCATATGTAAAATACTATATTTATCAATAAATGATGTTAATCGTGTCAGAATACAATACTTAAATATCTTTCGCCGTAGGTGAAAAATAGATTTACTAAATAAGTTAATGGTTCTAAAATAAATGTTCCAAATTCTTTCAAAAATTCTAGCCGATATTCCATTCGGACCCGAGGTATTTTTATTTTTTAGCTTGTTGACAATTTGCTTCATTTCAAAAGTAGTGTAGGGAAAGAGATACATTGTGTACGCGTTTTCTGGTATTATGCTGTCAAGACTTACGTCAGGCAAATTGTGTAAAACTTGTTCTGGAATTTGTTGAAGAAGAGCATTAAATTTATCCGCCAATATTCGTGGATCCTCTATAATGGTTCCATCCTGCTCAATTATGATGTTCTGGTGATCAGAGTTAGAAGGATTGAAGTTTCGAACGATACGCCACATTTCCTTGGTTTTATTTGTTGATATTTAAATGCGATGATTGTTATAATTTACCTTAGCCCGTCTAACAAGGACCTGGTGCTTCTTTGATTGATTTTTATACAAATTCCGTAAAGGGTACTGTTTATGTAGAACAAAAAGATCCTTGATCCTGTCACTGAAAGTTCTTATTTCATCTGTAATCCATCCTTTTGTAGTTGCAATGGGAGTAACTATATGCAATGATATTGGAAATGCCATGTTATAATGATAAGAGAGTGTGCTTAAGAAATCTATATACATATATTTCAGGCAAAATGTAAAAAGGCGCTACCGGCCATCTACTTCAGAGTTATTAGGATTTCTTTGAAAAAGTCGACATTCACAACAACTGCTATTTTCTTGGAAGTGCGCGTTCAACAAATGTCGTTTTTGATACCTCGATTAGACATAAAAGGACCTAATACACTCGCGCTTACACGGTTCTGAATTGCTAATGAAACGCGCGTAATATTGCGTTAAGTTGGTATCACATATTCTTGTTGAAAAGCATTCTTTTTAACAGAGCACCGCGTACATTATTTTAGTTTTGAATTTTTGCCAAAATTCAGAAAAAAATAACTAACATATTGGTTTAAAATTGGCAATTTTCTTGTTACAGGGATTTTTAAACTGAACTACTCTCGATGTATTTATTCTATCAGCGTGCCATTACAGAAACCTTGGAGCGATAATTGATTTGATGACATTTAATAATGATTGTATTCACAACAAAATTACATACTAGTTTCTTCGAATTCAGAAGTGTTTAGAAGTGAATGGTAGTGAATTTGAATAACCCTTAACATATTTCTCTCTGTTTACCACTTTATCTGTTATTTCTACTTATATTTATTGCAATTCATGTATTTATATTATCTACATATAGATTATTAGTTCTAATAAATAAAATTCCTGAGTTTCGTGCCCTTATTCGTTTACTTAAACTTCGTTTAAATAGTTAATACATTTAAATTCTTTTTCTTGACGTTGTTTCTTTATCAAAAGATTTTTAAAAAGTTATAATTTTACTTATTTATTATTACAGATTAAAATATAATATTTTAATCTATTTGTGAATATTTGTAGACATATAGCATTAACGCCGGTATTGTTAAAAATTTTAAAATAATGTAAAAATACATAAATTAGTTTAATTATAAAAACAAAAATATTAATAAAGAAGAATGATGACAAAAAAAATAAGTTAAATTACATTTTTTTTTAATCCTTTGATAAAGATGGGCATGTTCCATGGAAACGTAAAAAAAATTTTAATATATTAACTACTTAAATAAAGTTTAAATAAAAGAATAAGGCCACGAAACTCAGGAGCTTTATTTATTAGAATTAATTTTATTGACCAAGAGGAAAACTAAGGAAAGATTGAAACAAAATTCCTGTATCAACTGTAGAGGTTATTAGTATTTACTAATGTTTACAAGGTTTGGTTTTGTTGTACAATCAAGCATATTTGACTTCTCACTGTCCAATCAGTTTTGAAATTTGACTATTTAAGTGTTGACAAATTAGTATATGTGCATCCTTCGCATTTAAAATGTCAAATTCGGTAATAGGGAACCTTATAATGATATTGAGTAAGTCCCTATTATGTAAAACATGTTTGATTTATAATTAACGGACTATTGCCTTTATTATGTAACAGCTGCATGGACATTCCAGTTCTGGAAAAGTAACATTTGTCTGTATCGCACGGGAGTTTATCTGATTAGTGTAAGGAATAAGTATAAGCAAACTCCCGAATGCTCTAACCCATAACGTCCCCTGCACTGCACAGGGGTATGGCTATACGCATCCGAGTATTAAGGATACTTAACCTCAGTTTACAGAACATTTTTCAATTCAGAATTAAGGTAATCTCGAACTAAAATTTAAGTAAGAGGTCGCTTTATAAATTATAAACAAGTAAATATTTTAATATGCCTTTACAAAATGTTGTAGGTTTATGCTTTTATATTGACTTCTGTAAAACAGTATTAACTCTAGTTTTTATCAAATACTATTGCCATTATGTAATACATTACAAGCTATTGTAATTGTCAATATAGTCTTCATTTTAGTTCGCACTCCAACAGTAAGGTAAGGAAACTGTCGTTTAAGAATGCCCAAAGCACCTTTCGACAAGATTCCTCATTGTCTAATGAGAAAGGTTATATCTTTTCTCTGCTTCTGTTATCAGACCACTTTCAAGGTGACCACCCAAGGAAGAATCATTATAGTGCTAACATGTGCACTTCCTGATCATCTAGCTACTATGTTTCTTATTTGTAGCTGTGCGTGACATACAATCTGAACATTAATAGAAAAAAAAATCCTTTCCGGCTACGGAAGACCTATGTATTTGGACCGCCTGTAGACTCAATGGTAATATGCATGCAGACTATTATATCTATTACCCTTGACATTCTTTTAAGTCTGTAAAAATTTTATTTTACTCTGCGGCTCCTCACCACCTGGCATTTTATGTACTGTGGCTTAAACGCTGTTTATGAACTATACGCTTAATTATAATGGTCTCTATTGACTTATGAACAGTAATAGTGTGACCCACTAATTGCTGAAGTGTACCTGTTGCCCAATATCTCATCCTTAACAATATTTGATTTAAACCAGAGATAGATTTTTTGCAATTTGTTTTTAATCACTCGAACCATTGATCAAACAGTTGTTCGAACAATTTTAAAACGTAGCTCTTATTCTACTCAACTTACAAAAAGTACATTTGTGTTCGATCAAAGGTTCGAGCAATTGAAAAACACCCATTGCTATTTTTGAAAAACATTTTTAAATTCTTTGTCATCGTATATCTCAAGAGAATTTATTGTATCATTATTATAATGCAATAATTAATAGCTATCTACTTATTTATCTATCTACAGTGAACGCTCGAAATTCCTTCCTTCCGTCTCGGTACATTTACGCAATTGTTTGTAAAAGCCATTCTGCACCTTTCCTAGCACACTAAGTGTTGCATTGCAGAATGCCTGCGTTATCCTTAATTTGATATTAGGTCCAAAATAACTTAAGGGGATAACAACCAACCCTCGGTTTCTACCCCCAAAGTTATTTTGGACCTGAAGTTGTACTCCGTGTACTCTTACTCTCCCTTAATTTCATACATAAATCATATGTATCAACTTTTTTTCAAGTACTTCATTTCGTAAGTCGCTACTTAGGATTAACATTTCGAATGAGTAGCTAAGAACAGCAATGTCAGTGTATTTTGTCGGCTGATGTTATAATAACCAAACCAATGCAGGACTCCCTGTAAATACGGAGGATTCCTGCAGTTATGACAAGCATTTCAGCTTATCGTCCCATTGGGTCGCATACCCCATGAAACAAAGAAAAGTTGTGCATGCGACGTAAGGCAGTTACATCTGTATATAATATCTACATTTCTAGATTTCTCGCCCTTTAAAGGCTATTTTAAGGACTCCATTTCGTTGGTAAGACTCGCAATTAAACTGTACTTAGATATCGTTCCATAGGGACATGGATTAAGCTTTGTTTGAAGCTTTCGAATATAAAATGAAATGGGCGACGTTATTATAAAGCAAACTTTTAAAATTAGATAAAAGCTAGCTAAAATTATACTTTAATTTTAGCGTTATTTCCATTGCTTGTAATATACCTAAACTTTATATCTCTCTTCCTTTAAAACATCAATATCAATCATTAATATTAACGACAGAAATATAAATCCGTGCAACAGTACGATGAGTAGGTACGATGGAGCAAAAGTAAACTTAGATGAACTAAGATATTCTCTCATCTAGTCACATTATTGCAATTAAGTCTATTACTAAACTGTTGCTACATGATTTAGCTGTTGTACAATAAAAAATGTCATTTATTTTACATATAAGCAATAAAAATGCATGTATGTATATGAACTTATCTACATTATCACCGTCACTATGAATACAATTACCACATAAAGGTGCTATATGTTTTAGGCACAGAAATTTATTACACCTCTTGCAATGATATTTGGTTTTGCTATCTTTCTTCCAAAAGTAGCACCTTTTTCTTGTTCCTTCGGGAATTGTTACATTCAAATCAGTATCTCTGGAGGTGCCAGCTACTTCTTGCCTACATTGCCGTATTTCGCGTGGTAAGTGTTTCTCCTGCGATCGTCTTTTTAGGTGTGCAACAGTGAGTTTCAAAGCAAGGCTTTTTAAGTATTTTTGTTTATTATATTTCTTCATCTTTATCTTCTGGTTCTTCTACATCTGCGTCTCTCCATAATTTCATTAACCTTGTTTCTTGGTGTTTGTAATTCATTATCTGTTATTATATATTAATTACATTGTTATGACCTACTTAGAAACATAAAATAAAAATGACTTGCTGTTTACGGGATACAACAAAATTTGTAACACGAATGGTAACGCCGGGTCCCACAGACTTCTTTCATTAGCAGCGGAGCTATAACACTTACTCTCAGAACACTCAGTCACGTATTACTAAACTTTACGATAAGAAGATACATCTGCGGGCAAATGTGTGAAATCAAATTGGGAAGTAATATAAACAAAAGTAAATGCATCAACATGCATTAATATACGGGTCTGTTATATCCAGCGCCACCGTTTATGTGAAATAAATAGGCGCCACCACTTAAGAATACAGATAATGATTTTCAAGAAACGTTCGTTCACATTTCACCATTTTAGAAGAAAATTCTTGAAATTCAAATTTTAACCACGTGCTTTTAAAAAAGTTGGCGATTGGTGTGACGTCATTCGGGTCCCAGCAAGCTGTTTCCCTTTCACCACAAATTTCACATCGTTATAGGTATATTCCTTTTACCAATATGATTTGGATATAAAATAACATTTGTAACTCCCTACTTTCCTTTGAAACAACCCCGCTACTAAATGATAACGATTTCACTATTTCAGTTCCATTTAATTACAGTAACTGAAGGCACTTATTTGACTGATTTTAAATATATAAATGAGATATAGCCTATTGTTCTGTGCTGTACAGTAATACGATTGTCATTTAAATCAAAGATAATGAACAGTATAATATGAATAGTTTTCCGGTGTTTCATGTTAATAGAGGCCCAAAGAGCCTTTGAAACAGCTGTTCCGAATTAATTAATATTTTGTGTGGTGAGGAGTGTGCCGATACTCTGTGTTGTTTGCCATACTACTCCACAGTCCTTGCTATCATTATTTATCATTATTATTCAAATGAGATTCTTTATTCACTAAATTACGCTGCAACAAACGTTGCAATATAAAAACACACTTATGCCAACGTTAATTGAAATGGTTATCACGATATTGAAAAACATGCAAATTTCCTTTTCCTATGAAAATAGTACTATAGAGCAACCTCCAAATTAATAGTTGCACTGGTTGATCCCGATTTTCAAAAAAATACAGAAAATATCCGTTTTCTTAATTATCTAAAACACAACTGTATTTAGTCAGATACAACATAACTACATGATAAAGAAACTATAAGAAACTGTGTGATTTTGCTTTGTTTAACTTTTGCCTCTTCTGTCTTTTGAGCTTGTTTTTTCATTTCGGATAGAATTAGAATGTGATATGCCGATTCACCATTTTCTTCAGCCCATTTCATACTCGTTTTGAATTTTCTAACTGCTTCATTGTGGTTTACACTCTGTGGTATCACTTGTACTTCTTCGTTGAAACTTGACTCACTTTGGACATGCTCCAAAATGTCCATATCGACAGCCGACGGCCCATTCAATAACTTCTTATCTCCTAACTTTTATCCATCCACTGTGACAATGGGATATCATCATCTTCACTCCATCATCAATTTGTGCTAGAAGTTCACTCCAAGACTTTTGAATAAGTTCTAGCCTCACATTTTCCCATGCTTTTGCTAATCCGCTTGCAATATCTTTTAGATTAGAAGTATCTGCATGTTCAGAAGCAACAATCCGTTTTAAGAGACCTTTCCGGTAATGCAACTTGACCACTTGAATCACATTTTGGTCCATAGGCTGCACTAAGAGGGTTACATTAGGCGATAAAAACATTGCAACAATTTTCTTTTCAACTGAACATAAGTCTTCTGGGTGTCATGGAGCGCTGTCTAAAATTAAAAGTACCTTGGTATCTAAATTCACCCGCTGCATTCTTTTTCGAACTGCCGGAACAAAATCCATATAAAAACAGTCCTTAAAAAATTCATTGGTAACCCAGGCTTTTTCCTGTCCTCGGTAGATCACCGGCAGCGATTCACTTCCAAAGGTATGTGACTTTTGAGATTTCCCCGACACTACAATCTCATTTTATGCGTTCCAAAAGCATTGGAGCAAAGCATGTAAGTCGTTCCTTGCTCATTTTTCTACCTGGAGCTGATGCTTCAGCTTGGTGAACAAATGCTCTCTGAGAAAATAATTTCCAGAAAAGTCCGCTTTCTTCCGCATTGTTGATTTGATCACGACACAACTCCATTTCCTCGATTTTATTTCGAAGCAAGTTTTTGAATGGCTCAACAGCTGCTGATAAAATTTTACTCCTGTAATTGACAGTTGTCGAATTCTGTACCTGTTTTTAAATTTATCAAGTCATCTGGAACTGGCTTTGAAATTATTATTATTGTGAGTCTGGCCATAAAAAAACAGCTCCTTTTCAGGTAAAATTTCCCTTATTATTGGCACACCTAAAGTCATTTAATGTTATGATGTATGGACATACTTAGGCAATCACATTTTTAGCTCTAGATTTTTCCTGTAGAAAGAAGAAAATTGATGAAATTGGAATTGATAACACTAGTGCGTCGGAGATATATTTTTTTATTATTTCCACCAAAGCGTTTCTAAACTGTTTAGTTTGGTTAAAGCAATAATGATAAATTTCTCATAGTGGCAGCTCATTGTAAAGCTACCATTGGCGAAATCCATCATTCAAACGTGTTGTATACAAACACGGGCGTTGTCTGATAATCAAGAACAGCAGTTGGTAAGCTTAATAAAAGAAAATGGTTCTTAAGCCCAGCAGATTCACGCAATATTGTTAGAATTTTGTCATTGAAGTAAAGTAAGATATTTACTTTGGAAGCAATCAATATGTTGTCAATCCCTTAGGATTATTATATTCGCCAGTTGCATGGGAGGTTTCTCGATTTTCATTTGCCAACAATTTTATGACAAATCACTAAAATAAAATGAATAACCATGTCAATGCTATTTCATAATCTTACTTATTTTACAGCTAATTACAACAACATTATGTAACTGCGTGTTATTGCGACGAAAGAATTATGCTTTAGTACGTACACAAATAGATAGAACGTGCTAGACTAATTTTCCCGCTCATAAACATCCACAATCTGCAGTTGAAAAAGCATGGAAAGTGAAAGTGTTGCAATGACATTGTAGCAGGGTCGCTAGCTTGTATAAACATATTGCTTCCTTATTTGGTCGTTTATGAATGATGCATTTAATTTTTCTGCTTTGTATGTTTTACTAATCGCATCCAATTTTACACTTCGTCTTATTGTATTCCGTAAGTGAAAGCTCTTTTTATTGTCGTTAAATATGAGGCATATGGTCAGCGGACAAGCTTGTTTGATATATTTCTAGCGAATATTATTTCAGGAACACACCATATAGGATGATACACGATATAGGTAGCTTAATGACTATGTTTTCAAGGCTAAATATTTATAAAACCCTCTGTAGATTCTATTCCATGCAGTAGGATTAAAGATAAAGAAAAATGATGAATAAATGAAATAGCATTTCCTAGAATTACTTAGCGAATGAGCGTAATGCACTTACAATTAGTTAAACAGCTATTATGCATTAAAGTAATTAACTGCACATTTTTCACTTTCATTTAGGTATGTTTACAGGTTTGTATCCGAAGAATTACTTACCTTTGATAGGACACGTACACAGCGTAATAGATTTAAATGAAACGTGGGAAAATAAAAAAGTATATCTCACTATGAAAAAATTTCTAAACGGCAGAAAAACGAAAATAAAGCGTTTTATTTGATGGTTTCGTTATAATTTGGGTTTACATAATAAATTGTTTAATTCTCTAAATCACTGTTGAAGAATTGATCCTTGTCTTAATCTCATTACAGAAATGCAGCTCTAGAAGCAAAAAATATATTCGCCAAAATGTGAAAAATTCAATAGCAATGAATAGTAGTCAGCTGGTAATGTATCTGAATTATTTATATTGCGCATCATATCTATTTGAAAAAAACTTTTCCAGTTTATTCCGCAAGCTGTTTCTATTTATCTACAAGACGTAGGGTTTGGAAAAAAGTGTTCCCTAGATTTCAGAATTGTGAGTCTCTTTTCGTTTAATTAATGTTATAAGATAAAAATTCTTTAAACTCCTGCAAATTGGATGTCTTATGACTAGAGTTTGTTAAAAAGATAGTACCGGCAGTGGCGCACCGCATAAAAGTAGGTACGTAATATACAATATTAGTGAAAAATAATACTGTTACCTTTTCCTGTCGTCTTGATGTCCACTGTGGCAATTGGCAACCGCCCTGGTAAGCCGCGTAGAATTGCAACAACAGCAACGCTTCCATTATCGATTCATTCAGCCGTCGACGGTGTTGTGAATACGTTGTCATATACTTCGAAATTGATCGGTCGACATCCAGTGAAGTAAGATTTGCTAATGTCAGATATTCCTTTTCCTCATCTGGGCATTCTTGATTTTCAGCTATAGACCGAACCTTTTGTAAATCGGGATTTTTCGTTAAAATTGCACCAAATTTTTGAGCAACATCGACTCCTATAGTGTTCGTCAAGTTTTCTAGAGCGGCTTGTAAATTGTTTATGCAATTTAATGCGTCTCGTGCAGATAAGTGACTGTTTTCTAATTGCTCAATAGCTTATGCAACTTCAGAATAGTTCATGGAAATTTCATCTATTTGTTGTTGAACGTCCGAATTGGAAAAAAGTTGCTGACTATCTCGAATTGCTGCAGGATCATTTGAATCAAGTTTCAAAATGACATTTTTCACTTGTGAAAAATATTTCTGATAGTAAGATACTGCCTGGAGCCATGTTCCCCATCGCGTTATTACAGGCTGAGGTGGTAGTGGTAATTTCGGACACAATTGGTGGAATACACGGATGTGTTTGGGAGACTTGATGAACATTTTTTTGGGAGATGCTATTAATTTATCCACCATCGGATACTTCTTTCGAATGGTTTCTGCTACGAGGTGACATGCGTGTATGAGGCATGTTATGTGAAGAAGTATCGGAAAGCATATTTTCAACATCCTACCAGCTCTCAGCATTGTTGCGGCTCCATCAGTAACGAACATTGTGACTTGGGTTCCTGTGATACAAAATTCTCTCAACGAATCTTTTATTATCTTGACAACGGTTTCTGCATTAGTTTCCTGAATCCTTTTACTGGATGACAACAATGAAGCTGGTGGACCATCACGTTTTAAAGGACGCGCTACAACATGAATGACGCTGTGTTTCTGAGCATCAGTTGTTTCATCCACACATAGGCAGATTTTCTTATTTCTCAACTTGTCTTTTATACATTCCTTTACTGTACCTTGCACACGTGGCAAATTGTATTGTAATTGCCTAGATGTTGGCAGCTTCCATGAGGGAACGTACATAGCCCAAAAAAGACGAAAGTGTTCATTAGATACTAGATGTTGTGGGATGTTGCACACACTTAACATAAAATAAAATCATATAAAAATTGCCAGTATGGAATACTGTTTCTTAAATTCAATACATGAGGTTTACTTTTGCAATGTTTTCTACATTCAAACCTATCGCGCCTTAGCAATCCGCTATTGCATATTGTGCAATAAATATGCGGACTTCTATATTCTAATCCAGGGAAATGCCTGAGATATTTATTCACATTCTCTCGCGGTACTGTCGAGATCGACTACGAGTTGAAAATTACCCCTACCCACGACGCTACTGCCATCCGGTACCACCTTTTTAACAAACTCTACTTATGACCTATAGATTTACAAGTTTTGCGATGCACGCAATCTTATACACATCGGGAAAATCTAAAATTAGCTATATCTACGGCGAAAAAGAGAGGAGGGGATTGAGTGGAATCCGATCGGTTCGATGCGGGTCGCGTGTTAGACGTTATTACGCTTCTAACAACGTTAGGATGCAAACCTACAGCGTGCAAGAACGCGCGTAATAATTTGAAGTCATGGTCGTCTGAAAATGAGAGTTTCGCATATTTACTTTGCTGTTCCTACGAAGCTTAGACAAAACTAATAAGAAATTCTAAAGACGAAAATAAAAACAGATACTTATATAAAAGAAAAGAAAAATTAATACTCTAGAATATACAAAATAAATAAAAATTCGAAGGTGCAATATCAAGATGTTCATATGAAGGGTTCAAAAATGCGCCCCTTCTTAACTGAACAATAACCAAGTCGGTCGTAAAACTTCCTCCTCACTCGCTCGAGAATTTCAAGGGTTACTGTCTCGGAAATGCCGACCACACTTTCCTGCAAATCGTGCAGGTTAGCTGCCGTCTAAAAACGGCTCAGATTTTCTTTGAATCGAAGAAAGAAATCGCAGGGAGTGAGATCGGGTTATCTCGGAGACCATTTTATCGTACCCCTCCTGGCAATAACACGACCAGGAAAGGTGTTTTGTTACGCCGTTACTGTTCTTGTGTTATGCGCAGGACGACCGTCTTGTTGGAACCAAATTCCATCCAAATAGGCTTTAATAGCACGGACTACAGGAATAACTTGAGTTCTCAGCAAATCCAAATATCTCCTTCCATTCAAGTTGCCGTCAATAACAAATGGCCCTATATTTTTAGCACCCCAGGAAACCCGCCCAAACGTTAAGTTTTTCGGGGTACTGAATTCTAACATTACCGGTCAATTGTTGATTTTCCCGGGACCAATAACGCACCACTGAAGGATTATGATGGCCATCAGATGGAAAAGAGGACTCGTCCGAAAATAGAATATTTTTAATAAAATGTTCGTCTCGGTTAGCTCTCTCCAACACCCACTCACAAACCTCCAGTCTGGCAAAATTGTCATCAGGAAATGTCTCCTGGCAAGTTTGAACTTTGAAGCATTTGTATTTATTGCGTTTCAAAATATTTCTGACAGCCCTTTTTTCAACACAGGTTTTGTCTGATATTTTGCGACTAGAGCAAAGTTCATTTATTTCAACGTACGAACAAACCTTCACTTCTCTATCCTTCCGCTCGGGATTAATTCGAGGGGTTTGAGGCTGTTCGTCCATTTGGTGGCATTTTCTGCAATACTCGATAACATAGTCAAATTTCTTAAACGCATCGACGATATTTGAAATTGTCTGTGTGCTTGGAATAGACCGATCGACATACTCTACTGAGAAGAGATCGACTGTCGGCTGTCCAGATAGATACCACTTAATAACCTGAACCTTCTACTGTAGTTATGTAAATGGACATCCTGTGTTCATTAATCACGTAATTCTTACTAAGATCGTCCGCACATAATGTAGCCTACGTCGCAATTAACCATATCGGTAACCGTGAGCCGTCGACTGCCGCCAACCCCTCCGCTTGTGGTAAATCACCCATTCGCGTTTATCGTTGACGCATGTACGCTTTTTCGTATAGCTAGACATTTTCTTTCCTTATGTGTATAATGTCGGCTTCGAGTTTTGCTGGAAGACTAAACAGCTCAACGAGCCAACAGTATGAATCAAAAATCACACATTCCTCCATTAATTATAGTTTTCTTTCCTTAGACACTTTTGTAATAAGTTGTATTACATATGTACCATTAGCCAAGCCATAATATTTTCTTTGATGGCATTAAATTAGAGGTTAGTCATCATAAAGCTATTCATATTTACTACTAATACTACATAATTTTATGCAAAATTTTGTTTATTAATTAAAAATATATCATTTTTCACACCTCTTACATACAAATATGGAGATGACGTTTGAAATCACCAGACAAAGATTCAGAAACATTTGCTTCAGGGTAAAGCAAAAATTGGAAAAAACACCAACGCTCCTTTGTCTCAAGGAATACAAAATGTTGACCACTGAATATTAAACTTGCCTGGTTTTGGATTTAATAATCGATGATAATTTAAAAAATGCAGCAAAATATTCATTTACTTTATATAAAGATCACGATTGACGATGAATCTGTTGTGATATATCATGACAAGAAATGGAATTGGCAAATAGCTATCTTTGAGGAAAACAAAATAGTCTTCGGAATCACATAGCATAAAAGATTCACTAAAATACGAGGGTAGCGTCTTAAGTTTTTACAATCGAGCACTAGGTGGCGCTATTGAGATTTGACATTACTATTAGAATTTGACATTGTTATTGTTGAAGCAGTGACAGCATAAAAATCGGCCGAGTAGTTTGTTTACAGTGAGCGTTTAAAGAAAAGCAATTTCGTGAAAAAATACAAATTTCACGTGAAGGTTTTCTTTGGATGATGTTGAACCATTTTAGCAAAGGTCTAGCACAACAACAATACCTCGAATCGCTTCGTTCAACTTTTGGTAATGAAACACCGTCAGAAAAGACTGTTCACAACTGATTTGACTGGTCGACCGAAATCGGTTGTTGTTCCAAAAAATCGATGCTGAGCGCAACAGGATTGAAAAGGATCGGCACGTGACTTACCATGAGATAGAGGCATACTTGGGCATATCGAAGACTGCAGTACATTCAATTTTGCATGAACATTTAAATATAAAAGAGAGTTGTTCCCAAAAGCTAAGCAACAATCGACCGTTTGGGTATTTCCAGATACACCGAATCCAGCAAAAGTTGTTTCTTCCCGAAGCACTTCCAAGAGAATGATTGCTGGTTTCTTTTGTTGTACTGGGCATGTCACAAGCATTGCTTTGGAGGATCGAAGAACGATTAATGCTGAATAGTATATAACAATCTGTTTACCACAAGTCACCGATGAAATCAGGCAAAACAATCGATAACGTCGCATTATCCTTCATCCTGACAATATCAGCTCTCACACAGCATGTCAAACAATTGATTATTTGAAGGAGAAAATATCGAGTTAATATCTTATTGCCCGTATTCGCCTGATTTATCGCCTGACGACTTTCCTTTGTTCCCGAATGTTAAACAACGAGTGCGTGAACAGCGATTTTTGTCATCTCAAGAAGGTTTTAAAAACCATATTTTGGAAATACCACCTTCAATGTGAAAAAAATGTTTCAAGAATTGGTGCGAACATATGCAAGGTGTATAAATCTTTACGGCGAATGCTTTGGAAAACAATAAAACAATTTGCACCAAAAACTTTTTTTCCTTTGATTGTTTTTTTAGAAATTTAAAAGATGTTCCTCGTAATAAGGTTTGGAGGTGTTCATCTGACTTCAATCATAGATAACCTCTATGTGTAAGGGCTAAAAGGATGCGGTGCAATGATGAATAAGTTGCATTTACTCTGATGAATTTTGGAAATGAGTCACCATATTTAGACTTTTGATAAGAATTTACATTATAATTAATACTAAATTGTAGTCAAATAAAATACTAGAAAAGAAATTCCACCATTTGATCACTCCACTTTGATCAGTGATATTGTTTCACTCTGGACCATCATAAGCAAGTGAAGGTTGTATACAATCTACAGACTTTGTTCAAGAATTCGGTATCATCCATCATTATACATTATGTGGCAAACTTGATTATCTGGCTTTTTCCATCTCTCGTATCCTTATGGCGATCCTACTTAACAAATAGAAGTGGTTATGTATTTTATACTGGCTTTTAATTGGCTCCATATCTGTTAACCTCCGGTATAGCGGTATAACGGTCTAATTTAGGTCCCTCTGTTTTTCAATGCATATCGAAATTATATTTTTAGCAAGCTGAACTCTACCGTATTGGCTTACGTTGATGATCTTAAGTTATTTACAACTGTAAATGGTACCGACTACTAAGAAATATTACAACAGAACTTGAGTGTAACAAATAACTGATATACAGATGCTGCAGTCCTTAAACTAACAATTAAGCTTGTAAGACCCAATCAGTACCAGTCAGAAGTATTGGAAATTTGGGTGTTCTCCTCGATACCCAGCCCACTTTTTCGGATCATACCTATATCAACCCTTTGTTCATATATGTATATCGGAAATTCTAGGTTACCTCATATGATCCTGTCCTGCAGACATTTTTCTAACCCACTAACACTAAAAATCCTAGTTATATTTACCAACAATTAGCGGTTGAAATAATGTTAAAAAGATTCCCGAAGTATTTATCTATCAAAGCTGCTGGAGTTTATTCCAATAGAAGTTCGGATTGCAATGGTTTATTGATTCGATACAGATTTCAAGCCCTACGTGATCGTTGTAGTACACAGATTTAATAATTTCTAACTAGAATTTGGAAATCTAGATCCAATCTCACTACATTTTTATACAGGATAATGATAAAGTAACGCACAAAGTTTAAAATAAGGGTTTGCGCCCATAATAAAGAAAAATGCAGAAATACGTGAGATAGTAAATTGAAAAGGCTTCATTTTAAAATAATTGTGGCAGTCATTTCGGTTGTCATGACGACGCAGTGACCTTGTGCCACTATTTTTTAAGTGGAACCGTATGCATCTGTTTACGTCTCTAAAACCTGTGTTTATTAAAGATTACGATTGCAGAAAAACGAACAATTATTAGAGAAAATTAATAATTATTTATTTTTATAAACTTTGCGAATGCTCCTGATAAAATTGTATTAGGTCTATTCACGTACAAGTGGCCCCACAACAAGTTGTCCAATGGCGTCAAATCGCGGGATCTAGGTGGCCATTCAATAGCTGCTATGCGGCCTATCCATCTATTATGAAAAGTATCATCAAGGCAGCGGCGAACTGTTACACCGAAATGTGGAGGTGCGTCCTCCTGTTGAAACTATAGATTATCTTTCGGAAAATTATTGTTATTTTGATTTAGAAACATAACAGCTAAGTCCAGCAGTAATTCGTTTTGAAGAAAGTTTAAATACGACTCAACAATAAGATTTCCTTCAAAGAAATTGGGACCAATAATTTCATGGCCTTTAATTCCTAGGCAAGCATTAATTTTTTGAGACCGCTGTGTGTAGACTCCTGAGTCCAGTGTGGATTGTCTCATGACCAATAACGGGAATTATGTCGATTTACCGTGTCATCCAAATAAAAAATTGTCTCGTTAGAAAAGGTAATATTGAACAAAAAATCAGGATCATCATCACATCGTCGCATTAGCTCCTTACAAAATTGTAACCGCCGATCGAGATCATCAGCGTTTAGTTCATGAATCAGTTTGACTTTATACGGATGATATTTTTCCTTTCGAAACAATTTGACCACAGTCGATTGGTGAATATTGTTATTTAACGCAATTTGTGTAGTAGAGATTTGAGGGTTAAGGAAATGTTTGCCTGCTCATTTCTATTTAACAAGGGATGACCAGACTTTGACAAATCATTAACATTACCCGTTTCATTAAATTTTATAATAAGTCTGCTTACTATGGAATGAATTATAGGACATCTCTCGAGATATTCCCCGTTACGCTTCTTCGTGGCTTTGCAGCCTATCATCACACCCCACTATGGCCAGTAATTCAATCCTTTCTTTTTCGCTTAAACCTAACATTTTCACTTTGATAGGCAAATCTCAAACTGACAAACTGTAAATCACAAATGATATTACTTAGCAACAAGGTAGAAAACAAATAATAGCATGCATACGTGAATAAAGGAGGTCTCTAAAACTCGCATGTTCAAAGCTACTATTTTAGGTCTTTTTATTAACTTTTTCTAATAATTGTTAATTTTTTTGCAACAAGTACCTCGTCGTTATAATCCTTAATAACTTTAGTGACGTAAACAAATGCATACTGTTCCATTCAAAATATAGTTACATAAGGTCACAGCGTCGTTATGTCAACCAAAATGACTGCCATGACAACCATTTTAAAATGACACTTTTTCAATTTGCTACCTCACATATTTCTGCATCTTTCCTTATTATAGTCACAAACCCTTATTTTGAATTTTATGCGTTAATTTGTCATAACCCCTGTATTTGACCGAGACTTTTAATCACTGTAGGTACAGTATTCAAAAAAAATATTATTTTGGAAAAAGGGTCATAAAGAGTCAATACCATTGTTACAAAAAACAAATCAAATACTTTTAATTAATATAAGTAATTGGATTTCCATAAAATGGATCAAATAATTTTATGAGAATCCAATTGCTTATATTAATTAAAAGTATTTGATTTTTTTTGTAACAACGATATTACATACAAACCATATAAGTAGAGACGAGTTTCTATATAACACTTTTCTATTACAAGCAAAAAATTATCATATGAATGCTGTAAATTCACCAAGAGAAAGCCATTAATTCACAACATATATATGTGTATACAATAAATATACGCGCCGTACATAAAAATTTATTTGCCATTGACATTAATAACCGTGCTTATGAATAGAGCGGGCCAAGAGCGCCACGCGCCAGGTTCGCAATCAGGCTGCCGGGCGCATATATGTATGTAAACATAGGTAATTTAAATATGTAATTATTAGGACGAGAACCAAAACCACTGTCTATTACGTCGTGAAGACGCGCAAATATACACCTGCAGTTTGGGTGTTCGTTGATAAATAGGGCGTTGTTCACAGTGGGCCACTACAAAAAAAAGTTCATTCATCGACGGCTACGAACTAACAGCGCGCTTATTCATTTACGGATGACGCGCTCTATTCATCAACAAATGACGAGTCTGCAGATGTTACGTTTGCACCACTTCGTGGCATACTAGAAACAAGCGTCGGTGTGCTCGCTTTAGTGATTATGTCTAACGTAACTATTAAAAATAAACGGCCATTACCTACGAAAGTTAATAAATTTCTTAGTGAATTTGTGGATTTACACTACAATGGGAGTACAATTTTCTGTAAAGTTTGTAAAAAGAAACTACTGTGCTGGAGCAAACGTGATTGTGAAAGACATATAAATAGCGCACACCACAGAAATAAAAGAAATGGTGTCTCACAACAACGTCAATTTCAATTAGAATTGCTTTTAACGTTTATGGTATGTGGTCTACCACTTCGTATACTTGATAAAAAAGCATTTCGAAAATTCTGGGGTACATACAATACCGAGTGGATACTACCATCTCGGACAGCGTTACGGAGAGATATTCCACGAATACGTGAGGACATTGAAAATCGAATTAAAGCCGAATTAAAAGATAAACAGCTGTGGCTATGTCTTGATGAGACGACAGATTGCAAAAAAAATTCTATTTTGAATATAATAGTGCGCGTACTAGATCCTATTAAACCAAATTTTGCAATTCTATTAGCCAGCAGAAGATTAAAACAGTGTACTAGTAAAGCAATTACGGCCGTAGTTCTCGAAACGTTACAAAAATTTCAAGTGTCAACCAGTCAACTGTTGTTGTTCATGAGCGATGGTGCAGCAACAATGTGTAGTGTAGGCCGTTCCGTTAAAGAAAAGTGTGAAGGACTTTTACATGTTACGTGTAAAGTCCATGGTTTACATCTTGTGGCACAAACTATTCGAGAGTGTTACCCGGAGGTGGATGCATTAATAGCAAACACAAAAAAAGTGTTTCTCAAAAGTCCTAAGAGGACTAGGGCATTCCACAGGTTATGCCCTGGTATTCGAGAACCACCACAGCCCATTCTTACGCGTTGGGGAACGTGGTTAAAAGCCGCTTTTTATTATAATGAACATTTTCAAGAAGTCAAATCCGTTATTTTGCAATTCGTCCCTGCCGAAGCTAGAGCTATTAGGATGAGCCAGAAGGGATTTCTCGATATTTCTGTTGAAACACATCTAAAGAATATTAGCAACAATTACAAAGGGTTAGTAGACGCGATAGAAAATTTGCAAAATTCTGGATTGTCGTTGGTAGAATCAGTGCAAGTCGTGGACGAAGTTAGTACATTGTTACACAGTATAAACGATGCAACAAGTGGACGAGTTTTAGCTAAGTTCGATAGTGTTTTAAAAAAGAACCCGGACTACACGAGATTAAGACAAATGTGCGATGGGGCATCTGCAGATTCCTTGACTAAGTCTAAAGATTATTTTAATTACGCCTGTCTTACTTCGGTAGACGTGGAACGGTCGTTTTCGAAATATAAGAACATTTTTTCGTCTCGGCGAACATCCTTCACCGAGGCAAATGTGGAAACTTATCTGATGGTGCAACTTTTTAAACAAGCCTATCCGCATTATTAAGAAGGATAGAATTTACTTATTATATCTTTACTTACAGTTACATTATTAAGTACAACAGAATAAAAAAAACGTTCAGTTTCTCAGTTATTTCCTTATTACATCCCATTTACAACGCATACCGTTTTCAATCAAATAAAAAATCATAATGAAAATAAATATAAATATCCGCTCTAATTACTAAACATTATTATTGCGTCAGCTTTTATTTTTTTACTCTTGTATATTAATTTCGAAATATCACATATCTGCTGTGACTCACATATACGCTATTTACAATAAGCGGCCGTTGCGCCTGATTCCGATTCTGTTGGATGGCGCAATTTGGCCCGCTCTACTTATGAAACTTCAAGTCAATGGAATTATAAACTTGCTACGGATGTTATCTTTAGCAAGAATTCGTTTTACCTTATAGTACACGCTCCTTCTAATTATGCCCTTACACAAACCAGAATTTATTCTTGACTAATCGAAGAAGAATTACCCCGCAATTTAACGTTGCACTACAAACTGCAGGTATGCAGTCATAGTACGCTTTTTAAGTTCATTGTTTAGTTATTTTGCATAAACATATACAACGCTTATGTAACGCATTCGCAATACAATGCATTATGTGTAAGTCATTTGCATAGAAGTGATCTTCTTTCGAATTCTAATGCTCGTTGGTTCGTGTTAATTGCCGAAGCTGGTTAGAGTTTTTGTAATTAATGTCACGCAATATTATAATTAACGTTGCAAATAACGTACTATACTAGAAACGAATCTCTGAGAAAATTACTTCCACAGTTTGACCTAAAAATTTGGAGAGCAACAGAACCGAAACGTGATGGTAAATGGACCCAACGATTCGTCGATATAAGCTAACAACTTTTCCCGGGTGGATTTGTGTATGGAGGCGATCGATTCGTGCCAGACGTATGATGTATTTTGTGGAAAGTTGTAAATGACTTTATGTCCGACAGACTATTCGATCAATCGTTATAAATTTATATTCCTAAACAATTCTTTAGAGAAAATAGCATTCTAATATCTTTTTAATAAAATTAAATTTAATAAAAACCAAAGTAAAACAATAAACAGAGCAATTTTCGTATGCTAAAAAATCCATTGCAAACAAGAATAAGAATCAACTATTATAACCAGAGCCCGGATTCTAATCCAGCCAACAAATCTATATTCGGGACATACGAACTTTATTCATGATCAAGTTTACGGATTATTTTTTACGTGTGGTGAAGGTCCAACGGGGTATGTAAGTTTGACTTTTCATAACTTCAGGAGTCTTTAGTGCGTAAATTATGTATGGAGTTGCATGGCATTATTACTATCATCCCATCCCATCATGGCGCATCATCGTAAAGCGTAAAGCTCAGTTAATTACTTCCCAACATGCGAATAGATTGTATCGATCAAATTTCCGTTGGGACTAGATTCTACGTTTGAATACAAATAAATATCATGTGTCTCGTAAGAAATGCCTTCAACAACGTCTCATTGAGGCATATCCTGCACTCCAAACTAGGGGCGTATCCGCCAGCATCCTAAAAATAGCAGCTTTCCTGTACGGGAGGGAGATTAATTTTGAAACCAAGGGTCAAACGAAAACTATAAACAGCGGGTTGTCACAGGGGTCGGTACTAGGTCCCACTCTGTGGAACGTTATGTATGATGATCTGCTCACGATTAAATTACAAAAAGAGACGCAATTTATCGGTTTTGCGAATGATATTGCCTTGGTGGTGAATATAGCGGAGATGCTGATAAGTGTTTAGTCCGTCAAATGCAGCTAAATACCTGATAGTATGGATGGATACTAGGTTAAGTTATGCGAGATATATTAGCGAAACCCTAACAAAGGCGAAAAGGACGATAGCTGCCCTATAGACCCCTATATCAGAAATCCACAATCATCAAAAAGGAAAGTATTGGCCAATGTAGTATACTCACAAGTGTTGTACACTGCCCCAGTGAGGTGAGCAACAATCAAAAGCCAGAAGATCCTTGCAAAACTTACCAGATTACAAAATATGATCTATATAAAGGTAATCAGTGCCTACAGGACTATTTCAGCCGAAGTAGCAGCCACCGTTGCGGGTCTTCCCCCAATAGAACTTGCAGCATGTAAGAGATTTGCGTGCTATAGCGGGCTTCTAAAGAGTGATAGATGAAGTGGATGGAGCTCATTAGCAAATAGCAAAAAAAAAATGGAGAAATCGAAAGTTTGAATAATGAGCGAAACAGCTCATGCCAGACACAGAGGCATGGATAAGAAGACCTTCCAAGACCGAAGCTGATTACTACCTGACTCAGACACTCTTGGGACATGGACGCCTCCGTCAATACCTGTACAAGAGAGGCAAAGCGGAATCCTATAAGTGTGCCTAATGTGAAAACACTGACGACATCTTCCACACAGATTTCGGCTTTGACAGATGGAATAAGGAGAAGGGGTGGTACCGAATAGACACAGAAAGAAATGTTATCGTTTCAAACGTTGCCGAGGACCTAGTACCCTTTGAAAGCGGTCTGGAGATGTGCAACCTACTGAAAACTATTATTCAAAGAAAAGAGGAAGGGGACAGACAAAGAAGGTGATAGTTGGGGACACATCCACTCTTTACTGAAGTAATGCGCAAGCGGCTTCCAGTGCAGAGTGTAAGGAAATCGAAGCGTTGTCCTTGTGTGTTCTGCAGCTTAGCAGCTACAGTGCATCAGCCGCCGCTGCATATAATACATTTAAGAAACAGGATTATTAAATTTTGCCCATATATCGTGTTCACAATTTCTATATATGTTCTCCCTATGCTCCATACAGAATGATTTTTGGCACGTGCTGCAGAACATATTGGTTTTCCTATCTTTTTTCCTAACACAGAAGAATATTCTATGAATATTATCATTGTTAACGGAACCCGAAAATGGTACGTTGAGTATTTCCACTTGTTTTTTTTTCATGTTAATGGCCTAATTCAATTAAGAGATTAGATTTAATGGTCCTCTGTTAATTATAAGAGAATACCAATCTCTTCAAATTGTTTACTTCGGAAAATGTGCTACAGTTGACATCATGAAATGTCAGTTGAATTTGTTCTTAGTAAAAAAGGGAGGAAAAAGTTGTTACTTGATGGTAATTTATACCAAAAAGAGAAAGGAGAAATGTGACTATTACTACAAAATAAAGTGCAGTGCTCGAGTTACAACGCTTGAAGAAACTGTTCTTAAAAAAGTGTAGAGAATGACCATACTACAGATACCAGAGAAGTAGAAAAAACAACTTTATACTAAGGTACGTGAAAATGCGATAACTACCCAAGACGCACCACAGCATTTCATCTCTAGTGTATTTATTGGACCTAGCCAGGCTACTGCAGTATGTTTGCCGAAAGTTTTCATGATAAAGAGAACTGCAAGAAATATCCGTACAAAGGAAGAAGCTACTCCGGTTTTGCCACTGCATTCAAAAGACATCGTTTTACCACAAGAATACATATTAACAACACATGGAGAATCCTTTTTGCTATACGATTCTTGACCAAATAACGACAAAATCCTGATTTTTAATACGAGAAGAAATATTTCACTCCTGGCTTAAAACGCTCATTGGTATGCGGACGGAACGTTTCGAGCTGTGCCACACGTGTTTTGTCAACTGTTCACGGTACACGAGTTAAAGAAAAATTATTCAATTTAATTAGTGTACATATGTGCTATTATTATCGAGGAACTTTCTATTCGGTGAGCTGTTTGTCGAGAAATTTTACCGTCGGGGAATTGTTTGTCGACGACCTATTGTCGTAGAGTCTTCCGTCGATGAATTGCTGTCGGGAAATTTCCCGGCTTCCATGAATTCCGTATCAAATTTTCATTTAAATGCTTTTTTTGCGAGATATTTGAGCATCCCTAAACTTTTTGGGCACACAGCATATAACAGTTTAGATGAAAAATACAAAGCAACACCGATATTTACTACTTTCTATGTAGAATGATTTATATACAAAAGCTGTGCGTGCTGTACAAAAGCCAATTACTTGCTCAGAATTTGATGTTGGTAATCCTTTACTATTAGGCAACTCCCCTAAAATTTGCAACTCCCCTAAAATTTAATTAAGTTAGATATGTATGTAGGTATACACAGGACTTTGGAAAATGAAATTATTAACTAGCCTTGACTTAAATTCCTATATCACGGTTTCATTAACATTTTTAGAACTTTATCCAAGTGCGGTATAACAAAAAGTATTACAGATAAAAAGAGAAAACACATGAGGTAATGTTGCATAATATCCACTAAGCAACAATAGTAACTGAAGTATGAATAATATCTGTTATCAGTAACAGTTCCTTTATTATCCCACTCACTTCTCTTAACAGTAATAATTTACTTCTGATATTCTATTTTCGTAACATTCCCTCTGTTAAATTTTGAAAACGCGCAATAAGGTCATGTCTGGGTACATTGTAGCTATTTCAGCTCCTAATATATCAATTATTTTCTAACCACTGTGTTTAGGACCATTACCTTATTTAAAAATTAATGACCCTAACTCAAGTAGAACTAGGTGTGCAAACTTTCTTTTAAAAGAAACATGTTCATTCATTATTTCATCAATGAATGTTACCCATACAAGGCTCGAATACTGTCACCCTAAAATGGTTCTGCCCACAACTCCGACTGTAATACGCTAGTGTGTGGTTTTTAGTTCAACTCTAACGAAATGTCCTAAATCTGAATTAACAACATATGTGTTTAATTGGTGCAATAAGGATTTTCGAAAATAATAGGTATATAAAACGTTGAGCAATTTTAGGTTTGTGTTAATAACGTACCATTACAGTGAGCAATCTTTTTTTGAATTTCTTATAGACTACTCAAAGGACTTAGATAAAAGATTTCATCATTTCACTTTGCAATAAAGCATTTTTTAGGAGAAATACCAAGAAGGTATTTTTATTTTATAATTCTTTGCTATCTACAAAATTGCTGGTGACTTTTTCTTTGTTTTTGGTGAATCTTCGTTGCAAATTAACAGAATTATAACGAGGTAATTCTAATTGTAAGCAGCACATTTGTATAAATGTTGTCATGTATTAAAATTGTGCTGCTTAATTGAGTTCTGTAGGCAACAATAAGAGAGGGCGGCATAGAAACGTAGGGATACTATGCTGATGATCTGATAAGGAAGTCAAAAAAGGAACTGGAAAAGGTACTTAGCAGACTTGAGGGTGCACCAAGAAAGTATGAATTGTTGATAATTGAAGAGAGAACCACATACATGGAGATGCGACAAAATAGCACAACAGAAAAGTATAGTAAATTTAAAACAAAAGAAAAAGAACAAGAATACCAAAGAAGGTAAGGAAATTTCAATACATGGCAGTATAACCCTGACTAATAATGCAGAAATTTAGAAGGAGAGAAACGAATAACAGAAAGCAACAAAGTAATAAAGGGAAATAAAACAATTGGTTGGTCCAATTTTGGACCTACAACTTGTTTTATTTTCCTTTAACATACAACTCACACTTGAGCCCAAATGGAATATTCTAACAAAGTAATAGATGCACATGATCAAATATCTAAGTGAAAACTGATTTGTAGGTCCGCCAAACTAAGACTTTATAAGACATTGTACATCCCACCGTAAACTATGCATGTGAAATCTGGACAATGACAAAACAAGTAGAAATAAAACTAGAAATATCGGAACAGGAGACAATGAGGAAAATTCTAGGAGGAATAGAAATGAAAGATGGTAAATGGGTAAGAAGAATAAATAAAGAAGTACAGGAAATCTACGGATACTCATCTACCACGGCACACATGAAAGCCCATTAAGCAAGGTGGTTAGGTCATGCCAGTGACATGGAAAGAGCTTTAGGGGAAGGAAGAGGAGAAAAAAGAGGACGACCGAAAAAGAAGTAATTAGGTGTTGTAGTATTGGGTATTAGAAAATGTGGCGTTGAAAATTGGGAGTGGAAAGCACAAGACAGAAGCGGTTAGATATAAATAGTGAAGCGGATTTGAGAGAGTCGACTGTTGAGCGACCGCCTGTTGTCGTTTAATAATCCGATGTTTAGATGAAATATTGAACCAGGATTAGCTTTTGTACAATGCAAGCGTTGTGTTAAACCATTAATGGAGTCCGTTCTTCGTTGAACGCCTTTCGTACAACCGTCTCTTAGTTGTTTTCCCGAAATTACTATTGGTTGGAAATATATTTACCTAATAAAACTACTATGTAAGTCGCTGCAGCATCGAAAAAGAAAATTAGAAAGGCGTCACTTTGATATTTATTGCCGAAGCGCAAACGGCGTTAATGACAGCGATTTTGCTGGTAGTATTTTCAACATTACAGAATATATGTACATTAAAACTAAATAGTTATTGATATATTTTATTAATAAAATAGATTTATTAAATGTAGTCAAGAAATTGTCATTTAGGAAAACTGACAAATAGCTCTCTTATGGGAATAATGTTTAAGCAAAACTTAAAACACTGCAATTCTTTCTTTTCAATACACTCTGATTGAGATAATTCAAAAGAAATGTAACTTCTATATTAAATCTAACTTTTAACAAATGGTATTTACCTTCCTTTGAACTATTTGGTGTAATTGTTTCTACTATATTACATTATCCTTAAATAATAGGATGACATCCTTCAAAGTTCTGAAGAATTTATTAATGTAGATTTTATCTTCATATATTAACATCTAGTTAAGCAACTGTACCATATTTTATTGTTTATGGAAATGTTAATGTTGTATTCAACAACTTAATATAAACAAAAAGTATAAACTTCACTCATTAATATTATGATTATACCACAAAAACATCACTTTATTACCTATAAATAGCAGGTCCTCGCAATATTATATCATTAACACTAATAATAAATTAGCCTTAATAACGCATAATTTGCATCTTTTAGAACATAAACATAGAAAATGTCTATATAAATACATTACACTTCCCTATTGATGCACGTAAGAAATCTGGTGAGCTACAAATATCGTTGTGATAGATGTTAATTGAACATCGTCACTAGTAAGATCTAATAGTCTCTCGCTATTATATAACTAATGCGTTCAGTATCTCTTCCCTTGCGTTACTGCTGGAGAGGCGATATAACCATATAATTACACAGGATTATCTGGATAAGTTTATTAGTGTTTAGTGCATCCTATTAAGGCTAATTATTGGTATAAAATAATGTATGGGGTCCATATTCGTAACTTTAATGTCCCAATTTTATACAACTTAAATCCAAATGACATATTCTCTAACAGGACCATTTGTATTTATCATTAATTATACAATGATGAAGATGAGCATGCCATTAAGAAACAGTTAGCAAAGAAAGCAACAATACATGAATTACATTAAAAATTTAGTAGAAGTACACCGAACAGATTTTGAATTTAGTTTGTTTTACATTACATTTCTATCTTTTATTTTTAGTTTTCTAATAACGGAAATGAAGCCATTCTAGTTTTACAAGGAGTACTGAATCAATTTTTTAAATCTCATTAAAATTACACGTAAAAAGGTCTCTGAAATCACGTTGCATCCGTGATTCGGATCTCTTGAAATCATAATAAATTATACACAAATTTATAAGTTCTGTAGAGTTATAGCTTTTGTTGGATTCGTCAAATTTTCTACATTCTGATCCAACCATTTTGTTTTTACGATGATCATATGCCCAGTCGCAGGTGATCTTTTCTCACTAAACCAAGTGTACAAGGCACTATCAGGAATTTCAAGTTCAAGTTCCTTCAGTACGTATTTTAAATCCGCATTTTTTGCTATTACACCTTGAGCAGAAATCTTCTTTTTGTCTTTTTTTCATATCATAAATTGTCGAAGAAGTAATATTGAAATCACGCATTGTGACGTTTCCGTTTTCGTCTTTTCGAGACTATTAATTATCTCAAGTTGTTGTTGTATGCTTACGCTCTTTAGTTTTATTAGCACTTGAAAAACTTGTGCTGGACTTCGGGAACACTTTACAGTACATTAAACTGTATGTACATAATTGTAATGTTGTGCAAAAATGATATATAACGCGCTAGAAGACAGGAAACACTGTATGTACTGAAATGAAAACTGACAGTTATGATAAAACTCAGTGAACTAAAAACGCGACCAGCACAGTGGCACAACCTGGCAGTCAAGGTCAAGAAACACCCGAATACATCCGAAAAGCAAAAGCTAAAAGTTTGTATTCGTCGAGAATTGGAAGCAATGAAAATATTGAAGAGAATGGTGACTAACTGTGGCATTGCTTATTTAAAAATACATTCGATTCTCATGACGCACTCTGTGTAATACAATCTAATTCAAACTGTGTACCCTCTATTAATACTAAAAAAAACACACTGTATATCATCTAAATAAAAATAACTCTCATCATATACGACACAAACAATTCACGCATGTTTCCGAGATTGTCACCAGAACAAAAAATGTTGTCTCCGTAACTATCCATTAACTTGCGAAATAAACTGACACGGTTGAATAGTTTTTGCGTTTTCGTATACCAAGCAATTGCCGTGTATAGTATATAATCACAATCGCACTGCGGCCGCTGCATTAAGAACGAAATATCTTGACAAAAATATTCATAAAAAGTAAAACATAAACAACGGTTAAAATACATGATTTACCACACCAATACCGCGAATCAAACATGTCCAACACAACTCCAAACTTATTCCTTCAGGTTCTAGGTCATTAAAACGCTATTATTCACCGCCACTTGCACAAGCAATAATAACAGAACGCAACTACGCTTTCGTCATTGCATGCCTAACAAATCACACGAAAGGTTTATTAACTACGATCGTATAGGCCGTTGCCGAAGGTTCACTATTTTATGCCTTATTATATAAAATACATACATATCTATGCACTGAGCATCGCCGATCATTCAATATAAAGATAAATTAGAGATGCAGAGCAGGAATAATGTGGTATTAGCATTGCTTTTGACGCAAGAAGCATTTCCAGTCTGAATACAATTGAATTATAAAACAGGAATGCATATGCAATCAATAATTGTTTACTAATAGCAGAAATAAATACAGACCTACTAGTCTTTGTGTGCAGTTTCAGAAAGAATATGTTTTATTATGTGTCTCTATAATGAAACATACAAATTTGTTGAGATACGTGGCTACCTACTTACAGGACAACGTTTTTTGATATTAATATGGCTCCTCCTTCCTTAATCCATCAGTTTGAACTGTTAAATGGCACTACCCCATTTGCCATAGTAAAATTATATGCTTTCTTATTCTGCTTACAATGTTGTCCCTTTTATATATTATTCTTAGAATTTTCTTGGAAATTGACTAGTAATATAAAGTATGTATCAGTTTGTATTACAAGTCCACGTAGCATTTTGACTTCTTGAACAAGTAACCCAATGAACTTTGAATTCGCCCAGTTAATTGTTAACTATAAACCAAACGCGAGGACTGTATTATACAGTGAAAATAATATAAAAAAACTAATATGTTCTTATTCGATTTTCATTTGTTTTCAAGTTATAGCTTAATTAAAAAGTTTTAACAGTATCCTTGTAAATGGTCAAAATTTTCGCTTGTTTACGAGTTAACACGTCTTAAATTAGATGGAAATATCTTTGCATTGACTACCCATGTAAAATAAAAAAAGTCGTACCTTCAATATCAAAAGTTTTTTCGTTTCTTCAGTCCTTTTAAGTTTACAATGAGAAGAGCAACATGCGCCCTCTATAGACGAAGCTTAAAATGTTTAGAGATCAATGGCAGTATTTTTGAACATTTCTTAAAAGAACGTTGTGATTAAAAAAAATTCAACTTATGAAATTTTGTTTATTTGTAATTACGCTATAATATCAAAAAGATGAAAATCGGATAAGAGCATATGAGTCTTTTTACATTATTTTCACATGTACAATATAGTCCTGGAGTTTGGTCCGTTCCTTCCAAGTATATCAGTTTGAATACTTGAGGAATTTTACATAAAGTTTAATTCCCAAGTAGCTTTACTTCACTTGTGACACATTAACTCGTAGATTGTTTTTATGAATATAATCGTAGTAATAAGAATAATAATGATAGCATGGTTATTGAGAAATAGGCGATAGTCATAACAACAATTATAACAAACTTACAACAAGAATGATATAGAGAGCTGCTTATATTCAAGATCGGCTGCTACATAAAGCAGTTACTCTTCCTGTTACACCAGAATGAAGATAAACTTAGTTCTTACAATGTGCAAGTTATAATCATACCGTTCATGGAAGTTCGGGCAAGCAAAAAAATGTACGGAAGTCAAAGAAAATAAGAGAAATATTAAATGGCCATGTATTTAATACTTACTTACATGATTTTACATATTTTCAAACACAAATTTATTAAAAAGAAAAATTTAATGTAATACAAATAATTTCAATCTGATTTTCATCGAAAAATCCACCTTTTGACTTTAGGACTGCTGCTACTATTCTCGGCATCCGATTCGCTAATTTTGCAAATGTTTCATTGGCAAGCTTGTTCATACCTCCTGGAGAATGGTCCACAAATGTTCCTTCGATTTTTCCTAACACATCGGTCTAATTCTTCCCATAACAACTCTATCGGGTTCAGATCGGGAGACTGTGGCAGCCATTCCATAATTTTTAGGGTCCTTTCATTTTATTCTTGCTGCAAGTAATCTGTGCACAATTTAGATTTATGTTTGGGGTCATTGTCCTGCGTAAATTCAAATCCACGACCAATTAATCGGACTCCTGACGGTATGGCATTTTCCTCCAGGATTTTCCGATTTTTTCATTATGCCCTCAATTTTGAGCAAGTCCCCTGTTCCGATTAAGGAAAGACAACCCCAAGCCATTACAGATCCGCCTCGATGCCTCACCGTAGGAACTATACACTCCCGTAACATTCTTTCCCCTCTTGATCTGCGTACGAAAACCCTCCGTCTATTTCCAAAAACCTCAAACTTGGATTCGTCAGTCACCAAAACGTTTCTAAATTCGTCCACTGTCCAATCTCTATGAGCTTGTGCCCATTTCACCTACTTCCTCTTTGGAGTAACGGTTTTCAACAAGCCACTCGCCCATGCAACCCAGCCTCTTTCAGCCGACGTTTCACAGTACTCACAGAAACTTTGGAATCTCGCTCATTATTGAATTCTGCAGCAATTTCTGATGCTGTTAGTCTTTTATTGCGCTTACTAATTATTTTTATTCGTAAATCTTCCGCAGGGGTCGTTTTTCTTGATGGTCCTGGCCGATTACGATCTTGCACGTAATCGGTTGTCTTAAATCGAACTATAGTATCATGTACTATAGATTTTTTTTATTTTTAATTTATCCGCAATCCGTCTTTCTGCGTACCCTTCCTGATGCAAAGTAATAATACCAGATCATTTTGAAACAGCTAGAGGCTTTCCACGGGGCATTTTAAGCAGTCAAACCGAAATTATTCTATTTTTTACTTGCACAACCACAGATACTTTCACAATAACAATCTCTTCAGAACTACTGCGTTTACAAATGTTATAATACTTTATAAAGGGTATACGAATATTTCCAGGTAACACGAGTGAATCACCTAACCCTCCTAGGGATTATTATAAAGCTTTATTGTCACTGTAATTATTGGGGATTTCCAACATACTTATATATTTTATGATAACGATCTTATATTAGACAAATACTACCTGGAAATTGGTAAAAGGCTTCCAGAAAAGGTTAGTTTTAATAATTCCTCACAGAAATGTATATTATATAATTTTAAATTTTTTTCCTAAACAGTTAATATAATTTGGCAGCTTGCCCGAACTTCCATGAACGGTACTGTACTTTATTAGATTCAATAACCCAATATTTTGAATTACGGCACCAACGTGCGATTGGCAACATTGTGTCCGCATAACCTCCCTCGTAACCGCATGTTGTTGTTATTTGAGTGCAAGGTGTTTCAGTGTTTGTAGCGATTATTGCAATGTACGATTTTCAGTAAAGAGCAACGATGTAACGTTGGTGTGAAACTGGCGAAAATTTCCACGAGTGGGAGGAAGTGGTAGACATTTCTGGTGCAGAATTATCAACCGAAGAAAAGAAGAGTACTTTTTCTTCTTCTTTTTGTTCTTTATATAACGAGTGTAAATGTAATAAACAGCTACTGTTTCTTCTAAGACCATCTTTGAAATGGTTGGTTCTGACCGCAATTGACAACGGTTGCTCAATAGTATGTCGCAACTACCTGTAATGCGGTTGCCCGCAGGTTCCACCGCCAGCTACGATCACCCGGGTGGCTGGCCGCATCACGTGTAACCGCTCAGTGCGTATGTGCCCACACAATGTTAGGAATAGTTGACACGATTCAAAAGTGGTCATCAATCAATTGAACCTGATCTTCGACTAGGAAGGCCTTCAACTTCAACTGATGATGCCCACGTTCAGAAAATCAAAGATTTGGTGCATTCACATCGCTACTTGCAGAACTTGCAGAAGAGGTTAGCATCTCAATAAGGTCCTGTTACGATATTTTGATCGAAAAACTGAACATGCATTGACCTGATTCCTTTCTCGATGTTTCCAGCCGCTTATATAGGCTTGAGGTCCCATCACCCTGTCTCTGGCATTTTATTACTTATATATAACTCCAGCCAACGATAATCTCGATGAAACGGCCAAATAACTCGTCTTCTCTCCATTTTTTCCACATCCTTACTGTTCATCGTTAATGTAATATTTCCGTACAAAAATGTATAATATACATTCAATTGTATCTCTATCATAATTTCACAAACTAAATGTAATTCAGTAAGAAGTCGTCATGTTCAGTAGTAAAAGTGCACGTTCAACAGCTGCCGGTAATGTCTATGATCATAGTGAGTTTGAAGACTTGCTATGCACTGCTGTAATAGGATATTTATAGAATAAGAAAATCTAATTGAAATTTCACTTTCAAATATCTTTTCTATTTTATTCTGCATATCTTGCCTTCCCTGTATCGATGCAGGAATTTTGATTGATGTCTAGAAATTGTAAAGCTAAAAGGAATTACTTCTTTTAATGAATAAGTTTCATATTACTTTATTCCCTTAAACTTCCAGACCGACATCTCATTCCTCATGGCAGAGCAGGCTGACGCCTCTGGGCCCTATTGTATATAAGTTCTGTCTCCCTCAGGGTATCTCGATTCTGGCTAGTCCTCCCCCACGTCTAGCTCGTCAGCAGGCGGCGGCAACCACTCCACGATTTGATGGATCCTCACTCTCGGCGGGGGTCGGTCTTGAGGCTCCACGACCTACCGCATTAAGGGATGGCTGGAGAGTGCACCCCTTTCCCACGTAAAAGGGGGACTGCCAAGGTCCTCTCGCATGCGATCATGTCTCACGTATCGCGGAGCTCCGACTATAGTTCTTAATATTTTATTCTGCTCGATCTTCAGCTTTCGAATATGTCCTCTGACAGCGGTGACAGTGGTAGCGTACGTCAGCTGAGGGCGGAGGGTCGACGTGTAGATTAATAGCTTTGTTTTGGTGTCCAGTTCACTGTTCCGTCTCAATAGGGGCATAAGCAGTCCCTTTGTGTTTGTGTATTTCCCAATAACTCTGTTAATGTGTTCCTTCCAGGACAAGCACTTGTCTAGAGTGAGTCCCAAGTATTTTTCGGAAGCTGACCACGGCGCCTCATGTGTAAGGAGTATGTACAGATCCGGCGCAAGTAGAGAACCCTGAGACACGCCGACGTGTATGAGTCTCTCAGACGACTGGAAACCGCTAAGCCCGACTCTGAACGGCCTTCCACTCAGGTAACTTCCCACAAGTCTAATTAAGTTGTTATTAATGCCGAGATGTTGTAGCTTATATAGGAGATCATGATGCCAGACAGTGTCGAAAGCCTTCTTAATGTCTAGAAACACTGCCTGTGTGGTATCTCTCTTCTCCAAGAAGTCCTAAATGTACTCCGTAAATCGAAGGAGCTGAAAGTTCGTGGATTAACCTTACAGAGAACCGGGCAGCCTCGATCAATGTTTGACATTTTAGAGGATTTCCTTTTAACGTTTCCGAGAAACGAAGCATTTTAAACGAATCTCCTTAGAGAATTTATTGCATGGCTGCTCAAAGTGTGCAAATTGCGTTAATAAATAAAGTTCATTTCTACAAAATTTGTTTCCTATGTAAAGTATAGTAAAATATAAATACTTAGTTGTCGTGCAACGTTAGCTTTTTTAAATTATACACAATACATAATAATTCTTAAAAATTTTCTTCTTTTCATTTGTAACCAAATGAAATTAAAAATCCACTTGCCCGAGGATCTTTTAGTTTTAGCAGTAATAATAAATTTATTCCACACTATTTTGTCTTATATTTTTCGTCTCATGTTTATTTTATTTCATTTGGTGTGTGATTCGACTTGTTAATTGTATATATTTTAGCTCGTCTGGTGAGTGATTTAAATGTATTTCACTTTAAAACTTTTTTTGATTGATTTTAATTGATGAATTATTTTAGGTAACCCCTTTTATAAATTGAATTATACTTTCCGTGGCGTTAAGCAGGTAAGTACGCATTTTCTAGTTCTTCCACGATCACGGACAGCTATTGCTCTTGAGATAGATTAATCCATTCCAATTTCAAAAACAATCGGTGAATCGGACTACCTTTGCAGATTATCGAATTTCTAACTACTAACTAATACGTTTGTAATTTAGAAGATAAACGGAGAAAGAAGAAATTTTATCCAATTATCACGTAAAGCAATAAGTTTAAGGGAATTAGTTGCAACAGTAAACATACAAAGAAAAGTTTATGAAACCGGAAGTATCTTTGTTTCATTACTACCCAAAGTCTTCGCAAAAATTGAATGTCCACATACTTACTTACTTACTTAATAAATCCTCTTGTACCTTACGGTGTTGAGGTGTTTGGAGATATCAGGCGTCCCCATGCTTTTCGGTCGGAAGCTATTCCCTCTGCATTTTCCAGTTAATATTCTTCTTTGTTAATGCCCTTCCAACTTCATCATTCTATGTCTTTCCCGGTCTACCTCTTCTCCGTTTCCTATCTGTTGCAATTTTCCATATTTTCTTTACCATTCTGCAGTCATTCATTCTAACAATATGTCCAAACCACAAAGACTACTTTCAAATCTTTCTAACGACATTCCGACACCACACCTTTCGCGTATTTCCTCATTTCTTATACGATCACGTCTGGTCACTCCAATTGCCGCCCGTAAAAAACGCATCTCACACGCTTGAATTTTGCTTCGGTTTCGCTCGTTTAATATCTACGTTTCACTACCGGCTCGTACATCCTTCTAAATATTTTAATCTTGGTTTTCAGACTCACTTCTTTTTTTTCTGACAAAACTCCTATTCACTGCATAATATAGTCTTGTTACATTCGCTACTCTGTTATTGATTTCCAGTTCCATGTTGCCTTGTGAATTCATATTTGATCCCAAATATCTAGTCTTCCACTTGTTTCATGATCTCATTATTCAAGTTCACACTTGTATTTTCTTGGTTTTTCGATATCACCAACATCTCTATTTTTCCGTTATTTACTTTCATCTCAAATTTCCTAAAACCGTCATTCCAAATATTAACATTTCTTTGCATGTTTTCTTTCGAATTTGCCACAATTACAAGGTCATCGGTATATATCAATTCCGATGTACAGACTTGTTGAAGCTTGTAAACTCCAACTCTAGTTTTCTTTTACTTGATCTTTGCATTCCCTAGCAATTTCATCCATTAAAGTGATGAATAGCAGCGGGCTCAAAACACCAACCTGTCTTACCCCCGTCCTTGTGTAAAATTCCTTAGATGTGTGGTTATGCGTTCTTACCATGTTCCGAGTACAGTTGTATATACCCTTTGCCTGTATTAGTTTGGGTTTTACGTTTCTATGTTCTATTATTTCCCAAAATTTATTACGTGGGGCATGATCGAAAGCTTTTTCCAGATCTACAAAGCAGAGCAACAAACTACTGTTATATTGGAGTGCCTTTTCTGACAACTACCCCACCGTAAATATGAGATCAGTAGTACCACGACCAGGCTTAAAGCCACACTGACTGTCATCCAGTGTCATCTCAATGGCGTCCCTCAATCTTTTTTCTACTAAAATTTCATAAACTTTACTGGCAACCATCAATAGTGATATTCCTCTATAATTTACGCACTTATGTTTATCAGCTTTCTTATGCAACAGTAGAATGATTGCTAGGGTCCAATCCCTGGGTATACACCCGGTGTGTGTTAATAATTTTGAATAACAACTGCAAACCATCTCCTTCCATATATTTAATCAGTTCAGCCTTAATATTATCGTGGTTTGCAGCTTTACGATTTTTTAATTTCAGAATTGCATTTCTGAATTCTTCATATGTTATCTTATCATCATGTTACATAGCACTGTTGCACCTTATACTGACACTCCTCACTTCGCTTGTACCTACCATTAAAATCTCCACATAATATAGTTAAATATTTAAAACGATTTACTTTGATTTTACCAAAAAGAACTTTTTTGATTCTATCTTTGCGATACTTGAACAATTGGAACATCCGTCTCCATCGTATTTAATTGTAGCAACTGCTGCATTATCATTTCGTTTATTACCAAACTTTCCCCGCTCCAACAAATCCAGAAATATTTTTAAATAGGAATGTAAATTTATAATTGTTTTACTTAAAGTGTAACTACTTAGCACATACTGATTTGTGTAAGGATTGAATACAGATCTTTGAAATTCACTGCAAAATCATTGCTGGTGCGGATAATTTGCCAAATCCTTTTTAAAGAAGAGATTTAATTTCATAAGGACCATGTTTTGAAAGGTAGTCTTAAACTTTTCTAAGGCAGTACGTATTTTTAAATTCGCTCCTAACCCAAATAAGCCCATCGTTAAAGAATCGTTTAAAAGAACGTTTACAGTTTACTTCATTAGAACTGTATTACCAGCTATGGTGCAATGCAATCGATGTTATTCTGGTATGTTATTGTTCTAATTACTTCATTTGATCAGATAATTCTGTTATTTTAACGGTTTCTGTAATAATATATTTATCTTGGTGTTCCAAAGTGAGGTGATTAAAGCAGAATGTCATATCCTATTGATTTGATATCTACAGGGTAAGTTGTTTGTTCTTTAAAATTTAAAGTACAATGAAAGCCCGTCTCTAACATATTTAGCTGTAAGATAGTAACCTTACAAAAAGTATTTGTTTTGCCTAATGTGAGTAGCATGAATTATTATATACATATAATTTTTATAAAGTTCTTTGCGCGGGGATCACAAAATAGTAGTGAGGTTGTAATCACACTTTTTCCTCCAACGACCTAACCGATGAAGATTTCCGAGATGAAGATAGCTTTGGCTTGAATAATTTTCCTGTATTTCAGCTTTTGTCAACAGCTGAAATTTCTACAAAACAAGACTGAAATGATGAAGATATAAATGAACAAAGTGACAAAACAGAGGATGGAAGTAAAGAAAACGTTGTAAGTGCGAGCGAAGATAGTGAACCTAAATTTAATATACAAATCTTTCGTAAATGAAAACGTGATAACAGTGCTTACTCGATACATCATTTGTATGCAACACAACATTACAGGGTAACATTACTTTAGAAGAAATAGAGATTTTCCTTGGTGTGTTGATTCTAAACGGGTACAATTGTTTACCTCGTAGGTGGATGTATTGGGAAAATAATGCAGATGCCCATAATTTCTTGGAGTCCAATGCTATTTCTCGAAATTAGTTCGAGTACATTATTGCTAATTTCCGTTAGTGTAACAGTGAAGCGCTTAATCGGTTGGACAAATTTACAAAAATTAAACCGCTGTTCACCATGCTAAATAAACGTTTGTGGAAAATGCACTACACTCAGAGCATCACAGCGTCGATGAAGCTACGCTGCCCTATTTCGGTAGGCACCCGTGCAAACAATTTATAAAGGGCAAACTGAGTAGATACAGGTTCAAATTCTGGATTGGCGCTACTGACAAAGGATACACGATATGGTTTGAACCATACCAAGTATCCACCAGTAAAATAAGGAATGAATATAAAGAATTGGGATTAGGTCCATTGATAGTTTTTGAATTTTCAGAAGTTTTTCTTTCACTAGGAAAATGTTGCTGCCATTTATTTTGTATGTTATGTTTAGTGCGTTTCTCTCTGTATATTTACGTTGTAAACAAAACATTTGTTTGAACATATACGATAATATCGTATATTTACCCATCGTACTTTTTCAAGGAAGCCTATGTAATACACTAGATTTTTTTTAATTTTTTTCGGTTTATGTAGGCTCCCCCCACTAAGAAAACATAAAGAAATAAAACATATTTCGCGAAAGAAAAATTAGACATATCTGGGTTAAATTTGAAACGAACGCTTCTTACTTCCTTCTATAATTTCTCGAGATGTTCTAGCACGAAATAAATAGTATTCAATCTGCATTACCTTAACATTCCACAATGTAGATTTGAGCTTGTTTCAAAGATCCGTCGAGCAGAGTTTAATTGCAATTGCATAAGCCGCAATTCGTGTATATTCAAAAATGAATGTACGCGAATTGCGCGGCCTTGCTGGCGGTGTAAGAGGATACGATCTAAATACACATAAGCGTACGAAGACGTATTTATGTATGTGCGCCTTTAGAACGTCGAAGAAAATACGAACATCCTATTCGCATCAAAATAGATTATCAGGGTTTGGTAATTTGAATATTACAACAGAAGGAAATGATGAATGGATACGGTTAAATCTTGAATTTATTTTCTACGTTAGTAATCTAATTGCACAATTAAATTATTTTATTCTATAATCAATTTAAAATCGGCGTATATGTAAATCATTTCTGCTGCAATAAAAAATCATTACGTGCTACGGTATACAAGAAGTAGAACATACCGCACTAATTGTAAGGCAAATTTACAAGGCTTTACCCTAGAAAGAAATTACATACCATCATATGATTGTATAACTCAAATTACCGTGAGATTTACAAGGGTTTAAAATGTAGGTTGCTTACTTTAATTGCTACATAAAATCTCTTTTCATCCATCGTAAATTCGTTACAATTTCGCTTCTAACTATTTAATAAGGCATTTCCTTCATGTGGCATTTTGAAAAATACACCTACGCGGAAATAATTAGGCACGAAGGTTACAATAGGTAACTATAACTTATGGATCATCCATTTCTAGCGGATCTTAATATAGAGTTGTAATGCTATTAAATCATCAAATTAAAACGTTACCAAGACCTATTAATTTGCTGATATCTTGATTGACGAGAGCTATTGTGCGAACAGCAAACGCTCGTATACTTTCGTTAATCCCATTGGTAATGGGTTTTGGGCGCTTCTAAAGCTTGCTGCTCAAAATATCAAATGATCATCAATTAAAAGAAGACTATTAGATCATTCATCTGTTCATGATATAAATTACATGTTATATAAATGGTCTAAATTATAAATGCTCTACCAATTTATGATTATATACCGTAATTAACATTCACCAGGATAATTAGTGCAACATACATTTAAAGACATGGATACTAAGCCTTTAAGAAAAAAAATTACTTAGAAAGGTAATTATTAATTAGCTTCTAAAGATGTAATCAATAAAAATATGGTTCTTGGTCATAACCATCATATAAAAGAATTTTGCTATTGTTAGACTGTTAGCCTGATATATCCGTTTATAATTCTATTTTTGTCTATATTAAAAACTGCAAATCAATACATTGGGCTGCTAAATCAAAAAAGTTATATAAGTTATGTCATGTGGAAAATAAGCGTATGTTATAGGCCTAATACACAACTAACATCTACATACTATTTCAACTAAAAAGTTTTTTTATAATTATATATGCATTTGTGGCAATGCGTAAGAAATATTTGTCATGACACCAAAATTAAAAATTACCCAATAGAAAAGATAAAATTTGAAGATTGCGTAATTACAACCGATCAAGAAACAATTGTCGATGCATTCATCAACCATTACATACAAGTTGGACAGTCACTTGCAAAGCATATTAGAAAACCTTCTAATTATAAACATAATCTTAATCCTACAAATACGAGGGTAGTTTGACATTAATCTAGCCTTCGATAGATGGCGTAACGTGAGAATGAATTGCTCTCGGTTTTGACATCTGCCATCCATCACATGACTGTCAAAATTTCAAGCAAAAAGCACAATTAGTTTGGTTTTAACTGTCGTCGAAAGCAAGTAACTTTTGTATTTTTGGAAAATGGAAAAAGTCGAATATCATTCAGTGATTAAGTACCTTCATTTGAAAGGGAAAAACAATGCAGAAATCAAAACCGAACTGGATGCTGTTTATGGCGAGTCTGCATCGTCGTTAGCAACAGTGACATTTTGCAAAGCTGAATTTGTTCGCGGTCGTAAGAGTGTGTTTGATGATGAACGTCCAGGTGCCCCAAAAACCGTCACTACACCAGAAACCATCAACAAAGTCCATGATGTGATCATGGCAGACCGTCGAACCAAAGTGCGTGAGATAGCAGAGGCTCTAAACATGTCAACTGAGCGTGTACATAATATCATACACGAACGTTTGAATATGAAAAAGCTATCCGCGCGATGGCTGCCGCGTTTGCTCACTGTCGACCAAAAACGCACACGTGTGACGGATTCGAATAAGCTTTTGGCAATTATAAAACGCCATCCGAAGAATTTTTTTCGCCGATACGTCACTGCTGATAAAACGTAGGTCCATTACTGCACGCCGGAGACGAGGGAACAGTCAAAGCAGTGGAGAAAAAGCGGTGAAGACCCACCGAAAAAAGCCAAGACCACCCGATCGGTCGGAAAGGTGATGGCTGTTTTTTTGACATGCAAAAGGCATTATTCACATTGATTACCTGGAAAAGGGTAAAACAATAACTGGCGTGTATTACGCAGATTTATTGGGCCGTTTCGACGCCGATTTGACGAAAAAACGCCCTGGTTTGGCTCGCAAAAAAGTTCTCTTCCATCAGAACAACGCACCCGCTCACAGGGCGGCTGTTTCACAAGCAAAATTGCACCAATTGGGCTACGAATTGATCGACCACCCACCCTATCCGCCAAACCTAGCCCCCTGCGACTTTTTCCTGTTCCCAAACCTAAAAAAAATGGCTCGGAGGACGCAGATATTTCAAAACCGACTCTCTGCATTTTTATCGACTTGGCCAAGGCATTTGGTACTGTAAACCACTCTACATTACTAGAAAAACTGGAAAAAGTTGGGTTTCGGGGACTAGCTCATCAACTTGTTAGAAGTTATGTTGTGGGTAGAGAGCTGTGTCAAAATTAATAACAAAATTAGTAAACAAAAAACCATTGATCGTGGAATCCTGCAGGGCACGGTATTGGGTCCTATGCTGTTTAATATATACAAGATGCGGCAGAATGATCTCCCCTATTTGGGAAGGGCGTAGCCGCGGACGGGTGTGGGGTACAGCAGCGGCGACCACGTCAAAATACGTGCACATGCCATTTCCAGTTTAAATCATGGCTTGGTCGGGAATGCACCGCGCTTCCACTAGGAATTCAGCAACGAATGTTTCCTGAGCATGTTATCTCCTTGCGTGGTGACATCGGGTGGCCCCCTCGTTCACCAGATTTGAGCCACTGTGATTTTTTTCTCTGGGACTACTCAAATCCCGCAGGGTCATGGAAAACTATCGGGAGAGGCTCAATCAGTGTATTGAGAATGGAGGTCGTGACTTGAGTGATATCATTTTTAAAACACGTTAATCTAAAACCGCATTATATGTACGTTTCAGGAATACATTTATCTTTTTTGTATCTTGCTTGGTTTGAATTTTATTAGCTTTCCAAATCGTGGAGGTCATTCTGCCGCACCTTATATCTAAACGATTTATTTAACTTGGAGACTAGGAGTGACATCCTCAGGTATGCGGATGACACAGCAAACACTTGACAAGATCTTAAAGTATTAGTCGAACAAATTTTGTCTCAGTACAAGCATGGTTTGCTGTGAATACATTGACCATTAATGTTGAAAAAACCAAATATTTAACTTTCACATCACATGAAAGTTATTTACCTCATTTTGGCACACTGCATGTAAACTGCGACAATGATATATTTAGTATTCACGAAGCGTACTCGGTAAAGTACTTGGGTATACTACTTGTTAACCATTTTAGGTGGAACTTGCACATCGAATATATAGTAAAAAAGTTACGACCCCTCCGCGCTACGTTCAAACACTTAAAACAGTTTTTTGAAATTGATGTTTTGGAAACACTATATTATTCTTAAATTCAATCTCATTTAACATATAGTATAATTGGCTGGCAGGAGTTAATAATAATTATTTAAACAACCTAAATCGAATACAAAAATGATTTTTGAAAATTATCTATGGTAGGGACAGAAGTTACTCTACCGATGTGCTTTTTCGGGAATCGGGTAAGATGAATATCAGACAGTTCAGTTATATCCATTAAACATATTAATAAAAATATTTAAAAATGAAAACTCTGTGCATTATTCGCAACATACTTATAATACACGAACAAAATATAATATTACACTAAAAAAAAACTAAACAAAACGGTCGGCTAAAGGAACTATACCCACATAGCAAGCAGAATTTATGACGTCATCCCTTCTCAAATAAAACATACGAACTCTCTGGCCCACTACAAAAGGAATATTACGAAGTGGATATGCGATACGCCTCGATTGAGACTTTATTAAATAATAGATTCAAAAAATGTCTATAGGCTATATAACGAAACAAACTAGATTTCTGTCACATAGTAATCACACATGAATACATACAGATAGTGCGGTAGGTCTACGCGGCCTGCTCGGGCGATGCATCTTATGTATATGTTGTAGTGATATTTTTGAGTAAATATCAATTAAAAAATTGTATTTTTTATAAATTAAATTAAACAAATTATGCTAAATTATCTCAGGGTTTACTTTTTGTTGTAAAACGTGGGAAATCGCACTTATTATCTTTTTGCAAATAAAAAATTTGATAGAAAAATTAAACGATTTAATAATTTTAAAGAGAGACAGTGATTTCTTAATAATAATTTTGATATAAATTTAAAATAAGATAAATTATGTTTCTTTCGGACAATAGTAGTTGTACAAAAACCTATCACAAACCCTAACCGATAGCTATTTATAAGTTAAATTGTTAAGTTGAAATTTTTATATTTATGAAATCGGATTTTACAATTAAATGAATGGAATTTGTTTCAAATTTTATTTATTTGGCCAAATTTTTTAATAAAGTTCGGTACCTGTGCACTGATGTGTTACTTCGGCATCTGTTTCTTTGGATTCGTAACCGGTTTTCAATAGATGAACTGGAAGCTTGGTCTTCGAGTCTTGATATTTACAAATTACAATTACGAAAAGTTTTCAACATGCCGTACTGCAGCTTATTCGGAGTAAATTTCATTTATATTTAAATATTTATAGAAATTATCGAGGAAATTGAAAATTAGTTGTGTGTCGAAACTTGTTTATTTTCTCTCTGATCACTTTTTGTTTTCTGAAGCCCCAGTTGACTATATTTTCATAAATAAGCTTGCCTCTTGTATGTGCATTTGAAATTTCATTCGCTTCCGTGGTTACGGTGGTTTAATGTTGTAGGTACGGTAGTGCAATAGATATATATATAGGCAAAAGCAGTTCACATTTATTTATGTAACTGGGTCTCGCCCTAAGATTGTGCGTTCCTAATAGTTTATAGATTACTTTCTTTTTTGTTGTTGTCATTTGTTTCAAGATTGGGAATGGCATAATAAAGGCATTTATTATTATTTATTATTATTATTATTATTATAAAAATGTGGTTACCATGAAAACGATGATTTAAATCCATTAACTGTAGTGTTTAACAATTTGCCTATCTAATTTCAGTACATCTTCAATTATTTATTTTTAAAGAAATATAATTTATATTTTAATTAGTAAAAATTAGTGTCTCACTGTGCACGTTGTTGTCTAGACTCTTAAAAAAAAAAACGAAAATCTCTTATTGTTTAAGACAAAGATAAAATTATACCGCACTAGAGGAAAATTGAGGGAAGAGGTCTACAACACTGCTTCGCCTCGTGATGAACTAACATTGTTCAAATTGTGACTTCAACACACTTTTAACTTGTTAAAAGAATATCACAACAATATATATATTGTAGTGAGACATCCCACATGAAGAGCGTGCTATACGTGCTATACGTTGCTATATTCATTTCAATCAATTTTATATTAACATTCATAAAATATTAAAATTTGACCGAGCATTTGCGGAATTCGTATTATTTCAGATTAAGCATTCGAATTTCGGCATTTTGATCATTAAGAGTATTTAATCAAACAAAAACAATTTGAAGAAATAATCAAGAAAATTTAATCAGGAAGACGATCAGAGGGGTTTGGATTACAAGAGGATATCGATACTGCTGAAAAGAAAGAAAAAGATTATCTCCCTATTCAATTGACTCTCTATGTTGCTCTGTCGGTTGTGTGTCTCAAACTGTTTTTCAAAATCGAATTATGAAATTATTTTCGGCTGTTGTAGGGTACATTACATTAACGATAGGGTTGGGATCACATTTGTTTGAAATTTTCTTAATTTAAAACCTTTTTGTATAATTTGATTTAATTAAAAACAACTAAAAAGCAGGATATATAGAACCAAATAAGTTGAGAATGTACACATGCTGTAAGTAACAAGGTCGTACATTTGTATGAGTAGAACCTCATAAGAATGATACAATTAGTTTAAGTAATTAACTTAATCGTCGAAAGATTAAACCCACAAGAAATGCTAAATGTAAAGCTACCAAATGCAAATTTAATTTAAAGAAGCATTTTGCTGTAATGAACCGTCTTATATTATCTCACTGAATTTACCTCTCTGAAGCATGGCATTTGAAATTAAAGCCGGGAAGATTGCCGTAATAATAAATAAAAATCCTCTTTTTAGTGACAAAAACAGTAATTTTAGTACACAAATTACTGACATGACCTGTCTCTGATCTTGATTAAGACATAAATTAATCTATATTTTGTGGGGAGGATGTAGTCGATTTACCACTAACAATAGTTATGCAGCCAACTTGTATGAATTTTTAAGATCTCTAAACAACTGCAATTATTTCTTGTACTTTTTTTAATTTTTTCCACAGGCTGCAAATAGTTATTTCGGGGAGTCAATTACATCTCTAGTACATTTAAGATTAGGCTTGCTTCACATTTACAAACTTTCCAACCGTAAATTGAGTGATTTATATTTGCGTTATTTATATGTACATACATACATACGTTATCGGCTTAAATTCATATCTTACTGCCACAAGATGTTTCTCATAAATAGCGCAACAAATCTCTCGTATCTTCATTCTTGTTTTTGTGCTGTGTAATGTAAGGTAATGTGGGTATGATCCTTGAATGTTACGCTAAATATCTACGTTATTTATTAAACGGATATAAAAGACTGTTTCGTTAAGGTTTACAATAGGTACTTCGCAATTTAAAGATTTAAAGTTGCGGTTAAGTTAAGGTTAAGGAAGTTGAAGATGTAATAATTATTGTAATTCTGAGATATATTCTTGTTAATATTATCTTAATAAATTTATTATTATTATATATTATATTTATTCATTTCTTCGATTTCTTCTAAAATTATCACTAGATACTTTTTACTTGAAAAATTCTGACCGTTTGTTGAAGAATTTCGTAATTTAGAGACATCTCAAAGCTAGCACTGGTATGCATAAGAACTTTGTGGTGGTTTGAGATTTTAATAAATTCTTCATAACGCTCTTATGCACTATCAACTCAACATTTAAAAATATAGAAGCAGAAAAAAAACAGTCATGCTATAGTGACAATAAAACTAAAACTGCATGGTAAATCGAAAAGAAATGGTGCTAACGATAGAGCAATAAATAATTTTTTTGTGGTTTGCAATTTTATACTTCTTTCTATTTTATATACCTTATTAAGCCAATCTTCTTTTGTATTATTTTTGGGAAAAACTCAGGTATCCTGAATTATTCCCATTAGTTTTATTTATTATTAGAGTAACCTAAACTTGCGGACTCGCATAGGCGTTGGTATTACGGGTTAATATAAGAATACGAAAAATTCATAAATAAACTAAACCGGTAGAAAAGCAGGCATGTAGTGTCGACCTTGAATATAAATCATGTTAAACCGCGCTGAGAGAGATTTCGTTTTAGTACCGGTTGAGCTGTTGCAGAGATTAGTCGAACGGTCAAGGTTATGTACTTACGTGTCGCTTTTGAAAATATAGCTGGTGTTTTTTGTGTGTTGTAGTATTATACCAAGTACATAATTAGTGTATCGTTTCATATAGAACTAATATTTACATACCTAAGAAAACAATGCCTCGTAATAGATTTGCTACTAATGTACATAAGTATGTGTCACTTTTTCCCCATTCAAAATATGACGGTAGTGCAGTTTTTTGCTTAATATGCAATGTTCGTTTGGCTGCATTGGACAGAACTGATTGCCAGAGGCATGTCAATGGTATTAAGCTTATGAGAAATGCAAGAACTGAAATACCTTATATGTTTACCTCTTATAATCTTCCGTTGTCGTTGGTGGGAAAAGCAGCGTTTAAAACGTTTTGGCGACAATACGATCCAAAGTACCCATTACCTTCACAAGCACAATTACAGAATCATTTGCCGCGAATGAAAGAGATGCTAGAAAATGCGTCTAAACGTGATTTGTGTTCCAAAAAAATATGGATTACCGTGGATGAGACGACCGATATAAAGAAAAACAGTATTGCGAATGTAATAGCTCGCGTTTTATCTAGCGAGAACACAGCATCTCGATATTTGTTAGCTTGCAAACGTGTTCAACAATGTACCGCGGAAAATATTCAAAAAGTGATAATGAACGCTCTGAAAAAATTTAAAATTGCCCAAGATCAAGTTGTGATGATTGTGACAGATAGTGCAGCAACGGTGTTAAGTGTTGGGCGATCCTTAAAACATATATTTCCTAACTTAATACATATAACCTGCGTGCTGCATGCTTTGCATTTAGTTGGTGAAGTTGTTCGACAACATTACAGATACGTTGATCGGATGATTGGAAGTACTAAAGCAGTGTTTCGTAAATCTCCTAAACGTTTAAAAGAATTTCGTAAATTTTGTCCAGGCATTCCAGAACCTCCTGAACCAATTTTAACGCGATGGGGTACTTGGCTAACAGCAGCTTCTTACTATTTGATCCATTTTCAACAAATTCAATCAGTTATAATGCGATTTAATCGGAATGAATCCAAAGCAATTAGAGAAAGTCAAGAGAATTTCAAATTCCTCAACTTTTAGAAGATTTAACAACAATATGTACCAATTATACAGTATTACTAGATGCCATCAGAAAACTACATTTACTAATTGTCATTGCAGGAATCATTGGACATAGTGGAGAGTGTAAAAAATAAATTACACACATTAAATGATACGCCAGAATTATGCGCTAGTCAAAAGTTGGCAGATGTTTTAAGGAAAAATCCCGATTTTAATACTTTAGAGGCCGTTTATAATAAGTGTAAGAATAGTGAACTTTTAAGTGATTTTGAAAAACAGTTTCTACATGCAAATGTAACTTCCTTAGATGTGGAGAGATCGTTTTCTATGTATAAGAATATTTTTTCTTGTCGACGCACAAGGTTTAAAGAAGTAACTGTGGAAACATATGCAATGATACAAGTTTACAGTAGTTCACATCCTGATGCCTCTAATTTGTTGAATAATTAGCAAGTAAGTTTATTTATGAATTTTTCATATTCTTATTAACCCGGAATACCGACGCCTATGTGAGTCCGCAAGTTTTGGTTACTCTATTTATTATTTATAAGTTGATTCTTTAAGTAGTTTATCAGGGGACTTTTATTGTGTAAATGCCCTGTGTAAAATATTGCATGGTTTTATCTTTATCACCCCTTCACCGTAAAAACTGAAGCGCATTTAATTATATTACAATATGCGAATGGTGACTCAACATTGTACAGGACTCACCAGAAAACTGCCACTTGTCCCTAGTAGGGCTCGAATACGCTGTGCCGCAGTCAGGAGCAGGGTTTCTAACCAGTGAGCCACCAAACCATTTGTTATTTTGTTTGGATAGTGCAAATAACGCACTGTTTTGTATCCCATAACATACATAAAAAAACTAAATGAGTTTGTTTTAATACCACGGAGGTCTGCGGTACCATCAAAATTGAAACACATAAGATTTTGTTAAAACATTTGTTCGATACGGTTACATCAGAAGGTACAGAAGACGACCTGGTGTTAGCTCTAGAAATCAGAAAATCTGGTTTATGTTAAGTCCTTGGTAATCAATTCCATTATCCAGCAGAGAAAAAAACTTATGATCATTCATATGCCTCTAGTGATATCGAACCACCCAAAATAATTATCCCCAAATTATAACGTAATAGGGAATTTCCCTATTGATAATGGATTGTAGGCTAGTACGACAAACACTCAGGTATCGGCACTCCGCACCACACAAAACATAATTAATTCCGAACAATTGTTTCGGGAATTCATGGATATCTTACCAAAAATCATTGATAAAACCCATGATTCTGTGATAGGTGATAGTAGAGTGAAGGAGTCTGAGATTGCTAGCTATTTTGCATAAGTATTTAAAAATGAGAAAGTTGTCCGCATGGGTGCCGCAATTGTCCACTGCTGACCAAAAACGAAATTGTGGGACGTACTTCAAGGACGGTTTGCAAGTATTCCAGCGGAATACACAGGACTTTAGACGTCATTTCGTTACTGTGGACGAAACATCGATGCACCACTAAACGCCTGAAATCAAAGAGTAGTTTAAACAGTGAGTTTCCAACGGAGAGTCCGCACTAAAAAAGGTGAAAACCGTTCCTTCATTAACTAGGCCACGAAAAAGTCATTTCCCATAACGACACACCAGCTCATTCCTGTGAGGTTGTGGTCGCGAAATTGATGGAGCTAGTTTGAAGAATGACGGATAATAACCCTAATCTTCAACTTTATCTATGGTAGTTTATGGAAGTGTGTAGACTTGTATGTGTTGCCAGTAGTTTTCCAGGTATTCGGCATTTTTGGCAAATGAAGACAAATGCCTTCGACTGACAGTAATATAGGAAATTATTCCCGTACGAAGCATTTTGATTTTTCTCCCGTCTTCTATTCTCATATGTTAGGTGACTCTCAAGATTACAGAATACATATCTCCGGTTCGGTGAAATGTGCACTCACTGTTTCTCTAAACAACATTAAATGTTGAAGGAGTAATCTATTTAATCTGAGTACCTGAAAATTTCGTTGGTAAAATATGCAGATTTTTAACAATGAAAGTTATAAACCAAACAAAATATCAGCATTAACCATATCTACTGATACGCATAAAATGGCAAACTCATTTGTAGAACAACTTTAAGGTACCATTGCTTTCATGAAAATATGTTGTTAATATGAGCTCATATTAACTATTTTTGAGTGTTGTGCCAATGTCTTAAAAAACGACAATATTTTGTATTCAACCTAAAAGTTATATGTTACGAGGACATTCCAGAAAATAGTACCCGTTTAGTCATACAGATGGCGTTATTGATCCAATTAAAAGCAAAGTGGCGCAGATGTCAACAGTAGCATCGTACCTTTGTGGGAAAAAAGAGTTGAAGTTCTTCCGGTGCGTGGTGTGAGTTTTATGACTGTTTACAGTGGCGCATAAGAAAATCTCGCGAAATGCGAAGTGCGATCCGTGATCCGTTTTTTGAATGCAGAAAACGTCCGTCCAAGCGAAATTCGTCGCAGGATTACTGGTATGGTACGGGAACAACGGATGAGTCACCTGTAAGGCGCTGGGTTCGACATTGCAAAGAGGGAAGAGATAATATGCACGATGAAGAGCGGTCAGGTCGCCCATCCCTTATCACCGACGGATCTGAAGAAACGTGTCGATGATTTCATCTGCGCAGATCGAGGCGTAAAACTGAAAGAAATGAGTAAGCAATTTCCTGAAATTTCATAATCATTGCTTCGTGAAATCGTGACGGGCCATCTGAATTACAGAAAAATTTGCGCAAAATGGGTGCCCAAAATGCTTACCGACGAGCACAAGACCAACCGCATGGATGCAGCGTTGACGTTTTTGACTCGTTACGAGCAACAGCGCGATGCATTTGTTGACCAAATTGTTACTGGGGATGAAACCTGGGTGTGCCATTTCACACCTGAGACAAAACGCAAGTCCATGGAGTGGCACCATCCACGATCTCCAACAAGACCGCACAAGTTTAAGCAGTCGTTTTCAACGAAAAGGGTTATGGCCTCAGTGTTCAGGGACCGAAAAGGTCTGTTGTTGGTTGATTTCATGCCCCAAGGGACGGCCATCAATGCGGACACATACTGTGAAACACTTCAGAAGCTGCGTAGGGCCATCCAAAACAAGAGGCGGGGAATGCTGACAAGTGGCATTGTTCTTCTGCATGACAATGCTTGTCCCCCACACACTCGAAAGACCACTGATCTTCTTCGGAAATTCAAGTGGAAGGTTTCTGACCACCCTGCGTATAGCCCCGACTTGGCTCCCAGTGATTATTTATTCAGTAAATTCAAGGGTTTCTTGTCAGGAGAACGTTTCCAAAGTGATGATGACTTAAAAGCAGGTATACAGCACTGGCTGGCTACTTTGGCGGTAGAGGTTTACGCGGAAGGCATAAACAAACTGGTTTCAAGATACAACAAATGTCTCAACAACAGCGGCGACTAAATTGAAAAATGAGTAAATGTACTACTTTCATTTAAATAAAATCATCATTTGCTTTCCTTCTACCTTCTACCTTTTCTTTTAATTATATGTAAACGGGTACTATTTTCTGGAATGCCCTCGTGTGTTCGGTTATTTTAAAAAATGTTTGATTTTAGCAAAAAATATATCTATGATCATTTTTAAATATAATCATTTTTATTGACAACCATATTACATTGATGAGGCACTATTATTATACTTCAATAATTAAGTACTGCATAACACTTGTCGATTTACGATTGACACTGACAGACAATTTGACATTAAATTATTTAATTGTCATATTTTGCAAGACATGTTTAAAATGGATAATGTCATAATAGTATCGCTTGTCCCAAATTTTCATGAAAGCAATAGTACTTCTAAACATACATCTGGATCCCTCAGCCGCTGGTGGTATTATTTGTCCAACGATAAAAATTAATTATAACTTTATTCTTAAAGGCTTTCAAATATATATGTAGAATAAGCAATATTTCTTGTAACCTTATTAAATAAAAAAATATTATAATTACAAGCCAAAGTGGATGCTAAAGCTGATACTACAGTACGATAAATTAAAATTCAAATAATAAGTTTCATGTAAAAACATTCAAGAATGTTATCCAGGCGCATTGAATACGTACATGTGTACTCCTATGGGTACATATACAACACAAAGGTATTCATCAAAAGTAAATGGAGTCGTTGAAGTGTACCTCTGAGAGACTATGCATATTATATTCATACTTCCCAATGGAAATTATAGGGAAGAGTAGAAGATACATTGCAACGCTACTTACTCGAAACAAACGATACTGTGAAATTTTGTAATAACTATTTATTACACAGGGTTATCGTAAAATAAGGGATATATTTCAATATATTGCACAACTGCAACAAATTAAGCCAGCAACAAGAATCAATAGAAACTGAATTTCTCGAATAATAACATATCTTATGTCCAACACTGTTTACCGCAACTGTTCAATATGACCTTCATTTTGGTGGTATAAAAACACCAACCTTTCCTCCAAGTTATACAACATTTCGGGTTGAATTGCAGTAACTCGCTCCCTAGTACTGTCCTTTATGTAATTCTTCCAGCATTTTTGGTCGTATCCTATTTTTTTTAATAATCCCAAAGCCAAAAATCCGCTGGGTTCATAGCAGGCGATCTTGGTGGCCATGAATTTTGAAAATGTCTACTTTTAAGACGATCATGAAAAGCAGAATTTAACAGTCTGTGACTGATCGGTAAATGCACGGGGGTGCTCCATCCTGTATAAGAATTATGTTTCCAATTGCGCCCTCGTTTTGCAACCCTTAACATTTGCAGATATAGTTCTTCAATAACAGTTACAGTTACGGCATCGTCATTCTATACTTCTTTGGAAAAATAGGGACCAATCATGAAATTCGCTGTGAAACCGCACCAAACAGGGACTTTCTTACCATGGATACTTTCTTGAATGATTGCCTGAGGATTTTCTGTTGGCCATATTCGACAATTTTGAGTATTGACTTCACCAGTAAGAGAAAAATGGGCCTCATCTGTCCATAAAATACCGGGTAACCATTCGTATTCAATTTCAATCTGAGTCATTATTCGCAAAAAGAATCGTACCTGATTGTCAAATCTGCCTCCTTCAAATCAAATAGTCGTTGCAGTTTATAAGAACACATTTTTAGGATTTTGCGTAAAATTTTCCAAACCTTGTATATGGAATTTGCAATCGTTTTGATATTGATATTTTGACACTACTGATTTCTAGCGGATTAGTATTGGCTATGTTTTGATTTTCCTGAAGAACTTCTGCAACTTAGACATCACTAATCCTTAGAATTGACCTTCCTAATCCTGGGGGGTTAGTTACAGATCCTATCCTTTCAAATTTGGTAATCAAATTACGGTACGCGGTCTACTCTCAAAGCCATTCTCTTACGAAATCTTCGCAACCCATCACTTAAACAACATTCGTTGCTTTTGTGCTTCTAGCCATAAACTTTCCGTTTTAGACAATGTTCTCCAGTTATTTAAAGAACTCCAAAGAGGAGTGCATGCGAAGTGCCAATAGGATTAAAATTAGATTTTGCAAGGGAGAATTTCTTTTGTATGCCGCAATTAAATTCAAAAGAGACAATTTTCATTTGAAGACAAAGCGTACTTAAGATATCATAAGCATTATATGTATGTACATTATTAGAACTGAATACATAAGTTGAAGTGAGCATTCAAACACGGACTTTCTTTATTTAAATTCACACCTTATAAAATTTTAGCATAATTAAATTTCTAGGTCTATCATTGTTGTTAAACAGCCATTACTATGCAGGCCGAAACGCTTTATATGTGAAATTGTTGATTTGATTACGTCACCTTAATTGTATAGGTAAGTTTAAAGAGTGCTAATTACATCAGCACACTAGCCGAACCAAAATCATCCGCATTGTATGATATAATCCCAAAAATTGTTAATGTATACACTAACAATAAGTGCATTACACTTCCTTCTACCTTGATATTTTTTACGTATGTTATGCTACATTAATAAAGAGGTATGTGCATTTAATGCGTAAGCGTACTCATTAGAATTTTACTATGCTGTTTAAAGAATAATTTTCAAATATTGTGATTAAACACATAAACTACTGCCATCGTAAAAACATTCTTACATTTTGTTTTGCACAATTCTTTGATTAACCATAATTACATTCTTCAAGACCTTATCTTCAGTAAAAAAATAAGACACATTTTCTTGGGTAATACATGGATATAGTACCATAATTTATTATACGATAGAATAATATTTTTATATGAAACAGTGTGTAATTGCTGAATATTATAGTAATTTATTCACATTAAATGCTTAAATTATAATAGAATTGTTCCTAGAATATATTTTACAGTCTCGTGAATATTTATAGCCCTAGCTTTTTCCAAATTTTAATTTCGATTAAGAAACATTGTTACTTACAACTTATTTTATAAGAAATATATTACTGTAATTAAATAAAGAAAGTACGTGTCTTTTATGTTAATTAAAGCTTCATTTTCTAATTTTACATATAGATAACGAGACACTGCCATCTACATATTAATTTGCGTCTTTCTTGTAGTAGCAATACCTTCACTATAATACGGTGGTTTGCAATAACATAGGTATTTTGAACAAATAAGTTTATATCGTAAAAGCTGTCTTATTTATTTTATTCTAAATAATTTATTTTTCTGTACAACCATATAATTGAATTGTGATGTAAAAGAGTAACAACAAGATGTTCTTCTTGGAGGAGAATATACGAAACACAAATTCTTATGCCATTAACACTATAAGTTATTCCATTGTATACAATACATGTCTATTGGGCAAATAGATTTAGTTCGATTGGTGATATTCCATATTTTCGACAAAAAATCAATATAACGTATTTTAAGTAACCCTTAAGCTGTATGAATACACGAATTGCTGAAGACGTCCACATCGTCCTTCCTTTGTATGGGAACTATTGCAGTGGAGAGTAATCTATAGCATTGAGATATTCACGAAGACTGTCTTTAAGGGGCTATTCTACTGTGACGGGATGAAAAAATTTTTATTTCTTGCATTTTTCAACTCTATTCCATCATAGAATTGATATCCAATTGCTGGTAAAGTCGATTTTCACCTTGTCGACTCAGTACAGCGCTTCAAAGTAAGCGCTCGGCTCTGGTACGGTTACCCGGATAGCCAGGATAGCCCGAAAAGAGTCCAGATCGATTGAAGATCATAACTACGATGAGGCTGAAGGAATTCTGTATGCGCCCGGCATCGCTGATTAATTGTAAGTGCATATTTTATTGTAGTTTTCATGTGCAAAAACTTTAAACGCGTTTTTCTCGAAACGACATTTTTTCACCTGGCGTTGGTGATTTCATACATATTCAGCATATGTATGGCTATCGCCCGAACTAGAATTATTAAAAAATATTAATTTTAACTTATACTTTCGCCCGAATTATGACGAGAAAAAAGTGTTTTTCGAACACTTTTGCAAAAAACGACGCCATTTTGTTATTTTGTAATATAAAATAATAATTCTAGTTTGAGCGACAGCGACACTCATACAGATTAAGAATCTTTTTAAATTTATTTGTTTCAGATTACCTGGAGAGCGTAACATCAACGCCAGCGACATACTTTTTTTCATGCCTTTATTCTGTAAGAGTGTACCTTTAAGTAAAAAAAAATGTTTGTACCGATACATGTAACAGTTTAAAAAATATATATTAAAAATAGCTTATTTTTTGAGCCGTCACAGTAGAATAGCCCCTTAAATACAAAGGGGAGAAAATTTTATAGATTCCAGTTATAGGCCATCCTTATAATCGATTTCATTAGATTTCACACATATACAAATTCTGACACTGCTATTCTGTTGGTTTAGCACCCATACTCTTCGTACCAACAGGCTTCTTTTTATGGAATTCAAAGGAAGTTAGTGTCTTCCAAATTTGAATTTATGACCGTCGTCAATAGTAAAAAACCTTTACCCTTTATGCATAATTTTCGATGAATAACTGAACACAGAGACGAAGCTGGTAGTATTTCTTTTAATCAGACATGTCAATAACATTATATAGATTGCCTTGTTCTAGCACTACACAGTATCACTGGCTAGAAATGAAGGTAAACTTTATCCGAATACAATTATTATTATACATTGCCGATTTACCTCTATTATTCTCTTTTTTCGTAGAAATTCACTTCAAAATTTTCAATCAATTAGATTAGATAATGTAAATCTGCCTAATTTCTTTTCACCGTACTTTTGTTCTTTAATTTTATTGTTACCGGTATATCCGGACGATGAAAATCATTGCTGTGAATTCGAGAAAATACATTACATACTGCTTTAGATCGCTATAAAGCTTTACGTATGCAGCTTCATGTAGCTTTCCATTGCAAATTCTTCTTAAATAAATAAAGACCGATTCTATACAACAAGCGAAAAAGATGTTGATTCCAAAACATACTAAATGATAGAGTAAATAAGTATAAGTGACTTAATTTGGAGATCTTGCTCAATGGGGATCTTGCTTATTATTGGAGGTAGAGGGTAGGTTTAAATTTGGCAAAATTGCTAAATTTTGTGTTTGTGATGAATCCAAAGAGAAAATGGACCTGCATTTAGCCTTGCAAACACGTTCTCAAGGCCACTTTCGATCTTCTATCTAATGGTGTCCTTGAAATGCATGACATTTCGGTTCTTTCTCGCCGTCATTAACTTTCTTATTTATTATCGACGCAATATTGGATTTTGACACCGTCAGAAAGAGCTTTTTTTCTGATATCAACCATGTACATTGTTATTATTATGACACAAATGGCTTTAGTCACTGCGACCTATATCAATTGTAACAAAACCATGTATTGTATAAAATGTTGACAACAGTTTTTGATATAATTCTTTAATTGACGAAGAATACATTTTAAGATTAAATAAGGTACCCATCAAATTTCAAATAACCAAACATTTTGATTATCGTTTATTATATGTTAAGTATTTTTTATGCATCGAACTAAAATACGATAACAGCAAGTACAATTGTATCCAGAACAATAGCCACATCGAACCGTTTTTCTAGATGTCAACATCTGGAAAAGTAGTAGGAAAATAGAAACTTGGTCGAGAAAGGATCATTTACCAAGGCGCATAATATGTATGTTAACAGGAATTTGAATGAAAACCAACGGGATATTTTGCAAATAGTAAATTAAAGCTGTGTTTTCGCAAAGTTTATATAAATTTTGCACCTTATATGTAGCAGTAAATGAAAATAACAGTAATAGTAATAATAATAAAACAATACAACATACCAACAATTACAGTAAATGTTCAAGTAGCTGGCCTTTCTCATTAATGCACAATGACGCACGCTTTCCGGCACTTTGGACTGCCCTTTGTACGTGTCTTCCACGAATTACATCGAGAGCATTCTGAAGTTTACCTCGAACTTCAATAATTTGTGGGACACTAACTGTATAAACCAGGTTTGGCCAACCCTTTAGCTTCTCTAGTCCACATTGGAAGGAGGCGAATTGTTTTTTGGCCACACTAAGTATACCTAATACTAGCGATAATGATATTTCTTTCGCACTGCGCTCGCTTCTTGGGCATCATCGATATTTATTTTGGTCAGCATGCGGCCCGCGGGCCGCAAGTTAGCCATTCCTGGTATAAATATTATTTTTAACAACTATCCATAAAAAATAATCCAGAGGACTTAAGCCGGGAGATCTCGCCGACCATTCAACAACTTCATTATTTCCAATACAACGGTTCATAGCAGAGGATCCAACCTATTTCTCAAATAGTAACAAAAGTTGGAAATAAGTTCGACCACGTGGTCCCGCTGTACGATTAACAGCGGGAATCCTCGAATTCTCGAAACGGTCGTTCCGAATTAATCAATTAACTTGTGTGGTAAGGAGCGTGCCAATAGTTTAGTGTTTACAATAATTATTTTAATAAATCACGGAAATATGATACTTTTGACTATACCAATTGTAAAAACAATAGATAAAGCAATTTCACAGTTTTCATTTAATAAGCAAAATATAATTTGCATGACATGATAATAAAACAGAGAACAACATTTGTATGCAGACAGGATAATCTAAAGCAGTTCAATGAGTGTTGTGCTGTGCTTACTAATTAAACAAAGTGGTCAGTCTAAGAACCGTACTAACACTCCCAAAAGCAGAAGCGTAGATGTAGCTTTCAAGTAATAAATTATTATACAGAAGACCAAGAATTTCTCAAAATTGCTGAAAATGTAATACATACTAGGAAATTAGACCTTTAAATCAGTTGTACGGCATACTTGGTTCAATGTTTTTGTGTTAAGTATGCTTCTAGAAATCTCCATACTTTGTCGTCGGTATTCTAGTGTCACTATATACGTAGTAAGTGCCATAAATTCTCGGCTTGACAGAAAAACTAAACTTAAAAATTTTAAAAATAAAATATAACAATTTTTATTTTTCAATATAATCTCCCCTAACTTAAATATATTTATTACAACGTTCAATTAATAATTCTATACACTTGTAAAAATAATCTAATGTTTTTCTCACTCACTATCGTCCCCTAAGGTCTTCCCTTAAATGAGAAAATAAATAATCACTTGGAACCATGTCGTGACTATACGGTGGATGTTCCAATTCTTGAAAGCCACATTCGCATGAAATGGCGGCACTATGGACGGATGCATTGTCGTGCAATAATCGAACACTTTTTGTCAATTTTCCTCGACGTTTTACACGAATATTGTCCCTCAATTTATGCACCAAAAATGCACAGTACGTGCTGTTGACAGCTAATACCATTTCTTCAATAATTGAAATGTTTTGAGGCGTTATTAGTTCAATTGGCCGACCGGGACGCCCATCATCTTCAAGGGATTGTTGCCCCAAACGGAAACCTTTTGCCCACTTTTTTACAGTGGTATATGAAGGAGATAAATCACCATAAACGCCGTCTAAACATTGTTTAATGTGATTAAGAGTGTACCCTTCTTTTGTTAAAAATTTAATAACCGCGCGGTACTGAATTTTCGTTACCTGAAACATTTTCATGCACTAAACAGGTTGTGTGGCTGGCTACTAAAAACTACTACTCTTTGAGCCGTAATATACATATATCATGTAGGGCTCACACATATGCAACTATGACCCAACAGAGTTTGAATACACTCAAACCTGTATAAGCCTGTCAGGCCGAGAATTTATGGCGCCTACCTCATATAGGCAATATAAATTGCATGCATTCGTAGTATTCATGAGTTAGCAATTTCTATTCGACCTTTTGATTTTTAAAAAGAAACAAATATAATTGCCACAAACTTCTTTATTAATAAATTTTCATTCTGACTGTTCTACAGTTAACTACCGAATCATCTCGCATAAAGAATAAAAGCATATTATACATATCGTATTATAACACTCAAGGATTTCCTGGAGCTCGACCACGAACGCCCACGGGCTATATTCCGCGAACGCATTCCTGACTTCGTAACTCCTGGGGGCTTAGACGGAAACATCTCCGTGGAGTGGTAGCGACAAGGGATGTTTTCTCTTCTTGTCCACAGGGTGGCTGGCTTCTGCCTCGGCTGCTGGTTGGTTGTCGGTTGACTGCTTGGTTACCTCTCTTCTTTTATATAGGTACTTTCCTAAAGCGACTATAAACCATATAGCAATGATTACAGTTATTATTATTGCCCAAATTGATATCGGGTTTTCGTGAAATTCCACATCATTTATTTTTTACTTCGTGTTGAAGAGTTTCTAAATTCGCGTATATTTCCGACAGGTTTTGTAAATTTAGTTCTCTAATTTCTCCCGCACTTTTAATGTGATTGTTTTGAACTATGCTTTTATGATTGATATTTAAATCGGGTAACTTCGGAACTTTTAATTCGCGTAGTGATTCTTGCGAACGTAAAGTTATATGACCGATTTTTATCACACATTGTTCTGTCATAGCAATAATAAATGTACCACTCAATTTTTCTATTTCCTGATCTTTATCACAAATCTTTTTTACTAATGTGGCGTTTGGTGATGACATCAGCCATTGATTACTTAATAACTTGGTAATTTTGATATTTTCCAATTTTTCCGAGACATGTACGCAGTTATCGTACTTATTGGAATACATGAGCAGTTGGACTTCACACGGCGAGGATGTTACTACTTGGTGGGTTTCACCATGATCACAAATGTATTCCGTCGCTTTTAGTTCATTGCATTGAAACTTGGTAAACACAAATTTTTGCTCATTTATTGCCAGAAAATTAGAGGTTGGTTTGATTGATCGGAAAAAAGTTTCATTTATAGGTATGGGTAAAGGATATAAGTGGTAATAAGTAAAAGATTCAGGTTCAACTAAAGGAACAAAAATTATATAAACAATTGTTTGATCTTTAATATAAGCTTTAACTTTAAATAGTTTATTTAAATAATGAAAATCGCCTCTAATAGGTTCTAACGATAAATCGCGAGAAGTGAAATAATTTTGAAGCTCTACTATCTCACGCAATAGTTCATTCGGTTCGACGATCGAAGGATGATAAATCTGTAATTTGGAAAACGTTAAAGCAGTGATCAATGTATCTAGAATATTATTAACGGTTTCTGTCAAGAATGTTAGTTGATTAAAAATAGCGTATATATGGATTCGTAATTCATTTCCAATTAATCGATATTTTGAGTCATTAATTTCCTTTCCTATCTCTTCTATTCTGCTTTGTAATATTAGTTGATTATCCTGTATCGTCTTGACTGTTTTATTGAATGTATCTATAGTATTTAATGTAAGAGTTAGTTGTTTATCCAGAATAGTTTTAATTTTCTTTCCGGAATCAATCATTTTAGTGATGGCTTCGTCATATCTTTTCGCATCTTCGTTGTCTAGATTGCCAGTTATTGCCTTAATAATGCTTCCTGCTATATTAATAGCTCCCCTTTTAGATCTATGTTTAGGAATTAAGTGTCTGATTTTCTTATTTACTAAATCTAAGTTGTAATTTAAAATCTTATTGTAGTTTTCTACTTCTAAAGCATAGCTATCGGTGTGTGCTCCCGTATTGCGAGTAATACTCATCCAGTTTCTACATCTACCTTCCAAATCCCTAGCTTGTTCTAATATGTGATCTAATTTATGTGTATTAATAAACTTCCAGTATGTCACAGTATTCCATGCTGTTCCTAGCTTTAGGGGTAGCAACCCTGTTGTTTCCTTGACTCTAGTTATTTTGATGTCCCCGGCTGATCCTCCGATACCAATGAGGAATCTGGAACAATACCGTACTTAAGATTTCTTACATGTACTTTCCGTTCTCGATTATTTTTATCAGTTACTATTGCCGTACCATTTTCGAATACCCTTCTCACCTCATACGGCCCGGAATACCTAGGTGTTACCTTACTTTTATAACCTACCGGTTTCTTAACATATACTTTCTGTCCTTCTTCTAGCGGTCGTGTTTTCAATTTGGTATTTCGTTTTTGGATCGTGTCTGTTTTCTTTCCTTGAATCTCTTCTCCTAACTTTCCATACAGCAATTTCAAACGGTTTACATGTCGTGTTAAATAGTTGTTATAGAATGTCCGATCATAACAAATATCGAATGGGTCTCGTGATTTGGTGTGTCCTAGTGTTAGTTCTAGTGGTGTTAATCCTGTGGTTGAGTGTATTGTGTTATTATAAGCGATTATTGCTAATTTCATCAACTTTCCAATATCTTCGTTCGGCTCCTTTTCTCGTAACAATCGGATATGCTCCGATAGAGTCGAATGTACTCGTTCTACATTACTGTTCGAATTTGGATTATATGGGGTTGTAATGTGTGTACTTACTTGTGTTTGTCTAGAAGTTCGGTCACTAATTCGTTCGTAAATTCAGTGCCTCCATCCATAATAATTTGTTCTGGTACACCGTACATAGAAAAGTATGTTATAATTGCTTCAGCCAATTCTACTGCATTTTTGCTTCGTACGGGTATTGCTTGTGCGAACTTCGTGAAAGCGTCTACACAGGTTAGATATATTTTTCCACCTGCGACAAAGGTGTCCATGTTGATCTTCTGGAAGGGTTGGTCGACCTTTTCGGTTACATTAAGCTCTGGGTGTGGTGCTTGTCTATCGTATTTACTTCGGTTGCACATCTCGCATCTTTTAATGTACGCTGTCACAGTGTTCTTCATGTTCATCCAATAGTATCGCCGTTGTAAATGCTTGACCGTCTCATTGATACCTCTATGATTGGTCTTGCCTTCGTGGTAGTTTTTGATAACTTCCAGCTGTTGCTCTTCGTTCTCGATGATCTGTAATTTTCGTAAACACCTATATAGTTTCGGTCCATTGTTGTTGAAATGCGTTATATACACATTGCAGAGATCTTTGTAAAGTTGTTCCTTTTCGAAGTATAAATAGTGTTTTCCTCGGTCCATATATTCTCTAATAAATTAAAAAGTTGTTCTGCGTTATTTCCTTTTGGTACTTGTACTAAATAAATCTTTTTGCCTTGATCTTGATTAAATTCCACTTTTAGTTGGTTCAAATGAGTATATCTAAAATGATATTGAGGACTTCTACTATTTATTGCTTCATCCATCGATGGAATTGATTGCGCTGGTTCTTCATTTTCATTCGAATGAGCCGTTTCTCTCAATTCTTCGAGTTCAGCCTCCGGTGCTGTATCTGTGTCTTCATTTGCGACGACGATTTCGTCGATCGTTTCTTGCGGTATTTGTGGTAGATCTCCCGTTTCTTCATTTAGGAATTCTCGAATATCTTCAAGAAGTTCTTCGGTATTATCTCCGGCGTTATTGGCCATAGATTCGGTCTCCATCGCATTTATTTTTATACGAGATAACGCATCAGCATTCGTATTGTATTTGCCCTTCTTATAGACGATATCGAAATTAAATTCGTCCAATCTGATTTTCCATCTGGCTAATCTTGAATTCGGTTCTTTTAATGAACTAAGCCAAACTAACGGCCTATGATCTGTATATATGGTAAAACGGCGGCCATATAAATACGGTCTAAAATACTTTGTGGCCCACACAATTGCCAGTAGTTCCTTTTCGGTGGTCGAATATTTTTGCTCAGTTTCACTAAGTGTTCTAGAAGCGTAACTTACAGGTTTGTCACTTCCCAGTTTTCCTTGTGAAAGGACAGCCCCTACAGCGATATTCGACGCATCTGTTGTTAAAATGAAAGGTTTCTGGAAGTCTGGATATTGTAATATTGGTGCATCCATTAGTATATTTCTACATGTTTCAAATGCTTTCTTATAATCTTCCCCTATTACGATTTTAGCTCCTTTTTTCAAACATTTGGTTAGTGGTTTCGTTAACTTCGCGAAATCTTTTATAAATTTTCTGTAATAGCCAATTAATCCAAGAAAAGATTTAATTTCGGTGGTTGTTTTCGGAATGGGATATCTTTTAATTGCCTCTATTTTGTCTGGATTTGGTAGTACTCCATCCTTCGTGATTACATGCCCCAGATATGCAACTTCCTTGTTCAGGAATTCACATTTATCTAGCTGTATTTTTAAATTAACCTCTCTTAGTCGTTCGAATACCTTAACTAGTTTCATTAGATGTTCCTGTAAACTTGTAGAGTAGATTATTATATCATCCAAGTAAACGTGACAGACATCCTCCTGCAATCCACGTAGAACGTTATCCATCATCCTCTGAAATGTCGCTGGCGCGTTTTTCAGGCCAAATGGCATTCTTTTATATTCGTAGTGTCCTTGCTCTGTAGAGAATGCAGTCTTCTCAATGTCCTTCCGGTCCATTTCGATCTGGTGATACCCAGATGCCAGGTCTAACGTAGTAAAGTATTGTGATCTTCCGAGTTTATCCAATATGTCCGTGATGTTAGGAATAGGATACTTATCGTCGATCGTCTGCTCATTTAACCTTCGGTAATCGATGACCATCCTATATTTTACTTCTCCGGAAGCGTCCATCTTCTTTGGCACGATGCTCACCGGTGCTGACCATGGACTACTGCTTTCCTGAATGACATCCTGTTCTAAAAGTTTCCTGACCTGTTTTTTAATTTCTTGCTTTTGCTGAGGACTCTTTCTATATGGTCTTAAATAAATTGGTGTGTCGTCATTCATATTTAATCGATGTTTTACACTATTAGTAAAAGTCAAAGGCAATCGATCATCATAACATATGTCCTTATACTTAAGACATATCCCTTCTATAGCGTCCGCTTCTTCCGCGTTAAGATGTTGTAAGCGAAGCTTATTAAGAACATTTTCAATTTGCATCTGTTCTATTTGTCTAGCGTTATATGGTATTTGCCCATTGATTGACTCATTTTTTGCGTGATATATTTCGGCGGTAATCGGTTTTTCTATTTCGATTTCTACAGAGTAATTGTTAAAATTTGCTACCTCCGTTATCGCGTAAAAATCTTTTGTATTGGTTATAGAAGTTGGAATTTCGACACCGGGTGCTATTACCTGATGATTTATTATAATATTCGCGTAATTTTTCGTAACCGGTATTCTAACTATTTTTTCGTTCGCGTGGCCCTATATTTATTTTACTATTTTCCCAATGAATTTTGATTTCTCCAAATTTCGTGCGCATTACTCCGTTAGGAACGTCAATTACAGCGCCTAATTGCTTCATTAAATTTACTCCTATTAATCCGTCATAATTTTCCGAAAAATCAAAAACGTGAAACTTTAATATCTCTTTTGGTGCTTTAAAAGTTTTTAGACATGGTATATTTATAACGTAATCATGGTTTGTGGTTGCATGTGCGGTTTGAATTGTAAATGGCTCATGCACTACGTAGTCATAAAAATATTCAGTAACCTTTCCTGTACTTACCATGGATCTTGACGAACCTGTATCTACTAAAAATTTTGCGTTAATTTCCGGTAATAATATGTGTGGTAATTTAGAAGATGTGTTTGTGTTTAGTTTGATGCATTCGTCGGGTTCCTCTTCAGTCATCTCTGATTGTTGTTCGAGGCCGGTGTAGTAAAATTTGCCTCTTCTTCATCGTAACTTCCCTGTCCTAGGTCTTGTAAGCCTTCTTCGTAATACTGGACCTCCTCGGTAGAGTATTGGTGTTCTTCATGCTGTTCTTCCTCATAGCATAAATTGTCTTCATCAGTCTGATGGTATAATTCTTCTGACACCCAATTTGGTTTGCTAGTTGACCTAAATTGGAAAGATGTAGGTTTTTGTGTGCGTGCTGTTATAGTTCCGAGTTCCATTGGCGTCGACCTGGGCTGTCGACGTTGCTCCAGTTGTCCAGGTGATTTTGCAAAATTAAACGGCGGTGGCTTGCTCGCTTGTGGTACGTAAGGTCTTCCTTGTTGTACCTGTTGAGGCCATTGGGGTCGAATTTGAGGTGAATACCTGAATGATGATGATGGTGTTTGAAGCATCATTGGTTGCCGAAACGATTGTTGCATTGGCTGGTATTGACGCTGATTTGTTTGCGGTATAATTCGATTTGGATTTGTGACATTTTGCACATTCGGTTTGGTTATACTAAATGAATTTTGACGCAAAGGTGCTTGTTGTTTCATCGGCTTAAATTCTATGTTATGTATGTTATTTGGTTGTTTGACAAAATAACTGAAATTTTCTTCCTCGAGTACGTATGACATCGCGGCTTCAATATTCGCGGGATTTCTAAATCTAACCCTATGTCCAATATCTCCAAATTGTGCGATTCCCCTTAGATATGCTTGGAGAACGGTATCGTTATGGAGTTCCATTTTTATTCGTCGTCTGTTAACATCATTTTCTGCTAATTTGACTTTTGTAAGAATTAAATTTAAGAGATTTTTGCATCTGATACCGAAATTATAAGCCGTCTCTCCCCTCTCTGGTCGTATTTGCATCAAATCTTGGACTAGGCACCGTTCTGATCTCTGATCACAGAAATTTTGTTGCAATAAATTTTTTAATTCGTACCATGATTCAATAACTTCCCTGCTACCAACTAGCTGTAACGCTCTCCCTGCTAATTTCGCTTGAAATATTCTTAAAAGAAAACCGTTAACAACATCCGCAGAATCATTCGCGTTTCCAAAAGTTTGCGCTAGATATTCGCACGCCCCTACGTACATAGACAAAGTATTCGGATCCCCCTCGTATACAGGTATTAAGTCAATGTGATTCTTTGTGATTTCCGGACGAGCCATTGCGTTATTTGCGTTATTCAAGTTGATAGAATTTAACCTACCTACTAATTCGTCTAAATCGCTATCTGTTCGTCTAGCCGCGTTATCAGAGTTCACTTCCGATTGATCAGTAGCAAAATCCGATAAGTCGTCTTCCGAAAAGCTCATTCAAATCGACGCAATATAATTAAACTAATCGATTAGGATCGGTAATATGGAAATTCTGGCGATAAATGCATGCAAAAAATGTTCAAATGACTTACAGCAAAATTGCGGTACAATACATTTGAGTTTCTTCGTTCGATCTTCACTTTTCTTGTTTGCTCCTCGTTTCTCCTGTTGTTGCTCCTGGTTCCACCAATTTTAGATGGGTTGATTCGATGTTTAGAACCACGATTCGGTGTGCTGCACTTCCTGGTGTTTTCTTCACACGTTGTTGGAAAAGTTTATCCACTCGCGTGAAACTTCACTTGCGTAGGTGTCCGTGTAAATCGTTGAAACGAACCGAAACACGAAAATTTTGATTCGATTTTCGTCACAGTTCAATCCTACTGACTGCGCCAGTTAGCAATTTCTATTCGACCTTTTGATTTTAAAAAGAAACAAATATAATTGCCACAAACTTCTTTATTAATAAATTTTCATTCTGACTGTTCTACAGTTAACTACCGAATCATCTCGCATAAAGAATAAAAGCATATTATACATATCGTATTATAACACTCAAGGATTTCCTGGAGCTCGACCACGAACGCCCACGGGCTATATTCCGCGAACGCATTCCTGACTTCGTAACTCATGTTTAAGAATAAAATAAATAGTAAATATTTACATCGACTTGCGTGCAATGTAATGACCATGAAATGCAATTTTTGGGAAGAAAAGGATACAATCCTACTAAAGTCTTTCAATTTGAAATTGCGTAACAGTAAATTAATTTAATGGTCAGGTTTCAATTTGGAAAACTTTAAGAGTACACAAAAGATAAAAAAGAAGTTCAAATGTGTCGTAGTTTCTCTAAGTTCCACAACTACTGAAGCTTCGGAAGCAATCTGTTTAATTAAATTTGCGCTAGTTCATTTCTATTTATATTTCAAACTTTGTAATTGCACGCACTTGAGATAAAACATCGATAAAAACTTATCTAAAGTATTGTACAAAAGCTACATAATACGATGCTGTTACATCAACTAAGTTAATTAACCTGTCTATCAGAGGAAGATTCTTTTCTTCACTTACTAAAATTAATATTATAATTAATTTAATCTTCTTTTATGGCGTAGATTACACAGAAACAATTAAATATCTCCGATGCCGGCATTGCGTAAGCAATATGGACAAAATTAATTCCGAAATTTGAGAAAGTAATAGTAGGACAATGTAATGGAACTTCATTATATTATTATCTGATAGACGCAAACGTTTTTTGTATGTAATTAAATTTGGAAAGTCTTTAGCGCTGAAACGATATTCAATTCATTTGAATAATTTATTTTGAACAGTACGTTGAGCAATTGAATATTGTAGCGTACAAAAATTCGGTGCCTGTTGCTGGAAAAAGAAAACGATTATTTTCTTAGACAGCAAAAATAAGATAATGTGAATTGCATCTCGCATTGTAATTTTAATATTATATATTCCGTTGTGTAAATAAGTGATGCTTTGGAATTAAAATTTCTTGTAGCACTCACTGCCTTCAACTGGAATGTTTTACATATTACCTATTAGATATATTGGTTCATCTAGGCAGACCACCACTACATAAGTGCTAATTAATATTTTCTCTTCGATAATCATCATAATATGCGGTCGAAAAATAAATTGTATAAACATAAAAAAACGAGATACAGAGCATATAAGAATCATTTGCACACAATCACATGGAAAGCAATAAATTGGCTATAGCGAAATTACACTAAATTTTCCTTTTCTTGACATTTGCAACTTGATCAAATAAAAACAAATAAAAATTCTCAGTACTGGACAAATGAAAATTTCAGTACAAATTAAAATATGCTAAGTAAATACATGAAAATAAACATTGTACTCAAAAAGAACCTACAACTAAATAACAATAACACAGGCCTGCCATGGTTATGTTTTTCAACTTTTGATGATTGATTCCTATGTATTTTTTTGCACTGGATCCGAAAATAACCTTACTTTTTTTCCATCACGTCAGAATTTCTTGCAAATGGCAATTTTAAAAATATGTAATTCGTCGAAAAATATCGAAAATATGAGAATGACAGACTTAAAATGGTTTTTTTTTTCTTATAAAAATTATAATTTTTTGGCAGATACTAAGCAATATTATAGCTAAGTAGTTGAAGGGTCTGATGAGGGGGGCAGAGGGTCCATTGACCCCTAAAAACTTAATGAAAACCGCCGTAAAATTAGCCTAAATTTCTAATTTATTAGGTTTTATTATTTTATTATTGCTTATTTCATAAGTGGAATCGACATGTAACATTGAAAGTGCTGCTATCAGCCGGTTTATTATGAAAACGCAACATTTTCATCATAAACCGGCAGATAGCAGCATTATTTACATTAAACGTGCTGTAAATCTCACACAAGTCAGTGCTGTCGCGACCGTTAGCTTATTCGTACGGGTCCTCCGCGATCAGAACTGTTTTTGTCGGCGGATATACGCTAAAAAGCAAACATACAGTTTTCTAAATGGCTCTAAGAGGCAGTAAAAAGTCCCCAGATTCATTATTTTACATTTGTGGTGAGTTAATGGTGGAAAGGCAAAAAAGAAATATAACAACTTTCGTTCGGCAAGTTTATCTCGCGTACTTCGATGTAAAAGTAGGAGATCAAGACAAAACTTGGGCACCCCACTATGTTTGTTATGCGTGTGTTGAGGGATTTGACGGTGGTCAAAGGGTGAACAACCTGTTTTCAGATTTGGAGTTCCGATGGTATGGCGAGAGCCACAAAATCACAGCGATGATTGTTACTTTTGTTCAACCGGTGTTCATGGTTTCAATTTAAAGAATACAAAGAAAATTGTCCTGAAAACAAAATTTACCTGGAGTAGATGGTTCGGAAAGTGATTCAAGTGAAGAAACCGAAGATAACACAGAGGAGTACAAACCTGGCAATTCTGCACCACAATCTTTTTCACAGTCTGAACTAAACGATTTGATTCGCGACTTACATCTGACCAAAGAGGTTTTAGAATTGCTTGGTTCAAGGCTTAAAGAGAAGAATTTGCTCGCAGCTGGCACTTCGTTTTCCTGGTTCAGGCACAGAGAAAAAGATTTTATTCCATACTTTTCAGAAGAAGGAGAATTAGTATTCCGCAATGATGTGTGTGGACTTTTTAATACATTTAACATTCTGCACAACGGAAATAGGTATGCGTCAATACCCTTAGGACATTCTGTACACTTAAAATAACGTTACGAAAATTTACAATTTGTTCTCGATAAAATTAAGTACGACGATCATAAGTGGATTATGTGTGGTGATCTTCAAATAATAACGATGATCCTAGGACAGCAAAGCGGGTACACAAAGTTTCCATGATTTTTATGTGTGTGGGATAGCAGAGACAGCGAAAATCATGGGAAACAGAAGGATTAGCCAAAACGAGCTTCATTAGAACCTGGAATAAAAAATGTGGTCGAAAACCCCTCATAGATTCGAATAACGTTCTCCTTCCACCTCTACGTATCAAATTAGGCTTGATGAAGCAATTTGTGAAAGCCTTAACAAAAGAAGGTAAATGTTTCCAGCCTTATCAACCGCAAAAGTAAACGAGGGTGTATTTACGGGTCCGGACATTAGAAAACTTTTCAAAGATGGAAATTCTGAGAAAGAAATGGAAGTTGCTGAAAAAGAAGCCTGGGTCGCCTTTAAAGACGTAGTAACCAAGTTTCTGGGCAACAAAGAGGATCCGAATTTCAAATCTATCGTTGAGATTGTGCTGCATAAGTACCAAAATTTAGACTGTTCTGTTTGAAGGTTTCTCAATTTCCTAAATTCACATTTGGACTACTTTCCTGAGAATCTGGGTGCTATTAGTGAAGAGATGGGTGAGAGATTCCATCAGGACATCAAAGAAATGGGGAGGCGTTATCAAGGAAGATGGAATACTAAAATGACTATTATTGGATGTTGCCCCGAGCTGAACCGACAAGGGTACATGCGTGGAATAGCCTGAAACAAAGCATGACAGGTCCAAAGAGACGTCGACACAAAGAATAAAATCGTCAGTTTTTTTACATACTTCATCATTAAGAGTGGTTCAAGGCATGATGAACCTCATAAAAATTAAGTATATATGTAATAAAATAGGAATTTGGGCTTTGTGGCGGTTTTCATTAAATTTTTAGGGGTCAATGGACCCCCTGCCCCCTTCATCAGACCCTTCAACTGCTTAGCTATAATATTGCATAGAATAAACCAAAAAATAAACATTTTATAAGAAAAAAACCATTTTAAGTCTGTCATTAAGTCTCATATTTCCGATATTTTTCGACATATTACAAATTTTGAAAATTGTCATTTGCAAAAAATTCTGACGTGATGGAAAAAAATAAGGTCATCTTCGGATTCTGCGCAAAAAATAGATAGGAATCAATCATCAAAAGTTGAAAAACAACCAAAAAAATGCAGGCCTGTATAATCGATGCAACAAATATTAGAAGAATATAGTATAAAAGCGTGTTACAAAACAAAATTGATATCATAATGTGAAGAAATACTGTTGGAGCTAATGACATAAAAATAGTTAAAGAATTCAAAGAACTAAGACTAACGAAGATTTGGGATGTAAAACGAGCGCTGTATTTAATAAATGGACACGGTACAACAAACTGAAATTATGGTAGAAGAAATTTTATTAAAAGTATCTTATACCTGTTCCGAATATAAGTGGAAAAAGTGAGGAATCGATGAAAATAATTTTATTATAATGAACTTTAAATTATAAAAAAAAATTTAATTTTTAAATTACAAAAAATTTAAATCTAATAAAATTTTTGGTTCGGATGTAGACCAAGATCTTTACGCAAAATTTTCCACGTAGTTGCCTGATAGAGCCCCAATGACTGTAACCGACAACGATTAGATAAATTGGGATCTTCTTCCACATTTTCGTTTACAGCAACGATGTTCTCTTCAGTACGCACGTTCCTTCGATGTGTTGGTGTTATTGCATCATGTAGAGAGTATGCGACACGAAATCTATCCGCAGTTTTACGAATAGCTTGCTCAGAAGGACGATTATATGGGCCATAAAAATCACGAAGTTGTCTGTAAGTTGCGCGAATCGATGGCTGATTTTCAAAAGAGATTTGAATAATTTGATAGTGTTGTTCAAGCGTGAGTCTATTCATGATGACTTGCCAGAGTATATTGATAAATGCCAAACAGCGAACGCAGTATGACAGCTCGGTTGACAGTTAAATTTTCCATAAGTTCTATCTAAGCAAAAAAAACATCCGATATATGATAGACAAGAAAAAATACAAGATTAATAAAAATAATTTTATCGAACTTTATTCTAAGATTGCTGAACTTGTTTTTATTAGTTTTAACGGCTTATTACTTTGAAGTATCTGAACTCAAAAGGTTGTAAATTTCAAGTATTGGCAAGCGAATAAAACACATACAATGCTTTTTAACATTCTAAAATAGTGTAGGCACAAGGAAACAGTTAAAAATAATTTACTTGTGTAATATTATGCTAAAATGTAACATAAGAGAAAGAGAATTTTCAACTAATAAAGTACAAAACATAAAAAGGTACGTTTAAACAGTTGTGCGATTGAAGCTGTTAGCTGTAATAATACCATTGAATTGAAAGAACTGTAAAGATGGACTGAATCAGCAACTAAAAATGTTATTTGAACAATGTTCCTATTTCCTAGAATTGTATTTATTACATTTCCAAATACACTGCGCAACAATTAAAGTGGATATCACGGGAATTTCTAAAACGTATATATGTATAAAAACGATTTTACTTCTTATATTCTTGAACACCGAGTAATTGCGACAATATTTTGTTTACTCCTTTACTTATCCACGTGTCTGTGCCTTTTTGACCAGTTTGTTGATAAAAGGTACATCAATAAGCCATCGTCTGGAACAAATGAACATGCTTGTGTTAGTTTCATTGCAATAGTTATTACTGAAGCATGACGAGAGCACATTATTGCAATGCCGTAAAATCGATTAGAAACCGTACCACTCACTCAATTAGTGTGTTGGTGAAATGAAGGCTTACCTCAACAGGAAGTCGCCAGCCGATTAAATGTTTCACAAAGTGTCGTAAGTCGAGCATGGAATAGATGTATATCTACTGGGTCCGCAGCATGGGTACATGCATGGCAAAGGACGAGAACGGGCTACACTTCCTGCTGAAGACCGTTTAATGATACTCACTGCAAGAAGAAACCCGACATACACGGCTTCAAGGATTAACAGCTTTTTCTGACAAGCCACTGGACGAGTCATTTCTGGACAAACGATTAGAAGGAGGTTGCGAGTATGTAAACCATGCACGCAGAAGTCGTTGGGCGATTGATCACCATGACTGGAATCTGGAAAGTTGACGGTTTTTTTTTTCACCGACGAGTCGAGATTTCGACTGTATACTTCTGGTGGGTCAATGTTGGTGTAGACAGAAAGAGGACAGGTATACAATGAAAATTTGATGGTGCCAACGACTTTTTTCGGTGGAGGATCTGCTTGTTTTTGGGGTGAAATATGTTTTACTGGGAGCACCGACTTAGTGGAATTAATGAGTACATCAATGACATCCGCAAGGTATCGCGACATGGTTGTAGAGCCAATCGTTATACCATTCGCTCGTACAATTGGCGAAAGATTCGTTCTAATTGATGGCAATGCTCGTCCTCGCCGTGCTAGGTTTGTAAATGAACGGATAGAATTCCACGGTATTGAGAGAATGGATTGGCCGGCCAGCCTGTTCACCACACATGAACTGCATCCAACACGTCCAGGCAGATATATTGAGGCAAATCAACCTACGCGAACAGGCGCCCCACACATTAAAACAACTAGCTGACGCTTTGCGCCGTATCTGGCACAACATACACACCTCAACCCTTCATCGATAATTTAATAAGGAGTATGCCAACTAGAGTAAAGGCACTAAGACTAGCCAGAGGTGGTCCAACACGATATTCAAGTTATTTGTCAACGGGCGAGAGAACAGTTATTTGGCTATTGGTAGTTTCTTACTTTTGTTCTTTTTTGGTAAATCTATTTGTCTTGATTACTTTTATCATTGTTTTGTTTGTTAAGTTAATATCATAGTGTCACAAAAGAAACTATACAAACTGTACATCTATATCATTTAAGTGTTAAAATTTCAGAAATTATTTTATTATCCACTTTAATTGTTGAGCAGTGTATTTTCAAGCAAAATTTCAATTTGCACATACATATGTAGCTTGAAAATATGTTGATACATATCTACACAGTAAAAAATCAAGCTGTGGTGAAAATGATTTCCAACAAGGTAAATTTTCTGTTTACAGATTTTCACACTGAAAAAATATTATTTAAAATTATTTTAACTTTTTTTTTAGAAAAAATACTAATAGTGGAATTACAATTGATAATTTTTCCAACCACCAGTATAACCTAAAAATATCTTCTCTTTACTATTACCTGTACATATACCGCTATCTACTGCCATTTAATAAAGAACTAAAAGTTATACAACACATTGCAATTCTTAATAACTACGACCCTGGGATAGTTGATAAACGTCTTAATAGAATTAAAAGAAAACATAATTAAACTTCTGTTTACCCGGACAGTCGTGAGGTAACGTTAGAACCAGTTGATAAAAAAAAGATATGTTTCTCTTCCATATAGCGGACCTTTTACCTTTAAAATAGCGAATTTATTAAAAGATCATTTTCTGACATCATTTCAAACTTTACACCCACTACGAACGGAATTGTTTAATAATAAAGATCCTATGGATAGAATTAAGAAAAAAGGAGTATACAAACTTACTTGTGGGTACTGCGATTGTAATTATGTCGAAAGAACATGTCGGCATTTTGATATTCGATTTAAGGAACATCTGCGTTATGTGCAACAGGGATCTATAGGTTTTTCACAATTTTCTCAACATTTCCTTGAGAGAGGCCACTTTTTTGGTATTAATGATGGTTTTGAAATTTTACATGTTGCTAATAAAGGCAATTCTTTGAATAACCTGGAAGCGCTAGAAATACTACGCAATCAGATTAGAAGTAGTGATCATTCGTTAAATAGTCGAATACAATTTGAATCTACGCCAACCTTCCAAATATTGTTAGAAACAGAGTCCATTATCATTAAAAAAGACACAATCCCTCATTCATATGTTCTGCAATGAAGTTCCCTATTTTGTTCTTTATTGTCGGATTGTGGACTTGGTGTTTGCTTTGCCTTGAGTTAGTCTTTTGTCACATGCTTCTCTGATTCGTTTTTTGAAGAATTATTTAAATGTTCTATTTACCACTTTGTAACAAAGATCTCTACTCTTTAGTTGTTTAATACTGACATAGACTTACGTTTTAAAGTGTTTGTGATCGTTAAAAAAAACTGAAAAAATTTTGATTCGTTGTAATTTTATTAGTCTATAATTTTACAAACTAGTTGTTTTATGGTACATTCACCTAGATATGCTATCTGCACAATTACAATACATTCAGGTTTTTAACAATAGGACTTAATCCTACTGACTAATATTAACTGTAAGTATTTACTAATAATTTCTATCTAGAAAATTCATTTATATAAAAAGCAAAATGTTTCTACCAGTACAATTAGTTAATTTGCTTCCTTATTTCACGATGCCTGGTTGCTTTTGGTGCTATTTGGTCTTAGGACTAGCTTTAGATCTTAATTTAGTATTTTGATTTACAACATTGTTAAGTCGGATGATTTTTTGACACCTGTGTGTTTTTTCATGTAAATCTGCTAGCTGGCCTGAGGATGTGTCGGGTGTGAAACGAAACCGGTCGCCTTTTTTGTATTAAAGAATGTTGTGAGAAGCTTGAACCTTTATTCATTTCCTTGATTATTATTTTAATCTTAAGCGCGGGAGCGAGAGTAACTACATAAGTATTTTACCCTAAGTCAATAGTATTTTACTTAATCAGTAAGCCTGACACAGAGCGCTTCGCGCCAGGTTTGAAGTAAGGTTGTCCGGCCCACGACGCGACGCATCGGTACGAGCTACCTCAGCCAATGAAATTATGTATTATTGCAACAGTTTCTTCCCAACCTTTAGCAACGTTATACGTAACTATAAAGATAAATATATGTATGTAAGTATATCTAAGGTACGCACGGAAAATAAGCGACCGTTGGCTGATAAAGTCACTTATCAGTAAAGCAGGCCTCGCGTTCCACTAGAGTTATTCTGCTAATAGAGATGTTTGCTGCCGCAAATAATTTCGCTCATCTTTTAAATAAAAATTAAATAACACGTGCTCAAACACTTACCATTTTAAGAGTCCTCCGTGAAATCACAAAGTGAATAATGTCTGTTAAATATCTGCAACATTAGATATGTTTCAACTGTTGTTTCGGCAAAACTAGTACGGCATGAGGAAAAAATGCGTTTATATGCAGAGAACGAACGTTCTACATCTAGTGACGTAATATTTGCGTAAGTAAAATAATCTTTCAAATAACTTAACGATTCTGTTGACGCACATTCACAAATGTGTCTTAATGTGCCAAAATTAGAATTTTTCTCAAAAACACTTTCAAATTTTTCTAGAACAGAAACACTTTTTGCGTCTTCAATCGCGCATAGCTGTGCGTGAACATGTTGCACTATTTGTAGAGATTCTTCTAACGGCACCGCAGGATTTTGTAATTTTTCTATTGCATCTGCTACCCCGAAGTAATTGTCGTGAATGATTTTTAAATCCATTTTAACCGGACTATCTTGAAATTTCGACTGGCTTTTCTGGATAGCGGCAGCTTCCTTTGTATCGAATTGTAAAACCACGTTCTTAATATTGTCAAAATATATATGATAATAAACGCGGCCTGCAACCATGTTCCCCAACGAGTTAGAATAGGTTCTGGTGGCTCTGGTATACGAGGGCACAGTCTGTGAAATTCGCGAATACGTTTCGGTGATTTGACAAATACTGCTTTGGTATGCGCTATTAAAGCGTTTACCTCAGGATAACATTTTCTGATACTATCCGCCACAAGATTGAGAGCATGAATTTTACACGTAATGTGTAACAAATTAGCAGAATGCTTTTTAAGAGACCGGCCTACAGAAAGCATGTTTGCAGCACCATCACTCACTAACATCAAGAGTTGGTTTGTTGAAAGTTCAAACTTGTCCAATGTATTTAACACTAACTTTGAAATTACTTCGGCAGTACTCTCAAACAAGCAGCATGGTTTCAGGAAGGGCTACTCGACGACATCTGCTCTACTTCATTTTTATAGTGAAGTTTTGAAATGTATTGAGATGAAAAAAGCACCAATTGCATTTTTTTGCGATTTACGAAAGGCCTTTGACTGCGTCCAGCACAATATTTTAGTATCTAAATTAGAATCATACGGTGTAAGGGGAGGTTGGCGAACTGGTTTTCATCCTACCTTCAAGGAAGAACACAGTTTGTGCAGATTAAGCATACGGATTCTAGTGGCGTGGTCAAAGCTTTCAATTCTGAATATCTTCCTGTAGTTAGCGGCGTAGTACAGGGCTCGGTGTTGGGACCGGTCCTCTTCAGTCTATACATTAACGATATTGTCCATCTATTATCTGACATATATACGACACTCTACGCGGATGATATTTCAATCCTTGTTGACGACACCAATCTCAACATTAATAACCTTTTGGCTGCTCTCCTGGACTGGTTCAACGAGAATAAGTTAGCTCTTAGTTTAGAAAAAACAAAGTTTATGATACTTCACACCAGACAAAAATCAACTTGCAGGACACCAGCTGAGTGCATGCAATAAGTTCAAGTTTCTGGAAATTACAATAGAAGATACTTTATCGTGGAATTCTCATTGCGATGAATTAGTGAAGAAAATCTCCACTAAAACCTATTTGTTCCGTTGTCTTCGTCTACATGTATCCGGACCAACACTTTTGTCATTGTATTATGCCGAAATCCAATCAAGACTACAATACGGTATTCTGCTCTGGGGGGAATCACCGTGTGCGAAGCGCGTCTTTTTAGCTCAAAAAGCTATTGAACGCGCAATTGTTGGTGCTCACTTTCGCGACTCATGTAGGCCCATTTTTCGCAACCTCGGAGTTTAGAAGGGGGATGCTATGCGTATCGCAATAAATCAAATTATACAGCCAATGCGGATGCACATTCTCACGATACCCGAGCAAAAGGACATCTCCGACTACCTATATGTACGTTGCATACCACCAGTATGGGTGCTGATATTATTAGCGTTAAAATTTTTAACAAAATTCCAGTCCTTATTAAAAGCTCTCGGTCAATTCAGTAGTTTAGGGTGAAATTGCGCGACTACCTCCTCCAACATCTTTCTTACTCTGTGAAAGAATTTTTTGATCTGGCTTTGTGTTATTATTGTGTTTCAGTGGTGAGCTGATTCTCTTTCATTTAGTATTGTCTGTTAAAAAAGAATAAAACTTTGTTTCTACGTTATTTTTATTTATTTTTTTTTCATTCTGCTATATAATTAATTTAGCTATATGTTATTACATACGTATATTATTCTTAGTTTAACTTTTTGTAATTTTTGTTTTTTCTGTTTTTCACTCTTGTACTTTTTGATTAATGCTTTCCTTTTCTCTGTTGTTATACTAATTTTTGCTTATTTTTGACGTTTATATAAATAAATATACTTACTTACTTACTTACTTACTTACACTGTTGTATTCGTTTGGAGACTAATAGAATTGAAGGTGCCGATTGATGAGGTTCCAATTTGCGTGCCATTACATTAAGAACAGAATGTTTCTTCCGATCTGTTGTTTCGTCGACACATAACCACAATTTTTGATCTTTCAACTCCGATTTTATTTTTTGTTCAATATGTTCGCGCGCAGATGGCACAATTCTTCGTAACGATGTTCGACTTGGTAATTTGCACTCCGAATATTATTCCAAAAGCAGATAAATGGTTCCTTGTCTAGTAAATTAAACGGTATATTACATGCGATAAACGTAACGCATAAATTAAATATAAATTTTTCATTGTCTCGTGCGCAATTTCTTTTTGAGACATGCTTTTCACTATTTACGTGTCGTAGACAATGTTGTCTGGACCAACACATTAACGGGATTTTACAGATTACACATTTAATTTTAGCACCTTCAAATATTAAGTCTGGAATTTCTGCAATAAATTTTCGAAGTTTGTCCGACCGCGGTCGTTTTGCTAGCGAAATCATATTTTTTCTAGGACAGATAAACAATTGCGGAAATGACCGGCAGCGAAAATGTCCGTACTGCTCCGCAGACGAAGTAATACTACCATTCCTCTCGGTCCGAACTGATTCTACGCCGATGCGCGGTACCGCTCGTGGCCAGCGTTACTTATCAGTGACTTTCCGGATTTTAATTATAATGGAGCTAAAGTATCCTGTAAAGGTTACGAAATGCCTTTAGTGTGATGGAACAAAGGCGACTGTAAGAGACATAAATAGTGTACAACACAAAAATTAGGAAAACGACGTGCCGTCTCAAACGCAATTTAAGTTGGATTTACTTTTCATGTTTATTGTTTGTGGTCTACCGCTTAGCTTACTCGATAAAGGACCGTTTCGAATGTTTTGACGTATATATCTGATGGTGCAAATCTATCACCAATCCTATCCACGCTGTTAAGAAATTACGTTTATTTATTGTATTATATTAGTTATTGAAGGGAAACTTTTCATGTAGCGTATTAAAATTAACAGAACCTTATTTTTAAAAAGCAATCAATATAGATACGTATATTCGTTATCTTTGAAAAAAAGAATATTTTTTATTACATACCTACAGTTACTCATACATTTACGGTATTAAGTACAACAGATTTTTGAAGAAACTGCTTTGTTTACTGTTTACGGTTATTACACTACATACATAGCAAATGCAGTTTCCCAACAAAAAGAAGAAAATAAAAACTAACCACAAAAACACATCAACGCGTGCATATATTCGCTTTATTTAGCAAACATTTTTATTGCGTCAGCTTTTATTTTTTTACCATAGGGTATTGAGTCCGAAATTTCGAAAATTCATAATACGCGGCCCATGTAACTGATCCGATTCTGTCGGGAAAACCGATTATGCCAGGCTTATTAATCAATGTAAATTTCTACAATTTCATTCGCTGAAGAGCCAGATCAGTCAATCATTCAGCGTGAAAAGAATTAACAGAGTGTAAATTGCATAGTAGTAAGAATAAGTAGGAGAAAAGCACATTTTATTATTAAATGTGCATAACCTGCACCCTTGTAGAAAGTCATAGAGTTTGACCTCTACTTTATATTTCATAGAATCAAAGCTATCTAATTTCTGCAATTACAAAAATAAACGGATAATTCCCGGTCATCTTTTAAGAGAAAGTGCTAATCACTAATATGCTTTAAGCTAGTTGATTGTGGCCAAAACATCGACAGATTTTTTTGAACGTTCATGCAGAAAAGAGAAAATTAAATTAAAAAAAACTTTTACTTATGCCTAACACTGGAACCGATACCCAGAGGTAAGTAATTAGAAAGAATAGATATTCTAATAACAACCTATATTTCGTAAGTAAATAATATAAATCGTCTATAGTAGGCATTAGGCGCAATTCTCTTGTATTAGAGCCAATAACCTCAGCAAAATGCATTTATATATAACAATTCTTTAAAAGGTCACTTGTTAACTGCAAAAATCCGGAAATAAATACAACAAAGTGTGTACCGATTTCATCCTTCTAAGCTTTAACCGCATTGTGTGAACTGGAAATGACAATCGGATGTTGTAGATTTTCTACAGATAAAGTGAGAACAGCTCGGTGAACAATGGAGTGACCGGAAGAGGGTCCATTCGACTATGACAATCGTTCAATTCACTCGATCTAAGCGAACAATTCGCGCCAAAGAAAGGGTCGTGGCGATCTAACGTTAGAAGCTATTTAACGACAAGCGTACATAGCGTAGCATTACGAAAATGCTTTGAAAAAAATTGTTACGAATTTTTTTTTGATTGGTAATATTGGCTTTTTAACATATACGATTTGTTAGAACTTTAATCTTTAATTTCGTATTAACGTTAAAGAAAAATATGTAAAGTTTCTAATTCAAAGATTTTTATACTAAAACCTTGTTTTTCACTTAATATTCTATACCGCAATATGCTTTTTAAAATGTACTCTGAAATTAACATAAAATAAAAATCGAGTTTAGTATTATTTTTATTTGTAAAACGTAGAAATTACTAGAAAAAGATAAAGACAAATGTCCTAGAAAACGTACATCAATGAAATTTGTGCCTTATTTCATTTCGCATTCCAAAGCAATGCATGGTTTGATACTAGGTAAAAAGTCATTTAAGTGTATTTTGCTTTTTAGAATAAATTTACTACTCATTTAATGTTTGTTCGCCTCAGTATTTTCTATCCATATCGTTTTAAGACATAGAATAATCACTTCGTGTTGGTTAGATGCTACACAACGATATCTTTATGGCTCCTGCACTTAATAATTTTAATAGCTGCGAAGGGAATAACCCCCACACCATGGCTCCATTATTAAAGCATTTATTAGAAACAATGAATCATTCGGGCGTTGCGGACGTGCAGCGCAGAATGAACAAACAGCTCACACATCTCGACGTTCCGTTTGCTAGAATCTCTAGGATATGGATATTTTTATACACGGAGCGTGCCAGTGGCGTCCGCCAAAACCATTTAATAATAATAATAATACACGGAGCGACATTGGGTATCTCGAGTGGACGTCTAATTTGAATCCTTTGAATTTTTCTTTATATATCTGAAAGTAAAAGCCTATAAACCTAAAGTCCTGAACAATTACTAGATGTAATACGACAAGAAATCACGACCATTCTGTCCAAGATGACTCGGAGTTATGAACAGTTCCGGAGAACCTCCTCAGTAATGCAGTGACAATATCAGTCACTTAACCAATAATTCTTAAAACCAACTAAGGCACAACTAAATCTCATATATCTTTCAAGAATAAAAAAGGTTTCATCACTTTCCTTATTAATTTTAGTGTTATGGATATTTTTCTCTGCCGCACCCTGCAGTAATAAAAAGTTTACATATACATTTGATATAAATGGTTGTTACTGAACCGACTATGATGCTATCTCATGTTATTGCTTCTGTCTAAGCAAGGGAATCTTTATTACAGAAGAAATACTATAGACGGTAAATGGTCAGGTGTTGATGGGTTCATGAATTTTATTTATGACTCTGTGAGGACTAACGAAGGTTAAAACATAAAAATGGCTATTAACATATCAAATAGTATATTCTTTTCTAGAAATTATTTGATAAATGTGTTTATTTTACATAAAAAATAATTAATGCATTTGAAATAAATTCGGCTCATATTATTTGTCTTATTTGCTAGCTAATTTTTCTCACGTGTATCATCAGACTTCTAGTTAGTTTTCTCGAGGCACCTACTCCATAACAATTGCTGTTAATAATTAACTCATGACTAGAGTAACCAAAATTTGCGGACTCGCATAGGCGTCGGTATTACGGGTTAATATAAGAATACGAAAAATTCATAAATAAACTTACTTGCTAATTATTCAACAAATTAGAGGCCATCAGGAGTGAACTACTTACTGTAAAACTTGCATCATTGCATATGTTTCCACAGTTTACTTCTTTAAACCTTGTGCGTCGACAGAAAAAAATATTCCTTATACGTAGAAAACGATCTCTCCCATCTAAGGAGTTACATTTGCATGTAGAAACTGTTTTTCAAAATCACTTAAAGCTTCACTATTCTTACACTTATTATAAACGGCCTCCAAAGTATTAAATCGGATTTTCCTTAAACATCTGCCACTTTTGACTAGCGCATAATCCTGGCGTATCATTTAATGTGTGTAATTTATTTTTTACACTCTCACTACTATGTCCTAATGATTCCTGCAATGACCAATTCAGTACATTGTAGTTTTCTGATGACATCTAGTAATACTTGTATGATTGGTACATATTGTTGTTAAATCTTCTAAAGTTGAGGAATTTGAAATTCTCTTTGACTTTCTCTAATTGCTTTGATTCATTCCGATTAAATCGCATTATACACTGATTGAATTTGTTGAAATGGATCAAATAGTAAGAAGCTGCTGTTAGCCAAGTACCCCATCGCGTTAAAATTGGTTCAGGAGGTTCTGGAATACCTGGACAAATTTTACGAAATTCTTTTAAACGTTTAGGAGATTTACGAAACACTGCTTTAGTACTTCCAGTCATCCGATCACGTTTCCGTGAATGTTGTCGAACAACTTTCACCAATTAAATGCAAAGCATGCAGCACGCAGGTTTATTGTATTAGTTAGGAATATATGTTTTAAGGATCGCCCAACACTTAACATCGTTGCTACACTATCTGTCACAATCATCACAACTTGATCTTTGGGCAATTTTTAAATTTTTTCAAGCGTTCATTATCACTTTTTGAATATTTTCCGCGGTACATTGTTAACACTTTGCAAGCTAACAATATCGAGATGCTGTATTCTCGCTAGAAAAAACGCGAGCTATTACATTCACAATACTGTTTTCTTTATATCGGTTGTCTCATCCACGGTAATCCATATTTTTTTTAAACACAATCACGTTTACACACATTTTCTAGCATCTCTGTCATTCGCGGCAAATGATTCTGTAATTGTGTTTGTGAGGTAATGGGTACTTTGGAACGTATTGTCCCAAAACGTTTTAAAAGCTGCTTTTCATCACCAATGACAACGGAAGATTAGAAGAGGTAACACTAATTATAATGTATGAGGAATAGTGTATAAGGTATTTCAGTTCTTGCATTTCTCATATGCTTAATACCATTGACATGCCTCTGGCAATCAGTTCTGTCCAATGCAGCCAAACGAACATTGCATATTAAGCAAAAAACTGCACTACCGTCATATTTTAAATGGGGAAAAAGTGACACATACTTATATACATTAGTAGCAAATCTATTACGAGGCATTGCTTTCTTAGGTATGTAAATATTAGTTCTATATGAAACGATACACTAATTATGTACTTGGTATAATACTACAACACACAAAAAACACCAGCTATATTTTCAAAAGCGACACGTAAGTACATAACCTTGACCGTTCGACTAATCTCTGCAACAGCTCAACCGGTACTAAAACGAAATCTCTCTCAGCGCGGTTTAACATGATTTATATTCAAGGTCGACACTATATGCCTGCTTCTCTACCGGTTTAGTTTATTTATGAATTTTTCGTATTCTTATATTAACCCGTAATACCGACGCCTATGCGAGTCCGCAAGTTTAGGTTACTCTACTCATGACAAATAACACGAAGTATCGGCACACTCCTTACCACACAAAATATGAATGAATTAATTCGGAACAGCTGTTTCGAGGGCTCCTGGGCACTTCATTACCAACTGAGTGACCGAATAAATCTGAGCGAAAAACACAAAACAACTCTAATATAAATCTAATTCTATCATACTTGTTTATTCCTCTCTCGGGAAAAGATACATGTATTTATAAAAGATATGTACTTACGTATTTACAAGTATCTGCTATTTGCCGTTTGACACTGCCCGTATGCGGAGTATCTTCGGGACGAAAAAGGTCCATGTCCCTTCCACCCTCATAAAATAGAGCAAGACACCGGTACGAATCCTCTCGTTCAATGTGTTTTTCTGTCAATGCATACAGTTTCAAATGCATCTAGCTCGCGAGGCGAGGTTACGTTCTTAATCAATTTCAGGTTTTCTAATTCAACATTATGTCCGGTCTCATTTATGTGTTGTGCTACACTTGACGCTTCTATTTTGCCGTATCTATAGCACCTTTCTTTCATGTCCGGTTTATCTTTCGGATTGCCAAGAAGGTTTTTGAGTGTATTACGTGAACTGAAACATACGTTCATATCTTGTCCTCTAAAAACTTTACTAATACCTTTCAATATTCTGTGAAAGGGAAGTTTCACAAATTTCTTATCGCGAGTTTCTACCGGGATCAAGGTCGTGGAATTTCTTACATAATGCCTATATTGGACTTTCTTAAGAATACGGTCAACGTCTATAGTAGAGTAACCATTATAAATAATTACATTTTTTTATGAATTTAAGCTCTTTGTTGTACCTACTTTTATTCAAAGGGAATTTCACTAGTCTATTGATTAAGAAACTAATCGCCGCCATTTTATGTTGTCCACAGTGGTTAGAATCGTTCACGATGTATCTATTAGTGTTTGTTTCATTTCTATCTCGTCTAACTCATGAGGTGATATTACTGGCGATGGATTACTATGTGAGTTGTTGTTTGGGTTACTTCCATCGTTTGTGGAATTAGTATAATCCGACGTTTCCGACAATGTATCAACTGTCATCTTCAGGGCATTCCCTAAAAATGCTTTTTCTTGTCAAATTTATTATATGAGCAACTGTTTGTCAACTTGATTTTATTAACCGGCAGTGACATCAGCTGACAAACGTCAACTACCTTTCTTGCACAGTAGCATATTCCCTATCGTTCCCTATGACGCGGTGGACTTGTCATTCTGCCTCTATTATCGTGGTTGTGGGTCTTTTGTTTTTCTCTATTTTTAATGCTGCTACTAATTACTATTGGTTCTTTGCCTTTAGGCTTGGTATGCTTACAGCATTTGACCACAACATAAAATGTGTCAACGCGACGATCCTTACAAGTACACAACAGGAAAAGGAAACTAAAAGAGGCTGCGTACATAGCTGCAATGCTAAACGCTATAAGCAAACTGAGCCTAGATGTGAAGAACGTCTGGTTACCAATAGTACTGGACAGCATTAAAAATAGGGAATGGAAAAACAAAAACTCACAACCACGATAAGCCCACTTCATCACAGCTATGGGATCTTCTCTGTCCCTTGTCGCCAATATCTTTATGGAAGACACCTTTGTCATCTGGCCTCATGGACACGAATCTTTAAACAATTTCTTGTCGTTTCTGAATTCCCAACATGATTCCGTACGCTCCACCACGAAGATCGAATCGGGCAGTTACCTTCCTTCCTAGATGTGCTTGTACACCAGCGTCCTGACTGCGTTGGAACATTCCGTTTACCAAAAACCCACGCGCACGGATAGATATCTCAATGATCTCTTACACCATCATCCAGCCCAAAAAAATGCGGTGTCGTCAATTCTCTTATCCAAAGGGTCATTTCCCTACCCGAACTTAATTCGCTTCCTCAAGAATTGAACCACATCACTGAATCTCTGATCCGCAATAATTATTCTAGGAAAGATATTATTCTTACCACTACATCAACCCTTCTCCACAGCAAGTCCTCATCCATCTAACCTTAATTTCTATAAGCAAGCGTATCTACCCTACATTCATGGTGTCACCGATCGCATCAGCAAGATTCTCTTCAAGAACAACATAAAAACCCAATTTCAAGCTCTCAGACTACTTTCCCGTCAAAGACCACTGTCATCTGGAAGCTCCTGGTGTCTACCAAATTTCATGCGGTAGTATGTACATCGGTGAAACAAAGCGATCCGTCAGCACTCGTGTTACTGAGCACGAGTGTTGTACGTGGTTGTTGCGTGTTGCCGGGTCAGCGCTAGCTGATCATAGACTGGAAACTGGCCACCAAATCCGATTTAACTCTATTCGCATCTTATCTCGCAATTCTCACTATTATAGTACAAAAATCCGTGAATCAATAGAGATTTTCAAACATCCCAACAATTTAAAACGCGAATATGGCTACCCCCTAAAAATTAATTTTTCGAAATTAATTAATTCATTGTGCTATCTGAAGATCCGGGAATGTCCTATGCACACTCTTTCGGCAATTTAAATTAAAGTAGATATCGATTAATGAAATTTTACGAGTATTAAAACTGGAAAAGAGACAACTAACCTGGAATTATGACGATCTCATTTAAACTCTATGTTTATATGTTACCCACTGGAAACCTGTTCAACCACTAAACTTGACATTTACCTTGTATTTATGGTACGATTTAAACGTTAAACACTTAGAAAATGGAAACACAGCCAAACACGTGTTACCTAGATGAATATCTTGACTCAAAGTGAGAAATTAATTAGCGTCCCTCCACTCCATTATTTTAATCGCGATAGCGATTGTTTAATCACGGCTAATTTTGATAATTTTACTTTTTGAAACATAAATGATTTGATAATGAATTTCCAACGAATAATCTTACTTTTAAAGGTAGCATAATGCATGCCATGTAGGGACGCAACTGAAAGACTCAATTTACGATACTTTATGACATATAACATCACCAACAACAATAATAAAATTTACTGACAAATAAGACAATTACCTGATGAACGATATTTAATTTTCAAAATGATGCTAAAGAATTTACTCAATTTATGCTGTCGCTAGTTGCAGGAAAATATTCCATTAAAGTATATTAATGCTTTGATTAAGTATACAAACATAAAATCTATAACTGTCAAGTAATGAAAAATTTTAAAGTAGCTCTACTGAAGAATTAATGATTCTGACAAGTGTCACTTTTCCATCAACGAAACGATATATTAAGGTAGTTTACGTTTGTCAGCTGCTACCATTGATTGTTAATAAGGTCAATTTGACACGTACTTGCTCAAATAATGAATATGGCAGGGAACAGCCTTTCTAAGTACCCTGAAGACGACAATAAATACACTGCCGAAACGTCGGATTATAGCAACCCCACAAACGAGGGAAATAGTCGAAACAAATGTTACTAATTAGTTATAAATCTACGAATACTGTCTCTTACTTTGATGATATAATTGCCATCAGGTTGCTATAGTGTAAATTGAAGATAATGGAATGTATTTTCATTAACTTCATTAGCCAATTTTTCCTTTTGTTATTTATTTAGAAAATTGAGAATAATGTAATATTTGATTCTGTATGCAAGAAAATAGGATGTTGGGACGAAACCGTTCACACAATTTAGGTAAAACAAAAATAAACAAGCCTTCCCAACTGAAAGAACAACCGTTTACATCTGGGAAAATATGAATCACGAAAATTTGGTGAAAACTTTTAGGTTAAAGTACATATTTTGATGTTGTTGCTTCTTTACGTGTATGTCTATAATCAGCACAAATTTGCTTAGTTCTAATTGGAACACTTTCTAATAACAAACAACTGATTTCCTTCATATTTAATTTGAATTAACAAAACGAAAGAATTAACGATGAAGTCATACCAGCAGTGCACTAGCTCCACACAAGCAAAGTTGAAACTGGTGCGAAACTGTAGAGACACGCTAAGTAGATTGGGTAACCAGGCTAAAGTTTAGGTACCAAAATATGAGAGCCACCGAGGGAATATCAAAGTGGACGAATTAGCCCGAGAAGGCTCGTGGGTTGTTGACAAAAATTTGCAGCTCCCTGTAAGTATGGCATACACGGCAAAAAGCAGTTACTAAACATTGCAAAGTAAAGGAAGCGCAAAGCTGGTGGAAAACAATAGTAGCTTTTCTAACAGGACACTGTATGCTTAAAAAACGTGTGAATAACCTGGTCCTGAAAAGGAATGCAGGTTCTGCCAGGCGTAAGAAAGTCGTCTATATACTGTGCGATTGCACAAAACCAGAGGGGATACAGTTCTCAGAAATGGACTCAGAATATCCAAAAGCTGAAAATTACGAAAGGGAGTCACTCACCAGGAAAAACTAATACAAATGATCTAGCAACCGAGAAACCATAATAGATTTGAGGGGGTGTGGGAGTGAGGCAGACCAGTGACCACTTCTTATCTAATCTAATGTAAGTGACACTAAACATTATGCTAAAGTACAATATTTAAAATTGAAACCCTCTTTTTCCCCTTTTTTCCCAAAGAGAAAATTGTTCAAGAAACCTTAAGTACCAGTGTAATTACGTAGGTACAAATGCAGTAACTTTAAATACAATTATTAACAGCGAATTCTAAAAACTAACAGTTACAGATATAAAGGTAGAGATTTATATTCAAACAAACATATGTATATCAATAGCATATATCATATAACAACCGACCTGAATATACTTAGCGAATAAAAAATATTTGTATTTATATTAGTAATCCTTTCGCTAGATGAAAATCATACATACAAAAACGTCCATTTATAATCTTGTTTATACTTTTACTACCAATATTCATACAATACTTTTATCGACTTGACACTCTCTAGCAAGTAAATTATCATTCCTTTTACGTAAAATGCGTATGTACACTCTTTTACAGCACATATATTCTAAATAATTAAGAGGAAAATACATTTCCCAATACGTACCAATAACGTAATTTCCATACGTACCTTACACAACACAGAATCGGCAGAATATACATAACGAAACTGAAATCAAGACAAAACTTCGTATTACACTGCTTATATGGGAAATGCAATAGTAATCCTCTTGTTGGGTGAAAATTATATATACACATACATATGTTTATAGTCCATTTGTTAATCGGTATTTACTATCCTGCCACGTATTTCGAAAGACGACAATGTTTAATAATTTACGGAGGTAATTATCAGTAATTTACAAAATTGGTTACATGTGCCGAGAGTAAATTGAAATTAAGAGAAAAATGATAATAGATCTTGCTCAATTTAAGCCTTTTGTTTTGTTTACAATGCCTTTATATAACGTCGAGTAATTGGCCCAATCTTCCTGTTCATTTGAATCGATTTAAGAAAAAAGTAGTTTCATAATTACACACGTCTTCAGAAGGAAAGAGACTTCTATAATAAAATATAATCTGGAAGTCTTTACGAGAACTGTCAATTAAATTCAGTATGTATTAATAGTAAATAATATGTAAATAAGCGTTAACTCTCATCGCTGATCCAACCCAATGCTGAAATATATTTTTGCAAATAACTAATACCCCACTGATTATAACCTCCTTCTTTTTGAATTTTAGATTTCTCTTACTTTTTTACATTTTAAATTTCTCTTACTTAGGTCTGAATTTGTGAACAAATTACGTACATGCATTTGAAAGTACGTCTTCGCTAAATAACGTTTGAAATTTATAATAAAAAATCATCTGGCGATTGTAACTATTTTATTATCCCAAATTAGCAATTATAAATGTTAAAAATTAAATTAAATAAATTATGTTAAATATGTATATTCTTCTCCATCGAGTCATGTACAAAATCGACATAATTTTCACTCTTATAGTCATAAAGCACAACGTGCAGTAAGAGTACACGCAAACCCTCATTGTTTTAACTCATAGAAACTATACCGTGTAACAGCTTCCTTGTTTATTCTGGTCTATATGCTTTACAAGTCTTGGCTACTAACTCTTCCCGCAGATAATACATTTTGTAAATTGCAGCAAAATATTGTAAGCATCAACTTAGGCAATAGACATAAAAAACAAAACTTCCAGTATAAGCACCGCAATCTAGTTTAGCTGTTACAGGCTTATACAGGTGTTTCGCGAAACTGGTCCATTAAAACCTCGTGAATAAATAATAATATTTTAATTCTCAAACTTTGGGGTAACCATAGTTACATATGATCTATCAAAGTAGACCAGCTTCATAAATATTACACTTCTACTTGCTAACAACTTCAAAATTTTAAATGGACATGTGAGTTTTTTTTAGTTTTGAATTCTACTTTCAATTTTAAAACCACTTTTAGCAAACATCTCCAAACTATCAGTCATCGTTTTTCATTTCCTTCTAGTGCACAGAGCGTCGTGTTGAATAAAATATAACAGCTGTACTATAACTGGGATACATTCCTCAACTACAAACAAATAGACCATATTATACAGGGCTGTTCAAAATCTAAAGTTGATTCGGCATATCTGCTATCTTGTAAAAGTAATTACAGTCCCTGGCCATATTACTTGAAACATATCATAAATCAACCCTTTTACCTGGAAATTCCCATCCTATTATAGTGATATTCTTTTGCTTTGAATCCGATCGTTTATAGGGGGACTAGGTTATTGTATCAATAAATAAAAATACCAGAGAAATGATATTTAGAAGACTAAAGTACGTATATATAAATATTTCAGTTATCAACTTACATTTAGCGAGCAAGAGAATATCGACATTTCACAGACGAGAATTGAAAAAAGGTGAATAACTTAGCAACATGATTTTTACTGAATTAATGTTTGCATTATTTAATAGGTTTTCTTTAGTGACGAGTGCTCGCTCTGTGTGTTAGTGCAGCGAGCACAATTTGTTCGTAGACGACCTGGCGAACATCTCACCGAGTCCACGGTTCTTCGAACTGTAAAACACCTTCCGCAGGTAATGATTTGGGGAGTGATTAGTGGATACGGACCCGGCCCTTTGTATTTTGTAGAAGGTACAATGCGTCAAGAGCAGTACATAAATGTGTTAAAAAACACGTTATTACCGTATTTTAAGCCAGGACGTCGCATACCGACAGGGCGTATATTTATGCAAGATAATGCTCCTTGCCATATGGCAAAAAAGGTCAAGAAATTCTTTGAAGACAATCATATACCTCTTTTACGTTGGCCCGGAAATTCACCGGACCTCAATCCCATCGAGAACGTATGGTATCGACTAAAAAGTATGGTACATATATGAAAGAGAAAACCCTACAAAGGAAATATTAATGAAGAATATAAAGGATGTATGGGAGAACGATGAAGATATAAAAGAGACTATCATATCTTGCATTGAAAGTATGCCTCGAAGAATTATTCCAGCAATATTGAGGTCTTCTTTCACTTCCTGTAACGATTTCGATTTTGGTCTTCCTCGTCTTCTCCTTCCTCCTGGCTCCCACTCGAATATAGAATATACTACTGTGCCTGGTCCTGATCTCCATATGTGCCCCAGCCATTTTACTCTTTGCTGTTTTATTTTCTTTATCACATCTTCGCCTATTTCCTATAGTATTTCATGGTTCATTCTTTGTCGGTATTCATTCCCACCCACTCTTATCGGTCCCAATATTGTCCTTAGAATTTTCCTTTCTAATATTCTTAGGTCTTCTTCCTGTTTTTTTGTTATAGTAAGTGTTTCAGCAGCATACATTAGGGATGGTCGAATTATTGTTTTATATATATTCATTTTCGCTTTTTTCCCAAGGAAATTACTCTTTAATAGCTTCTTATTCGCATAGAAAATTTTGTCTGTAATCACTATTTTTTCTTTGATTTCCATTTCTCTTTCCCCATCATTTGCTAACATTACTCCTAGATATCTGAATTTCGCCACCTCGTCAAATTCAAATGGCCCTATTTTAATTTTTTGATTTTCTGCTATCTTACCAAATCTCATAATTTTAGTTTTTTCCTAGTTTATTTTAAGTCCTATTTTTTCCCCTTCGGCCACCAGTTCTGCTAACATTCTTTTCATTGCTCTACGATTCTTCGTTATAATAACTATGTCATCTGCATAGGCTACTATTTGTCCTTCTCTCGTTCTTAGCGTGCCTTTGCTTATTTTCCTTACCACATATTCTAGAGCTAGATTAAATAGAGTTGCTGATAAGGCATCTCCCTGTCTTACTCCTTTATTTATTTCAAATTCTTCTGTATCACCCAATTGAGTTCTGATGTTAATTATAGTTCTTTTCATGGTCATTTCTATTAGTCGTCTTAATTTACTGTGTATTCCCAGGTACTTCAGTGGTGTTATCAGTTTACTTAGAACAATACGTTCCTTTGAAACTTACCTACGACACTCACCACACAGGCAGATTTCATTGCAACGTAGACGCAATCCATTGCATTAAATAGTCAATATCAGCAGTTCTCAAACGGTTTTCTGCAAAATTTCAAAAACTATTCTTTCATTTGTCTTTGCCTTGAGGAGATTGTTTCTCTATAATTATAGTTTCAATTTCATGTGAACTTTCACCTATCCAAAAGTGTCGTGCTAATTGCGAAAGATCATGTATGTGTAATAAATTCTTATTTTAAGAACATACAAGAGGAAAATAATTCTCTCACAGAAATCTACACGACCAGTTTCAACACCTAGCTGAAGCGCTAGCGGAATGCTGAAAGCATGTGCGTGCATTCTGTGCATGTCTTAGGAGATGTTATATTGAGGAATATTACACTCTCACTTTCTGAGACGCAGCTGGTATTGATGTGTAAGGATGGATGTGAAAATAGATCAACACCATTACTTCATCTGCTATTACAGGTTCTATACTGCTTGTTTTCTTGCTCCAACATTACGGAACGTATGAAGCACTGGTAAGTCTTCCCAAGCAGCCTACTGTCAATTGGAGGCGAGACAGAATATCTATCATGAACGTTGGACAGGTCCTGTTTACACTTACTTAAGTAGTGATTGACATTGCTTGTTGGTGTCCACCATTTTCCACCGCCTCTGCTCTTTGCGAATTGCCCAATACATACCAAATTATACCAAATTTTACAGAAAACCACTAATTGTAATGAGACTGATGCATTGGTACGAGGGTTGTCATTTCACAGCAAATTTTTAAATTTGACAAGTTGAAAAATTAAATTGAGCCGAGCAATAACTTTTTACAACATTCGAAGAGGATTATCTCAACAACAATGTCTAATCGAGTTGGTTTCTGTTTTTAGTAATAAAGTACCAAATCAGTTGACAATTTCTCGGTGATACTATGAATTCCAATATGGACGTGCAGGTTTCAACGACAGGATCACCAAAGACAGCAATCACTCAAAAAACACCGTTGGTGTGAGCCAACTGATCAAGGAAGATCGATATGTGACATATCGCGAGATTGAGACATCCTTAGCCATCTTTAAAACCACAATCCAAGAAATTCTGCAAGATGAATTGACTTTGAAAAAGTTTCCCGTTGGATCTCACATCTATTAACTAATGAAAAGGCGATTTGCGTTAATTGGTGTCGAAAAACTTTGGCCGGTTCAATAACGGAAAGTCAAAAATATGTACAGTATCTTCAGTGGCGACGAATCATGGATTTATTCCTACGAAATAATATTATAATATACATATTTACAAACTATATGACTACCTTTATTTTAAAATTTTAAATTTCTACTTGTATCTCAAAAATACTTATTTCATTTTCCAATAATTTGGTTAATGACAGAAAAGGCTATGGGATAAAATGGCAGACACTAAGGTATCCATACACTCTAGGCCACAGGGATATGTTCCGAAATTAGTAAATATTGTGTGTGGTGCGTAGTGTGCCGATGCTTTAGTGTTTTCCAATGATTTAATTAATTTGTGCCAGATAAATGTTTTCTTGCAAACATACACACCTTATGTATTCTCTTTCCTCTACGAAACTAGAAACTAAAAGGAATAAAGATCTAACTTAACATTTCCCTCAAGATTAAATTCTACACAACATAAAGGCGAACTTGACCAAAATGCGTAGTATAATTTTTAGGATACTCCACACAGTAAACAGAAAGACCAATTTTCTTTGTTATTCATAAATTATATTGAATTAACTTTCGCTATTGTTTTCAATTAAATGCGAATGAATTACTTTGCGCTTACTCATTACCAACATACGTAAAAGAACACTTCATGCTTCATATTAATTGAAAGTACGTATGTATTTCAATATTTGATGAATATTATTAACGTACAATTTCACTGAAAAGCAGAAATTTAAAATATAACAATACAATATTCCATTTCATCTTCTACGTCATTTCCGGTTAAAATGTAAATATTATTTTGATTTTATTCTGAATTTTTTTAAGGAAAACATTGTAAGCTAACAGCTAGCGATTTGCTAGTTGACAGAAAACCTTGTGTTCAACGTGTTGTATGCATAATTCATTATTTACGTTTTCATCGCTACTTGAATAGAATATTTTCAATAAAATAATTTTCTTCGTTCTGTTTTCTGACATAATTGAAACTCAGGACCTATTTATTTTCGTAATTGAAACTGCGAATGTACAAATTCTTTCTGATTTTCAAATGATTCGTTCTTAAGTTATAATCAAGTAAGACAAAAATTGCTGCTTTTTTGATAATATAACTGCGAGTCTCAACCAGATCTGTTGTGTATACATGTACGCTGCCGTAAACACTATTTCGTAGTTCTACGTTTGTTTTAAAAATGTTGCCTACGTCGCGAAAACGACCAATGTTGGACAAAGTTACAGAATTTATAGCAGAAATGTCTGGCCTAAATTATGATGGCGTTGAAATTCAATGTGTAGTTTGTAATATCCCTTTAATGTGTTGGTCCAAAAGGGATTGTCTATGTCACGTAATAAGTAAAAAAAAATTGCACACGATACTATGACAAATTTAAATTTAATTTATGTGTTACCTTTATTGCACGTGATCTACCGTTTAATTTACTAGACAAGGAAGCATATGTCGGACTGCAAATTACCAAGTCGGGCATCGTTACAAAGAATTGTGGCATCTCCTCGTGAACAAGTTGAAAAAAGAATTAAATCGGAGTTGAAAGATAAAAACTGTGGTTATGTGTGGACGAAACAACAAAACATTCTGTGGTTAATGTAATGGTACGTACAATGGAACCACATCAATCGTCACCTTCAATTCTATTAGCTCCCAGACGAGTACAACAATGTACTGCCGAAGTAATTTCAAAGTTAGTGTTAAATGCATTGGAAAAGTTTGAACTTTCAACAAACCAACTGTTGATGTTTATGAGTGATGGTGCCGCAAACATACTTTCTGTAAGCCGGTCTCTTAAAAAACATTGTGCTAACTTGCTACATAGTACGTGTAAAATTCATGCTTTCAGTCATGTGGCAGATAGTATTAGAAAATGTTATCCTGAGGTAGACGCTTTAATAGCGCATACAAAAGCAGTGTTTGTCAAATCCCCAAAACGTATTTGCAAACTCCACAGGCTGTGTCCCCATATGCCTGAGCCACAAGAACCTATTCTTACACATTGGGGAACATGGTTACAGGTCGCGTTTTATTATCATAAATATTTTGAGGATATTAAGAACGTGGTTTTACAATTCGATCCAAAGGAAGCTGCGGCTATCAAGGAAAACCAGTCGAAATTTCAAGATAGTTAGGTTAAAATGGATTCAAAAACTGAACAATTACTTCGGACAAGTGGAGGCAATAGAAAAATTACAAACTCCTTCGGTGTCGTTAGTGGAATCTTCGCAAATAGTGCAACATGTCACGCACAGCTATGCGCGCTAGAAGCTGCAAAGAAAAAGTGTTTTCGATAAAGATTCTGATTTTGGCAGATTAAGACAAATTTGTGAAGGTGCGTCAACAGAACCGTTAAGTTGTTCCACAGATTATTTTAGTTACGCAAATATAACGTCACTAGATGTAGAACGTTCGTTTTCTGCATATAAACACACTTTTTCCTCACGCCGCACTCGGTTTGCCGAAACAACTGTGGAAACATATCTAATGTTGCAGATATTTAACAGACATTATTCACTTTGTGATTTCACGGAAGACTCTTAAGACGGTAAGTGTTTGAGCACGTATTATATTTTATTTCCGACCATTTATTTTGTGTAAACTTTTATGCGCCCACCACTGGCTGTTGGCGAAAATTGAGCAACTCTAATAATAATAATAAATGAATTTTAATTCATCGAGTGATGGGTACATTACAATCAGAAAGTCAAATAACAACAAAAAAAGAGATACATGATAAATCGAAAGGAAAAAAATATTTGAAATTGCGTAACTCGTTAATTAATCGTCTCTTGAATTAATATCAAAGTAAAAGATCAAGATCAATGAAGGGAAACGTTCATGTAATATTTAAAATTCTAATGTTATAATAAGCATGATCTAGCAATAATCGTTTGTAAAACATAATACCATGATAATAAAGCGACCATTGGGTTGCATTAATCCTGTGATAAGTAATTTCAATAGCACTATGACTTCTAGTACAGTAATCGTGTAAGTGTGAGCGTTGTTTAAAGCTGTCCAAATTCTCTTTGACATAAACCACGGATAGTCAGTACCCTTACTTATTGTTAATTCTTTAAATAACGGCTAACAGTGTTCTCTGGGCGAGACTTTGCCTATAACTCTGATAAGTTTCTTTTGTATTTTAAAGACCCGCAAAGCGAGAAATGATGCACCCCATAAAATTATACTATAGTTAATTAAACTAAAGAAATTACTGTAATATAACGTTAAAGCAGTATTTGTGCTAGCTGGATTAATTATTTTTCTAGTTTGAAAAATACAAATACTTAATTTTTGAGGTAATTCATTTATATGACGTTTCCAATTTAAATATGGGTTAATAGTGTCACCTAAAAGTTTAATTGATTGTACATTACCTTGCTTCAATGGAAATACTACCTGTGTTTTGTCGGAGTTTAATTTTAATTTATTTGCCGCAAACCAACCTTTAGCTTGTACTAGTGACTTTTCTTCATTAATAATTAATGTATTAATTACATCCCCTTTACTTATCAGAGTAGTATCATCGGCAAACATTATGGTATTACAAAAATTTTAATTACTGAGTAAGTCATTTATATAAACTATAAATAATATTGGACCAAGTTTCGACCCCTGAGGAACATCTATGAACACTTGGGATATGTCTAATAGGTCTCCATTTATTTCTGCTACATGTTGACGACCATGTAAATAAGACTGAAGTAATTTTAAAGCGACTCCTCTTACACCATAAAACTTATTTATAAGGATATTGTGATCAACACAGTCAACAGCCTTGCTCAAATTCAAGGCACTTGCAGAACAATTATGCAACAGATCAATATCAGCAACTATATCTTCCATAAATTTTATTAAGGCCTTAATGGTTGACTTGTTTTTGCGGAAAACCATTCTGTTAACAACAAAAGAATGATGTTTTTTCAAGAAAATTAACCTTATTTTAAGTAAATCTTAGAAGAATTGTTATCGGTCTATAATTATTAAGATCATCTTTAGAACCTTTTTTAAATAATGGCAGAATTTTTGCAATCTTGAGTGAAGAAGGGAAGATTCCTTCTGATAAACATTTGTCTTTTTTCAGTATCGATGACGTAGCCCATATGAACCTTCACAACTAAAACTACTTGATAAACTTCTATTTCATTAGTAGAGGCTCAATAAAATGTATCACAATTGTTTATTTTTATATTACTTAAATATGTATATGCGGGAACTCGATTAGTTGAAATTATATTTACAGCAGCATTTGGAATTGATGTAAAGGAAACTATACATGCTAACAATACTGCAGTGCTTAGACAAAAAGTAAGTTTTTGACGTTTATTAGCAGATACGACAATATTTACTATGCACTACTTAATACTTGTAATCTTCGGAGACCAAAAGTTGTATTCTAATTTACCTTTGATGAATTCATCTTGCTTCCAAGCTTCTAGTATAAACGACACTTGTGAGTTACTCTAGATAATTTAACTTATTAGCTTGAGTTGGTTATCGAGCAGGAACAAGTAGTAAAAACAATATTAACGACATTTAAGCATGGCATCGTTTAACATCTACAGACCTGGTGTACACTACAGCGTACATTAACAAATTAACTTCAAAATTGACTAGAGACCCGATAAGTAATATAATTTACAACAAAAATATCTTTCACCAAAAACGTACTTTTGTGGAGTTCACAAGTCAATCTATAAGTAACATATAAAACGCGTTTTTCAATCAAAGTAATTTATGAACATTATGTAATACGAGGATAGTCCGCAAAATTTCCAGCCTAACACAAAAATAAGTATTTTTTTTGCCAAATTCAGCATAGTCTTCTTGTAAGTCTATACACTTTTCCCAGCGATGTTCCTTTCTCTTTAATCCGTCTAAATAGTAGTTGGCATCTTATTCTGCAAAATAGGCGACAAAAATCTCTGTCCTTCAAACGAAACTTTGAGCATAGGAAACAGAAAGAACTCGCTGGGGGTCAGATCTCGTGAATAGGGTGGGCGGTCTATCAATTCGAACCCCAGTTCGCGAATCTTTGCCATAGCGACCATTAAAGCATTAAAGTATTGTCTTGGTGGAACAAAACTTTCCTTTTCTTCAAATGCAGCCGTTTTTCCGCAATTTCTGCCTCCAGCTTGTCAAATAGTAGCATGCGTAATACGCACCCGTTAGTGTTTTCCTTTGACAAGATAGTCAATTAACACAACTTCATGACTAGCCCAAAAAAAAACTGTCGCCGTCACTTTCTCGGCAGATAGAACAGTCTTTAATATTTTCGGTGCCGATTTACCCTTCGCAGTCCAGTGTTTCGACTGTGTCTTGACTTCGGGAGTGTACTGGCGTATCCAAATTTCATCTACAGTTATTAATTGACGCCAAAACTCCGACATATTTCGCTTCAACTGCTCCAACAGGGCTTTGGAAATATTCATCCGAATGCGTTTTTAATCCCGAGTGAACAAGCGCTGCACCCAACGCGCGGTTAGCTTTTTCATGCCGAAATCTTCAGTCAATATATGACAAACACGTTATTTCGAGATGCCCACAGCCTCTGCTACCTTTCTAACCTTAATTCGACGGTCATCTAGCACCTTTTCCGATGTTATCGGTAGTGATTGCAATTTCTGGCCGTCGCGAACGTTCATCGTCAATCAAGCTGGTACGACCACATTTAAATTCAGCTGCCCAAAATTTCACCGTGGCAAATAACGGTGCAGAATCCTCGAAAATAGCCTCCATCTGGGCTGAATTTGCTTAGGCGTATTTCCCTTCAAATGCAGGAACTTAATGACGGCTCGATTTTCGACTTTTTTCATTTCTACAGAAACACTAACATCACCTCAGACAAACGACTGTTAAACAACAACTGAGCGTGCAACATGGTTAAAATGTTCAAAAGTATTTTTCAACGCATGCGCAATTATACTACCAGAATATTTTTGACGAGTAACACCATCTTCGAGTTGAGACTTGCAGCTTTTCAGGCTGCCCTCATAAATAAGCGTCAATGTACAGTATGATGTGCAAATCGTGCCAACACTTGTAGAAAACTTTAAGAATGTCGGATCTTATAAGCTAATACAACTTCTCGGGTGGAAGAAATTCCTGAACCAACATCATTCGAACTTTGGCGACTATTTTGAAATATAATAAATAATTATTGTCTCTCTATTGCCTAGCTAATGTACATTCATATAATAATTAAGGTTCGACAAAGGAGTGCAACGTCAGAGGCGTATCGCGGAAAAGTAGGTACGTGAGATACAATATTATTAAAAAATAATATATTCTTACCTTTTATTGACGTCTTGACGTCTTGGGACAGTAGTATTTTGTCGCAGCGGTCATCATAATACTGTATCTCACGTACCTACTCTCGTACGACACGCCTCTGACGTTGCACTCGTTTGTCGAACCTTAGTAATAATTCAAACTGTTCTATATTACTAAATAACCAACAGAGTAGCTTTGGTTTGGCATGGTCCCTAAAACCCGTTTGACACGGTGCTAGATTTTTTTTCTATATTAGGGGCTATAACAGAAGCTCTACGATTTTCATACTAGCATCAATTGTATATCTCGCCATGTGTTTAATCCATACGAGGAAAACATGGCATGAGAAAAACGTTGCACAGGCGTTAAATTTATTAAAAACCGATAATTATTTCCAATAGTCCCTATTATGTTTCGACATACTACCTATCACTATTCAGTTAGGATATGTTTATTTGAAGATGTCATATTGGTAAGAAAGGAATAATTTTATTTTATAGTACTTTACACAACAGAAACTAGGTTCATACAACAAAGCCAAAATTTTGTAAATACTGTTGCCCAAGGTATTATAAAATAAAACTACGCACGTTTTCTAGATTATTTGCCATAGAGCATTTAATTAATTTTTAATTTTAAGTCAATCCTAAGCTAATTAATCGTGTTATAACGGATTTCGGATAGATAATAATTTCACTATCATGCAATAATCTTATGTCACTAAATGTCATCGCATTCAATGACTGTTCCAATGACTTACTTGTTTTTATTATAGCACACTGATAAAATAAGTACTGAAACTAGTTGAGTTTCAAAAATCGCTGTAAGGAGAAGATGGTTAATTTTAAATAATACGTTAGAAATTTTTGTCTGGAATTTTGCCAAGAAATTACAAATTCGGAACCACATAAACATTGTGTATTAGGTCCTTTTATGCTTCATCTAGGTACCAAAAATCACATCTGTTTATAATATATGTTTTAAATATGCCCACAATCAGACCTCATAACAAGAAAAAAAACCATTTTGAAAAATCTCCATTCATGAAGGCACAATCTTCTGAGCCCACGGAGATGATCCACCCTGTATTTATCAATCTAGCGCGGAAGAAATTTATACTATGCAGTACCTTTTGTATTATTTAAAGGAAATAGAGTTATAATACCAAAACAACTTCGAACTGACATATTGAATAGGTTACATGCTGGTCATAGTGGCATAGAAGCGTCACTGAAATTAGCAAGAGATACCGTTTTTTGGCCGAACGATCAAGTAAAGAATTTGCGTAGTTAGTTATTTAGCACGCTAAGAGGTATAACGTAAGATAAAATTGCCGATGCAAACGCATGAAGTTCCTAGTATACCGTGGCAGCGAGTAAGCATGGATACATGTGAAATTGAGGTGGAGAACGAGAAACATAAATTTCTGATTACAGTTGATCATTATTCTGATTTCTAGGAAATAGATGGCCTCAAAGACTTAAATGGAAAAAGCGCAGTGGAAATGTGTAAAAGAAATTTCCCTCGATATGGTATACCAGATATAATAATCACGGACAATGCAACTCAATTTATAAATGATGAATTCTCAAAATTTACCAAAGAATGGAAATTCAAACACATAAAAAGTTCACCACATTATCGTAAGGGAAATGGGAAAGCGGAGGCTACTGTGAAGATTGCAAAAAATTTAATCAAGAAAACCATGAATAAAGGGGATTTATAGATAGCTCTACTAATAACTAGTAATACACCAAACAGCGTAGACACGAGCCCGATACAGCGAATCTTTTCGAGAAGAACAAAAACATCAATACCAATTAAAACAGAAAGCCTTAAACTCAAAATAGTCGATAATGTTAAGGAGAAAATAGAATTGCGCCGGAAAAACACAAAGTTATATTAAGATAGAGGGACACGAGAATTACCGAAATTAAATATAGGGCAAGAAGTAATAGTGCAACTAAAACCAGAGTTAAATAGCAGATGGTCGCAGGGCATAATACTAGAAGAGTTGGCGGATAGATCATTTTTAATAAAGGTTGGAGAAGAAACATACTGCCGAAATGAACAACATATTAAACAGACTCACAATAAACGAAGTATAAAACCAACAAGGGAAGAAGAGGTAAGGAAGAACCAACTATTATCAAAAAGGGTAATCTTTGAAAATGTAACGGTAACGGACAAGGATAAAGGAAATGATAAAGTCAATGAGGAACCGACTACTAGTGGCCAACTCCGAACATCTGAATAAACTCGAAAACTTCCATCCCGATTCCAAAATTTCGTTTAAAGGAGAAAGGATGATTGGTACTACTGAAACAATAAGGGAAATGTCCTCATTCATATTGTAGTGGGATGTTTCAACGTGAACAGCGTATGTTAAATTCATTATAATTAATATTCTATCAAAATTCGCCGAGATTAGATTTTAATAGAGTTTAATGCGGAACTTATTTTCGATTAATATTCGAGTTCCGACGTTATTGATTATTTATATTATCAATCTTTTCTTAAAAAAAAAAAAAGACTCAGTTAATGACATGTTAAAGACATTATTTGTAAAAATGACACATACACACACAAAAATCACATTGTATTTGGAAATGACCGTTAAAATCCCTTACGTTACCTACGACACCGAGTTGGAAGTTCAAAACATCAAAATTTAAATATCAAATCATTAGATTGGCAATGCTAGGGGCGACGAGAAAAAACAGAAGTCAGCAACGAAAAACAATTCTGACAGATAACAACATCTTTCCGATTGACTTTTAGGAAATTGAGACAAAAAAGTTAAAACATCGTGAAAGTCACCAGTGCAAATATATAGAAAACATTTCAAGTGAACTATAAATGATATCCAACGATTGATAACGATATTTAATCAGTTACAAAATTTGAAAAACCATTTGAAGAAATTTAATTGAAGAAAACCATCAGGGGCTTCCAAACAAGGGGATTTTACGAAGCAGAGGGAAAAAGGAATCAAAAAATAAGAGGATTTCGCGAAGTAAAGGGAAAAAGGAACCAGGAACCAGTAGGATTTTACACACACACACACATATAAAAAACACGCCACAATATAACTGTAAGTAATTTTAATTAGATTAAATTCATTTTTTCCTTTGTAAGTAAATACTTAAAATAAAAAAAACCAAACAGATTATCTCCTCAATTCAAATCTTTTAATTGTTTTTGTCACATAACAATATATTCAAAATGTACGCTAGAATGCAAAATTAGTAAAACGTTTGTTTTGTTTATTAAATATCTTAATAGAAAAGTGTGGTGTACCATTTTACAAAATGCCAACCACTACAGGTACCAAGGCAAATGGAGTTCTAACATGCTAGCTGACTGTTGTTGGACCAAAAATAGAAATGTTCCAGATGCAAAATATGATCGAAAATCGCTACCTACCACTTTCTAGGTAAGTCCGAATGAGTACATTTTGAATTCGTTAACTAGTTAGTATTTTTATAAAAATTTATAATATTACAAAAATGTCTTGCCTGATTGGAAAAATCCGATGCTATATTTTAATTCAGCTTGAAAAATACTTCTAGACTCAGCTACTTATGTTTTTGTGAAAGAAAAAAGTTTATTTTTGACTACCAGTGTAATTTTAGACCACACAGACTGTTAATATAAATATTTTAGGAAATATTGGAAGTATTCTAATACATTTATTTTATAATTTGTTTTTTTTTCTCATACTATACTACTACATAAATGGAGGTCATGCAGGACGAAGAAGAAGAGCATATGAACTACTTGAACAGTAAAGTAAATGCAGATTTAATAAGAAAACAAAGTTCATACAAATTTTCGATTCCTTACAATTCCTTGTTAATGAAAAGAAACTTTAAATTCACACTTAATTTATCATTCTTGAAATAGAATATATTTTCCATGTGCACTTGTATATTTTTGAGTTATGATCAATTGTATCAACACATGTGTCTTTACAAATAAAGCATTAGCATATTTGTGTGTCCTTGTCCTTTAAGTTTAATTAGTGTTAAACAGATATTCCATAGCAATGACAACAAACTCATTCGCCCATGTTTTCGTTAAAATTGCGTAATACGTTCGTGTTCCGTTATTGCCGCTAAAACACATGGAAAGTCAATTAATGCGTACATTTAACATTAGCAAGTCAATAAATTCAAACAAAGAAGAATAGCCGTAAAGTGTCTACCAATCACGTCATAACAGTAATAATTGTGATGCGCAGTGAGTTACGCTTATTATCTTGACATCAATGCCTATTGTAGATGCTAGTACGGTACCTGAACAGTATTCCATATTACTAATTCGTATTTAATAACAATACTTATACAAAAAGGTATTTAGCGTGATTCGTAAAACAAAATGTGCAATCAGTTATATTGTCTACTATTTTCAATATTATTGGAAGTACAATAAAAGACATAAGTAAAAAACTTTATAAGTTATACGCAAAAATTAATTAACATCAAAATTTTGTATTAACCGCACATTAAATGTGACATGGCGTAAGTGTATCGCTCTCGAAGGCTACAAATGTATGCCTTTTCATCCCTTTAGTGTTAAAGCACTATTACGAATTAAGCAAGGTCGCGTCTTCAACAGGACCTCCCACACCAGCTGAAGATGCTAATAAACTTTCACTCCTGCCTCTAATAGTTCCTATAAATATCTGAGGAGGCAATTCTTCAGCATTAGCTCAAGTGAAGACATCCACTTCGGGTGAAACAAGTATTCTAGTGTGTGATCGCATATTCAATTAAAGATGAGATTTTTCGTGGTAAGTGTTTCTGTGTTCGCTCGCATTGCAACTTGTACACATACGTACAGTAGCATACATAGAAGCAAGCGCGCAAATTATTGAAGAGGGAATTGGATATTTACTATTTTCGTGCTTTTTCAGGCCTGCGCTGCTTTGGTCGTCTGTCTAGTTTCGCAGAGTGAAGCTGGAGCAGTTACTAAGAGAGAAGGTAATTTATTTTGCAGAACTTTTCTGAATTAAAGTTTTAATAATTTAATTTTATTACCGTTCCTTCAATTTTCTTTTATTTCCCCATACAAATCAATATTACAAACACATACACCAATTAAGTGAATTAGTAAGTTATCAAATTTAACGTGTCAATATTTTAACATATCTTTGAAAACCCGTTATCTTAAATGTAATTGTAGATTTATATATTATATTATGTGAATTTGCATTTTATCATTTAGAATTAAAACCGTAGCAACTAAACAATAACTCTAACAGAAAGTTTAGCAAATCGAAAGAAGTCCTTCGTATATAATTTGCTCTACAAATTCCTAGTTTACATAAAAAAGAATATGTCAACCTAACTTCATAAGGATTTATAGTTTTGCAGCCTTACACAAACTGTAATATATTCTTTAACAATTTTTGTTTATATTAAAGTACAGTAAATAAGATTCTAAACAGACTGTTTAGGTAGTGATCGTATTTTTTATAAAGATTTTTTATAAAAATGTATCTTGTTAATATTTAGAGAAGTATTGCATTAATTGCAACTATATACTATCCAAAAGATTTTTAATTTTTGATAATCAATTTAAGTCTCGCCAAAATTTTCTATAATACTCTGATGCTAATATACTTTTCATCTACTTTTTTTTGTTTTTGTCAGAAATATTTCATAATAAGATCCATTTTATACATATAAAGTAAAATTAGTAGAAATAAAAAACTCTAAAGTTACTATGTTGCAAGCTCTAAACAGCAGCATGCAATTTACTACATTATTTTTTTTATGTTCTCTTCAATGGTGCTTTTTCATTAAATAACTTGTCACTTCTTCTTTTACTTTTACAAAGAATTAACCCATTGAATCTAGTGGAAAATTTTCATTAAAAATTATGACATGACTAACAAAAACGATACTTTACATATACATGGTTTCCACTAACAAATCGTTTAACACAATTATTAGTCATTTCATAGATAGCTATTTTTTCTTCGTATAACGAATCTGGTTATAATGAGATATCAAAACGAACTACACAAAATTCGTGTTACAACGATTAATCGTAAAATATTGCCATGTTAAGGATAAGATAGGTGTGCAGATGTGAAAACAACCTGTTGATAGTATGCGCAACAAATTAAAAGAATTGAGTCAAACAGCAATGTTTTTGGTTACTTATCTCTTAAAATGAATCTTGGTTATGACGGAATATTCCCGTTAGTACCTTCTAGTTCGCTATATGCGGAGACCATCGCATCTAGTTATTGTACCAAATATTCTCCAAAGTAAAACAGACAAGTAGTATTAATTTGTTTTCGTATTCATAACTTTTAGTAATTACCCTATTAGTGCTATTATGCTAAGCAATCTCTGTTTTTATTCCCAGCACCAATAGTCGGGTACCCATCTGGTGGACCATCAAACAGTTACTTACCCCCTTCAGGCGGAGGAGGTGTTCCATCTGGCAGCTACGGTGCTCCGTCATTCGGAGGAAGTGGTAGCGGCGGATTCGGTGGAAGCGGTTTCGATGGTAGCAGCTTCGGAGGAAGTGGTGGCGGGGTACCATCCCAAACCTATGGCACACCTTCTAGCACCTACGGGGCTCCATCTGGTGGCTTTGGAGGATCAGGCGGGTTCGGAGGCCCAGGGTTTGGTGGGAACGGGGGAGGTTTCGGAGGAACAAAACCCTCCGGTAGTTATTTGCCACCCTCTACCAGTTACGGAGTACCAGCAGGCCCATCTCGTCCAAGCAGTTTCGGTAAAGGTTCATCAATAGGAGGCGGAAGTTTCGGAGGAATCTCTCAAACCTACGGGGCACCATTTGGAGGTTCTGGCGGCAATGGATTCGGTGGTGTTAACGGCGGATTCGGCAGACCTTCCTCAACATACGGCGCTCCATCTTCGGGCGGTTCCGGAAAATTCGGAGGCAGACCATCTTCCACATATGGAGCTCCTTCCATCGGTGGAGGATTTGGTGGTTCAAGCAGCTTTGGTGGTTCAAACGGGTTCGTTGGAAAACCGTCCTCTACTTATGGAGCTCCATCTGTGGGCGGATTCGGAGGACAAGGAGGATTTGGAAGTAGCGGAGGATACAGTGGTAGCTCTGGTGGATTCGGCGGTGTTGGAGGATTCGGCGGATCCGGTGGATTTGGAGGAAAACCATCATCAACCTACGGTGCACCATCTTTCGGCAGCTCCGGTAGCTTCGGCGGTTCACCATCAGGTGGTTTTGGTGGATTCGGTAACGGAGGATCTTCCGGTGGATTTGGAGGAAAACCATCTCAATCTTATGGTGCTCCTTCAAACGGTGGCCAGCAATATGCCAGCAACGGAGGTTATTCCTATTAAGCGGAACGTACCTGAACATCGCCGATTATGAAGTACGACATTGCCTGTAAATACAACCTGACGAAATAGTATTATTTATTTATTTTAACGAGAATATGTGTAAAGTGTATGTATCTTATTTGTACTCTCTGTGAATAAAATTTTTATATTAAATTATACAATGTGTTCTCCTCAACAAAAGTAAGCAAACATATCATTTAGTATTAAAAAAATCCAAACTTCAAACTCAATACAACTACTTGGATTATGAAAGAAATTATAGTAATGAAACAACAGTAATGGAAATTCAATACGATTTTTTGCTTCTTAAATCTCTATATAGATAATATATTAATCTTGCATTGAATAACCTTAAGTGTAAATTTCTAGTGCATTAGAAAATAAATTTGTACAAATATTTAAACACAAAAATACTATGTTTCTCAGTGTAACCAATATACAAGCCTTTTATGTACCTAACCTCTTTTTAACCATCCTATAGCGATGTCTACAAATATTTCTTTATATTCAAACATCTATACAAAAATACCAGAGTATACATAGGTATTTAAATTTGGTACTAATTTCACTCGAATATAAAGAGCGAAAAAAATCCAACTAGGCTACGGAAAGTGTGCTATTTGATGAATTACTTAAAGTACAATCTCTTTCCTTGTAAACGAGAAGCAATTCCACAATTGACCGGCGTGCATTAAAGAACAGAATGTTTAAGAATGTGTCTTCGAATAACTTTCACGCAAATATATGCTGTAGATATAACGCTGCGCATAGTTATTTATTAATAGCCTAAAATACTAAGTATCAGGGTACTACAAATTTAGCTTGTATGTATATACATGTATTAATAATTCGAAAGTGTTATTGCGTATTAATCTGCTCAAATTGTAGAAAAATTATATTCTCATATGTTACTGCATTGGTTTCTTGTGAAATGTTTCATCTCCAATTGACTACGTGTGAAAATATTTTTAAACTGAGTTGAACAACAGGTGCTTTCACAAAATAAAAAATAATTATGCATTTATTAACATTGCGTTGTTGCTCTACACTACGTGTGTAGAATTGCCAAAAATGTCTTGAGGATTTGTACAATTTGCAACAATTGAGGGTTCATTTAATTATGTAGTTAACAGTTTTATAGTATTTATTGAGAGCAGAGCTAATTATTCGATCTATTTGAATGATGACTGACTCATGGTGAGAGTAATTTATTGTGCGTCTTCTGTACTAAGTGAAATTTTTAAGAGGTATTACAAGAAAGTAGGTCAAGGTTATATGATGTTTTTTGGCAGAACTAAGCTGCTACCTTCTTTTTAACTAATTCGGTTTAGTAGAACATTGAATTTATATATTTTCATCTAGACAATAACCATTCACTTCCAACATTAGGAGATATGCACATATAGTTATGTGTAAGACATTGAGTTTTTTTGTAGTAGTGTCAATGATTAAGAAGGATAGGTACCTAACCCGCACTTCCAGAATTTAATGAAACTTGGATAGTTTATAGACTTTATAGGAATATATAAAATATCGGTTTCCGTTTCGGCTGAGAAACGGTTTTGGAGGGTGAAATCGGGTTTTGAAAATCGGGAGTCTTTGCAATTCTCGCTAATTATTTCCCATTAGATGTTTATAAAAATTATCATACATATAGGCGTTTAGTACTTTTAAAGGACTATTTGAATACACTGAACTTGATGCAATAGAAGCTTAATGGACGTGCCCCCACTCCTATGTACAAAAGGGTATGTATTTGATTTTATGGTGATTATATTCACTTGGGCATGCCATTTGAAACGAACCTATACTTTTTTGTGTTAACGACCTCATTGATACCATAAAATAATCATAAATTTGAAGACGCTGTATACACCTAACTATATTTCTACTGTGCATAAGACAATTACTCAAAATTGTTTTCACATCCATTTATTACTTATCAATTACATTTTTAAAATTATACAATCTATATCACGCGACCGATCATGCCGTCATGTGAATATTTGTTTATTTGTCAAAGAATCACAACCCATATATAACATATGGTTATCGAGAAGGAGTGCGACACCCAAGGAGGCAAGAGCATGAACTCCACGACGTCATAAAAAACAATAGATATAAAGGTATAAAGGGCACTTTTTTTGAATTTGAAATAACGTATGGATTACAATAATTGGATGAACATCGACCAGTTGTGCCAGAAATAGTGGAAGAGGATGAAGAACCAATACGGGGAGAAATGATACAAGAAGAACAATTGTAGATATGGGAAAACCAAGCATATGACCTTGGTTTAAAAGCGGCTACTTGGAGAACAGACCAGACCGTTTCAACCATCCCATTGAGTTTCCTTTTGGTAACAGCAATGACAGCGTTTTCCCTAATTGCTCTCTTTGTAGCGAGCCTGCTTTTATTAAATGTTCAAGAAGCAATCAATTTTGAAGTTTTCAACACATTTATATAAACTACCAGTACCATGACGAATGAATTTATAGCAAATGAATATGCACACCTTTGAATATGCAATAAAAAATGTGAAATGCACAGCAAAATATTGTTTTGCAGATTAACATACACATATATGTAATAGTTAATGGATTTATGTGCCTATACCAATGTTGAACTAATAAACTCGGCTTCATATCTTACCAGCTCTCTTATTTAGTGTTTAAATAATATTGCCGAATACTACATATTATAGTCATTTTGTAAGTTTAATGTTAGTGCTAAAGCAGAAATGCGTATATTTGCTTCGAATGGCATGCCAAAATGAATATAATGACCACAAAAACAGATACACACTCCTTTGGCCATCGAGGCTGGAGCCCATTAAACCTCTATTGCCCCAACTTTAGTGCATTTCGATAGCCCTTTAAAAAACTAGATGCATACATGTATCTATAATTTTTATATAACTTCTTATAGGAAAGAATTAACGAGAAACACAGAAACTCTCAATTTCACCCTCCAAAACCGTTTCTCAGCCGAAACGGAAACCGGTATTCTACATAGTCCTATAAGGTCTATAAACCACCCAAGTTTCATTAAATTCTGGAAATGCGGGTTGCGTACCTTTTGATAGATCCGACCAACATGATCGAATTTGACAAGAACCAAGCGTTTTAAATGTGCGTTGGTCCTTGACTGTATACGTAAAAAGTGTTACCTTACACAAATAGTGAAAGTGTCACGCAGTAACATGATAAAACTCTTACTCTTATTATTAAAAACTTGTTTACTTCTCAGCAAATTGTCGTTAATGTGACGCACTTGCTTAGCTTTGAGTGTATGCCATAAATATAGAAAATAGAATCAAGAATTATGACAAGTCCTTTTATTATCAATAATTTACTTACAAAAAATTAGTCAAATGTTACTTACAGCTGTAAGTTTCCCGCATCCGTCTGCATGCGTAAATAAAATGCTTGTTAAAGTCTTCTTCTTTCCCTTTATGAGCGTTGTAAATCCATTTTGATCAGTGCTCTGATATAAAGTCCTCCTTAAATCTGCTTCGGCTGTTCTTCGGTTCTACTTATTCTTTATATTTATTCTAAAATATTAATTTCAAAAAACCGTCTTCTATCAGAAAAATTTCTGTTCTCTCTGTTTGTTTATTCGTCGGGGCAGGAATGCTAATCCATGGACTTCCATATTTTAATGGTTGGCCGATGATCCTATGTGATCTTACAAATTAACATTAAGGATTATGACGACTAGATTTCAGTGAAGATAATGTTTCGCATGTTTTTTTTTTGAGTTCTTGACAAAAATTATTATTAAAAGGTAAATTTTTTAAAATAATTTGTATCTCTGATTATTCCCTATAAGTTCATTTTAATGGAGTTTTCATTTTTAAGAATTAATTACATAAATTATTAAAATGCCCGAATTTAAATAATAGAAAATTATACAAATTCTGAAAATATAAGATATAACGTTGATATTAATTGGAAATTCAAATTATAATTATGTAAATTAATAATATTAGGAGCAAGTGAACCCACTTCACCTCAATATCCCACTACAATGTTTACCTGCTGTTAAAATAACATTTTAAAATAATACTAGAACATGTATATGGTAGCGTATTAAGTTTTTACAAACGATCACTAAATAACGCTATTAAGATTTGGCATGACTATTCTCGTAAAATTTGACATTTGTTATTGTTGAAGCAGCAACATCGTAACAAGTCACGAAACTTAGATATCTTCCAACCAGTTGGGAACTAAGCAACGATTAACTGGGGTCTTCCCAGATGAACCGAACCCAACAAATGTACGTTTACGAGCACTTTCAAGCTTGTTTCTTTCGTTTTGCTGGACATGTCGCACGCATTGGTTCGGAGGATCGAAGAACAGCTAATGTTGAATGACAACAATTTGTTTGCCCGAAGTCATCAATAAAGTCAGGAAAAACAATCGACAACGTCGCATCACCCTTCATCATGACAATGCGTGGATCACCTCAAGAAGCTGTTGAAGCCATCAAAAACCATGTTTTGGAGATACCACCTTCAGAGTGGAAAAAATGTTTCGAGAATTGGTTCGAATGGATGCAAAAGTGCATAAATCTTAATGGCGAGTATTTTGAAAAATAATAAAAAGATTTGTTCCAAAAATTTTTGTTTCTTTCATTGTTTCTATAAAAATTTAAAAGATATCCCTTGTACTATAGCAATTGCCAATGTTATCCACATCTTTTTTTTGAAATTGCAAGTACACTATTACTTTTATTATATTTCCATTAAGGAACATTTCAGATAAATAAGTAGCAAAAAAAAAACTGGTTGTACACGTTAGGACAACTGTTTAGAAGATGGAAAAGAGTCCTGGGGATAGCAGCCAAACAAAATAAAAACTCCCTTTTATGAGATTCTAAGCTTTCGCATACTTTATTTACGCTTCTTCAGAGAATATCAGCTACTTAGATAACGTACACAGTCAAACCCATATGTTACTTACATAGCAGGTAATAATATTCAACAAACAAGAAAACTTCAGAATAGCATCGTCAATTATTAGACATAACATCATTTATATAAAAATCACATTAAATTCGTAAAGTTTTTTAATAGATTATTAAAATTCGAAGTAAAAAGGTTGCACTGCAACCCTCGATGTGAAAACTAGGTTAAGAAACAATTTGGCGGTAAAAACATTTGACAGACTTGGCTACCAACAGTAAGTAAACCAACAAAATTACGAGATACCAACCAAAACTGACTAGCTCGTCGTCTATTATTAATTTCAGATAAAATTCGTTTATGGTAATTTGGTTTAATATGTAAGATCCTGGGTGAAATGAAATAGAGTTTGTGGCCCGAGTCTATACAATGTGTTAACAAACACAGTACAAGCAACTATCAATTGGAACATCATATTTATATTGACCAATTCTATTTTCGACTTTTCGCTCTCCTTTTATTTATGTACCATGTTCACGTTTTTTCCATCATAAACATATTGATTTGTTCAAGTAGTACAAGCATTTTTTTTCTATTTTGTTCTTCCTTTCCAAACTTGCTTCAAAATAACTTAAAATACACTACAATTACATAGCATTCGTGTACCGTCGACACAGTGGCAATGTTATAAATGTGCGCCATGTTTGTGTTGTAAAATGCATTAGAATGCAGCACTATCTAGTGTAGATATTGGATTCATAATAGTGCTAGTTTTGCATTAGGCAGTTGTGCATTACACTAATATGGTATTCAATTTACAATATTATTTGTACAGACCCCAGAAAAATCGTAATGTTACTTTAATGTTGAATAGTGTTAATTTTTTCATTGTGTACGATGTATTCTGCAATCCAGATTTTGGCTTCCATTCTTATTGCCGTAGTTCGAATTGCTTCGAGGGCAGAATTCCCTTCATTTTCACCTCGTTTTCATCTGTGTGTTTTACTTGTATGTTTCAAAAACTACCTAGTAATCTCGGAATAATGCGCATAAAACACCAACACTACAATAAGATACGGCGCACAACATTAAGAAGAAAGGGAATAAAATGAGGAGGTTCCTATATTTGTGTTTCCTAATAATAATCCTTCACAAATGATATTTTTAATTTATAATTTTATAGGAAGCTGTTTTTCTAATTCTAAAGCTAAAAGAAGGACTAAAGCAACCGAGGTTAATAATAATTTATTGTCATTGTTCAGTTGAACATGGACAGTGTCACTACATAAACAGAAAATATAATAATATAAAAGTATCAAATAAATAAAATATAAAACAGCAAGGAGATACATATATCTATGTATGAGTATTATCTATATATTCGTCCACACTATAGAATGTATTATCTACAAGAAACTGTTTTAGCGCAGCTTTAAATTGTATCGCTGACTACATTTTTTATAGACGTAGGTAATTTGTTGCATAGTGTTATCGCTCTGTATCTATGACTCATTTCGTAGAGAGTTGTCTTATGAACTAAATTTTGACAGTGCCGTGATTGCATGTTGTTGTAAATATTATAAAAACCAAAAACAAACAGCATATTTGCATATTCTAAATTTGAATAGGTGTGTGGCGTTTTCTAACAAAATAAAGTACAAACTCGAAAATAAACGTTAAATGACTATAATAATAAACTGCCGCTGACACGTATCAGAACAACAAAATTATTGAATTGATTTTGAGCCTCAAAAGGATTGATTCAGATAGCCGATACGTGGTATGTGATAAGAAGCGAAAAAAAAAATTATGTCCAACGTACCTGACTTTTAGTTTTACATTGGTAGTCAATGGAAGGATGTTTTTATATTATTTTTAACTCGAAAACAAGCGAAAATTTAGATCATTTACAAGAACGTCAGTTAAAATATTTAATTACACTAAAACTTGAAAACAAAAAGAAAATCGGATAAGAACATATGAGTTTCTTTTACATTATTTTCACGTGTGCGATACACTCCTGGTGTTTGGTCCGTTCCTCTCGACCCAACCTGTATATCAAGTCATATATGTCACGATTATATCACGATATATATTCATTAATTTTATTCTAAAAATAAACTTAATTCTTCCGAAAATAACACACATCGGCAAATCGCTCAATACTTCCCTGCGCGAAATTTCAGTCCGCAATTGTATCGATTGAAAGACTGCCGCGAGGAATCCCCTGGACGTTGCATATTGAGTGTATAATTAAAGAGAAGAATAGTACTACTGTTGGCAGAAAACATGGCACTTGGACCGATTTGTTTCCTTGCTAATACGTTAGGTCACTGATTTTTGGAACGGCATTTGACAACTACCCAAAATGAAGAAGCTTTCGAGTATCTAAACAGCATTGACAGTTCCTTTGTTCCCTTTGTTATGTCTCTTATCTCAAAAGTAAGGCTATTTTCAAAATACTTTTTTTATAGAGCATTTTAGAAATACTCCATCACGTTAGTGGTGGAGTAGTTCAGTCCCTGTACACGACTCAGAATGGCGAAATAAGAACGCATTTATAGAATTGTGAGAACACTTACACAGTGCAGTTGCATCAACAGAGGGGATTGAGAGAAATCTTTCATCTTTTGGTTTGGTTCAGTCTAAACTTCGCGATCGGCTAGGAAACCAAAAGACCAGTAAACCAGTTTCTAAATACATGAACCAAAAGTTTGACGAGAAGAAGACCAGCCTCAAATGGGCACGGGAACCATTCAAACTGAATGTCATATCGATGACATAAATGATTCTTCAAATGAAGATATGCCTTTATCAAGCGCGTTAGATTTACCTTTCTTATTTTTTTTATCAATATTGCTTGTCTGTTTTGATAAGAATATGTTTTGCTTTGTTTTTTTTTTATTAGAAAACTTAAGATTGCTTGATTCTATATTTTATTAGAAGTTCGTTTAGCATACATTTTTTAACTCAAGGTCCTTTATTAAATTTATCCTACAAAAATATTTAGTTTGTAAGTATAAGATGTTGCCTGAAATATTAGCTTTTATTAAATAAATAAATATCACAAAATTATATGTATCATCATCCGATATATATCATGATCTTTTCGAACCTTGTTGAGAAACCAGGTCTTGATTTCATAATTCCCTACCATCCCCGAGAATTTGTCGGTGATTTTTAGATAAACCCCTTGTTTAATAAGAAAATGATTGCAGTGCATCGCTCATTTTATCTAAAAACCTAGTTATATGGAAATTTATCTGTAAGGGTAGTTGGTAGAATGTCAGTGAACATATTAGGATCTTAGATTTTGTTGCGGTATACGAGGTGTGGCAATTAAATAACCGGACTGGTGCTACAAAACATTTTATTGATCACCAATTACATTACAAAGTTTATCCCCTTCAATGTATTCTCCTTGCCGATCCCTACAACGCTCCATACGAATTTTCCACTGTCGAAAGGAGTGCTGGAAGTCCGTTTCTGCCAGCTTGTTGAGAACCTCCGTCGCTTTCGCTTTCATCGCTTCCACACTGTCAAATCGTGTCCCCTTAAGCTCAGATTTTACCTTATAAAAAGTCACATCGATTCTTACTTTGTATGCAGATGGTTTTGTTACATTTGTGTTAATTAGATGAATTTAAGTAAGTTTTTGTGTTAAATGCGTACACAATAATATTTTAAATGAATATAAATACAATATATATGAGTATACAAAATAAAACCATACAGTGATGAGTTTGCAAATTAAATTAGCATAAAAATATAACTAAGATATTAAGAGACCTTAACAGGGACTTTGGGGTATATTCAAAGTGAAAGAAAAAATGTTTGACAATTTGAAACGTTCCCTCACTAATTCGGGGATCTAAATAATACAGCAGCATAAATATGTTTGATTAAAATTTGGTTTCTTTGTAGCAAGCTTTTAAGATATATTTATGTTTCTCTTTTGGCGAATTTATATACACAGTGATACCTTGGTTTTCCTCGATAATCCGCCCGAAAACAATCAGTGAAATCCGAAATGGACCAAAACCGAGGCAATTATTTTCATATGTATCAATGTAAATCCAATTAATTAATTCTAGGTACTAAAATACATACCAAAGACACATTTTATACAGAATAAATTGTGGTGTTTAATACTAAAAACAAAGGAATATACAAAATTAATGTAAAGAATACATATGTTTTAATAAACATTTAAAATAGCATTTACATGTTTATAACTTAAGACTACTTGGCATATGGAAGATGACGTGGAAGGGAGAAAGAAGAGCAGATTATTGTTTGGAAGGAGAATCCCTCTCCGTCAAGGAACTACCTGAGGTCTCTTCCTTGCTTGGTCTGTTAGCACTATTACCAGCTTCAGAGTCAGTGCACCTATGTCGCACAAGAAAGCTTTGTTTAAAATGGAACAAGTTGTAGACACGGCTTGCAACAGCTTTGTCTGGGTGATTTTTCTGCGTAAACCCCTGTACTTTACTCTACTTGGAGAAAATTTCCTTAATCTCTGAGGAAGGCACATTTCCCTTTGTCTCTTCCTCCTCATCTGAAGCAACTTCTTCATCTGCCGTCTGTTGCACTTCTAGGTGTAGATCTTGCAGCTTTTCAATGGTGAGATTTTCACTGTGGTCATTCACCATCTCTTCTACATCCTAACGACTTATCTACAAACCCATGGACTTTCACCAAATCAATAATTAACTACACTACAGGGGTCATCAGAGGAAGCCTCAAACCTTTCAAAATCTTTCCTATGCACACATCCTGCCCATAATTTCTTCAGGCAGAGTTCATCATTCTGCATGTCACTTCCTGCCAAGCCTATGAGACTAAGGCATTTGAGAATGTTGATATGTTTTTTCCAGAATTTTCTTAGGGACAATTCTGTATCTGATGTCACATCAAAGTAACTTTGAATCATTGCTTTGTGTACGACAATGAAAAACAACGCTACACTGAGCAGGAGAATAGTGGCCACGAGCACGCTGACGAACTCGACGAAGTTCGATACAAACCGACAATAACCGAAGTCAACGAAAACTGAGGTACCACTGTACTAAATTAGAAACTACTTCCATAATAACAGGGAAAACTTTCACTGGCCCCGAATCATTAATCGATCGAATGTATTGTTCCATAATTCTGTATTAATTAAGAAGGTCTGAATCCTAGAACCTTTAGTTTTTGTGCACTTTGTTTTTCCTAACTAACAAAAATTTTGCTTGCCTTAATTCACATAAAGTTCATTCATACGACCATATGGACTTATATATTACATACATTGTAAATTAAACTGGCGATACGATGTACGTAAGTCACAGAGAGCCAGGTCAGGCGAGTACGATGGGTGGTCCAACACGGTGATGCCGAATTTCGCAAAGAACGCCTTCACAGACAAGGCGGAATGGGCTGGCGCATTGTCTTGGTGGAGCATCCAGGATTTGCTCTTCCACAAATCGGGTCTTCGTCTTCTCGCTCGTTCACAAAGGGTAGCTGGAATCTCGACGTAATAATGTTGATTGACTGTCTGACCTTCGGAGACCCAGTGGACGTAGTCAATTCCACGCGTATCAAAAAGAAACAATCATCATGGCCTTAAATTTAGACTTGCTCATTTTCGCTTTTTCTGCCGTGGTGAGCTTGGGTTCTTCCAATGCATCGATTGGCGCTTTGTTTTAGGATCGTAGGTAAAAAACTACGATTCATCACAAGCAGTCACTCTGTTTAATAATTCTGGATCATCATCAATGTTGTTTAAAAGATCAGCACAAATGTTAATTCTCGATTCCATTTGCTCTGGAGTGAGAAGAGCTCGGACATTCAAACGACGACTTTCGCGGATCAATTTACCAATTTTCTGAATGTTGTCGTCCGTTTTTGATGTTGAGGGTCGTCCAGGCCGCGGATCGTCTTCGGTCGTTTCACGTCCCTCCTTAAACCTTTTACACCACTCAAAAACTTGTGTGCGTGATAAACACTCACTTCCGTACACTTCCTTTAACATGGCATGAGCTTCTGTAGCAGTTTTTCCCAGTTTCACAAGAAACTCGTTGCTCGATCTGGACACTCATTTTTTCCGACGTGACGCTAGCGTAAGGACTTGAACGGACCATTGCTATAGCGAGACTAAGCGACTTACAACCATGCCCATCGAGCTCAGGATGGGGGAAGCATCTACAAGCACAGACATGTTCAAACCTGCCGTGGCGTGCTCGCTATTTGCGGATAGTAGCACCAGTCCGGTTATTTAATTGCCACACCTCGTATATTGCTTTATTGCTTTTGGTTTCTAAAACTAAATAAGAAAGTGCACGAACGTTTGTTTCAGATCAACAATGAAGCATAGGATTTTGTGTATGATGTTCTTCAGCGTACTAATCATATGCACATTGTTCAGAAAATTATTTGTAGGCGCTTATCTCAAGAACTTTTTTATATTCACTTTCAAAATACATATGTGTTAATGTACATACATATTATAGGTTTTTGTAAATAATGCCCAATTGTATAAGTTATTTTATTTTACTAGGTAACAACTGTTATACGCCGCCAATTGTAGCGGTTGGGACTTAGAAGTTGAAGGTAGTTTGAGATATCATTAAGAGTGGGTAAAAGACAGCAACAATTGTCAATTATTATTTTTCAGATAACTTTGTAGTAAAGCAGTCTAGTACAATTTTGCTTTATTTTTCTTTAATTATCAAACAATACCCATTTATTAAAATTCTGTGCTCTATTTTATTCCAATTTCAAATGCTAAATATTTAAAATCGCTGAGTGTAAAAGAGCTGCCGTACCTCCGGAAACAAAACAACAATGCAAAGTGTTTCTAATAAATATGATTTATACTATTTTAATGTACAATTTCACCAAACGACACAATGAAAGTCGTCCGTAACTGCAATTCAAAGAGTTATTCCAAATTATCATTTAATTATCTGGTCATATTCATTGTATTCTCTGAAAGTAGGAAGCTTTATTTAACAATACTTGTCATCTTCATAGCATACAAATTTATTTTTTCTGCTTTCTTCTTTCTCTACGTTATAAGGCTGAAAGCACTCACGTAGATTATGTACGGTTTAAATTATACTTGGAGGAAATGTATTTATTTTACTGCTTCCTTCTTCCGTACTTTATGTGTGTACCTAAACGATTTATGTAATTCACACTTAATATTTCATGTGATTTATTAATCTCCTAACTTTTATCTTTGGTAAAAATGATTTTGGCATGATATCGCTGCAGGTATAATGTCGAGAAAAATTAATTTAATGAACGTTGGATCCCAATTATCTGACTGTTGTCATTACAAGGTTTATGATATGATAATGTTATTATCTTGTTTCCTTTATTGTGATATTTACAATGGAATTATTTGCTAACATTATTGGTAAGTTAGACGTTAAGTTGGAAGATTGAGCAGGCATAGTATGGAAGACAATTTCATTAAAAATATCCAGTGACCACAATTGTTTAGGCAACTTCTTCTCATCAAGCCAACCTAAACAAATCCGCAATATCCCTAAATAGCACATAACAAATCCACGACATTTACGCAAAACCTAAGTAATGGCATTTTGTTCGAAAATTAATAAAGTTCTAATAGTAGCACAAATCTATTTCAATTATAACATCATTAGATTAAAAAATACTGGTTCTCGCAAAGTTGGATAAAGTGGATTTGTTAAATTCTGCATGACTCTTACATTAACTTTAACATTTAACAATAAAATAATAAGCGTGGCTCGAATAGATCTCTGTATTCCACTCTATTGTTGGCTTTAACTTTCCAATTTTTATTTCTTCCTGAATATTCTTATCTTTCTCTTGCTCTTGTAAATCTCCACTCTACATTTTTAAACTTCCTTACGTTCCACATTCGTTCCAAATGGCCCAATCGCCTACCAATTTTTTTCTTCATATGTCTTTGACAGAACATTCGCCTTCCCTATTTCCAGGAGTTCTTGTATACTCATAGTTCATATGGGAATATCAGTGAAAGTCGCAGGATTACTGTGCTTAATGCTGGTCTTTGTTACCTTTAGTACTTCCTTTCGGTATATTTTGTTAGGTGACCATCCATTGGTTTTAACCAACCTTAAATCCAATTTTCTTCAGATTTATGGCTTATGAGTACTCCTAAATGCATCTTGTCAATTCTGCCCTTCCACATTCTAGCTCTATTCGTTGAATCCTCACATTCAAACTTCCTTTTTCCTTACGCTTGTGTTGATACTATTCTTAGTGCTGCTTCTCCAAATTCCTTCTTATGTCTAGATATTATTATTACAACATCCATGTACGAAGATATTAATTTTTTATAGCAATCTGTCTTCTCTTTTATGATTACTATCAATTTTATCAATTTGTCCAGCGCGGTCTTAAATTTTCTTGTCGCAATCTGTAACACTTGAAACTCCGTTACTTCTAAATAATTTATTCTGATTTAACTTTAAATAGATTTATAATTGTATATAAACGTATTTATCCAATAATGTTCAAAATTTTAAGTTTTAAGTTGAGCTAATTGAAATTCAAGTGGTACGATGTAGTGGTGGAGGTCGAAATTTTGGATTAAAACCGAAGAAGATTGAATCTAGAATAAAAAATGCCCATCCCTCATTTTTTCTTCTAAATTCAATCTTCTTCGGTATCGTACAAGAAATAAATAAATAAAAATTACCAAAACCTCATAAATTTTGAAAATCCAAGTAAATCATGGTATTTTCGACGTAATTAACATTTTTTTTTCAAATATTATGTCGGAAATACCAAGAAAATCACGAATTTTTACAATTAACCGATGGAAGCCAATATATCTATATATTCCTAAAATTTTTTGTTTGTATTTTTTTGTAGCTAATTTCTATAAGGACTAAAATAAGCCTATGTAGTGAACTTTTTACTTCTATGATTCGTAGGCTTTTATTCTATAAATCAAAATCCGTCCATTTCATTGTAAAACTGCCATTACATTCGTATCTTAATACAATGTACTTATTATTTTAATATTTAATTAATTAAAAAAATCTCACAATTTTTCTAATCGAAGCACACTTTCGTATTTACTTCATAATTGATGTACCCACCAAGCACGCTGATGATATTTTATTTAAGACACTGATGCAAGCAAGTAAATAGAATATATTATACTTTTGACAAGAATTGGTCGCCCTTAGAGCCTTCCACCCTCAGTAACACAATGGGTTCTTAAATTAGAAACATAGTTTAAAGTTGCCTTGAGTAATAGTTCTTCGTTTTGTAACAGTAAATAACTTTTTTACCTCTTCCAGCAATTTGGTAAATACACTAATTTGGACACGACTCTAGTCTAGCACCCTAAGTAGAATATATTGGTCCTTCGAGAATAGCTTTAATAAACTATGCCAAACCACAGTACCCTTCTTTAAACTAAGAAAATTCGATACTATTTCCGCTTTTACTACTGATTCAATGTGTTATTCAATACTGTAGATATTATTTGTGGTTTACTATTGAAATCGTAGACAATGCATTCACGAAATTTAAAGTATAGTTCTATGTAGAACAATAAAGTGTAAAATCAATCAGAATGCGTTAACCCAACTCCCGAAAACACCATAAACATCTCTCAAAGAAGATAAATGAAAGTAGCCACAAAATAGTTGCAAAAACCAATCTTTGAGCATACTAGTTAGTTTTTCATTTCAACTAATGGTGCAACTTTGCAATTGAAATAAGCTGTCGGCTAGAATAAGATAACACAGCTGTTTCTACACTAATTTTATGTTAATTCAATTAGTTTGCCTCTCTGCACTTCAGTCTGTGCCTTTACGCTGAATGTGTTTGCTGTGGAAACATTAATATTTCATCTCTGTGAAATGTATATACTGAAAATGTGTTTCTGTAGAACGTATAAACTGAGAAAAGCATATAAATAATAAATAGCGTCGGATCTTTTGACAATTATGCAGTGTAAATTAAAAGACAGATTAAAGAAACATACGAAAAGGGCACGAAACAATGACGGCTCGTAATTAGCTCCTAATGTTCTTCAAAGTGTAAACATTGTAAAAGAATACTTACTCATATTACAAAGAGAAGGTTATATGCAGAATAGTTAAATATACTTGAAAACAGAGCACTAAGCTAAGAGTAAACTCTGCTAAATTTAGTTTTTGGAAATCCAAGTTTTACCAAAATTTATATTAACGAATAATAATTGTAACTTTTCTTACTCTAAATCTTGAGTGTTGTTACTTACGGATGCTTGTGTGCCAATGCGCTTCTAAAATTGCAAGATTTAGTCTTTCTCAGTCCGAGTTTGGTATTTGAGTCTCCATTTCTCAGTTAGTGACAGTATTTCATCAGCTTGTCCCTTATCCAATCAATATTTTGAAATATAACATGTATTTTATAAACATGTTTCAAACTTCATTAACAACTGATCCAAAGGGTATTGTGCGCATGTTCTAATCAGCGGATTCAGAATTACAATCTATTGCCTATATGTAAACAGCCAATATTCACTTTTCATTTTCTTAGCCTGTTTGCTGGGTAACTCAAAACGTAGTGTTACTGTTATATATGTTTCGAATATAACTGTAACACATACATATATTATAGGTGTGAAGTATCTTTTTATTTAAAGTTTCTTTTTGTTTATGTAAATAGTAAGTATGAGATGTGGTAGTCGCGAAATATACGTTCAAATAACACTTATTTATTTCTACTCGCCAAAGTAATTCATATCTAATATTCATTTAGTGTTCATGGTTCATTCAATCAGTACGGCGGTTTGTGTCACATTTTAGTTTTATTTCAAAACTAGCTTTGTTTTTCTGTAGAGAAAGTTGCAAAAAAAGCATTTCAAAAGAAAAACTCTAAATAAAACGAATTCTTCAGACAAAAGCGTAAACAGAATTTTTTGAAAGTTGTATGTACATATTACAAAGGAAACAGAAGTGATTAACGTAGAAAAACATACAATACATATATACTGTTATGTTAAATATTTACTTCGAAAGTATCAGCTATCGGTCTCAAACGTATAGGGTATTCAGGATAGTCACCTGATAATAATGAAATTCCCTCTAGCGGATAAAAGCTATTTTTGAAAGCCACAATTTTCCCCTAGGCCGACTGGCCTTGAAGTGTAGAAGAATAACTTCACCGCTTCTCCACGACAAACGTGGAGAAACAACAGGGTAAATTCAAAGGTATCTCTAACATTATTCCGTACATTAAATATGTTCCGTTAAGGTATCTTCATTTACCTAAAGAAGTTTCTGTATTTTTAGGTTTGTCGTGAGGGTTCTTTAGCATAGAGTCGTCTAGTTGAGTCACTTAGTAGCATTACTACACTCATTCTCTCATGCCACTTTTAAAAATAACCTTATTCATCGAAATTCATCATAATATTTCGTTTAGGTAGGAATCATCAAAATTTGCTGTGGAGAGAAATAATCGACATCGCGATTAAAATAAAGGAGAAAGGGACGTCAATAAATTTATCAATCCTGGTTAAATTTTCTTGGAGTTAACTAGTATTTTGACTATGGTCCTAATTTAAAGTGTCCGATAAAGAAATTAAAAAATAAATCCAAGGTAGAAGAAAATGCTAGAGCTTAGAACGGGCAGATTTCCAGTAAATGTCATAAGTAAAGTTGCTCAATTTGCGCCAACAGCTGCAGGCAGAAATAAAATATAACACGTGTTCAAACACTTACCGTCTTAAGAATCTTCCGTGAAATCACAAAGTGAATAATGTCTGTTAAATATCTGCAACATTAGATATGTTTCCACAGTTGTTTCGGCAAACCGAGTGCGGCGTGAGGAAAAAGTGTGTTTATATGCAGAAAACGAACGTTCCACATCTTGTGACGTTATATTTGCGTAATTAAAATAATCTTTGGAACAACTTAACGGTTCTGTTGACGCACCTTCACAAATTTGTTTTAATGTGCCAGAATCAGAATCTTTCTCTAAAACACTTTCAAACCTTTCTAGAACATAAACATTTTTTGCGTCTTCTACCGCGCATAGCTGTGCGTGAACATGTTGCACTATTTGCAGAGATTCCACTAACGACACCGAAGGATTTTGTAATTTTTCTATTGCCTCCACTAGTCCGAAGTAATTGTTCTGAATAGATTTTAAATCCGTTTTAACCTATCTTGAAATTTCGACTGGCTTTTCTTGATAGCTGCAGCTTCCTTTGGATCGAATTGTAAAACCACCTTCTTAATATTCTCAAAATATTTATGATAATAAAACGCGGCCTGTAACCATGTTCCCCAACGTGTAAGAATGGGTTCTGGTGGCTCAGACATACGGGGGCATAGCCTGTGAAATTTGCGAATACGTTATGGGGATTTGACAAACACTGCTTTTGTATGCGCTATTAAAGCGTCTACCTCAGTACATGATGAGACATTTCTTTTTTTTTTCTGATTTTTTTTTTTTTTTATACACTACTGATCTGCGGGACAATTGAACTTGAAAACTTTGACATTCTCCCATCCGTTAGATCTGTTTTACAAGTTTCACGACGAGCAGATGGCACAATTCTTTGTAACGATGCCCGACTTGGTAATTTGCAGTCCGAATATTTATTCCAAAAGAAGACATATGCTTCCTTGTCTAGTAAATTAAACGGTAGATTACATGCAATAAATGTAACACATAAATGAAATTTAAGTTTGTCATAGTGTCGTGTGCAACCTTTTTTTAAGAATGCTGTTTACTATTTACGTGACGTAGACAATTCCTTTTGGACCAATACATTAAAGGGATATTACAAACTACACATTGAATTTTAACGCCATCATAATTTAGGTAAGGCATTTCTGCTATAAATTCTGTAACATTGGCCGTTTTCGCGACGTAGGCAACATTTTTAAAACAAACGTAGAACTACGAAATAGCATTTACGGCAGCGTACATGTATACACAACATATCTGGTTGAGACTCGCAGTTATACTGAGGGTTGTATCGAACCTCCGCCACTGCCCGTTGGCGCTACTGAGCAACTCTAATCATAAGGAACATAGTGTTTATATGACATCTTAAAATTAAGGTTAGTTTACATTTTTCAATTTTAACATTAGTTAATTTCCATTTACTGACATTAAAATTCATTAATAATTGCCGAAAGAGTATCAAAGAATACTCCCGAATCCCACAAACGAGTTAAAAATTTAATTAACCTGCAAAATTCCGATTTATTTACAAAATCCCTAAGATAAAACATTTCAGTACTTTAGTTATGGAAATAGCGCTAGATGGAATACATATTGAGTTTTGAATTAAATTTTAATGGGAGCAACTGCTAACAGCTTACGAACATGACTTAATAGCATTGCTCGTACATTATTAATACACCATACAGTACTGAGACCTTGCATCACACTAAGGTAATTATTTCATTTAAGGAATTGATCTTGATGTCAGCCATAATTACGAGTTAATAATCGCAAGATATTGAATGCGTTTGTTATTATCACAAATTGCTTCAAATAGTGTGTATAGCGAAACAGCAATTATAGCTTCGGCTGCATCAGCATTGATATCTGCCTTACACAAAATATTCATTAGGATTCGTTATTACTGTAGTAATTACATGATATATGTGACTAACCGTAAAAAAAACGACATTAGTCGTTACATATCGCAACCTTGCACCATAAAACCTCTTAAATCATCTTCATTCACTTTCCCTCCTGGACATGCATAAATATATACTAAAAAGAGCAGTGTATTGCCAATCAATTTGAATGCAAGGGTATTGCGTTGGAAGCTAGAATGCTTACAAAATACGTAGGTGGATTTCATACGCAACATGTGGTTTATAGTTTATAATTTACTTTTAGGCATGCGTTTATCTAATTGCGGTCATACTGTGTTTAGACAAAAGCGTATTTATTATAATACAAGATGGTAAGAGAATATACTAAACATAATATAAGGATTTAACTTTACCAATCATTCATAGTCGAGGGATAATTTAATGGATATTTATATCAAGTGCTATCTAAACTACTAATAACTTTTGAGAAGCTGGATGAAGTTATCACAACTGTCAAGCCAAGCGATGAAACAACTACTCTAACGACTAATGAGAGTGTAACCATCAGCAACAAAAATACAACCCCAAAACCAAATGGTCCAGAAATTGAAATCGTCGACTACCATGATGACGTATATGGAAAACCAAAACTGCAATTAAAAACTGAAGAAAATACAAAATTTGTGAGTAAAACGATACAAAATTAATGTATTGATAAAGCACGTGTAATATTATAACAGTAAATATAAAAAAACTGAAGAATGCAGCTCACACATACAAACTTTGCAAATTAAATGTTGGTAGTTTATTTGCGTACCCGTATCCTAATATCTTTAGTAATTTTTTCCAAGAAATTAGAATACTTAGTCCATTAGCTCCATTGTTCTAATGAGGAATCCGGACTGAAGCAGACTATAGGTCGTTTCTCCTATCTGTAGTATTTAAAATTAGCATATTAACTCTATTACAGAAAAATTAATATTAATAAGTTTGTTTCCGCCATCCACATGGATATAATCCAGCCAGTGTCAAGACCACCTTAAGCAAATGAATGCAAAGCACGTTCTTATCTAGTCTTTTTGCATATACTAAAACAGTGAAGCAGTTTGCAACTGTATCTATAATGCATTCTTGAGCAGTAAGTCTCATACTGCATATCACATTATACCATAAAATTCGCATAAAATTTAACTAAGGCAGTGAGATTACAGTTTTTTGTACGAAAGCTTTGTGAGGTAATTAATATATATAAGGTGATGATTGCCTGTCAAGGAATATTAGATACAAATTATTAGCGTAAACAAAAAAGAAATATTAATGACGGAGTTGTACCAAGCTCTAACAAACGGTTGCAGAAATCTGTCTTGAATATCCTGCGTGATCTTTTGATTCAATACGACTCCTCTTGTATTTATTGGAGATCGAAACTGTCAGATCTTGACGTGAAGGATGTCAATTACCTTTTTTCTTCTTAGCCACAGAGTCCGTAGTTTTTTATGGGATTAACAGCTTAAAGATTGCTGTAGCAATGTTATGTGATAAATAGTCTATAGTTTGTATTATTAACAATGTCATTCCAGCAAAAGAACTTACTTAATAACATATTGTCGCGAATAAACGCTTTGCTTTAAACTTTAAAAAAAATTAACTGATATTCCGTCTTTGTGTTCTCTTATGTTTTTTTTGTTTGTAAATATTTTCGATCGGGACGGTGTCCGAGCTGACTGAGCGTCTGGACAATTGCTGTGTAAGATTATGATCTCTCGGTCAATTCGAAGACATCGAACTTTGATGCTGCCGATCAAGCACCGGAAGAACAGTTAGTAGAAGGGATTGCATAGTCTATAAATATAAGTTATTTGTAATTATAAAGGGACTCTTGGAGAGTCTCTTTGCCCGTAATAGGTAATCTATTACGGGCATAGAGCTGTATTGTTTTGTAAATAAAGAGCGTAAAGTGGAGTTGCCTGTTTTTTGGAATCTACGTATCTCTAGCAGGTAGGTGAATTTATGTATCTGTGTAGAATTTGAGCGAGTCTATCCTGGGCTACCCCTATCACGGTGGTCCGTGACAATATTTTCGAATTGAGTTTCAGATATCCTACAACATAAAAATTAAAAGAATTAAGCGTTTATATTCTAGTCCTATTTGTGTTCTTATAATTTTCTTTCATCCTTGAAATAATTTCCGATAAAACTAGCTTTAAACTAGCATTCAGGGAACAGCAGTATTCCAACCAGATATTTATTAAATGGATGCAAGATCAACATTCTCGATATGTTGTCCGTCTGATCTTAATCTTATTACGATATTTACGACAACCTTTCGTGTCAGTAGGTGGTTCTGCCAGAAGCTTTCTTTAAATTCTCTTTGTTGAGAAATTACATTACCTTTGCCATTTTTGGTGAAGTTAATACAAACATTATTTACAAATACCGTGATAGACGGCTTTTACTTAATTTTAAGAGGTAGGATCTCACCAGAATCATATGAATAAAATAATTGTGTCGAATATTTTGATATTAGATTGATCATTATATGCAAGGCATATCATTGCCTTTATTTGTGTTGCTCGGTTAACATTTTCGCCAAGCCCAAATGGTTCATGGTAAAATAAAATAGATTCTGGAATAGTACAAAACGATTAAAAGAGCAATTTTTTAAAAAACCCAAATAATTGTAATAATTAGGGCCCGGACCGACGGCTGTCCCTATCGCATCGGCAAGACACTAGAACATAAACGTTCCCGTACAACGCCTCTGCACCTCTGCTCTGCTAAGCAGTCTCTCACAAAGTTTTATTATAGGATCGTTCGCGTTCTGTCTGTGTAACTATTTACATATTTAGTCCTTCTTTTGTTTAATTTTCCTCTAAAAATTATTTTGTTAAATTTAAGGTTGCTTTAAGAAATGAATAAGTCTATAACATAAAAATATCTTTTATTCGATATAATATATGGAATAAAAAATACATGTATACCATGACATAGGACAAAGATATTTAAAATAGGTTACTCTTATAATGTTGCAGGTGAGTTACATTCAATTGGTTGCTGTAGTAGTTTGGACGGGGTCTTCTGATGTTGGCGGCCTACCCGAACGTTGTTCGCCTTTTACGCTTCCTGTTCTTTGGAATTTGTTCATAAAAAGCCTAATATTCGCTCTTGTAGGAACAGATTTCCTAAATTTACCCATCAATGTGGCTCTAACGGCTTCCTTTTCAAACGTGCTCCAAGAACAGCTATTCCACATTTTGTTTCGAAAATCGCTTATATGAAAAAAAGTAATTGCTTAGCTGTTATTACATACCTTCACCATGTTTCTACAATAGTAATAATAATAATAATATATTCGTTTATTGTGCCAGTATTAGAAATAAAGTAGAAAATCGTTTACAAAAACATTGGATTCGTATCTTAATATATACAATAAAGTAGAGTCAATTGTATCAGTTAGATAAGGATAAATGCAATACTGGAGCAAAGAGATCTAGGTCAGCAATAAGTTTACTGATCTTCCCCTAGACCTGCATACAGAGAACCACACACACCCGTAGATAACAAGCACTATCAATAGATAATAGGTTTGCGCACATAGAATGAGTATATAGAATATAAGTAAGAAAAATAAAATAAAATAACTGTTGCAACGCAGAGAGTCAAGTCAAAAGCAGATGCAGTCACTGGCCCCCATAATAGTAAGTTTTTACCCTGATTTTAAACATTCGGATAGGCAGGCGCTTGAACCGGTTGGGTAAAGCGTTATAAATCTTAACAATATTATATGAAAAGGACTTAATAAACAAAGCCGTCCGATGTATGTGGGGAGAGAGCAAATTTCTAAACCTCAGGTTAAGATTATGAACATCAGTTCTATAAGATATTTTGGAATACAAATACTGCGGTGATCGAGAGAGAATAATCTTGCGTGAAAGGACTGCATAATGCAACGATCTGCGATGCGCCATGTTCAGCCACTGATTATATTTTAGAGTATGTGAAATCGGATGAAGTCTTCTTATTCCGTGTATGAACTTAAGACAAGCATTTTGCGCTTTCTGTATTCGTCTTGTATCAATAGAGTCTAAACATGGGCCATACACAGTGTCACAATAATTAAAATGAGAAAGGACCAATGCGCCGCACAACATTCTCTTCAGCCTAGGGCTCAGATACTCCCTGCTACCGTAGAATATCTTAAGTTTTGCATAAACCAGCCCGAGCAACAAAATAACATGTTTCTTAAATCTCAGATCACCATCCAGTTCAACACCCAAAGTTTTCACTGACTGCATTAACGGAAGTGGGCAATTGTTTAATATAAGTTTCACGTTGTTCGATATGCCTAACCGAGCTGCTGGACGCCCTAGTACCAGTACTGCTGTCTTTTTACGATTTAAATGTAATCCATGCTTTAAGGAGGTTTCGGAAACAAGTTTCAAATCGCCATTAATTCTTTGCACCGCCAAATCAACATCAGATATTGCAAAGGAATAATAAATTTGCACGTCGTCGGCATACATGTAGTGTTTGCAGTACCTTAAATTACTGAAAAGGAACGAGGTGTAGATGGTGTACAACAAAGGAATGCTATTTGAAACCGCAGCGCCGTGAACTTTAACTTTTTGTATTCTGCCGGCCAAATAGTTTCTAAAAAATGCAACAGCTCCATTACCGGAGCAAATGTATTTAATTATGCTTAGAAGCAATTCATGGTCTACTGTGTCAAAAGCCTTGGAATAGTCGAGACATACTAATACAATGACCCTACCCTCATCAATGTTGGAAAGAATATCATCTACAATAGACACCAAAGCAGCTGAAACCGGGTCGGAATCCAGATTGCTGGGGCAGCAAAATAGAATGTAATTCTAAGAACTCCCTTATTTGGAGATCTACTACCTTCTCAACAATCTTGGATAAAGCCGGAAGGATACTGATGACCCTAAGATCTTTATATTCTACTGAATTGACAGTCTTTGGAATTGGAACTACGATAGCTTTCTTCCAGATATACGGAAATACTCCTTCAACTAAACAGAAATATACAATGTATGTAATATATGGCAACAGAAAAGGACAACAAAGACGTAACGTGGAGATATTAATGCCATCCGCACTATAACTGTTAGATTTTATCGACGAGAGCAACAGTATAACTTTTTCCTCTGAAACGGGTCGGAAACAAAAGGGATCAACAGACATGGAAAATTTGTTGTGTGTGTAGGAATCAAGCAGGTTAGGATCTGCAGATGTACCTTGAATAGAGTTAACATAAAACTGATTAATAGCATCAAGGTTACGTAGGGAAGTAGGGATAGTAGGGGTGTAACTTTCTTAAAAATACTAAATTTTTTTAAATCGTTCCAAGACTACCCTAAACTGTTTTGGAATCGAATTCTAAATACCCTTCAGGTTAACTGCATTCATTGAAGGTTACGCAGTTTGCCATAATAATCAATGCGCTCCTAGAAACCCGTACGTTTGGTGGACGTAAACATATCCTTAGCATATCAGCGTAAATTGGTGTTAACCATGACAGAATGTTTAATGGAAATATTAATGGACATAAATCCACAATGCAACAGCATTCTATTTCTGAACGGGCAATTTAATATCGTTGTATAATTCAGATATTTTTAACAACCTAGTGCCTAGATCTATGTATATAAATTTCCAAGTAATTTAAATCGATATATACAGGCTAACACGCGCATGTACATAGACTTATTAATTGTGCTAACAAATTTATTTAAAAAAAATTATCTATACTACATCTCACGTAGTATTTTGCATTATTGATTCTCGTGAATAAGGTTAAAGTGTTGCTAGTATAATGTAAACAAAGTTTCAAGTGAATGTAAACAAATCTTAATATCTTATTTCAATAATCCAAAAAGTAGATCTAGATCTAGCACCTATTTTTGAATTTTCTAACACTCTGGCATTAAAAAATGTATAATTCCTTATTTTAGTTAAAAAATTTGGTATACCTCTTTGAAAAAAGTTTCACATCCCACCTATTTCCAGTTTTGTATTGCTGCATTTGTGTCAGAGCTTTTCATGGAACAAGTCTGTCAATGTTTTTCTTTGTTTTTTCTTACATTGATGCTCTAGAACACGGGTCAGCAATTAGTTTTATTGGGGGTCCGTTTCGAAAATTTACAGGAGCCGAGGTGTGGTACATAGGTAGACAGTAGCTGCCAATCAAGCTTTAAATTTTAAAGTTTAACTAAATTATCAAACAATAAACAATACAACATATTGAATTTTATTCCGTAAGCAACAAACAGTGTTACATTATTTGAAATTTAATGGAAGAAATTGCACTTTTTACTTGAAGTTAGCGGTCTGAAGTCTGGAGTTAGATTTCTGCAATTTATTGCCAGGAAGTCTTGGAGATTGTCAATGATGAGTAAAGATCGAAATTTATTTTTAATGAAGTTCCTCTTTGAGAACGCTACCTCACACACGTATGTTGGGCCGAACACTGTGGAAAGTTTTAAAGCTAAATTCCTGAGTTCTGGGTATTTATCATGAGAAATAAATTTTATCCAGAATTCTTGGCAAGGAACATCCGTATATTTTTCTCTGTAAGCCACTATACTATTTCGGAAAAGATTTACCGCTTCACTGCTTTATTCACCATTAGGGTGCAGAAAATAAATATTACTTAAGATTTCTTCAACATTCTCGACTTTTTTAAAGTCGATAAATCTGTTCTCAAATTCCGATTTGGGATCTTTTACGAAAGTCCTGTACTGGTTGATGTCAATCTTGTTATTACTATTCAGCATTCTCATATTTGGGAAGTGCAAGCATTCATTGTCAATCTCATTATACAAGAGGTCAATTGTTCGTGAAAAACTTCTTACTTCTGACGGAAGCTCCCACACAAGCTTTCCTTTTCCTTAAATTTTAAAGATCAGGTCATTAATACCTTTAAAAATGTCAGTTAAAAAGCGATGGTAGGCCACATTTTCTGTTTTGCTTAGGAAATTGAGAAAGGTTTTTGAAGAAGCCTGATCACAATTTGAAAAAATATCTTTAAATCATTTAAAATTGCGAAGAACCTATGTAAAACGTAATCTTTGCTTGAACACCTTACATTGTTGTGTATCAAAAAATTATCGTATCGAACATTAACTTTGTCAAGAAATAATTTGAATTCACGGTGCTTTAATGATGATCTAGCACGTAAATGTTTCACTATTTTAACAAATTCTTGCATAGTGTTCTCGAAATTGGGGTTGCAGCATAGCACAATTTGTAGTATAATACAGTGATAAGAAATCTAATTATCATTACATTTTGGTTTGGTGTTCAACCGTTGAACCATCTCTTTCTACTTCCAACTATCACTGGCGCACTATCTGTGGTTACTACTATAAATTTTTTCAAACCTAATCCGCCTTTCTTAAAATATTGCGTTACCACCTCGAATATACGAGGGAGGAGTGATAAATTCGCGGCCTAAGGTACCTAGCAATGACTTACAATCTTCTGACTCATAACGCTAATAGTGGGAGTCAAGGCTAGTGTAAGTATTGCCCGCTATTTTTGCTTCGCTCAGTAACATTCGATCTGTCGAACAACGAACATGTCCATGCCAACTGCAGCCGAAAATTCTCGTAATTTGGAGCACCGCGCCGTAATAAAATTCCTCGTGAAGAAAGGAAATACGGCAAAAGAAATATTTGAAGAGATGTCATCGGTTCTGCAGGATTCTGGGCCTTCATATGCAATGGTAAAAAAATGGGTTGGCTTATTTAAACAAGGACGACAGAGCTGTGAAGAGGACCCTCGCTCAGGACTACCGGTAACGGTAGTGACCGAAAAAAACGCCCGAAAAGTCGAAAAATTAATACTGGCCGACCGTAGAATAAAATTGTGGCAAATAGCAGAACAATTGCAGATTAGCAAGGAACGCATCGGAGAAATTGTACACGAACATTTGCACATTACAAAAATTAGTGCGCGTTGGGTACCGCGAATGCTCACACCGCTCAACAAAGAGCGACTACTCGCGAGTTGCAGACCCTTTGCTATTGGCCAAGGACAATTTGGATGAAATTTGTAACCGGATAGTAACCGTAGATGAAACATGGATTCGTCAGTATGATCCGGAGTCCAAACAAGAGTCAATGCAATGTATAAAAAAAAGCGAAAGGCCACCGAAAAAATTCAAACTGGAAAAGTCGGCGGCTAAGATCATGGCGACTATTTTCTGAAATTGCGAGGGAATTTTATTAATTGGTTACCTGTCTAAAGAGACTGCAATACTACGCCAATTTGTTGGCTCAGGCATGTGAGGTAGTCGTACAGAAGAGACGTGGCAAATTAGCGCGCGGTGTGCTGTTTTTACAAGACAACGCGCCAGTTCACACCGCTCAGATTGCAAGGCAGGCCTTAAAAGACAGAGGATTCTCAGAAATTGATCACCCGCCCTATAGTCCAGACCTGGCCCCCAGTGACTTTTTCCTTTTTTCAAAGTTGAAAAAGAAGTTACGGGGCCGAAGATTTTCCGACGATAGTGAGATGAAGGCGGCCGTCGAAAGTCATTTTGAAGAACAAAACAAAGAATATTTTTTCAATGGTATAAAAGCTTTGTACACACGATGTGAAAAATGTATCTCACTCGAGGAAGACTATTGATAAATAAAAAATATAAAACCTTACTTTTCTTTCATTACGTACCTTAGGCCGCGAATTTATCAACCCCCCCCCCCGTATCTTCTCCTCTGGTATAGCTGGCAAAGGCAACGTAATCAACAATTCCTCAACAAAGATTTCCTTGGTGTGGACTTTACTCCACAACAGCGTAACATCATAGCATCGCAGCGTCTCATCAGTTGCCCGTATTAAAGAAATGCTACGCACCCAATATTTACAAGTTTGGACTTGCACATGCAACTACTTACTCAGTATTATTATGCTTGGGAAAATAACATGAACTGATGGGATGGCATAATCCTGTCGCGCCGTTACAGCTTTATTACTAAGTTAATAATTTTTACTATTTCGTTAGGATGTGCGAAAAATAGGTTGACGGTCAGGAGCCGGATCGCGGTCCGCCATTTGGTGACCGCTGCTCTAGAACCTTCGTCGAATCTTAATAATACATTATCAGGTTTCAAAAAGTATTGGTAATATCTTTTGAAATCATTGGTAAATGATAATTTAAATGAAAGTCTATATTTCAAAACATTGTTTGATTTAACATAACGTTTTTCATTACATCATTTGAGAATGTTCAATGATGTTTTTTTTCTAAAAAGTTTAACTAACGGAAGATTCCATTTAAATGTGAATAGCTAGCTATTCTGTTAACGTTAACAATAAAAAACCATATTATATGTAAATTTTTTGTATGCATCTGCATTATATTTCACAACTACTTATAACTTAAACAAAACAATGGCCTTAGTATTAGAACCGAAAAACTATTGATTTCATGATTATTTTTAAATAACTCGGAAACAATTCTGTTGTTCACCTTTGCTTTGTTAGGTATCATGAATTAATGTAGACTAGTTTGGCAGGTGCAGATAATACTACATTGGTGTTACACTGTCCCAGGATGTAGAACAAGGTGTAAAAGTGGTGCAGCGCATGCGCGTACTATCATGTAACAGTTATTCTAACGAAGCTCTGGCAGTATTCAGATCCTATATTCAGAGCAGTTGACAAACTAGTTTTGTAATTATTATCGTTTTCAGCATTTCATCATATAAGGGTGTGCATATAATATAGACGTGTACATCAGTATATAACTTGTATATTTTACTATACAATACACTAACCTCACTTTTTTGGCTTTACACACAGTTTATATCTCGACCGATTATATTCATTGAAAATTAAACTCCTCTTACTACACTTACCTACACTCAAGTGCACTTCGTAGTGTACACTTACTTTCGGTAGTTCATGATACCAAACAAAGCTCTTCTTTAATAAGTAATGGGAGTTGGTATATAAAAAATTGAATCCTTTTCTACTTCTATTGATCCTTAAATTGAAACCCGTAAATGTCAAAATTTTCAGAAAAAATTACACTTCTCAAGGTTGGTATGCCATAAATCTATAATATTTAATGATATACAGGGTTAATAAAAAGTATTATGAAACTGCAAATATTTTTGGAAAATATACCTCCCTCTATAACTACGCGTATCAGGATTCCAAAACAATATTTCCACTACCTTGAAAGGTATGTATAACAGGCTTTCACTAGAAAACTACACATAATATTGCAGTTACTTGATGAATTGCCGTAAAGAAGGAAGACGGGTAAGGTAAAGACACGGTAGATCGACAAAAATATACATCATTTAATATTTATTTTCATCTTCATTTAGTACTGACAACAAAGTATAATATATATCATATCTTTCTCTAGGTACTAAGGGTTTTATTTTTTAGTTTGTAAATATGCAGAACACCCGGTATACAGCAAGGCTACCGTATTTAGATATGTATGGATTTTCGACAGTTCCTTCGACTTCATTGTTTTTACTCAAACGCATTCAACATATACATAGATATTTTCATTATAGTTATACATATTTAATAAGTGATCACATTTGATTGAAACGAAACGAAAACTGAAAAACAAACAAGAATATGACAGTCATTTCACAAGACGTTTAAAATCTATATATCTTCAACGTAGGACATAAAATATATTCAACATTGGAAATATGATTTAATTAACATCGTATTTTTTCGATTAATATACGCACAACATCTAGAGTAGGTGTTACTTTATTAACACTAACACATTTATCCATCAGAAGACTTTATAGGTAAGGTAGTTACGTAGCTTTTGTGCGTAACCCTACAAAAATATTACTTCGCTAGAAAAAGGAACATTTAAAAACATCGTGAAAAGTTTAATTCTCTCTTAAAATACATTTATTTACTATATACATCATTATACTACCCTACGCTGCGAACAAATTTCAAACAATAAGTAGTTTCAAATAAAAAAGAAAAACGATTGATCTATTCGAATAGTAATGAAAACGATATCTCTAATGATATGTGCACGTAATGGTTTAAGGAATGCTAGGTATGTGATAGCCTACAAAAATAAATACAAGTACTTATATTGTCTTTTATTATTGTTTACTACGTTTATGGTTTATAAATATCTTCTTAATCAGTGTATCGAGCGGATCTAAAAATAAGTTTTATATTACAAACGTTTGTATTGATCTATCATGATTTCGTGGCGAAACTGGTCAAATCAAAAGAAACATAAACGTAGTAACGTATTACTGTACATAACGGTTTTTATTTAAATAAATATAATGTATTGTTATTACAACAATATTTCTTATAAAAAAAGTGGACACAAACTTTGAATTAATTAATAATAGCTAAATCGCTTTTTGTATACGATAAAATTGTGTTATATTCCAGAGAAGAATAAACGATCTTTCACCTGTCATTGATTCAAGTAATATGAACATTTTACGCAATTTCGTTTTATACAGAGCACAAAAAATATGTAATGGCACCTGATATAATAATTCTACTAAACTTGTCAAAAATAAATGATTGCTTCAATTAATAATTTAGAAGATAAAAGTTTCTGCCCACCTTTTGCGTTCGTATGTTGTTTAGTGAGAAGCTAACACATTTCATTCATTTCAAAATTATCTCAGTAGCACGGTATTTTTCCTTAATGTTATTAGATGCTTCTGTTAAAATGTTTCAACATAGTGAAATTAATTACCTTCAATTGCAAAATCTCAATTACCAAATGCTAGTCATCTTCTTTTATACTGACTTCATTTCATGAACTTTTGTAATTATTGATTCTTACTGAATTGCTTTATTAAATTTTTAATATTTCATTAAGTAGTTCGATGGACTAGTTTAGTTTGTAAACTGGAAAACACCTCCGCACATTTACGTATGCAAATGAACATGAAAATGTCGCATGGTAGAAAGCAGAATAAATTATTGTACAGGGTGAGTCGTTTGAATATGAATGTAATGCTTGAGCGCTTTTACGTACATATGTAAATTTCGGAAGGTAAATTAACAAAATAATTGTTATTATTGTACTGATGATTACGAGAACAATTGACTAACCTCTACTATTTTTCATAATGTTCATACAGGAGTTACATATTATCATAGATATAAACTATAAGCCACATGTATACGATAAATATCTTCACATAACAGATTTAATTAAACTAAATTATTAACATTGCTTTTAAAATATTTATAAAATTATCCATCATCCTGTGACGCCTCAACAATCCTCTAAAAGTTCTTTTTTATTAATACTGACTATATTATATATACACATATATTATAGGATAACATTGTATTTTTTGTAATTTTTTTTAATACAAAGAGCAACAATGATATGTATTGAAGTTACAGAATAGGACTCAATTCCATGATATGTATAAGTTTTCGATGTGAGATTGAGAAACCGTTCGTTGAATTCAGAACCGAAATAGAATACAGAGAGATTTTAATATGTATGTATATCTTAGATATCGTATCGTTCATTCCCCTTGCCTTGATGAGCCGCTAACTACTGGTAATAGTTTGTTCTAAAGCTGGGTAACATTCGTTTAATAGGACGACTGGTGATTGGGTAAGTTCTCACGACATGTTAGTCTAATCAGAGCGTTGTCTGTATATCATTAGGATTCGCAATGCTTCTTACACCTATTGCCCCGACTACAGCGCCACCTCCTCCACTAGTCGTGACAGATCCAATCGAACTTCGCAGCTTTTCAACTTCTGAAGTCGGAATATCATCGTCGGCTTCTAAAGCAGGATTTATTCTTCCGTTTCTTTCGTCTTTGCCAACCAACGTTGTACCGTACAATTTTCCCATTCCTCCAGAAGCCATCACAGACATTTGTTCGCCATCTTCAGCTGGTTCTCCTACTCTTTGGATGTCTTCCGGAATATTAACGACACAATTGAATATATCATACCCAGGTGCTAATTTGCCCTTCTCGAATAGCCATTTCGACCACCATGAAATGAAAATTAATGTTACCAGCGATATTATCATAGCTAAGGTCCTAAACGGGAATAACTGTCTTTGATTTTCTTCATCCCAGCCAGGGAATTTGATAAGTGGTTGCAAATTAAGTTGCGGTTCTCCTCCAGATAATCTTACTAGGAATGCTATTATGTACGCCGCTAGACTGCCGTAGGTGTTGCAGTGCTCTTTGAAATGAACTACCATGAGCAGTTGCGGAAACAGGATGACGTATACCAAGTCGGAACACATTGACCTGTAAATGTAGTTAATTACTTGTGTTTGCTTCATCGGCAGCACTACTATAGAATAAGGTACGCGACTATGAAAAGTGTGTACCCAAAATAATCGTTAATAGATGGTGCGAATAAAATAGTATACCTAAATGGCAATTGAACTTCGCACGAATTATTAAATAAAAAGATCAAAATTCGAAAATTATCTTAACATAACGCTCTCATTTCGATATGCCCGAATATTGCCATCATGACGTCACGATATTTATTTATATCCGATTTATCTTATGTTTACATCGATTCGAATCGTTTGTAACTTTTTTAAAAACGTTGTTCTACTTTAGCTTTAGTATTATTTTATTGTTGTTTTGTAACAGTGTGGAAAATGTTAAAGGCCCTGAGAAGGAGTTTGTTGTAATGACAATCTACCACACGTAAATGCATTTATTTCAATGGAATTCATAAAAGAACAAGTATGTTAGCTCTATAGAAATTAGAAGTGGTAAAGCAGAGATGTAAGTAAATATCTATCTATCTTTGTATCTAGCTGTTAATATGTTATAAAAGCTGCGCTCGAATATTTGATTAGAACAGATCAAAGGTAAAGAACATGTCGGGCGGATCAGGATTAAATCAGCATTAAAATGATCATAAACAAATTCTCTTGTATTTTTAGATAAATCACTTTCAGTAGGCCCCATAGCCTGCAACTACAACTTTCGTTTTTTTTATATTTTTTCCCCAGGTGGCAACGATATTTTTTCTTACAACTGTTATGACTTTTATTTTCCATGTTCCACAATGTGCTAAGCGTCACATTGCTTTCTTTACACAAGAATATTTGGAAATAAGCTTTCCTGTTAGAAATGTAAATGAATATGATGACATCACGAGTGTTTTAACGTCATTTAAAAATCGCAGCTTTTATTTATTTTTACTAGTACAATTGAATTTAAAGATCTTTTGACTTAAGCTTCATTTACTGCAATAAAAAATGTTTCATAACTTGAAAAAATTTGCTCCTGTGCCCTATTAATTTACTTATCTACTTTTCCTCCCGTTCTTTAATAAAATTCGCATCAATTTCTTTAATTTCTCAAAAAGCTGTAAATCTTTAACACTTCTTTAGATCAAACATGTTACGACTAGCCTCTAAACTAAAACTTAAAGCAGCTAGATTATTCTGCAGAACATAATTCAGAAATGTCATATAGAAAAATAAAATACTGCTTATTGAAGTTTCAGTATCGAGAACCAGATAAGTTAGTACTAACAATAAACAAACCACTAAATGCCATGAATGAATAATGACAACAAGGGCTGTAAGATAGCATAGCAAACACAAAAGATATCGAGAGACTTCTAGTATTTTGTATGTTTTCGTTTAGGGTGGACATTAAAATTAGGTGCTCATAAATATCTTTTAGAATGTGTCGACACCTTTAGCATTTAATAAATGCTTGCGTTTACAGGTCACCGCGTTCTTTAAAATATAGGGTATACTCTGGTAAAAATAAATAATACATACACACCACAACAAATCGTTAATCAGAATCGAAAACAATATTACTGCTCAATAAAACATGGTCGCAGAATTAAAAGCCCTAGTCCTGCATTTATTTCCACATCACATTGGATTCTTTTATCTGATTTAATTTCGAAAGCTCTGAATATACAAAGGAAGAAGATGCAGTGGCGATGGCGACCACTAAGCAATTTGGAGTAATTACGGCAATTGAAGGTAGTGCATAGTTTGGAAGCGATTCCACATCCGGTAACTATACAACGTGAATCTCTGAACGAATAAAGATTTTAACATTCTGAAAACTTTGTCATAAATGTAGGGTAGGCGCACATATGTGACTTTTTTTAAATTAAATGCGTAACCGCTAGAACGAGCTGACCACCTTATAGAATCATTAGTACCCATCCTTCATCTCGGAAATTCCCTGTTGAGATGGTCGCTTACTGTGTTACTGTTATGAGCAGGGGCGCCGTCTTGTTGAAAATATATCACCTGCCGCAAATTTAAATTAACATTTACAAGGAAAAGAGGCAGCTGATGTATTAGAAAATCCAGGTATTGCGGTCCTGTTAAGGTTAAAAAAATATGGGCCGATCAACTGGTCTCCCAAGAGTCCACACCAAACACTTATGCTCCACCTTCTTTGGAAATTAGTTGCCCTCGCCCAATATGGATTTTCAGACGACCAGTAATGTGAATTATGACGAGTGAGTATTCCGTTGTTTGAAAAGTTGCTCTCATCAGATCACAGAATACGAATTCCATAAAATTTTCCGGTCTTCGAATTTCGTCATCATCGTAAAGCCCGTGCACCAAATGCATTTTAGATGGTTTGTATTTATTGGATTTTAGTATTTTATGAACTGAGCCAACTGATATAGCATAATCTTCAGCAGTAGATCTCACAGACGTGTACAATACTTACACGTCTGTGAGATCTAGTAAGCAACACCTGCTAATACACATTCAGAAAAATGACCAATATTTCTTAATGTATTAGCCGCACGAATAAACGTATTTTGCCGTGTGTATTGCTTATACTCTCCATAAATTATCATATTGTAGTACTCTTCATTTGAAAGCGGCAACAATTTACATGGGTGTCTGTTCAATTTTGATAAAATTAATCTTTACAACTATGAATGATTAACAACTTTTCAATTTATTGGAGGACAATTGCCATTTGTACTGCTCTCAACAAAATACTTTAATATTGAAACATTGTACCATACAGCACTTCCTTGCACAAACCATTTGAAAGAAACGTACATTTGGCAAGATTTCAACTCGCAAAAGCATAAACAACATTGAAGAGGTAAAAATAACTAATTAATAATTACAAAAAACAAGTAATTGACAAAAAGGTAAATCACCCGATTGACAGTAACTTGATAAATGTAATTGTCAAAATGAAATTGCATTATCATTGATACGGTATTGTACTAGATGGCCACATACGTTTTTCGTGAATACAGAACTATACGAAGAAATTTTAAAACAAATTCCAGCGCGACACGGTAACACTTAGCCAAAGGTAACCTGGTGTACCTCTTGCATCACATGTGCAGAAATATATTTGGCGTTTCCCTGGTTTGGAATTTACAGGTTCGCAAATTCGTTGCAAATTTTGCGGTATAGGGTTACTAGGTCGCACAACATTTAAATGTAGAAGTCATATTAAAAGTAAACGTTATCTATTGAATTTAAATAACAATATTCCGTACTGGCAATTTTTGTATGATTTTATTTTCATGTTGAGCACCTGCAACATCCCACAACACCTAGTATATAATGAAAACTTTCGTCTTTTTTAGGATAAATATGTTCCATCATGGAAGCTACCAACAAAAAGACAATTGCAATACAATTTACAACATGTGCAAAGTACAGTAAAAGACTATATAAAAGACGAGTTGAGAAATCAAAAAATCTGGGTCACTGTGGACGAAACTACTGATGCTCAGAAACACAGCGTGATTCATATTGTGGCGCGTCCTTTAAAACGTAATGGTCCAACAGCTTCCTTGTTGTTAGCCAGTAAAAGGATTGAAAGAACTGGTGTCGAAACCGTTGTAAACGTAATAAAAAATATGTTAACAGAATTTTGTATAGTAGGAGCCCAAATCACCATGTTAGTTTCTGACGGAGCCGCAACAATGCTAAAAGCTGGTAGGATGTTGAAACTATGCTTTCCGACTCTTCTTCACATAACATGCCTCATACACGCATGTCATCTCGTAGTAGAAACAATTCGAAGCAAGTACCCTAGGGTGAATGATTTAATATCATCTACCAAAACAGTATTTGTGAAATCTCCCAAACATATCCGCGTATTCAAGCAATTGTATCCGCAAATTCTGCTACCACCTCAGCCTGTATTGACGCGATGGGGAACATGGATCGAGGCAGTATCTTACTATCGCAAATATTATTCCCAAGTGAAAGATGTCATTTTCAAACTTAATTCTACTAATTCTCAAGCAGTTCTCGAGGATCAGCAACTTTTTTCCGATTCGGACGTTCAAAAAGAAATAGATGACATTTCCAGAAACTATTCTGTAGTGACACAAACTATTTCGCAGTTAGAAAATACCCACTTATCTATACAAGACTCGTTAAATAACATCAACAATTTGGCAGCCACTCTAGAAAGCTTGACGGATCCTATAGGACTAGATGTCGCGCAAAAATTTCGTGCAGTTTTAAATAAAAATCCGGATTTAGAAAAGGTTCGACCTATATCTGGAATTCAAGACTACACAGAAGAGATACAGGTGTATTTGAATTTCGCAAATCTTACTTCATTAGATGCTGAACGATCATTTGCAAAGTATACGAGAACGTTTTCAGACCGTCGTCGAGGCCTGACCGAATCGACAATGGAAGCATTGCTTATGTTACAGTACTACACGGCGTACCATGGCAGTCGCACATTATCGCAGTGGTCATCGATACGTCAACAAAAGGTAACAATCTATTATTTTTTTATTAATACTGTGTCTACTTTTGCGCGGTACACCCCGGACGATTCCACTAGTTTCTCAAGCATTATAAATAGTACACGCACACCGATCAACCGATAGTAACCGAACGTCCACTCGATTCCTTGTATGTACATAGTAAACACAGCTCCTCCCACGGCGCCTCTGCGGGTGCAACCGTTTGTCACGCTTTAGTTATTATACATTTCAGTTTTTTTTAACAAACAGTTGCTAAAAAAATGCTTCTAAGCTTACTAAAATGTCAAATTTCCGTGACTTCGTGTATACAGAATAATCATTGTACAATATTTACTTATCAAGAAAATCGACTGAGAATCTCATTAAGAACATCACTACGTATAGTTCTGTCGCCACTTTATACACATGGCGCATAACTTATTGAGACAATGTCTAAAGCCTGCCATTATTGCATTAATGCCAAAAAAGGCAAAATATAGGTACAACTTTGCAGGTATGGTAACTTAATCAGAATGCCACTAAATATATAAAAAACAACGAAAGAAGATACAGGAGGGCCTGTAATGGCTTAACAAAGTAGGACTGTTAGCTGGTTTGAAGCTAAATGTGACTTAATAACCAAAAAAGCGCACCAAAAATTTATTGCCTCTACACATTAATCGGTAAAAAAGGAGAAATGACTTCATAAAACACTCCTGCACATATTAGAGCATTTTATTTAAATAATCAATAATATAATAACATGCAGGCCATTTTATAATCTATGACCAGCACATAATCTTTGCACTATTTTAACCAGAGTATTGATATGATGATATATTCTTATATACTAACGTTAATCTTTGAAAGTTAAACAGTTTTTAGCACAAATCTACTATCAAATGGCACTTTTTGTAATATAAATTAAATAAGTGAAACTCATTTTTCTAATTCAACATCTACGTGGCTTTATTTTGGAAATGGACGTAATTAGAAAGGATATATCTGAAAAACTTGTACCGTGGATTTTCCTATGCTTGAGGAAATTCAATTACGTGTGCACGCGTGTCCATACAGTCGATTCTAGATTCTATTTTCGATAAGTTAGGATACTCAATAATACTTTTTAATCCTAATGTATAATTGTAAGATCAAATTAGCGTGTACCAGTTAATTAATTCATTTACAAAAATCAAACCATGAAACTAGACTCCCAAAATTCAATTTAATTTTGTTTTATTTTCATCTTGTAGAACAGTTTTGCAGAATAAGCACTTTAAGTCAAACATCACCTTATCACTCATATAAAATTATTTAAAAATTATCAAAAAGATAGAATAAAGACATTTTTAAATTACAAATTAAAAGTAAGTGATACAAACTTTACGTACAATGGCGAATATTAATATTACAAAGAGACATTTAAAATGACTTCAACTTACCACAATCCGTATATCGACGGTATCGTTAAAGCCATTATTGTCGCTAGCACTCCAACGATCAGTATCGACACCCGCATGACCCAAATTATTTCCATTTCAGACGCTCTCTGGCGAAATATCAGTTTGTAAACGTTGCGAGCGAACATAGAGCTGGCGGATAACACGCTGGAATCGGCCGACGACATTACGGCCGCCGAAACAGCGCCCAATCCGAAGAAAGAGACGAAGTCCGGCGTTAAATATTGAAGGACCATTGGCAAAATCATGCTCGTCTCTTCCGGCGTTGAAGGATTTCCGTGAGCGTAACCGGTCTCGTTCCAGGCTGTAAAGTTTTTATGACATCCTGACGTTTCACGGTTATCTATGTTAGTGAAAGGGATAGTATACCGGAGGCCCAAAATGGTGGCTTCATCGTTAGAATTTTTTGCAAGAGACAGTAATAAAAGTTGTACGTGAAAATGTTATAGAAGGTTTAGAATTTAAACATGTTGAACGTGATAAACAAATCATTATTTCGCACCTGCAGGAGGAACGTTATGGCTTCGCTGTACAGGATGCCCCAATTAAAGTAATACCGCTAAACTACAGGAAAATTAAGCAAAAATTGTAAATTTGAACCACGTAAACATAGTTTACTCCAGGGTCGACACATTTATATAATGCAACAACATTTGTAATGTCAATCGGGGCTAGTATGATACACTCTAAAAAATGGAGCTAATGTAATACATTAGAAAAAATGTTATTTGGGTACCAAAAACTACGACAAAATTATATTTGCTAGGAGATATATTGTACTATTATTGATCATAAAGAAATCACTTAAAGAAATACACTGAATGGATCAAAAAATTGAAAACTACATTTTTTCTTGTAGCGAAAAACTTCTCCATGACTAAACTTTTATTGCAACACCGTTGTTTATTAAACTAGAAATTTTTTGAAAACTGTTCCATACCAGCGAAGAAATTTTCTTCTTACCTTTGGAGACCTCCAAAATATCAGCTCTAGTATGAGATATCAGACCTCGAACTTGTGAGGCTAATATTATATAGTTCACGTGGCTAATTTGACGTAATTTAAGACTCCTTAAAAGCCCAATAGTCTGAAAGTACAACAGAAGTGAACTCCAAAATAAAAGAATCCACTAATCTGATACAGCCGGCAAAGAAGAAGAGAAAAAGAAAGCTATGCGAATGTTTGTTTCGTCGGACAGTGATTCAGAAATACAGAGAGAAATTGATCTTCTAGGCGAGGATAGCGATGACTACGATAGAGAAAATTTCCTAGCAGAATTGAGAGAGAAGAATAGTCAGATCTAGAATTTGAAACGTTAATTGGAAATTGTGATAGAGGTGACATTAATCGCAGATTTTATAAACCTATGACTAACGTCTGGGTTATAGTTCAGTTTCCAACCAAGAAAAATACGTTGACCAAATAACTTGCATTGAAGCTGATGAAGCAAGAGTTAGATTCACAACGATTAAAGAGAAATGTGAAAATAGTACAGTTTTTTATTGGAAGAAGACAGAAGATATTTTATTAATTGAAGGACAAGATGTGTTGGAAAAGCTTGCTGGGCCTGATCTTGGACGAAGGTGAAATTGATATTCCACTCGTCTTTTAAAAATTACAATCTTCAATAATCGTGTTATAACCGATCTTATGTCTAACCACGTTTAAAAATATTTTATGATCAATAAATCTGATTTAAAATAAGTCTAGCTTCTTATTTTAGGGCGTTGTTTTACAGCATGAGCGAGTAACTTAAATAGTCGCTTGTATCAGTATGATAGTTAATGGTAAAAATACAAGTGACATAATACGTCAAGCCACTATAGGCTCCACTTACTTCTACAGTCAAAAGCCACCGACATAAAACGAGGTATCAGTTTAGCCCCATACACATATCATACTAGCCCCATCAGGCACGGATAATTTGATACACTTTATTACTAAGTTCTTTATTACCGTTCGTTACCGGTTTATTGCTGTATTCCCAAATGTTTAAGAAAATAAAGGATAAATTTGAATGCTGCTTACTTTGGCACTTATAAAGATACGTTATATTTACTAAGACAGTGAAAGTATCGAATTTTTGAATTATTTAATGTTTTTGTAGCCTATCATAAAGTTGCATTTTTGTTTTCATTTCTCTTTTCTTTGTAATTTAGTTAAGAACAGTTGTGAATACCATGATCATCATTCAATGAAATTATTACAAATGAATAAGCTTTTCTATAAATTTTATTTCTTACAAAAGTGGATCACCCCAGGGGTTTTCGGAAAAACAGGCTATATTTCCCGCCGAGGAACTTTCGTGATAGCCGATAAGTTTCCAGCCTCTGTTTCACCCTTTTGCCTCATCTCAGTTATACATCACAAAAGAGTCGATTCTTTGTCTACAAATGCGTTTATACAGAGTTTGAATAGTCATTCATAAATGCCTTTGCTCCGAGGAGCAACGTGAGGCAGCAACGGCGGTCAATCTGGGCGATTGTAAATGCGTCAATGCGTAAACACTATACACGATATCGTTGTCCTACACGACCACCACAAAAAGTCGTTCGTGTGAAAGTAGGCTAAAAATTTTTAAAATGCCAGCAATAGCAACTTTAGATTGTCTTCTGCTTATGTTTTAAGGCTGAGATTTATCTCTTAACTTACCGCAAGGAAACTATGTTCTAGACGGAAGGAAATGGAACTAATTTTCTTCTTTATTTTCAATGTATTAAAAAAAAGTGTAGCTACATGAAAATTACGTAGATTAAAAAAAAAACAACACATATTTCATGTGACACGCGACAAATCGTTTGAGAGATTGATATTATTATACGCATGTGTTCCCTTGTTTCAAATTACGTTTATTTTGCCCAATTTTCCTGTCTCTATGTTACTCTAAGTAGCGCATTTTGTAGTTAACATTGCAATTTCTCCTTTATTAGTTCTCTTTTTGTTTCTACAACTAATGCGAAATATACAATTGTTTAGTAACACAAAATTAGCAATTTATAGCAGGGTAGAATTCCCAAAAATGATACCTTTGGGAAAATTATTATTGAAATTTGGCGTCTATGTATACTAAAATATCGCATTGCTTTATAAAAATGCATTAGTCTTCATTCCTCACAGACAGAAGGTATTTATCGCGAAATACTGGTTTGCCTATAAATGTAAATGTTATTCGCTACATTACATTTTGCTGGAATTACTTGTATTTCAGTTTTAGAACTTGTTCTTCACACTTCCTAAGTAATTCAAAATAAGTATCAACATTAACAACTTACTGAAAAAAATTAGCTAAATCTTTCTTTCTACATATTTAGCAGCGTCCCTTCGTTTAAAGCTAATGATTAAATACATTTAGTAAAAAGTGATTCAACTAATGCTTTACCATTGCTTTTGAAATCTTCAAAGATACCAATAAAACGTAAAATTTTGATAAATGGGTGTTTGAAAAGGTTAACCAAAAGTAAGAAAAGTTTTTCAGAATATAACTTAAAATATTTTCCTTCAATCAGCCTTTCGAATATTTAACCAAATTTTCTCAGTTTTCTTTCATTGCATTTAAAAGATTCTGGGGTGAGCAATTTGCACATTTACTAATTTCAAGCCAATTTCACGAACCGATCAACTTCTATTTGGTATAGATAGAGACATACTTATAGTTAGGGAGTTCAATTTACCTGAAATAAAAAGAAGTTGGTCGTTCGAAAGCAATATAACGCAAACGTTTCAGAAAGGAAGTACAACCGTTAACTTTTACTTCAGTACCATTGGATATAAAACGAAGATATTTATTTGGAACGAAAGCTATATACCAAAATGTATGCATTTTCGTGATGTTCCTGGCTGAGGCTATTGTTGCAATTCTTACTTAATACTTATTAAAACCTTTAGCTTTTTTGTGGCAAAAAATGAATATCAATATAAAAGTACATACATAAAATTTTTGTTAATTTTTCCTAAAGCAAAACGATTTTTGATAATAGGTTACTATTATTTGCAACTCGTATAAATGATGAAGAACAATGGAAAGATGTTGGTGTAGATCCAATCCAGGAAGATAACGTGACATCCTGTATGGATGACGTATGCAGCTATTTATTTATGCGTATGAATCAAATTCTGTCGGTGATTTCGAAATGATAAAACAGGTTACGCCTTCAACTTATTGTTAGTAAAACGGCCTGCAAATTGATCGTTTTCTATTACGGTAAAACCTGCTTAAGGCGGAATGAGTCAATATCGAAAATATTTCCGTCGTATACACGATTTTTACAAATATTTTTCTTTTATAGCCCACATTAAAAAATGAAACCTTGACGAAATTAAACTAATATATTCAAATAGAAGCATCATCTAGATATCAACGTAAAAGCATAAAATTGTGTAATAATAATATGTTCAAATAAATAATTCAACAAAGTTAGTAAACGAACAACTTTTGTAGGAGAGGGTAGTTATATACAAATCCATATAAACTAAAAAGAAAGAGCCATACTCAATAAGATCTAATACTTTGATCTGTAGGTGACAGACTGTAGAATTTATCTCAGGGCATCAAAATAGTTCAATGTTTTGAATATGTCTTGTTGGGTTCATTGTAACTAGAAACCTTTAGAATTTTATTCATAAAAACGGCCGGCTATATCTAATATAAAAATAATCGTCATAAACGGATTCGTTTTATGAAGAAAAAGTTATATAATTATTACGCAAGTTAGATTTACACTTTTCAAACAGGTTCGTTCTAATCAGATGTTCGCTTTAACTATATTTATTATTGTAATGTTATAAGGACGTAAGTGTATTGTAATTTATCCTTAATATGGAATTGAATAGTCCATTAACTAATTGTTCCATTTATTAGTAAGATAACTAAACGTACACCGAATTTGAGAATGTAGAACACGAAGTAATTAATCATTCTACCACTTCAACCAATCAATGTTTGACATTCTCCTCCACTTCTGCCTTATGCAGCACACGAGTCTGCGCGGCGAATTTTCAGGTTCTGTGATAGATAAGGTGCTCCATTTGAGAAATATATGAACATGTAGTTACAAAGCTACTCGAACACAATTTCTGGGTAGGCCCTCTTAAACAGGTTTTACTGTAATATATTTACCGTACAAACTCTTGATACACGTCAATATCTACATGAATTAAACTCGTTACAATGACTGCTTTATAATGATACTATCCAATTCATATATGAGGAGGATCGTTAGCTATTCATTAATTATTAATTCATGCAAATCACACTAACCTGTAGATTTCGCAATCGCTCCGATCAATACCGAAGGTACAGCCATCAATACACATCCCACGGCGGCCACGTATGATAAAATCTGAGCCCTCGTCGCGGATTTACTCGAGAGCACCCTCTGAAAATATACTTGCCACGGTATACCGCCGAATACCAGTAATAGTCCATAATCCAAATAATAGAAGTACTCGGAAGGTTTCACTTCACCAATCCAATCCACGTCCATCGAGGACAACGGTTGAACATGTTCGTTCATCCATGCAAACGGTATACACATCCAGAGACCGATGAAAATGCAAAACAGTTGAATGACATCGGTATACGCGACTGAATATAGGCCTCCGAATAGTGTATAGAATACGGCTATGCACGAGCTGAATATTACGCTCGTCTTGTGATCCATATCTATAATGACACTTAAGGTAGCACCTAGGGCTGCTAGAATTCCAGCCGCCCAGAATACTTCTCCGCACAGAGCGGGTAAGAATAGCAGACCACCCATTCTACCCCCGAACGAATCCTGTAGGGGATCTAACATTGTGACGTAACCCTGTTGACGCATTTTGTTCGCGAAAAATATTCCTCCAAACACCAAGCTGAGGGAATACCCAAACGGTGCTTGACACCAAACTAATCCACTTGTATAAATTATCTCAGCGGTTCCGTTAATGTAGCCTCCGCCTACCCATGTTGCTGTAATTAAATAAAAAGACGAAATATTGTACATTTGCATAAAGATTTATATCATAGAATACAACCGTCAGACTAATAAGATGAAATGACATCACTCATGCACATGAAAGTGGCAGCGCCTTATGGTAATGTAGCTTTGAATTTTATACATAGAGGAAGTTTGTTTAAGTGCATCAAACCTACTTTATCCAATTTATCTCCATCGCTTTTTTCACAAGACTTGTGCTCTAACACAAGCTGTGTTGGAATGTTTAAAATTAATTGTGTGTAGAACTTTCTTTAATATTAAGCTTCTTAAGTTAATTATAATTTATAATTATTATTATGACTTAAAAGTATCATACAAAATGAGAATGAAAACACCTCTCTTTATTAATTATAAATATCCCCCACACATGTAATCGAAATATCAAATTTCTACATTTTTGTTAAAAGCAAATGCATATCGAAGTATTTAAATAAAAATAGGGCTTTCACTCCTTGGCAACTTCATTTTCTTTAAAAAGATGTGCAAAAATACATTTTGAAGCTGAAAGATTACGTTGTGAAGCTGTCATAGCTCTGATCAGAAGTTGCCCTAAAACAAAAGTCGTTCTATTAAGTTAATTCCAAGCTGTTAGCATCAGTAATCTGAATTGATCATCTGGTACCATTTTATACATTGTAATTTAAAGTTGGATCTAATTTGTTAGTCCGAATTCTGATTCCTTTTTTTTTATTCGAAATTAATCGGTTTTCACATTTTCTGTAGGCAAAAAGTGGCCCTGGTAACAAAGTAGCTGTTTAACCACTTTCATCCAATTCTAATAGAATCTAGCAAAGAGAAAGGAAAGTAATTTATTATATAACAACAAATTAAGTTAACAACAAAAATTAATAGAAACTGAATTCCTTGAATAATAGGATTTTACCGCAACTGCTCAATATTTTGGTGGTATAAAAGCACCAACCTTTCCAAGTTATACAGCGCACTATACAACACTGCGGGTTGAATTGCAATAATTTGCTCTCTAATACTGTATTTTAATTCGTTCAGCGTTTTTGCCCGTATTCTATTTTTTTTTTTATAATCCCAAAGCCAAATATCCGCTAGTTTCAGATCAAGTGGTTAACACGATCTTGAAAAGCAGCAGTTAACAAGTCTTTAACTGGCCGGTACACGTACGGGAATGCTCCATCCGGCGTATGTTTTCGATTGCGTCCTCATTTTGTAACTGTGGAATTGCATTATCTGTTAAAATACACCAGGCAGCGTTCACCAGTGACAGTTACAGTTGCGACCTAGTCATTCTGTATTTCCTATAAAAAAGCACGGACCAATGGTGAAACTAGTTGCAAAACCACACCAAACAGTGACTTTCTTGTCTTGTTTCCAGATCCATTTTTTTGAGATCAGTTTTATTTTGAGAATAAATCACTAGATTGCAATCGCTTTGTTTTGACACTCCTGGCAGTAGTTATCATCATGGAACTTTTGTTTTACATAGATACACTAGAATCCCATTATTGTAGCAACTAGGATCCAATTCCTACTTGCAATTATTTCAATTTTCTAAAACTGTATAAGAAGTGCGTATCCCTTACTTTGTAATAACCTCATACATTAACAAAGTACCTATATATAAAAAACTGCATTTGGGCAATATAAAAAATACAACGATTACTGTTTCTTTAAATAAATAGGGTATTCCAATAATGATAGCAAGGACTGCGGGGTAGTATAGCAAACAACAATATTCTCAGCACACTCCGCACCACACAAATTATTAATTAACCCGGAAAGTCCGTTTTGAAAACACGTGGGTATTCATCTTCAGCCGCGTACCGATTGATGTGAGAGAACATATATTAGATCTACCGAACCCGCTCTATCCCTATTCTTCAAGAAAAAATATATACAAGTATCTACTTTTGCCCCTTAGACTAAAAATCAAGTTAAAATAATGAAAAAATGCGGAAAAGGGTCTTGTCTCCACGAAACGCAAGACACATGGCCATCCCAGCCTAATAAAAATAAAAATCGAGTGAGACAACGGTTATGTCCTTTTTATCCGCCAAACTTGTGTTCTTTCTGCCTATACCGCTCAACTAAATACTGGACATATGCGGAATAAATCAAATGATCCCTTTACCGTAATAAATCGAAAAGATAAGTGTAAAGGTCCCTTCTCTTTATTGATTAGGTTTGCATTCTTATTTATGTAAATAGTTTCATAGGCGTCCAGTTCAAGTGGCGAAATCACGTTTTTAATCAATTTTAGGTTTTCTAATTTAATATTGTATCGTTTATGTGTTGTGCTACACTTGACGCTTCTATCTTCCCGTACCTGTAACAGCCGATGTATTCACTGAATCTAGTACCTATCGTTCATTTCGTTTGACCAATATAGGCTTTATACAATCACCGCATGCAATTTTGTAAATTCCCGACCTTTCTTTCATGTCCAGTTTACCTTTTGGGTATTCCAATATACTCTTAGAACACTTTTATATCATATACAAGATTTTTTTATAATTAGACTTGAAATAATTTGCCTAGCTAGAAATAATAGTCTACTGTTTCGATGTTTTGCTTTTAGAGTTTCAAGATTATAGAATTAGTTACACTACCGGCCATAATTATTTGCCCAGCCAAAGAAGTGCGTACAAATAAAGAGAGTGCTAACTGAAAAAGAAATTGTAGTTTCCCATTTAATAAAATACTCTTAAAACAAACAAATTGATAGTCTTTATTCAATAATAAAATTTATTTGACACAAAAAAATTAAATCTTGGCTTCCTGGAAATGGCCACCTCGACTATTAATAATTGCGGCATTCTCTCCATCAATTTCGTCAGAGCAGCGGGTTCTATTTTAAGCCAGACCTCTTGTAGTTGTTTCCACAACGATTCGTTGGAAATTGGAGGATTTATGTTCACCTGCCTACCGAGTTTCTCCCACAAAATCTCTATGGGCTTAGATCTGGGCATTAAGGAGGCCATTTCATTATTTTGATATCGCTTTCGCGTTCTACCAATTCTAGATATTCGCGGCACAGTTTCGAGATGTGTTTCGGATCATTATTATGTTTAAATATAAAATAGTCACCGATTATTCTTATTCCAGATGGTATAACATTTGTTTCCAAAATTCCCCGGTAGCGCTCTTTTCTTAAAATTCCACCTATTTTAACCAAGTCACCGACTGATGCGGCGCCAAACCAACCCCAAACAATTACCGATCCGTCCCCATCCTTGGCTGTAGGTATTGTACTACACATGATTCTGCTGCTCGTTCTCCTTTCGAACTTCGAACGAACGTTCTTCTCTTGAAACCGAAGAATTAAAATTTGGCCTCATCGGTCTACAAAACATTTTTCCACTCATCAATTTATTTTGCTTACGTAAGAGTGGCCTATGCAACGCTGTTTGGCCAAATAAACCCTTTATTAACCTCCTTTTCACGGTGGTAAAACTAACTCGTTTTTCACGCTCAATATTTATTTCAGCCGTTATTTTATGTGCAGTTTTTCGTCTATTCCGTTTACTCGTCAGAATTACTCGATCTTCCGCTGGTGTTGTTACCTTCCGTCGTCCTGTTCGTTTTTTCTTTAATTGTCTGCCAGCTTCTTGATACTTTTTAAGGTTATAGTCAACAGTTTGGCAACTTAATTTCAATTTTCTTGCGATATCTCTGTTATTTCGGCTAAGATTATGTAAAGCAACAATCATTGTGCTGGTTTCTAAAGACAACTCTCTTGTTGTCGGTATTTTAATACTGATTTTAGATAATTTTATTAACGATATTCACTGTTTAAAAGAACGATAACCACTAAACCTAAATTCATAATTCTAGTTCGGGTAAATAGCCAATTGTCACCTTTATCTGCACTACATTAAATATTAGTGAAGAATAATTGTATTACATTTCCGATCTTTTTATGGCCCTACCTGGATCCCTAATTATCGGATGCAAGTAAAGATGAAATAAAACAGTATTTGGTAACTCACATTTCTTTTGATAACGGATATGTTAAAACCTTTATACCTCATAAGTAACGCTGGCCACGAGCGGTACCGCGCATCGGCGTAGAATCAGTTCGGACCGAGAGGAACGGTAGTATTACTTCGTCTGCGGAGCAGTACGGACATTTTCGCTGCCGGTCATTTGCGCAATTGTTTATCTGTCCTAGAAAAATTATGATTTCGTCAGCAAAACGACCGCGGTCGGACAAACTTCGAAAATTTATTGCAGAAATTCCAGACTTAATATATGAAGGTGCTAAAATTAAATGTATAATCTGTAAAATCCCGTTAATGTGTTGGTCCAGACAACATTGTCTACGGCGCGTAAATAGTGAAAAGCATGCCTCAAAAAGAAATTGCGCACGAGACAATGAAAAATTTATATTTAATTTATGCGTTACGTTTATCGCATGTAATATACCGTTTAATTTACTAGACAAGGAACCATTTATCTGCTTTTGGAATAACTATTCGGAGTGTAAATTACCAAGTCGAACATCGTTACGAAGAATTGTGCCATCTGCGCGCGAACATATTGAACAAAAAATAAAATCGGAGTTGAAAGATCAAAAATTGTGGTTATGTGTCGACGAAACAACAGATCGGAAGAAACATTCTGTGCTTAATGTAATGACACGCAAATTGGAACCTCATCAATCGGCACCTTCAATTCTATTAGTCTCCAAACGAATACAACAGTGTACTGCCGAAGTAATTTCAAAGTTAGTATTAAATACATTGGACAAGTTTGAACTTTCAACAAACCAACTCTTGATGTTAGTGAGTGATGGTGCTGCAAACATGCTTTCTGTAGGCCGGTCTCTCAAAAAGCATTCTGCTAATTTGTTACACATTACGTGTAAAATTCATGCTCCCAATCTCGTGGCAGATAGTATCAGAAAATGTTATCCTGAGGTAGACGCTTTAATAGCGCATACCAAAGCAGTATTTGTCAAATCACCCAAACGTATTCGCGAATGTCACAGACTGTGCCCCCGTATACCAGAGCCACCAGAACCTATTCTAACTCGTTGGGGAACACGGTTGCAGGCCGCGTTTTATTATCATAAATATTTTGACAATATTAAGAACGTGGTTTTACAATTCGATACAAAGGAAGCTGCCGCTATCCAGAAAAGCCAGTCGAAATTTCAAGATAGTCAGGTTAAAATGGATTTAAAAATTATTCGCGACAATTACTTTGGGCTAGCAGATGCAATAGAAAAATTACAAAATCCTGCGGTGCCATTAGAAGAATCTTTACAAATAGTGCAACATGTTCACGCACAGCTATGCGCGATTGAAGACGCAAAAAATGTTTCTGTTCTAGAAAAATTTGAAAGTGTTTTTGAGAAAAATTCTGATTTTGGCACATTAAGACACATTTGTGAAGGTGCGTCAACAGAATCGTTAAGTTATTTGAAAGATTATTTTACTTACACAAATATTACGTCACTAGATGTAGAACGTTCGTTCTCTGCATATAAACGCATTTGTTCCTCATGCCGTACTAGTTTTGCCGAAACAACAGTTGAAACATATCTAATGTTGCAGATATTTAACAGACATTATTCACTTTGTGATTTCACGGAGGACTCTTAAAATGGTGAGTGTTTGAGCACGTGTTATTTAATTTTTATTTAAAAGATGAGCCAAATTATTTGCGGCAGCAAACATCTCTATTAGCAGAATAACTCTAGTGGAACGCGAGGCCTGGTCGACTCTACGCTACTGCGCGGTACTGCTCGTGGCCAGCTTTACTCATAGGACAAAATCTTCATGAGAAGATGTACACAATTGATAAAATAGCAGCAGAAACATAAAATTACTATAACGAAAATATTGGCACCACAACGATTTAGGATCAAAATGTAAAAAAAACGAAACTTGTCTTTGAGCTTCGGAGAGAATTAATGGTGATTACTGGCAAAAATGTGTCAAGCATGCAGAGAAATTGATAATGGAATGGTGGCAAATCGAAAAACGTTTCGATGTAGAAGTACATTCATTATTAATCTGAATAAGGCATTTTATTGCCAAAAACAAGGTGCAATTCTTTTTAGAAAAGGCGTTCATTTACAGTAGATTCTATAATTAATAAAAACCGAAATAACTGAATGTGCAAACGTACAATTACTACTACGTACAAAACTATTTACTTTCTGTTGACATCATATTTGTAACTGTAAATATTAAGAGTTTTACAGTAAATGTACGTAATTTATGTTAAATACATAAGATTAACAATTAGTAATTATACCTTCATTTGTTTAATTTGTAGTCCAAAATTTAGTGAAAACATGTATTTTAGAGTTAACACTTTAATCTATAAATTTATTACACCATTTAATCTACAAATTTATTACACCAAGAATATTATATTAGAAAAAAGATATAGTTCAATGTTATATTTTGAATTTACACAAATGTGACTTTTTTAACGTGTGGTGACGGCGCAACGAGTTGTATAGGCTTTTTAAAGCTTGTCATAGCCTCAGGAGCCTTTACACTGTGTAAAGTGTTCCATGGGTTTTGTTACTGTCACCGCCTCCGCTGTAGAGTGTGAAGCGCCGTTAATTGTTCCCCAATTGCGAATGGTAACTTGAGATTGTACCAGACCCACTAAGAAAATTTGATCCTAGCTGGATTCGAACACACAGCGTCTAACTCTGTCCAGTCAAACGCAGGCCCTCCTACCACTAGACCACCTTAGTACAAAAAACAATATTCTCAATTTAAATTTCAAATTTAGTATTTGTGTCATTTTAGGATATTAAGAAACATTTTTTATTAACAACTTTCTGAAATAGAAAATAATGGCACTTTTTGAGGCATTATCATGCTTTTTTATATTATTAAGATTCTGTATACCTAATCTCAGGTTTATTTATGGTTTTTATGGTTTATTCATTAATAAATTAATATTTAGTAAGCAGTTTATATCAGAAGCTTGTGCTTTTATAGTTTAATATTATGCCTTGTACTGAGCGGCGAGAACGAAAAGCGCTTCGGTATGGCAACTCTAAGCGCATTGCATACTCATACTACATTTAAAAAGCACAATTAAGTAATAGGTTTTAACATTAAAAAATTCTGTCTATAGCGTTGCCCCAAAATGCTCTTCAGGTTCATTGAAACAAAATAGAAGCACACATTTGATGAGACGAGGTAGGAGTGGACCAAAATAAAATCGAATCGGTAAATTTTACTATTCTGTATGTAATTCTATATTCAAGTAGTGAGAGAAGTATTATATTTCCAAAAATCGAAAGGTTATTTACGTACATTAGATGACAATTACTCAAGCATTTCTACATAATTAAATTTTCTGAGCGATCAAAATGTTGGACGATGAAAGCTAGTACATCATTTTCTTCATTTCCTTTCCTCGACATACTTTGTTGCAACAGAGATTTTCAACGTAAAAGAATCTGTCGATACGTAATATCTTCCATGTTTGTAAAAGCTGCCTCCACACAAAGAAAGAATGACATGTATTGAAACATAACAGCGTTATAAAGCATGTATAAAATAGGTTATTTAAAAAAAAATCGTTTAATCAAACCTGCGCCCGAGAACAACGGAAAATTATTTAGGAAGCTGTTAAACGTAAAGCTCGAATCGTGAATGTTTATAAATTCAATGGCAGTCCTTTGCCGACAGCAATTTAAATTGCGTATGAGAACTGTCGCAAGCATGCACAACAGAGAAATGAAACGGTTTTTCAGATAATAGGCTATTTCTGAAAATCTACCCTGTTTTGATGTTAACTGCATACACTTTCCCTATTTTGCTTTAGCAGTTATGAAACAAGCTGTCAGTGTGTCGTAACAACTTGTTGGTAGCAACGCTTGGAGGTTAATAGAATTTGAATCATATAATCTGAAACATTGTAATTTTCTCGAACATTCAAATATTTATTTCTTACTATTAAGGACTACACATATTGTTGGTACTGTAAATTAGCTTTTTATTACATGTTAACATTGTTATACTTTTACCACATGTCATAGTAAATTACTTGTCCCCATAATGAGAATATAAACATTTTTAAATTTTTAAATCCATAGTTATGGTTTGAACATAGTTATAATAAGGCATAATTATTTAGCCAGAAAGACAAAGTAGTAAAATACAATGTCAGAAAGGGATCTAAAAAGGCCCGTAGTTAAAACTGAAAGTTTTACTCCTGTTGATGATAGTTTGGCTATTGAAACGTGCGTCAAGTACAAATGAAGTATTGTGGTAAGGGTTTTAGTGAAGTGTTCCAGTGCCACAGAGTTCAAGAGTGCTGACTGAACGTCTGGGCAATCGCACTGTAAGATTATGATCTCGCGGTCAATTCGAGGACGTCGGACTTTGATGCTCCCGATCAAGCACCGGAAGGACAGTTAGTAGAAGGGAATACCAAGTTAAATATAAGTATTTGTAGTTATAGGGGACCCTTGGGGAGAGTCTCTTTGCCCGTAATAGGTAATCTATTACCGGCATAGAGCTGTATTGATTTATTTAATGGTGTACTTTCTATTTATTGTATGTATATAAATAAAGAGCGTAAAGTGGAGTTTTTTTTAAGCTTACGTACCATCGCTTTCATAAAAATCTGGGACAAGCGATACCGTTATGACATTATCCATTTTAAACATGTCTTGTAAAATATGACAATTAAATAATTTAATGTCAAATTGTCTGTCGGTGTCATAGAATAACTTAAGTCGGTGTCAATCGTAAATCGACAAGTGTTGTGCAGTGCTTAATTATTGAAGTATAATAATAATACCCCATCAATGTAATATGGTTTTCAATAAAAATTTTTATATTTAAAAATAGCTTTTGATATATTTTTTGCCTAAAGCAAACAGTTTTTAAAATAAGCGAATATAACGTATAACTTTTAGGTTAAATACAAAATGTTGTAATTTTTAAAGTCATTATCACAACACTCAAAAAACGTCAACATGAGCTCATAATTTGCTCCCATATTTTTATGAATGCGATAGTGCCTCATCAGCACCCCCTTCTAACAGGAAGGTGAATTTCTATGTGTAGAATTTGAGCAAGTATTTACCCCGAGCTACGGACTACCGTGATAGGGATGCACGGTAGTCAGTGACAATATCACCAGAATATTTTTCAACATTTTTTTTCCCGATTTTAGTGGCTTAATTAGATTAGATTAGATTTATTTGTATCTGTAGTGCAACATGCATATATTTGTCAATTAAGATATCTTGTACAAAAGTACAATTGTAAGTATAAAATAAACATAGAAGTGTAAATATAAAAGAGTAAATATAAAATTGCAAATATGAGGATGTAAATATAAAATTGTAAATATAAAAATGTAAATATAAAACTGTAAATACAAAATAAACAGAGAAACAAAACAAGGAACAACATCAAGAAGACGAAGACATTAAAAAGAATGCTTTACTGAAAAGGAGCGTCCTGCAGTTTCTTATTGAAAAAGGTCTCTACGTTATGCAACGCACTTTTTACAAGGTAGGTGTTTAATTTTCGTTTGAATTTTTCTTCCAGGTCTTTAAGTCGCACTGGTAAGTGGTTGTATATTTTGATCACTTGTGATAATACACTTTGTTCTATTTGACTTTTTTTGTTTGAGGTGGTAGCAAGTGTTTATTTTTTAAACCACGTGTATTACAATTATGTTGCTGTTGCTGGCCAATGAACAACTCGTAATTGTGTTTAACGAATACCGCGCACTCATATATGTACAGGCCCGGTAAGGAAGTTTGTTTTCCACAAACAAACTTCTACATGTTTCCCTTCTTCGCAAGCCAAAAATAGTTCGAAGACACATCTTTTGGGCCAGGAATACCCGACTGGCTTCCACAGAAACACCCCAAAAGATGACTCCATATTGGATACGACTGTGGATTCCTAAATACATTATTGTTTGAGTTAATTAAAACTTAACATTTTACGTTTCGACAAATTTTATTGACTTCTTCAGAACGTATATGTCCAAAACTGCAACAAGTCAAATAATTCATTTATAGTAATGCGGTTCCTGTTTTGTTTTTTATAAAACATTTTTTTACACTTATACAAATAAAAAAATTCTTGAATGTGTGCCGCCTCGCTGGAATCGAATTATTCGCATTCACCTTTGCGTCAGCCAACAAAGATGGCTAGAATAAGTATTTTAAAAATAAATTAAAATAACCAAAAGATTGTAACGTAGCATAGCTTTAATGTTTTATTTGATAAAACAAAAAAAAATTAAGTGTTGTGTTAGCTGGCAATGTACATAAGTGCAAAAAAACAAAAAAGCAAAGAAGGAACCATATTACTATAAATGAATTATTTGACTTGTTACAGTTTTTGACATATACATTCCGAAGAAGACAATAAAATTTGTTGAAACGTAAAATGTTAAGTTTTAATTAACTCAAACAATAATATATTTAGCAATTAAGCCGCTAAAATCAAGAAAAAAAACATTTTTTGAATGATTAAACAAGAACGGCTAAGAAACGATATACGTTTGTACAGAATATTTTTGATGACAACATGATAATAGGAGTTTTAGCCAAACGTATTACGTTAAATGTTAACAGAGTGACATGACACTAATTTTATCGTGGCACTTTATTAATGAATAGAATGACGAGAAAGTTTTCCATCGCCTGGCAACATAAGAATAGAAAAGATTGATTAATCAGCAGTGTACGTACAAGGGTAATCGCTCATCGCAATTACAAGTTAACAACCCCAGAGTATTCAGCATAATTGGCATTACTGATTGATAAATAATCAAGATTAAAAGTAATCATGATTCCTTTCAATCAAGATTATTATTCGGATCAGATTAATTAAATCTAATCAGATTAATAATCTTAATGGAAAGTAATCAGGATTACTTTTAATCTTGTAATTAAGTAGATGTTTACATGTACGCATGAGGAAATCTAATTAAGATATTCTCATTTGTACATCTTTGTCGACTTGATTGCTGCAAACGCCTCTACAGAACTGAACAAATCAGATTGTTCCAGATTCTGACACGACAGCAGTCCTCGACTACTGGCTTAAACCGCCATAGCGATTCAATTGTAATTAAGTAATTAATTACGCCCAACACTCCCTGTATGTTCTATGCCATAATATAGATGAGGCTAGTTATTTCAAAATGGGTATTTTCCACTTAAAAATGTTTTTGAGAAATCGCTAAAAGCCTATTTTTAAATACTACAAGTTTTTCACATTTATAGTATATAACTATGTCTATTGGATCTTTCAAATCGTATTGCCTGCAAATGCTAGAAAATTTAAAATTAAGTTTGGATAAAATGCATTTTAAAATGACACAATGGATAAGATGCATTTTGAGGCAACTTTATTATGGACAAGAGTTTATAACTGCCTAAAACTAAAGAGTCGAGGAACATGCTTATTATTATTATTATTATTATTATTATCATTATTATTTTTTTATTTTTTTTTTATTATTATTATTATTATTATTATCATTATTATTAACAGTAAGAACGCTTTCAATAGAATATGAAACGTATACAACATGTATTAGATTATTAGCACATTAGCAAGCTGTTTAATTGGTAATAAATGCTCAATAGTATTTGAAAGTTCTGCAGACATCCTTAGGAGGATTTTTAAAACATCGATCTTAGGCCTTAAAAGTACAAATATGGTAGTAGCAAGATGGTGTTTCCGCACACAATCCCAGGAATGTAATTAATTATTTTTAAGTGATTGCTTTAATAACAAAGAAATAGTGACCAACCCGATCAGCAGATTTATCGATTCTGTTTTCTTTGTATTGAGGCTTTTGATAACTAAAATGTATGGAAATTACTACAATTATGATAATATTTCTATAATATTATCCTCTCAATTACATGAAGGAATGATTCGGGCATTTAACGGTATTAATCGCAACACTAAACGTAACTCTCAATGTTGCAAAATAGTGTTGATTGTGTTTAGTTTATAACATCCAGCATTTCGAACATTTACCCTGACGTTGTACGATCGTAGTACTTCTTTTCAACTTCTAATAATAATAACAATGATCTTCTGCAACAGAAATTACAATAAATAGTGATAGCTGAGCGTGAATGCTCCACGTACAGTTTGCAGAGAAAATCAAAAGGCTGAACTAAAAGCACAATTGGTAACTGGTTTTGATCTTCCATCTAGCCTTTAACAAAGTGAGAATATAAATGAAATGAAATGAACATGCCTAACTTAAACCTAACATCTGTCACTCATGCACTAAGCACAATAGCTGCATATAAATTCTACAATAAAGCCAATGAACATTTCCGAGTTTCTCTTCAGTATTCTTTACGTTTCATTTGCTTCTAAAATAAACTTCAGAAGCCTTACACAACTTAACAGATCATATCTACCTGTTTCCAAATTAAAGTAGTACATAGTTATAATTAGAGCGAGCACTTTTTAAATTTCGCTGATGACTTAAGTTGGTAGTTCCGGTAATAAAGAATAGATTTGTCTGTGTTACAAACACAGACAAATCTATTCTTTATTGCCCGAACCACCAACTTAAATCATCCGCGAAATTTAAAAAGTGCACGCTCTAGTTATAATATTCTTTTAATCAAACATAGGTTGTGATATATCTTTGAAAAGAGAAAGAAGACTAACTACGTAAAAATCCAATACGGTGTCCAATTAAAAGTGGAAAGTTGCTACTTCTTAAATTTTACTTTGTACTGTCAGTTATAGGTTTGTCTAACTAAACCGAACAACTTTTACCTGAAACATTTTTGCATGTCTTTAATAAATACGAAGATATTTTACTTTAAAGAAAATATTGATTTTTAGTGTTTTCCCTTAATTTCTGAACTGTTCGGAGTTAAAAATTTTCTCCATAGAGTCTTTGTTGGCACTCAAACCTGCACAACTTTATCACTTTAAACAAATTTATAGGTTTCATAATAAACATGATACCAATGTTATTTAGGACACGCTGTATAATTAGACTCCAACTTATACGCTATCACTGCAAAACCAACATATAGTTGCAATCTACAAGTAGATTCTGGAAAGAAAATGGTAAGGCGCTCTCAAATTCTTTTAAGCTTTTTGGTATTAAGGTCTATTCTATATTAACGATTTTTTTCAGAATTAACTTTGCCTTCTATACACAGGCGTTCTGTAAAAATTGAAAAATGGCATTTTTGTAAATTCCGTGAAAATAAAACATAACTGTTTTTCAATTTTTACTACTTCAATTCAGGGAAGAGTCATAACAATTGACTAATTTAATCAACCTAGTAGCTCAATTAGTAACAAAATTTACCCCCAATTAATTAATTACGATCAATACCCAATCGATAATTGAATCTTTAAGTCTACATGGATATTGAACATCCTCGTTTTGAATTGTACGTTCGTATTAAAGTATTCAATGAAAATAGATTTATCAATAGCTTTCATCGATAGTTAGGGTACCGTACGTAATCTCATTAACCATCCTAATACTCATTTGCTCATTACTATTTTTGGCGTGTTACACTCACCAGTCATCGTGAAAATGCCCACGAACAGACCGATGTTTCGGCCTGCCAACATGACCTCTTCTTCGGAATCGTTACCAGTTTCTTTCTTTCGTGCAGCCCAAATACCGACCCCGAGGATTAGGATGTAGAAAAGTATTATTGATATCACACCTGCTACGTTGATCATTTTGGCCCTTCAATAGAATAACGATTTAAGAATTTTAAACATGCATATTTCCACTGTAGTATAAAAGTTACCTGTATGTAATACTTATATATACAACGTGTTAAAAAATGCTTGTCCAAATATAAATTTCTTTTATCTTATTTTTTTTAACTGGTATTTTTTAGCTTCTTTTTGAAAAGATGAGATACCGTTGGTCAGTACAATCTTTATTATTTAGGTTGATGAGATAGAACGTTCGCGATGGCCAACATCGTTTCTTTTACTTATTTCTATTTGAGGAGGAAATTCTATAGCGCGGCAGAAAATTTTCCAAAAAACAGCAATCTCCCCAGCGCAATGAGGTTTTTTGTGAGGGGCTGTTTCTAGTTCTAAACGCTAGCCCGCACATGGACGCCGTTTAACTTCATTCAAAATTGCTCGAACTCACTCACTTAGCACCTGGAGGAGGACAACATACAAATTTGTCGGACTCTCGGCTGGGACTGTCCTGTCCTATACCCAGCGTATTGATCCCGGCTGTGACGTCAACGGAACGTGCTGGTCCCGATTGGGTGCGCGAACCTCCTGGACCCCGCCGCTACCACTCTGAAGGAAAACACTCACACGTCACCAGCGAAGAAGCGAATATGATCGCGCACAGACCATTTCATTGGCGTAGGTGGTTTTACCGCCACCCACACGATTGTTTACACCCTAGCTTCAGATTCATGTTCAAAATTTCGCTCAATATACTGCCACCATGCATGTAGGTTGGGTTTCAATGAATATTAAACCACCTCTAATTAAAACAAAATCCTGAATTTAAACTTCGGGAAATTCATCAAGTATTCGAATATACCGAAGCTGGGCGTTGGGGAAAAACAGAAAAAGAATCAAGATTGTTACGTACGATACGTTAGTTTCCACGAAATTAATCAATTTATGCAAAAATTAATTTAACTTTGAAAATTCATGAGTTTTGGATGTATGTGGCGCCACCTTTGAATCAAGTGCTTAACTTTGACAATAGAACGTTATTATGAAACAGGATTCTTTTATAAAACGGTATTTGTGATTATCCCTGCTGTATTGCTTTCTAGTATATTATTTTACGGGCAGCAAGATTTGTTAAACCAGCAGTGGTTCCTCTTCTCTAATAGATGGAACACAACATATTAATAACTCAGGTAAAATACATATGATTAAATTTGATTATTTATAAAAAAATAGGCATATTCAAATTATAAAAAAATCATGTATATTATCCACCAATACCGTTTTAAAAATGTAATAACCTTTTTATTTATTGATGTAGTTCTTTACAATTTGGTATACATATACAAGAAACGTTACTGCACGTAGGGAAATAATAAGTGAAGTTGACATTTTTTAAATTTCGCGGATGATTTAAGTTGGTAATTCCGGTAATAAAGGACATATTCGTCTATACTACGTTATCAAATTGGCCAATATGTACTTTATTGCCAAAACTATCAACTTAAATCATCCGCGAAAAAAATAATGCTAACTCTAATAATAAGATCATGAAATTATCATTTGTATCTTATTTATTGACTAGGAAATGCTAAATAAAACCAGAAATGATATACTTACCTTATTAATTGGTATTTGCGCTAAATTAATTCATTACCCCTTAATATGCAAAACCATAAAACAATACAAAGAATTGGTTTTATTGAAATTGGTAAAATGTTTTAAGATACCTATAGGCCATTGAGGAATAGAATAACATTCTGAGTTATTATAAAACGTGCTGAAACACTTACCGTTTTAAAAGTCTTCCGTGAAATCACAAACTGGGTAACATCTGTTAAATATTTGAATCATTAGATATGTTTCCATAACTGTTTCAGTCAAGTGAGTACGACGTGTGGAATAAATGTTTTTTAATGCCGAAAACGACCGTTCGATATCTAGCGATATTATATATATTTGCATATTTAAAATAATCTTTCAAACATCTTAATGCATCTTCGCACGCACCTTCACAAATTTGTCTTAATATAAGAAAATCGGAGTCTTACAAACAAGACATTGAATTTTAGCGCCATCAAAAATTAAGTCCGACATGTCCACTATAAAGTTTTTAACTGTGTCTGCCATTGGTCGTTTTCGCGACGTACCTAACTGCGACATTTTTTAAGCAAACATAAGCGTACAATTACGAAATAAGTTACGTCAGCCTACATATACACAGAACTACTCGCATACAGCATTGATTTAGTACTGACGCTGTGAACACGTGAAATAAATAATCGCCGACTCCTCACCACATATCTACTACACTGACTGTTACCGCTGTTTGCCCAGACTAGTTATTAGGTTATCACTAGAGCCCGGTAACTGGAGAGCAATCGCAGCGGCGGTGTGACTGTGTTTAGGTGGGCGGGGAGGGCTGGTCGATTATGATACGATACGATAAATTATCATCACTCAGTTCAGTTTAGCATTGGATAGCGGATAGGGCGTGTTGATTTTATTGATATAGACGTAGTTATTAATTGTAGTTATTATTTAGTGTAGTGCGTTTTGATTTTATTGATGCAGACGTAGTTATTAATTATAGTTTTTAGTGAACATATCGAAGGCTAAAAAACGACCCTTTCAAGACATAGTAAATAAGTTTATTTCTGACTTTCCTGATTTGTTTTACAACGGGAGTAAGATAGTTTGTAAAGTGTGCAAAATACATTTGATGTCAAATAAGAAGTGGAACTGTACAAGACACGTAAATTCCGCACAGCATAGAAAACGAAAATTGGGCATGCCACCGAGAAGTGCAATGTAATTCTTATGTTGATAAACTGTAATTTGCCACTAGGCTTACTCGATAAACAACCGTTTAAGGAATTTTGGTACAAATACAATCCCCAGTTGCGGTTGCGAACGGAGAAAACGGCACGTAAGCATGTTGCATTTGTACGCGATGACGTGGAAAAAAAAATGAAACGCATATTGAAGAAACAGTTTCTTTGATTATGTGTTGACGAGACAACAGAAAAAAATTCAATTGTAAATATTATGGTACGCATACTAGACCCTAGTAAACCTACATTACCACTGTTACTAGCTAGCCGACGACTACAAGAGTGTACTGCTGCAGCAATTACGAAGGTTGTACTTAGTACGTTGGAAAAATTTCAAATTTCAAAAGATAGAGTGTTGATGTTTATGAGCGATGGCGCAGCGATAATGCGTTCGGTAGGCCGTTCTCTTCTTGAACATGGTTGCAAGTGTTTACATGTTACGTGTAAAGTGCATGCTTTACATCTTGTGGCAGAAGCCATTCGACAATGCTCTTCCGAGGTAGATGCATTAATAGCAAGCACAAAAAAAGTATTTTTGAAATCTCCCAAACGCCTACGATCATTTCACATAGAGTGTCCAGTTATTCGTCAACCACCGGAGCCAATTCTTACAGGTTGGGGAACATGGTTGGAGGCAGCTTTTTATTATGCTGAACATTTCAAAATAGTAAAAGCTGTTGTTGCACAATTCAATCCTGCCGAAGCTACAGCTATTAAGGAGAGCTAGTCGAAATTTCAAGATATTTCCGTTGAAACAGATTTAAAAAATATTCGTAGCTACTATAAAGGATTAGCTGACGCAATAGACCAATTACAAAATAGATCGTTATCATTATTGGAGTCTCTGCAAATTATGGACGGAGTGCATACACAGCTACTGGCTATACATGACGTAAAATATAATCGCGTTTTAGAAAAGTTCGCGAGTGTGCTACAGAAATATCTCGATTTTAGAACACTAAAACAAATTTGTGATGGTGTATCGAATTATCCACTGACTAAGTACAAAGAGTATTTTAATCATGCATGTATAACATCGGTAGATGTTGAACGCTCTTTTTCAAAATATAAACTCATTTTCTCACCACGGCGAACATCGGTCACCGAGACAACTGTGGAAACACATCTAATGGTGTCAACTTTTTGCCACTCTTATCCATATGATGTTAATACCGATAATGGCGTTTCTAGTTTTACTGTTCCGTAGCCAAGGCTGCTTAAAAGGGTGAGTGTTTCACTACTTTTCACATATTATAATTATGTATTAGTTCTGTTATTTTTTATTCTATTTTCTTACTATTGTTTTTGTATACTAGGCGGGTACGGCTATGGCACGGCTCCCTGTTACCGGGCTCTAGTTATCGCGTATTACTCAAAAAGGACATCTAATACCAATTATTTTCGCTTACGTTACATTCCACAAATTTACAAGCAAATACGGCAAATTTTTACAAATCCATCCTTTTACGGCAGTGAGAAAAATGTTTAATAAACCGAGATAAATATTTAATAACCCCAAATAAAAAATTTAATAAAATAGGGTACAAATAATGTCTTTATTCACGACAAGGAACGGAGGATTCTTGTTATTTATCTGCAGTAAATACACTATTTTACTTAACTTTACTAAATAATCTGTTTCGTTGAAAAAGGGAAAAGGAAACACTTCATTAACAATCTTTGTTACAATAATACAAAAGCTAAACTGAAAGCAGTGAAAAGTATTTAAACAAGGAAAAAAGGATATGAAACGATAAAAACACAAAGTTGCACACGATACTTGATGGCATGCGGAACGCAGCTGACGTTATGCGATCAGTAGGTCTGATTACTTTATGAGATAGGAATTGGGTAATTCTTGTAATGTTTACTGTCCTTGCCTGTATATGACGTTATGTTTCTCTTTCATTTATCAAAATGTAACTAGTCTTTTTCGGGAACTTTTTAAATACTACACACACCTAGATTTAAGAAATATCAAATCAACAATGTCAGCTTATTGCACCCTTTAATAACCATTTATAAAACCAAGTCAAATTGAAAACAAACGACAAAACATTCAAACATCTTTATTTCCTTTCAATAAGAAGGTAGATGTTACATCAAAGTATCATCTATTTATCTCAGAATATAGGCTGAGCCTTGGATAATCTCTTACATATATATGTATGTATATCAATAGTTTGTTCTTATCTCTTAACAATTTCGAATGTATTCAGTCATATAAAGAAACCATTTAGGCATATGTAGTTTATAAAAAATTTCAAAAATGTTTCATCTTAATTAATATATAAACGCATGTATCATTGGCTTCAAAGATGTTGATGATAACAACTACACTAACCTACAAGACATATGTATTATAAATTGGAGAACTAAATGGGTTAAATTCGTAAGAGTTCAAAATTCATATTTTGTGTGCCGTATAAACACTTGTAAGCGAAACTGAAGAGACAAGTGGATGGAAGGGTGTCACATTTTTTTTTTATCTACATTTTGTTATAATTAATAAGTTTCATGTTCAACTCAAATGTTTGACCATATATTATTAATCCACAACTCCTTTTTACTAATCAAACAAATTTCCCTTGAAAATAATCATTCAGTAAAAAATAGCAGCTAGCTATTAAAACCTAATTATTCAGAAATAGTTTCTTGTAACATAACTCTTTCGTCCACTTGCCCCTTCAATTGTAGGTGTAATAATGACAACAAATATAATAATAAGTAAAGGTAACTTGCATTCGTTAAATAAAACCCATACAATCTCGTGAGATTCGCTATGATATACCATGACTCGATCAGGTACATACAATATTTATATGGGCATTTGAAAAAGAAAGAAAAAAGAAAAAATCAACTTTAGCACTAAATAAACTATGATTCTCCGGTTCGATAAACAAGTAACTCTATCCGGTCGGAATAAAGAATTAACAAAAGTTAACAATGCTTTATAGAAATTAGTAAAAACCCTAATTCAATCATTCATTAGTTCAAGTAATACCTTTTTTGATGATGCTCTCACGTTTAGATTGAAAAATACTGCAGTGGCAGTCTCGCAGTCTAACATGCCACCACAGCGTTCGTGTCGCTTCCGATCGGCCGGTATACTAAATGAAGTTTTTATATATTTAAAGCAGATTTATTATGTACACCACAACCATTTACTTTATTGAATAGGTATTTAACTAGAAGAAACTGCAAGAAACTAGAATAGAAATTACCTTGAATACGTTAACGTCAATTTTATACAGTGCATTTCAGATAACACTGGCCATAGGTATTTACATAGTAAAACCTTTATGTGATGTTAATGGTTTTCCTATGGAGGATGTTATTTTTTGGATGTATTTATTTTTTGTCTATACCTAGTTGGAAGGATTTTTACGAAGTTTTGAGACATTTTATGCCTTGGAGCAAAAAAATAACGTTAAAACTAAAGAAAGAAAAGTGAGAAAACCCATATTTTTCCCTAGAAACCCATACTGAAACTCCTTAGGGGGTCAATGAGTGGGCCGGCATCCTAAGCAATTACACCCTTAGTCCGTTTTTTATCGACGGTTCACTGAATGCCCAAAAGTATTTGGAATTGCCGAGAGACACAATTTTTCCAGCAATTGTCAATATTCCTGTTAATGGGAGGACCATCTACTAGTACAATGGGACACCACCACAACTTTAACGAATTGAGGCAGAGAATAGTGGAAGCATTTAAAGAAATAATAGTAAGAAATCTTCAGAATGTGAAACGTCACTTTCAAGAAAGATTAGGACACTGTTTGGCAGCGTTTGATTAACAATTGAACACTTGCTTAGTTAACCTACTTCGTGATACAATTTTTTTCATAATTTATTGTTTATTAGCCCTTTGTACTAAGAGTGTACTTTTGTTGTTTTAGTTTAGGTGGGTAATTAATTTTTGATAAAATTTTGTTCACAGTTGTTTGTTTCCTTCACGGGTTAAGAGTGTTTTTTTTTGTTTAAATAAGTAACGGCCATTCTAAATTACATGTTTAATTGTAGTGAATTGCTTGAATAACACTAGCTGTAGCTTTGATTGACACAACATAGGCTGAGTATTCCAGCTGCAAAATTGTCTCATTATCTCTGCTAAAAATTCCTACAATTGCCAGGAAAGCTGCTACTTTCTTTTCTTTAATTTCGACTTCAAGGCATAAAGTGTCTCAAAACCTCATGAAAAGCTTTTCAACTACGTGTGGAGAAAATATAAATGAAACGCTCCCGATAGGAAAACCATTACATAAAGAAAACCATCACATAAAGGTTTTACCATGTAAATGCCTATGGCCAGTGTTATCTGAAATTCACTGTATAAATGTAAACACTGATTTTATCATCGTAAAAGAAATAAAGCTTGCTAGACTCTCTGAATATATGAAACAAGCTTTGCTAAATGTAACGTATCATATCAAAGAGTATTTCACTGCAAACTTTTGTAGAACAATTTATATATAACCAATGACCAGCAATTGGAAGATCAAGGTACCAAAAATGCCATAAGAGGTACTGACTTTCACCGACACGAACTGCAATATGAGAGTCTGTGTTACTACTGCTGCACTATTGACTTTCCATTTGCCTTCAAATTTGGAATTTAATCAGTGTCAATTTAAAAACTAAAACTACTCTTAATTGCTGCTTTCGATATAAATTGTTCTTTTTTCTGCAATCTCTGGTGTTGTTTCTGTCGCTTTTTCCTTAAAAAAGTACTCCAACAAAATGCAATACCTGTATTCATATAATTAACTGATCCGACGGAGGTATTTACGATTTTTTTAAACACCAAAAGTACTGAATGCAGTATGGAGCTAATCAGCTCTTAGATTCAAAAATATTACAAAAAGACCTCTGCTTCAGCTTACTCTAACTTTGCACATTAGAACACCTGCCACCTTTATGACACGTATTTAGATTAATTAAAGAACGTATTTTCCTAAGCTTATTGTTAGCTACACCATCGGCTAGTTCTATTTCACTTTCACACAATATTTACTTCTTGTTTCCAATCTGTTTCATTTGAAACCAATGGTACTTACGTTAATAATTTCATACCTACTACAAGTGTATGCGTTTTGCTTCCCCTGTATTAATGTATACATAGTAAAGTTATAATAAGATATATATTTGAAAAATTTATCACATTTAACATAGACCATCTAGGATTTAGGTTTGAATTTGCACATCGATTCAACAGGAACACATGGATTGATTAAGCTCATATTTTTGATTTTTCCTTTCGGTAATATGGATCTCCTCATTCTTTCGTTAAAGCTTTATTTAACAACTAGCGTTACTTCCTCTCATCGATATGCTCATTCTCCGGTCGGCTCTAGCTGTTGGATAATAGACTTGATGACCAATGTTCGGTGGAGGATACCTCCACCTCCAAGGTTTTTGTAGCAAATGACCGTCTGTCGACGCCCTTTCCCTGAACGGCGCATCAGATGGACTAGACGATGTGCTGTCTTTACTGGTGTCTGTTTCGTCTTCCTCTTCTAGTTCGACTTCTGTCCAACGCCTATTCAGTACCCCAGACGATCGACAACTGGAAGGTAATAAGCTGCCCGGTGAGACTGTCGCTGAACACAGTAAACGGACCGTATCTGGAGAAACTTGCTCTCTATCACTGCTTGACCTTTTTAGTTTTGTTGGATTTTTACTGTGTACTCTCCAAAATCTGCAGACGTCCCTAAATACACTCCACACCTGAAAAAATTATTAATGTTATTGACATATCTATGTTAGGTATACAGTCAAGTTTTGGTGGGCGGTATTATGAATAATAATCTATTTCCTCAAAATAATTCATGGCACTCTTAATTAAATCAAAGGCAAATGTGAACGCCTTTACTTCAAATTGTTGACTTGAAAAAAAGAGAAGAGGATTGTATTTTTTATCATAGATAATTTTTTACCATAGATCAATAGTTATTGATTGATACTATAGAATCTGTAGATCAATATTTATTAATCTGTGGTCGTAGCAATCGGATAGTTGGACAATATTATTTGTATTTAACCAATTTAGTATTATTGGTTATATTTGTATGTTCTAAAGCCATTTGTTTTATTGCGTTCTTTTTTTTGTTTTTCGCTTATGCCAATAAATAATTTATTATTATTATATTTATACAAATTTTATGTCAAACATCGTTTATTTAGAGCACAACAAGCATTTTGTTTCAGCAATGCTTTAGTAATAAGTACATCCCCACAAATTTTCAAGCATAGAATTACCGGTTGTTTGTTATCAGTTCTTAAAGAATTCCACAAAAAGCTATTTTTGCTGTTGGTCTAATAGAAGTCCTAAATCGACAACGTTGCTATTACTGCTTTTTAACTTAACGCATATATTTTCTAACAATAAAAGCAGCTCATATTATGAAAATCATACGTAACATTTAACAATGAATGTTTCATCACATAACTACGGCCCTAAAACGAATAAACACAATTCGGAGCAATAAGAATTTTATTATTTCTTGTGAGATTATCCAACTTGAAATTGATAAAACTATAGGAAAACACAATTAAAAGTTTGTAGAAATTGGCAACACCTTTCAGAGCTGCTCTTGTATCGAGGAACTACAAAAGAATTGAATAATAAAATTTATATCGAGTTTAGTGTTAGATGCCTAATATTTGAAAATGTTTGCGATAAATTTCTATATACGTTTTCGAAATATCCAACGTAGTAATATAAAATGAAGCAGGTTCTATTAGAGGAAAAGATACATAAATACACAAGCAAAAATTAACTTTATTCAAATGCTTGAGAGTTTAAAATTTCAAATAGAAACATAGTATTATGTTTCGTAAACCTGTAAATTGAATTCAAGCTTTCTATGAAAACGTATTTAATTACAAATTACTTTTGTTCTGAGAACTCCATTCCGTATTGTTTAAATTTTAACAGCGAATTCTAAGATTAGATGTGAAATTAAATAGAGAAAATACATGTAAATTATACGCCATATGCTTCACTTAGTGTTAGAATAATTAATCTGTTTACATTGTTACTTTGTCATCTTTTGAGTTCGCCGCAGAAATTATTACTTGCGATAACAAAAACAAATCAATGTCTCAATAAAGCGCCATAGATAGACCTTCTAGACTAAATAAACAAGGGTGGAAAATTCCTGTAAGGGGTGTTAATTTATTATGCGTAGACACCTGATCGATACTTTCTCTAACAGAGATCTCGTGAAAGCAGACGCATCCGATCTCTTTGCTACGTCGCTGACCTTCTTCGGATGTGACCATTCTGTCGTCCATCTGATCAATTTTATTTCCGACCAGTACCACTGGAACGTCCGATCCACTATCCTTGGACGAACTACCCAGCCTGCGGCGCCTCTTGTTGTAATTGATTAAAAATTTCAGCCGATAGCATTCATCGAAAGAACATTTGTCCGTGACAGAATACATGAGTATGAAGGCTTCCGCCCATCTGATATTCGCTTCGAGTGCAAGAGATTCACTTTCCTGAAAAATAAAAATAATACAAACTAGTGCCTTTTTATTAAAGAAGTAAGAGTAATTTTTTCCATACTGAATAGCTAGAACGATCCAGAATTGATGTTTCTTTTACAACTCTTGGAAAATTGTCACAATAAATACATATGAACTGTTTCTGTTATTTTCCATATTATATATAAAAATTTAAATAATAAGAAATTATTTCAATGAATATAAACAGTTGGTTTCTGTTGTTATTGTTAGATTCCGATGTAATAGAGTTTTTAAAGTAACAGTAGTATTTCGATAGCAACAATAAAGCATTTCATGATATTCGGTTTATTCATTTTAATGCTTGAATAATAAACAAATATGTATCGATACCTCATCGAGTCCATTACACAAGTATACACGGTTTTGGACCTGAGCAACCAAAAGTTGTAAGTAAGGTAATTTGAGGCGCTGAATCTGAATCTCCAATCCTTTTTTTTAAAACTGGTTCTAGTTTTCGAGATATTCAATAAAATAATTTTTTACAATTTTTGATAATTAAAGGCCATTTTCTTCAATTAAAAGTGATAAATAAAAAATGAAGAGCGGTGGAACTGAGTCGTTTGTATTATTTGGGATCCGTTTCACGCATTAGAACCCAACAGTAGTCGCCCATCGTGCAATCATCCCAAAATCCTTGGTATCGTCTTTCGATTTTCGCCATATCTTGGATTGAGCGGTCTCCTTGCTCGTCGCTCGTATCGCCCAAGTTTTCAGGGAAAAAATCGATATGAGAATGCAGAAAATGAATCTTGAGAGACATTCGAGCTCCAATCTTGCGGTAATTTTGCAACAAATTGTTGATTATGTGCTTGTAATCCGGGGATTTGCAGTTACCGAGAAAGCTGTGTGCAAATGATGCCCATGCTGCGGCTTCATCGGGCGTTAAACATTTTGTAAAGTTTCCATCAGCCAAGATTTTACGCATTGTGTCGTAGCATTCCTTCATTTGTACTGTGTGAGCAATCGGAATGGATGGTTTTGTACTTTCATTATATAACAGAGCGGCCTTCAAACTATATTTTGAACCATCGATGAACAAACGCCATTCATTTCAATCGTAGGGTGTATTCATCACGTCAAATAAACCGTTGATGTCATCGCAGAAACACAGCAGCTCTTCTTTTTTGAAGAACGGTAGAAGAGCCTGATTTCTATTTCTGTATACAGTGACTGGTGTTCGAGTGTCAAGATATTTCCACTCCTGCAACCGTGATGCAAGCAACTATGCTTTTTGTTTTGATAAATTCAAATCACGAATCAAATCACTCCACTGGTCGACGAGGGCATTTGCACTTGTACCTGGACAAACTGGCAATGGGTCATTACTCGTACGTGGAACTGGCTTGGACACTGATGATACATCAGGATATTTATACTGTGTACGTTTTCTTGCATTTATACCGATAACATTCATCAAACAAAAGTAGCAATCATCCACGTGGTTCTTCCGTTCTCTCCACCGCATTGGCAATGAAAATAAAAAGTACACATTTTTACCAAGTGACCATTTGTACAGTTTTGTTCTGCACGCGTTGCAAAACAATTTCGGCACCCACGGAATGTGTGCGTTTGCTACAGAGAAACCAAAGTAATGTAAATATGCATATTTGAACGCTTTAGTAATTATTTTGCCACTTTTTCCGAGCGTATAACATCCGCAAACGTAACAAAAACATTTTGAATCAATTATGCAACGCTGTCTTTGCATTTTCACACTTCCCTAAACAAATACAAAACGTTTTGAACACTATTGAAATGATTTTTCTAGCGACGCCGTGAACTAACTGTCGCTTTGACAGCGCAATGCTGCCAACATGCGAGAACTCGAAAACCTGAACCAATCTTGACAAACGGATTGAAGATTCAGCTTCAGCGCATCAAATTACCTTAAAAATCATTCTCATCTGCTTGGATCCAAAAGTTGATCGGAATTTGTAAAGTTGCGTTATTAGCGACTCGGTGGCCTAGTGGTAAAAAGGCCTTGTCCCTTTATGACAAAAGAATGATAGTAACAAAGCCATGAAACTGTTTACACACTGAAGGTTCCTGCGTCTATGATAAGCAGTCTACATCATATGTACATACATTTGCAATAGATATTACAATATTACAAGAACTCGGAAAATGTTGTTGCAATTAGTATGTCAAGATGGTTCAAAGCAAAAGTATCGTCAATTGTTTTTGGTTATGAACAGCAGATTTTAAAAACTATTTTTCATGATATAATTTATTTTAGTTGTTTAGTTGTCACACATGACGTTAACAGACCGAGTACATACATACTGCATTAGTGAATTCCGTAGTAAAGTGAACCGCTAAAATATATGGACAGTGTTGCAACGTTTGCTCGCTATGAAAGTATAAGGTGGGGAGTCGGACGAAATGAATCTATCAGTAAAAATCCAATCGCCGTCAGGAGAGGATCGCGCTAGACTCTTGTCATGCATTATACCCGTAGTTTATTTCTTTGATTGGTCATCCTTGCCTCTCATCTTTTCTCCTTGGTTATTTTTGATTTGCTTTGTTTGTGTGTCGGAATTATACTGTAAAATAGTTTTCTTTTTAATTATATTCTTATAAACTAAGAAGTCGTTAAATGCTACTACGGTAGAGGCAGTACTGTAAATGACTGCTTATTTGAACATTTATTATAATAATACGTTCAACTAAATTTTAACACATACCTACAAATGCAATCCATTTTACCGTGAAATTCCATTAATTAGATTTAGAAAACATGTAAGTATTTGTTATGCGCTTATTATCATTTAATATATTGGATATTTGGAAATGAAAAATGTAGTCTGGTTCTTGATATACGACAATAATATTTATTTTGAAATAATCAACGATTAAAGTCCATCAATAGGACAAAAATCGAATAAGATGTATTGTCGCGAATAAACGCCTTGCTTTTACTTTTAGAAAAGACGCTAACTGGACTTCCGCTGCTTTGCGTTCATCGTCTATGTTTTTTTGTATTGTAATCATTTTTCGATCGATGACCGGTGTCGTCGAGTTGACTGAGCGTCTGGACAATGCTGTGTAAGATTATGATCTCTCGGTCAATTCGAAGACATCGAACTTTGATATTGCCGATGAAGCACCGGAAGATTAGTTAGTAGAAGGGATTGCGTAGATTATAAATATAGGTTAATTTGTAAGGATAAGGGACTCTTAGAGAGTCTCTTTGCCCGTAATAGGTAATCTACTACAGGCATAGAGCTGTATTGATCTGTTGTTGGGTGTACTTCTTGTTTTGTAAATAAAGAGCGTAAAGTGGAGTTGTATGTTTTTTTGGAATTTACGTACCTCTTCTTTGTAACAGGTAGACGAATTTCTGTGTGTAGAATTTGAGCGAGTCTATCCTGAGCTACCTCTGTCACGGTGGTCCGCGACAGTATTACGTATTTCCTAAAATTTGTGCCGAGCTATTACCTCAACTACGTATGCTAGGCGACTGATTGAGAGTTGCGAGTGTGTGCACTTATCTAGGGACACTAAGGAGCGGAGAGGGGACGTTCCTAGCACAGGCGACAACATTATTTGCTATATGTATGGGACTCGCGCCTATAAATGAATCCTTACTTACCCTAGTATATATGCAACGCTGACCTACAAAGCTTTTGCTGTTGTAGTATTCCATGTATATTATAAGGTTATATTTCTGTCGTAGATTCGGGTGTATCAATTAGACTATGTATACAGCGCGTCCACCTAGTGCGTGGACGGACAATAATTTCCTTCCTGAGCAATTTAGAGAAAAGGTTTTCCAATGAGAAATATTCGGAAACAAATGCTGCACAACATAAAATTATTTCCTAGTATACAGGGTGTTTAGATTGTTACTTCGAGTAGATGATAAAATTGTACCAAAATAAATAATGTTTACACATTTGCTTTAACAAATTTCTTTAACAAACAAAAGTTTATGGTTTTTTGTTGCAGACTCCAACGTTCTTAACCGAAAAGTTTATCTCCACAGCTTCATTTTTAATTGACTAGAGAAGGACGCATTTCAGGTATAGGGAAATGTTTACAAAAAAAAGATGCTAGAAGAGCTTCTCTATTGCACTTTGTAAAAATATGTAGGGTGTTCCATTAAAAAAAAAAATTGAAACAACATGAATCAAACTTGGCAACAATATCGATGACCAACTTGTAGAATCTGGTCGATATGCAAAAATGTTCGATGTCTTGCCAAAAGCTCCAAGAAAAACTCAATCGAATAAAATCTGATTCATCACCCTAACGTGTAAGGCGTTTAAGATATCGGCCATTAAAGAAAGAGCGACACTTCCCAAAAATCTCAAATATAGGGATAAGGAATATTGATAAAAATTGCGATGGTATAGAGGTATCTAAAATTGCAATAATATACAGGTGTTCCATTTAAAAAACCAAACTTGTATTGTGCGCAGCTAAAACTGAACACTCTGTATGCTTTAGTATAATTTTATGTTGTGCAGCACTTGTCTCCAAATGTTTTTTTATTTCAAAACTTTTTCTCTAAATTGCTTAAGAAGGAAACTATCTCTCCGTTGCCGCACTAAATGAACGCGCTGTATACTCTTTCGGTAGTTTAAATGAATACATTGAAATAAATAACATTTTACAGGTTCAAATTCCAGCCAAGGCGGTTGGTTTTTAATTACGAACAAAAATCTGAGTATACGCCTTCTTCTCGGACAAGGAAGTAAAACCGTAGGCCCTGTATCAATGAGGAACACCCCTATATTCGGCAAAATTGTAATAGCGTTGACTAATGGTTATGGTAATTGATGTCTAGAAGTGTGAGGTGTATTTTGTAACACGATGCCAAAAAATTGAACTATAATAACAACAATTGATGAATGAGAAAAAAAACTATCTTTAAAACTACAACGTTTTACATGCCCTTTTTATATTAGTGCGTCATGTAAGACAAACAACTAAACAGGTCTTCTCTCTAACAGCTCGAGCTAAAGAGCCTCGATTTTCTTGACGTTTCTTCAATCATCTATGCCCGATTGCACCTGTTAATTGTCAATCACGGCTAACTACGATACACTTTACATTTTAACAATATTTAATATTATTACAATAATTTCTTCAAATGATTTCATATTACAGGCTGGAATACTACAGTACACGATGTAGCGTCTAATTAACTGACATGTGTGTATCTGCAACCATGAGGTATGTGTGTTCAACAGTAAATTTGGCGACTCGTTGAAAGATGATACTTAATTTAAGAAACTATTTTTAAAACTAAAAAATATACTTATTCCCTATGTGTTAAGCGAAGTAAATTACTTTGAGTACGAGAAATAAGAACCGAAAGAATTCTACACGAAGGGGAGTTAGGTTGTCCCTCAGGATCATCGTTGGCTGAGGATGGACGTGAACCACAAGAAGAGCTATCGATTATATAAGCCGACTCAGATACAAAAAAAGCATCGGAAAGACGTCGCTTTGACAGATGTTATCGAAGCGCTTGTGGCTGAACGGTATTCGTAGTGGCGCTAATTACGCCGATTTAAAACATTACAATGTATAGTTCCCAAGGCAGTTTTCACTGCCTTACATAACTGTTCGATTGGTAAATTTATTGTACCACCAATGTACATAATTATTTTTCCACATAATCATCATTTAGCACAACACATTTCTCCAAACGCTGAATCCTTTTCTTCATTCTGTCCATAAAAAAGACTTTCTTGTTTACTGTTAATCCAATTGCGAATATCAGCCCGAACTTCAGCGTCTAATGGAAAACGTTGACCTTTAAATAGCTCCTTCAACTTTGGGAACAACCAAAAATCTGAAGGTGCCAGGACTGTACGGAGGGTGTGAAAAAATCGTGGGCTCGTCACTGCCTTTACCGTTTCGTTGCTGCAATGCGGTCTAGCGTTGTCATGGTGCAACAAAAAATTCGTTCTTTCCCGCCTCTACAGATACGTTTTCTCAGTGATCGTAAAGTTTTGCAGTATCTTATTGAACTAATCGTTCATCCCTTCTGCATATATTCGATATGAATGACTCTCTTTGCATCCCAGAAAATGGTGAGCATGACTTTCTGCGCTCATAGAACTCTTTTGAATTTTTGTGCACAAGGGGAATCAGGATGACGATATTCCACTGACTACCGCTTGTTTTCTGGGTCTTAACGGTGAACCCAAGATTCGTCTCCGGTGGTGGTTTTCACGAGAAAATCATCTCCATCATGTCGATACTGGTTAAGCAGTTCTTAGCAAATGTTTATTCTTTGTTCTATTATGACATCCATTAACCGTAGCAGGAACCATCTGGCGCAAATTTTCCTGTCACTCAACGTCTGAACAATGTGTTGGACCCTTTTTTCGCTAATGCTTAATTGCCGAGCAATTTCTTTTTGCGTAAGGCGGCGATTTCGGCGAATTAGTGCACTCACGTACCATATTTTAGTAATAGGACAATAGGACAATAGGACATAACGAAATTGAAGACCAGTTAGCGAGCAAAGACCCTGAAATAATCTTTACAGAACCCAAGCCGGGTCTAGGAATAAACTGCAGTGTGCGATGTAATTAACAAGTGGATCTCAAAACAGCAACAACTCAATTGGAACTACTCGACAATGACACAAATGATGAAAAGGTCATTCCAACATTTACCTGATGACATTTGCATTAAACTCGAACCTCTGTACGGACTAATTAATAGGAAGAAAGAGTCTCTTACATTATGTTCTGCTAACCGTAATTGATTTCCCATCATATTGCAAGAGTATGTTTTACTGCACAGGCCATTAAACCAAGGGAGTAAATCTGGTGTAAAACCGAAACCAGATACAGAATTTAATGGTGTTTCTGAGCCGCAATATTAAGGGCATTCTTTACCATGTTGTGGTATAGGAAACTACATGTAAACCTGTGCCATCTTAGGTGAAAAATGATCCAAAATATAATCATTGAACCTTTATCTGAGATTGTACCGGTTATTTTTACAAAATTATTAAATTTAAGCGTAAAAAATTAATTTAATTTAAACACTTAAAGTCCTTTCAAATGTAAGAGAAAAATATACTGATTTTAATTTAATAATTGTAATTGGAAAGATGTGAAAAATTAAACCGATGCTCATCGTAGGCTTCAAGATTCAGAATTCAATATGTTTTATTTCATTCAAATGTATTGAAAAATAATTAAGATCTCTTGGCGCAGGTAACTAACACATTTTCAGAAATTGAAACTTTATTACGTGTACATAAAATATAAGTGGGACAATAAATCACCTCTAAGGTAACATTTATTACATGGATAGAGTTACAATTTTACCCAGGGACTTACTGTGATATTTTAAAAGAAAGGATTTGCCCCAATTCAGTAAGTACGAGGTGTCGCAATTAAATAACCAGACTGGTGCTACTATCGGCAAACAGCGAGCACGCCACGGCAGGTTTTGAACATGTCTGTGCTTGTAGATGCTTCCCCTACCCTGAGCTCGCTGGGCACGGTTGTACGTCGCTCAGTCTCGCTGTAGCAATCGTCTGTTTAAGTCCTTACGCTAGTGTCGCGTCGGAAAAATGCAGTGTTCAGATCGAGCAGCGAGTTAACCTCAAGTTTCTTGCGAAACTGGGAAAAACCGCTACAGAAGCTCATGCCATGTTAAAGGAAGTATACGGAAGTGAGTGTTTATCGTGCACACAAGGGTTTGAGTGGTGTAAAAGGTTTAAGGAGGGACGTGAAACGATCGAAGACGATCCGCGATCTGGACGACCCTCAACATCAAAAACGGACGACAACATTCATAAATTGGTAAATTGATCCGCATCGAGGTTCTAACTACAATACGTGAACGAGTGAGAAGACGAAGACCCGATTTGTGGAAGAACAAATCCTGGATGCTCCACCAAAACAATCCGCCAGCCCATTCCGCTTTGTCTGTGAAGGCGTTCTTTGCGAAATCCGGCATCACCGTGTTGAACCACCCACCGTACTCGTCCGACCTGGCCCCCTGTGACTTTTTTTTATTTTCTAAGGTAAAATCGGAGCTTAAGGGGACAAGATTTGACAGTGTGGAAGCGGTGAAAGCGAAAGCGACGGAGGTTCTCAACAAGCTGACAGAAACGAATTTCCAACACTGCTTTCGACAATGGAAAATTCGTATGGAGCATTGTAGGGATTGGCAAGGAGAGTACATTGAAGGGGATAAACTTTGTAATGTAATTGGTGATCAATAAAGTGTTTTGTAGCACCAGTCCTATTATTTAATTGCCATACCTCGTATATGTTTGAAATGTAGATAAGCAATAATTAAACTGTACAAAATCCTTTTTATAGATTTTTTTATTTTACTTAGCCAGTATAAATGATAAGTACTTTTTTTGCATCGACAAATCATTATTTGAAATATACGTTTTCAAATAGGTGTTTACTTTTTAAATCATTGTCTGTTTTAATGGCTGAGCTAATTTATTATTTATTTAGGTATGTACTTATTTGTTATTATTTGTTCATAAATTTTATATCAAAATCAATTTAAATTTTCAATTTTGCGGGGCTTGTTTAAGTCTAAACTTTTTATTTATTTGACATTTCTTCTCAGACTTCTTTAGCACGATTCTTTACAGCAATGAATGTGGCGAACGTTATTTTTGATTACTAACATAATACCTACAGATATAGCTACTTGAACCTAAATCGCATCTAATTAAAAACTCAAATAAACAACGGATCAAGTACAAGAATTAGCCAAATCAAAATCAGTCTTGTGTTGTGATATCTAATAATTAATAATGTACATTAATATAATAATAATTTGCTAATTATTTACCGAATTTAGAAAATTAAACGTATAGAAATGATAAAAATATAAAATCGAAATACTAATGTGATGTTTTGAACAAGTTTTATTACTTTTATCGTTTTATGTTATATAGGTAATCACTTGCAGTATGATTTTCTTGCGATAGATAACATAATTTATGTTTCCTCGAAAACACTCACTACTGCATGCGTGTTAATAATGTTGTCTACACGTCAATTTTAATCGCAAGGAATCACAGACTATGCACTAAGCGCGGGGCCTGGGCTAGAGGAGCCTTAAGAATGTAAAAGACCTTATCAATATGATGCTGATAGTTACACGTGCGTCACTTTTGCTACTTTTTTCGTCCTTTGTCACACTAGTAGTGAATATCGAAATGTACTTGCAGGATTGATCATCGAATAATAGAATCATATCTGCTAGACATTCTTGCAAAATACGGTTTATGGCATTTATTTCGCTTGAAATTGAATACCAAGTCATGTTTTCATTGCTATTGAATTTTCTCTAGGTTATCTAAAATATGGCTACACATTTTTGCCATAATTGTCATATCGATGTGATGAATTGTTATACTTTTTCTATGAATACAAAAAAAAATAAAAATTATTCAGCTTATATTTATAGGAAATAATATTACAAATATCAGAAAAATGCTAACTTAATTTTTTAAGAAAGGAAATCGGTACCTGCTTGAAAAGAATTGAGTGAAAATATAAACAAGCAGATCTTGATGTACCTTGTATATTAAACAACAGAGAAACACACAATATTATATTTAAGGTGAGTTATTTCGTAACTAGAATTGCGGGAAAAAATAGTATAATAAGGTACCAATTCAACAAAATTCATTATAATTCTATTAGAAAATCTATCAACAGCTTTCAAACAATTACAATAAAGGGTCTTGGCTTAGGGCCTTCTCGAAACCGAATACCCTCTAATTTGCATAAAGGTATATAAACGTGAAATTTTGCTGTATTTGGCAAGTGATCTAACACAAATAGTTTTCGGTGAATGAGTTTCAAGATGAAGCCGCGAAGTTATAGGAATTGATTTAATTAATTAGAGCAACTTAGAAAGTTCTGGTAATTATTGATATTTGTTATCCCTAGTCAAGGAGTATACTTGTTTCCTAAGGAGAAAAAATAATTTTATTTTGGAGGGTTTAGAAGTACAAATTATATAAAAAATTAGAACGATAAACTTTCTTTCTGACAATAATAATGAGTAAAAATACAATGTGAAAAAAAAGAGAACGCAGCAATCGGTGTGATAATAATCAGTGTTATAGCGCAGGAACTTTTCAATAGAAACATTAAAGTTATGAAACAATTGTCAGTCGATGAATTAAAAAAAAATAGCAGGAAAGGTTTCGTAAAGACGATGAAGACACGACTGCGTAATCTAAATTTATTCTTACTGAACAACTCTCGTATTTGTAACTAAAAGATGTCAATTTATATCGAATAAAACGTTATAATTTGAGAATCATTATCTAAGCTACTGGATTCTTGTAAAGTTTGCGACAAAATTACTCCTTTTCTCCCTTTCTCCCTTAAATACCACTTTATTATCTTGTAAATCACGAAAGTGTGTAAGAAATGGTTAGAATCTTTATATTGTTTTGCTGGATGATCAAGCAATATAAATAATGACAGCAAGGACTGTGGGATAGTATGGCAAACAACAATATTCTCGGCACACTTGGCACAACACAAATTATTAATTAACTCGGAAAGGCCGTTTCGAAGACACGTGGGTCCTCATCTTCAGCCGCGTACCGATTGACGTGAGAGAACATATCGAACCCGCTCTATCCTTACTCTTCAAGAAGAAATATATACTTTTTAGTATCTACTTTTGCCACTTAGACTAAAAAGCAAGTTAAAATAAGGAGAAAAGGCGGAAAAGAGACTTGTCACCACGAAACGCAAAGAGAATCGCAAATAGCTAAATTTTTTATGAATTTTAGCTCTTTATTGTACCTACTTTTACTGAAGTTTCCCTTAAGTAAAAGTAGGTACAATAAAGAGCTAAAATTCATAAAAAAATATAGCTATTTACAACGGTTACTCTTCTATAGAGGTCGATCGCATGCTTAGGAAAGTCCAACATAGGCTTTATGTCAGAAATTCCACAACCTTAATCCCAACAGTAACCCGTGATAAGAAATTTGTGAAACTTCCCTTCCATATAGTATCGAAAGATAGTAAAGTTTTTAAGGGGCAAGAGATGAACGTATGTTTCAGTTCACGAAATACACTCAAAGACCTTCTCGGCAATCCAAAAGACAAACCGGACATGAGAGAAAGTTCACTTTTTACACTTTTCCTGTCTTTTCGATTTATTGCGGTAAAGAGGTCTTTGATTTATGGTTGTGCTATAGGCAGAGAAGTCGACCCTTTCGTATATTCCACATACGTTCAGTATTTAGTTGGGGATATAGGCGCCTTTTCTCCTTATTTTAACTTACTTTTTAGGGGCCAAAGTAGATACTTGTATATATTTTTTCTTGAAGAGTAGGGATAGAGCGGGTTCATTAGATTTGATATATGTTCTCTCACATAAATCGGTACGCAGCTGAAGATGAGGACCAAGGTGTCTTCAAAACGGCCTTTCCGAGTTAATTAATAATTTTTGTAGTGCAGAGTGTGCCGAGAATATTGTTATTCGATCAAGCAATATATTATTTTGCAATATGTAGAGGTTAATTAACAAAGGTTCTCTGAGACTCCAATTTTTTGATTTTTTCTTTTCTATTCGCTAAAGTTAAAAATAGATTGACATAACGTACTTGATGAGGGGCTGTTTATCTAATAAATTTTGTAAACCACAAAATTTATATTTGCCATTGTAAAATAAATGAATAGGATACAATTGGATACATTCGCATCTAAATTAAAACGTCAAAAGCAATTAAAAGCTTACATCTGTATGGCCTGCGGTATCCAAAATGTCGAAATAAACCATTTCGTTGTCTATAACCGTATGAAACGTGTAAACCTTTTCCAACGTCGGGTCGTATTCACCTATGTAGCGCCGTGTAATAAATCGCACCACCATTGCTGAAAAATAAAAATTTTGTATTACTACAACGTGTTCCTCTTTTAGCGAGAATTTGAGTTCTATTTTTAGAAATTTAAATACTTTTGACGTTACCAAATCGAATAACTGATTTATTTTCAACTACCTCTTTTCCGTAGTAATATTACATTTTAAAATTCTGCTCATAAATGAGCACAAGAATTCTTTTTTGTTTACTCGAGTTCTGTATATCATTTCAGAGGTATTATACACATACATATATCACATACAGAGAGCAGTTGAAAGTTACAAAAGCTATTGCTACACAATTAGTAAGCTTAAATATTAAAGCTTACATTAAAAATTCTTTGCTACAGCATTGTCCGAATTAATGCGAAAAAAAAATTACTTTAAGATTTTGAACGGATAAAAGCAAATAGTTTTAATATGACTGTGGGTCATATTAACATGTTTACTGTCTATCAAAGCCATCTCTACTAAAACATTGCTGATAATATTAATAAGTAATAACTCTCAACACCGCAGGGTACTATGCGTGTAAAAATTGTATTCCTCTCCTTTCCGTACCTCTTTTTTCTTGCAAATTGTTTCATGTTCTCGCCTTTTCATATGTATATTTATTTATTACAAAAATGATTTAACGCATACATTTCACAATTTTGAAATGCTTCGGGTGGTCGTATTCTTGTATGCTTTCTGATATGTTATACGCATACCATATGTTATACTTTAACTAAAGAAATATGACGATATGCAGCAATAAAAGTTTTGGTAATCTGTTTTTCTTGTTACGTAAAGTTGGCTAGGAAGCAGCACCAAATTGTTTCTTGTGACGCCAGACTGATCTCAAGTGGTCGTTGCTAAGCAAAGTAGACATAACAATTACCAAACTGTCAAATCTCAATTCCAAAAGCGTAAATTATCCTTGTTGTTTATTGTTATTTTAACCAGCAATTGTCATACTTTTGCTCTTTGTGCTCGTTATCATTTTGTCATTTTAACCTATTTTGTTCATTGTTGTTTCTAGTTTACTTCATTGAACTTTATTGTAATTAATTAATTGTGGTAGGTTTGTTTAAATTTATTAGTTTTTGGTAGGCAATGTGCTTAAGTTTCAGTTTTTTATGTTGTTGATTTTATAATGGCCTCCGCATGGATCACGTAAGATAAACATCAAGTATGTACCTAATTTTAATGTACCGTGAATTTGGTCACGAAGTGGAACATAATGAACGCTGCCCTTGTACAGCCGGAAATATTTGAACTTTGCGCTAAGTAAGGATAGATAGTATAAAATTTACAGGGGGACTGCTTTAACAAAAGATAATATGATTTAAATTATTGTACAATTTGTTGCGCAACCATGGCAAATAAAGTGACAATTGTTGCCAGATTTACATAATGTTAAAATTGACACAGCAATTTTGCATGGTTCGTGCCGAAGTCATCATAAAACTAATAACACAAAAAATCTCAAAAACAGTCATATTGTCTATCGAAAACTAACGCACTTAAACAAACTTACTATAATTAATTAATTTGCAATAAAGTTCAACAAAGTAAAGAAATAACAATGAACAAAACAAGCTAAAATGCCATAAAATAATAACGAGCACAAAGAAAGAACATATGACAAATGCAGGATATAATAACAATAAATAGCAAGAATAATTTACGCTATTGGAATTGACATTTGACAGCTTGGTAATTGTTATGATTACCTTGCTTAGCAACAAGCTCTTTAGATCAGTCTAGCGTCATAAGAAACAGTTTGGCCCTCTTTGCTAGTCAACTTTGCGTAACAACAAAAACAGATTACCAACTTTTATTGCTGCATATCGTCATATTTCTTAACTTAAAGTATAACATATGTGGTATTGTTGGATTAGCCTTATGATTACCTTTCCAAAAACATAAAAGTATACATGCTGTTCTACTTAAAACCAGAAAGTTTACATCAGTTCTGGTAAAACTGGAAACACAATTGAACTGCCGATGACGACAAAAGGTAGCTCACAAGAAATAGAAATCGACCTAATTTCTCTAAAAACGCTAGCTCCTGACGTTCAACAGTTAGCATAATCGGGGTATTGTCTGTATTGTGAATTATACCCTTGGGGTGTTAAGGTTTATACAATCGAAAATTCACTTATAAATAAATTTTCATTACCATTTCTTCTGCTTCCCTCCTTGTCAGGCCTCGTTTTTTTAGACACCCTGTGGTTACTGTGTCCCATGTTTTCTTGGGTCTGCCTCTTCGTGGTTTTTGTTGTGATTTGGCCTGCCATATTATTCTTGTTTGTCTCCCCTCTCCCATTCGCGCAACGTGTCCAAATCATCTCAGGTGTTGTCTTTCAATACCCTCTTAGATTCTACATTTCTCATTTTTTCTCTTCGTGTGATTGCCTTTACTGCTCTCAGATATTTCATCTCCATTGCTTGAATCTTACATTTTGCTTGTCTGTTAAGGACCCAACCTTCACTTCCATAAGTTATAGTAGGCTTAAAGATAGTTTTAAACACGGTTATCTTCGTTTTCTGTTAGACCTCTTTCTTATGAATGTTTTGTTTAGAGCGTAATATAACTTCGTTGCGCTTTCTAGCCTTGCGTTTATTTCTGCGTTATGTTTTTCGTCCTTGTGTAATTTTACTCCCAGATACTTAAGTACTTCTACTTCGTTAGTTCAGATTCGTATTCGTTACTTCAGATAATGTACAGAGTATAGTGATTCCCCCATAGTTTTTACATATTTTGTTATCCACGTTTTTAAACAAGGGTAACAGTATTCCCACTTGCCAATCTTCTGGTATTTTTCCCTCGCTCCAGGCTTGATTAAATAACTTTGTTGTTCCATTTTCTCCTAAATATTTTATCATTTCCGATGTTATTCTGTCATGTCCAGCTGCTTTTCCCCGCTTCAATGTTTTTATAGCTTCCACTATCTCTTCTGTTTTTATTCTGTGTTTTATTTATCGTCTGAGTTTTATTGTTATATTTAATATAAATTTATCATAATTTACTCAAGATATTCTGCATTAGCTTTAATGCATTTGATAGTTTGCGCAACATTCACTCGTCTTGCACGGCTTGACATCAATGGTTGATATTGCTTGAGTTATAATGGCGCAGTCGCCTGGTGGCTTAACATAGGAAACACGGTCCTAGCCAAAAATCTAATGCACAAACAAAGGACCGCTTATCTACGGCGCATTATTTATACCAGCGACAGCAATGGAAGCTTTGCTTTGCCTGTCGCCTATCGACCTAGTTGTCGATGAAGTAGCGTTGGCTAACATGATCCTGTCGAGACGGATAACATTCTACCTCTTTTTGTCTTCAACAAACCTCACAACTCCTTGATACACGAACATACCGACAACAACCGATCAACAACGGGACTGGTGTATTCTCTGAGGGGTTTCACTTAAAAGAATTATGGCTGCTAAGGACGGAGATCGCCATATTCCTGATGAAAATCTCGTATCTGTGTCTCTTCACACTAGATGGTGCTAGAAGATGTATTGTTTATTGTTTCGAAGGATAGTGATATAAGCCGAGAGGCAAATATCGGTATGAGATAAAGAAGCATTCGGAGTAGCGCCGATGACGCTAGGTATGCAGAAATATGTCCGTTGGCTAGTGCTTTCTTTCCTGACATTGTTTTTGCCGTGAGTTCCATCAGTGCCATGAGCTATACTAGCATCACCTTTGAATATTGTTTTTAGACACTTTTGTATGTGTTTTTATATACTATTTATTTAATTTGATAAATTATATATTTTAAAAGACCTTTAACATTTTCGACCTAATTTAAGTTTTAAATATCAGAATGAATAGATAGGTGCGTGCAAATATTCTGCGAGAGAAATGTGGTTAAATATGTATAGCAAATCAATAACCATTACTGTAAAAGAAAGCGCAGTTATTAGCTAAAAAGGTTCCTTTTAGCAACTTGGGTTTTTTTTCTTATTCTTTGAACAGGGATAAGATCTTTTCGAGAGGAAAATAAGAAGATTACAAGTGGTAGTGCGCTTGAGTATGTAAAGTAAACGCAGTACTGTTATATGTAACGCAAATCTATCAGGATGTGGCGCCTAACTTGTCAGTTAGTTGAATTTGGAGACCTAACCATAAAATTTGTATATAAATAACAATAATATTTCGAATAAAAGTATTTACGTCGAAATTTTACTTCAAATTATACAGGAAGTGAATATCAACTTGATTACTGTAAATATAGATCACCTTGTTTCGCTAAAATATCCTTATACCAATCTCCCATTTCTGAGAAAGTGGGATTTGAATGAAATTCTATGAAATGTCGAATTTATAATGCTACATCAGTAACTCGAACGTAATTGAAGGAATTTTCTGGTTGTGAAATACACAAATTGTGCCATATTGTATAAATACGACCAAAAATTACAAATGAATCATACAGGGTCATCAAAAGTGTCCATAACATAATGTAGGTAGAGAACCTCAACAATTCAGTTATTTTAAATAAACATCCCGTATATTATTACCACTTTTTTGATTTATGCGAGTACTTAAAAGTTAATAATGTTATGTAATCCCTACACGTAGAACACAGAAAAATGAAAATAGGGCCAAACCTATTCGAGATAGGAATACACTGCAAAAAGTGCTAGGAAACGATATTTAGGATACTTTTTATGCAATATATCTAAAAATTATTTTACTTCTTTTTTCATTTAAATTCGTATCAAAAATATTTTAGATATTGATAGTATAATTTTACAAGCACGGAATACCAAATTTATGTGTAATTTCTTTGCAAAGTACATTGGCATTTCACCGAAAAATTAACTTTCCTTCCGAAATACAAAATTTAAAATTTCCGAGTAACCTTACATACAGAAAGTAACCCAAATTTAATTTTAAATTGGTGGAATTCGACCAACAGAAACGCATCCTTCTATGAACATACCTGCGTATAAGCGTATATTATTCGCCATTTGATATAGTTTGCCGTGTGTTGTTACTTCTATAACAATAATGAGTAGAGTTGCTCAATTTGCGCCAACAGCCTGTGGCGGGCGCGTAAAAGTTTACACCAATAAATGGTCAGAAATAAAATATAATACGTGCTCAAACACTCACCGTTTTAAGAGTCCTCCGTGAAATCACAAAGTGAAAAATGTCTGTTAAATATCTGCAACATTAGATATGTTTCCACAGTTGTTTCGGCAAACCGAGTGCGGCGTGAGGAAAAAGTGTGTTTATATGCAGAAAACCAACGTTCTACATCTAGTGACGTTATATTTGCGTAAGTAAAATAATCTTTCAAATAACTTAACGGTTCTGTTGACGCACCTTCACAAATTTGTCTTAATGTGCCAAAATCAGAGTCTTTATCTAAAACACTTTCAAACCTTTCTAAAACACAAACATTTCTCGCGTCTTCTATCGCGCATAGCTGTGCGTGAACATGTTGCGCTATTTGCAAAGATTCCACTAACGACACCGAAGAATTTTATAGTTTTTCTATCGCATCCGCTAGTTATATTTGCGTAATTAAAATAATCTTTGGAACAACTTAACGGTTCTGTTGACGCACCTTTACAAATTTGTCTTAATGTGCCAAAATCAGAATCTTTCTCTAAAACACTTTCAAACCATTCTAGAACACAAATATTTTTTGCGTCTTCTACCGCGCATAGCTGTGCGTGAACATGTTGCACTATTTGCAGAGATTCCACTAACGACTCCAAAGGATTCTGTAATTTTTCTATTGCCTCCACTAGTCCGAAGTAATTGTTCTGAATAGTTTTTGAAACCGTTTTAACCTGACTATCTTGAAATTTTGACTGGATTTCTTTGATAGCCGCAGCTTCCTTTGGATCGAATTGTAAAACCACGTTCTTAATATTCTCAAAATATTTATGATAATAAAACGCGGCCTGCAACCATGTTCCCCAACGTGTAAAAATGGGTTATGGTGGCTCGGGTATACGGGAGCACTGTCTGTGAAATTTGCGAATACGTTTTGGGGATTTGACAAACACTGCTTGTCACTCATCTGCCACATGACTGAAAGAATGCATTTTACACGTAATATGTAACAAGATAGCACAATGTTTTTTAAGAGACCGGCCTACAGAAACCATGTTTGCGGCACCATCACTCATAAACATCAACAGTTGGTTTGTTGAAAGCTCAAACTTTTCTAATGTATTTAACACTAATTTTGAAATTACTTCGGCAGTACACTGTTGTACTCGTCTGGAAGCTAATAGAATTGAAGGTGACGATTGATGTGGTTCCATTATACGTACCATTACATTAACCAGAGAATGTTTTTTACGATCTGTTGTTTCGTCCACACATAACCACAGTTGTTTATATTTCAACTCCGATTTAATGCTTTTTTCAACATGTTCACGAGCAGATGGCACAATTCTTTGTAACGATGCCGGACTTGGTAATTTGCAGTCCGAATATTTATTCCAAAAGAAAACATATGCTTCCATGTCTAGTAAATCAAACGGTAGATTACATGCAATAAAGGTAACACATAAATTAAATTTAAATTTGTCATAGTGTCGTGTGAAATTTTTTTTAAGAATGCTGTTTACTGTTTACGTGACGTAGACAATCCCTTTTGGACCAACACATTAAAGGGGTATTACAAACTACACATTGAATTTTAACGCCATAATAATTTAAGTCAGGAATTTCTGCTATAAATTCTGTAACTTTGTCCAACATTGGTCGTTTTCGCGACGTAGGCAACATTTTTAAAACAAACGTAGAACTACGAAATAGTATTTACGACAGCGTACATGTATACACAACAGATCTGGTTGAGACCCACAGTTATACTGAAGGTTGTATGGAACCTCCGCCACTGTCCGTTGGCGCTAGTGAGCAATTCTAATAATGAGGTATGTAAGCGAGGTATCAGATTTTGAGAAGGTTATGTTTTTGAGAAACTCATTATTTCAATAACTGTTGTATTTTTTTGCGAAATAAAACTTTATAGGTGTAGTTAGAGTTTAAATTTAATTTACCTATTTTATACCACCTAACTTCCACTCTCTTGAATTCAATCAAAGTTACTCGTGCAGATAGTTGCAGATATTTTTATTTGTTTGAGTAAACGAGATCTCAGAAGTAAACTTGTAACTTACAGTGTACAACTTTCTTCGAGTTATCCCAAATAAATATAAGATTGTAAAAATGCGAAGTGATGTTCCCTCAAAATTTAACATTTATTGCGCAAGTGTATATGCTCTTCTAAGTATATGACTTCAATGTAAAACTAATTTTGCAAACGAATTCTAAATTTTCTGAAAAGGTAAAATATAGGGAAATAGAAATCTTAAATAAACTTATGTGAAATAACCTCGGACATCCTAAATATAAACAAGTTGACACTTTCTGAAGCAAAATGGCAAATTGTTGGAGATTATTACGGGAAACTTTTACATACAGTAATGGTTAACAATTTTAGATTTAAAAACAGTATTCACCATTAAAGTTTGTTAAAATAAGTTTTAAATATACTTTTATTTGATTGTAATTGCGTTTGTAACAAATTTTTAGCCTTGAAGAAGATGAAAGTTTCATCGAAATGTCGATTGTCCACATGAGTGTAGACTAAATAACTTTTGCTCAAGGATTTACCATTTTAATTTGATACCAAAAATATCAACGTAATTTAATGCCGCTTATAAAACTTATTCCTGTGCTTGGTATGTCAGGCATCCTGGACAAAATTACTATTATTTACTAGATACTTGATTGCTATTTATTAAAAATGTACTACATGATCATTTACACGTCATATCATCGTTTTCCCATAAAGTTATAATCAACTAAGCTGTCAAAAGTAGCCAGTCAATCGATTCCACAAAAGGTTACATCAGCAAGTAAATTAATAAAATAGCGCCACGTTACCGTAGTTCCTGTCTAGTGTTCAATCAAGTAGTAATGTTTACTGTGATTTAATTAGAAAAAAATAGAACTTTATGAAATTCTAATCTTAAACAAAAAGAAAGAACAGAGCACTTACAAAGGACAAAGTAAAAAAAATATAGAAAATAACAGGACGGTTATAAAAAAAGTATATTGAAAATTAACTGAATTTGAATAGAAAATTTTCAATAATCGATAATTTAAATTTCAGAAAATATTTCTACTGCTGTTATGAAACTTCACTTCAATATGCACTACGAATTTGGTTTGAAAATAGCCAGTCGACAGCATTATACATACGTTAGTTCAAAAAAATTAAGAAAATAATTATGTACCGCAGAGGTTTCCCTCTATTGAGAAAAATCTCCGTCTCATATAACATAACAAATTTTCCGTTAAAATGCTTAGCATATTTGCCTTCCGCAAAACACGGTAAACAAGGAATAAAGGTTAATCAACATTACAATAAAACATGTTTTCCGTTTATACACCGTACATTGCACCGGACATTGTCGTTCAATAGGAATCTGTAGCTTTAGAATTTAATTTTCGCCCTCAACAAAAACGTGAAAAACTTTTGAGAAAGCGTCAATTCGTTATAATACATTTCTTTATATTGTGAAATGCTTAATTGTAAATTCCCAAGAATTAAATTGAATGTAGAGTCTAGTAGAATGATAGTTATTGATTAGATATACAATTCAATTTATTCGGAATTGGATAATTTCTTTAACTGCACACAATACTATATAATTACGTATGCATGTATAACACTCAAATAATATTTGTGGTAATGTTCTCAGCGCATCCACCAAAACTTTAACTGACAATTTTGATATTAATGACCACTAGTTTCCGAAATTGAAAGTATATTCATATACTCTAAAATTATGTGATAATATCAATAATTCACGTTATGTACCCATTTCTTTTTTGCCCTGAAGAAGAATAAGAAGCTCCAAAACGGAGTATATAATCCTTTCAAAGTATAGAAGCAAACAAAGATGGACAAATTACCGTTAGTAGATTTCGAGACAGAAACTAATAAACAAGGATGCAGATAGCAAACCAAAATATACCGTGCAGCAAAGTACGGTAATATATTTACCTTAACAAAATTAAATTGTTTAACTTATAACTAAAGCTGGCCACGAACGGTACCGCGCGGTAGCGTAGAGTCGACCAGGCCTCGCGTTCCACTAGAGTTATTCTGCTAATAGAGATGTTTGCTGCCGCAAATAATTTCGCTCATCTTTTAAATAAAAATTAAATAACACGTGCTCAAACACTTACCATTTTAAGAGTCCTTCGTGATATCACAAAGTGAATAATGTCTGTTAAATATCTGCAACATTAGATATGTTTCGACTGTTGTATCGGTAAAACTAGTACGGCATGAGGAACAAATGCGTTTATATGCAGAGAACGAACGTTCTACATCTAGTGACGTAATATTTGCGTAAGTAAAATAATCTTTCAAATAACTTAACGATTCTGTTGACGCACCTTCACAAATGTGTCTTAATGTGCCAAAATCAGAATTTTTCTCAAAAACACATTCAAATTTTTCTAGAACAGAAACATTTTTTGCGTCTTCAATCGCGCATAGCTGTGCGTGAACATGTTGCACTATTTGTAGAGATTCTTCTAACGGCACCGCAGGATTTTGTAATTTTTCTATTGCATCTGCTAGCCCGAAGTAATTGTCGTGAATGATTTTTAAATCCATTTTAACCTGACTATCTTGAAATTTCGACTGGTTCTTCTGGATAGCGGCAGCTTCCTTTGTATCGAATTGTAAAACCACGTTCTTAATATTGTCAAAATATTTATGTATAAAAACGCGGCCTGCAACCATGTTCCCCAACGAGTTAGAATAGGTTCTGGTGGCTCTGGTATACGGGGGCACAGTCTGTGAAATTCGCGAATACGTTTCGGTGATTTGACAAATACTGCTTTGGTATGCGCTATTAAAGCGTCTACCTCAGGATAACATTTTCTGATACTATCCGCCACAAGATTGAGAGCATGAATTTTACACGTAATGTGTAACAAATTGGCAGAATGCTTTTTAAGAGACCGGCCTACAGAAAGCATGTTTGCAGCACCATCACTCACTAACATCAAGAGTTGGTTTGTTGAAAGTTCAAACTTGTCCAATGTATTTAACACTAACTTTGAAATTACTTCGGCAGTACACTGTTGTATTCGTTTGGAGACTAATATTTAATTGAAGGTGCCGATTGATGAGGTTCCAATTTGCGTGCCATTACATTAAGAACAGAATGTTTCTTCCGATCTGTTGTTTCGTCGACACATAACCACAATTTTTGATCTTTCAACTCCGATTTTATGTTGGCATAATTCTTCGTAACGATGTTCGACTTGGTAATTTGTATTCCGAATAGTTATTCCAAAAGCAGATAAACGGTTCCTTGTCTAGTAAATTAAACGGTATATTACATGCGATAAACGTAACGCATAAATTAAATATACATTTTTCATTGTCTCGTGCGCAATTTCTTTTTGAGACACGCTTTTCACTATTTACGTGGCGTAGACAATGTTATCTGGACCAACACATTAACGGGATTTTACAGATTACACATTTAATTTTAGCACCTTCATATATTATATCTGGAATTTCTGCAATAAATTTTCGAAGTTTGTCCGACCGCGGTCGTTTTGCTGACGAAATCATAATTTTTCTAGGTCAGATAAACAATTGCGCAAATTACCGGCAGCGAAAATGTCCGTACTGCTCCGCAGACGAAGTGATACTACCGTTTCTCTCGGTCCGAACTGATTCTACGCCGATGCGCGGTACCGCTCGTGGCCAGCGTTACTTATAACATCATTGCTTCACACGAAGAATTGTTGAGTTATATTTATATTACACCCTCATTAGCGATTCTGTCGAATCTGCATTTAAATGCTTCAAACAGCGTTATCTCTTTTCACGCCAATATCCTCATTGGAACGAACTTCGATATTTCTCACCATTTGTTATAACATGCCCCTAAATGGTCGAATCTGTGTTTCCTTACGTTAGATCTGAGTTTCATTGCTATGTTTATTTTTCAATAAAACACTTAATATTTGATATTTCAAAATTCTACCCGGCTTTATATCTTCGTTATACCCAATTCTTACATATGGTAGCAGTCAATTTGCATTACGTTCATAAACGTCGAACGCATAGCTTCTAAGCACCTGGAAATCTTTATTTCTCCTAGTTTTCAAACAATACTATAATTTACTAGTAACTAAAGATATTTTAGATATTTCTGTGTCACATTTGCCTGAATTTATATTCATATTTTACTTTGTCAATATTAAATTTGCTGAATATTTTAATTTACTTTTGCTGAATTATTTTGAATATTCGTACGAATTCTTTCTTTCCTCTCCCTGAAACCTCGGAATGGTTTTCTCCGGGCATTTCAACATCGAGCGAGATGGCGAATAAACACATTCAATGGCGTCCTAGAGAACATCGAATTATTCACCGGGTCGTCGTCATCGTGAAGAAACGTGCGAGTGCCACCTAAGACTTCAGCAACAGTCAAATAAAGATATATCTACGTTATTTTATTACATCCTTGGTTCACCCTTCCTCATCGTACAGTCATGGAATGAAATTTAGAGCACCATGTTTTGGACTTATTTTCTTTATTTTCCCTTGCAATATATTTAATATTTTTGATTTGTTTGTACCATTTATGCTTGTTAACTGGCTTTGCTTTCCTATACTTTTAACAATAAAAGTATTTTATTGTAAACTTACAATTTTCAGTTTTATTTACTTTGTCTCATGCTCGCCATTCAACAATTAAAACACTTAGTTAACCGAAGTGCGTCAAAAAGGGCTTTAAGCTATGAGCAACTACAGGTACCCGATACACTACCCTGCCGACAATCTAACTAAAAATATCGGTAGGAATACGGCAAATTAGGAGAATATTTTTTAATTGCTCGAACCTTTTAGTTGAACAGTAGAGCAATACAAATGCATTTTCTAATTAAGTCGAATAAAATAGAGCTGCGTTTTGAAATTGTTCGAACCATACTAAGTTATTCGAACATCTTTTTCAGGTCCAACGCAATAGCGGCTAATGCATTTCAACACAGCCTAGAACAATTCAAATTTGACAGCGCAGTAAAAAGCATACGCGCCAATTCAGGTTCGATTTGCATATTTTTTCATATTGTCTTCTTATTATTATTAATAATCTTTATCAACATTAATATTAGTTGCAAATTTGTTTGAAGCATCGTCACATGCATCCATCTAACTCATTCTAACCTACAATTGACAGTAGGCGGACTGAACGAACATCGTGCAATTAAAAAACCCACTTATTGACTTGTCGGTGAGACAACGCTATCGAGTAGTACATATATCAAAAGGAATATTGGGACACTGAAACTCTTGTTGTTGTTGTTGGGCGAAGCGTCGGGATACGGAATACACCTCGCACTTCTAGGCATCGATTACTATGATCATTAGCTAACCCAACTAGAATTTTGCCGAATCCAGAGGTGTTCCAACCTTTGGTGGGGATCTTTAACGTGCCAAAGGTTGTATTGACACGGAGCCTACGGTTTTACTTCCTTATCAGAAAAGAAGGCATACTCTGATTTTTATCCGTAATTAAAAACCAACCTTCGGGGCCGGGATATGAACCCACGCCATTCGGATCGAAAGGCAAGTATGCTAACCATTCGACCATCCAGACAGTCTGAAACTCTTGTTATCTCTTATAGAAAAGCCAGGTGTATTTTCTGAAAATATTTGAGGAAGTTACAATTATAATTATTTCTTTTTGTTTTATATTCATTGGTTCAATAACACTTTCGAAAATGCCATTGCCGAAACCTCTGTGACATAATGTCGATGGGAACCGATTTTATCGTCATTCTTGGGCACGCGTGTGGGTATAAACCAATCACAGTATTTAAAATTTTCTGAAGGTATCACAATTTGTTTCCATCTTAGCTACTCACGTTTTGAATTTATTTTTATTTTAACTCTCAAAGAGAAAGGGATAAACCTATTTTGTAGGTTTTTCCCTAAGGAAAGGTCTGTGCTATACTTTTAAAGTTAAAAGAAATTATGCAAGATACATGTAATATACAAGGTAATCAGTAGAAATATAATTCATAAATTTTGCTGATCTATGGATTAAGAAAGAAAAAAGCAAAGTTACCGACTGAAGTTCCTTGTCTATTCTACATTAAATTATTAAAAACTGAGGTGAATCAAGACTTGCTTCACTCGAAATATAAAAATTAATAATTGTCATTTAATTTGTAAAGACTTTCGAACGTCTCTTTTGATAATTTTCCTTTATATTCATTTTTTAAAGGACTTGTCTCCATAAAATCGATGCTTGTCCTCATGAACCATTTGCCCGTATACAGTTAAAGAAAGATCTCGGTAAGAGTCAAGGAAGTGTCAATTTAATTACGCATTTAAAACTTGAAAAAAACCTTATCTATTAATTTTCAATGGTTCTACAGTTTGCAGTTTTGTAATTATCAAGAAAGTTTATACTCTCTAACCTCAACGCGCTGCACGGTGCTTTTCAAAATCGTCTCCCGTATTCCGAAAAATCCGAATTCTGTATTACTTGCCATATTTTCAAACCATTAAAAATATCTTATCAAATAAATGCAAGAAACATTTGTTTTCCTAGGAATGATAGGGTTACAATGTATACATAATTAGGTTTTAATTAGGGTAAATCGATAATAGCAGATATTAAATGTAAAATTATCAGCTGATGGAGTAGTAGAGAGAAACTGTTAATGTATTTAAAATTGTTATGAAAAAGGAATCATTCTTACTACTATGATTTTAATTTCTTGAATAAAACATAAGCAGAGTAGCTATAATAAAAAGAAATTCTAAATAGTATAGCAAAAACGTAATGGCAATACCATTATCGAAACGAAAAAAGTGATAAGTTCGATTTAACGGGCGTATTCTAAACTAATAAAAGCGTTTTTACTGTTTTGGAATATTTCCAATAATAACAAGTTAAAGATTTAACATTTTCCTGTATAGCTCGAAATATCTTGTCTTCTTCTTTTCGAAATGCTTGTTAAGGGGCCAGAATTTACCAAAATAAAATCAATCCCAGTGGAATGAATGAACACCAAATAATCGTATAGAATTCAGGCACTAATGTAAATAGTACCAAGAGCATTTGTAATCAACTCTATTTTTAAGCTAACTTTATTGTTGTGAAACACTGCAACGTTACTCATTGCTAATTAGCTTATTCTTTTATTCGGTAATCATTATTATGACTAACTGTAGCAATCGTTTACAAGACGTCGTTTACAAGACGTCGTTTACAGTTATTGGGTGCTTCCTTAAATTGACAATAATTTGATTCAATCGAAATAATAATTATCTGTATGTCTGAACTACGTTCTGACAGGCATAGTACTATCTCTAACATTAAAGTGAGTACAACATTACATTCACTTGGGATTTTCAAATTATTGGGTATTATAAATGGATCGATCATTAAAATGCGATGTTAGGAGATATAGAGGATAAGTAATAATCCAAGTGACCAGTGTAAAGCGATGTCTCTCTTATCAACTACGATGTGCTTTTCATATAGACAATGTTTAATATTGTTGCAATTACATTATACCGGTGCGCCATTAGTGTGTCGTCGGAATTTAGGGTGAAAACTACCAAAGATGAAGAAATGAGATTTTCTGTACGTAGGTATATAGTATACCACAGCGCATTTTCTAAAATTATCTGAAAATGTACAGGGTGTTACACATTTCCGCAACCACCTTCAACTTTTTTTATTTTAAATGGATTGCTATATTTTCTATTGATTATTTTGATATCCACTTAAATTGCCTTTGCAGTGATGTACAGTTATGTGCACTTTCGATAATTACGTATGGCTATATTGCAAATTTTGTTAAAATTTTGACATTTACAGACTCTGACATTTTAAGACCTAGCTAGAAAACAGATGTAGTAAGCTACTGTTTTGCTATCAATTTAGGGGCTAACACTTTATCTGTTTTAAGATGGCATAATGTAAAAATATGTACAGGGTGTTAAATGTGTCGTGCAGAATTTATCGAAATTTAAACACCTTTTTTCGATTTTTTTAAATAGAAATATGCATATGAATTAAGATTATTTTATTATGAAAAAATCTAAAAGTGTACGTTGCTTTTTAAAAACTGAACATAATAATAGTTTTGTATTACGTACAGTTTCTTATTACTTGAACATAATCCAAACAATTTGCGTAAAAGAGAACAATTGAGTGGAGGTTCCGTTTTTATTACCCCATAATTTTAAAACCAAATTAAAGAAACGTGGTTCTTAATTATCGCTTTCTACGTTATACGGTGATACATATTAAATTTGTGATACCTCAGAACGCGTTGGGAATAAATGTAACAGTGTAATAATTTTTATGGCAAGTAAGACAATAAATGCGCGTAATATCAAAGGCATTTGATTTTGTTTGTAAATCATGGCTATCTAGCTGTATTAGATGCCCGCATATACAGATAACACTGGCCACAGGTATTTACATAGTAAAGCCTTCACGAGACGTTATTGGTTTTCCTACGAGGAATGTTTGATATATTTTTTGTCAATACCTAGTTGGAAGGATTTTTACGAGGTTTTAAGGAATTTTTGAATAATGAATTTTCAGATGAATGGATAGGTCGTCATGGACAGCTGAAGTAGCCGGCAAGAAGCCCTGATTTAAACCCCTTGGACTTTTTTGTTTGGGGTTACATTGCAAGGAGGGTTTTTGACAATATTCAACATAGACCCTCTAACATCAACGAATTAAGGCAGAGAATAGTGGAAGTATTTAAAGAAGTAACAGTCTTCAGAATGTGAAACGTCACTTTCAAGAAAGATTAGGATAGTTTGAACACTTACTTAGTTAACTTACTTCATGATAAAATATTTCTCATAATTAATTGTTTGTAACCTTTTTGTATTAAGAGTGTATTTGTTGTTGTTTTAGTTTAGGTAGGTAATTAATTTTTGATAAAATTTTGTTCATGATTTTTTTTGTTGAAATAAGTAACAACCAGTCTGAATTACGTGTCTGCTTGTAGTGAATTGCTTAAATAACACTAGCTGTAGACACAACATGGGCTGAGGTTTCAAGCTGCAAAATTGTCTCATTACATATCTCTGCTAAAAATTCCTGAAATTGCCGCGAAAACTGCTACTTTCTTTTCTTTAATTTCGGGGTTACTTTTTGTTCCAAGGCATAAAATGTCTCAAAACCTCATGAAAATCGCTCCAACTGCGGTGGACAAAAAATAAATCAAACACTCAAATTTTACAAAATGCGCTGTAGTATACTATATACGTACAATAAATCTCATTTCTCCAGCTTTCATAGCTTCCACGCTAAACTCCGCCGACACACCAATGGCGCAACCGGTCACTTAGTTTCCTTTCCTTTAAACGCACTTATATTACAGAGTGGAATACTCTGGAATTCGCCATCCAATTAACGAATTGGTATTGAGTGTCGGCAATCATAAGATATGCAGGTTCCCTAGTGGAGTTGACTTATTAAAAGTGATATTCAATTTGGGAAATTATTATGAAGACAAAATAGAATTATTAATAAGAAAGTTAAATACGAGAAACATGATAAAGAATAATATGGAGTGAAGTACAATTATTATCATCGTTTCCCAAGAAGGTAGTCTATCAAATCAAACCTCAACTCCTAAATTTTTGCCATGGCAACCACTAAAGTGTGAAGGTTGAAAAAGAAAGTTTTGTTGCATCAAAACTTTTTTTCTCTAAATGTTTTCTCGCAATTTCTGCCTTCCACTTGTCAAGTAATGATACGTAGTATGCCCTCGCTATTTTTTTTCCTTTTTTAAGATAGTCTATTAACACAACTTCATGACTATCCCAAAAAACAGTCCCCATCAATTCCACGTCCGATGGAACAGTCTACGCCTATTTCGGAGTCTATTCATCCTCTTCACAGTCCACTGTTTCGACTGTAGCTTGGCTTGAGAAGTGTACTGGTGTATCCAAGTTTCATCTACAGTTATTAATCAACGCCAAAACTCCGACTTATTTCGCCTGAACTGCTTCAACATGGCTTTGGAAATGTTCATTCAAATGCGTTTTTGGACCTGAGTAAGCAAGTGCAGCACCTAACGCGCGTCTAGCTATTTCATGCCCCAATCTTATATGACAAACACGTTCTTTCGAGGCGGTCTAGCCCCATTTGGTGAACTGCTCCGATATTATCGGTAGTGGTTGTAGTTTTTGGCCGTCCTGAACGTTCATTTTCATCCAAGCTAGTACGACCACGTTTAAATACAGCTGCCCAAAATGTCACCATGGCAAATGATGGTGCAGAGTCTCCGTAAATAGCCTTCATCTCGGTTTTAATGTGCATAGGCGTATTGCTTTTTAGATGCAAAAATTTAATGACCGTTCGATATTTGATTCTTTCTATTTTTACAGAAACACTAACATCGACTAACACAAACGCTAGACAACAACTGAGTAATCAACTTGGCCGAAATATTCAAAACTATCTTTCAATGCACGAGCAATTATACGAGATCTGCTCAGAATGCATCCGACCTGCCATGTTTCCCGCGAAAGGAATAAAGTGAGTGCGAAGATATTTTGTAGGGAGTTGTGGAGTACTCTTGTGCGCATGTGTGTAAAATATCCCGTGCGCAGCTCGTGATCCTCGGCGGTGGCAAGTACGTGAGTACGGTGGTTTGCTGGCGGCTCATCGTGTTTGCAAATTTCACGAAATAACGATTGGAGCAGCGCTACTGCATCAAATGTTGTCAGGAGCTTGGTAATACTCAAGCGGACACCATTCGGAAGATTCAGGAAACTTACGGCGACGATGCCATGGATACTACACAAATCAAGGACTGGTACAGTCGGCTCAAAGATGGCCGCACGACGGTCGACAGTGACGCACGTTCTGGCAGGCCCTCAACAAGCCGAAACGATGAAACCATTCAGAAGGTTAACACCTTGGTCCTGCAAGACCGTCGTATCGCTATTAGAGAATTGTCAGACAAGATTGGGAAAAGCATTGGTTCCGTGCATGCTATTTTGAATGATGATTTGAGTTTCCGGAGAGTGTCGGCAAAATTCGTGCCGAACTTGCTAACGGCGGAGCATCAGGAACTGCGTGCAGAAATTGCGCAGGGCATGCTGGACGCGGCAAATGAAGACCCAGACACTATGAAGACTGTTATTACTGGTGATGACTCGTCGGTTTATGGGTACGACCCTGAAACAAAGGCGGAGTCTTGCCAATGGAAACATCCAACACCTCCGAGGCTAAAGAAAGCGCGGCAGGTCCGCAGCAATGTGAAAGTGATATTGACAGTTTTCTTCGACTACCGTGGAGTGGTTCATCATGAATACGCTCCTCACGGATAGGCTATTGACAAAGAGTACTACCGGCAAGTCCTCCGTCGTTTTCGTGATGCCGTGCGGCGCAAGAGACTGGGTCTGTGGACAGCGGAACTTGGCAGTTGCATCATGACAACGCTCCGGTGCATTCCTCTCATGTGATTCAAACTTTCCTGACAAAACACAGCATCCCAGTTGTTCGTCAGCCTCGTTATTCTCCCGACATGGCTCCCTGTGGCTGTTTCCCAAGTTAAAAATGCCGTTGAAAGGGAAAAGGTTTGACACTCGAGAGGACATTATGCAGAATGCAACAGAGCAGCTGAACCGCATTCCAAAAACGGTCTTCCAGAGATGCTTCCAACAGTGGAGCAACGCTAGGATAAGTGTGTACGGTCCCAAGGCGATTAAGCTTTCATATCTGTAAGTGAACAGTTCGATTTTTCCCGGCCAAAGGTCGGACATATTTTGAACAGACTTCGTATTACCAGAATATTTTTGACGAGTAACACCATCTTCGTATTGAGGCTTGAGACTTTTCTGACTACCCTCGTATGTATGTGATGGAATTTATATTAGTTAATATTGTTTGTCCAACTGCATACTTTATTAAGATTTGAAGAAAGATCAGGATGAATTTGACTGTTTTCGATTCGGCCTTTTGATATTGTGTGTAGTAAAGGTTATAGTAAAAATACTATTACAAATTGCGTAAATAAATTTGATCTCGTTTTAGATTGAAAAAAGCATGGGATAGTATTTAATTTTCCGACGCAAAGCAAGGCAAATTCCCTATGCGATACATGCTCAGCAATACACAGAAAAGCTTATTCCAAACGCGGCAGCAAAGAAGAACCATGGCCAGTGAAGCGCAGAAATCCGACTTGAACTCTCACTGCGCGATGGTTGTACAACTCACGCCTCCATAAGGAAAATCAGTTCAGGTTGGTTTAACGATGGATTTTGGACTGAACTTCTACAGTGTTCGATTCTCTATCACGTATTTGAATATTGAATATGCAGAGCAGTGGAGAGTAAAATCATAAAAAGGGTGAAAATGTATATTCCTCACTATTATATACACTACCATCACAAAGTTTGCCGTAACGATGAATTTTTAGAAGAAAAATGAATATACTGCAAATTCTTCTCAAGAGGGACAAGAAATTAAAGTATTCTTCTGTTTTGTCAGTGTAATGTTAGTTGGATATTTGTTCCAATTATCATTTATCATTACGTAGTTTGCTGCTTAGTTGCTCTTTTACTGATTTACGCACATATTTGTTACTTACTTAATAAGCAAACATTCTATTCTATTTTATTCAGAAGTCAGTTAATATTATTCCTTGCTTTATGGAAAGTTACTGGGAATTTCCAGTACACTCAGAAAACAATAAGTTTGAATAACAGATCTGCAATAACACCGTCATCAATCTAAACCGGCACAACAGCCAACGTGGTTTTCCAATGCTGCTTTGGTTGATTTCATAGAGCACATTTATCGGTAACTGGATGCTAATAATGTTGCTGTTAGTATCTTTTTCGATGTATCATGTCCCTTTGATTTTATCAATATTAATTTGTTAGCTAATAAATTATGCGCAATCGGTTTCCACAGCATCGCAATGAATTGGACGCTGTCTTTTCTGATAGGTGCATGGCTGTTGACATAGGCGAATCAAAATCTTATGAGTATAAGGTACTCCGTGGTGTAGCATAAGGATCCGCTTTAAGCCAGCTTGTTTCCTTTTTTTGCTAATCATCAATGATTTGCCAGGTTAGTTTAAATGCGGTTTTCTTAGAATCCCGTCGGAGGACATATCTGTAATAGGTTTGGGGAGGTGCAAAAAACAAACATTTTTGCGAGTGGTGAAGCCCAGTGGGGTATATAAGCTTTGAAGCTTGTCATATCCTCAGAAGCCTTTTAGTACGTCAATGGATTTATTACTGTTACCCCCTCGCCGTAAAGGGTGAAGCGCAGTTAATTATTTCTCAACATGCAAATGATGACTCGAGATTGTACCGAACCTACCAGAAAAATCTGCCACTAGACCCTGGTGGAATTCGAATGTCTAACACAGTCAGGAGTAGGCCCCCTCACCACTGCCCCGCCGAGCCGTTAAAAAAGCATACACTCTATTTTTTTTAATAATCTTCCGTTCACTTCTATAGTAGCAAATTTCCACCTTACTTTTAAAGCGATCTTTGTCATGTAGAATGACGTGAGGTTGCTTGAGGTCGAGAGAGTGGAATCAGCATTGAGAGTGTATGCGGAATAAGTATGAATTAAGTAATACCTCTTATGTATTTCATCAATTGAAGCATACTTTGCCTAAGCAAAATCTAATTGGCGTTCAGTATACACTAGCATACTCACTAATCTCGTACAATGTTGTGCATTGCAGTATGGATGTGAATTTCGAGAGACTTTGCTTCATAAAAACGTCTCATTCATTTGGTGTTTAATATATGTTATGGATATATTTATAAAGACACTTTACAACTGAGTTAAAACAACTTACCAATACAATCCAAGAAATGTGTACATCTTTCCTACCCGAAACACCATTTAATATCGTATGAGAAATCTCTTTTCACATACGCGTAGTTACAGAATAAGTTACTAGATTTAGATACATTTAAGCTATATTCATCAATTCATATGTTGAAGCCACTTAAGTATAAAAATTATTTATCCGCGCAGGACTTTTAAAGGATGATGGCTTTACTATGTAGATTGCTATTTAATTATGTTTCCCTTTATTTTCTTCTATGCCAGTGCACGAACACCCATAAATATAGTACTTACTTAATAAGGAGGATAAGGTATGACGTATCATTTCAATCAGATATTCAATTACCTCCATATTGAATTAGGTCTAACTTAATTTTAATTTCTCTCCGAAATTCTCTTTCGTCCAATCACTAAAGTAATTAGAATCAATGGAATTAAGTTACGAACGGTGTAATCAATGCCGAACGATGTTAAAAATTCAGTTTTTAGGCTTGAAATATCTTATTTTGATGCTACAATTCGTTCTATCTCCCAGTTCGTAATTACAAGCTCCACCAGCTATTGGGAATGTTTTATTTGAGTGAGGAAATATAACGTTTCGATGTAAATATCTTTCAGTGCTACTGTTTAAGTCCTTTTTAAAACTCTTGCAATTTTTAATGATTTACAGAACAGAAGTTCGTCTCCTTTCAGTATCATTTCCAATTAAAAGTATAGAAGTATACCAACTTCACATAAAGGGAGAATGCTTGGAAATATTTTGCTATGTTGCTGTGCTTTATGTTTCCCAATGTACGAGTGTGTACGCAACAATTTCAAAACATCAGAAGAGTGCATTGGTACAAGATAAATGTATTGTAACCATTTAATTATTTAATACTTTTCAAGTATTTCAAGTAACAAAAGTGCAATCAATACCCAATAACTATCGTGAAAAATATTGGAGCACCGTATTATTATTAGAAAAAGGAATTAGACAATGTTACATTTTTCGCACATCGCCGTGCAGCTAATTGCGCAGTGCCGTATGCGGATATATTATTTTTCTGCGGGGCAGGGAGATTCAACAAGGACCAACTGCAACTAGCTCTAACTAATCCAAGAATTTAGATTTAAGCAAAATTTTATGAGTTTATAAATTTATTCAGTATAGTACTACCTTGCGGTTACAGCTCTGAAGCTACAAGAAATATACAAAAACAAACTATCAACTTCTTTATAACTATCTTAAGGAAAACAAGCGTTACGTTTCTAAAGGTGCAACAAACCATTTCTCTGATTCAGTTCAAATTTTAAAACTTATTTGCTGAGGTTTTCAGCACTTCTTCTTTTACAAAAAGTACTACGAAGTGCGAAGAAGTTACCCAGCTTACAAGTTAATACAATTGTCACAAATTGGAATAATTCAGTTAAAAATTTGGAAAAATACTGGGGATGTGAAAATTGTTAAATATTATAGATGTAATTAATCATTGCAAATCGTGTCAAATGCGTTTTCTGTTCTTGAAAAGAAAATTTACTTCAATTTAGTGAAAATGCTGCTTTACATATTTGACGAACTTTTTATGATTAATTTACAATTACAAATACTACACTTTTATACCTATTTACTTACCTTATTTTCATTTTGCTTAGCTTAGAAATACCAGTAGCTAGTTATTTAGTATCAGTTATTGTATAAAGTACACTATACGTTTTGACATTACATTGTAATATTTGCAAATTATAAATGCTACTTATTTGATACTTATCTCGAGCTATTCTATGCAAATAGAAGTATTCACTGTACTGAAAATGTAAAGCAACTACCTATCCTTTTTAACGCGTTGTCCGGAAGTTTTCGTAGCTCCTTGAATGCATATAATTAACAACTCATTTGAATCTGGCCCTGATTATCTTAAAATAGCTTTGGTTTCGCCTTTACTCAAGAGGGGATGCCCTAATGACACCAGCAATTACCGAGCTATAAGTGTTTTGACTAGTTTTTCTAAGTTGTTTAGAAGGTGGCGTTTAATCGTCTGTTTGATTTTTTACGAGGTACGAGGTAGGCGCCATAAATTCTCGGCCTGACAGACTTATACAGGTTCGAGTGTGTTCAAACTCCGTTGCGTTATAGCTGCGCATGTGCGAGGCCTACACGATATGTGTTACGGCTCGAAGAATAATAGTTTTTAGTAGCCAGACAGATAACATGACTAGTGCATGAAAATGTCTCAAGTAACGAAAATTGAGTACCGCGCGGTCATTAAATTTTTAATAAAAAAAGGGCATACGCCTAATCACATTAAATAATGTTTAGACGGCGTTTATGGTGATTTATCTCCTTCATATCCCACTGTAAAAAAGTGGGCAAAATGCTTCCGTTTGGGGCAAGAATCCCTAGAAGATTATGAACGTCTCAATTGGCTAACTGAACTGATAACGCCTCAAAACATTTCAATTATTGAAGAAATAGTGTTAGCTGTCAGTAGCACATATTATGTGTCTTTGATGCATAAATTGATGGACAATATTCGTGCAAAACGTTGAGGAAAATCGACAAAAGGTGTTATTATTATTGCACGACAATGCACCCGTCCATACTGCCGCCATTTCAGAAGCTGATATTCGCGAATATGGCTTTCGAAGAATTCGAACATCCACCGTATAGTCCAGACATGGTTCCCAGTGATTACTATTTATTTTGACATATAAAGAAAGACCTTAGGGGACGTCGTTTTAAGGACGATAGTGAGTTGCAAGCAGCTGCAATACAATATTTTGAGAGAAAAACTTGCAAATGAGAATATCTTAATTAGATTTCCTCATGCGTACATGTAAACAACTGTAGATTATTTTTACAAGGGTATAGAATTATTAATTGATCGTTGTAGTAATTGTATTGAAGTTAGGGGAGATTATGCTGAAAAATAGAAATCGTTATATTTTACCAAGTATATCAAGCGGAGAATTTATGGCGCCTACTACATGGACTATAGAGATTGCTGTTTGACTGTACCGAGGGTATTTTTCTGTATTTGAAAGAAAACAAGTTACTTGCGGCATCTTATTGGTTCTACCGAAAGCATTCGATAGAGTAGATCATCGCAAGTTACTTCAGGAATTGAAGCACTACGGTATACAAGGTATAGCAACATCCTGGTTTGATAGTTATTTGAAAGATAGAGAAATAGAGAGAATTCCTTCCTACAAGAAACTCTGTGGTGTAGCGGTAACGCTTCCATCCAGCGAACGGTAGCCATAAGTTCGAATCCTACCGGCGCCATGAGATTTTTATTTTATTAATTAAATTTAATTACATCGGTAAAATCAAGAAAATATCGATTGTTCCATATTCGCCGATGGAAGCCATATGTTTATTTGATAACAGATTACCGCATTTCCTCTAACAGGCAGTGTCGGGGTGGGTCAGGTTTTTATGTGCCAGAAAAGAATTGCATCGATATATTCGAGGTACTTCTTCTTTGTTACAACTTCTTGAACAGCATTGTTCTGATTATGTTTACGGCACTAGACATCTCTACCTTAAGACGGATTAGTAGTGTGCCCTTGTTTTGTTATATAGTTTAAATAAGTACGTACTATAACATCTTATTTAAATTTATATGTTTACTTTGTTCGCTTTCTGTTAACGATTGCTTTGAACTGTTGCAGTAAAGCAATGAACTGTATTATTATTATCCACCACACACAGACGCATTAAGTCGTCTATGACTCTTCAATATGGGTTCGTGGAAGGTAATGGCACTTCATATATTTATCATGTATCATAGAAGCGTTTGTGGCAATTATTTCGATAAAACGTGTATCTTGATTAGATATTTCTTATGTGCAGATGTTAGTACTCAATATACTATTTGTATCTATTATTTCTTTCATTAAATTAGATGTAATTTTCTGGATACAAAGTTTCAAAAAGGTTTGCATGTGATGAACAACATCATCATTTTATTGGAGAAGTCATTATTTTATTCGTATAAACTGATGGCAAAGAGACTTATGATGGAACACAAAATATATTTTCTACTTTCAAAATATCCTGTCGACAAAAAATAACTAAAACAACCGCTGCGAACACCATTTGTTGTTTCTAATTCTTTGGTATTTTTATGTTGACGATGTAGATGTATAATACACGCACAGTGCTGTTTTTCTATACAACAATTGATATATATATATACGTAAATTATAAAATGAAAGTAATGTCCCAGTAATACTTTTTGTAAGGTTCTGTATATACATTTGACATTTAACACATTGAGTGCTGTGGGGGACATACCGTGTCCCTCAATTTGTTTACAATCTAGTTGAGGTGCAGTTAGGGCGATGGGGGACACGCAGTGTCTGACAAGACCAAACTTATTTCTAGCCACATCGGACAGAATCTATGCGACATAACAATAGATTTCTTACGGGAACCGGTGGCAGATGACTTGGACAGTCTGGTAATATACTTGGCCTGGGTGTTCTACACGTTTGTTGACAATTTTATGGAAGGAGGTATGAGGTAAAATTAAATCTCGTTTACTCACTGAATACTTTATTCCATAATAATTTTGATGAATGGGTGTCGAAAAACAATCTAAACAGAAATATTTGTTGCGACTGCTACACTTATACTTTGTCTTAGATGCTTTATTTTTTGCTACGGATCTTCCGGCATAACATTGACCACACGACCCCCTATCACTACTCTGCTCAAGTTTATGGTCTGAAGATCCATTATTGCAATTATCAGGACGGTTAAAAGGTTCCTGAATGTTTAACAGACCTAAAAGTAGATATTATTGGTTGGTTATGAGTACATACAAGAATAAAAAAAAAACTCCTCACGAAGTTTGGTTATGCTCATTTTTGTTGTTGTAATTGTTGCTTGTTGATGTAATATAATTACCAATTCAATCGCCAACTTTCGATACCATTTTACCCCACGGCGCAGTGAAGAATTGTAGGATTTCATCTAATCCGAAAATATGGTAGTAATTTTAACATATTGTACGATTATTGCATATAAATTACCTGAAGAGTCTGGTGCTTATTATATTCTACAACAGTATTAGGCTTTTGAATATCCCCAATTGTTCTTAATACAGTGACCATCTCCGGCATAAATTTGGTCATCAGCATTACTACATCCCTTCTGTCTCGCTATTTTAGGATGAATATTCCACTGTTTCTTCGGAAATTTCTTCTCTTTTTTTTTTAACTTTTTCTGTACAACACTTTTGGAGTTCTGTTTCCGATTGGTACGTAAAGTTCCCAGAATATAGATTTTTTTCTAGCAATACATGAGCCAGTTGGACAGATGTGTAATAATTGTCTACAACCTTGTACGACTTTGGTTCAACAACTTCTCAGTCTGTTTCAATGCAACGTTAGTAGATACTGAATTTTCTTTAAAGAGGTGTTGCTCTTGAGCTCAATAAACAGATAGATCATAGAGATAACCATCATCAAGGCGTAATTTAAAAAGCTTTATGCCAAATTTATGCATTTTATTGCTGAAATACTGTGCAAACTTTAATCGACTTTTAAACTGGACAAGAGTTTCATCAATGCAAATAAATTCGCTCGGCAGTATAGGACGTTGGAAAGCTTCCAACAATTTGTCTATTATGGCGTTATTAGGTATAATCTATCACCATCACGTACATTTTGGTTGTGTGCAAAATGCCAACTCTTCAATAATACTAGAAAACGATTTCTTTAGATTACTTTTTTTATGAAGTTGTCGTAAATGCAATTTTTAGACCAATATGCAGAGAGTGACGGCAACGGAAGCCCCAACTACATCAGACATCAAATAAAACTCTATTTCAGTTTTATCTGTATCTTTCCAGTTTTGAATGCGAGGTATTGGAATTGATTGTCTCGCCTTCCCATTTTGAGCGTACAGATTTGTGTAGTGACGAAGAACTGAAATATTTCGTCAGTAAACATTACTTTGTAAAAGTCGTAAGGCGACTTTTGATACATATCACAAACAAATGGAAAAACTCCAAGATTTTGTTCAGTAGACGCAGAGAACTATCGTAATTACTTATTGCAACCTTTTCTAAACCAGATGCATGATGACGAACTGAGGGATGAATATTTCAACAAGAACACACAGCTTCTAAAACGCTACAAATAATAATCCTTTTACATCAATATTCTGATAATCGTATAGTAGATTTTCCCCAGCGTTCTACTGATCTAATTGCTTTAGATTATTTTAATTTTCCATGCCTAAAAAATGCAGTTTTTTAAAATACACCACACACAATACAAGAACTTGCCGAAGCAATTCTAAATGTTTGTGCCACGATAACACCTCAACACCTCGTCAATACATTTAACAACATGAAACGAGGAGTAAAGAATTGTATTGAAACCGAAGGAGATCTCCTAGAGCATTTACTATAGTTGTTTGCTAAGTTCTTCTTTTACTAGGAAATGATTACTATCAAATATTCAAATGTAATTTAAAATTTCAATTATGATTTCAAGCAATATTTAACTGTATATTTAACTTGTAAGCAACATAAAAAATAATTTAAAGAAACAAACGTGGCCCTGTCGATTACGTCCTTTATACCTTTGAACGTTACTTTTAATGGGTTAAGCTACTGATACTGGTAAATTTACCATTCAAACACTTTCATACCCGTTTTTAAGTGCTTCGTACGACAAATAAAAAGGGAAATGGCATAAAATATCGCCGCTTGAATAATTTATAGGTAACAATAAACATAAGTCGGTCTGATTATTATTTGTAAATGTCATTCAGAACACTTACCGTTTATGAAAGACATACATTATTGTAGGTATATGAGAAAACAACGATCTATAAAGTTTTCATTTACAGCTCTATAAAATATAACATTCTGATTTATAGACTAGGTATAGTTGATACAGGCTGCGAATTATGTTCATAAGAATAAAGCATTGGTGATGGCTAACATTAATTATACTTTCCTTAAAGATCCAATTCTATCCGGCAGACGTTACTCTGATCAGTAACGCTGGCCACGAGCGCTACCGCGCATCGGCGTAGAATCAGTTCGGACCGAGAGGAACGGTAGTATTACTTCGACTGCGGAGCAGTATGGACATTTTCGCTGCCGGTCATTTGCGAAATTGTTTATCTGTCCTAGAAAAATTATGATTTCGTCCGCAAAACGACCGCGGTCGGACAAACTTCGAAAATTTATTGCAGAAATTCCAGACTTAATATATGAAGGTGCTAAAATTAAATGTGTAATCTGTAAAATCCCGTTAATGTGTTGGTCCAGACAACATTGTCTACGACACGTAAATAGTGAAAAGCATGTCTCAAACAGAAATTGCGCACGAGACAATGAAAAATTTATATTTAATTTATGCGTTACGTTTATCGCATGTAATATACCGTTTAATTTACTAGACAAGGAACCAATTATCTGCTTTTGGAATAACTATTCGGAGTGCAAATTACCAAGTCGAACATCGTTACGAAGAATTGTGGTTATGTGTCGACAAAACAACAGATCGGAAGAAACATTCTGTTCTTAATGTAATGGCACGCAAATTGGAACCTCATCAATCGGCACCTTCAATTCTATTAGTCTCCAAACGAATACAACAGTGTACTGCCGAAGTAATTTCAAAGATAGTGTTAAATACATTGGACAAGTTTGAACTTTCAACAAACCAACTCTTGATGTTAATGAGTGATGGTGCTGCAAACATGCTTTCTGTAGGCCGGTCTCTTAAAAAGCATTCTGCTAATTTGTTACACATTACGTGTAAAATTCATGCTCTCAATCTTGCGGCGGACAGTATCAGAAAATGTTATCCTGAGGTAGATGCTTTAATAGCGCATACCAAAGCAGTATTTGTCAAATCACCGAAACGTATTCGCGAATTTCACAGACTGTGCCCCCGTATACCAGAGCCACCAGAACCTATTCTAACTCGTTGGGGAACATAGTTACAGGCCACGTTTTATTATCATGAATATTTTGACAATATTAAGAACGTGGTTTTACAATTCGATACAAAGGAAGCTGCCGCTATCCAGAAAAGCCAGTCGAAATTTCAAGATAGTCAGGTTAAAATGGATTTAAAAATCATTCACGACAATTACTTCGGGCTAGCAGATGCAATTGCGATTGAAGACGCAAAAAATGTTCCTGTTCTAGAAAAATTTGAGTGTTTTTGAGAAAAATTCTGATTTTGGCACATTAAGACACATTTGTGAAGATGCGTCAACAGAATCGTTAAGTTATTTGAAAGATTATTTTACTTACGCAAATATTACGTCACTAGATATAGAACGTTCGTTCTCTGCATATAAACGCATTTTTTCCTCATGCCGTACTAGTTTTGCCGAAACAACAGTTGAAACATATCTAATGTTGCAGTTATTTAACAGACATTATTCACTTTGTGATTTCACGGAGGACTCTTAAAATGGTTAGTGTTTGGGCACGTGTTATTTAATTTTTATTTAAAAGATGAGCGAAATTATTTGCGGCAGCAAACATCTCTATTAGCAGAATAACTCTAGAGGAACGCAAGGCCTGGTCGACTCTACGCTACTGCGCGGTACCGCTCGTAGCCAGCTTTACTGATCAGTCTTGATTTGATTAAATTCCTGCAAAATTTAGAAAGAACTGTATCTCTAGCAATGATAGAAGGAACAGATATAGAAATAATAAGTATAGAGAAACTATATCAGTTAATCAATCATTTAAAATTGACATATAAAGAAAACGAGTTAATAAAATTTAACCCTATATACCCCTTACAGGTATTAGAACTTTCTAAATTTAGAATAGTATCGCTTGAGAGCATTATTGCATGTGTATTGTATATCCCGATATTAGAACCCACTAATTATGTAATCCAATCCGTGTACCCGATCCCTAACTTACACAACCAAGTATTGATACCTCCAATGAAGTTTCATTTGGACAGTCACCTGGACGGAAGATGGACAGATGAAGATTTCAAGCCCATCGAGTATCGCCACATCTGTATGAAAACACCTGTAGTTCATCAATGTGACCTAAGAACTTTACATAAATGTGACTTCCCAATTGTTAATAACGACTATGAATCGTAATATCTGTTAAGGGGAAACTTACAATTACCGAAGAATGCAAAGACAATTTACAACGGTATGTTGTAAGTAACAATGCAATTGTAGTAGCTGATAAATATTGTACTATTGTAATCAACGGTATTACATACTCGAATACTTATGCTAATGTAACTTATAAGAACGATTTATTTGAATTTATAGCAAGCAGTAAGAAATCCATTAATTTAAAATTAAAACATTTAGACAATAACGACAAATTACATCAAGAACTTAGCACTCTTGATAATCACGTTAAATTAACTCCGATAATACATTATACTCATTTCTCTTTCACAGTTGTAATTGTTCTGTTAATTATCGTATCTATAATACTGTTTCGTTTAAGAAAAAGAATCAAACGGAATGTCCCTGTGGAGTAAAAGAACGAGGACGTTCTTTCCTAGGAAAAGAGGAATTATGTTCATAAGAACAAAGCATTGGTGATGGCTAACATTAATTATACTTTCCTTAAAGATCCAATTCTATCAGGCAGACGTTACTCTGATCAGTCTTATCGTTAAGATGGATATGGTAATGCCGTCGTTATTTTATCAATATTGTCAATAAATAAGAATACTTTGATTAGTCTTATCGCTAGGGTAGATATAGTAATGCCGATATTGTTAATAAATACACCCTCCGTAAGAAATTAAATTTAGTATTCTCTACGCATTTATGCTTGTAATATTCATCATTGTATTAAAGGAAATAAATTGTTTTTAAAAATCAATTATATTGAATTTAATATTTAATTTGCGTCCCAATACGTATGTAGGTGATAGACATACATACGTAATAGGCGCCATAAATTCTCGGCCTGATATAGAAAAAATAAACTTGGTAAAATATAACAATTTTTACTTTTGAATATAATCTCCCCTAACTTCAATACATTTACACTCACAGACAAAAATATTGCATATTCTATTTTGGGCCTTTATTATCTTTCTCTTTAAAACTTTTGTGATTTTTATTGCTAAATCTCATACACTGGAGTGTTTTACGTTATTGATAATGAAATAAATTACATATGGAGGATTTATAGCAAATTCGTGGAGGAATTATTAAAACAACTTATTTTTGGCTAAAACGTTTAATTGGAAAAGGCAACACTAATTACCAATAAACATAATAACAACGAAACATAATAACACTTTAATACTTAGTATTCCCTGCTCTTGCTCTAACGATATCCTACATCCTCCTAAACATGCTGCGCAAAAGTTCTTTGATGATTTCTTGCGGAATTCGATTCCATCCTTCCGGTGCAGCAATTCTTAATTCTGCAATTGAGGTAGGAGCTGGATTTCGTGCTCGTATATTTCTTTTTAGAATGTCCCATAGTTGTTCTGTAAGATTTGCGTCAGGACTATTTGCTGGCCGCTCAAGCTTCGCAACCCCGACATCCTCAAAGTACTGGATCACTGCCCTTGCGGCATGGGCTCGGGCATTATCATGGATTAACACAAAATGATCGTAGCCAATAAAGCCGGCGTAAGGTAAACATCTTCTTCAAGAATGTTGTGTATGTACCAGTCAACAATCATTCTTAAATTTACCTCAATGAGTTCCGTACGACTCTCCCAACTAATACCACTCCATAACATAATAGAAGTTCCACCAAAGCTAAAAAAACCACGTCCATCAGGCTTCCATAATTGTATTTTTGTTTCGTCTGTAAAAATAACTTTTCCTAATAATGTTAATTCCAGTTAGCATGAGCTATTGCAGATTCTAGACGTCGAATTTTGAGACGTGGGAGAAGCCAAGGAACTCTGGCAGGACGTTTTGGATTTAAGTGGACCTCCTTAAGTCTCCTTATTACTGTTTTGACGGAGACATTGACTTGTCTTATATTCAATGATTCATTTCTAAGATACGGTGCTGTAAGTGCGCGATTTTGAAAAGACTGAAGTCTCAAATATTGGTCATCTCTTAGTGTTGTACATCTTTTACATCCTTGACCACGCCGCCTTTTGTATTTTCCAGTCTCATTGTGTCGTCGTACTATACGAGAGACAGTCGATTGATGGGTAATTAATCACCGTGCAATATCTTCTTGTCTGTACCCTTCATTGGCTAAATAAACAATTTTAACACAATTTATGATGCTTAAATAAGGTATCTCGCTATCCAAAACACGCTTGAGCACTAAAGCTCTGGAAATGTCATTCTGACAACATCGGCTGAAGATCAATCATTGTTTTGGTTTCCAAGACACATTACGCTAATTTATAACGTTTTATCGTTATCTTTTGTTCATTTATAAAAGGTTATATTACAACATTCTTTTATCTGTAATAAATTGAAAAATACGTAGGACACTCCAGTGCAAAAGATTTAGCAATAGAAATCAGAAAAGTTTTAAAGAAAAAATAATAAAGATCTAAAATAACATATGCAATATTTTTGTCTGTGAGTGTATTACAACGATTAATTAATAATCACCATAAACGCCGTCTAAACGTTGTTTAATGTGATTAGACGTATGTATGTCCTTCTTTTGTTAAAAATTTAATGACCATGAGGTACTCAATTTTCGTTACCTGAGACATTTTCATACACTAGTCACGTTGTCTGGCTGGCTACTAAAAACTACTACTCGTCGAGCCGTAATATATACAATATGTCCACAGATGGGGTTAGAAATAGCAAAAACTTTTCTAATATGCGTTTTACAGAAAAAATTTATTCTTTATAAAAAAATCTGCTTTGCTCAAAACGTCCAAGAACATAATTTAGATTTGACTACAGACATATACTTACTTATAAATCCATGTTTCGACTATCTCAATAACTGCTCTCGTAACGAAGTTATTACAGTTTCAATTGTCCAATGTAAATTTCAGCGTATGTCTTTTGTTTTCGTTTTAGCGCTACAGTACTATAAGGATATTTTATGCAGAATTTCATTTCCTAACGAATGACAGGGTGTTCTATTTGAAAAATATAAACCATTCAAATTAACACTGAAATGCGATGTCTAGTTTCTTTCTCAACAGCTTTGTGATCAGCGGAAAAAACACTACATCTTTGCTAATTTAACCAACATCGTAGCTACAATAATAACAAAGTTAACAACAGTGATAACTTTGAGTAACCTATATAACTTCATGCTATTGCAGAAATTTTTAAAATCTCCCAAAATGAAAAATGAATAAAGGGTTCAGAAGATTAAAAAGGTTAAATCTTCACAAATGTTATATTATTTCTTATAACTTTTAAACACGTTTCCTTGCAATTGTAACTTTTATACTTAAAAAAGTATAAATTGAATGGATTAAAATGTAAATTAAGTCTTAATAACGAGGCGTAAGATCATAAACACAAGAACAAACGCATCATAAATAATTAACTTACCTGACTTTCCAACGCCTGCTTGGCCTAAAACCATTACCTTTAGACTTTTTTGCCTGGGATATAAGCCTAATTTTACAAGAGATGCTTTCGGGGAAGTGGCGTTCATCTTTAATTCTGTAAGAAAAAGTTAAATATTAATCACGGCGAAATCGGGTACATGACTGACAAAATTATATATTTTTAGATAAGTATGCACATCCTTAAATATGAATAACTACAGGTTTCTGTGTATCAGATTTTCAATTCAAGAAAAGTTTATCAAAGGAGATGCTACCCATATCAAAGATAGGGTTTGTTACTACTGTTTCTATTCTGATGTGCCCCGACCCACTGTGGGTTCTCCAGTTATTAGCGTTTTTCAGTCTGTATGATTAGTTTACTAGTGTTACAGAATCATTTTAGTGAATTGCAAATTTGTTAATTGTATAGAACAATATTCAATCACTTTACAGTATTGACGTACTCGCAATCGTATTCGCAATTATGAAAATATTAACGGCGTTTTAGAGTAATTCGCAGAATAACATTTCGTTATGTTTGCGATAATATTAAAACAACGAGTACTTTTTATAGATTTACGAAAATCTCCTTTATTGACTTCATATCGTCAAACACATTTTAAACATTTCAAACGATATATGGATGTTAGGAAACATTCTTCCATGTAATACCTTATGGTGTTGATGTAAAGAAGCCAAGAAGGGGTCTAAAAGGTTATGCTTAAAAGGTTAACTTAAAGGTTATACAATACGACTCTAGATAACAACTTTTTTATATTCTATATTTTTGGGAATACATCTTCGATCTACTCGCAGTAAATTACTAGATTTGTAAACAATTTATTAATTATTATTGCCATAAAACAAGCACAAATAATATTAAAATACTTTAAAAACGATATTAATAAAACCCACAGTGTTTGTATAATTTGTAGTCCTTATAATTACCCACAATGCGTGTATTCCAAACAATCCATCGTATTTAGTACACAAAAGTTAATATTAATATAGTACAACCCTCTGCGTTGTTTCGAAAACATGCACTACTACTGCAAACAAGCTTAATCAAATATTTGCAAAGCAAACCAACTACTCATGTTAATTTCCACAATAATCTAGAGTATCAGGTCCCAGTTAACCATATTTTATGTTTGCACGTTACAAATCGCGAATATCCAAATGTAAACTTTTGCATACTATGCGTGAATATTAACTAATTCTCTTGTCTTATTGTACCAATACAATGAAAATTTCATTATCTTGAAAATGCTGTTCTAAAATGTACTTTAAAATTGAATTTCGTATACACAAAAATATGTTAATAACGTTAACCATATTTCAAATACGCGTAAAATTTTGCACTGCAGCACTCAACAAATCAATTTCGGGAACGTGGTGCTGAAATATAAACTCTTTGAACCGTTATATTTAGAATTTGAAGGATTTACACATTTCCCTGGTTTGGAATTTACAGGTTCGCACATTCGTTGCAAATTTTGCAGTATAGGGGTGCTAGGCCGCACGACATTTGCATGTAGAAGTCATATTAAAAGTAAACGTCACGTATTGAATTTAAGAAACAATATTCCGTACTAGCAATTTTTGTATGACTTTATTTTCATGTGAGCATGTGCAACATCCCACAACACCTAGTAGACAAACTTTCAGCAACAATGCTGAAAGCTGGTAGGATGTTAAAAGTATGCTTTCCGGCTCTTCTTCACATAACATGCCTCATACACGCATGTCATCTCGTAGCAGAAACAATTCGAAGCAAGTATCCTAGGGAATGATTTAATATTATCTACCAAAAAAGTGTTTGTGAAATCTTCCAAACATATCCGCAAATTCCGCTACCACCTCAGCCTGTATTGACGCGATGGGGAACATGGATCGAGGCAGTATTTTACTATCGCAAATATTATTCCCAAGTGAAAGATGTCATTTTCAAACTTAATTCTTCTAATCCCCAAGCGGTTCGCGAGAGTCAACAACTTTTTTCCGATTCGGACGTTCAAAAAGAGATAGATGACATTTCCATAAACTATTCTGTAGTGACACAAACTATTTCGTAGTTAGAAAATAGTCACTTACCTATACAAGACTCGTTAAATAACATCAACCGCAGCCGCTCTAGAAAGCTTGACGGATCCTATAAGACCAGATGTCGCGCAAAAATTTCGTGCAGTTTTAAATAAAAATTCAGATTTAGAAAAGGTTTGATCTATATCTGGAAGACTGCACAAAAAAGATACAGGAGTATTTGAATTTCGCAAATCTTACTTCATTAGATGCTGAACGATCATTTGCAAAGTATACGAGAGCATTTTCAAACCGTTATCGAGGCCTGACCGAATCGACAATAGAAGCATTGCTTATGTTGCAGTACTACGCGGTGTACCATGGTAGTCGCACATTACCGCAGTAGTCATCGATACGTTAATAAAAGGTAACAATCTATTATTTTTTTATTAATACTGTGTCTACTTTTACGCGCTACGCCCTGGACTATTCCACTAGTTTCTCGAACATTATAAATAGTACACGCACACCGATCAACCGATAATAACCGAACGTCCACACGATTCCTTGTATGTACATAGTAAACATAGCTCCTTTCACGACGCCTCTGCGGGTGCAACCGTTTGTCACGCTTTACACATGAATGGAAAAATTAGAGCTCTTCTATTTAATAAGGAATTATGAATGTGATTTCTGAATATATAAACTTTCGCGTAATTATGTTTAAACAATTTTAAAGAGCTTTAGGCGAGCTAAAAATAATGACATCAATTACAAAGGTTTGCTTTTAATTAATTTTATTTTTAATAATGAGAGGAATGGCTCTATAACATGGGCACTTTTATAAGATAAAAAACAAGAATAGCACGACAGAAAGTAATTAACAGCTATTTAGAGATGACAAGAACAGATATTTATTAGAACCTAATTGCGTTTGTGTTTTGAAGATACGGTAAAATTTGTCGTTCGCAACAGTAATGATGTGAAGTCAAGTCTGAAAATTGAGTGAATTAATTTCACTCCTAATTGCGAATTTCAAGTTTTTGAGCAAATTCTAATTAATTAAATCTAAATTTCCACTAAGAAAAGAGATAATAAAAGCGAATGCTGCTTTTAAAATTATAAACATGCAATCTGTTACGGATAACAAGCCAAGACGAGAGGGAGATGCGGACTTCCCATACTCTAACAGAATCACTAGAGCTTTCATTCCACTCACACAAAACGTTAACAGCAAATATTTTGAATAGGAGTCTTATTAGCTGCTTCTTACAATTATACTAATCAATACTAAATTGCATCTGCCCTCTCAAGATCATACTTTGAGATAATGTCAAGGAGAATAGAAGCAGTTATAAGAACCAGATATGAAACGACACACTATTGGGCAGATGTAAATTCTTTACCGTTTAATTGTTGTATATAATTGAACAAAACTGTAAAATTTCATTCGTTTATTCGCATTTTTCCTTAGTACCAAATTGCAATTTCAATAAACAATGGTGTAGTGTGGCGCATAATTGTTAGTAGTGGCTGGACGAATTTTAGTTTTACATTAATTGCAGATACTAAGCCTAATAGGTACCTTATTTCTTGGTAATTTTTATTGAAGATAATAAATAGAGTACAACGTCCCTAATCGGAAAAGGAAATGTTCGAATTAGCGATTTGTTTGGATTGGCGAATGTAACGGTCTTTTCACTTACATTGCTCCCAATGAGTCTTTTAGGAGTGCACATCTGGATTAAAAAACTTAAAAAATATAGAACATTTTATTTCAAACAAAACTTAAACTGGTGTTAAATATTAAAGTATTATCACGTGCTTAATGACTAGAGGTGCGTCGTCGAATTTAAAGAGCAAATAATCGAAATGCTTGACTTCGGAGTAATACGTCCTTCTGACAGTAAGTGGAGTTCACCCGTTGTATTAGTAAAAAGCCCAACGATTCATATAAATTTTGCGTAAATTACAGAAAATTAATTATTATTATTCTATTTTAATGTTGTAAAAAAGTGGTACAAAATAACCGTGTGGAAAATGTTCCAGAAGAAATTTGTTGTAGGGTAAAGCGACAATCTACCAAATATAGACACATTCGTGTTGATGGGATTCCTAACAGGAAACTAATGTTTCAATGCTATCGAAACTAGAGGTGTTAAAGCAGAAATATAAATAAATATGTCAGTCTATCTGTTAATATGACATAATATTCTTTATAAATTTATTTCATATATTTTTAATGCAAGAAATTAGCACCAATTTATTTTTTGTTTAACCAACTCGTATTTTAGATAATGTATTTAACGAAATCTTATTTTTATGTTAGGTCTACATAGCAGCTATATTAATAAAGCGTAAAATTAAAACGGAGTGATTCTTTCTGACGTTTTAATCGAAGTTGATTAACATAGCAGCACAATACAATATTTGGAATAACTTTATTGAGTGATTTTCCAGGGTTAAGCGTCACATAGATTTCTTTGCACAAGAATATTTTCTATCAGAAATGTCAAATCAACAATTAACTTAAAAGAGATATTGATTTAATTTTTATTCACTTCATTAAAGGGTCTTTTATATTTGATAACTTGCCGAAATTGGTCTCGTACCCTATTTCCTTACAACCTTGGCTATTTCTTCAAATGAAAAGGAGGAACCTTTCTACTATAGTTGCCTAATAAAGAATTCACAAAAATAAGTTCAATAAATCTGGTATTTATAAAATGAATTGAATGATTGTGAAAAGTTTTATATAGGCCAAACTGGTCGTAATTGTAAAGTGAGGTTCCGCCAATACCACGAGCTATGTTAGCATTATATTTTGGTTATTGTTATTAGGCATTTTTTCACGTGTACCTATTTACTTGTTTCTATCTGAAACTTATTTTTAATAGAATTTAGTAAATATAAAAGGATTACCTAAAAGGTTACCTAAGAATATCCTTAACTATCCGAGATGGTATTTATTAACTGAAAGACGTAGGCATTTTAGTACTTCACATTTAAGTTCCCCTCATCCTTTGACATTAATTTAACGTTCCTAATGTACTGAACATTTTACGTAATACCACTGACATTTCAAGAAATTCGTATACACCATTTGCTCTTACAAATAAATTGACTGTTTTATACGTGAGAGTAGTGTTCTACCCACATTGGATAACTAATACATCTTGTCAGCTAGATACGATGCCAGTTATCGCGTGTGCTTGAGAAAACTGTAATGCTGTTAATAATTAAAAGCATTTCCGAGTAGTTGTAAAAAAAAAGGTAATAAAACTTTCCTTAACCGTTTTTTGTTCTTTTTATTCTTGGAAGCACACCATTATAATACTTTTTGTTGTATATATACCAAAGGGAAATCCATTAAAAAGAAGTAAATATGTTCTTTCCACTCGAAATTCTTGTTACATACGTATTACCTTGTGTATCTAATTCTAGTTTTATTGCCCTAGGAAATATGTATTAGGATTTCAATAACGGCTCAATATTACAACTAGAAGTAGTTTAAAAAAATAACAAATATCATATTATAGATAGAAAGAGAAATAGATCTCAGGTGAATAGATGGACAGATATATTTCATAATTTTATAAAAATATATAACAATCGTCAGTATTTAAACGTCTCCTAAAAAAATAAAATAGATTACTATTTGCAAACAGGGTCCACAAAAATATAGTGAGTGTTTTCTATTACAAAATGTCAGAGTCATTCATTGCAAACAAAAGGGACATTCATAACAAACAAAAGGCAGGCCACAAAAAGCACAACTTACACAAGAAAACTACCTGTCAGAAAGGTTATACATATACAACAGCGAACACTGAGAAAAAATTCTTGTTGAATTTAACACAATTGTGTTATTCTAACACAACTGCGCCTTAATTATTGTGACAACCGCTGTGTGCGTTAGATGTAACTTTTCTTTTGTTGCAAACTTTGTGGTAATTGTTAACACAACGTAATGTTAAACAATAAACCATAAAAGAAATGCAATTACAATAACATTAATATTTTGTGGTATTAACTGCAACTTTATTGCGGATTTCAAACATTTAATGTAAGTGCTATACTTACGCTTGTATTTCTTATAATAGAGTGACATACTTTTCACTAAGACAACCGTTCTGTATATTCTTCAGAAATGTATGTGTCACAATGAAAAGTAGTAAAAATTGCTATAAGTACAATTAAAAATACAATAGCGCAGCAAATTCATCTCAATTCTATAATTGTAATTGTTAATAATTTGGAATGTGCCTAATCAACTTTAATTCTCCTCAATTTATCAATTGCCTGCTTTCTGTAAGGAACATTTGCTAATTTTTTAGGATTATATACATATGAATATAAAACAAAAATTGATTTATTATAAAAAAGTATTGATGACTTCATATATTATAAAATTGTAATACAAATTTATGGAAGATGACTAACACAATACAGTAACATACCAAAAAGTTAAAAAAAATACAATAGAAATTCCGATATTGTAGGTTATGTAACTCCCTATAGCCATAACTTAACAAAAAATTCAACTTAGGAATAATAATCATATGTAATTAAGTACACGGAGCCAATTTTAAAATTAATGAAAAATAGGCAATAACGGGAATGTCCTTTTATACTATTTACAAGGGAACATCACGAACCCGTAAATTCCAAAAAAATTGAAACATTGTCGACAAGTAGTCCTCACCCCAAGATGTTCGAAGCCATTTTCCTTATCGGCCCAATTTCCTTTTAAGAGGGTGAAACCACCCCTGAAATTTTACTTAATTTTCGGTTTTTTGAAAATAATTCGATAACGGTTAGACCAAATACATCAAAGTTATATATCAAAATAATCGCCTCTGAGCTCTATTACATATGTGAAAATAGCATAGTATTTCTATTTAAAAATTTGGTGGTGCCTTCCCCCACCCCTTCACGAATGAACCTATTGTGGATGTTATACAGCCCTTCAAGCAGTTTCAAAAATGTACTTCACTTTTTGTAAAATAATTATTGGAAAAGGTTAAAACTTGCCTTGCGATACGCCGCTTTATGTAATTATCTATGCCTGTGTAAATTAAAGATATGTTAAAGGTAATCCGCATATATTGTGTGAATAATGTATTATCTTCGATGTGTACACGTATTTGGGATATCTCTATTAGTGACTCACAATCAATGTGATAGAATAATTTATGCAATTAGTTTATTAATTCTTTAAAATTCGATATATGAATTTGTAAATTGGTAATGATACTTATGAAGGCAGCATAGTGCGACGACAGTTGTACATACATATGATAACAATGATAAAGTATGATTTATACTTATAATAAGTACAATAATCTTTAATGTGAGTAATAGTTAATATGTAATGGTTTAAAATTGTTGATTTGTTTGGATAAAAATAAGTATATAAGAAAAAGTCACTTTTGTAACTTTTTAATACTGCATCTGACTGTGCGAATTAGAGTACTGGTTCAACAATGGTAGTAAATCCAGTAAATGTAGTTCGATTAGTAATACTGACATTTAATGTCGCAAATGATAATCGTCCAATAGTTTTCAACAATGAAGAAAGTGAAATGCACGACGTATTGAAGAATATATTAATTAGATTTCGGGACGATACAACCTTTGAAGTAGATAACGACGTAACGCTAGAATTCTTACAAGAATTTAGGCCGCATTCTGTAGAATTTGTTGATGATAGATATCCACCTTCACGGGAAGAAGTCTTAAAAGTTATACAATTTGAAGAAGAAGAATGTGCACCAGAAAAAGGAGATTTTGTCGATTTAGAATATAAGACAAAAGCTGTTATCTTCCGGAAATCTGGGAAAAAACGACGTTCATTTGAAGCTCTAAAACATAGATGTAAGAGAGTAAAGTCTTTACAACAATTATGTAGGTAAGAATTTGCAGGCTAATTTTAAGATATTTTTGTATTCACAATTTTTTTGCTTTTCAGATGGGAAGTATCAATACAAAAAGGAGGAACACGAAGAGAGAAATTATTACAAATTTCGGAATATGTTTTTAATAAATTTGTTACTAGCAGCGAAGCGCATGCTATAATTCACAACCTAGATCTTCCTAAATGGGCTATGGAAGCCAATGAAGAAATCGAATTAACAAATTTCAGAGCATCCCCACATTTATTATGGAAATTCAAGAAAGTATACAAGATAGTTTCTAGAAAAATTACCAAATTTATAACCCGTTCATATGGTACAGACACGGCAGAGTTAAATAAAATTTCGTCGGCTTTCGTACAAGAAGTAAAACCTTATATTGCGAAGGTAGGCTGTACTAATACATTCAACGCTGATGAAAGTGGATTCAATTTGGAATTACACTCTGGTCGCACGTTAGCTCCATAGGGATCGAAAGCAGTTGAAAGTATTGTGCAATCTATATTCGCTACAACACACAGCTATACCATACTTCCTATAGTATCCGCGTCTGGACGTTTGTTGTCGCCCCTATTCACGGTTTTGAAAGATCAAAGTACCACAAGTAGTTGAATCGATGTTCCACGCAGAAAATATTTATGTAACTGCTTCATCATCCGGAAAACCAGCAACAGCATTATTCACGGAATGGTTCACAAAGGTATATCTTCCAAATACAGGATCTCAAACAGTTTTATTGCTAGATTCGTGGACTAGTCATTGTCCATCTAATTTAAAAGACCATATATCGGCCGACAAGAATGTGAACATCCTCACAATACCAAAGAAAACCACTGGTATGATACAGCCGTCTATGGATTTCGTGTTTGGAAAAATTTTGTTAGGAAATTATCTGATATACTCTTATACAACTACGATATTAATTTGCATATGCGTAACAACATTATTAAATTAGTCTTTAGTGCACAACCAATTATCTTCTTCAAAATATCATAATTTATTTGCTTATGCATGGTACAAAAGTGGTTATATTGCGGACCGGCCAAATCGTTCCGATAATCCTGTCATTTTTGCCTTCACAGAATATTTTCAAATTCCATCGCGATGTTCCATATGTGGAGCGCGTGCTATAATACGGTGTTCCTGGTGCAACAATTTTTTGTGATTTTTTGTGATTTTTATGAATAAATGCATTATCATACAAATTAAGTAATTACTAGCGTATATATTATATATACACATGTATACATAAGCCATATATTACAAAATATGTCATAATATGTATTTTATATGTTAGTTTGAAGGAATTTTTCTACCACTATGAATTGTAATATCGACATCTGAAAGACATGCAATATTATTATATTAATCCATTTTTATCTATATTTCCGTTTGTAAAACATATTTATCTGACGTTCCTTCACAATTTCTAAAGACGACATACTAAATATCATTTTCCTCATTTTTTTAATAACTGTTTTACAAAAAGTGAAGTACGTTTTTGAAACTGCTTGAAGGGCTGTATAGCATCCATAATATGGCATTTGAATAGGTTCATTCGTGAAGGGGTGGGGTAGGCACCACCAAATTTTTAAATAGAAGTTCTATGCTATTTTCGCATATGTAATAGAGCTCAAAGAGACGATTATTTTGATATATAACTTTGATGTATTTGGTCCAACCGTTATCGAATTATTTTCAAAAAACCGAAAATCAAGTAAGGAAAATGGCTTCGAACATCTTGGGGTGAGGACTACTTGTCCACAAAGTTTCAATTTTTTTGGAATTTACGGGTTCTGGATGTTCTCTTGTTAGAATGAAATACCATGGGGTAATTGCACAAAACCGATCGTTGTGTTTTGCTTTTCATTTTGAATGTATGAAAGCTTGCTGAATGCCCGCTTACAAACGGCAGATGTGGCTGGTGCTCCTAAAATGTTTAATACCATATTGTGCAGATTCGAAGCCGACATCGCACAAAATGATTTTTACCATTTAAAGCGGAGATTTTAGTAACACACACCCATAAATAACTGTTTGAAAAACTTCCTCTATTACTCTGAAATTTGTTATCATCTAAAGAAAAGCCGTTCGACCTCGTATGGTTGACGATGAGAATCCACGAATTCTCGAAGCATTTGTTCGGAATTAATTAAATAACTTGTGTGGTGAGGAGTGTGCTGATCCTTTAGTATTTGCCGTACCAACCCACAGTCCTTGCTATCATTATTAATATCTAAAGGAGTTAAAGATAGATTGACCATGTATTCGATTGCTTCTCTCTTCCCTTGTTTGTATTTCTTGGGATCAAGCAAGTTGACCACTAAGTGAATCGGCCGTAAAAAAACTTAGGCCTTTTCTTCAAAAATTCCAAGATACTCTGGAGATGAGGAAATGGTTGTTCCAAATTTATCTTCTAGGTGTTTAAAGATTTCGACCACACTACTAATCAGTGATGTATTAGATTCTATTAATGTAATATAAATCTGTAATGGTTTTAATAGTTTATAACAGTTTTTAACATTATCCCGGAAAGCATTTAGAATTTCGGTTTCGTTATTATGCTTCATAAATTGGCGGATTTGTTTATCAATACATAACTCCTTTAAAATTCGACCAAAATCGCAGGTTAACTTTGCGCAATAAAAGAAGGACAACTTTACCTATCACACGGCGTTTACTACATTAACAATAAAACCTAAAAAGTTTCCAACTCACTTGAAGCTTTTCAATGAAATGAACAGTTTTTAAAACCTTTTAGGTGAACCTTTTCACACTCACCTCTCTAATCTTAGAGGTGGCTAAGATCCGTTTTCTCCCACAAGAGATGACATTTGTCACTTATAATAATAATAATAATAATCTATATTTCTCCAACGATTAATCACTTACAGGACAATACATAAACAATTTTGAAGTTATATAGAAATACATCAAGACAATACATCACTGCCCCTTGAATGCTATATACATATATGCAATATCAATGAAGAAACATTTTAAACTTTCACATTACATTTGATATGAGTAAACATAACTTTAAAACAGTTGTATATAGTCAGAATAGACGCTAACTCTACGAGTACAGTTTATTAAAGTTATTGACCATATGGAACACAGGTGATTTGGCTAAGACATTCGTATTGTGTTTATACGTTACGAGAAAATCAACAGATCGTGTGTAACGTGGTGGTACTCGGAAATCCACATAAGCCAACAATGACGGAGTGTCTATTTTATTAGATAATAGGTTAAATAGAAATCTCGCGCTATTTCTATTGCGACGATCTTCCAATGAATCAAAACTATGTTGTTGCAGCAGTGTCACATAATCTGAACCACGATCGGGGTAAGTACCGGTGACTTTTTAGCTAAGATATTTGAGGAATCTTTTTTGAACACGCTCTACAGAGATCACCTGATACGTATAGTAAGGATACCAAATTAAGTTGGCATACTCCAATTTGGAGTATGCCAACTTAAAAATTACTACTTTAATAGGGTAAATTGTACCTTATTAAAGTAGTAAAATCCCTTCGCTTTCTAGAGTGTCGTTTCATTTTCTAATATCACCGCAGTTGCTTCTGTCGTTCATACATAAGTACTTTATTTGTTTGTTACTAAATTCATTATTGATTCGTAGAGAAATAATGAGAAACTACAACACGTTTCAAAGCTACATATGGAACCAGGTTTGAGCCTACAAAAAAGTGTATAAAACATAATTCAATAATGCAAATTATTCTTAACATACCTTTGTTATACCTAACGCCAAATCCAATAAACTATGAACTATGTTTTTTTTTCTGATATAATCAAAACCATCTACGATTTGTATTTAAAGTAAAAAAGTATAAAATCCCGAATCACGTAGAGGCTGTGTTTGAATTCTGCGTAAAAATGCAGTTTCATAGTGTCAAAATATTATTTCGATGTCTCTTATATAGCGCGTTGCATTAGAGAAAGGTACGTTTACGCCATACACTCCGCGGAGAGATTTGCATTTCAGAGTTTCTGTGGCTAACCAACAGACACTCTAACATCATAGGCGGGCGTGTTGTTTCATCGCCATCGCAACTGTATGCTGCTTTGAGGTTAGTGTTAGCATTTGTTGGTTTAATTCGTATTTGAATGTCCATGTTTCAATGCCGTAATGTACCTTTCTCTAAGGAACCGTACTATACATCAAATGACCTAGATGACAATATCTAAATCATCGATCTTTATTCTAGTTTTTTCCCTAGAGCGCATACATCATTCAAATTTTGTTTCTTTTTTTCTTAGAGAAACGAGATGTAATGTCATGCATATTTTATATCATTTAACCAACTCTATATTTCTTAATGGGCAATGCAATTCTCAATTTTCCAATACAATCGAGTTCTACCTCTAGTGTACTTATATTTCTAACTCTTATTCTATTCTTATTTCTAAATTCTATTTTAATTTTGTTTTGTATTTTAATCAATAACATTGAATTGAACTTCCTCTTGATGTTTACATGTACGCATGAGGAAATCTAATTAGATATCCTTATTTGTATATTTTTGTCGAGTAAATTACTGCAAACGCCTCTACAGAACTGAACAAATCGTATTGCTACAAATTCTGACGCGACAGTAGCCCCAACTACTGGCTTAAACCGCCATAGGTTAATTAATTAATTGAAACCTAATGCCATTACCTCACATCATTCCTCTTGATATTTGAAATAATGAACATAAAATACAATGTAATTTCAAATGCCGGCGCAATTGTTTCATTACAATATACATATTTGGTCCAATTTCTAGTTAAGGGATTGAAATTGATGGAATCGTTCGTTCACTGCTTTGAGAATGGTAAACTAAACATAATATCAGTATTGTCAGTAAGAAATACCCACAATCGACGGAAACAATACAAACAACAAATGAAGTTGGTACATTTTAGATTCTAATTCCGTTAATTCCCGTACGCAATGACACATTTTGTAGCTGCTAATAACTCTGATTTGCAAAAGGAGCGTCAATGAACAATAAACAACAATAAACAATTTAATTTACTCTTACACAGTTACTCGTTAAATGGATTGTTCGATTGGTGCATAAATGTATAGCAACCATCTATTTTCAATTTTATCGTGAAAATAATCGATAGAATTCGCGATAATAGTCCAGAAAACATCGCAAAATTCATGTTACTGATTATTATTTCATTTTTATCATATCTAATTGCTTTGTTTAGTCCCACATATATCCGTTTATTTTGAGATATTTATCCTGATAACATTACCAAGTTAATTATTATGCAATAATCCTTTAGTACTTGTACCTTAAATTTCACATATTAAATCTCGTATCACGTGATTTCAGTAATAAGTAAATACAGTATCAACGGTAGAGGTACATAATTTGTGGAATATTTAAGTAATAGTGCATAAATAAAATGTAAGTGTATTTTTATTAGAAAGCATGTGGGTACAACTAAATAATTACAAAAAGTACCTTTCCTCTTTCTACACCTGAAAAGTTTTTTCAACACAACTGAATTGCAAATTTAAAGAAATTGGACTGAATACTTCTCCAATTCTCATACACCGTCGTTTAAGTTGAGATAATGAGTAGTAAATAATGTCGTCCCCTTAATACGTCTGAATAGTTAACGAACAACCCTTGAAGGCATCTCTAATAATAATCTAAAATATTTAGTCATAATAAATATTAATTTATGCAAACGCAGCCTACGCACGCCTGCGACTATATTCAAATGCATCACAATATTAACTGACGCACCAATTACATAACTGTTTGTTTCGTGTCATCAATAATTAACAATTCATGTTTTCCTATTTTCAGCCGCAAAACTTGTTATAACTTTTAGATGAGAGGATTAAAATATTAGGTTAACTTTATCTTCCAGCGCGCAAAAGGAAAATACATTTTTGGGTCATTTAACTAATTAAAAAAGAAAGCAAATCGACATAACATTTGTTCCGCGATAATATCATCACACGCTTTCATATTTTTCTTCTTATAAGCAAAGATAATAATATCAACCTAATTAGTGTGACAAAAAATGGCAGCTCAGGAGCTGCCCGATAGGTGGTGGATATCTACACTCCGGTTTGTCTTGCTACCCTCGGGTACGGCATGACTGTGTCCCTTGGCGATAGGAGTCACCGAGAGACATATTCAGTGCTGTTTTTAGAGATTAACAACATAAACTGAGAGGCAAACGCAATTGTGTACAGCAGAAAATTGTGCTCAAAACCACGCTGATGACGCCGGCTAGGTAGAAACACGTCCGTGTGTTAGTGCTATTTTCTCTGCTGCATTATTTTTGCCGGGAATGATTCCACCAATACCATGAGATATATTAGCATTAATTTTTTGGTTATTGTTACTAGGCATTTTTTCATGTCGAATTAGTGTGATATATCCTGTAACGTTATAAATATCATAAAAATTGTTTTCTAAGTTAAATTAAATTAATTTTCCACTGCCAATAAGTTCGGGAGCATCTCCTAAACACTTTTTCGGCATTTAAATAAAAATAAGTAGTAAACAATAACAGTTTACGAAAATCAAAATTGATAGACGAGAAACTAACTTTGACGTTACACGAACTTTCTATGATAACACGTCACACACTAAATTCCCGCGTACTTTTGAATAATCACAAGTTGAATTTACCTTAATCTTGAAATAAAATTTAAACACTAAAGCACTCGGATTTATTTAGAAAATAAAACAGCTAAACACGTCAATGCACACATTTGCTTCGAATGGTACGCCAAAGTGGATATAATCACTACAAAAATAGATATACACCCTTTTGGACGTAGGGGTGGTGGTAGAGGGTCATCCTCATTAAGCCCCTATTGCATCAAGTTTAGTGTATTTCGATAGCTCTTTAAAAATATTAAACACCAATATGTATTGATAACTTTTAAATAAACGAGAAACGCAGAAACCCACGGTTTGCAAAACCAGATTTCACACTCTAAAACCGTTTCTCATCCACGTTTCATTAAATTCTGAATGTGTCGGTTGGGTACCTTTCCTTGTGAGTTCAAACACAGTGATGCAATCAGCAGGGTATTCCACGGCAAGGAGCAGCTAGAGCACCAGAAAACTGAGGCACAGGATGGAGAATCCTGGATGACAAAGACGTGTTTGTTTTCGTTGACAATCACGATAAGTAGAGAGGTCATAAATCTGGAGATAGTAACATTCTGATGTGCAAAGAGGCTAAACAGTACAAAATGGTAATTGCTTTCACGTTAGCTCATCTCTATCGAACTACAGGAGCTAGCTAAAGTCAAGCTATTACTTTATAAAAAGGAGGACGCTCCCATCGAGAAAGTCGACTGGCAGTGAAATACCGTCAAGGAAATACCCAAATCCTTCTGGGCTGTGGCGCAAACACGCACCAAACCCTATGGAGAAACAGCGACACAAACAGAAGAGGTGACTTATTGCTTGATTATTTTGTTGCTTCCGGACCAAAGGAGGTCATTGACATAGCGGTCGGTACCACATTAGTGTGTATTATGGTGAAACAGTGGCCAGTATCTGATGAACCATCACTTTCGAATCACATTTGTCATTGAAATGAATAAACCTTGCGAGGAAACATGCAGAAATCCGAAGACTACAATTGGGAACTTTATAGAGTGTGCCTAAAAAGGGAGCTTAGACACTGGCCCGCACGAGCTGCTAATGCAGCTAAACTGGAAATAGTGGAAAGCGGTATACGCATTGCGATTAAGGTAGCCCTCGAGAAAGCTTGCCTCGAAATTGTGAAAAGAACGTCAAAGAGAGGGTGGCATGAGGGGCTTTCGATCCTGAGGGCGACTACCAGCAGACTATTTAATCGGGCAAAAAGAACTAACGAATGAGACTCATAGATTTACTTCGACAAAATATAATAATGCCGTTAAGAAGGCGAAAAAGGCTTCCTCGAGAAAGTACTGTGCGTGTATTGAAAGACTTCCCGACAGGGTACGACTCCAGAAGGCTCTGATGAAGGAAACCAGGGGAAAAATGGGTTCTCTTAAAACAACAGTAGGAAGTTACATAGAAACCGGAAAGGTGACGTTGGGGTTACTGCTTCATATGCATCTTCCGAGGTCTATAACTTTCGACGAACACGAGATGGGGTGCGCAGAACACGAAGCGACCCCCACAACGAAGGTCACAACGGACAACATGTAAAAAATTAAATGGGCGATTAACAAATTCCATCCACTCAAATCTTCAGGGAAGGATAGTATTTTCCCATCACTCTCACAACAGGGCTTGAGCCTGCTTCTCTCCTACCTCTGCACGATCTATAGGGCCATATATATGTTAGGTATAAGTTTCACGTCCTTCCTTTTAAAGGTTTTGAAAGGCATATTAGGGACCGTGCAATAAGAGTGTTGCCACTCAGTGGGCACCAATATGCAATCAGACAGACAAATTCAGCGAGCTTGCAACTGGTGAGGTGATCCAAAAGATATATAAGAGTATACGCTGAAATGCAAAAAATATTACACTACGCGCCTCTTAGGATATTGAAGGTGCTTTTAATAAATCATCCTTAACATCGATATGCATAGCTGCGATGAAACGGGGGATTAACAACACGTTATGCACTATGATCATTCATATGCTTGGGTATTGTAATATACATGCTACCGTGAATGGCTATACCGTGGGGGTAAGGGCCGCTGGGGGATGCCTGCGCGGTAAAGTGCTTTCGCCCCTGCTTTAGTAACTGGTGGTGAACGATCTCCTGCGGGGACTAGAAGGTGAGGGTTATACAGTGGGAGGTTATGCATATGATATAACCATACGAACGGGTGATAAATTCGAAGACACCGTTTGCAGCAGAATGCAGGGCACCTTTAGATTTACTGACAGGTGGTGTGAAAAGCAGGGACTAACGGTAAATCCTTCCAAGCTAACTTTTCCAAGTTCACATGTTGGAATAAACCCATTAGAGGTACTCCCATGTGCCTATGCAGTGTATCCTTACAAAGAGTGGAGCAGGTTGTATCTAGAGATGACCCTAGACAGAAAACTTACCTTCAAATCGCACGTTGAAAGAGTTTCAAACAAAGCAATCAGGGCCTTATGGACCTGTAAACGCATGTTTGGGAAAAATGGGGATTAACACCCAGGGTAGTTCACTGGATCTATACGGTGATGGTGATACCAACAATAACTTTTTTCAGATTAGTCTGGTGACAACGCACTCAATTTCAATAGTGCAGGAATTAATTAAGCAGAATACAGCGTTTAGAGTGCCTCGGCATAATCGGACAACCTCAACCGCCGCACTGGCGACGCTGCTTAAGCTGCCGCCTCTTCACCTGCTGGTGAGGGCAAGAGTCCTCGCACACCAACATACCAATGAAAAAGCAGACCACTTAGCAAAGGACGGTAGTGCATTCCCGCTGATCGGTCCTGAGCCTTCCTTTGGGATCACTTTGGAGATGACTGAGGCGGAGACCGAAAAACACCAGTGGCATGAAAAACATTGAAAATAAGAATCAAGAAAAGTAAGAGAAATTGCTGACCATGAGCAAATCCGATGTTATAATGTGGACAGGTTCTATCCTCTGTCCTCTAAAGAAGCATGCACACAAAATGAGACTAGTCTCTAAACCAGTATGTAGAGGATGCGCTGAGAAAGAAAAAACTCCTCCGCACCTTATAAGCCACTGTGAAGCATACAAAACCATAGGGCACAGCGGCTTAGGGGCATGAAAGATAGCTCAATGTAGATTACATTATCATACTCTTTTAGAAATCAACATTGTAGCCGACATTGGCGGAAACATAATCTCTACTGGTATAAATGATGATGAATCGTGTTCTAATGGCTGGGATGTGAACTTTCGTTATATCTCCTACACTTTACGTCATAATCACTAAATCAACTAAATCCAAAATGTTCAAAGGTTTATGTGTGTCGTGTTATTAATGGGGAAAATGTCGGCTTACGGAATTCACTTCGCATGTCTAGGTGTAGGTTACTAGAATCATCAGATGATCCAACTAGATTGATTAGGAATTTGTAAAATACCAAACATCCTTATCTGGGAAGAGGGTGTACGATTTTTATCTGTGGTTAAAAAGGGAAAAATGCTAACACTGATAATTTTAACCTTTTTATATAGATCTGCTACTCACGAAGATAGACAGAGAAATGTAGTGGTACGGCATACAATATATTTGTAGTTAACGTGTTGTGGTAATATCCACCCCATTTATGATTCTCACAACAAACATATACGTAGATCATACCACAATGAACATAACACAAACTATTTTTTTATAGTTCGAGTTTTAGTTGATTTTACGAACACGTAATATGGCAATGAGTGCACATTTGTAAGTGAAAAAGGACTAACGAAATTTTAGCTAACTTTCAAGTACTGTTGGATACACCACTTAGTATTTTTGGCACTATTAGTTATTTACACAGAGGAAGCGTTAGTTGTATCTAGGCTGTCACCCTAGACAGAAATTACTGTTGTTGAAAGATCAAAGAAAATGCTTATGATAAGATTTTTGGATAAATGATTACCGTAGTTCATGAAAGTAATGTGATACCACATATAACTTTTCGTTATCTGGTACAAACCCAACAGTGCCGAATTACATAAGCAGAATAGTTTAAGTGCTTGAACAGAATGGAAACTAACAACGGTGACTGTAATTGCTCTACATGCGTGAGCAAGGCCTCGACACAAAATCAAGATAAAGGATATTGGTGTGATTCGCTGATGATCCGAGCCTCTGCTGGATCACTTGAGATGTGAGCGAGACCGAGAAACGTGGCAAAAAACATAAAATAAGATCAAGATGGAATGCTGACCATGTAAAGATCCGGTTTATTGGACATTTTTTTCCTTCTAAGAGTCATTGCCACATGTACTAAGTTTAAACAGTTGTTAAGGATGCGTAGGAAAAAATCTATTAAACAGAAGATAAAACTACAACCCTTGGATAAAACTCAATTAGATACTTAACATACGCAAAATCCATTTATGACATTGCGGAAAAATAATTTCTACTGTATAAAGAAAACTTTCATTATGTTTTCGTATTCTCACACTTGCTCATAATCACAATACTAACTTTCAGGTTTATGTTGTCGTTATTATGGAAATTTTCTTTACTGGAATTCCTTGACGTCTATGTGTAGTTTACAAATCTCAGGTGTATTCCAATAGATTTTAGGATTTGTACAATCTACATCTTACTATATTATAGATATTTTATCTTGTTATAAAAGATTCGGGGAGAATTTTGCGATTTTCTTGATTTTCTAATCATAAGAAAATATTTGTTTAACAAATAAACTTTCAAGAAAAAATTAAAATTAAGAGCAAGTGAGAGAACTAATCAAAAGGTTTTTTTATTTTATATGTTACAGTATAATTAAATTATTTCTTTAATAATATAATTAAATAGGGAATATTTTTATGTAATTTAATAATTAATGAGTTCATATTCAAGTTTATTTATCCCTTTTTTTATTATTATTATTTATTATGTACTAAAAAAAACTATAGTTAAATTAGTACGCGTGGTAAATAGTAATAAAAAGGAAAAAAACGTTACATTAACCGGTATCTTTTGAAAATATTTATGAAACGTTGTAGGTTGAAGGTTATATCATTGTATGGGTAAGTGGCATCTGTATTCCGGTTTCTACTATCTAGGACGGCATGACTATATCTACTGGCGCTTGGTGGCGCCAAGAAATATTTCAGTTGCTGTTTTTGAAGACTAGTGGCATAAGCTGAGAGATGTAAGAACAATGCGGATAGGTGCCAAAGGTGTTAATTCTTTTCTCTTCACACATTGTTTTTGCTGGCACACATTGTTTTGTTGCTTTGATTCCATCAAAGCCATTAGCTATTTATTGTTAGCATTATCCTGATTATTGTTTCTAGGCACTTTTTCATGGGTACTTCTACTTTAAGTTTAGTTTTGTTCGAACATTATTCTGTTACAAGCATGAGAATAATTTACTGTATTATGTATGGCTATGTCGTACTGCTTTGTAGTAATACCTTTTAATGACAATTTTACTACAAGTGTATGGTAATTTACCTACGATTTGGTAGTACTTTTTTATTATAATTTTATAGAGTTGTTCACAATTTTGGAGTACTATTTTTACTATAAATATGGAGTATAGATAGCCACTTTAAAAAACTACAATAATAGGGTATTTTCTACTTACTTCGACAGTTGTCACTATAGTAACCGTCGATTCTGGTAAGATACACTGCAATGTGATATAATTTACTATACATTTCGCTCGGTGTACTATCTGGAATATAAGCGTACACCTGTACATAGATGACCAAACTATCGATAAACCCAAAGTAATTTATCTGGTGTAGGGTCTAGTCTGATAAAATCAATACAGCTTCAACATCCGAAAATGTCATAAGGTCGATACTAACATGTACGATATACCGAGATACCTTGAAAGTTACCATCATCAAGTTGAAGCTTCGTCAAACTTTCGTCGAGTATGTAGCAGAGCATACTCATGGTGGCACAAAAGTTCTATTCGAAAAATGCACAAATGTATTAATTGAGAATCTCTTTCTGTGAGTTAAATATTTATGGAAACTGTAGCAAATTATAAAAATCTGTAATAACTTTCAACTATGAATATATGTATTTGTCCACAATTAATTGTATATTATATACGTACAATTCTTTTCAGAATGAAGTAGACAATCATTAAAATGCTGTTATGCATAATCGGTTTTCTCTAACAAAAGCATTACTTCTTATTAGTTCACTAATAAAAAATAACGCTTATTAAAGTAAAGTACCTACTAATATAAAATAATGCTAAAAGATATATATTGATACAAATGAAAGTGAAAGCGGCACAATAAAATAAAGGCTTTACGCTTTGCTATGTGAGGAAGAGGCCCCGAAAACTAACACAAAGAATTTACTGGAATTAAAGCTTCTAGAAGACTTTTGCAGAAGATTTTAGAGATTTAGGCAGAAGATTTATAACCAAATTGTATCCGAAACCTCTCTATGGGGGTATGTAAGGATGCTAATAATCACATATAAATAAGCAAAACTTCAAATCTGGGGTACGTACAAAGTTTTTAATGACTAAACGGAAATATTTTCTTGCAAAAATAATTTTTGTACTTTGTTTTGCAACACGTATAAGCTACTACTTTTTGATACAAACAAAATAATGTTAACTATTCAACATTATAGCTTGCAAAAGAAAGTCCAAAATGAATCGTAATAATAATATCATATTTTGCAATAAAACAACATTCACTGAATGTGACTACTTGACCAACGTAATGTTTACGAGAACTTTTGCTTACATAAACAATTAATATCCGATCATCAGCATTTGCCTCTGCAACTTCTTTAGTTAATTCATTCACATTTTCTATTACTTCTAGTATGGAGTAGGTAAGTATGTAACGCGTACGCACTCAACTTAGAAAAATAGTACACACTTTCCCGATATTAAATTTTAAAGGGGTGAGTACCATTTTATTTCAAAATGCCTAGTGTAAATTAAAAATATATAAAAAAAATAACTCAAAATAGCTATTGATGCTTAATTTAAGGAAATGGAAGTAACTTACAAGAACACTTTGCATGAGGAGGTAATTTTCCATTCTAATTACAGATATCTGCACTGTGATAGATTTGACATTAACGATAGCGTCTTCAGTATACTATATATGGTAGCGTTTATACATTACTAGCTTACGGAATATCTTTGATTTACATACTTATCCCGTATACACACTTATCCCATCCTAGCATGATATTTCCAAATACCTGAAGGAAAATGTGATATAATGGAGTGAATACCAAAGAGAAAAACCTCACAAATTGCATTACGATTAATCATCAAGCTATCTTTAAGACATCCTGTCAGTCCCGGATTTTAAGTAAGGGATATTATTTACTTTAAGTCCATCCAGGATGCTAGGCTTTTCTGAAACAGTCAAAGCCACTATATATTTAATATACTTTCAGTTCGGTCAAAAAATATATATTATTGTCTGTCTAAATACTCCCGTTTACAAAGTAATATAACCTGTATTTACTAATTTAAAGATTAATATCTCTATGAGCAATTATTAAATGAAAACAGTAAACAATTAGTAGAAAATATGGAATGATCACATTACCACAAACAACAAAGAACAAAAGGGAATGAAAGGAAACAGAAAATCGCAAAAGGGTACAAGTACTATGACAGAGACATACATATACTAGCGGTGTGCATCACGCCATACAAATTTATTGTTCCGGAACATAGTGACTATACCGGGTGCTCCAGATTTTCTTGCACAGCTAGTATGATGGTTATTTGAATAGCAGAAGATTATTTTTTGGGAAGAAAATCTAGGGTAGGGAATGTGCTTAATGGTACATCTTATGATATTAATATAGGGTGATCCACAAATTGCCCGGTGGAAAGAAAATTGTTTTCTAAATGGCAAGCCATATTTTTTATCAGATATTCTGACTCTCTTCATTTTTCGCTTGACAACCATGTGTCATTTACTTATATACCTTGCGACGTTTTAAAGTTAAATTTTTTCGCTCTTCTTATGATTTCTTTTAATTACAACAAAGACACTTCATTTGGCCAATACCTATGCAAAACTTTTAAACGTAAATATCAACTTTGTTGCAATCTAATTTTAATAAATAAAAACACACTTAAAATATAAGCTAAATAGCACAGCGAAATACGAATTTTAAAAAACCAAAATTATAAACATTGTTGGAATGTAAATTATACATCGTTAAAATTAAAATATCTCATATGGTAAAACTAGCAATAGGTAATGATAAATGTTGTTCGAATTGTCCTCCTCCTGCTCTGACACAGGCTTCATACCTCCTGATTAATTCTCTAGTACAAGAGGCTCGTATTATTTTAGGAGTTATACTTCAACGAGCCTGGATCATTTTATGTTTTAAATCATCAAGATTCCTTAGCGGAACAACATCTTTCACATAACCCCAAAACAAAAAAATCGGGAGGTGTCAGGCCTGGAGATCGAGCTGGCCATCTTAAAGGACCTCTATTACGAATCCAAGAACGTGCGATTCAAAAAGTTGTAATTACTGTACTGTTATGTGGTGGAGCATCGTTATGCTGCCTCCACATTGTTACCCTTTCTTCAAGTGAAGTTTCCTCTAAAAGTTCTGGTAAGTCTTGAGTTAACAAATTAAGATATCTTTCACCAGTAAGAGTAGCACTGTAAAAATATGATCCAATTATTCGGCCATTGAAGAATCCATACCAAATATTTGTACCCCATATCGTTTGAAAATTTGTTTCTCTAACCTATTTCGGATTTTCAACCGACCAATAATGAAAGTTGTGCCGATTAACAATGTCTTTATTGTGAAAACGAAATTCATCATTTCATTAAATTCTGTCTAAGAAATCAGGTACCTCATCTATTAAAAGATGCATTGAAGCAATAAATTCCAGTCTCCAGCCCATGCACTAAATGCACTTTGAATGGATATTTATTTTGTTTTAAAATCCCGTGTATTGAAGATTTACTTACACCTAATTCGTTCGCTACTCTTCTTATGGAAACATTAGGATTAATACCAACATATGCCAATACATTTACAACATTCTCTTCACTTCTCAGATAATTCGTATGACGCATATGCTTCAATTGCGAAGGAAATAAACTAGTTCTCACTTATGTATCGATATATTGAAAAACGTTAGGACAAGGTACTCGACGTCCTTGCGTGCCCTGTGTCGCCCTTTTTTTTTCATAAACAGTAAGCATATCAACATATTCATTAGTATTGAAAGTAAACGGATTTTTTTACCAAAAAAAAGCTAATTGAATGACAGCTGATTAAGTATAACAGATACAGTTGTTTTGGCAATGGTAGTCAAAGCTACTTATTTTCCTGCTTTGTTCCGTATACAGGTGTCTAAAAAAATGTTCAGCTGAGGTGTGAGTTCCAAAAGCATAAATAGTTTGATAATATTCAATGTTTGAAAGAAACGTAAATAACTAGATGGCACATGGTTGTAAAGCGAAAAACGAGGAGAGTCAGAATATCTGATAAAAAATGTGGCATGCTATTTAATTTTTTTTAATTGGGCTATTTTTGGACCACCCTACATTAACATCACAAGATGTATTTGGAAGCACATTCCCTACGCTAGAATTTCATCTAAAAAAACATCTTCTATTTATTCAAATAACCATAATATTCGCTGTGCAACAAAATCTAGGACACCCGGTATACAGCTTGTAGTTTTAATTACTTACCTATGTGAAAAATTAAGTTTTAGTAAATGTTTAACGTAGTCACCTTGTTTCAACATTTTTCGTTTTGACTTTTACATTTTAAACATGCATTTCAGTTAACAGGTGTTGGTAAAAAAATAATACTCATTGTCACAAATCTATTATAAATCGGTTTATATATTTGACCGTGGCACTAAAAACACACAAGTAAATACATATACAAAAATAATCTTTTTTGAAATTTTGCCAAACGAAGATATATGGTATATACCTCTAGAATTCTAACAATAAAATAATTATAGATAAATATTTTTGTTTTGATTTCTATAAGCAATGTTTTCTGCATATATTAATAGTTTATACCAAAATACACACAAAAACCTAGAAGAATTAAGTATAAAATATATTCATATGACTTCTACGTCTCTAACAAGCGTTTCTTAACTGTTTTAATTAAGGAGTAATTCCCAGAATACTTAAATCCTTGCGATTTTCAAGGGTACACTTTAATATTTAAATACGTTTCAAGCCGAAATGCTAATATAGTTCATGGTATTGGTGGAATCGTTCTCAGCAAAAACAATGCGAGCAGAGAAAAAAGTACTAACACATGGACATGCTTCTGCCTACCCGGCATAATCAGCGTGGTTACGAATGGTCCTTTCTGCTGCCTGCATTGCGCTTACCTCAGTTTATGCCGCCAATTATTTTTGTTTTTGTTATTACTAGGCATTTTTTCATGTGTATTTGTTGGGTTGTTGTTGTTCGAAGGACCAGAAAATACATATTTTCACTACTTTAAAACTATCTTTACTGTAAAATTACACACGTGATCTTTCAGTCGCCATTTATTGTTACATTCTCTACTGCTATGTATTTATGTATACCGTAAGAGAGAGCGTACTATGATCAGCCAGCATAATCGCCATTTTTCGGAAATGCGAGAGCGAAGTCGTGTCTTACACGTGTATGTAAATGAATAAGCTGTTCATAACGTGAGCAAGGTGTTTTCGGAAATGCCAGAGCGAAGTCGTGACTTGCACATGTACGTGGACGAATACGCCGTTTATAACGTGGGCAAGGTGCACAAATGAATTTGCGTTTACGCTATTTTGTCATTTAGAATGTCATTTCCACAGTGACATTCAACACAGCACACATTTAGATGCGCTGAGTTCGTGTAAAATCGAGTGATCATAGTACGCTCGCTCGTACGGTATGTAGACATCTGCACCGATGGCGGTAAAATCTGAATTTAACATTTGAATCTGTATAGTATTTTTATACATCATGGTGGGCCTGAGTAGTTATTTGTATCTTGTGTGCAGTTTGGTTATAGTGGTTTGAAAGACAGTAAAAATGGCTGTGATTACTAAGCATGGCACAAAGAGCTTCGCGCCGGCCCACGATGCGACGTATAGTATATATGTATGCAGATGAATCGGCACGAGCTACCTCAGCGAATGAAATTATTGATTTATTGCAACAGTTTGTCCTTAACCTTTCACAGCGTTACACGTAATTATAAAGATAAATATACATATGTATGTCTAGCGTACGCAAGGAAAATTCAACGACCGCTGACTGATAAAGTCACTAAATTTATCAGTATAGAGCTAAAGTATTGTGCAAAGTTTGCGAATTACCTTTAACCTTTAATTACACGCGCTGGTATATTTTATACACCATTCGTACTAAAAACGTAATCAATTCTTGTAAATCCGCTGCAATGCCATCTAACCTATTACCTATGTATATTCAACACTCACCGGTAATTTGAGTCAGGCAGTCGAACAGAAAGGGTCGTATTTTATATGAATTAGCGCGTGGTGAACACAATACACCGCTCGTGTATGTGAATAATTTTGAATTTATTTTATTACAAAATATGTTGCTATATCTCTCAAAATATATTCTTAATGTATAAAAGTTACGTTCTATTTTTCATTTTTAGGGATGGTGTCAAAGTTAAGAATCCTAAATGCCTTACAGAAGAAGAACTCCAGGCTCTAGCACAAGTTATTTGGGACGACAGTTCGGACAAAGAAGTGGGAGGTGATGCAGATACATCGGAAGAGGAAGTGATAGAGGAAAGTGACCACAGCTCAGCTTCGGACCAAGAGTTTAATAATCAAGACGCAAGTGTTCCAGAAAATGATGAAGAAACTGAGAGTGAAAAGGAATATTTTGTGGCAAAAGATAGGATAACACGATGGAGTAAGCACGCACTTAGAAATAAATTCAGCAAAAATAGTGAGACAAATATTGTAAAAAATATTTCCTGGTCCGAAACAATGTGCTCGAAATATTACCAATGAAAGGAGCGCGTTTGAAAAAATGTTCGCAGACGATATGATTGAAGAAATTCTTGAATATTCTAACGTAAATAGAAAAAATGTGTGAGTTTTGCGCGAGATGCAAAAAATATTTTAGAAAATGAGTTGCTGTCATTTATAGGATTATTATATCCAGCTGGGTTGAAAAAAGAAGGCCACACTCATTTTCTTGAGCTATGGAGCAAAGATGGGATGGGGTGCGATATATTTAGAGCAACTATGGGCTGCAATAGATTTTTATTTATACTTAGGGCTCTTCTATTTGACAACAAGACCACGAGAACTGAGAGAAAAAGAACTGATAAGCTTGCAGCTATCCGATTTATTTTAGAACATTTTGTCGAAAATTGCCAGAATAACTATTGTCTTGGCGCACAAATGACGATCGATGAAATGTTAATCCCTTTTCGTGGCAGATGTGGTTTTATCCAATATATCCCCAACAAACCATCCAAATATGGTTGAAAGCATTTATGTTATGTGATTCTAAGACATTTTATGTCACCAATATGGAGATGTATTGTGGAAAGCAACCTGAAGCTCCTTACCAAAATTCTAATAAACTAAGTGACATAGTACACCGCTTACTTGAGCCATGGAAGGGAAAGAACAGAATTTTAACCTGCGACAACTGGTATACCAGCTATCCGTCGACAAAGGAGCTACATATCGACAAAGTCACACTAATAGGAACAGTGGAGAAAAATAAAAGAGAGCTTCCACCAGAGTTTCTACCACATAAAAAGAGAGAGAACGAATCATCTACTTTTGGCTTCCAAAGAGATATCTCCATTGTATCATTTGTTACACGAAAGGGTAAGGCAGTAATTTTACTGTCGTCAATGCATAGCGATTCCACAATAGATCCGGAGACCAATAAGCCAGAAATTATTTTGGACTATAATTCTAATAAGGGTGGAATCGATACAGTCGTTAAAATATGCAGCACATACTCTGTATCTAGAAGAGCGATAGAAGGTGGCCATTAGTTATATTTTTTTCAGTTGCTGAACATTGACAGTATAAATAGTCAGATACTCTACAATGCCAATCACGCTGTAAATTCACACAAATACAGACGACACTATCTGAAGGCGTTATCGATGTCCCTGATGAAACCTCATCTCGAGGAGAGAGTCGAAATTAAAAGCCTACCCTCAGATATACAATTTTTCCTCCCCCAGTACAGAACGCCTGTGAAGCAACTGGAAAAAGAACCAGCAGCAAAAATACGAAAAAGATGCTTGCAATAAGCCAGTATGCAAACTGTTGCTACTATTACTTGTCCAGGGAGCAATACCGAACAACAAAATTATGAAGATAGTGAATAATTATTATTATTTATTTGAACGTTTGTACTTATAAGTAATAATTCAAATATTGTTTTTGTCTTATTTTTTCTATTCTCGTTGTTTTTAATAATAAAGTAGTAAATAATATAAACGGGTGTTTTAGTTGAAATGTCTCCTTAGGTTAATATTCAGTGGTGGTGTACAGAATCACCACGCGTGTAGTTATGTTGTATTTTAGGGCATGTATAGTTAAAGATAATGTACTGGAACAAAAGCGACTGTAAAAACATATAAGTAGTGTACAGCACAAAAACAAGAAAAATGGCGTGCCATATAAAACGCAACGTGGTCTACCGTTTAGCTTACTCGACAAAGAACCGTTTCGTTTTTTTGGCATACATATCTGATGGTGCAAATTTTTCCCCAATCTTATCCACGATGTCGAGAGTTACGTTTATTTATTGTATTATATTATTTATTGAAATGGAAACTTTTTATGTAGCGTATTAAAATTAACATAACCTCAATTTTAAAAAGCACTGCAATACAATGTAAATACATAACTCGTTATCTTTGAAAAACAAAAGTGTTTTTTACTACACACCTATTAGTTACTCGTACATTTACGGTATTAAGTACAACAGACTTTTTAAGAAACTACTCAGTTTACCTTTTACGGTTATTACATTACATACATAACAAATGCCGTTTTCCAAAAAAAAAAAGAATAAAAGCCAAAAAATAGCAATAAAAACTCTTCAACACGTGCTAATATTCGCTTTACTTACCAAGCATTTTTATTGTTAGTTTTTATTTTTTACCATAGAGTATTGATTTCGAAATTTTACTTCTGTCGGGCGTGAGTCACACATGCACATTTTATTTATAATACGCGGCCCATGCGACTGATCCGATTCTGTCGGGAAGACCGATTATGCCAGGCTTAATGATTACTTCTCAGTAACGACTTGAAAGTTGGTTAAACTTAAAAAAAAATATATTTACCTATAATACGCGTTGTTTTCACGCTACAGATATTGTGTGGGAATGTTTATATAAGTATTAATAACTTTCTGTAAATCTATATTTATATGCACATTTTACTTCCTTTACAAAAAACATTCATGGTAGCTAATTTAAAGCTTGACACCGCCGATTAGAAACACGTACTTATCAAGTATCGGACGCTTATATACGAGGGACGTTCAGTAATTAACGAGACAAATGGCTGTGGAAAAAAATTTATTTAATGACAATGAAATATACACTACTTTTCAATGTAGTCTCCACCAACATTTAGGCACTTCTCCCATCGCTTTGTGAGCTTTCTAATTCCAGTGCTGAAGAATTATTGACCTTGGTGTCCGAGACACTTGTGTACAGCTTGTTTGACAGCTTCGTTGTCTTCGAACTTGGTGCCGCGTGAAAACTCTTTGAACGGGTCGAACAGATGAAAATCGTACGATGCGAGGTCGGGACTGTAAGGAGGATGTGTCAACACCTCCCAACCCAAATTTTCGATCATCTCTCGCGTTTTCTGGGCAGTACTATCTTGGAACCTATCTCGAACACGTTTTGCGATAATTCAGCTTGTCATAAATGATTGAATACATAGTTCTAATACTAACATTACACAAATCAGCTATTGTCACGATTTTTATACGCCTGCCATCGGGAATAAAGTAATTTATGCGATTTTGTACCGCCTCGGTCGACTCTTCAACCGGTCGTCCGGAGCGATGAATATCGATGTCACTTGTTCTGCCCGATTTAAACTACTCAATCCACTTATACACGTTTCCGCAGCTCACCATACTGTTTCAACATTCTCGAGTAAATGTCAGTAGTATATTCATATAATATTCAATAGCTTTCTCGCTAATGCAGTTTGTCTCGTTAATTACTGAACGCCCTCCTACCTGTAGAATAATAATAAATGACTTTATTGTGCATATTTACCCCTCGAACATATACATAATATGATAGTAATTAAATATTATAGAACTAGGAATATTTAGAATTTCGTATAGGTCATAATGTCATATGGTTAGAACTGCAGCCCTAGTGGGTTACCGTGTTATTACTGTCGTATGTATTAGTGCAATTGCTAGTAAATGTGATGTTAAAGTTTCCAAACAAGTTGCATTTAAATCATATCGGGCAAAGCAGTTAATTTGAATAGCGGAATACTCGCTACTCCAGTAATCTTAATGATTATATTATGACTTTGTTAACCTTCTACTAACCTTTGAACGACAGAAGTTGGCGTGTTTAGAAAAAATAGGTCGATTTCTATTTTTTATGGACTAATTTTTGGTGTTATCAGCAGTTTAATTACATTTTCGGTGTCACCGGAAGTGCCGTCAACTTTTTATTTTGAGTAGAACATCCTATATATTTTTACGTCTTTAGAAAGATAAATACTTACTACTACTACTATACGTGTGTTGCACTTTAGCTTAAGAAATATGATGATATGCAGCAACAAATGTTTTAGTAATCTGTTTGTGTTATTAAGTCAAGTTGGCTAGAAAAATGCGTTAAATGATGTCCTGTGACACCAGGTTGATCTAAACAGCGCGTTGGTAGGCAACGAAGACGTAACCGTTGCCATTTCTGATACCTACTGAATGGAAGAAAAATCCCAGAGCAGTATTAAGGTTCATCAAAAGTCTCCTACTATTCTAACACACAAGGACACCGTTGCAATAAAGTTATTTATCTCGCAGTGACTAAAGGCATTTACGCCGTGAGCCGCCTCAATAATAAAATATATCAGCTTCTCACAGTTCGTGTGGCGCCCTTAGGAACGCCAGAAGACGAATAAAAGATGGTCGAAAAGTGATTGCGTTATCTAACATAATAGTTGCGGTTTAACAGATAAGATCCCAAAAGTGTGATTAGTAAATCAAAAAAATCATATGCTGTCAGCTTTCTAGAAGGACATGATGACCTACTTAATCAAAAGATCAAACGATGTTTTGATAAACAAAAAAAATACTGTGAAGAGGCTAATGAGCAATAGATTAATAAGGAACTATATTCCATACTCCTAAGATTTTAAAAGTGATTCCATTCAATTTGAGATAAAAATTTGTTACCTAAATTAAGTAATTGATGTAGTTTAAATAATACCTTTCTGTTTAAAATAATTTCAATAGATAACTTTATCATTTCAAGTTACATACACTGACACGCTACGGAATTGTATCCATGTATTACATGTACACATACTAATTATATCGTTGTAAATTTTTTAAAATCATGTACAGCAATTGAAGTTATAAGGGGATACGCAGAAATATTTTAAAAGCGCCGATATGCATCTAATAAAAAATCAAGCATCTACCGTAGTGATAATTAACGCGCTGTAAATGAATACCACTGTGCGAAAACCAATCAACGATAAAAGTACTCCACAACATAAATATTACTTTTAGATAAAAATAATATAAGTCAAAAAGATAAGTAAATAAGTTATACTAAATTATAGCCATCTATTTTTTTTTATTTTTCAGTCGTGTGTATTATTGTTAAGTAAAAATGTCTTGGGTTTCCTTAAGTGGTTTATTATATTTGTGCGGTATTGCCCTTGCGCAATGGGACCCCAACATGTGGGAAGATCGAAGTACGATTGTTCATCTGTTCGAATGGAAATTTTCTGATATTGCAGCTGAATGTGAAAGATTTCTTCAGCATAAAGGGTACGGCGGTGTTCAGGTATACACAGCAAAGAACAGCTTATTTTAGAATTATGTTAATTAATTACTTTTGTGAAGGTATCTCCGGTAAACGAAAATGCGATTATTACTTCGCCGTGGCGCCCCTGGTGGGAAAGATACCAACCCATAAGCTATGATATCATAACTAGATCTGGTAACGAAGACGATTTTGCGAACATGTTATCTAGATGCAATAAAGTAGGCGTCAGGTTTGTATTATTTTTATCTGAGTATAGTGAACGTACAAAATTTTGTATTTCCTAGCAATTTAAGGTATTAAATTGTCAAACATCCTCTTGATTTATTAAACTCACAGGCACACAAACTCACCAACTAAAGCCATTGGGAACGAAATACAATATGATCAACAAAATACATAATCGAGAGGGCCACGTTTTCTTTGAATTACTCTCTTTGTTGGTTACAACTACATCAAACAGTTAAACCCAAGATTGAAACTTCAAATTACGTTTGACATTCATTGACAAGTTTGACAATTCAAACAAAATATTCTCGGCAAACTCCGCACCACATAAATTATTAATTAACTCGGAAAGGCCGTTTCGAAGACACTTGGGTCATCATACTCAGCCGCGTATCGATATGATGTGAGAGAATATGTACATATTAAATCTAACGAACCCGTTCTATCTCTACTTTTCGAGAAAAATATTTTGCCGTTTAGGTTAGAAAGCGAGTTAAAATAAAGAGAGAGAAAAGGCGAAAAGCGTCTGTCACCACGTACCGAGACATGTGATCATTCTACCCTAATAAAAATCGAGTGAGACAACGGCTATGTCCTTTCTGTTCGTCAAATTTGTGTTCTTTCCTTCTCTGTCCTTAAAAATTAAAGATGCATGCGGAATGTACGAGAGGATCGACGTCTCTGTCATAGCACAACCATAAATCATCAACTGACCTCTTACCGTAATAAATCGAAATCACATGAAAAGTGTAGAGATCCCTTCCTTTTATTGACTAGGTTTGCATTCTTATTTATGTAAATAGTGAGATAGGTGTCCAACTCACGCGGGGAAATCACGTTTTTAATTAATTTTAGGTTTTCTAATTTAATGTTATGCCCGGTATCGTTTATGTGTTGTGTGACATTTGACGCTTCTATCATCCCGTACCTGTAACATCTGATGTGTTCATTAAATTTAGTGTCTATCGCTCGTTTGACCAATATAGGCTTTATCACAATCACCACATGCAATTTTGTAAATTCCCGACTTTTCTCTTATTTCAGGTTTATCTTTTGGATTGCTAAGAAGGTTTTTGAGTGTAGTTCGTGAACTGAAACACGTCCATCTCTTGTCCCTTAAGAACTTTTCTAATACCTTTCGATACTCTATGGAAGGGAAGTTTCACGAATTTCTATAAATGTCGATCGCATGCTTAACCCGTTAAGCACCGGTACTTAAAATAATTAAAAATTTTATGAAATTTTTGTTTATTACTAATTTTAAAAACATTTTAAATAAAATAGAAGAGATTCAATTTTTCTATTTATTTTTTTCTACAAGAAAATAGCTGTCCTATTTTGGTACCAGGTGTATACAATTTTATACCTTATTTCATAATTAGGTTATTTAGTGTGATACGGTTCAAAGCATTCAACACATAAGGTGATATTGCGTTTACTGCAATATGTTAGGTTTTTTTTGACAATTTGGAAATTGATATCTTCGCTGCTTATCTCGACGGCTTATCCAGTGGTTATTTTTATCACATCGTATATCCGGTACCACGCTGTGGACATTACCTTGTTTAGATCCAGTATGTCCTAGTTTAATAACATGCGACACTTCCGAAATCAAGAAGATAGGAGTAGTCAGACTCCGTACAATCCCAAGTATGTCCATTGAAAAGTTTTGACATATACAATATCATAATTAGAATCACCATTTTGTCAATCTGTAATCCAAGTGTCTTTTGAGTTTAATTTCTAGAGGAACTAAGTAGTTTCTCTCATTGTTTTAAACATTATGTTTTTGACTATAATATAATAAAAATCTAATTGTATACCTGCACTGTAAATGTGCTTTGAATTAGATTCAGTGAAAAGTTTCGAAACAAATGTATTATTTTGAACAGTTTCCAAAAGTTATTAAATTAGTAACCTCATGTAATACAATCCTAAACAGAATGTTATCCATTGCCAGTGTAAAGAAAATTTGTACAAATCCGATTTGAACATGCATATTGCCAAATCAGATTTTTTGGACTTGAATGACGAATTGCTTTGACATTAATTGTCACATATATAAATCTTCACGTATTTGTCAATGGTAATAGAAAATGCAATCACCTCCACTGTATAAAATGACTTGAACATAAGCATATCAAGCCGAAGTTCTATAGTCTTGCAATAGTAATCGAGTTTATCATAAATAGTATTGTTGTTATACCATTTGTTCATACCGACTTCATCATTATTGCAACAGTGAAAAACAGATTTAGCTTCAAATACACATTTCGAGACATTGCATCTTTAACAATTTCTTCCATTTTTCCAAACTTCAATAAATTTCTCCGATGGCAAACCTGATATCAGAAACGCATAAACAATTCATATAATTTTGTAACATCTTAGTAGCAGAAAAATACAACTTTTAGATACGTTCATTCCATTGAAAATAGTGGTATAAACAATCGAAAATATTTTTAAACAATGCATAAAAAAATTATATTTGAGTAGTTTCTTCTTCTTCTGTATCATGCTGTTTAATTTTGTAGGAGTAAGGTGGGTGCGATTTTTGCCAAAGCGGGACAATTTCAGTCAGTTTTTTGCTGCGTGCACTATTTGAAGAATTTTTTTTTAATTTTTACCTTGACTTTCCAAGTTTTTGTTATCATCAGAACATACATTAGGATCCTGTAGCTGAATTTCTACATTTTCGGGGAAATCAACAACTTCATTTTTGCCTGTATCGTCATCATCGCCCTCATCACAGTCACTTAAAATATCAGGCTCTGGTGGTAAAACTGTTATGTCAACACCGTCCGCACTTTCCAAATCACGAAAGAGTTCTTCGTCTTCAAATAAAGCTTCTGTATCTCTCACACTTAAAAAGCGCTTGTTATCCATTTTAACACACAAACTGAATGCCGAAATGAATATTTGCCACAACTCCTCCCTTGTATATGCTTAGAACCAACGCAAGTAATGACAAGTTCAAACACGCGCTTAGCTGGCTTAGCATATATGAATCGGACCAGTGTTCTATAAATATGACAGTAATGTTTATGCCTGAATATTCTTGTTTATAAACAAAAATTTTCACAAAAAAAATGTAGGATTATAACAATCATACTTTTCATTTTTTATTTCAGTATAAATACCAAAAGAAATTTTTTAACTTTTTTTTTTAATTACGAAAACCGAAGGAGGTGCAAATAAATATAAAACGACATTTTTTCAACAATTCATATTTTATTTACAGTAAACATTCTTGTAAAGCAAAAAATACAATTTGACGCTTCAAAGTCCTAAAATTAGCTCGGTATAAACAAAATTCGAAATTTTTGTTATTTAAAAGCAATAAAAAAATTATTTTGTAGAGGTACTATATATATGACACCGGTACATAATGGGTTAAGAAAGTTCAACATAAGCTCTATGTTAGAAATTCCACGACCTTAATCCCAAGAGTACCCCGCGATAGGAAATTTGTGAAATTTCCCTTCCATAGAGTATCGAAGTATAAAGTTTAAGACACGTGCGTCGTCGCGAATATCTAACTTGGCATCAAGAAACTGATGGGAAAATCGAATTACATCACTGAGTGTGTAAGCTATATGTCACACGAGGTAGTAGATTATGACAACAGCGTACGTACGAAGGAGAGGCATAAGGCTCACACTAAGACGCTATATAAATTAGAACTAATTCATTAAACGTATTTCGCCGGTTGAGCATGATCGAGCTATGAATTCACATAAAATATACTATAGAGAGGAGTCCTACTTCGCTTCATTCTCGATAATCAGTGGATTAGTTGTAGCGGCTATCTCTCGTAATCGCTGCACTTTTTTAAGGCGAGAGGAAGACACAAATTTGACGACAGAAGGACATACGTTTCCATCGTTATAGGGTAAAGACACATCTCGTCGGTGGCACTTCGAACAGATTCGATTATGTCTTTCACAGGAATCGATGGAGGTTATGACGATAATGTGCAAGGCTGAATACAATTTGAAGTGGATTATTTACATGATATTATAATGATCGTTGTATATAAGGGAGGTTGTATTGAAAAATAAAAGTTGTTAATTGACAATTATTTCTCATATCAGAAAAGACTTTAACCCCTACCTCCACCTTTGTTATATACTGATGAGAAAACGATTAAGCGCATTATGTTTTAAACCTAACTTATTTGCATCATTGCTGCCAAATATGTTAAACGTAATTTGAAGTTTAAATTTAAGTAGATCAGAACTACAAACGAAAACATAATTAATATAGATTTAAAACAGAGGCGGTCCTAAGACAGATCCTTGGGAGCTCCAATCGAAATGTAAAAATCTGACGACACACTGTTAAAAGAAACGCACTGTTATCTATTACTCAAATAAGACCTGATAACTAGAGCAACGCAACTGCGCTGAAAGCCAGTGGCGGACGCATAAAAGTTTACACAAAATAAATTAAATGTGATACGTGCTCAAACACTTACCGTTTTAAGAGTCCTCCGTGAAATCACAAAGTGGATAATGTCTATTTAATATTTGTAACATTAAACATGTTTCCAAAGTTGTTTCGGCAAAGTGAGTGCGGCGTGAAGAAAAAGTGTTTTTGTATGCCGAAAACGAACGTTCTACATCTAGTGACGTTATATTTGCGTAAATAAATAATCTTTCAAATAACTTAACGGTTCTGTTGACGCACCTTCACAAATTTGTCTTAATGTGCCAAAATCAGAGTCTTTACCTAAAACACTTTCAAAACTTTCTAAAACACAAACATTTCTTGCGTCTTCTATCGCGCATAGCTGTGCGTGAACATGTTGCACTATTTGCAAAGATTCCACTAACGACACCGAAGAATTTTGTAGTTTTTCTATCGCATCCGCTAGTCCCACGTAATTGTCCTGAATAATTTCCAAATCTGTTTTAACTTCACTATCCTGAAATTTCAAGCGGCTTACCTTGACAGCCGCAGCTTCCTTTGGGTCGAATTCTAAAATCACGTTCTTTATATTCTCAAAATATTTAAGATAATAAAATGCAGCCTCTCACCATGTTCCCCAATGAGTAAGAATAGGTTGTGGTGGTTCAGGAATACTGGGGCATAGTCTATGAAACTCTCGAATACGTTTTGGGGATTTTACAAACACAGCTTTTGTATGTGCTATTAGAGCGTCTACCTCGGGATAACATTTTCTGATACTATCTGCTACGAGACTGAGAGTATGAATTTTACATGTAATATGCAACAAGTTAGCACAATGTTTTTTTAAGAAATTGACCTACAGCAAGCATGTTTGCGGCACCATCACTCATAAATATCAACAGTTGCTTTGTTGAAAGTTCAAACTTTTCCAATGTATTTAACACCAACATTTAAATTACTTCGGCAGTGCATTGTTGTATCCGTCTGGAAGCTAGTAAAATTGAGGGTGACGGTCGATGTGGTTCCATTGTGCGTACCATTACATTAACCACAGAATGTTTTTTACGATCTGTTGTTTCGTCCACACATAACCACAGTTTTTTATCTTGCAACTCCGATTTAATTCTTTTCTCGACATGCTCACGAGCAGACGGCACAACTCTCTGTAATGTTCTCTCACTTGGTAACTTAAAGTCCGAATATTCATTCCAAAACGAGACGTATGCTTTCTTCCTTAGTAAATGAAATGGTAAATTACATGCAATAAACAATAAATTAAATTTAAATTTGTCATAATCTCGTGTGGAATTTTTTTTTGAAACATGCCTTGCACTATTTACGTGCCGTAGACAATCACTTTTCGACACATTAAATCTATTTTACACACTACACATTGAATTTTAGCGCCATCACACTTTAAATCAGGCAAATTCTCTTATTGTGTCTAACTTTGGTCGTTTTCGCGACGTAGGAAACATTTTCAAAACAAACGTAGAACTACGATATAGTATACGACAGCGTAGATGCATACACAACAGATCGGCTTTCCAGTCGCAGTTATACCGAATTGTCCCGGCCGTGTTTATTTTGTGTAAACTTTTATGCGTCAGCCACTGGCTTTCAGTGCAGTTTGCGTTGCTCTACTGATAACGTGATAACATTTCGACTTGCTGTAATACGATAGCTTATCTAACAAAATACCGGGGGAAGCACAGTCAAAAGTTTCCAGAGTCAAACCCAGCCGTAATAGTAAAAGTAAAATTATTCCACAGGTTGATAATGAATACTGTTTGATATTTTATCAAAAATAACTTTAGTTCTCGAATTATGACTAAATAATCGAAAGTCTAGCAATAGTGTTGCACACTTAAAATCACAGTACGTGTAATACTGGATGTTCTATCTTACACAGAACAAAGTAATGAAGCTGAAAGATAATATAGATATATACAGTGCAATCATAAAGTGCTCCTTGTGCTAATTTTTGAACAACAGAAGCTAGTGCTTTTAGAAAAAATAGGTCGATTTCTATTTTTTGTGAGCTAACTTTTGACGTTATCGGGATTTCAATTGTATTTCCGGTTTCACCGGAAGTGCCGTCAACTTTCTTTTTTTTAATGGAATACCCTGTATATTTTTAAGCTTTTGGAAAGGTAATCGAAAGGCAAATCCAACGATATCACATGTGTTATACTTTAACTTACGAAATATGACAGTATGCAATAAATGTTTTGTTAATCAAACTTGGCAAACTTGGCTAGGAAAGGGCGCCAAATTGTTTCTTGTGACGCCAGACCGATCTAAAGAGTTCGTTACTAAGCAAAAATCATGACAATTGTCAGATCTCAATTCCCAAAACGTGAATTATTCTTGTTATTTATTGCTATTATAACCTGCATTTGTCATACTTTCGTTCCTTGTGCTCGTTATGTCATTTTAACTTGTTTTGTTCATTGTTGTTTCTCCCTCACTTTATCAAACTTTATTGTAATTAATTAATTGTGGTTGGTTTGTTTAAACTTGTTAGTTTTTGACAGGCAATGTGCTTAAGCTTCAGTTTTTTATGTTGTTGATTTTAAAGTGACCTCCGCATGGACGACGTAAGATAACCATCAAATACCTAATTTTAATATTCGGTAAATTTTGCACAGTTACTACGAAGTGAAACATAATGAACACTGCCCTTGTACAGTCGGAAACATTTGAACTTTGCACTAAGTAAGAATAGATATGATTTAAATTATTGCACAATTTGTTGCGAAGCCATCATAAAGGTAGTAACACAAAATGCCTAAAAAAGAGACATGTTTCTATAAAAAAATAATATATTTAAAGAAACTTACCATAATTAATTAATTGCAATAAAGTTCGAAAAAGTAAAGAAATAACAACAAACTAAAATGAGAGAAAATAATAACGAGAACAAAAGCAAGATATAATAACAATAAACAACAAGAATAATTTACGCTTTTGGAATTGAGATTTGACAGTTTGGCAATTGTTATGATTACTTTGCTTAGCAACCAGCTTTCTAGATCGGTCTAGCGTCACAAGAAACAATTTGGCGCTCTTTCCTAGACAAGTTTGCGTAACAGCAAAAACAGATTGCATATCGTCGTATTTCTTAACTTACAGTATAACATATGTGGTATCCTTAATATTTAAATGTAAAATAATCTGACAGGCCGAACACGTATACAATAATTCCATTTGTCATTAAATATTGTTTCCCAAAATTCCATACGAATATTTAATGAGTCATCACGTTCGCTGACACAGAAGCACATTTTAAGGTACGCATAGATGACACTTAACGCCAATGATAGACGGCCAACCCTAACAAAGTACTACAGCATGGAAAGAAGTTTGTAAACGAAAGCATTTATCTAAATTAGATTATTTAATTTTATTTCAGTAACAATAAATATTTTAAAGAGAGATTATTTTGGAAATTATTTTTGGTCTAAAAATAACAAATGCTATCGAAAACAGATGAGCAGAGGGATGCCAAGACAAACAAGGACTAGCATTAGTTGTTTTAAGAAATAAACATGCTGAGAAGTGAGTTCTATTCAAACACAATTTTAAATGTGAATAGTGTGTTAAAAATATTTGGAAGTATAGTTTAGCTCTCACTATTTCAGTTCAATGTTTGCGTAAAGCCGAAACTAAGAGTAAATAAAAAAAATTCTAAGGAGTAAAGAGGAGCACTGTATTTTAGTTTAACTAGCAAAATTAGTCAACGTCAGAATAACTAATTATATTCCAAATAAAAAAATTACATCTTTTGGGAAACTGTTGAATTCACATGTCTACATGTTCCTTTCACCGTAGAATATACGTAGATATTTACATGTTCCTTTCACCGTAGAATATACGTAGATATTATCTTGAACCACATGACTGGCCAAATTGGCATGGCAACTGGAACGGGAGGTAGTTGGGCAGATACCAACGGCAAGTACTATCCAGCTGTGCCTTACACCTACCTTGATTTTAATTCTAACTGTGACATCTATGATTGGAATAATCCGTGGGAAATCAGGCAGTGTATGCTGGCGGCCCTAAATGATTTAAATCAAGTACACTACAAATTCAATTGAATAATATGCAAGAACTATTAAAACTACTTAATTCTAATTTAGGCAAACGAATATGTCCGGGATAGACTCGTTGATTTTTTGAACAAACTGGTACACTTTGGTGTCGCTGGATTTAGAGTGGATGCCGCAAAGCATATGTGGCCAGAAGATCTAAGGATAATTTTCAGCAGAGTAAATGATCTAAACGTTGAACATGGGTTTGCTCCTAATACAAGGCCATTTGTTTATCAAGAGGTTATTAATTTCAGTTAGTAAAATAGCAAAACAAACATTATTTTTAAATAACACTGTGGTAATTTTAGGTGATAACGATGCTGTTACATGGAGAGATTATTCTGGTCTGGGTCGTATAACGGAATTTAGACACAGTGCCGAAATTGGGAGAGTTTTCAGAGGAAATGATAGGCTGGTATGGTTGGATAGTTGGGGAACCGGTTGGAATTTCATGAACAGCGAATACGCTTTAGTCTTCGTGGACAACCATGATAACCAGAGAGGTCATGGTGCTGGTGGCGACACTATTTTAACTTATAAACAATCGAAGCAGTACAAAATGGCAACGGCGTTCATGTTAGCTCATCCGTACGGTTCCACTAGAATTATGTCCAGTTTTGCTTTTGATGATAGCGAAGCAGGTAATCTTTCCATCTTCCCTTTTTTATACTAAAGAATAATATTGCTAATTACTGAATGATTATTGCATTTTTATTCTTTGGCAGTTTCTGTATTCGTCTATGAATGATTTTACTTTGCTTCAGTAAGTGATCCATTCTTCCATGGTAAGAGTATTGCGTCTCCCTAACCAAATGAATGCGAATGTTTTACCTGGTTACTACCTAACTTTAAGAATTCTCTCGGCATCTGTGTCAATTACTGTAGTTACTCCTTTAAAATCAAAATTTAGGTTTATATCACATTGTATAGTCAAATTTTCTGAACATTATTTACATGAATATTCGAATTTGAATGGTGTAAGGAAAAGTCAATGTTGCTTTCTGCTTGCTCAATGTAATTATGGAGTGATATTTCCCAATTTGACAGTGTTTTTGAACATAGTACGTTTTGATACGTGCCGCATCTGGTACGCGGACGCAATTCGCAGTTTTATTAATTACTAAACACAGTATACTGTTAAGTTTAAAATAACGCTATTATAATCGCAATGATTAGCGCCATGACTATCATTGTCCGACCGTATGCATTGAAGAATATTTAGATAAGGGCAATGTTTTACCGACGCGACGCCTAAAATAACAACAAAATAATAATAATAATAATAATAATAATAATAATAATAATAATAATAATAATAATAATAATAATAATAATAATAATAATATCTGCTTATTGATACATTAGATCAAAAAGGCTTGTATTACCGCATTTTGAGTAGGAGACTCAAATGCAGTGCTCTTCCTACAACCTAAGTGGGCTTAACTACATTAAATAAAAATAATAACAAGAAAAAGATATAGAATAAACTGAAACAGTTGCAAAACAAATGAAACGTGTGCTACTCGATAAATTTTAGTAGTTATACAATATGCCCACAACAAAAAACGTCGTAGTAACCTGGCGCAACTCTACACATTGGTCCCCGAGAGAAACTGTCTGTATCTTATTCTTAAATTAGTTACAGAGATAGTGCCATAATTTTGCATAATCATATTGACATATTTCGCAACATTATACATAAGAGAATCCGTCCTTAAAAGATTGGAGTCCATGAGAAAGAATTCTTAACAACCCACGTGACCGCACATTCACGTTATGTACGTCGCTTCTGAAGGTAATCCCTCTAATAGGTACGGTGGCTTCTTGTTGACAAAAGTTTTATAATAAAAGATCGCACTGTGTAACCCGCGACGGGCACTTATAGTAATCCAGTTTCACTCCCTAAGCTTATACCAAATTCGCTGGAACCAGCGAATTCTGAAAATCAATCGCAAGCACAAATTTTACATTCTTTGAATGCGTTTCGGAAACCGAAGACGCTTGTTATAGAGAGTCACACAAAGTCTGTTTCGTATTTCAGTTAATTACGTCACGACATCTGTATATCATCCTCAATGGCACAATTGCTCTTTTCAGCAACGATGAAGTGTGCTTTTGGAATCGCAAGTCTTCATCCATCAGCAATCCCAAATTGTTAACTGTGATAGCAAACGGGATAGGGACAAGATTAAGGTCAAGGAATAGTTCATTTTTGATTTGATGACGGAGATGTTTAGAGCAGAACAGGATAGCTTGTGTCTTGAGAGGATTTAGTCTCATCAAGTGGTCTTTTGAAAATTTATTTATATTTTCCAACATATTGTTAAGAAAATCTCGAGTTAGATATTTGATGGAGAAGGACTATAAATGAACGTCTGTCAGCGTTAACATCATTACAATACAATAAACAAAAAAATATAGATAAGAACGTTGCAAAATACGTGTGTACTCGATAATTTTAGTAGTTAGTACAAGTATTGCACCACAAAAGTCCGAAGTAACCCCAACTTCTACACATTGGTTCCCCCGAGAACTGTCTTCTATCTTAAGTTGTTACAGAAACCTAAGCAAATCATATTGACAATTCGCAACATGACATAGAGAATCGTCCTTAAACCGATTGAAGTCCATGAGAAAGAATTCTAAATCCCTGAGAATAATTCAATTATGTCGTCGCTCTAGTTCCCTCAATCTTTGGCTCTGAAGTTATAATCAAATCGCATTGTATGGACGGGCATTGATGTTCGTTGCACTCTAAGTTATCGATTCGGGAAGCCACGATTGGGTATGCGCGAATTTTACAGTTCTTAAGCGTCGTAACGATGAGCTGTTGTAGAGCGTCATCAAAGTCCTGATTTTTTCAAGTATCGCCACGCCGTATAACCTCAATCGCCAATGTTTTCGAGATGAAGTGTTTTTGGAATCGCACGCCATCCAGTTCACACCAATGTAAATTAGACGTCAGGATAAGGTAAGATGTTCTATGATTGATACAAGAAAAGAAGCAGATTTTAAACAGGTCACTATTTATGGCGTTATAGCGGTTTATATAGCCGAGTCCCCCCTTTTTATTCCCATATCTCTGCCCTGGTAGTCCAACGATAATTTCGGAAAGCTTCTTTGACGTATATTCTTTCATTCCTTAATTTTCAAATGTACAGTGCATAAAATAGTATTTTCCAAATTAAGTGTGGCTATATCCCAATTAGTCAGGATCCCTAGGGAGCGTGTAGGTTTCAAGGTTGTGGATACGCAGCGAAGATACTTTGTGGTGACGCTTGATGGCAAACCCTAGAATAATATTACAATCTGGACAGAAATTTTTAAAACGAAATCATTTATATAATTCAATTAAACTATGCAATTTCGTTTTAAGAACAATAAATATTTTTAAAATAGCAAGCGTATTATAAGTTATTATGGAAAATTAACAAATGCTGTCGAGAAGAGGTAAATTTATTAAAATTATTACTTTATCATTTCATGTTACAAACTTTTTTCACTTGTTGAGAACCTAATATTACTTTAGAAATGTTTGTCCATCTTTCTATTCCTACTAGTCTATCACTAAGCACACACACTGTGTTTCTGTCTTTTAGAGTTTTATTTTACCCTTTGCCTATTCTTATCAAAATAATCTATTGCGATGAATTTCTGGGAAAGCTAATTTAGACCGATAAACTCTAAAACTAAAAATTGTTGCGTATACCATTCTCTCTCTGTGCATCTACTAATCTTTAGAGACTTTTGGCGGGTAATACTCCGAATTGTTTATTGCTTTCCTAGCTTATTTCATTTCCGCCTAACATTTCTTAATCCAATTAAATTATTTATTTAGGCCCACCTGCGGACAGCAATGCTAACATTGTCTCCCCTGGGATCAACTTCGATGACACCTGTACCAACGGTTGGATTTGCGAACATCGTTGGCGTCAAATTTACAACATGATTGGTTTTAGAAACGCGGTTAAAGGAACCAATATTCAAAACTGGTGGACCGATGGTGACCAGCAGATAGCTTTCTGTCGTGGTAATCAGGGTTTCGTTGCTTTTACGAACGGTGGTTCAATTAATCGAGAACTGCAGACTTGCTTGCCTGCTGGAACATATTGTGACATAATATCCGGAAATCTAATAAACGGATCATGTACAGGAAAATCTGTAGCGGTTGGATCAAATGGTAACGGCCTAATTTCCCTACAGCAGAATGAAGAAGATGGCGTTCTGGCCATACATGTGAATGCAAGACAATTATAAATGTAAGAACTTATATATAAATTGAAAACAAATTAAATAAACATACATCACTTGAATGATATTTTATTCATGTAGAGTGTAAAAATATAATTAATAATTTATGAAAAAGTCTTATCAAAATCTCGTTTCAACAAGCTTATCAAAACAATATTATTAGGTACACATTGTGTACCTATCATTTAAAAATCTGAAGGACCACCACGAACATGCTTATAATTAACCAAGTGATAAATCCTTTTAATACAGCATTTTTGATTTAACATGCTTCTAACGCGTGCTAAGTTTCTTAATTATTTTAGTGTTAATTCGCAATTTTATTAAAAAAACATAAATTTCAGCCATATAAAATTAATATTCACCAAGGCTTATTACAAATGGATTTTAAAAAGACAGTTGTGTACTGTGAACAGCTGCTTTTACAATTACGACAACATTTTCTAGATTATGTGCTTTTCACAGATGAACATTTGCTAATTCTGGAATAACAAGAAAACGTTCAGACTATTAGGCGTACCGCAAACGACAGACAGCTGGTGAAGGAGGATTTTGTCGCTCACAATGTATACCAGGGTTTAGAATGTGTGTGAACACACGACCGACAATAATGTTGGACCGACAAAATAAATCAAACCTGTTCTATTTTTTGACCGATCCAATCGGCCAGCAAAATAGTCTCTCGTCTGTACTACGCTTTATAATACAAGGTACCCTATTTTATGTGGCCCATTATAAAGGGTGCTTCAATAAGAGCGCAAGATTTGAAGGTTCAATAAAACATGATTTTCTGTAGCAAGGTATTGAAATATTTATTGAGTTATAATGTAGATATTTGGGAATTATGAAAGGAACAACACATCTGGTAAATGGCCGCCACGGCTTTGCTGGCACATGCGTACCCTTTTGGCGAAATTTTCAATAACGGTGTTGCATACATGTGGCGGTATTTCATCGATACAGCGTCTAATTTCGGCCTTCAATGCTTCGGTGGTCGCGGGTTTGCCGGCATAAACATGTGACTTCAGATAACCCCACAGCCAAAAGTCCAAAGGTATTAAATCACAAGAGCGTGGCGGCCAATTCTGGTCATCAAACCGGGGGATGACACGACCAGGAAAAGTCTCATGTAAGACCCCCAATGTTTCGCAGGCGGTATGGCCAGTGGCACCGTCCTGCTGAAACCACGTGTTGCCGAGAGCAATAGCGTGCAATTGAGGCACAAAACCAGTACTTTCGAATTTTGCGATTATTCTTTTCACAGTAGATGACTAAGGAACATTATTTCGACCGAAAATTAGACGAATTTTACGAATCGTGGCAATCAAACTTTCACCATTTTGATAATAATGTTTAACAATCAGGACGCGTTGTTCTGTCGTGTAATGCTCCATATTTACTAACTCCCATCTGTTTCCTATCGACTTGGCATGTCATGATCATGTGACATCACCACAGCCAAGCTGGCGCGCAATTCAAATCTTGCGCTCTTATTGAAACATCCTTTATCAACACAAATTAAGTATTAACACTTGGGGAGGCACCTTAGAAGGGACTCTTGTAGGCCTATTCTTCTTCAATAATAATTTAAATTGTGAAATGTATAGAAATCTCCTTGAAAATAATGTCACCACTACTAGTAGAAGGCCTACCAGGTAACCTCATAGACAGGTTGTGGTACCAACACGATGGTGCATCCGTACATTACGAAGCTACTGCAAAAGTGCACCCAGATAGGGCATTTACCAATAGGCGATTGGCAGAAAAGGTCCAACAAACCGGCCACCACAATTACCTGGTCCTCCTTGTGATTTTTTCTATTGCCTTTTATAAAAAATATTGTTTACACGAATCTCCCTACATGGCAAAAACATGCGGCAACGAATAAGAAACGCTTTCCTTCAATTAAACGAGGACAATATGACTCAAAATGTAAGCCAGTCCGTACAAAGACGGTTAAGAATATGCACAGAAAAGAATGAAGGCATGTATAAGCGCCTTCTGAGTAAAGATTACTCTATTATGAGAAATATAAAAGTGTAAATTGCTTTTTGGAAACTGAAAATAATAATTTTGCATTACGTACAGTTTTTTATTACTTTATTATTGATCAAAACAATTTCCATAAAAAAAAAACAATTGAATAGAGGTAAGTGGTTTCGTTTTTATTACTGCACAATTTTAAAACCAAGTGTAAGAAACTTGGTACTTTAATTATTGCCTTCTGCGTTATGTGATGATACATATTAGAATTGTAATACCTTAGAATGTGCTGGGAATAAATATAACAACGTCGATTCTTTTTTATGGTAAGTTTACGACAAATGTAATAGCAAAAGACATTATTTGATATTTGAGATTTGCTTACAAAGTAGTTTCTATTTGAAAATCATAGACATCTAGCTGTATCAGATGCTCCGCATACTAAATATGACAAACGTATTTCTCATAAAAGTGCTACTATCTTCAAAGCAATTTTAGAAGGAAATTGCATAAAAATATCAAAAGATATAGGTTCTATTTAAAAAAATCGAAAAAGAAATGTTTGAATTTCCATAAATATTGCACGACATGTTTAACACCCTGTATGTACACCACTTTCAAACATATGTGTTTGCTCCTAAATTGATAGCAAAAGAGTAACTGGGGACACTATATTCGTTTTCAGACTAGATCAGAGTCTGCAACCGCCAAAATTTTAACAAAATTTGCAATATAACCATCAGTAATTGTCGGAAGTGCACGTAACCATGTATCATTGCAAGGGTAATTTAAGTGGCTATCGAAATAATTAATAAAAAATATAGCAATCCGTTTAAAATACGAAAATTGATGGCGGTTGTGGAAATTTGAAACACTGTATATCCGGAAATCTAATAAACTGATCATGTACAGGAGTCTCTGTAGAGGTTGCATCAAATGGTAATGGTCCATTTCTCTACTACAGAATGAAGAATATGGAGTTCTGGCATATATATGGCATATATATGGCAAATCTTTAATTATAAACGTAAACACTTATAGGTCCTGTCTCAAATTACCTAATAAATAAATTTGTACTTGAATCATGACTTGAATAATACCTTTTTCATTTGGAGTATAAAAATATAATTAGTGATTCATGAAGGCCGTTTTAAAAAGCTTATGAAAACAATATTATTAAGTACACATCATATATTCATAATTAAACATCTCAAGAACCTCCATGAACTATCATTAACCAGGGGATAGATATTTTGAATATAGCATTTTTGCTTTAACATGCTTCTACACCTGTTTCGTTTTTGAGTTATTTTAGTATTTATCCACATAGGTTTAATTAAATAAACATATCGTGTGCTTGACAAGCCCACTCTATACTTATATTTTTGTAATTTGTACCATTATTTATAAATAAGTAGTTATCAATGCAATGGCAATGCTAAGGTAGTGTGCGTTATCCAGAATTATTTTTACTGCACACTAAATAAATCACACGCGGCACAATGCTATTAAACTATGACAGTTGGTCAAGTGGTACAACGCTAATAATTACGTTACTATTAAATAGCAATCGAAATAAGTACGATACATTATTCCTGAAACATGGTTAAAGGACGGACAATCTCCAGACAGTTCCAAAATTATCAGTCCAAGGTTTGTGTCATATATTAAGGATGAAGACAGTAAAATCCTGGAAGTGTCAAATATCATAACCCAAATTGTTGTTGTGTTATTTTTATATTAACTAGAATTGTATGTATTATAGCTCTTGACCCGATAATATTCAAATCTAAGCTTAACACATACACACACACATGTACGTGAATGCATGTCCACACAGACAATGCATTTCACGATTCCCCCATAATGTGATTTCTTATGAATTTCCTTGGTGTAAATATATAGGATATAGAACAGATGGCGAATGCACTATTTTTATCCAAAATCTGTTGTAACCAGATAAAGGTGATATGTACCTAGTTTTATTTTTGCAGCAAGAATAGAACTAAGATTCTAGTTAAATTCATTTCTTTGAATAAAATACGTTTCAAATCAATGTTTATCCCAGAGCGCTTCACTTCTTTGAGCTTTTAGTTTAATGCATAATTAATAGAGTAATATACAATATTAGTGAAAAACAATATTGTTATCTTTCCCTGTCGTCTTGATATCCACTGTGGCAATTGGTAACCGCCCTGGTAAGCTGCGTAGAATTGCAACATCAGCAACGCTTCCATTGTCGATTCATTCAGCCGTCGACGGTGTTGTGAATACGTTGTCGTATACTTCGAAAATGGTCGTTCGACATCCAGTGAAGTAAGATTTGCAAATGTCATGTTCCTCATCTGGGCACCCTTGATTTTCAGTTATAGACCGAACCTTTTGTAAATCGGGATTTTTCGTTAAAATTGCACCAAATTTTTGAGCAACATCGACTCCTATAGTGTTCGTCAAGTTTTCTAGAGCGGCTTGTAAATTGTTTATGCAATTTAATGCGTCTCGTGCAGATAAGTGTTTCCTAATTGCTCAATAGCTTGTGCAATTTCAGAATAGTTCATGGAAATTTCATCTATTTGTTGTTGAACGTCCGAATTGGAACAAAGTTGCTGACTATCTCGAACTGCTGCAGAATCATTTGAGTCAAGTTTCAAGATGACATTTTTCACTTGTGAAAAATATTTCTGATAGTAAGATACTGCCTGGAGCCATGTTCCCAATCGCGTTATTACAGGCTGAGACGGTGGTGGTAATTTCGAACACAATTGTTTGAATACACGGATGTGTTCGGGAGATTTGATGAACACTTTTTTGGTAACTTATCCACCATCGGATACTTCTTTCGAATGGTTTCTGCTACGAGGTCACATGCATGTATGAGGCATGTTATGTGAAGAAGAGTCGGGAAGCATATTTTCAACATCCTACCAACTCTCAGCATTGTTGCGGCTCCGTCAGCAACGAACATTGTGACTTGGGTTCCTGTGATACAAAATTCTCTCGACGAATCTTTTATTATCTTGACAACGGCTTCTGCATTAGTTTCCTGAATCCTTTTACTTGATAACAACAATGAAGCTGGTGGACCATCACGTTTTAAGCAACGCGCTACAACATGAATGACGCTGTGTTCCTGAGCATCAGTTCTTTCATCCACACATAGGCAGATTTTCTTATTTCCCAACTCGTCTTTTATACATTCCTTTACTAATTGCATACTTAGCCCAAAAAAGACGAAAGTGTTCATTAGATACTAGATGTTGTGGGATGTTGCGCACGCTTAACACAAAAATAAAATCATATAAAAATTGCTAGTATGGAATACTGTTTCTTAAATTCAATACATGACGTTTACTTTTACAATGTTTTCTACATTCAAACCTATCCTTAGCAATCCGCTATTGCATATTGTGCAATAAATATGAGGACTTCTATATTCTAATCCAGGGAAATGCCCGAGATATTTATTCACATTCGAAGGGAACGTTACACCCTTTGGGCGTCCCATCTCCGCGTACTTATTTGGCCTGCATCATGAAACGCACTGTCGCTTTGAACTCTCTCGCGATACTGTCGAGATCGACTACGAGTTGAAAATTACCCCTACCCACGCGCCACCGCTACGCTACTGCCATCCGGTACCACCTTTTGAACAAACTCAATAATTACAAAACATGATTACCAATATTGAGCGAACTTTAAAACAAAATTTTGTTGGCTTATTTTGATCATCAATAATAAATGTTCAGAAAGTTGGTTCTCTAGAAATTGGTTCGAAATAGAAAGACAATTTTATACAGTGGCATTCGAACCTAAAGCAAAAGAAAACCATAACCTACCAACCATAACCTACAGTTGATGACACCGCTACATTTAAGTGAATATCAAATTAAAAAAAATTAAAAAATGGCTGTTAGCCTGATAACAGTCAAATCTAAGCTTTACATGCAGATGTATACCGTGTTAGAAAGTTCCGCAATAAAGTGAGCCGCTAAAATACATGGGCCCTGTTGCAAAATTTATTCCTTATAAAAGTATAAGGGAGGGAGTTGCGCGACGAGAATGAATCAGTATCAGTAACAATCTAACCGCTGCCATAAAAGGATCGCAGTCGAGTCTAGTCAAGCGATGCGTTATTCCCCTAGTTTATTTCTTTAATTGATTATTGTTGCCCTTCCCGATCTTTTGCTCCTTTGTTATTTTTGATTCGATTTGTTTGTATCTCTTGTTTGTACTATAGAATAGCTTTTGAATTATGTTCTTTCTAGGATGTCGTTAAATGATACTACGGTACTAGCAGTCTGGAAATGACTGCTTATTTAAATATCTACCCATTATCTATCGTAATAAGGTTCAATTGAATTTTTACACATACAACTACGATTCATTTTGATATAAAGTTCCATTAATTAGATTTAGAAAACATGTTTTTGTTTTGGAATTCAATTTACACTTAAAAATTTATGATTTTGTTATGCACTTTCTATTATTTGAACATTGTTTTGGAGGAATATAATAAAATCACTTTTCGTGAATATTTTGAAAACGGCTAAGTTTAAATGCAGTTAATTATTTATAAATATGTCTTAACATTATGACGTATTCTTTTGGTTCCTCTGATTACTTCAAAATATTTTCAAATTACATACAATTACAATGTTTATGTTCATAACGCATACAATAAAATTACAAAAAGGGAAACCAAAAAGTAACGCAGTTAGTTTATTTTCTGAGTAGAAAAGTATTCCCATATAACTTAAAATCAGCACTAGACGAGATATTTTGAGTAACAGAAATAGGAAAACCAATAGTAAAATTAACTATATAGCTCGCATGGAGATCACCGTGATCGCAAAGAAACGCCGTTCCATCGCCTGGTCGTACCCCTGATATGACTCGCATGGACTTCCCTCTGTGGGGTTCCATCAAAGGTAAGATGTATCAAATTACATCCGCATCACTGGAAAATATGTAGCAGTGCGCGAGTCAGGCACCTACTTTGCTGTTTTAAGTAACACTTACACAGTTAGAACGAGAGATCTATCACAACGGACAAAATAAGAGCTTCAGTCGCAAGTGGCAGCCAAGCACTGAATCGCTTATACATACATACATATGTTAAGGCTACACGACAGCATTTCGCTATAGCGCTCACTGGTGGCAGCTTTAGGCAAACTGCATTGAAAACACATTTATTCGCATCTACTTTTATTTATTTTTAGCAAGCAAATATATGACAAATTCAGTTTAGGTAAACTACATGAAGCCAATAAATGCCAGAAACAAAAAATATTAAACTTATAAGTTTGAAAATAAATTATTTGTTGTCTCCTACAACAATTCAAACTCCTGATTACGCAATTGGCTTCCTTACAACTTTGCCTTGGATTTGTAATTTTGATTGATGATTTTAAAATTTTTAAATACCGAAATGATTCAAAATCAAGTCATACCTTTCGAAGTAGCTTTGATGTTCGTCAGTTGAATACTTCCCTTTTTAGGAAATCTATAACAAAAGAAATTATTAACTCATCAGCTACTACAAATCAAACATTTCATAAGCGAAATATGATACTCTCACGGCAAACATGTCGCTGGTCCTTGTGCAGGTTGTATATCGGGAATACCTTTAATTTTTTAATTGATACCTAGACATTAGCACTTCAAAAACTTTCCACGGCTATTGATATTACATATAGTTACAAGAAAAAATTGTCTGAACAGTAAAAAATTAATTTTATATCTATCGATACTATTTTGGTACCCTATTTATCTAATCATGATACGATAAATTGGTAAACAAGCGCTACCTTACTACTTATATATACCGGTGAAGGTAGAAGGCACTACCATCACTAAACCTCGGTATTTTCAATGTCTCTTTCACCGGTACTTATTGGCTTCTTAGCCTCGTTATATGCTTGCAACGCACAACATGACACCAACATGTGGAGAGACAGGAGTACCATCGTCCACTTGTTTGAATGGAAATGGGCCGATATTGCTGATGAGTGCGAAAGATTCCTTCAATATAGAGGCTACGGTGGCGTTCAGGCAAGTTTAACATAAAGGAAAAATGGCAGTATCCTCTAAAAATGTTATTTATGGATTTAGCTGTCTCCTGCAAATGAAAATGCTGTCGTTACCAGCGGTACCTTCAGGCGTTGGTCGGAAAGATACCAGCCAATAAGTTATAATCTTGTTACCAGATCTGGTAACGAAGTCGAGTTTGCTGATATGGTATCCAGATGTAATGCTGTAGGAGTCAGGTAAGTGCATCCACAGTTGCTTTTATATAGTTTTTTTAAAGGTGAACATATTTTCTAAAATCGGACAATTCTCTCTAATTTACTTGAGTATCTCCCCAATACAATACGATATATTTGCCCATGCCCTAGCAGTAAGGATTCTACTGCTACTTGAATACAATTGCTGACTGTTACCGTACATCTTATTATACGATTGATGAAAGTGCTTGCAACAACTATCCTGCTACCAGTTTGGTAACTGCGATGTTGTACCTCGTGGAAATACTAAACATCAGCTTCTGCCCTAGAAGCCAGCTTTCCCGACAAGTAATGATTTCTTGAGGAACAATGTCATTAAACGTTTTTGCTATCTGAATTGCAGCTCTGAAAAATCTTTTCATTTTGTCTTAACGTGTAACATGCCACCAACATCAACATTGATCAGAAATCAGTAAGTAAAAAAATGTTCAACCAAATTTCAGAATCTACGTGGACGTTGTCTTCAACCACATGACGGGCAACTCGGGAACAGTGTACGGTACTGGTGGAAGTGTAGGATACAGTGACTCCAAATATTACCCTGCCGTCCCATATAGTTCCAATGATTTCCATTCAGATTGCAGCATTAACAATTACAACGACGCCGACAATGTCAGAAACTGCGAATTATCTGGGCTAAGAGATTTGAACCAGGTACATTTATTTCCGCTCTTAGCATCTAGGTGTCATTCAAAACTGCGCTTCTATTATAGGGCTCTGACTATGTAAGAGCTACCATAATAGCCTTTTTAAACAAACTTATTAACTTGGGTGTAGCTGGCTTCAGAGTTGACGCATGCAAACACTATTTTCTCAGGATTAAGTGACTTGAATACGGATCACGGGTTCGCATCTGGCGCACGTCCTTATCTCTTCCAAGAAGTTATTGACTTAGGACGTAAGTAAATTTGAAAACATTTTTTTGTCGAAAATACTTCTAAGCTAAATTAACCTTGGACAGTGAATGGAGTCGGTCATGAATAGATCAAAAGAAATTTAATTCATGGAGTTTCGACCAAACACACTACTAGTTAGTTGTTTTACTTGAGTTTCTACGTCAATTTTCTTCTGGTGGTCAACTATTCATCTTCATTCAGCCCTTTCATTGTTGCCTCTCTGTAGATAAAGTAATATACGCTACTAAACCTTTGCAGAAGGAGAAGCTGTCACGGCTAGTGAATATACTACCATAGGCTCAGTCACTGAATTTAAATTCAGCGCTGAAATTGGTAGAATTTTCCGTGGATACGATCAGCTTGTCTATTTATCAAACTGGGGGGAAGGCTGGGGTTTTATGGATAGCCAGTATGCTCTGGTCTTCGTCGATAATCATGACAACCAAAGAGGACACGGTGCTGGAGGCGAAAACATTCTGACATATACAAACGCGAAACCATATAAAATGGCTATTGCCTTTATGTTGGCTCATCCATACGGATCTACCAGAGTTATGTCCAGTTTCGCTTTTTATAATACTGATGCCGGTAAGATTAAACTACTGTAACAATTATTGTTGCAAGAATGGTAATCAAAATCATATGAAAACATCATCTTCCCTGGAATAAATGATGATGATACTTGTAGTAACGGTTGGGTATGCGAACACCGATGGCGTCAAATTTACAATATGGTTGGATTCAGAAACGCCGTTCAAGGAACCACAATTAACGATTGGTGGGACAATGGAGCGCAACAAATCGCGTTCTGTCGTGGCGGTGCAGGTTTCGTTGCTTTTACCAACGGCGGTTCTATTGCGCAAACTATGCAGACTTGCCTACCATTAGGTATTTATTGCGACGTCATTAGCGGTGGCTTGAGAAACAGTTCCTGCACAGGAAAATCAGTTACCGTTGACGGCAGTGGTTACGGATACGTTTCTTTGAGCGATAGGGAAGATAATGGCCTTCTTGCTATCCATATTAATGCTAGAGTTTGAGGTTATATATTAATAATACCACCAAGTAGATAAAACTAGTCAATTAACTACATATTGGTAACAAAGTGTCCTATTCAACAAAGCTGCTTATACTAATAATAATAACAATACGATTTGTTTGTCCAACGGTTATCCAATTGTAGGACAAATTATAATGTATGTACAAACAAAAGATCAAGATGTAAATGTAAAGAAATCAAGATGTAAATGTAAAAAGTGATTTATTCCAAGGAGAAAGATATCGACAATTGCATTTCGCAAAAATCCCACGTTCTTTCAATTATCTCAAAAACTAGGGTAGCTAGGCATAAGAAGAAAGTCCAAGGACGCAATAATATACAGAATATTCCATTTAAAAACCAACTTGTATCTTGCGCAGCGGAAACTAAACATCCTGTAAACTTGAATATAATTTTACGTTAGGAAAAACTTATCTCTGAGTAATTTTTATTTAAAAAATTTTCTCCAAGTTGCTCAGGGAAGAAATTATCTTCCATCAACGCACTATAAGGACACTCTGTATAGAAGAATCGTTCGTTTGATGTAGGTACATTATTATTAGAAACGATCAGGAAATTGAAGTATTAACATTCATATGTGAAAAGAAATTTAAAACGGTTGACAAAATTTGAAAGTATACGGGAAGAGAGAAAAGCATTAAAAGTAACACCCCAAAAGGAAAGGCGAGCATTGCCTAATGCATTCATTTCTTTGAGAATCTGACCAACATTTGCAATACCTTTTAAGGTAAGCCGTAATCGATAACACTGCAATCTACAATACAAACTTACAGTTCCCTATACGATTGCTTTTTTTTCATATTTCTATACGAAGCAGAATTCCCCAAACTCCGAAACAAACTTTACTTTAATTGTGAAAATGATAGAAAGTAATCTCCTCAAACCATTAATTAATTTTAAACAGATACAAAACGATTTCACAGCACTATAAAGAATTCTTTATAGCTAAAACTGAATATGCAAGCCTATTAAATGAACTATTTACATTTTATTGTAATGTAAATATTTAGAAGATATGCATATTTTGCGTATTTAAAACTGGAACAGTGTCGTATAAAGATGTTAAAATAGTGGAGACTGTAATGTCAATTACTATTTTAGAGCATTACAATGCACCTTTCCATGCATAAATAATTGCTTGAAATCCGTTATTGAACATTTGCTGGTGTCAAAGATGCAAAAAATGTCATCGACGTATCTGATCCAGTATTCTTCAGATCGGTTTCAAATTTACCCGTAAAGAGGTTAGCTATAAACGGAGATAAGCTGTTACCCATTGCCGTTCCTTCAGTTTGTTGATAAAAAGTGTTGCTAATTTGGAAAAAGTTTTGTTTCATGCAAAGACTTGATAAAGAAATTAAGCTAGCAACTTCCTCTCTATCCATTTGGTTAGCAAAAGCTTTTCTAAATATTCCAGAGTTAAATCAACCGGAACACTAGAGAACAGTGAACTTACGTCAAACGAGATTAAAATTTCTTTGTCAGTAAGCTCAATGTCTATAGTTTTTTCAATGAACGCATAAGAATTTTTAATAGCCAAATCGGGAAACTGTACAGGTAACTGGTTCAATTTGTGAGATAACCACTTGGAAAGTAAGTTGGACTGTTGATGTTCGAAACAATGGGTCTCATACACTTTCCGGGCTTGTGTATCTTAGGTAAACAATACATTCTAGGTAGTACTGGGTTTGGTACCGTTAATCTAAATCTTAAATTATCGCTAATGACAGCCCTACATTCTAAAATGATCTTTTTGGTTCCTGCAACCATTTTAGGCAAAGGACTTTTTGATAATTTTAAATAAGAACTTTGTGACATAGTGGCATTGACCCAATTAAAATAATCCTCTATGTCTAATATGACTACGGTGTTACCTTTGTTGGATTTGAAATAAAAACAATTTTTGTTTTTTAGTCTTCTAGCAATGATTTGATCTTTTCGTGCAATGTCAGGTGCATTCTTTTACATCTCAAATTCAAAACGTTTGATAAATCTTGTTCAATTAATTGTTAAGAAAGCATGGAAATTTACAAAAACATATCTATATATAATTAAGATATAATTAAGGATTACTAAGCTTATTTTAGATTTACATATTGCGTAATTTATTTGCTATATAAGGTTAGTTTTTCACTTAGTTTGTTAATTCAGTTTTACTGCTGATGTTGATAGTTTGGGTTTCGATAGCGTCTGGTACGAGTTAAGTATTGTGATAAGAGTTTTAGTGAACTATTTCAGTGTTCCAGTGCCACAGATTTAGAGTACCCCACATTTCCTAATGGTTTTCATGGTACCCTCGATTAAATCGAAAACGTATGTACACCTTTTTACTTTAAATAACAAAATGGATACTTGAACAGACGTTTTAAAACTAAGTTCAACAATGCAAAATGTCACAGGTCTAGGATATAATCTTAAAAAGACAAATGGAAGTTCAACTTAAACACTAATATCTCTTCTTCCATATCAGCTATGTCAAATTCTTTCTTAAATGCTAATGTAAATGCAACTAGATAAAAATAAAAAAAACAATTTTTTTCTACACATTCTACTCATAAAAAGAATAAGAAAAGCAGCTCATGTCTTAAGATGTCGTTTCACTCTTATATTGCTGCTATAATAATGCATCTATTAATTGCAAGTTGATAAATAAATCATGTACTCGAACAACGCACATGTTATATTGAATTAAATAATTTTTATTATTGATAAGTGCTTGAAAGGAATTGTTCAACATTATTTTTGCCGATGGTAATCTTATAGATTATAAGATATGAAAGAAATATTAACGGTAATCCTTCCAAAAAATGCTTGCATATATAAAATGAAAAAAATGTAAAAGCTATCATTTAAAATGTACATACTTTAAAAACCAACACAATTCAAGAAATTAGCTGCATAAATATTACAATTAAAATATCTCTATTATGATCTAAAAACATTCTAATTTTACACAACTAAGAGCATGATTGTATCTTCCTAAGTAATATAATATTTCAATTACTCGTCCTTGTTCAATATTCAATTAAAACAATAAAATGAGCTTTGCGATGCTATCACCAATTATCAAAAATATCAACGAAACGTACGTACATATATATAAACATATGATAAACACAAAAATTTTTAGTTGCTGCCTTATTAGGTTGGAAGGAATGATTGTAGCGCAGCTGTTTGTGGCCTTCGTTGCCCTATTTGGGCTTTCTCGTGCCCAATGGAACGAAAATATGTGGGATAATAGAAACACCATGGTCCATTTATTCGAATGGAAATGGAATGATATTGCTAGTGAATGCGAGCGCTTTCTTCAACACAGAGGATATGGTGGTGTTCAGGTGAGACAAGTGTAATTACAAAAAGGTAAACGTTCGAAATAAAACCAAATCCTTTTGCTTAATTAACACAGGTTTCACCAGTAAGTGAAAACGCAATAATTACCAGCGGTACCTTTAGACCATGGTGGGAAAGATATCAACCAGTAAGTTACATCATAGCTACTAGATCTGGTAATGAAGCTGAATTCGCTGATATGGTCAGAAGATGCAACAATGTAGGAGTCAGGTTGGTTTCAACAATTTTATTTCAAAAGTAACTTGCGAAGTAATAATAAAATAAGGGATTTTTCATCTTATTTTATAAGATGAAAAATCCCTAAAGCGTCTCACAAAGTAAGTTAACAAACGGGCATTTATTATATTGATAAACAGGTTTCAATTTGATAAAGGTAGTTCATTGTTGTAATAAATTTAATAGTTATTGTAATATTTTTTTTGTTGCTTTAACAAAGCGATGGCAACGAACACGATTTATTGAATTCACTTTTTTAGCGTATACATGGTTTTCATGGGCGGCAACCCTGGGGTTCGTTCACTCCCTCCTGGCAGTCAAAAAACACTTAAACACAAACTTAAATTGAAGATTAAAAAAACTATAGCAAATTTTCTCCTACCTATACAAACTTTAAATTGTTGCTTTCTATTTACAATAAGCTAAGCGGATTACCTGAGTTGTTAAATTGATCTTACCTATTTGATAAAAATGAACCGCCTTAATAAGAAGTATTTGATATAATTGAAAATATTAATAACATTACCTAAAATATGATGCAATGAGATAATGGGTAACAAGTAGCAACATGTCTTTTAACATTACTTCCGCTTCCTGATTCAATACCCGAGAGCGTTTTTGCGTTTTCAATATATTCTACCTTTTTAGGAATGTACTTATTTCTAGGAACTCGTGAAATGTAGTTTTTTAAGATTATGTAGCCCTAATTTGTCGCTTTGAATGGGAAAAATCTCGTTTGGTTGGTGTATCCTGAAGGTTGTACTTATTAAGGGAAAGGGAAGTGAAGATAATTTCGCTTTCCCTTAGATATCACTTGACAAATGTAACGACAACATAACTAAGGTGAATAAAATATCAAATATCAATGTTTTAAATGATAGTAAATAGTAAATACAGGCTAAGTCGAGAGGAGCGGACCAAACTCCAGCAGTGTATTGTACACGTGAAAATAATGTAAAAATCTCATATCTTATCCGATTTTCATTTGTTTTCGAGTTGTAGCTTAATTACAAATAAACAAAGTTTGCATTTTTTAATCATAGCGTTCTTTTAATAAATGTTCAGGCGCCTGATTGCCTCATATGTTTTTCTTTAATATCGGCTGCAGTATTTCTAATAAGTTGAATTTTTATTTTATTTAAGACGTCCTAATTAAAACAAGCGAAAATTTGAAAAATTTGGACGCTAGTTAATTTTTTTTTTTTAGAATATTCCATTTAGGCTCAAGTGTGAATTGTATGTTAAAGGGAAATCTTCAGGCCAGAATTCTTCATAGTCTCTCCTTTTGTATTATGAAGAATTGTGGCCTGAAGATGTATCACAATTGATACGAAACCGCTCGCCCATTAAATAGAATTTGTGAGAAAAATTAGATCTACTACTTGTTTTATTTCCCTTTATTTTTTTTAAATTACGTTATAACTTGAGAACAAATGAAAATCGGATAAGAACATAAATATGATTATGAAGCATTGATTATTAGCGTTTTAATAATCTACGCTTCATAAAATTACTATAATTTTAATGTGAAAAACGTTTTTTTGAAATAACAGTAGAGTTTTTGTCGATACTTTTCTATGAATCCAACAATTTTATGATCCAAAACAAATTTCATTTCATTAACTACACAACTAAATCTCAAAGTATAGGGTACCATAAACAGCAAACACTAATATTGGTATAAACAGCCATTGTATGAACTTATCTTCAAACAAGGAGCAAATCGATATCAAACAAGGAATGCTCAGACTTAAATTGTAATAAGTAAAGCTGGCCACGAGCGGTACCGCGCAGTAGCGTAGAGTCGACCAGGCCTCGCGTTCCACTAGAGTTATTCTGCTAATAGAGATGTTTGCTGCCGCAAATAATTTCGCTCATCTTTTAAATAAAAATTAAATAACACGTGCTCAAACACTTACCATTTTAAGAGTCCTCCGTGAAATCACAAAGTGAATAATGTCTGTTAAATATCTGCAACATTAGATATGTTTCAACTGTTGTTTCGTCAAAACTAGTACGGCATGAGGAAAAAATGCGTTTATATGCAGAGAACGAACGTTCTACATCTAGTGACGTAATAATTGCGTAAGTAAAATAATCTTTCAAATAACTTAACGATTCTGTTGACGCACCTTCACAAATGTGTCTTAATGTGCCAAAATCAGAATTTTTCTCAAAACACTTTCAAATTTTTCTAGAACAGAACATTTTTTGCGTCTTCAATCGCGCATAGCTGTGCGTGAACATGTTTGCACTATTTGTAGAGATTCTTCTAACGCATAAACAGGATTTTGTAATTTTTTCTTTGCATCTGCTTTACCGAAGATTGCCGAATGATTTTTGAATCCTTTTTACCGACTATCTGATTTCGGGTGAACCCTGGGGTTCGTTCAGCTTCCTCCTATCAGTAAAACACCTTAATACACAAACTTATTGAGATAAAAAACTGCTAGCAACATTTTCCCCAACAAGCTTTAAATTGGTTTCTAGTTGACTCTGGATACTGAGTCTGTGAAATTGATCTTACCTATTTGATAAAATAAACTGCCTTTAGATATGGCTATTAAAGGTCGATAATATTATAACATTATCTAATACTGATGCAATAGATTGGAACATAGAATTTTTAACAGTTATTGCTTCTGATAACCAAATTTAGGTCAAATACCTTTTTAGAGACTGGACTCGTGAAAGAAAGATTTTGCAGCACCTATCCTTAATGGAACATCCGTGTTGGTTTGTTTGAAGGTTTCAAAGAATTGAGTCCAATGTATTTAACACATACACTTGAAATGTAACTGACATAACAGCGTGTTTCAATTCGTTTTGAAAAATAATAGTAAATTGGAAGTCCGATTGAGGAGGTACCAAACTCCACATTTTGCCGTGCATATACATGTAAAAATCATATTTTTTCCGATCTTTGTTTTGTGTAGCAATACATAAACAAACATTTTTTATCTACTTCAAAATTCAGGCGCTGATTCTATATTTTTTTTAATATCGGCCAGTATTTCCAAAATATAAGCGCTAATGTAACAAGCGAAAATTGAACTTCGTAGAATTTTCTTAGATATATTTGCACATCGAATATTTGGATTTCAAAGCAGATTATAATCTTCCTTTGTAGTATAAGAAGTGTAAATTACAATTGATAAAACCCGTACGCATTAAATTAAATTATAAAATTTTACATTGTTTGATTTCCTTTTTTTTTATTCGCTATTTAACATGTCGTAGAACATAAATTGTTATGAAGCCATACATTAACGGTTTTACAATCTACCTTTAAAGCTACTATAATTTTAAGTCTGGAATTTCTTTGAATAAAATTTTCGAGTCTTTTCATGAACCACATTTGTCATTTTTGCACAAATCTAATTTTCCTCATGCTAGCAACAAATTTGCACATAACCACACAAATGTCCGTATGCATACCCATAAACAGCAACACTATTGGTTTCCATTCGTACGAACTTAATCTCAACGCGAGCCGTATCACGGCACGTGCCACTAATGTAATAGTAATAAGTTAGTGTTAACTGCTAATCATCAACGTAATGCCGTGTGTGAAGTTCAGGACTGGTCAAACAACTACCTGTAATGCTTGTTACTAATTAAACTATCAATCTTCGGATCGTTAATGATGATATAAAAAAATGAGTTTGCCACTAATATTACTAATTTAAGTAACCGTAACAAATTATTCGTGAAGTTTACGTGAAATAACATTCAACATACAATAAATTATGTAATAGTAGTACAAACAGCTTACTGATTATGCTTTGAAGAAAGTTACATATATCTTAGTGAAGATATAACATGGGAATCAATTTTGTTTTTATATTTTATAATATTTTTAAAAACACTTGCATTAATTGTAATTATGCCCCCGATGTAATACTAGAAATATTGCGAGCGTATATTTGAAACTATCTTATTGGCATTCGCGATGCAGTTCAATAATTTACTTGAAATTGCTATGTAACTGCACTAGCAATACAAGTACTATTGTATTATTATTAATACTTTATTATAATCCCTTTATTAATTTAATTTAATTTAAGTCCAATCTGGCCACAATATAATTTTACCGAACAGGTGTATCAAACAGCTTTTTGTCAGCATGTAATTATGTTAGTTGAAATAACTAAAATTTATAACAAATTATATAATTGAACTGTATGACCTGTAACGCAAACACAAATACAGTTCTTCTACTCGACTGTTAGGACTTCTCATATTACTTAAAAAGAAACAAAAACATATGGTAGAGGGCCTTAATATTATTTGAAATTTACAATTTGTTCATGGATAAGATGCATTGAATTTATTAATAATAAACTAGACTAACGTTGTAGAATCTACGTCGATATGGTTATTAACCATATGACAGGAAATATGGGGACCGTTTATGGAACCGGTGGTAGTGTAGGCTACAGTGACACCAAATACTTCCCAGCAGTACCCTACGATGCAAGCCATTTCAATCCTGAATGCGAAATTAACGACTACACTAACACTTACGAAGTTAGAAACTGCGAGTTAGTTAGTCTCAGGGATCTAAACCAAGTAAGCTTACTATAAACTAATAGTACTAAAATATTCTATATGTTATATGAATTGTACAGGGAATTGAACACGTTCGTGAAAGAATAACAACGTTTATGAACAGACTCATCAGCCTAGGTGTTGCCGGCTTCAGGATCGACGCTGCCAAGCATATGTGGCCAGGAGACCTGCAAAACATTTTTGGTAGACTCAACAATCTAAATAGTGGACACGGATTTCCATCTGGTGCAAGACCTATGATCTTCCAGGAAGTAATCGATTTAGGTAAAATTTGTCGTCTAAAATATAAACTTTCCTGAAATAGCAACATTATTTGTATTCCAGGAGGTGAAGGGATTTCCTTTACTGAGTATCTTAATCTCGGCCGAATCACTGAATTCAGATATAGCGCTGAAATTGGAAGAGTGTTCAGAGGATATGATCAACTGAGATGGTTGTCCAATTGGGGCGAAGGATGGGGCTTTATGGCTAGTGGAAGCGCACTTGTTTTCGTCGATAATCATGATAATCAACGAGGACACGGTGCTGGTGGTGACAACATTTTGACATACAAGAATCCTAAACAGTACAAAATGGCATCAGCATTCATGTTGGCTCATCCATATGGTTCGACCAGAGTCATGTCCAGTTTTGCATTCACAAATACTGATGCGGGTAAATACAGTTAATATGTTTTGTAGCTTAGTTAACGCCTGGACTTAATGAAAGCAGAGCAGTTTTTTAAAAATAAATTCTTTATATTATAATGTACAATTTTCAAAAATAACTCAGAACTATAGGAATATTTACAATTGCAGGGGAATGTAAAATCACAAAATATGCTTTAGGAAACCAAAGTTCTGGTTGTTGTGTTAGTTTAATTATCCTTCTCAATAATAGAGGAGACACAAACCACCAGAAGGTTACTTTTCTTTCTTACTGATGATATTTTAGCAATCTACAACATTGAATACATATTTTAAATTTAAGTTTGCCTTAATTTTGACACCCAAATCGACAAGTAATTGCTGCATAATTTCACACTAGTGGCAGGTATTGTATCTGCAATGTATAGGAAATGCTCAGAAGCAGCAAATATTGTGTTCTCCAGCATCGCTCTACACTTGACAGCGTAACGGAATACTATCAGTATTTTTTAAGATATTGTTAAAGTGCTCCGTCTCCCCTACTAGTCTGACTTTCTTGGATTTACCCCATATTACTTTTGCTAGAAGTGGTCTACCAAATGTATGCCTGCAATTTACTGCTATAAATCTAGCTCCATTCTTTGTTCCTAAAGAATACTTCTTTTGAGTTTTGTGCAATTGCTTCTCATATGCAGTATTTCGGAAACATCAAACTATTAATCAAACTCCAACACTCACAACTTTTCTGAGGAGTGGGGACGAATAAATAATAAACTTGACATTGATTACAAACATTTGAACTCGACATAACTCGAAGAAAATTGTATTTAATCAACTACAAAGTCAACTCATGCTATAAATGTATCACATTATCAAATATCTTTTCGTTGGATTTTTGCAATTTTATTCGATTTTCTTGGGTACTGCAGTTTAGATATGTATATTGCAAAGAACGAACATTACTGCCTCCATTTTTTTATGTTTAATCCAATAATGCAGTACAGCGTATGGGGCTGATAGTACATATAACGTGATCACCTATCTTTTTTTATTTTTTTATTTATTTTTTAATCGATGTATTGTTCTATTTTACATTCTTTATTTTATGATGTGCACATGCAACCCGTGCCAAAAATATTAAGTTACTTCCTTCTGCCAATCACCGTTTTATATTTTAAATGGAATAATGTTATGTACAATTGTTTTCATAAATAAGTCATCATCGTACAAGTTTAAAGATATTTGCGTTGCTGTCAGCCTCTTGGTAAGTTTTTCAAAGCCTTTCTCGCTGAATACCTTAGCGTTGTCTTGCTCCAGTTTGGTGAGTCATATCCATCATTGCCCTCTCATTATGAGTTATCCAACTCTGATTGACTGTTTGTGGTTCGTAAGCGTCCTCCCTGTTGAAGCTACTAGTGTCCCTCATTATTTTTAGAAGCTCCTTCACACTTTGCTGGTAATAATGGTTGTTTATAACAAGCACCTTAGCCTTATTGTCATAGTCAGTTGTATGCACTATAGACTGCAAACAGTTTGTCCAATAAATATGCTTCCAGATGACACTACAATTCGTAAATCGTTGGACCTTCTTTAACCTATCTTGCTCTTGTTTAAGTTCATGTTCTTCCTTTTTTCTGGCTGTTCCTTTCTGGATTTCTTTCGATCTGTAATAATTTTTCTTCAATGCGCTCGCCTGTTGATTTGGCGTCAGAATCGTTAATTTTCCGTGTTCTTCAAAGTAGTGCTCTTTTGTTGTATAGCGTGATGTTCAGTAAGACCTCAAATAAATTATTGTAGCAAATTTTGGAAAACACAATTTGAATCAAACACAGCTGCGTAAGCCTCCATACTGCTGAGGGTAATAACCACAGTTGAAATAGCACTTTGCGTATTTATGTGATGCAATGAATAGAATATTGTTCCCAAAATTACAAAATAGTATTGTGGTAGGAGGCTGGGGTAAAGTGCACTTACATCTAATTTCATTCATTTATATAATTATATTTAGAATTTTCAATGATTATTAAAATTTATTTTATATTTAGAGACTTTGAATTGTATTTAATTAATATTCGGCATTTTGATAATTTATATTATTAATTCTTTGTTTCTTAAAAAAAAGTCCATTAATATTAATTTATGGGGAATAATTAAAGTTACAGTTATTTTCAATAATTTACCTCTTAGTAATATTTTATGTAAAAAACACACAAAAATCATGCACAATACTATTTACATGAAATCTAGTAATCTAAATCCTCAATGTAATATGTAACATCACATACGATCATCGATAAACCAACCATAAGAATATGGAAGTCATTGGATTGGCATTCCTGCGACAAGTAAACAAGAAAACAGAAGTAGAAATTGTTGACATCAGACATCCAGAAGTTTTGGATAAAACTATTTAGAAATTTAATTTGAAACAAATATAAGTATTTTGGTCATTAAAAATAGTCAATAGAAGTCTAAAACCATTTAGAAGGAGATAGACAAAGGAGTTGGAAGGAATTTTGCAACTAAAGAAGAACCTAAAACATCACCTAGAAAGAAAGGAAAGAGGGTTTTACGGTGAATTTTAAAACACACACATACACCCCACACTTACAACTGTAAGCAGTTTTGAAAATAAAAAAGACTTGATTATTTTCTAATTTCATATTTCATTGAAACATATCATCATTTTAGAAAACAAGTTTCATAAGATGACATTCTGTCGCACGCGTGCGAAAATTGCTTAAAGTAATTGCAACTTTTTTCTGCCAAATCTTGGGTTATATGGTGGGCATTGTTTTCGACGTTTTAGTGTTTCGCATTTAACCAATGCAGGTAGCGGTTTGATCACAATAGAGCGCCATAAAGGATGGAAGTCATCCTCTGTAGCCGAAGTTACACAAATGTTTTCATCCCAACCAAACACATCAAGTAGATAATCCAATGTTTTAGTAATTGTAAATTTTATGAATTCGATTCTGAGGGTGCAACAACAGAACTTCGTTTCTACTCATAATTTACCTGAAATAACAATAAATGCCCATGACTCGTCTCATATTTCTGTAACAGTATACATAATTAAATAAATGTACCTAATTAGCATAAATTATATTTGTATATTATGGTATATACTGTTATGTTAAATATTTACATCGTCAAGCCCAGCTGTCACTCTAAACCATAGGGTGTTCAGTATAGCCACTAGACACATATAAAATTCTCTCTGGCGGATATTTATTATTAGTTATTTTTCAAAAGCCTCCTCTCCTCCCAGAGCCTCCGATTTTCGGAGTGGGGATACCAAATAATTTATTTAACTCCAGCTAATGACGATCTTGATGAATCAGAGATGAAACTACTCTTCTTTTCATTCTCCTCATTTCGTAAATCTTCAAAATTAATGTAAAATTCTCCTACAACAAGCAACAGGGCAAATTCAGAGGTATTTCTAGCAGGGTTTCGTCAATTAAATATCTATCATAAAGTTATTAAGTAGAACGTCGGTGAATTTTGTCATAATTATGTTGTCAGCTGTGTTTTAGATCACAGAGTCGTCTAATTTAAGTCATCTAGTAGCGTCCCTACATTCATTCTCTCATGCTACTTCTAAAAATAACTTTATTCATCGAAATTCATCACAAAAATTGTATTTGGATAGAAATCATCCAAATTTGCCGTGGATAAAAACAATCGCTATCGCGATTAAAATAAAGCAGCGAAGGGACGCCAATAGATTCATCACTTCTGGTTAAGGGTTCATCGAATTAACTCGTATTTTGGCTGCGTTCCCAAATTAAAGCGTCGAATATTGAAATCATAGAATAAATTCAAGGTAGAAGAGAAGGTTGAAACATAGAGTTTATATGACATCTTCGTAAAATCAAGGTCAGTTTGCATTTTTCTATTTTAGCATTCGTTAATTTCCATTTATTTGATATCAAAATTGCCGAAAGTGCGTGTAAGAATACTCCCGAATCCTACAGTTCATTTAAAATTTTAATTAATTAACAAAAATTGCAATTTTTATTAAGTATGTTTGTATATTTCAGATTCCAGAAGGTTCATTAAAAAAGCTGCCTAACCTAGTTGTCATGTCATTTGTGTGTCATTGTCATTCCATGTTCAAGAGTACCAACGTTAAATAATAAAATGTTGGGTATCATAAGCTCATTTCGACACGCGTTTGCGTGCGCTAAAGCATATTTCATATGGAAAATAGGAAAAATATTTCTGTAAGAACTTTCATACATACAATTTCATTTTAACAAAGTCTCTATGCGCATTAAAAAATTAGCTTTCTTTTAATCAAAATACTAATTTGAGGGAAGATTTAATTGTTACGCTAAACTGTACTGGTACGCAAGTATCAATTTTCTATCCAAATTTCTCGTATACTTACACCTCTTTATATGTTCTTAAGGTCCACCACAGGACAGTAACGGAAACATCATTTCGCCCGGAATCAATGCCGACGAGGCATGCACAAACGGATGGGTATGCGAACATAGATGGAGACAAATCTACAACATGGTCGGATTCAGAAATGCCGTTAGAGGTACTGGTCTTAACGATTTTTGGACCAACGGAGCTCAACAAATCGCCTTCTGCCGCGGAGGCAGCGGTTTCATCGCCTTGACTAACGGTGGAACGATCGCCCAGAACATGCAAACATGCCTACCCTCCGGTACATATTGCGACGTGATTAGTGGTAGTTTAATTAATGGTCAATGTACCGGAAAAACAGTTACAGTAGGTGCAAACGGTATTGGTTACGTTTCTTTGGCTGACAACGAAGAAGATGGTGTACTCGCTATACACGTTAACGCCAGAGTTTAACTATTTAGAATGACCTGTTAATGTTAAAATTTTTTATGTTAATAATTATAGATAAAAACAGTTTGTAGTGTTTCCTTATTTACATATCGAATGCTGTTAGCAAAAATCAATGCAAAAGATTACAATCAAATTCGTAATTAAAGTAACAATGGGACCTTCATGATATGGCAGCCATAGGTCATAAAAACAATTATATATATACATATTTTATCATACACGTCTATGAATAGAGGATCTGATAAAAGATACTTGACGTAGATTTCAAGGTTCAACAAGTGAAATAGCAATTTTATGCTAACTAATGGAACAAGCATTATTAACTTATTACAGTTATCTATTTTAAGAGTTTTAGATACATATATTTAATATATTAGCAATTTACCGTTGAATCTCGCTTGTAGCAGTAATTTGTATCGTGTAGGAAGTCCAATTTGTTAAAAGCAACAATGTGCTTCATGAACACTACCGAACACGTAGAAAAATTATAGTGCCATATCTACAGAAGCATTGGTTATGTTCGGAAAAAATCCATCAATACTTGTTTGCAAGTCATTTTACTCTTTTAATACCCTTACCACAACACTTAATTCGTACTGGACAACACTTAATTCGTACTGGACGCACGTTTCGATAGCAAAGCTATCATCATCAGCAGCAAGACTGAACTAACAAGCTAAGTGAAAAACTAACCCTATAAGGAAAATAACTTATGCAATATGTAAATTTTAAATCGTAAAATTTAATGAGCCGCTTCATTGCACAAGACTATAAATAGCCTAAAGGTAAATGAGCAGAATGACGTGAGTTATTAAATCCTAGCATTACAATGAAGCGGTTCATTACACATGGTTAAAATTACAACTATAAATGATTAAACATGATGTAACAAAGGATAAAGGCTGGAATTTAGTGGTCCTAAATCTGAATTCATTAAGTGAGTTTTATTTTTGTAAATTTCCATGCCTTCATAACAATTTAATTGAGCAGTACTCTTTACGTTTTTATTTAACTTTATATTATCAACATTATGGTTATTTTCAAGCATATGTAGGGCAACGCTAGATTTATCAAACCTTCTGAATTTGAGATGAGCCAAATGTCCTTTGTACCTAATTTTGATTGATCTTTTTGTCTGCCCAATATACACTTGATCACAATCTTTACATGAAATTTTGTAAATTCCTGATTTATCCACTGGGTCTTTGGAATTTCCTAAAAGGTTTTCAAGGTTATTGCTCGAAGAGAAAACAATCTTGCGGTCAATTAGTTGTAATTTTAACCATGTGCAATGAACCGCTTCATTGTAATACTAGGATTTAATAACTCACGTCATTCTGCTCATTTACCTTTAGGCTAATTATAGTCCTGTGCAATGAAGCGGTTCATTAAATTTTACGATTTTAAATTTACATATTGCATAATTTATTTTCCGTATAAGGTTAGTTTTTCACTTAGCTTGTTAGTTCAGTCTTGCTGCTGATGATGATAGCTTGGCTATCGAAACGTGCGTCCAGTACGAATTAAGTGTTGTGGTAAGGGTTTTAGTGAACTGTTTCAGTGTTCCAGTGCCACAGTTTTAGAGTACCCGTTTACTTTTAATACCTATTTTTATTATCTAGGAAACTAGTACCAACAACAATAGCCAATCGCTTATAGAGGTATGCAATTTAATTAACAAATTATGATTTTGATATCAAATACATCAACACAAATAAGAATATTAGTGCAAATTTTTTATCCCATTTACTCATGGATAATACTAGACAAGTAAATATCAAAACTGCCACCCAAAAGAATTCTATACCCAATCCAGTCATGCGGTAAGCAATGTATAGATAATCCAATGAAATAACGAAATTGCATTGAAAATCATTTAGGTACCATCGAAATAAAAAGTTTAGCGAGGTCTTATGTGTGGTGGTCATATATTGACAGGGATCTTGTTAAAGTAGTCTAGTTAAAGTAGTTTAGTCCTCAAATCGGCAGAAAGATAATTTCTCCATGGATGTAGCCAAGACAGAATTGGTGCCATATTCACGCGACGCACAATTTTGCAGTGGTAAGAGAAAACTATTTGAATCTACAAACTTCAGAGGTCTTATGAAAAGCAACAGCGTTAAGCAATTATTTTCACCAACACATTTTGCTAGCAATAATAGAAAAGCAGATGCTTCAGCGAAGTTACCTCTGCATAATAATGAAAATTTAGAAACTAACAAATCTTTATTACTACGAGGATAAGTCAAATATTATCTACACTTTCGCCATAACAAGCTTTGAAGGTTATCGTAGTGGAGGCCGCTTGGGCATGCGTTGAGTTGGCGCCTCCGCAATCATGTGGGCAGAATTTAATCACGATCACGTCACTTGTCTGCTAGTTGCAACAGCATAAGCATGTCAGCTCCGCTATTAGTTTGCACCAAAGAGGAACAACGAGCAGTGATCCGATTTTTGTGGTCAGGGGGTGTGAAAGGTGCTGAAATACACCAGACTTCTGTCACAATACGGGGACAGTGCTTTATCTCGTAAAAGCATTTTTTTGTGGATCGAAATGTTTCAAAGTGGCCGCACGAGCGTAACACAAAAAGAGGGAGCTGGACGGCCGTCAGCCTCGACCACCGACGACAACATTTAGCAAGCTCGAGAGATGGTTACGGCAAATAGGCGAGTTACAATAGGTGAGGTTGCATCTTCTTTAAACATCAGTCACGGTTCTGCCTATCAAATTATCCACGATGAACTCAGGATGCGGTGTAAAAGTGGCTTCACAACCAACCGAAAACCTTCTACCAGGAAGGCATACGGAAGCTTGTGGCTTGCTGGACCAATTGCATTGCTAAAGGTGGAGACTATATCGAAAAATAATGTATCTGTTGTACACCTATCTTTGTTTAATACAGTTGTAGAACTAATAGTGTAAGTAATTTTTGACTTACCCTCGTATATAGACTCAGAACATACTACGACGAAAGAAATGGCAGTAAAGCTATTTTTATGTAGAAAATTACGGACAAAACTATGTCTAATTAGACTAGAAAGATTTATAATTGTTGAAAAAGAGCAAATAATGTCGAAAGCTCATTTCTATTAAAATTCCGCATAGATTCAACTACAACAACGAGGAGTAGTAGTTTTAAGAAGAAAATTCACACAAACTTACTTACACATCGACGCAATGTAAATTCCCAAAGTTAGTAATCTACTCCAATGATTATTAAATTAACAAAAATTTAATTTTATGCTCCTCTATCAAAAATGATCGAGTATCGTATACGCGATCAACAGTCCAACGGGGCAATGATACCATATCTTTTTATTGAGTGCTAGTATACGTCAAGTTGTTTGCACTAATGAGAAAAATGGCTTTGGCCGGAAAAAAGTTTCTGCTACCGGCTCGTACGTAAAGTTGTCGCACTCAAGCATCATAGCACTGCGCGACATCTTCTTGCTTCATTCTATCATCAGCATATTTTACAATTCAGTATGTTTAATCCTAATCTAAAAATATGGAAGAAAAATTATTACAAGGAACAATTTACAGGTGTCCCAACCTTTCGAAAATATGTCCGTATATACTAGCTGATCGATAAGTAGCGAACACTTACCTTTTTACTTTAAATTGAACACGCTGTATATTATTACGTATTTGGTTTCTCCATCTAGAAATAAATAAAATAATATGAAATTCGTATTATATTTCATAAGACTATTTCTAAAAGATTTCAATATATTTATAGTTTTGTCCAAATTCCCTTAAATTTAGATATATCTTTTCATTCTAAAATTCCGTAATGCAAATACATTTTAGCGTAAATTTCTATGAGATTAAATTAAATACTTGACTCTAACCAGATATTGCATTAGATCGTGTTCGAAATATACCAAGACCAAGCTTTACCAAATTCAAACATCAAAAACGTAATTTTTCTGCATCCACCGTATATCTCTGACGTTTTTGTATAGTGATGACATATGCAACACTGGAAGTAAAAAAGATATTTACCGTTAAATGCGAGTCCCTGCACTTGGATATTGCATGTAACTGGTTTCTGGTAGTGTTGTTTGGTTATCATAAAAACAGTAAACAAAACACACTCACATTGCTGTTCTTAACAGTTGATTCAAAGAGTTAAGCCAAAGTAGTTACTTACGAAATGAGGTACTTAAAAAAGCGTTGACACATACGATTTATGTATGAAGTTAAAAATAACGCAGGCATTTTGAAGTGCAACATTTAGTGTGCAAAGAAAATTTCTAGTGTTCACTCTAAATAAATAATTGTCGCAATAAAAATTACAGTGAAGATTATTATATTTGTTCCTAGTGTATTTCAATTATATTCAATTGATGTTGACATCTGTATGCTTACATCACTCATTGTTGGCCTGCATGAACTCTTACTAAAATATTGTTTCCCTGTTCTTTTTTGCTAAGAAGATGCATTAACATTACAATTGTTTTCTTCATACTTCTACATCAATAGAATGAATGTTTCTAGTAGCACCAGATCTTAGCTTTAATTTCACAAATGCCATCGGCTATCATCAGTCAGGATAGCGCAGTTCATACAACTTCTGGTTAGGATACACCATTTATTTCGCTTTTTCCTAATACATAAGTTATTGCTGTTACCAAACTCTTCTTTACCTATTCTTAGGCCCAAAATACGATCGTCAATGTCAGCAGGCTTTTGTTTACTGATGTCACGGAAACCAAACTAACTTAACACCAGAAACCGTTAAGGTGCAGTTTCCAAGTGCAAAAAGAAGATGCGGTACCCAACTTGCACATACCAAAATGGTTATGGAGAATTCGGCGAATACTTGTTTCAGAAATGAAACATCACTGCTAATTTCTTCTCTTTCAAACGGCGATCTGCTAATACCATTTCTTCAATAATTGAAATGTTCAAAGGGGTTATCAGTTCAATTGGCCGACGGGAGCGTTCATCATCTTCAAGGGATTCTTGCCCCAAACGGAAACATTTTGCCCACTTTATTACAATGGAATACCAAAGAAATACCCCATAAATGCCGTCTAAACGTTGTTTAATGTGATTAGGCGTATGCCCTTCTTTTGTTAAAAATTTAATAACCACGCGGTAGTCGATTTTCGTTACCATTTTCATGCACTAGTCACGTTGTCTGACTCGCTACTAAAAACTACTACTCTTCGAGCCGTAATATATATATTTATATATATATAGAGATATATATATATTGAAATATTTTTCCCAGGGGATTTTGGGAAAATTGTTACATTTTCTAAGTTGAATTAAATTTTCGATTCTTAGTGGATTCAGGAGTATCCATGTAAACCCTTTTGGCAATTTTATAACGAATTTCCAAATTAATAAAACGAAATTAACGAATTTTAAAATTATAAATGCAACTAACCTTGAATTTTGAACGATGTCAATGTTATATAAACCCTCTGTTTATATAACCTTTACAGGAAACTGCCTGTTCTGGAAATTGAAGCCTTTTTCTCTTCAAATAAATACTTTGATTTCACAATCGAGCACTTTAAATTGGGATCGGAGTTAAGAAACACTTTAATTCAACGAAGGCTGAATAAAGATTGATGAAAAATTAATGGCGTCGCTCATCTTTCTTTTATTTTAAATCGCGAAAGACCGGCGATTGTTTTATTCCACAGCCAATTTTGACAATTTACCCAAATAGAAACTTTTACGATGAATTTCGATGAAATGAAATTATTTGTAAAAGAAAGTAGCATGGAAGAACGCATGCAAGAACTCTACCAGCTGACAGTAGGCGATATCTATGACCTACAGCTGGCTGACAAATATTAAACGTGAAAATTTTCCGACGATTTACTTAAACCTTTCAGATAAAGATTTAATTGATAAAATATTGTTTAAAATACCTTTCAGTTTACGCTGTTGCTTATGTTAGCCGATTTCTACATGAATATGGACGAATTACGTGAATAGGAAAATTAACTGAAGAGTGGATTTGTCTATGTTACCGTACAATCGCCGTTATCTGGACTTATATTTTTAATATAATGTCCTCGCTCCACAGCCAGTTTGCTGGAGAGGAGATGGTGACTGGGAAATTTCCATTTGTCCCCGCAAGAGAGATATTTAGTTACCAACGAGTGGCTAACCTGACCATCCTCCTCGTTCAGAGGTTGACAGCGGAGGCTGTAGTTATCGTAAATATTGCACATTTCAATATATATAGTGTAGGCTCCATACATGTGGAACTATGACGCAACAACAACACACTAAAACCTGTATAAGCCTGGCCGAGAATTTATGGCGCCTACCTCAGACGCATCATTATACAAAAAAAGTTAACGATATAAATTCCCTATACGTTGGTTACAGAAAAAGTATATGGTGCTATTTCTGGTGTTTGAACTTGGCAAAGTTTGTTGTTCAATACTGAGCAGCCTGTATATTTCGAAGGCGTTCTAACACCACGTCTAGGTAGGAACAGGTATGCAATTTAATGTCATAAACATTTCTGGTAAAATATTTTTGCATTTCGTATTTATTGGATTTATTTATCGGAAATAGATATCTCTCAATAAAAATAAAGTTAGATGTTCTACATCTTAGTAACATTATTAATAAAATACTACGTTTTTTCTAATTAATGGCAACAATTTGGCATATAGTATCCTTCATAAAACAAATGTGATATTATTACTACTCCCCCTGTATATAATAGAATGTAATCTCTCCTATTACACTGTGAACAAAACAATCGTAGGTTTGTTACATCAGCCTCTGGCCGTAAAGAAAGAAGCGCAGTTAATTTTTGTAACGCGATTCAAAATTGCATGGGAAGCGCTAGAAAAGGTACCATCATCACCAGGCTGGTTTCGAACACACGTTTCCTAACTCTCTCACAATCAGGAGCAAACCCTCTTACCACTCGAATGCTGAACCGTTTAATATTTACCCAATACGCCAACAAATACCTTAGCAAAACGAATTTTTAATCACGGCCACTACAACTTTACATTTAACAATAAATAGATAGTATTAATTTAGCTTCACAAAAACTAAGCATCGGAGATTTAACTTTCCGAAACACTCGTAAGTTATATTTTCAAATCTACGCATATTGAACATTAACACGAATTGGTTTATATATTCTTTTGTTAGAATAATAATCATCTTCCTGTATAATGTTGTTAATCTAATGTTCTAAATGCGTTGCGGATCAATTAAGATTCTACAAAGACAAGTATACAAAGATTCAATTAACAAAAGTTGAATGGGTGTAAATATGATTATTAATCTTATTTTATTGAGGTTTGAACTTCCTTTATTAACACAATTCGTTTTTGCTTTCATAACATTTTCCCAAATAAAGATTACAAACATACCGGAAATTGTAAAACTTTATTATTACGTTATGAAAAAATTTTAAACTCACTTTCATCAACTTAGGTCCTCGACAAATTCGAGTCCAACTAACCCATTATAGACTAAACTTCATAGCGAATCGTATTAACCAATATCATCGATTCGAAAACTTTGAACTTTACACAGAAACTCGTGACTCGCGTATTTACTAGTCTAAAAATAGACGAAATCGTTTGAATGTGGTAAACCGGACAGTTTCCCAAGATATAACTTTTCACCACAAAATGTATTAAACATAATTTAAAGTTATAATAGTTTTATTAACTTCGATTTTATTTTCAACAAAAAAATATTTTTCTTGCCGATAAAAACCTTCTAAAAAATAATTTCTCCGTCCAACACAATAGCTAGACAATAAAAATTTATGTATTAAGAACGCATGTACACAATCATAGAGTGACATGTAGCGTGAAATGGGTGATGTCGCTGCTTTATTGTTAAGGATAATAAAAAGTGCTTCAAAAGGGAGATTCCTAAATCCTATGAATCCCATGATCTTCACTCCGTTCTATCAAGCTACTTTATATATGACGTTAGTGAAAAGGCAAACAGCTGTGGAATTATTCTCTATTTAACGGAGATGCACAAATAGGATTTACGTTCTTTAGTTAATTGAATTTGAATATGATGACAAACATGCATAACTAGTATATCACTTATGCTAGTACAGTAAGTTGAAAAGCATTCTATGGCATTAAACTTAACGGTGGCACTATTTCAAATCGTTTCTTTAAGAGGGTTTGCCCTTCCTATCCCAGCAAACAACCTGCAAAGTGTTCCAGCTTTGGAAAACGATTCAAAAACCACTAGCTTCCACTGCCAGAATGTTGTTTACCACACTTTCAAGGCCACTTTCAATTTTCTCTCTAATGGTATATTAGAAATGTTTATATGACGTTTTGATTCTTCCCGGCCATCATCAATTGTCATATTTCTTATCGGCCTTATTGGATTTTGACACCTTCGGAAAAGTTTTTTCTTCTGATTTCAACTATGTATAAAATGTTGATAAGAGTTTTTAAAATTATGCTTTGATTGACGAAGAAATTTTTGAAATTAGATAAGGTAACCTGTAGCGCAACAGAAAATAAAATAGAGGAGAGAAAAAACACAACTACAATCAAAGAAATTGCAGACCAACCTCAACGTAGTTCTCCTGCTTTGCCCGCAAGCATGGACAGGGGTGAGTTCATGACTAACTAAAAAAAATATGCGCCACCCGTTTGAAATTAGGAAGAACTACCCACGAAAAACGGGAACGAGAGGTAGAGAAGGGGTAGGAAAAGAATAGTTATTATTACAACTTCTTCAATGTAAATAAAACAGAATAGTACTCAATAAAAACAAAATATTTGCGCGAAACTGTTAATGAACAAAATTTAACTAAGGTATGGCATACATGTGCAGAAACGCAATTCGTTAAAACTATTCACATAAATATACAAATAAAAAACAGAAAATAATATCCGTTAGGATAACTCGCGGTAAAACGTTCGTTAACAAAAAAATATTAAAATACGTATTTAAAAATTTTCGAAAAACGTAAATAACCAAAATTTAGTAAATTTCTAATTAGAATTACAGTAGTAATAAAAGATTTCTAGAATACATCCAGACGTTAATGAGAATTACTTAAATAAAATAAGTTAGAGGGAAAAGGAAGAATAAACAAGTTAGAATTTAGTCACAATTTTAAAAGGAAATAAATGGTTGTGAATCGAAACAAAAAAAAATAAAACGGTAAATCCATTTATCTGGGAGCTGTGGTGGTCAAACGGCAGTCAATCGACGACGCTAGTTTTACCCTCGGGTTGAATAGGACACATCCACGCAGCAAAAGCTCTACCCTTCAGTGGATTTCGGCTTAACAATAAACCAACAAAAAAAAACTCCAAATGTAGGAATAACGATCTATAAGCATCAACCTAATGAAATATGATTAAAATAATTGATTACCTCGATTGGATGGAGGATTTTCTAGCCGATGATCGAAGATTACTACTGATGCGCCGTCGTAAGAAATAATTAAATATATCCGACAATGTCGGTGATGGTTATTAAAACAAACACTCACGGTACTTAATTATGGTAACTTCGAAAATCTTTTAAATCCTACTTTGCGTAGAGGCTAACCGCCACAGCAGATTTTCGCAAACGTACCTTCTTCTAGAGAGTGGTAATGAACTAACATCGTGCATTCTATTGCAATGAACTTAGGTAAATTTAGTTACAAAAAAGAACGAAAACAAAACAATAAAATGAAGGAAAGACGTGACGAAAATTGTTTAATAACCAACCATTACAATTGAAATTACCAAAACTAAATAAACCAAACATTAAATATGTCATTAATAATAATTATAAGTTCCAAGTATGTGTATTAGAAAAAAAAAAATAACATAGTGATATCTATTGTAAACATATAACAACCCTTGACAATAAGGAATACAATTATGTTGGTAAAATAGAATTTGACACGTTGCAATATGCCATTAATAAAAATTATAAATTTTGAAGCATAGAAAAGATAAACTAGCGACATCTATTGTAACCCTTGACAGTAAGAAATTCAATTATATTTACAAAGTCAAATTTAACACGTTACAAACCGTGAAATTTCAAACCGTCAAATATTTCAATTGTCGTTCAATAGTAATGGAAAAATGTCGTACACTAACGAAGAGAAACAAAATATGTTACGTACTTTTTATTAATCGAGAATTGCGCACGGTTTCCCCCATTTTGAACTGTCCTTTATAGGAATTACATCGTAGGCATTCTGGAGTCTACCTCGAAGTTATTCAATGTTTTGTGGGACACCAACTTCATAAATATTATTTTTAACAACTCCTCATGAAAAATTATCCCGAGGACTTAAGTCAGATCTTGCTAGCCACTCAACAATTCCTCTGTTTCCAATTCAACAGTTTGGAAACTTTTACTTAAGTAATTCCTCACAATTGCCGCATTGTGAGGCGGTGCGCCGTCTTGTTGCCGCTATAAATGCTGTAGTTGATTTAATGAAATATTGTTATCTAAGATGTTATATACGTATATGCGAAAAGGATTTAAGATTCCAGAATTGGTAAATTTTAATTTCTCTGACCAGATGATTTCGTTTAAAAAGAATTCATTTTCTAATCTTCCCACTAACTAGTTACTACTACCCCAGTAATCTTGAATTATCACTAGGTAGTGACTAACATGAATCTTGTATGGTTTAAACTTATTTCGACGTAAATTTTTTCGTACTCGAGATCGTATAGGGCAAAGTAAATTCTGACGTCACTTCGCGCGTAAACATTGATTAATTATTGTTTATCTAGGAAACACGAGGTTTACATAAACTTTGCAAAAACACACATTTAACTTATCATTTGCAAAATATCCCGTTCGGTTCGATGAAAAAAGAATACCTAACATATCTCATTTATCTTCGTTGGTGTACGACATTTTTCTATTACTAATGAACAACAATTGAAATGTTTGACAGTTTGAAATTTCGTAGCTACCTTATTTAATCTTAATCTTCGTCTTCTTCGTCAATTAAAACATAATATCGAAAACTTTTGTTAACATTTTATACACAGCTTAAATCATAATAAAAAACTCTTTTGACGGTGTCAAAATCCAATATGGTGTCGATAAGAAATAAGAAAGTTGCTGATGACCTCAAAGAACCGAAACGTCACATCAAAATTTATACATTTATCTATAGTGATAGATCTAAAGTGACTTTGAGAATGTGGTTTTAGGTTTTCTCTGCAAGGCCAAATGAAGGTGCTAGAGGGAAAAAAAGAAAATTAGCATTTTTCGTTTTCTCTTTTAATTTCGAACGTCATTTGTCATAGGTCCATTTTCTCTTCGGGTTCGTAACTAACACAAAATTTTACAACTTTGCTACATTTAAACGTATCCTTTATCTCCAATAATAAGCGAGATTCCTATGGTAAAGGTCGAAAATGAATCAGTCTGTATACGTATAATTTCTTCTTTCTCAAAATTAAAATAAATTAGAGTAAGTACAATAATAATAATAATAATATGAATTCGTGGTGACATGGGATTTTTTCATCAAATAGCAATTTTGCTTTTTGAAAAGAAAAATGAGGGGGTGAGGGGCAGTTCCCCAGCAAGGGTAGTGGCTAGAGGAATACTACTGACATAAACGGTAAGGCGCGGATAGCGATTTCCTCGTGTATTTCCGCTGCATCGTACAGTGTACACAATATGCAAGGAAAATAAACGAGGGAATCAAATCCCTGCCCGCGCCCTCCCGTTTACGTTATCCCTAGAGCAACGCAACTGCGCTGAAAGCCAGTGGCGGACGCATAAAAGTTTACACAAAATAAATTAAATGTGATACGTGCTCAAACACTTACCGTTTTAAGAGTCCTCCGTGAAATCACAAAGTGGATAATGTCTATTTAATATTTGTAACATTAGATATGTTTCCAAAGTTGTTTCGGCAAAGTGAGTGCGGCGTGAAGAAAAAGTGTTTTTGTGTGCCGAAAACGAACGTTCTACATCTAGTGACGTTATATTTGCGTAAGTAAAATAATCTTTCAAATAACTTAACGGTTCTGTTGACGAAACCTTCACAAATTTGTCTTAATGTGCCAAAATCAGAGTCTATCTAAAACACTTTCAAACCTTTCTAAAACACAAGCATTTCTTGCGTCTTCTATCGCGCATAGCTGTGCGTGAACATGTTGCACTATTTGCAAAGATTCCACTAACGACACCGAAGAATTTTGTAGTTTTTCTATCGCATCCACTAGTCCCACGTAATTGTTCTGAATAATTTCCAAATCTGTTTTAACTTGACTATCCTGAAATTTCAAGCGGCTTACCTTGACAGCCGCAGCTTCCTTTGGGTCGAATTCTAAAATCACGTTCTTTATATTCTCAAAATATTTAAGATAATAAAATGCAGCCTCTAACCATGTTCCCCAACGAGTAAGAATAGGTTGTGGTGGTTCAGGAATACCGGGGCATAGTCTATGAAATTCCCGAATACGTTTTGGGGATTTTACAAACACAGCTTTCGTATGTGCTATTAGAGCGTCTACCTCGGGATAACATTTTCTGATACTACCTGCTACGAGACTGAGAGTATGAATTTTACATGTAATATGCAACAAGATAGCACAATGTTTTTTAAGAGATCGACCTACAGCAAACACAGTTGATTTGTTGAAAGTTCAAACTTTTCCAATGTATTTAACACGAACATTGAAATTACTTCGACAGTGCATTGTTGTATCCGTCTGGAAGCTAGTAAAATTGAGGGTGACGGTCGATGTGGTTCCATTGTGCGTACCATTACATTAACCACAGAATGTTTTTTACGATCTGTTGATTCGTCCACACATATCCACAGTTTTTTATCATGAACTCCGATTTAATTCTTTTTTCGACATGCTCACGAGCAGACGGCACAACTCTCTGTAATGTTCTATCACTTGGTAACTTAAAGTCCGAATATTCATTCCAAAACGAGACGTATGCTTTCTTCCTTAGTAAATGAAAAGGTAAATTACATGCAATAAACACATAAATTAAATTTAAATTTGTCATAATCTCGTGTGGAATTTTTTTTTTGAAACATGCCTACACTATTTACGTGCCGTAGACAATCACTTTTCGATCAACACATTAAATCTATTTTACACACTACACATTGAATTTTAGCGCCATCACACTTTAAATCAGGCATTTCTGCAATAAATTCTCTTATTGTGTCCAACTTTGGTCGTTTTCGCGACGTAGGAAACATTTTCAAAACAAACGTAGAACTACGATATAGTAAACGACAGCGTAGATGCATACACAACAGATCGGCTTTCGAGTCGCAGTTATACTGACGCTTATACGGAATTGTCCCGGCCGTGTTTATTTTGTGTAAACTTGCTCTAGTTATCACCCACCGCTACGCCTGCGCAACGACCCGAACTAGTGTCTAACCGCAGAATGCGAAGTTAGAACATGTTGCGGCCACTCCTAAAAAACCGGTGGGCCCATTACTGTTTACCGTCATCTACAACCCGAAGTTTCACGAATTTTCGGATCGTGCCGGTCAGCTTCCGTTGAAGCTAATTTCGATTCTTATGCTTTCAAAATCAAATGTGAAATGAGATTCGGTCGTCATCAAGAAAGGAATCAGTGTGGAAATTCATTTCGAAGACATTTATTTAAACATTAAATTCTCCAGACTTAATATAGTGACAAAGACTGTAAAATTAATTCAATGTATTATCATCGTTCGTTATACGTCTCCTATACATAATGTTTTGTTGGCCAGACATCATTGTTCGTCCTAAATTATGGTCAGGTAAAACAATATTCATAATTGTTTAAAATTTCTTATCCTCATCGTGGAAAATGGCATAAAAGAACGTCTTCAAACAGAATTGCGCACGAGACAATGAAAAATGTATATTTAAATTTATGCGGTACGTTTAATTCGCCAATGTAAGTATTACACGTTTATTTTACTATGAACAAAGGAACCATTTTATTGCTTTTGTGGATGATAATATTCGTTAGTGCAAATTACCAAGTCGAACATGTTAGAAGACTTGTGCACTTCTGCAGCCGAGAAATATTGAATTCAAAAAATAAAACATTTACGGAGCGAAGAGATTCAAAATCATTAGTATCGTTTTGTGTCGACTGAAACAAAAAGATCCGGAAGAAACACTAGTTGTCTTACGAACGGGCCAGCAATATGGAACCTCATCAATCGGTCAACCCTTCATTCGTATAGTTAAGTCCTCGCAAACGACAATTGACAAACAGTTTAAAACTGCCTGAAGTAATTTCAAAGTTAGTCGTTAAAAGCATTGGGCAACAACAGTTTTTTAACGTTTCAGCAGAAACCAACTGCTCTGGATGTTACGTTTTGGATCTGTGTGAATGTGCAAAAACATAAAACTTCGTATGGGCCGAGTCCTCTAAAAACATTCTGCTTAATATTGTTACACATAACGTGTCAACCAATTCTATAGCTTCCTCAACTGTCTGTCGAGTTCAAGTTAGTTCATAACATTGGGTAATTGAGCTCAAAACTGTTTAATAGCGCCTATCCAAAAGTCAAGTCATTTGTAAACATCATCGAAAGTATTAGCGAATTTTATCCACAGAGTTGCATCCCCGTATCAACCAGATGTGAGCCAACCCAGAACCTATTCTACATCGTTGGGGAACATGGTTACAGGACCGCATTTTATTATCATAAATATTTTGACAATACTAAGAACGTGGTTTTACAATTCGATACAAAGGAAGCTGCGGCTATCAAGAAAGCCAGTCGAAATTTCAAGATAGTAGGTTAAAATGGATTTAAAATATTCAGACATCACATCGGCTAGGATGCAATAGAAAAATTACAAAATCCTGCGTGTCGTTAGAAAATCTCTTAAATAGGTGCAGACAGCTATGCGATTTGAAGACGCAAAAAATGTTTTGTTCTAGAAAGGTTTGAAAGTGTTTTAAGAAAATTCTGATTTTGGCACATTAAGACAAAATTTGTGAAGGTGCGTCAACAGAACGTTAAGTTTTCGAAAGATTATTTTATTACGCAAATATAACATCACTAGATGTAGAACGATCGTTTTCGCATATAAACACACATTTTTTCCTCACGCCGTACTCAGGTTTGCCGAAACAACTTGAAACATATCTAATGTTGCAGATATTTAACAGACATTATTCACTTTGTGATTTCACGGAGACTCTTAAAGGTAAGTGTTTGAGCACGTTGTTTTATTTCTAATTTTTTTGTGTAAACATGAGCACACTGGCGGCAGCAAACACTCGTAATATTAGCACGAATTAACTTACGTGGAAACTGGCGCAGACCTTATCACAAAAACTAAGCTAATGTGTAGGGTACCTGTGAAAGGACATTATCCAACAGCATCCAGTATCCATGTAATACATGATATGTTCCCTAAAAAAAAAGTGTTGCTAAAATTCCTGCAATTTGACAAATTAGGTATGGTGCTTGCGACTTTTTGGCGGAAACTTATCTAAAAAACTCGTTTTCGGTTGGGCACTAAAAAATCACGCGTTTCACCAAGACATCAGTGTACACACCCACGAAATTTCATTTACCTTTTAGAAATTTAAATAACTTGAAGCTCTTTGTTTCGAGAATGGAGAGTTTCAGTGTCAAACGTCATGACTAGTAAAGTTAGTTGAATGAACAGGATATGCCAATGAGCTTAATAAACATAAGAGTTATGCACAAGATGGGGAGATTAGTAGGCCCAACAAGTTGATAGTATATTAATGTTTTCATTTTTTGTGTTGGTATGATTTGCTGATAGTGGTTTTTTATAATACCTACATTTAAGATTTTAAAACTGTCTTGTTTGTAATTTGAGCTTTGATGCGAGGCGCAGAGTATACTTTAAAAAATACAATGTACTACTTTGACCAAACATTGTAATTTTCCGTCATGATCATTATCAATTCGTTTGTGATTATTTCGTGCATATCGATCTAATATGAATCCTGATCTATGTTATCAGGACCCTAAGCTCAAAGAATTTCAGTTTTGTCAACGTTCCAAATTTTGTTGGGTAACGGTTATTAAACAATTAATTGATTAATGTAATTAAATATTTCTTAACTCGTACTTGTCGAAAATGGTACGATAAATTAAAGGAAACTTGTTCTTGCAATCCATCAAAGTGTGTGTTTTCGCTTATGCGAGGATTCTTTACATTCCGTTTTTGCTGTGTATAAATACTGGCTTTGTTGTCAGAATAAGGAATAGAGTAACTTTAAATTTTCGCGAATCAAGTCAAGCGATGTGTTTCGTTTATACGCTGACCCGATGTAATATGCAGGACAGTATATACACAAATTTTTACGTTATTTCCCATTTTTTAGGTTTTAAATGTTATAACCTGAAATAATAAATAACTCAATTGAAATCTTTTCTTCGTTATTCGACGTTCGGTGCTAAGTTAAATGCGAGTTAGGTGAATTTAAAAAAAGACAAGAAAAACTATAAATAATAAAACTTCACTGATTTGTCATAGCTTCTGTATTTATTTGCTAAATGCAAGAAGCGCATTTTAGGTAAAAGGAACTTTATATAGAGGAATTCGTAAAGCGCTGTTTCATGTTTCCATACTCTGCAAAATGTCCAGTTCAGGTTTAATGTTCATTAAAAAAAACTGAATATGTAACAAACTTGGGTACGATCCTCATCTTCAAAATCCTTTTTTAGCTTAAACTTACTTTTTCCGTCAGCATAAGTACTGCTACCCATATTTAATCCGTAAGACGTGATATCCAAATAAATGCTCTTCGAGCCAGTGGACGGGGTATACACGATATACCCTTCGTTAAAACTCGCATTTCTCCCAGACGTTTGGATAAGTACTCTGACGTAAATAACTGTGTCAGTTTCTCAGTTTTTTAAACATGCTTGACTCGCGTGCAAGTTGAGTCTAATTACAGATTTTAGCCAAAAGCATTGACCTGCTTGACGTCTTAAATTCAAATATAAGGGTTATGTCTTTTCGGTATTAGTGAACGCTAGTTCACTCAACAGATGTGCATACTAGATAAATTTATTTTAAATGTGTTTCCTTCAATACATGCTCCGAATCTCACGTTAATTTACTTGCAATTCCAACGGTATCGTTAACTAAAGAATTGTATGCATCTTACGATTCGCTGAACATTTGAAACAACAAGTTCAATCGGATGTTTGCAAAGATTTAAAAACTATGTTATGGTGGTACATCAAAAGATCTAACCTAAACATTCTGCAAGTTAATGTATTCATTCACACTGCAACCACACAATCTCACTTTCAACTATAGCTTAACAGTAACATCGAACTGTCGAAGTAATTAAGGTTAGGATATTTGGAAAAATTTGAACACATTATCAAACTCCCATCGTGTTAGAAAGTTTTGAGTATGGTGCCCAAATTCAGCTTTTGTAGCCTGGTCCTTAAAAACTTTGTATACGTCTTGTTAAACACATCGTGGATACGCTTCATCATATGGCGTAGCATTAGACATTTACGCATAAGACGCAATTGAATAGGCCATACGCAAATTTTGTATATTTGTAAATCCCAAAAGTGTTCTGCAAATTCACCTGTTCCACATTGCCTAAGTACGAAAGCTTCTTTTGAATCGAGTTGTATAACATATGTCTAAAAAGAAAGCCATGTATTAGCATAAATATGAAAACTAAAAACTGTATAATTTACAATTCGATCCAAGAATTGAGAAGCCATTCAAGCCAAAGCCATATGTCGAAATTTCAAGATTGTCGTGTTAAAAACGAGTGATTTAAAAGTCTTTTTTCATGATACTATTAGTCTATCGATTATACTTATGTAGGCATCGGGATATTACACAATTTGGTGTCGTTATTAACAATTGATAATTAGCACGCAAAATGTTCACGCACAGCTAATAACGCTAAGAAGATCGTAAAAAAAGTTTGCAGATATCTAAAATGGTTTGAAGTGTTTTAGAAAGTTCCGATATTAGCACATTAAAAAATTTTTACTTCACAGTGCAAAGTAATTTAACGTTTCGAAGATTATGTTAATATGATCAAAAAACCAACTCAGTATAGAAACGATCGTTATTTGAATTTGAAACACAATTTCCTCACGCCGCACTCGGTTTGCCGAAACAACTGTGGAAACATATCTAATGTTGCAGATATTTAACAGACATTATTCACTTTGTGATTTCACGGAAGACTCTTAAGACGGTAAGTGTTTGAGCACGCGTTGTATTTTATTTCTGACCATTTATTTTGTGTAAACTTTTATGCGCCCGCCACTGGCTGTTGGCGCAAATTGAGCAACTCTACTAATCACTCTAGCACGTAAGGCATTCCAGACATTGGACGTTAGAGAAACATGGGTATTTCGCAGAAATCTCAAATTAACTCAAAAACTAAGCTAAATAGGTGTAAGGAAGTCCTGAAGAAAGTTGACATTAATCCAACAAAGACATCCAAGTAATCCAGTAATATAGAGAGTGTTCCACTAAAAAAACACTTGCATCGTTTACGGCGAAAACTTAACACCCTGTCAATTTGAGCATAATTTTAGGTTATGTGGTGCTGTTGCGACTATTTTGGGAAAATTATCTTATAGCAATAACTTCTCTTTTTCTCGGTTGGGTAGAATTAACTCAACGCGTTCCAGCGCAAGACCCATCAAGGTTGTACTTGACACCCCTGATTCTATTCGTACAGCTTTTAGAAATTTAAATAAACTTCGAAGCTCTGTTGGTTTCGAGAATGTGAGAGTTTCCAGTGATCAAACACCTCGTCAGGCCTGGCACTATTAAACGTTACGGTCTGAGATGGAACAGCGCAATGCCAATGGGGAGAAGCTAAAGATTAAATACATAAGAGGTGTACCCAAGATTGTGCCGTTAAATTAAGTAGGCCCAACAAAGTCGATGAATTCTACACCTCGGTTTCTTCATCTTTTGTTGATGTTGTATGTTTGGCTGAAACGTGGTTCTCTTATGATATCTCCAGTGAAGATTTTTTTCCCTCAACGTTGTGATAGAAAATTTGAAGCTATTGGTCGATGTCGAGGCGGAGAAGTATTATTGGCTTACAAGAACCACTACAACATTACTACTTTGGATCTTTCAAATATTTTAAGTAATTTTCCGTCAGTAGACATTATTGGTTGTAAATTTACCTTTAAATGTGATGTATTGTGTGTATTCGTGTTATATATACCTCCTGATCTAGGTTATCAGGACTTCGAGACGTTCTTCGATGAATTTGAGCAGTTTCTTTCCAACTTCTCCAACATTTTCCTCGTTGGGGAATTCAACTGTGCTTATTTCTGCATCAACGAGATTAATGATTTCAAGTCCAATGTAATTAATAATTTACTTAACTTCTGTGACTTAGTTCAGCACAACTCTGTACATAACAATTTAAATCGGCTACTTAATCTTGTTATTGCTAATGTCCCCTGCGACGTTGTAAGAGATTTCTCGCCTATAGTGTCCGAGAATACTTACCATCCCGCTCTTTTGATAGATGTATCTACTGGCTTTGCCTTACCGTCGAACGTCCCTAAGAATACTTCATGGACGTATAACTTTAGAAAAGCGAATTTTCCATGTTTATATCAAGCAATGTGCGATGTGAATTGGTCCGTTTTAGACAGCTGCTCCGATGTGAATACTGCATGCGACATGTTTTACACAACCCTTTATTCTTTACTTGATATCTATGTTCCCATATCTTTCCCTAGAAAACGAACTTATCCTAAATGGTATACACCTGAAATAATAAATAACATCAAATTGAAAGCTAATTTCCTCCGTAAGTACCGACGTTTCGGGTGCGCTGCTTCATTGCGGCAGTTTAGAGAACTTCGTAATGTTATAAAAAGACAAGCAACAGAAGCCTATTCCAACAACTTAATAACGTTCAACGTGATATTGCTAACAATCCTACGAATTTCTGGTCATTTATTCGCGATAAAAAGCAAAGGAGTCGCATTCCTGGCAGTATGGTTCTAGATAATGCACTCCTCAATAATCCCCAGGAAATCGTCAACGCGCTTAGGACATACTTCAGTGGTGTTTTCACCGATCCTTCATCTGCCTACATTCCTCAAGTTGTGTTTAATGGTTCATTTTGCATAAACACTACTGATGTAAACACCTATTGGTACATCCTCTCTTCAGAATCTTTAATTTAGTCTTGAAAACTTCACTTTTTCCCGATTTATTGTTGCACGCATTGTACCCATATTTAAATCCGGAAACGCGGCTGACATATCCAACTATCGCCCAATAGCTATCTTATCGAATTTTGCCAGTGTTTGGACAATGCTTATACACTGCTATTTACCCTTGCGTTAAAAACAGCATTTCTTCTTGCCTACACGGCTTTACTGAGAAAAGATCTACTGTAACTAATCTATGTCAGTTTGCTCAGTTTTTATCTCATGCTATAGATTCTCGCGTGCAAGTTGATAATAATAATAATAATGGTCTTTATTATCCAACACAAAACAATGTCTAATTACAGGATAATAATAATAAAGAAAAAAAAAGAAAAAGGTGCACAGCACTTCTGAACATAATATACAGCGTACACATATACAAACGTCAGTTATTATTAACATTGAACATGATTAAGAAAAAAAGATACTGAACTAATTCAGTGCCACAGAGTTCCAGTACTTAATTAAGAAAAAAGATCACCATAAAGTTTATTAGCATTTTTCGACATGTGCGTTATTGGGGCTTTAAGTAAAATATTAGTCTTCGCTGTGGGAACAAAGAACGTTTCCGTTTGTCTAGTTTTGTACTGAGGTACAAGAAACCCAACTGCTGCAAGTATGTTCGGGGCATCAATTTTATTAGTAATTATTTTAGCCAGAAATTTAGCACTGGCTATCTCCTGACGAGTAGTTATAGTTTGCATATTATGTTGTTCCAATAGGCTGTCATAATCTGTTCCGCGTGGTGGATACGTACCAGTGATTTTAAAGGTTAAGTATTTTAGGAACTTCTTTTGTGTCCTCTCAATTGCAAGTTGTTGGTAAAGGTATATTGGGTACCAAACAACAGAAGCATATTCCAATCTAGGGACCACCAGGCTAAAGAACAAGGTTTTAAGAGTTTGAGGATTCAAAAATCCTCGACATGTTCTTATAAGAAAACCTAGCGATCGAGAGGCAGAATTGCAAATAGTAATTATGTGCTCAGAAAATTGAAGTTGTGAGTGATGATGTCTTATATACTGATTTTGCCAAAGCATTTGACCGCCTTGACCATTCTTTAATTCCATATAAGCTTATGTCTTTTGGGTTTAGTGATTCACTTGTGCACCTGTTTCAATCATATTTGTTCAATAGACTTCAATATGTTTTTTATAATGGCTTCTGCTCTCGTCAATACATTGCCTCTTCGGGAGTCCCTCAAGGGTCTAATCTTGGACCTTTGATTTTCAACTTATTTATTAACGATATAAGTACATGTGTATCGTTGAATGCATTACTATTCGCTGACGACTTGAAGCTATATCATAAGGTGTCCAGTCCCGAGGATTGTTACTTCTTGCAAAGCGATCTTACAAATATTTCTAAATGGTGTACATCAAATAATCTACCTCTGAATATCAGCAAATGTAAAGTTATTTCATTCACACCTGCATCTACGCCAATTACTTTCAACTATGAGCTTAATCAAGTTAACATCGAACATGTCGAACTAATTAAGGATCTAGGGATTTTGTTTGATAGCAAACTCACTTTTGCGCAACACATTATCAATATCTCCCATGCGGCTAGAAGATCTCTTGGATTTATTGTGCGAAATTGCAGAGAGTTTACCAATGAGGTAACCTTGAAATCTTTGTATTACGCTCTTGTTAGATCCCGTCTGGAATACGCGTCCATCATATGGTGCCCTTACTATTTAACGCATAAACGCCAATTGGAATTGGTCCAACGCAGAACTCCTCTGGTCATAATTCTGAAATCCTTAAACAAGGGTCTGCAAGATTCCCTGCTTCCTACATTGGCCACTGTACGTAAAGCTTTCTTTTGAATCCTGAGTATGTCATATATACCACTACTTCCCCCTCAAATCAGAATGCCGTAGATCAAATTAGCATTAAAATAAGAAAAATAAATAACACGTAGTATAAATTTACTACACATATCTCTACATCACGTACCATCAATACCTAAAATCTTAAATGATTGGTTCGTAGTTAACATGTAATTGTCGAGTGTTAGAATGTTAAAAGAATCTGCTTGTTTATAGATTATGATATTTGTCTTATCTGTATTAATAACTTATTCATTCCCATGATACCACTCGGTTATTCTATTCACAGCCAATTAAGTGTCTTCAATTAACAAGTGATTTATTAGCAATCGACAAAATAGTATCATCTGCATACAATGCTAAATTATAACTGCTGAAAGATAGATCATTAATAAAAACGATGAATAAGATAAAATGGAACCTTGTGGTACACCGGTTTTGACTAAGGCCGTATTAGAAAAATAATTTTTTACTTCACCAGATGCTAAAGTTTTTTTTATTTGAACGGTTTGAAGTCTATTAGTTAAGTATGATTCAAAAAGACGCAACTCAGTACCCTGAAAACCATACTGATTTAATTTTGACAACAACAAATCGCATATTGCATATTATAATAATAATAATAATAATAATATGCTTCAAAAACTAGCATAAAGTCTCAAAAGTAGTGTAATTCCTAATGCTTGAGTAGAAGAATATGCTTGAATGAACTGCTTTGATATCTAATAAAAATTAAATAAATTTAACAAACGTTAAGAACTTTGCTATTCTGTGCTATACCGATTCCGACAATTGTAGGAGATCCAAACAGGTTAACTGAATTATTACATCTTTCCTGTATTTCTGCATTAAATTTTATAAAAATGTGCGAAATAGAAAAAAAAGTTAGGAACAGAATGGCCTGTACGACCGCATATTTATTAGGCAACTCATTCCCTCCAAAACATAAGGTCATTATAGTATTGCATCACATTACGACGTATCGTGGAGGTTGGAGGATCGTAGATTTATTTTCCTAGTGTCTTAAGGTACCTAATAGAGAATGTGTGAGTTTTATGAATGAATTAACAGAAAAGATATTTTTAAATCGACATAAAAAAATAACATCGGTGTTTTGTTATTTTAATGACAAATATTGTTTAATTGTATTTAGCTTAACTTATTTGCTGATTTTTTTTTGTTGATTCAACAAATTTTTTTTTTGGTTGTTCAGAACTTGGCTCCGAATATTTTTTATTTAACAACAGCTTTCTTTAAATTGCTCAGGGAAGGAACTAAATTCAATTCACGCACACTATATGCAAAATGGGCGAAAACATTACTATTTTTAATTCAATGTAGTTTACAAATGCTATGATGGTTTCGATGAAATCTAGTGCTATAATTTTTTCAAAATAGATATAATAGGCTTTATTGAAAAAAAGTAAATAGCAATGGGTCACGTAGTACAACAACTAACTAAACTAATGCTCTAAACATGCGTTATAATACTGATCAAGTAATTTATTACTGTCGTTAGAAGAAGTGTGGTAAAAGAATCGAATTTAAGAAGATAAATATAGATTGTTCTAAATAAGATAAGGTTACGGTATTCCCTAAGATTGCGCGCTAAACGCAATTTACACAACGCATGGTTGATAAACGCTATTACCTAATTAGCAGCATTAAGTTAATAACCACAGGCTACACCGCACTCGTGTCTTCTGTATGTAGGTTGATAAAAGCAGTAACTCTTTGTCACCGTGCATTACTCAGTTCGCTGCCTTCATAGAGCAATGGAAGTGCTGCTGAAAACATCCGCAACAGTGCTACTGTTTGTCGCATGTGCGTTGACGCAAAAGGATCCAAACATGTTAGATGACAGAAGCACCATCGTACATTTATTCGAATGGAAATTCTTGGATATTGCCGATGAATGCGAACGATTCCTACAGCACGCTGGCTACGGCGGTGTCCAGGTATACTATATATATATATATGTATAATACATAAATACATAACATACAAATCGTACCTACATAAATCGAATAATATTGCGAAGTGCTGCCTTTATGGCGATGCTATTATGTATGAAGCGTATCGAAATGGAAAAAACTCGTTTTAGTTCATTCATATTTATAATCGTTTTAAAATGGTTTGAGTATAATCTATTTTCGAATTTCATTGAAAAATGTTTTACATAATTTCATTCGCCCGAGTTCTACATTGAGAAAAATCGTCCGATTAAACTGTATTGCTAATACACGATATAGTTATTAAACTCGAGTTGTACCCTCAAATGAACAAAGTTTGCTGTGAATGCGTTGCTATGCTAAGCAAATTAACTTGCTGTCGTTATTAAACAATATGAGAGAATACTAGGCGCAAGTAAATAGTTCATTTGTAGGAGCTAACTAAACTATTTGAAACTAATCGATTCCGTGATCTGTCGTAAAACTCCGTAAAGACGGTGTTCCTATTGCACATGATTATACGTTCGGAACTCTGCTCGCTTCCTGCCATCCTCGTTTCCGTTTAATGATGCCATTCCCCCATTATGGCCTCAACATTTCCACATCACAGTTCCAGCCGTTATCAAAAGCAAAAGCTATTGGAATAATAAGGCTTGGGAAATATTGCCCTGTCTTTGAAGGAAAGTGAAAACGCAGCACGGTCTTGATTTGGCAATCGTTGTTGCTATTAATGGCCTTTTTCGTATCATTTTTATAGCTACAACCAGATTTCAATATAGAACAGCCTCAGAGAATATGCAGTTTATAACACACAGCCAAAAGTCCCGCGAGGAATAACGTTGGAGGCAGCGCAGCATAGAAAAATTCAGTTTGACGACTGTAATAGAGGTAACCTGAGTTGGGGCATATTTTATTCTCGTTGACGAATTCCATGAGTGGCTGTAATAGACTGAGATTAAAATTTCAACAGATGGCATTTATCCATGAGAACAAGTATAACAATTTGGACTGTCTCGATGCGATGGTCGAACGGTTAGAATACCTACCTTTCGATTCGAACGACGGGGATTCAAACCCTGGCCGCACGGTTGGTTTTTAATTACGGATGAAAATCGAAATATGCCTTCTTCTCAAACAAGGAAGTAAAACCGTAGACCCCGTGTCAAATGAAGTTTGGCACGTTAAAAATCCCTACGAGAGGTTGGAACACTTACGGATTCGGAAAATTCTAATATAGTAGGCTAATGATCGTAGTAATCGATGCCTAGAAGTGCAAAGTGTATTCCGTAACCTCACACTTCGGCTAATAATACAATAACAACAAACAACAACAAATGTAACAATTAGAGCACTTGATAACAATTCTATTCCAGGTACTTCAACACAATTATTGTTATTATTTTTCTTAATTACACTTACAAGGGAACACCGCCAACCTGCACTTCTCGATTTCAATGAAACTGCACAGACTGAAAGAGTACCTTGGTATAAGAACTCCATTTTTTTCTTACTTATCGTATCTCGCTGATTTGGGGGTACAGCCCCCTCCAAAGATTTTTATGTTTTTTCTATTTGTGTAAATATCTCGGAAATTATAACAGATATCTTTTTCTTTTTAGAATATAATTTGAAGTAAAATACATAGTCCCAAGGATGACGCGAATTATTTTCGGAAAAAATTTATAACGCGGGACCGGGTAAAATTAACGAAAAAGCCATAGTCACAAAACTTAGTTATAAATACCGTGCATGGTAAAGTTGTGGAATAGTTAGTTTTCGCCTTTCCCCGTGCCGATTCACCCTTCGCAGTCCACTGTCCACTGTGCCTTGGCTTTAGGAGTGCACTGGTGTTTCCTGATTTCATTCACAGTTATTAGTCGACGCCAAAACTCCGATTTATTTCGCTTATACTGCTTCAACAGGGCTTTGGAAATGTTACGCGGTTAACTTTTTCATCCGCAAATTTTCAGTCAATCTATGAAAAACGGGTTCTTTGAGATGCCCACAGTCTCCGCTATCTCTCTAACCTTAATTCGACGGTCGTTTAGCACCACTTGGTGAACTTTTCCAATGTTAACGGTGGTGATTGCAGTTTTTGGCAGTCCCAAACGTTCATCACCAACCAAGCTAGTACGACCACGTTTAAATTCAGCTGCCCAAAATTTCACTGTGGCAAATGATGGTGTAGAGTGCCCGTCAACAACGTCCATCTCGGGTTTAATTTGCGTATGTGCATTACCTTTGAAATGTAATTTGATGACGGCCCGATATTCGATTTTTACAGAAACATTAACGACTGACACAAACGAGTGTCAAACAACAACTGAGCGTTCAGCATGGCTAAAATTTTGGAAAGTATCTTTCAACGCATGTGCAATTATATTATCGGAATATTTTTGACTAACAACGCCATCTTCATGTTGTGGCTTAAAGCTTTTCAGACTACCCTCTTATAGCTATTCCAAAAAATCTGTTATTGAGGATTTAATAGTGTCAAAGATGCAAAAAAATTTCATCAACATATGTGATCCAAGGCCGTGGAAAATAAACCCAAATATTCTTAAGGTCAGTTTCAAGTTTATCTATAAAGGGCTCGGGGATAGAAGAAGATATGCCCATTGCAGTTCCTTCAGTTTGTTGAGAAATGTGTTATTGTTCCGGAAAAAATGAAAGTCTGTATTAAATGAAAATATGTATATATTATATATTTTCCCATTTCACAACCTCTGCACAAATGTAAATTCCTTTATTGAAATTCCTCCAACGAATTTCACTGCAGTTACAAAAATAAATGCACGCAACTAAATACGAATATTAAAACAAAATGAACGACAAAAAAGCTTCATGCGTACATACATTTACAAGAGTAATTCTTTACACCAATCCTAATCCTATTTTCCGCATTTCTCCCAATTGTACATTCAAAGATGGTCGTTCCATTACAATTGCGTTGCCGATCGTTAATTACTCAAGGGAGAGCGCATAAATATTAGTGCCACACGCTTGAATATAATCGAAATCAACAGTCAAATTGCGTTCGTAATGAGAATACGCCTGTCAATACAAACATCGGAGGATTACATTATTGACTTCCAAAATTTGCATTTAATCAACAGCTGTGATAAGTTTGCCACATTTCCTGCCCAAAACCAAAAATAGATTAGATTTAGATAGAGTTGGATACAAAAACATCTTCCTGTAAACAGTGAATCAACTATGGAAATTTAGTTTGGGCATATTATCGAACCGCATTTCCTACGTAATTAAAATACGCAATTGTCTATCAATTTACATTTTTAATACATGCATTAGACCGTATTCTATCATTTGTGTGGTGTGCAGTTCAATGATAGAGCAGGACTTACTGAAATTTTCATATCTTCAAAGATAATACCAAAAGCTAGTTTAAAAAAGTTGATACAGGCGTCTTTTAAATTATTAAAAAGCATGTATTTCATAAGCTAATATCAAAAATTTAGTTAATCCAAGTGAATATTGATTTCGTATTTAGATCAAAGTTTGTAAACCTTAACATTCAAATGTTGCTTTAACATTATAATATAACATATTGTGGTATAATAGGGGAAGAATATTTATATTTATTTTCATTTGAGGTTTTCATATTTAGTTGCTTGTGGTTACAAGTTTGCAAGGCGAAGCAGTGTTGGTGGCCTTTTCCCTCGATTTTCCCCTGGTTTATTTTTCTGTTTCTGGCTTACACATGATGGTAAGACCATTTTGCTTTTAAAAAAGGAATCCGGGAAGTTTTAATGTGTAAATAGAAATTCGCTATCGTAAAACTGAAACACTTCACTAAAACCCTTAACACAATACTGCACTCGCACAGGACACATGTTTCGATAGCTAAGTTATCATCATCAGCAGTAAAATTGAACTAGGACTATGCGAAAAACTAACCCTATATAGTAATTTTAAATTACTCAAATCCAAAAATATGCAAATCTAAAGTAAGCAATTTTAAAACAAACAATTTTAAAATATGCAACTTCAAAATGTGCAAAAAAAAAATATTTTGTTCATTGCTATAATAATCATAAGGTTGATCATATAAATTTGGTTAAGAACGTAAACAGCATTGTTCAATGAAATTGTTATGAAAGGAAATTTACAAAAACAACCACTAAATTCCAGCCTTTATCTTTTGTTATATCATGTATAGGTTAATTGACTGTAACTTTAATTGTTGCATAATTTGGGATTTGCATATTTTGAAGTTGTATATTTTAAAATTGTTTATTTTAAAATTGCTTACTTTAGATTTGTATATTTTTGGAATTGCATAATTTAAATTTACTATATAAGGTTAGTTTTTCGCTTAGTCTGTTAATTCAGTTTAACTGCTGATGATAATAGCCTACCTATTGAAACGTGCGTCCAGTGTGAGTAAAGTATTGTGGTATGGGTTTTAGTGAAGTGTTCCAGTGCCGCAGGGTTCGAGTACTTGATTATCGTAAAACCACCATATTTCTTCAAAATAAATTTATTAACTGTATTATGTGTTAGGGCTGAGTGACTGAGTGAAACTATCTAAATTGATCGAGTTATTAAAATACAAAAAATATCAAACAACATGAACACAATAATAATAATATAACAGCACTAAAGACTTCTTTCAGTCCATGGCTTCTACTATTCTCCTCCACTTCTTACGATCGGTTGCTGCATCTTTCTAATTTTGCACGCTACTCTCTCTTAACTCATTTTCTACTGCCTCCATTCAACACCGTCTAGGTCTGCCTTTTATTCTGTTAGCACCATTTTTCCTATTACAACCTTTGTCATACGCTCGTCTAGTAACCGATAAACATGGCCTAACCATCTAATTCTCTGCTTCTTGGCTATCGTGCTGATTTTCTTTGCATTAAACCGTCGTTAACTCGTCATTTGTCCGTCTTTTCCATACTTATCCATACATATTTCTTTAATCTCACCAAAAACTCTTCGCAAGACTTATCTTTCCCATATTTCTAGTTTTAACTCTGTGCTTATAATAACACCTAGGTAATGAAAAAACATATTACTTATCTGTTATTGATTTGACTTTTAGATGCTGTCTTGTTGTGTTGCCTATTGTATCCATTTCCATATACTTTGTCTTCTCTTCGTTAATTGTCAGTCTAAACTTCTTTGCCTCGTTTTCTAATCTCTGAAATACCTACTTCAGTTCTTCTTTTCATCTTGTGATTAACAGTACGTCATCCGCATATGCGATACATTGGCTTTTATGGTTGTGAACAAGTCCATTGTTTTGAACGTTAACATGAACGTGAAGGCGTAAATGCAGGAAATTGGAATACCTTGAAACCTATAAATTTGAAAGCGAAAAGCTGCCGAGAAGATTTAGGGAACAACAACTATTTCGTAGCGGATTTGGAAATATCGATTTCAAAAATTATTTTAACTTGACGAACTACTATGAGTAGTAAAAATTTATCATTTATTATTTGGACCGGATGGAATTTGTTTGATGCTCATAACTAGAGTTGCTCACTAGCGCCAACGGGCAGTGGCGGAGGTTCGATACAACCCTCAGTATAACTGCGAGTCTCAACCAGATCTGTTGTGTATACATGTACACTGCCGTAAATACTATTTCGTAGTTCCACGTTTGTTTTAAAAATGTTGCCTACGTCGCGAAAATGACCAATGTTGGACAAAGTTACAGAATTTATAGCAGAAATGCCTGACCTAAATTATGATGACCTTAAAATTCAAATCAAAAGGGATTATCTACGTCACGCAAATAGTAAACAGCATTCTTCAAAAAAAAATTGCACACGACATTATAACAAATTTAAATTTAATTTATGTGTTACCTTTATTGCATGTAATCTACCGCTTAATTTACTAGACAAGGAAGCATATGTCTTCTTTTGGAATAAATATTCGGACTGTAAATTACCAAGTCGGGCATCGTTACAAAGAATTGTGCCGTCTGCTCGTGAACATGTTGAAAAAAGAATTAAATCGGAGTTGAAAGATAAAAAACTGCGGTTATGTGTGGACGAAACAACAGTTCGTAAAAACATTCTGTGGTTAATGTAATGGTACGTACAATGGAACCACATCAATCGTCACCTCCAATTCCATTAGCTTCCAGATGAGTACAACAATGTACTGCCGAAGTAATTTCAATGTTAGTGTTAAATACATTGGAAAAGTTTGAACTTTCAACAAATCAACTGTTGATGTTTATAAGTAATGGTGCCGCAAACCTACTTCATGTAGGCCGGTCTCTTAAAAAACATTGTGCTAACTTGTTACATATTACGTGTAAAATTCATGCTTTCAGTCATGTGGCAGATAATATTAGAAAAGTTATCCTGAGGTAGACGCTTTAATAGCACATACAAAAGCAGTGTTTGCCAATTTATGTGCCTTGTACAGTTCCACTTCTTATTTGACATCAAATGTATTTTGCGCACTTTACAAACTATCTTACTCCCGTTGTAAAAGAAATCGGGAAAGTCGACGTGTTCACTAAAAACTACAATTAATAACTACGTCTGTATCAATAAAATCAAAACGCACTACACTAAATAATAACTACAATTAATAAGTACGTCTATATCAATAAAATCAACACGCCCTATCCGCTATCCAATGCTAAACTGAACTGAGTGATGATGATTTGTCGTGTAGTATCATAATCGACCAGCCCTCCCCGCCCACCTAAACACAGTCACACCGCCGCTGCAATTGCTCTCCAGTTACCGGGCTCTACTCATAACTCCATCCATCTACAAACACTTTTTCACATCTGGTATAGTTTTCACCACATCTTCCGTACAGACCAAACTCAGCGTCCTGTGATCACTTTTTCTTTTGCTTTTGCGGTATTTTGAGAAATTTGCGTAAATTTATTGGACGACTAAAAATGTTTGACATAACACTCGTGTATCCGTAGTGAAATAAATAGAAAGCTTGTTGATATATAAAAAAGTGTATTTTTATTTACAACTTAACAACATTAATTATTAGTAAGTTCTGTGCGGTGGAACAGAAAGGTAATAACTTACAATTAGAGAAAATACAGGTACAAAATTCATCTATAATTTTAAGTAAGTGTGAGTGTTACTACGCCATATCCACAAAAGTATTGCTCCACCGCATCTATGTTGTCGTAATTGTTAAGGACATCTAACATTTTATTTATTTTGTTTTTAAATTCATTTTATTTATTTTCAAATTCAACATTTTATTATTATATCGGGCTGTAACTGCAGTCAGTGTGCAGTTACAGACCTGAAGATGTCACATATAAGTGTGGACGAAACGTCGGCCAAAGCTACGACAACGACGCAGTTCCAACTCGGAAACCAAGAGAATAGTATAAGCAGTTGTATTAAAAACAATTTTGACACTTTCTGCATTTGAAAGTGTAACCGTAATTTTCGGACATGCTGTATAATGTTTTCAAAAAATTAGTTCGGTTTCTAATCCGTCAACAGTTCTGCAAAATTCCAATTTTCTAAGTTAAATTTTTTGAAAATGCAAATATTTCAAATATGGTTAGAAGTAGCAACGTGGTTGTTGTATCAAACAAACTGGAAACCGATTGCATTTTTGTGTTAAATAGAGTTTTGTGAGAAAAGACCATTATTACTACCTTCCTTAATTATGAATTACTCAGACAGAACCACGATGGATTCCCTAAAATTGAATTAAGCATTCAAAGTTGATAATTACTTCCGACACAACCGGAAGTATCAAATAATTGAAAATATGTTAGTTCAATAGTATATGTAATCTTTAGTATAGCGCCAAGTTTCCAGAATTTAGCAATGTATACTATTTCATATACCAACCTATGCAGTTTCTCTTGAGACACGCTGCATAGTCCTGTGATGTCGACATGCCCGCCGAATTTCGCTTAAATCAAGAACTTTTGTAACTTTGGTTACTTGTCAATATCGATTCTAAGAATTGCTAATAGCTTAAGTGGCACGTATGTTGGTAATATTCTTATTTAAAATACACATTGGCCCTGTGTCGTATTTAAATAGAAAAAAAGGCTTCGATAACGTGCTTCCTATTGCTTCCACATTGATTCTTACTACATCTGGGAATGAACTACCTATGCTGCTCGAAAAGTAGAAAGATGCCGAATTTAGAGTCATGTTCTAACACTTAGATTTACATTTCAGGTTTCACCTGTCAGTGAAAACGTTGTAATTCCAAATCGACCGTGGTGGGAACGATATCAACCCATAAGCTACAAAATTGTAACCAGATCAGGAAATAAGGACGAATTTCTAAACATGACACAAAGATGCAACTCTGTTGGTGTTAGGTATGATACATAAATAATAGTTTTTTACTTTAAGTTACTAATACGTGCACACGATATCTATATCTTGTGATCCAGTTTTTATGTTAATTTAGCCAGAGTATGTCTTTTCCATCCATACACATAAATTCCACAAAAATAGTCTTGAATTATTCAAACCATTTTACAAAGGAAACCGTCGACAATTTATTCCATGTTATAAACCCATTTGACAATCTCTAAATGAGTTTGCGATTTAATCAAAGATAATCCCGAAAGACGCTACATTAAATTTACTGCATTATTTTCCGAGAGAATCAGAATATATTCTAAGAAAATTGTAGGATAGGAAAAACTGCAATGCCGTTCAAATACATTCGATATAATTTTCAAAATGAAGTAACCAAAGTTATACTTTGTTCATTAAGATCTATTACAAAATACATGTAAAATCAACAAAAAATCTTTTGGAAAAGATAATTGAAGTGTTTCAAATTTGTTGGGTTCAATAAGGAAATAAAAAAAACTGAAGGCGACAGTATAGTTCCTGCTAAGTCCAGAATTGCTTTGAGATGATAGAGATTATTCTAATATCAAGGAATGAAGCAATTGCCCAAAAAGTTAGAGTAAGAAACATAAAATTCGTTGTAATCTTTTGAGAAGTTCTTACAGCACTAACAGAAATAAACGTTAAATATTTAAAAGTTAAAATTGTCATCGCATTCCACACGAAATTCAATTACTGCAATATTCATTACATATACTTCCGCAAGAGGCAATAGCTTCAGAATAAATATCGACAAGCAGAGACACGAGAATAATATATCTTGTTCTTATTTGGCTTATTTTGTAATGCAATGTTGAGCTTGTTATCGATATTGTGCGCTTTAATCTGGTCCTTCTATAAACAAGTTTGTTACCAATATTTTCGCAAAGAAGTTAGAGGAATGGAAGCAGCATCGTATTACTATACGCTGACCTGAGACAGACATAAAGTCAATTTTTTGAACAAATATGACGTTTCCATCCAACTCGGTAGCGTATTGTTTCGCTCGGTTTTATAAGTACAATAAAATAAAATCAACGGTTTCGTTTCGCTTTGTTTCGCGACAATTGTCAGCACCGATCGTGCCTGCCAAATGCATTTTACAAAGTGGAGAGCATTGAAAGATTTGGACTGAAGCTTTTATAAAGCAAAACAGTTCCTATAAAGGCTGGTTCTAATGTGCATTAAGTTTAGATTTACAGATACACCATAGAGAGCTTTTTTGTGTATTTTTCATTAACTTGTTACTGGCACTAAAGGGTGAATCGCAACCAGAAGTAAACTGAACTACCGAGCTATCATTAACTGTGTATTTAATTGCTGAAAAAAGATTGTCAAATGTGCAGAAGACTTATATACACATGATATGTGACAAATTACAATCGGGTTGAGGCGAAATCATTCTACCCAAATCAGTTTCCTAATTACCGTATACCAAATGAAAGGAATTCTGAAAGGTCATATCGTTTAAAAGATACCAGAAGCTTTAAAGCATTTTCTCAAGATTATGGAAAACTAAAAGCATACAATTAGCACGAGTACTAATTCAAGTTGAAAATAAGTGTCATTGCAGTCAACCTGCATTAGAAGCAGGTTCAAATAGATGTAATATTTACCAAATATTAAGAAGTTATCCAGTTGTACCCCTGCCATTTAAAAGTACTTCAGGTAGAATAAAATTTTTATTATTAACCTCACTTAAAACTCTGCACATGGTTAGTCTTTCGATGTGCGTTATACAGAAATCTAGTCTAGAATTACAAGAATAATTAGAAGAAAATCAACACCCTGATGTGTAGGGAAAGCAATCACCGGGAATTTTCAATAAATATTTAAATTGGTGTAAAGCAATTCTTCAATTGACCCGTTTTACCGCACTGGCATAAGAACCATATTGTAATTTTTTATAAAATTATCTTCATACTAGATTATAAAATCTGAGCTGTCGTAAGAACACTTACAGTGAACAGCAGCTTCCATAAGTATTGGAGGATAACTGTGGAACTATACGTGATACTGTAGTATTGTTTGAACTCGTAATAGGGTTTATGACATAGAGAATAGAAACTTGTATTGCATCAGGTAATGGTCACTTCAAATACCTTCATGAATTATTCTCAGCATTTATTTCCAAATTTTCTTTGATAGCTATGTAAACAATACTATTAACCAAATTTTAATGAGAGAAACTCAGCTTGTTGGTACACGCTGAATAAAGTATCGCATTTTCCACATACTGAACTAATTTTCTTCTCCTTTTAAATTTCTTTATTGTAACATAATACAATCTACGTAAGGTTGTTACAAGTAAAGTAAAGCGTAGATTTTAATGAAAAAAGATTTTGCTAATTTCGACTCTCGAAATAATAGTGGTAATAATATTAGCAGTCACATAGCCGCAAATAAACATTAATAAACTTCATACTTTAGTTAATAAATATGTCATTTGATACTCAAGGAATTACTCTAATGTCAATGTTTAACGTTTTTCGAAATTTTGATAATTAGTCTAAATAACAAAATGCATTATTCACTGCTTCCTAATTCAAAACGAGTTGTATAACTGCCACAACAACTTAAACAGCTGGATGCTAGCAAATTTGCTACGACAACCCGAGCAATACTAGTGGAAAAGTAGTACTACACCTTTACAGAGTACTTGGAGGATTGCTGGTAGAAGACGAGACTCCTGTTTCTTGTACAACTTCATTAGTTTTGTTCTTTGTTTTGTTTAGTGCCTGTTTAATTGTTTATACATTGGCTTTGTCGTTTACTTTCATTTTGTACATTTTATCTATTTATTTATTTAATTTTTTAAGTTTTTTACTCAAATTTGACTCGTGATTTTTTTATAATCGTTTGCCAGTACCTGCTTTTATTTATTATTATTATTATTAACAATGATTTGTATTCTTGAATACATCAATAAAGAACAACAACAACAAAACATAGGAATTGGACTAATGAAATTGCGTAGTGTCAAAATAGAACTGATACGAGGTGTGGCAATTAAATAACCGGACTGGTGCTACTATCGGCAAACAGCGAGCACGCCACGGCAGAAGTTCGATGGGCACGGTTGTGCGTCGCTCAGTTTCGCTGTAGCAATCGTCCGTTCAAGTCCTTACGCTAGCGTCGCGTCGGAATAATGCAGAGTGTTCAGATCGAGCAACGAGTTAACCTCAAGTTTCTTGTGAAACACGAGGTTCTAACTACCCTTCGTGAACGAGTGAGAAGACGAAGACCCGATTTATGGAAGAGCAAATCCTGGATGCTCCACCAAGATAATGCGCCAGCCCATTCCGCCTTGTCTGTAAAGGCGTTCTTTGCGAAATCCGGCATCACCGTCACGACCTTTTCTTATTTCCTAAGGTAAAATCGGAGCTTAAGGGGACAAGATTTGACAGTGTGGAAGCCGTGAAAGCGAAAGCGACGGAGGTTCTCAACAAGCTGGCAGAAACAGACTTCAAGCACTGCTTTCGACAGTGGAAAATTCGTATGGAGCGTTGTAGGGATCGGCAAGGAGAGTACATTGAAGGGGATAAACTTTGTAATGTAATTGGTGATCAATAAAATGTTTTGTAGTACCAGTCCGGTTATTTAATTGCCACGCCTTGATATTAATTTTTCAGTAATTTTAAAAATAGCGAAAATCTGAATGTCATTCTAGAGTTTCGATACCGATTGCAGAAGTCATGGTTTATAGAGCTTGAAATGCGCTTATCACTTTTTTTTTGTAAGTTACGGTTTCCAAGACACCTAGAAAAACATCGAAAATGAGACACTCTGTACAATGTACGTACACAACAGAAGTGCACGATTTAAACACTAACTTTCCTGTATATCAGGTAAAAGTACTACTATTTCGTCTTTAAATATTATTTCACTAACATTCTATCTCAATCGTTATTCTTAATATTAGGATATACGTCGATGTCGTCTTTAATCACATGAGCGGTAACCGAGGCACTACTTCAGGTACAGGTGGTAGCATAGCGAACACCCAGAATAAAGACTATCCAGATGTACCATATAGTTGGAATGACTTCCACGACGGATGCTTTGTTGATAATTATCAAGATGCCAAGAACGTTCGCAATTGTGAATTGCTTGGTCTAAGAGATTTGAAGCAGGTACGTAAATATTGGACTTAAAGTAAAACCATGATTATAAACGTAGTATTATAGTATAAGTCAAAATCCAATTTACATATACTTCATTCCAAATTATTAGAAAATAATTTAGAACGTTCTAAATAATTTTCTTCGGCGCCATATTGTGAATGAAATAGGTACGCTTCAAAGGATTATGTTGCATGTTGGTAAAAGGATCAGACTCGTAACGACAAAATTTAAGAGATTACCTGCCAAACTGATTATTGTTCAAACATGAATTTAATTAAAGAATTTATGATAATTTAATTGCGGTATAATGTGCAAATTTTGTTGACTGATCGAACACGATTTTAATTGAAGTTAGACAAATTCTATAATTAAATTCCATAAAGAATAAAACTAAGGAGTACAACAGCCCATAAGAAGTCCCATAAAAGTGCGGACGAAACCTCAGCACAAGCTACGACAACGACGCGGTTCCAACCCGGAAACCAAGAGCATAGTACATATAGTTACTTCAAAACAAAAGGAATTACAAAATGTATCGTCCGTATTAACTCAACAGCCAGTTTGCATTATTTGTTCTGGAAGCCAAACTCTAAAATTTGATCGTTTTATAACAATAGCCTTCTTTTCCCCCTTAAATATATACTTAGTCCGTCTCTAAGTTCTGTCACAAAAGTTTCTCTTTTAATTCAAACGCATAGCACGCGACTGATAAAGACAAACGATTAATTAAGGTTATGTCATTTATTCTAAATCGTTTGACGTTAAAGTTGTTGCGAACGAGTAATAAATAAACATGGAATGGAGCCAAAGAGAAGATCATGTTGCTATAATTGCATTACATCGTAAGTAAGTAAGTATTTATTTATTTAACGCATAGTGCGTATATAAACGTCAAAACAAACCAAAGTAATATATACATATATGCTATCAACAAAAAAATAAGTCAATAAAAAAACGTGCTAATAAGCAACAAGTAAGAACAAAAAATAACAAAAGGTTGTGCTAAGTAGTACGAAGCAGACAAGACAAGAAAGAAAATCACATCGTAGCGAGACAATAAAAGATTTTATTTTAAATTAAGAAATTCTTTAACAGAGTAAAAATAGTGTTGGTGGAACTAGTCACTCAGCTCTGCCCTAAATGACCGCAACGTTTTACAGTTTTTGATTGGAACTGGCATTCTGTTGAAAATTCTGGCACTGAAAGCATTGGCTCCAATACTGGTGGTATGCAAAGTGCACAGTGGTACTCGAAGGTGTTCTCTCGCGCATGTATCATGAGCCAAGCACAATTTTCAACCTGCTGAAAAACTTACGAAAAGGTTTGTTTATCGTACCATTTAAAGATGACAAGGAAAGATCTGGCTGTCCTCGATCAATTCGCGCTCCAGCTGTTATTGAAGCTGTCAGCACGCATCAGACAAAATTCTCTCCGAAAACAGAAACTATTGTCGTTGCAGATGGGTGTGATTAAAAGCACAATCAAAAATATAAATGAAGACCTTAAGCTTCGTGCACGTCTGAAATAATCTTGAAATCATGTGACTTTTCCTAAATTTAGTTTGGCAATGCTCTCACAAAATTTTGAATATTTTGTAGAACTCTAAGCGGTGTTCTGGGAAATTTTACCTTAAACGTTAAAAAAATGTTTTAACAAACTTTATTTGTCAATTCTTTTTCTTGGTTGCAACATTTGAAAGAACTAAACATTTTGGTATGTACCGCATGTAAATATATACATAATTTCAAGCATTTATTACATATAAAACACGGCATATAACTGCACCAACCGATCAGAACTTGTTCCTATTTGTTAGTACTTGTTCGTACTTGTTTCGACATGTTCGGCCTTGCCCTCGACAAAGAATCTGTTTCTACTCGTGTTTTTTCATGCACAGACTTAATTTGGCGCATGCGTACAAATTCTTTTGCAAGTTTCAACTTGCACTATTGTGAACATATAAAAATCAGTAGTACTGTGAAAGTGCATTCGCCCTGTTTAGTTAGACTAAACAGCATGTGATCCAGTAAAGGCCTCTCGGCTGCACAAGCTATAGCGTATTTAGACGAGCTGGAAAATCTTTCACTAGGAAATTCCGAGAATGATTCTAAATCAATTAGTACGGACAATGAAAACGAAATTCGTTCTCGAGTTGCTGCGAGTGAGGAACAAAATAGTTTTGAATCTGACAATGACACAGTTTGTGATGTAACTGTTGCAGTGACTAGTGCTAGTTCCAGTGATAAGCAGGAAGTGAAAACGTCTGTTCGTTCTAATAGCAAGCAAAAGAAACCAACAGAAAAAGGATTTTCCTTCAATCTCGGTGCAGTTTGCAAATCAAAAGACAATTCCCAATGGCAAGTAATTTCTGCGAGTCAGCCTACTGTAGGCAGAAAACCCCAACCCAATATATTCAGGGACAATCCAGGGTCAACAGGATATGTAAAACAAAAAGTAACTGCAGAAAATGTGAGTAGTTTCTGAAGATTATTTATCGATGACTCGATGCTGAGACACATAAAACAATGCATCGTGGCTGAAGCTAGAAGACAACTAGACAGTCAAGACTGGCAATTATCTTTAGGAGATCTAGAATCCTTTATTGCCATTTTATACGCACGTGGTGCTCAGGGTTCCAGTCAAACGATGTCTAGAGAATAAAGAAGATTTATTCAGTAATCCGGTTGGGAATGGAGGCCCATAGAGAATTAATTAATACTTTGTGTGGTGAGGAGTGTGCCGATACTCTGTGTTGTTTCCCATACTACCCCACAGTCGTTGCTATCATTATTGATATTTTCTGTTTCTTTCCCCTATTACAATATTCCTTGGGTTTTGTAAACCATAATATTGAATTCTCCTCATAAATATTAATTAGTTCTTTACATTCGCAACATAATTTATCATCTGCTATCAAGAGCTGCTTTCAAGAATTTTACTCTCTACTGTACAGGTACCTTACTCTAACATCGCATAGAAAAATAATACTTGACCTCTTACATAAACTCTATATTTGAAATTAACGAGAACACAAAAACACATGTCTACGAATTGCATTTAAACATGACGTAAAAGAGACAAGTATAAATGATCAATCTACATAGGAAATGAGATTTTCCAACATCCTCAACCATAACGTAACATTTAACAGTGTCGAAAGATACTAGAAATTGAGAACGGTCAGCTTAGCTTAACTTATTTTTCCTTTTTAGGAAACGGAGTACGTTCGAGGTAAAATCGTCAACTTCCTGAATAAACTGGTTGATTTCGGCGTGGCTGGTTTTCGCGTGGACGCCGCCAAACATATGTGGCCCTCTGACCTCAATGTTATTTACAGTCGCGTGAAAGACTTGAATACGAATTTTGGATTCGCACCTGGCACCAGACCCTATATATATCAAGAAGTTATTGACCTAGGTAACGGATATATCTTTTTTTTAAATTAAATTCCTTTATTTACACTCTAAATAATATCCTAATTATCGATTAGATTTTGGGTAGATTACTAGCTAAATTGATCAGAAGCAACGCAACCATAACAGAAGCTACTTCATACAAGGTGCAGTTTCAATTCACTTATCTGTTTGAATGGAATTTGGCAAATGAGAAGGTGAAATGTTCTCTTAAATTTTTTGATTTTCAATAAGAATGTATAACTAACTACGACTAGATGTTAATCTAATAGTGGCGAAGATACAATTGACGAAAAGAAAGCCTAATATCGAGAAATAATAAATAATTTTTAACAAATGAATTCTTTCTTCTGACAGCAATATTCACAATGTTTTAAAATCAGTAAGTAATTATTTATACAAATTCATATTTGCAAAGAGACGATGGAGGTTGTCCCAATATCAAGGAAAACAAAAAACTATTAAAACAGTTAGAGTAATGCAAAATTTGCTGTAGTTTTCAACAAAAATCTTCTAACGATCACAATATTTTAAGTTTTCCAATAATTACTCATACTTCGCGACTGTTGAAGGCAAAACATAATGGTATAATATCCGCTGTTATTGGCCCTACAAACTCAGTTAAATTGGCAAACTAGTAGTGTTTTGCCATTGTTTCGGAACTAGAAGTTAATAATAATTGATAACTTACCGCACTTAATACAAGATCATGTTATTTTCTCAAAAAATTCTGTATGGAACGTTATGAATATAGAGCATCAGGTGAAAGGGATTTGTAATAAGATATACTAACTAGTGAAAAGAAAAATGCGGGGTGTTATTTAAGAAATTCTAGTTATACTGCGTTAAAGTTAAGCAAATGTTCAATACTATAGTAGACAGCCGTATACTATTATATTGATATTACTTCTATCATGACAGTGTGCTTATAGTATTCCGAATTTCATTTTGAAAAATTTATGCACACGCTTACTATGTCACTCTTGCCGAGTTCTTACACCGGCGTCATTATTTAATGAAAGCTGTTTAGTAGCATTAATATTAAGAATACTCATATCTCATATAATTGCTTACATAGAACGCACTTATTTCTTAGCGTGGAGTCAAAAAGTAAAATGATATACAGGATGTTCTATGTAAACTAACGAAGTAAGTATTCACCTACTTTCTAGACACTGTAAAGTTGAAAATATTTTTATGTATCACTTCGAACTAAATAACTTTAATTCAGAACATTTTTCTCAAAAATGAAAGATAAAGTAGTAATCGAAAAACGGTACTTCTTTGGCGCATCCTGTACGTGTAAAAAATGCGACTTTACAATGTGTTCTGAAAAATACAGTCATATGTAAGATTATACTCTCGTACTTACGAATTTGTAAATACACCTTCCCCAATGTGTGCTTAACATTTACATGAAAGGTTATTTATAAACATAAAGTTACATCAGTAATCGTAACTCTCAAAGTTACCCACGATCTTTGCTGTAAACTAACAAACTAACAAAATTGCCGTAAACCCTACAAACGGCGAAAGTTATTTACCACACCATTGCACACTCACATAATTAAATTTAGCTGTAATTAGAAATCGGATAATATTCAGAACTTATTTTCAAGCTTTTATATGCTCGAATTGAAATCATGTTTTAGTATAACAAAATATAATTAATAATTGACATTGGTTCACTTCAAAAGACAGGAAATTTGTTTGAAAATGCGTTACCGGATGTAAAACATTATAAAATAATTGTATAAAAATTAGATGTAGGGAGTAACTTCTGAATTTGAAATTGTAATGTAATGCAAGTTTTACATTACAAAAACATTAAAACAACATTAAAAAAACGAATACTTGAATATACAGTACCTTGCAAAAATTTGAAATAAAATCCATTACTCCCTCTCTATTAGTTATCTTTAGAAACGTATACTATATCCTCGATAAAAAGGGTATAAAATTTCTCCTTTTGTTAAATTTAACACAAAAATGGGGTATTCTCCAATAAAATATTTTTAAAATGAAGTTGTTCGGGGGTTAGAGGTAGGGAATAGAAGATACATTTTACATAGTGAGGTCCTCAAGTATCCCTCCCCATACTAGCTTTTGAACGACAGAAGCTAGCGTTTTTATAAAAATTAGGTCCATTTATATTTTTGTTGGCTATCTTTTTCCGTTATCAGCAGTTCAATTGCATTTCCGGAAATGACGTCAACTTTCTTATTTCAAATGGAACAGCCTGTATATTTTTACGTTTTTGGCGAATCCAACGGTGCCACATATGTTATACTTTAGCTTAAGAAATATTACGATATGCAGCAACAAAGGTTTTGGTAATCTGTTTTTGTTGCTACACAAAATGAGCTAGGAAAGAGCGCCAAATTGTTTATTGTAACGCCAGACTGATCTAAAGAGATCGTTGCTAAGCAAAGTAATCATAACAGCGTAAATTATTCTTGTTATTTATTGTTATTATAAACCACATTTGTCATACTTTCGTTCTTAGTGCTCGTTATTATTTTAACTTATTTTGTTAATTGTTGTTTCCCCTTTGCTTTATCGAACTTTATTGTAATTAATTGATTATGGTAGGTTTGTTTAAATTTGTTAGTTTTTGATAGGCAATGTGCTTAAGTTTCAGTTCTTTATGTTGTTGATTTTACAATGGCCTCCACATGGGCCACGTAAGATAAGCAACAAGCACCTAATTTTAATATTACGTGAATTTGGCAACAATTACTACGAAGTGGTCTATAATGAACACTGCCCTTGTACAGCCAGAAATATTTGAACTTTTCGCTAAGTAAATAAGGCTTGATAGTGTAAAATTTACAGGGCGAGCTGCTTTAACAGAAGATGATATAATTCAAATTATTGTACAATTTGTTGCGCAACCACGGCAAATAAGGTAATAATTGTTGCCAGATTTACATTGACCCAGCAACTTTGCATGGTACGTGCCGAAGCCATCACAAAGGTAACAACACAAAAAAACTAAAAAACAGACATATTGTCTGTCAAAAGCTCACAAATTTAAACAAACTTACCATAATTAATTAATTGCGATAAAGTTCGATGAAATAATGAAATAACAACAATTAATAAAACAAGTTAAAATGAGAGAAATAATAACGAGAACAAAGAAAAATGTATGACAAATGCAGGATGTAATAATAGTAAACAACAAGAATAATTTACGCTTTTTGAATAGACACTTGACAATTTGGCAATTATTATGATTACTTTGCTTAGAAACGAGCTCTTACAACAAAAACAGATTACCAAAACCTTTATTGCTGCATATCGTCATATTTCTTAAGTTAAAGTAATATCGTTGGATTCGCATTTCGATTACCTTTCCAAAAACGTAAAAATATATAGGTGTTCTATTTAAAATAAGAAAATTGAACTGCCGATAACGGCAAACGTTGGTTCATAGAAAATATAAATCGACCTATTTCTTTAATTGCGTACAATCTTAGCCCATTCTCGTTTATTTCACGTCATTATCTTTGTTTCTTGCCAGTTTAGTTCTCATTCTTTGCGGACTTCCTCAATTGCATTTTCCCACATTTTTCTTTGTTCTCCTTTAGATCCTTTTCTAGCTGATTTTGCTTGTCATATAATATTTGCTTGTTGTTTGTCTGGCAGACTGGATAGATGTCTATACCCTCTTAATTGTTTCCTTTCAATGGTCTTCACCAGTGATTCCACTTGTAATTGCATTCTTATGGCCTCATTTCGGATCTTGTCTTTCCTCGAAAGACCTGGTACCGCTCTCAAATATTTAATTTCTACTGTTTCCATTTTTCTTTTAGTGTCTTTTGTCAGAGCCCCAACTTTCGCTTCCGTGCGTCAGGATAGATCTAAAAACAGTTCTATATACAGTAATCTGTGTTTCCCTGAGTACAGAAATGCACGGCGTAATGTGTAATACAGGTTACTTGCATATTTCTGTAACCAACGGTCGTTTTCTTCTTATTTTTCACCTCTTTTATTATGTCATCCATTATCACTGTGAACAGTACCGGATTTAAAATTTCCCCTTCTTTTGTCGTAAATTCTTCTGAGTGTAGGTTTCCAGTTTCTAGTGTTCTTGTATATACTTTTTATGGTGTTAGTAGGGTCCCATTTTACTCCTTTTACTTTTAAATTGTTCCATATTAATTGTCTAGGCACACTGCCAAATATCTAAGAAAGCTACATAAACATTTTTGTTGCTATCTTTCTCGAGCAATTGCCTCACTGCGAATACATGGTCTTGAACACCCCTTACTTTTCGAAATACGCTCTGAGGTTCTATTATAATTTTTAATCGTTTTTCAAGAATTCTCTCGTATACTTTTAGTACAGTACCTACTTAGTAGCGTAATGCCTCAATAGTTCGAACATTCCCTATTATCACCTTTCTTTGTATTAAGTACTCCTAATTCCAACTGTTTCGGTATTTGGCCTTTGGCATAAACTTTAAACTTTATTAAATAAATCAGTTATTAACTGTATACCTTTCGTTCCTTATGTGTTTAACATTTCTGTTGTAATACCGTAGTGGCCTGCTGCTTTACCTCTTTTTAACAGTTCCATTGCTTCCTCAAGTTTGTCTCTTTGGATTTTACTGCACATTTTCTTCGCGGATTTCTGCTAGTTTGTAATTTGCTACATCTTCCTAAGTGTTTTATAGACTAGTTTTTAATGGCCTAAACTGTCTCCTTCCATTTTTTTTCCGAATTTTACTCAATACTTTACCTTTGCTTCTTTGATCATATCTTTTATTTTGGTTCAGTTTTTTGTATTCATCATAGCTTTCGCTTATTTTATTTCGAATATTTTATTTCGAAGATGCTATTTCCATTTTTTTGTCTCTATTTAAGAATGCTTTAAAACGATATATTGCAAGGAGTATTTTCCAATAAAATTCTTTGAAATTGAAGTTGTTCGGGGATTAGGTGGAGAGTGGAAAATACATTTTACATATGGCTGATTAAAAATAAAAACTCAAGTGTTCGTGCTTTTTTTTAAATAATGATGAACGAATTTTACTCCAATCTTTTCGGATATGAATACTAACATCAGATCGCAAATCTGTGGTGGTACTATACGAGATGTGTTAGAAATATAATGAGACTCACACCATTGCGAGCGATCTGGCAACGCTGTAGTTATTCTCCCTCACTAGGCATGTTTGGTAGTCCGCTCCAGACGTTCAGTACGAGTTTGAACTTCCTACTGTCACCACGTAATTTTTGAGGGCGTTATCAGTGAAGTTGTGTTTTTGTTGTGTCACACAGAATGGAACAGCGGTATCTGGAGCAACGTTATGCCATTAAGTTTTGTGTCAAACTTGGACAATGCGCTAGTGTAACTTTTGAAAAGTTGAAGCAGGCCTATGGGGCACATTGCTTATCAAGAGCACAAGTTTTTAGCTGGCACAAGTCATTTTTGGGTGGGCGAGAACTGGTGGAAGATGAACCTCGCTCAGGGAGGCCTTCAACTTCAAAAACCAATGAAAACAGTGTGAGGTCAGACCGTCGTTTAACAATAAAGATGATGAGTGACCAGTTACAATTGAACAGTTTCACCGTTCATCAAATTTTAACTGAAGAATCGCACATGCGAAAGGTCTGTGCCAAAATGGTGCCTAAAAACCTCACAATTGAGCAGAAGGACATTCGAAAAAACGTGTGCCTTGATCTTCTTGAAAGAATTACCAAAGACCCCGATTTCTTCACTCGTGTGATCACAGGTGATAAAACCTGTATTTTTTAATACGACCCTGATACAAAGTGGCAAAGCCACACTGCGAATTCTCCCCGACCGAAGAAAGCTCGAATGAGCAAATCAAAGATCAAATCAATGCTGATTTGCTTCTTTGACAGTAGGGGTACGGTTCACAAAGAATTTGTACCTTCAGGGCAAACTGTCAACCAAGTTCTTTACAAGGGTAACCTTGAAAGACTCAGAAGAAGGGTGATTCGTGTGAGACCAGGCATTGCAGACAAGTGGATGCTCCATTATGTCAACGCCCCATGTCACACGGCCATCTCCATCATGGAGTTTTTGACATCAAAAGGCATCCCTGTGGTTCCTCAGCCCCCCCCCATTCACCTGATCTCAGTCCTTGCGACTTTTTTCTTTTCCGCAAACTAAAAAGTGTCTTAAAAGGACGTCATTTTGGGACTCTCGAGAACATCCAAAAGAATGTGACGGACATGCTGAAGGCCATATCGGCTGAAGCCTTCTTGCGCTGCTACCAAGACTGGGAACAACGACTCCGCCGGTGTATAGCTGACCTACTTTGAAGAGGATAATATTGTTATTTGAAAAAAATAAAAATTTTGGTAAATAAAAAATCAGTCTCATTAATTTTCTAACAAACCTCGTATATTTTAACGTCCTACATCAAAACTAGTTAATTGTACTGAAACAGTTCACTAAAACCCTTACCACAACACTTAATTCGTACTGGACGCACGTTTCGATAGCCAAGCTATCATCATCAGCAGCAAGACTGAACTGAAAAGATCAATCAAAATTAGGTACAAAGAACATTTGGCTCATCTCAAATTCAGAAGGTTTGATAAATCTAGCGTTGCCCTACATATGCTTGAAAATAACCATAATGTTGATAATATAAAGTTAATTAAAAACGTAAAGAGTACTTCTCAATTAAATTGTTATGAAGGCATGGAAATTTACAAAAACACAGTTCAGTCTTGCTGCTGATGATGATAGCTTGGCTATCGAAACGTGCGTCCAGTACGAATTAAGTGTTGTGGTAAGGGTTTTAGTGAACTGCTTCAGTGTTCCAGTGCCACAGTTTTAGAGTATCCGTTTAGTTAATTGTAATATGTATTTTCCTTCACGAATATTCCTGTTTAAAGTTGCTCTTTCAAATGTAATCCAAACAGTGTTCTTAAAACGTTTCGATATATAAGTTAAATATGAGTTTATAGAAAATTTATAGGTTTATAGGTTTGATAGCAAAAATCTTTCATAGCAATTAGATCCTGATTCCAAAGAATAGAAAATATTTCCTCACTTCTTGTTAAAATACTCAGAGTATTGAAAGTTTCTGTAAATCTATCGTCCAGTTATTGAAAACGGTTTGTATTTATTCAAATAACTGGGATAAATAAACTTTCAACTGATGTAGTTCCGCGAACTCTGAACCCGTACGTCATGTAGAAGTATATTTATATGTTATATGAATTCGTACGCAATTTCGCTATCAATCTTCTAGAAAGCCTGCAATGTACATTGGTAGATTTTCTCACATATTTGGAAACATTTCAACTTGAAGTCAGTAAGAAATTCTAGAGTAAATAATGTGTGACAGAAATACGATGTATGCACGTGAAAGGTAAATGTGTGAAAGTGAGAAACTTTGAGTTATTGCAATTTATTTGGACTATTCACAAAATATTTTTGGTTACAAAATACGTATTTCCAGGCCTTCGTAAGCAGCAACAACTTTGTATAAAGCATTGTTCTAAGGTCCTTAGTTAAATAATTATATAGAAGAATAAAATGTGACTTTAGAATAATAGTAATTACTTAATTAAATATATGGCGTTGAAAATAAGCGTTTTTTCAACGTTCATAAAATGCGGAAAATAATTTTGTTAATTATTTTCTTAATAAACTTGTTCTCTATTCGGAAATGAAATAAAACAATTAAAAAAAGTAAACACTAATTGCTTTCTCTAATTTTCTATAAAATATTCTTGTTCCCAGTGACAACAAAACTTCTATATTAGCGGCTATAGCAAAACGAATAAGTGGCTGCGCCTCTCGCTACTAGAAGCCGCCACGGATATTTCTTTATTTGTAGAAAAATAATATAAAATGTTAAACGTCAAACTTCTGATGTGATTAAATAAACAACAATTACCACGTGAGTGAAAATTGGTTTTATTGTTGCTGACTTAATGAAAAATGCTAAAATGCGGTGATGTGTGCACAGCTCTCATCAACGTACAACCTCGGGATAGTGATATATCTAGTGTTCTGGAAACAAAACAGGTAAGTTACTATATTTAGTTTAGTTTTATTTACAATATGTTAAAACAAAGTTAATTTCCAAAATAAGATGAGATAATTTTTTAATTCACGGTCTGTTATGTATTATAAAATGGAAATAAAGTAAAGAGAATTCGTTGCGGGGAAAAGTGAAAATATATACAGAAAGAAAGACGGTAATTACTAAAATAAGATCTTGCAAAGTGTTGGGTACCCACCACGAACAACACAAGCAGTCTGTAAAGCGAAGGTTCGATAAAACCACCATGGACAACACTATCCGTGCGCAAGATAAGGGAATGTGCGGGACCGGACAGGAGAGAAGTCCTGCAGAATGAGATTCTGCACGGCTTTATATACCTAAAATTCGTGTGACGTATCGTTTCTTGTAAATAACGTATGGAGGCAACAGCAATTTCAAAATAAAACGTTACACAAGCTCTAGAACGATTGACTAGTAAGTCATATACACTATTGCTCAAAAGTAACATACAGCGGTGGCGAAAAGTAAGTGACAAAATAAAAGTTACACAAAATTGACAAATAGTTGATAGAATTAACACAAAATTGTTCCAATAATAACTTTAATCTCTTTTTCAACTCAAGAGTCTTTAAACTCTGGCGGACAATCAACGGTTCGTCACAATTTCTACAGCGGACAACTTACGCTCTCGGAGGAAAACAATCAACAATTATTATTATTATTATAAGTCTCCTTAGTTGTTCAGTATTTTACGTTACCAGATTTATACATAGAATTCGTTAACTTCAAGTTCTATATATAGAGACCTACCAGTATTAAATACAGCATAACATTTTAACATCCCTTAGCCAAACACTTCTTCACTAATCACAAACATTAGCCTTTAGTATTATCATTTTACTGCAAACATTGCCGTTCCGCAATCCGTCTTGCCATTCTTATATATACATAGATGTATGTGTATAGCTATACCTATATCATGTCAGAACGAGAGCGCAAGTTGCCCACCGAAGATATTCTTAATTTTTTGGTCAGAGCGCAAGTTGCTCGATTTCAGGTAGAAGCTCCAGTTGGCCGAGCGCAAGTTAGCCGTATTCTTTTTGACTATCTTAATAAGAGGAATACGGATATGTATGTAGTACATCCAGCCTAATTTTTTCAAAACTCCCTGTATAATATTAAAAATGTGGTAGTCTGTTGATGTCTATTGCCTCCGGTTATCATGGAAACCGATATCAACATTCTTGCTTTAAACAGAACGCTGTCTATATTACCGCAATCTTCTCAGAATTTCCATTTTATACAAGACTCTCCACATCTACAAACAAATGTTTTAAATTGTTTAATAAAAATATTAACATGTCCAACCTGGATGGAAACGTCAGTTTCTCACAAATAACTCCCTATTGCTAAATACATGTTTAACGTTTTGTAGTGTTATTACTAGAGTTGCTCACTAGCGCCAATGTGCAGTGGCGGAGGTTCGATACAACCCTCAGTATAACTGCGAGTCTCAACCAGATCTGTTCTGTGTACATGTACGCTGCCGTAAATACTATTTCGTAGTTCTACGTTTGTTTTAAAAATGTTGCCTACGTCGCGAAAACGACCAATGTTGGACAAAGCTACAGAATTTATAGCAGAAATGCCTGACCTAAATTATAATGGCGTTAAAATTCAATGTGTAGTTTGTAATATCCATTTAATGTGTTGGTCCAAAAGGGATTTTCTAAGTCACGTAAATAGTAAACAGCATTCCCCCAAAAAAATTGCACAAGACACTATGACAAATTTAAATTTAATTTATGCATTACCTTTATTGCATGTAATCTACCATTTAATTTACTAGACATGGAAGCATATGTCTTCTTTTGGATTAAATATTCGGACTGTAAATTACTAAGTCGGGCATCGTTACAAAGAATTGTGCCACCTGCTCGTGAACATGTTGAAAAAAGAATTAAATCGGAGTTGAAAGATAAAAAACTGTGGTTAAGTGTGGACGAAACAACAGATCGTAAAAAACATTCTGTGGTTAATGTAATGGTACGTACAATGGAACCACATCAATCGTCACCTTCAATTCTGTTAGCTTCTAGACGAGAACAACAATGTAATGCCGATGTAATTTCAAAGTTAGTGTCAAATACATTGGAAAAGTTTGAACTTTCAACAAACCAACTGTTGATGTTTATGAGTGATGGTGCCGCAAACATGCTTTCTGTAGGGCGGTCTCTTAAAAAACGTTGTGGTAATTTGTTACATATTACATATAAAATTCATGCTTTCAGTCATGTGGCAGGTAGTATTAGAAAATGTTAGCGCATATAAATGTGTTTGTCAAATCCCAAAACGTATTCGCAAATGTCACAGACTACGCCCCCGTATGCCTGAGCCACCAGAACCTATTCTTACACGTTGGGGAACATGGTTACAGGCCGAGTTTTATTATCATAAATATTTTGGGAATATTAAGAACGTGGTTTTACAATTCGATCCAAAGGAAGCTGCGGCTATCAAGGAAAGCCAGTCGAAATTTCAAAGTAGTCAGGTTAAAACGGATTTAAAGACTATTCAGAACAATTACTTCAGACTAGTGGAGGCAATAGAAAAATTACAAAATCCTTCGGTGTCGTTAGTGGAATCTCTGCAAATAGTGTAACATGTTCACGCACAGCTATGCGCGGTAGAAGACGCAAAAAAATTTTGTGTTCTAGAAAGGTTTGAAAGTGTTTTAGAGAAAGATTCTGATTTTGGCACATTAAGACAAGTTTGTGAAGGTGCGTCAACAGAATCGTTAAGTTGTTCCAAAGATTATTTTAATTACGCAAATATAACGTCACTAGATGTAGAACGTTCGTTTTTCCTCACGCCGCACTCGGTTTGCCGAAATAACTGTGGAAACATATCTAATGTTGCAGATATTTAACAGACATTATTCACTTTGTTATTTCGCGGAAGACTCTTAAGACGGTAAGTGTTTGAGCACGTATTATATTTTATTTCTGACCATTACTTTGTGTCAACTTTTATGCGCCCGCCACTGGCTGCTGGCGCAAATTGAGCAATTCTAGTTATTACATTTAAACAAACTATTATAGACTTCAAGTGTAACCGGAAGTAAATGACATCTCAAAAACTTTGGCTGAGTTATTTCCAGTAACATTAGCAAATGTCAAATTTAATCCTATTCATGTTTCATTATTTGGTACTTTTATAAATACATTTCAGTGTCAAGGAAGTTGTGTCAGTTTAAGAAATTGTATTTTGGGGCCGTTAAGTATCTGCGATAATTCTTCGCAACACAAAGATAATTACTACAAAACGATATGAACTGACTTGACCTTTTTTTGTAGAACACCATGAGTGGGGATTCAAAAAGGGATTTCGATTTTGAAAATGAAAAAGTAGTCGACGATTAGCTCCGAGAGAACAGCTACCTCCTAAATAGACAATCGTTGTGTACAGTAAGTTTAAGTTTTAGATGTAGTAAATTTAATATTGGATATTAAAATAAATATATCAATAGAGCTAGTAATTTTATAATAACGCAAAAAGGTCCCACTAAGTATAGTGTGCCGCTCGACCAACCACATAAGTGGGAAACCTGCGAATTTGGCCATGAACAGCAGATAGGTCCGCATAAAATTGACATTGGAGTCAGCAGCAACGTTAAACACACGCGGCGGCTGTAACATTGGTGTCGCTTCTATGTGGATGAATATATCATGAAGGTATCACCTACCGGTGAAATAGCATTCCTAATAGCATCCTAGCTCCCATTCCGTTTGTACCGCGTTTCCATGCTTCCATACTATAGCTCCTGAAATTTTGGCTTTCGTCGGTGAATTGTGAAAATCCGTGATTTCCTTGGTATCCGACGTAATTAAGTATTTGAAAAAATCTCACCCCGGTAAGGAATCGAACCTGACATCTCTCATTTGCCGGACAGGGTGTTAACCACCACACCACGAAGGTCTATGCCTGAAGCGGTCACTTTTTAATACCTAATTGTTATTTATCTGCAAATATATTATAATACTTCGATACACCATTTGTCTAAAATCAGTAGATAGTACACACAAATATCGTTGGATATCGGTAGATTTCGGAGTATGAAAAAACAAACTCTTTTTTATTTTTTGTAAAAAAATTGTTCATGCCTTAACAATACATATTTAACTCCCAAACATTAACAATATTTTAAATAAGTATAACAAGTGATTATTGTTAAAATCATCTAGATTTAGAATACCAACAACTATGTATAATAGTACACTAAAATGATGTTTTATTCTGTAACGTTTTTTTTAAACTTTGTTGTTGAAGTACCGGCACACTCCTCACCACACAAAATATTAACTAATTAATTCAGAACAGCTGTTTCGAGGGCTCCTGGGCAACCTCATTGTCAACCCAATGACCGAATAAATCTGTTGTTTATGTTTCAAAATAATTATTTTCTAACAGGAAAATCAAAACAATTTTTGTTTCTAATAAATTGCTTTGTATGAGGAAATCCAATTATAATTTTAGACGTTTCAGTGCTTAAAGGTTGTCGTTATTTAGTTTTCATCGCATAGAAGAATGAGGCAGACATAATATACTAAAAGCAGAATTGGATAGCAACGGAAACAATGATTCGTCATCGCCTAATTTGATTCTTTTACTTCTTTTCTAAACACTTCAACATTATTGCTAAAAACCTGAATCTCTTGTGTATTTCTTAGTAACCGCCATTCAGTATCGATACACGGAAAAAAATCACTTAATAGAATGTACTAGAATATTGTAAAAAAAATATTGTAGTGGTTATTAATACAGTTATGTAACCCCTCCCGTAGATTTTTGTTAATTATTACATCTTATTGTCGCAGATACTTCAAAGATATGGTCAGTTTTCTATTGTATTGTTTCACATAAATGTATCATTTTTCCAACAGTCTCTGCGTCGAGTCGAGCAGGACAAAATTGTGCTAATTTTTTACATAAAACTTCCTTTTTTTTCCTTTTTCAAAATGAATAATAAAAAATGAGTGAATTTATAAATAAGTCATCACTTAACTATCCAAATGTTTCCTGTCTTAGGATTAGACCCAGATAGTATTGGTTATTCACCAATAGATGTGGCAACGAAAACTTTTTTTTTTATAAATCATCTGGTTTTATATAGTCAAATCATTTTCATCGGGTTCACAATTCTTTCGGAATAAGGTCTTCCGTAGTTTATTTTTTCACTCCAAATTTGTCGAATATTTGGAGGGATGGTATCACCTATCTACGAAGCAGCACAGGTGTTGATAACATTCTCGTGGCTAACCAATACTACCTGTAAATTGGGAAACTGTTGGAGATACCAAAACATAAGAATAGTTATTGTTATTGGGTTTTACTTGTTCTTTCAACCATTATAATTATAAGAACATTGCATATATATTGTATTGTGCAATACATTCTTTAGAACAATATTGTATTTTTTTACAACGTGTGTAACTAAAACTTCTACACTATTGTAGCAACCTTTGTAACAGATCGTTGACTAAATTTTTACAACAATAATGTATTTTTAATAGAAATACAATCCGTTAACCACAATCGAGTCGTATATTCTCAAACAAATTGTAGTAAATTGTTATAAAATTGTTTGACCCTTTATACATTTTTTTTTCGGTGTAAATTGTAGCTGTGTACCACTAATTAAGTTTAGAAAAAACACTGCAACATCTGAAATAGAGTTTATAGTTACTTTTTTGTGGTTAGATCTAAATATTTAATTTTGCCTCAGACAGAAATTTTACTACATTGACCGAAAATCCACTGCTTGTCTAAATAATTTCTTGGATTTTTAAAATCGATATCTTCGAAAGGTGTTGCTTGCATACAGTGCCGGCTGGTGGTGCCGTAAATGGGAGGTCAATTATAACGCTTCGATTTCCTCGGGTACTTTTTTGTCAAGTACAATATACACGATATGTAACGGAAATACACGAGAGAACTGAAGCGTTGTAATGCAGTTCCGCAAACATACTGCTCCAGCAGTCGCTACTTACATATAATTTCGCTCTAAAAAGCAGTCCAGACTGTAAATATTTTTATATAGTACGGAATTTCTGACTGCACTTCTTTATTTAAGCTATTACCAGATTCTAAATGGTGTACTTCCTCTTTAAAGTAATAATTAGTGATGCGGAATTTAAGAAATTGCAACAAACTTCATATAAATTGGTAGATGGGTAGAGGTGGCAGCATCGTTTGCGAGAATATATGCGGGGTTATATAAAGAAACTGAGGAGCGGGGAGCGCGTGGCTATACAGGCGGCAACGTTATTCGTTATTTATATGGGACTAGGGCTTGTCGACACGGTATAAATAATTGCATGATTCAATACGAATCTACAGTATTTGTAGAAGATTAAGTAAAACATTCTACTTCGCACACAGAAGTTTATAACCTGCTGCAAAGAAATGAATATGAATTTGAAATAAGTTTGTGACCTATTACAACAGCTACTTACATATATCTATGAAATGCTGTTAGTTTTAAATACAAATCACCTTTTCTTAGTAGTAAGGATATTGCAACACAACAATAATCCGAATTCTACTTGTTTTTGTGAAGTTTTCGATAAAGTGTAGCTATATTGATTATATATAGTATATTCCACAACTTTTTCTTCCTTTCGCTTCTGCCCACTATGACAGAAGCGCTCTTTCATTTGTTTACAAACATAACTAAAAACCTTTTTCTATACTCCATCTTGTAATACATTGTCTCTAGTTCAGCTTTAGATTTCTAACTATTTAAGAAACTGTCTAAGAGCGTTAAGTCACTCAAAATGCCTAACATACTCTAACATATATTAAACATAAAATGTTATCCTTTAAATGAGTAAACTTGGTTGAAATAAAGGTGATGATGAAGACAATTATGACGAACTTCTATAAGAAAAAACCAGGTAATAGATAAAATTTGCACTCCTCACACGAAGGCATCACGTTAACATATATCTTTATGAATGATACGCTCATGAATTTGTTAAGGACCAAGTAACAAGACCTCAGAGTTTCCTAAGAAGCATAAATACTTGCTATTTAAAAGCCTACCTGACTATTCGTCTGTAAAAATATCTAAAAAATTGTCCCACTGTAGGAGTATATAAAAGGCTGTAGATTACTTACTACATTGAAAACCCATTTAGATAAATACTTGCTTGATTGCCCAAAAGAGCTTCACAGAGCATAGTAAAACGCAAGATTTTCTAAAAGATTAGGTAGTAATATCTTCCCAAAGACGCTTTGACAATTTTGAATTTTACGCATAAAATCCGTTATTCCTCTCCTCAAATTACTTTTCAATACAGACAGAAAGAATTTTCTCGTATGCATTTCATTTCATTCACTAAACGTTTCATCATATAATGGAAATATCAGAGTGAGTCATAAGTAACGTTCACCATGAAAAACCCCAGATTATCCGGAAATGGTTATTGTATACACTAAGGATTTATTGGTTATTTGAGCGTTGACGCAAAATTCTTTCATTTACGTATTAACAGCCTACATATGACCGTTTAACGTTTTAAATTCGAAGATTTATAGTAACAGTTCCGGCATACAACTTTTTAAAGGTTTAAATTTTATAAATATTTAAGAATATTGAAGGAGGATTTAAAAGTCTAACTTAAATAAGCCACGCAACTATTCAAATTTCAATTCAGTAACATCTTAAAAGTGCTTGTAGAATATACACAAAGTACATGATATACCTTGCAGGAGATAAGATGTTAACTAGAATGGGTCTCAACAGGTCTGCTTAATGATAAATAGAAAGAAGGGTTATTTAGTAAAGGTCCTGCCGAAAACAAAGGTGACAACGAAAATCTCAATATCTAAATATACGAGGGTAGTCTGAAAAGCTTCATTCCTCAACATGGGGATACTTTTGGAAATTTCAGCCATGCTGGGCGTTCAGTTGTTGTTTAACAGTCGTTTGTGTCAGTTGCGTTGGTGTTTCTATAAAAATGGAAAAATCGAATATCGAGCCATCATTAATTTTCTTGCATTTGAAAGGCAATACGCCTACGCAAAATTAAAGCTCAAGTGGACGCTGTTTACGGGGACTCTGCACTATTATTTGCCACAGTGAGATTTTGGGCTGCTGAATTCAAACGTGGTTGTACCAACTTGGTTGACGAAGAACATTCACGACGGCCAAAAAATGCAACTACAACCGATAACATAAACAAATGGTGCTAAACGACCGTCGAATTAAGATTAGAGAGATAGCAGAGACTGTACGCATCTCCCAAGAATAAATAAATGCCCGCGGCGATATCTGTTAGCCAGAGCTACTTGTATCTATTTGCTAAGACCGCTATATAAAGTTCCTGTTACCACTAATAAGAATAAGAATATTTTACAGAAAGGAGAGAAAACAATTGATGAGCAATTTATTTTCATCCTGCTTGCAAATACAAAGTATGTACATCTATTAAAAAAATACTTTGCAAAATTGTTTCTTCGCATTTTGGGAATGTTGAAATTTTCAAAAGCGCGGTCCAGAGAGAGAGCACGCTGCAATGTCAATCAGATACGCTGACAATTTCAGTGTGCCAGCCAATAGCACTGCGACTTTTGAAAGAAAACCAGAATATACGGCAGTAGAAACGTACAACGTTAGTACAAACAAACAACTTATTGAATTATAAATCCTTATAGATGGAATATATGATTAGGCTTGGCATAATCGGTCTTCGCGACAGAATCGGATCAGTCGCATTAGAAATAAAGAGTACCCCCCAAAACCCCAGTGTAAAAAATAAAAACTGGCGCCATAAAAATGTTTGGTAAATATAGCAAATATACGCACGCGCTGAAGTGCTTTTATTGTCATCTTTTGTTCGAAAACGGCATTTTTTATGTATGTAATGTAATAGTCGTAAAAAGTAAACAAAGTATATTGTAATTAAATACTTGAAAAACCTCGTCTCGGTAAGGAATCGAACCTGATACCCCCCGCTTAGCGGACGGACGTGCTAACCACTATACTACGAGGACCTTGATGCCAGGAACGTTCACTTTTTAATACCTAGTTATTATTTTTATCTGCAAATATATCATAATATTTTGACAGACAATTTTTAATTCTTACATGCCAAGTACACTAATTAATTAATATATTTAATTAATTTGATTAAGGTTATGTTAATTTCAACAAGCCACATAAAAAGTTTCACTTCAATAAATTATATAATAAATAAACCTAACTTCTTAACAGCATGGATAAGATTGGTGCCATCAGGTTTATTTCCACATTTGTCTCGGTGAAGGATGTTCGTTGTATGAACTTTACACAATACTTTAGCTCCATTATAATTCAAGTCCGGAAATTCACTGATAAACTTAGTGACTTTATCAGCGAATGGTCATTTATTTTCTTTGCGTAGGTTAGACATACATACTTACATACATACTTACATACATACTTACATGCATACTTACATACATACTTACATACATACTTACATACATACTTACATACATACATATACGTCTTTATAATTATGTGTAACGTTGCGAAAGGTTGAAGAGAAACGGTTACAGTAAGTCAATAATTTCATTCGCTGTGGTAGCTCATGCCGATTCGTCTGAATACATACGTTGCGTCATGGGCCGCGCAATCTTACTTCTAATCTAGCGCGAAGCGTTCTGTGCCAGGCTTATGTATGATGATGGTTGTCGCTACAAAGTAAATGAATTCTTTGATGATTGGTATATCTTAGATACTCTCTTTTTTGTTTGTGCTTTTTGGTAATTGTGTTTATTGCATCTGAAGATTTCACAATGCCAATATGTATGTTGTAGATCAACGGCAATGAAGCTTATTTTTCAAGATTTTGAAAAGTACTTCAATTTTCGATTTCTTCTAAAATGAATAATACGAAAATTACAGTGGTTTTTAATCTCCATTAAATATACACGTTTGTAGCGTAATATTTACAGTAGACTATTGCAACTTTTATAGAAAACTATTGGTTTTTTACAAAACTGAGTTATTTAAGCGTTTTTCTATTAATAAGCAACGAAAATTCTTACCAAACACAGATAAATATTCTATCAGGACTCAAGTGTGAGTTTTTGAGTTAAAAAAGGAAGAGAATAAAAGGCAGGTTCAATTTTTCACAAAATTCTATTCTATAAAGGGCGACCGGTTTCGTGTCCTCAACGACACATAATCAAGCCAACTAAGGGGCATCCAATGAAAACAAAGAAACAATTTAAGTACAAATGTAAACCGTGACTCAACGAGCATGTAAAATGTACTTCGGTGTGAAGCCCAGGGTCAGGCATCTGTTGTTAAAATAAATTGCACAATTGGCGTTAAGTTTCTTCATGGATAACCTCCTATACTGTTGAGTCAGATTGACTGGACTAGTCGAGATTGAATATTGTGGAGTTTTTGAGTTAAAAAAGGAAGAGAATAAAAAGAAGGTTCAATTTCTCACACAAACACACACCAATTCAATAAGTAGTCAAACTGCATTAGATGAAATAAATTAGTCTATTATATATTATTTGTAAAGTAGTAATGATCTTATATCTTACAGTAATTCTGTATTCTACTCTAATTTTTACTAGTTCTATATATCTATAAATCTTACTTTCTTATGTTAATAAAATCAATGTTTAGGTGGAGAAGCAATATCTAAAACGGAATACATCAACATGGGGACAGTAACGGAATTTAAATTCAGCGCCGAAATAGGACGAGTTTTCAGAGGCAGAGATAAATTGCACTGGCTAAGAAATTGGGGACCTGGTTGGGGATTTCTGCAAAATAGTGAAGACGCCCTGGTGTTCGTCGATAATCATGATAATCAAAGAGCAAGAGGAGATGTATTAACATATAAGGACGCAAAGCAGTACAAAATGGCAATTGCGTTCATGCTAGCTCATCCTTATGGATCACCACGAATTATGTCTAGTTATTCTTTCACAAATTCTGATGCAGGTAAATATTTTATAACTCATTTTTGTAAGTATTTACACCTAATAAACTTAATACATTATGTAAATTTAAAAAAAAACCGTAGTTAATGGAATTGAGGAATGTGTAACACTTTATCTTATGTTCAAACGTACACTACAATCATAGGCTTATATTTTGTTCTCTGGAAATTTTGTCAATCCACAAGTTTACGAACATCCTCTTATAAACCAAAAACATTTACATGGGCCTTTGTCGGATTTCCTACTTCTTTTTTGGAAATTTGCTAATTTTATTAAAATGGTCAGAAATACATATCCCAAAAGCTCTTTAGTTTGTGCTTACCGGTTGATTTCCAAGGGATTTGGACCGTGGTGTATAGAATAATAGTTCTTTACTAGAAGTTAGAAGGAAGAATTAAGGCAGTTAAGTTTATGGTAAATCCAATCTAAAGTTTACATACATAGATTTGATAATCGACATGACTAACAGTTCAACATCTTTGAAGGCTTTCTAATTGAAAGCTGTCAAAACATTAAGAGGAAACCAACTCATTTTTCAGAATAAGTTTACTGTTTATTTGTTGACCAAGCTATGTAATAATTCCTCCTCTGGAATTATTTGAACTTTGCACATAGGCGAGATAGATGGGATAAAAGCTACACTGCGAACTGCTTCGACAGAAGATAATAAAATTTAAACTATTGGACAATCTGTTGTGTAACCGAGGCAAACAAGGTAATTGTTGCCAGATTTACGGGATATTAAAACTAACTCAACAATTTGCGTGGTTTGTGCGAAAGTCATCCTAAAAGTAATACATACATAAAAAGCCTGAAAAACAGGTGTATTGTCTGCCAAAAATTGATAAATTTGAACGAACCTATTATAGCCAATAATTCGAACAAAGTACGATAAAGGTCAGAAATAACGACTAACAAAGTAGGTAAAAACTAGAGAAAATAATACTGAGAATAAAGAATGAATATATGAAAAGTGCAGAATATAATAACAATAAACAACAAGAATAATTTTCGCCTTTAGAATTAAGATTTGACAGTTTGGCAATTGTTATGATTACGCTGTCTAGCAACAAGCTCTTTTGATCAATCTAGCGACACAGGAAACAATTCGACGCTTTTTCCGAGCCAACTTTGCAAAGCAACAGACACAGATTACCAAAACCTCTATTGGTACTTATCATAATATTTCTTAAGCGAAAGTATAACATATGTGGCACCATTGATTCGTCTTTCGATTGGCTTCCCAAAATGTAAAAGTATATGGGATATTCAAGATGAGAAATATTTAGGATGAGAAAGTTGACGTCACTTCCGGTGATACCAGAAATGCAATTGAATTGCTGACAATACGAAATATTAATTCACAAAAACTAAAATCGACCCATTTTTATCTTAAAAACATTAGCTCCTGTCGTTCATGAGTTAGTATGGGAAGAGGGGAACAAGGGGTGTGGGAGGACTTTAAGACCACAATGTTCAGGAATGCAACCGCATTATTTATTGCTCTTGAAATGATTGAAAACAGGTTTACATAATACACCGTAAATCTGCAATTTAGTTCGTCACCCCAGCCATATCATTTAAGACTTTTGTCCTATAGGAAATCAAATTAATAAGAATTAAAAATTTCATTGTGTTCATTCATTCAATACTACTATTATGGTTTTATGATATTATGGTAAACCTACCATTAGATATACTATATATAAATATTTTAATATAAAAAACAAATAGTAAGGTAATTATGGAAACTGCTAGTATTTCTTTCGGAAATCTCTAACAACCTACATAATTACTCAGTAATTTTTCTTTATTTCGAAATTTTAGGTCCGCCAGCTGACAAGAACGGTAATATAACATCTCCTGGTATCAACGATGATGACACTTGCACTAACGGTTGGGTCTGCGAACATAGATGGCGCCAAATTTATAACATGGTTGGATTTCGAAACGCAGTTAAAGACACCAAGATCAGTAATTGGTGGTCAAACGAAAATCAACAAATCGCTTTCTGTAGAGAAGGAAAAGGTTTCGTGGCATTTACCAACGATGGCAATATAAATCAGGACATGCAAACCTGCTTACCTTTGGGAACGTATTGTGACATAATTAGTGGAAAGTTAAGCGGAGGAAGATGTACTGGTAAAAGTGTAACAGTTGGTGATAATGGTATCGGGTTTATTTCACTAAATAGCAATGAATTCGATGGTGTACTAGCGATACATATTAACGCAACATTGTAACCTAATACGTGTTCTTTTTATTATTTCTAACTAAATGTCTTAATTGTATTAAAATGTATTACAGTTACCATGAAATATACCACATCATTAATATTTTACCGTATTCTGATCGCTTGTCTACACCACCCAGCGTAAAGTAAGTTACAAGAGACAATAACAATGTTAATAAAGTATAAGTTACAGAAATCGAAACGTATTTTTGTGTAGTAAACATTCAAATTAGAGTTTGTATGCAAGAAAATGATAATCACTTCGAGTAGGTATTTAAATTGCGGTATAAAATAAATTTTACAGATTATTTTTAATAAACATCTTTGGAAAAATAAAAGTTTACAGTATTTCATCGCATCACTCTCTGCATTTTAGCAAAAAACTTACCTACATAGTTTCATATTTAGTTTACTAAAGATGGTCGCAGTTTAGGTATTTGGAAATGTTTATAAAAAAGTCTTCAGAAGAGCTTTTGCATCAGGTTCTGAAAAAATATACAGGCTATTCTATTTAAAAAACCAAACATGTATCATGCGCAGGATACACTGGACACTTGTATACTTGAATATAATTTTGGATTACACGAAACTTGTCTTCCAATAATTTTTATTTGAAAACTTTTTCTCTAAATTGCTCAGGGAAGGAATTATCTTCCACCCACTTACACTGCCCAGCAAAACTAATGTCTATAAATCAGTGTGCCCCGGAGGGCACTAGGCATCGACACAGGTGCAAATATATTTGAAATTAAATATTAAATGGAAATCTGGATAAACCATAAATATTTATAATACCTTCAAATTATTTCAATGGTAAATTTCATTGTATTAGTGGACGCAGAATAATATTATATTTTTGTTTTAACAAAGAAGTAATTAGAGCCTATTATGCAGTCTCACACTTAAAGTCCGCATCATATGGAAACTTTCTTTATTATTCATTATCGGTAAGTTTTTACTTTACCATTTGTCTGTGATTTCAAATAACATGCACACGAGCAATCACTTTTTAGGAAATATAAAAAAAGAATATGGAATTTTTTCTTTATTTTTTGGAAAATATCATAGGGAAAAGTTGCTCTTGCTTTGTATTTTTTTACCAATTTGCCAATTTTCAACACTCTAGTATAAATTTGTTTTCTTTATATTTTTTTTATACTGACTCAGTTTTGACTAGTTTGTACTAATTAATGTAAATCTGAAACGAAAACTATGGCCTGGTCTCTCTCGGGAAATGTAAATCTAGACAGTGAACCGCTCTTAAGTACATTTGCAAAGGACTGTGTATTGTTTTTACTGACATTAAATTCATCAACGGTACGATCATTTGATTCAATCCGGTCACCTCCGGCAATAGAAGTGCCCGGCAAAACACTCATAGAAGTGTTAGAAGACTTCCTGCGACAGTCGAGTCGACAAACGACCCCTACCAATGCCCGTGATCGCACGCACGCACAACAGATCAAAGTTCAAACAGGAACGAAAAATTAATCATCACTTCAAAAGCAAAGGAAATTTCTAATGAAAAGAAAAACAACACATGAAATAAAACTTATCTGCTTTATCCCTTGGACATCTCCAACTTAATAACCAAGAAAACTATAAATCTCTTTCCAAACTACAAGACAGACTCTCCTGTGTAATGGCTCAATCAAATAACTGGCTTTTTTCAAACGGTTTCGATCTATCCATTGAAAAAACGAACATAGTCTTTTTCTCGCGTCATAGAATTCAACCCAGCAACCATATTGACTTAGACAACAGTGCTGTAGCCGTTAAAGGAGTCGTTAGATACCTAGGCTTTATTATTGACAATAAATTAAAGTGGTCCGATCACATAGATCATGTAGTGGCTAAATGCGAACGGTATATCAATGTACTTAGATTTTTCATTAAAGTCAGATGGGGAGTTGACATTTTTGTGGCACGATCATTCTACAATGCTTGTATTAGGTCACATTTAGATTACGGATGTATTGTTTACGGCGATACAAGTAGTAAAAATTTGAATAGACTGAGGGTAATTCAAAATAAGGCGCTTAGAATCTGCGTGGGTGCAATGCGGTCGACTCCACAGGAGGCTTTATATGTGGAAGCGCAAGAACCTCCCCTTCAACTGCGGAGGCAATTTTTGGCAGCCAAATATATAGTAAAATTGAGGATCAAAGGTCAGAGCACTGTTTTTAATAATATTCATCGACTGTCCACCTTAGATTTGACCATTCCATACTGGGTAAAGAAAAAATCCCCCTTACTTGCAGAAGCCTATCGATATGTTTCGAACTTGAATTACATCATTGGTCGGCCAAGTCTGCCAGCAATTGATTACAGTGAGTACATCACCCCCATTCCCATTTTCTTTCCCAACTACACAGGCTGCAGCGTGAAAGATAAAGCACTCCACTTTGAGTTAATAAGTAATTTTACTGACTCTGCTATCGTCTATACCGATGCCTCTAAATTAAAAAATGGTTGTGGTTGTGTGATTTTTGATTCTAATAATAATATCAGTAGATCATTTGGATTAAACAACTTGCTGAATATTTTTTTCCGCGGAGGCTAGAGCAATTTTAGAGGCACTTAAATATATAGAGGAAATGGGTTTTACTAAAGCAGTGGTTATGTCAGACTCTCAAAGTGTACTCAGTGCACTGAGACACAGAAAGTGGTTTGCTAAAATTCATCCCCTAGTGCTTGATATAATTGCCAAATGTGCTGAGCTTAAATTACAAGATACCAACGTAAGAATCTTTTGGGTTAAAAGTCATGTGGGGATCTCCCCTAACGAAGTAGTAGACCTTTTAGCTAAGTCGTCAGCAGCTAACGGCGAAGTCGCAGATCTTAGTATCTACGAATCGGAAGTTTTATGTAACCTCAAAAGATTCTTTCTAGAAGAAAAATGGGAAGGTAGGTGGCAAGCCTTATATGAATGTCATCCCACGCAGTATGCCATAATCCACCCCTCGATCTTTCATACACGTTGGCATAGTAACTCTAGAGTGTCATGATACGAATATTCTGTTGTTGCTAGATTGAAATTCGGACATGGTTGCTTCCCTTCACATTTACACAAATTAAAGATTTTGGATTCTCCAGCTTGCACATGTGGATATGAGGTGGGTGATTTAAATCACCTTATTTTAGCATGCCGCGTCTATGAGCACCAAAGACGAAATCTGTTTGAGAATTTAGTAGCACATAAAGTAGCCTTACCCACTTCTATAATACTACTACTAAGGTCTAACAACATTGAAATTTACAGAGTTCTTATTAAGTTTCTCGTTGACTGTCGAATTACAATTTAATAGGTGAAGTTTTTTATAATTTGATACATTGCGATGGTAATGTGGCTGATGGGCTTTGATCCCTTAATGCAAAAATAAAAAATAATGTAAATCTGTATAAATTTAATTCTTTCAAATTTGTGTCAAAGTCACTATTCCAATTTCTTTATGTTACTAAATATTGTTTTAGATGCCCTTTTTTTGTGTAAACCATAACTACAAAAGTGAAACCAAATTAAATTTTATCCAATATTGATCTAATTCGTACAGATAACTAAAAAACCTACTTTATTACGACTTTTAATTAAGTATGTAATTAGATACCCTTTGCGTATCTAATTACATACTTAATAAAAAGTCGTAATAAAGTAGGTTTTTTAATTGTGAAGAACTATTAATAAAAAGTGTTTATTCTTGGTTTACATAAAAAAGAGGATCTAGAACAATGTTTACTGACAAAAAAAATTGGAAAATTGGAGTTGATGAAAATTAACATAAAAATAAATGTAGATATGTAAAACAAAAAATATGATTATTACAACCACAAGTAAAGTCCACAACATAGAGATAATGGGAAAACACATCGAACAAGTCAGAAATTACAAGTATTTAGGTTCAATAATAGATAACAGCGGGAAAATAGATAAGGAAATAAACGAGAGATTGGGAAAAACAAGAAAAATATTTAATATGATGAAGTCAACTTTTCTAGGTAAAAAAGTTAAAATAGACGTGATAAAAAAAGTGGTTAGACCGTCACTAATGTATGGCAGTGAATCATGGACTTTAACGGAAAAACATAAAGGACGAATAAATGCCATGGAGATGAGATATTTGAGAAGAATCAAGGGAAAGAACAGAAGAGATAGAATTAGGAACGAGACATACAGACGAAACCTACAAATTGAACCGGTAAATGAGAAAATAGTGGAGGAACAGTTAAGGTGGAAAAAGCAAAAAGGAAGGCCGCGTAGAAGATGGGAGGACGTTATCTTACCCTCTTCATATAACAGCGAATGCAAATTTTATGTAATTGAGGGTAATTGAAAGGAAGAATTCTCATTTTGCTCTTTAAGAAGTAAATGCTTCGAAATTTGGCGAATGAAGATGCAATGGCAGTTTAACAAAATAGCTTGTTAATTAGTAACATTGCAGCATTTCAGTTTCTATATTCCTGTAAATCCCTACACCCAGAAAAATACATTATTAAATTAAATTTTAAAAAAGTATGTTTTTGGACAAGATCTCTGTTTTTTTATATCCGCAAGAAAACATTTATTTATAATTTTAGAATATCATATGATTTACTTACTTTACTCTAATTGTACTTACCGTACAAATTTCGTTTTCCTATTTATAGTAAGTATTGCACGCCATGGAAATGTACAGGATGTTCGGTATTGATCACCAAACTTTGCCAAATTCAAACACCAGAAACGTAATTCTTTAAATAGCACCATACTTCCAACGTTTGTGTATAAGATAATGATGTGTATGTCTAATATTCAAAGTAAAAGAGATATTAACAGTCAAAGACGAATCGTATATTTTTATATTGCATCAAAGTGGTTCCTGATGTTGGTTACCATGATAACAATAAACAAAAGATTCTAGCATTGACGTCTTTAAACTATTGGTTGAAGATTTTGAGCTCAAGTAGCTATTTGCAGTCAAAGACTGCAATTGTTTAGTTACTATGATCGCAGTAAACAAAACATATTAATATTGACGATCTTAAACCATTGGTTCAAAATTTCGATCCTAAGCAAAGAAGAAGTTAGATAATAGGAAAAGGCGAAAGAAATTATGTGGGATGTATAAGCTGCGCCATATTTCGAAAAATTTACAATAACATCGTAGACTAAGTTGATGTCAAAAAATGAAAAGTAGATAATTATGGCAAATAATTAGTTCTTCAACTTCAGATCAGATCAGAACCTTTTCTCGTAAAACTAATAATAAAAGCTCTAACATTGATGTTCCTTAATTTGTACACACGCTGTATTTAGGTTCATTGTTCCATATCAATATACAGCCTTGTACAAAATTATTAGGCACCCTCGCATATGGTTTATATCTCAACTTTCACCAGTAAATAAATGAAACGGATGGTATAAATGTAATATTTTATTTAAGAAAAAGAAAATTCAATATCATGTTGATCCTCCTCGGGAGTTTATTACAGCAGTTATCCTTTTCGATAAACTAGCAACAAGTTTCTTGCAAGTAGAAACTGATATTTTATTCCATTCCTCTATTACCGCTCTTTCTAACTTTTGTTTGGATTTACATTTTCGAGTACGTACCTTCTGCTTTAAAATGGCCCACAAATGTTCTTACACCCTCACATTACTGTCGTAACTAACAGCGCGAAACACAATAAGCTCTATTAACTTCCAAACATGCAATATAACTCGGTAATTCCCCGAGGAATATTTAGATAGACTATTTATAATTCCCCGAATGATTAAATTTTTAATGATTAGTTAATTAATTAAAACTATAAGTACCTCGAGTAAACAACAACTTGTAAATGAAGACCCTATTCGGGCATTTGCATTTAATTACTGCAAACGTGGGAGTTGATAAAATGAGTTGACGTAAACTTTACGACTGTTGCACATTTCGATGTATATTTAATAAAAACAAGACAAATGTCAAAGATTCAGAACGAATCGCATGGCTGGGTGCAGAAATTGACCTAAATTGTTTTCGTTGCTAGGACTTTTTACGATAAATTCGAATCTAAAGTATTATTTTTGATATCGTTCCTACGCGTCTAATTCTCGAAAAGAATTTAAATTTTCCGTTTCCTATTTCAATATTACATCCGTTTCCATATATTGCTCTGCATATTACAATTGCAATCTTTTTAATGGTAACATCCTTTACGTTGCTTTGATCTAGTTACAATTGCTTTTTTAGTTTATTCGACGTGACATACACTTTGAAAACTTTACTGCTTGGAGCCTTTGGAGTACATGCAATTTGCGTTTGCAATATAGCGCTTAAGCGTTTTAGAAGAACTCTCAAGATTTCATAAAGCGTATGTATGTTGATAGAAGCCAACTTTTACAAAAAAAAATTCATACGTTTATAACAGTTATCTACTTTAAGGGATGAATATTGTTCATTGTGCGTGATATAATCATTAACAGAAAAATTCTCCTATGTGCTTATGTGTAATGAATACGGCGATGCCGTTGTCCCAAATGTAGGTATGTGAGAATAATAACTGTTGCTAGAGGAATTAGGGATGTATTGTTACAAACTATAAAAGCAATGGTATCAAATAACGTTCTAATAATAATAACAAATGTCTTTATTTTTGCACAGATGCAACATAAAGAAACGAAATAGAAACAAAAGAATTGGATGTACAAAAATCGCAAGACAAAGTTCAGTGGAGGCGTAAAGCACCACCAACCATTCCCTCACTTAATCTTGTATAAATAGTCTGTATGATTATTGATTAGTTTTATATGCTTAGGATAACTTATATCTAAATTCTGTGATATAACCCATACCGATCTGAATATAAAAATAAAACAAGCAAAAGTAGAATACCCAAGGGCGTGCCGTCCATATGGACAAGGTCGTGTGGTGCGCGACGGCGCCAAGCGTTTAATGGCGCCTTTCGCCTGGTAACCTAAAACTTTGAACACTTTATTTGAAATTCCACAAAAAAAATTGACAAAAACGAAATATACCCATACCAAGGTTTATGGCATCTTCTTTCTTCAGATAATAAATCCTAGAAGAGTTTAATTAATTTGAGTCACGAAAGCAAGTCACAGAAAAATTAATTTTGTCTCAATACATGTATATGAAGGCCCCAATCAGTATTTTGCACGACGGCGGCGCCGCGCCAAAAGAACTTGGGACGTTCCTGAGGATACCTATTACAAAGAGATATCGGTCACTTGCCTCTCGTAGATATATTGGTGTAAAGATATTTTAAACCTGGTTAATGCTATTTCTTTAAATATAGCAGGGATAGAGTTGTATAGTTTGTATATTTGAAATGAAAAGGACTCTAGAGACGTCTTGTGCAGCGTGGCGTTATCAGCCGCTTAGAGGGTACATAAATATATGTACGTCTCTACAAAATGAAATTCGTTCATACAGATTTGTTGGCGTCGTCTTACAAGTTGCAATGCTACGGTAGATGCACAAGGATCTGAGTGCGAAACAGTATCACATATGCAGTTACTTGCAGTTAGATTGAGTACACGATTTATGTTCGTATTTTATGATACCATAAACGAAACGTATATCCGAATTTTGAACACGTAGAAATCTGTTTTGATCATTAACATCTATACATGAACCCTATACAACAGAGCAATGCAGAAATGGGGACAAAACCAAAAAGTTACACAAGAGCAGCTTAATTTCTCGCGACAAGCAAGCAGGATTGGTATAAATTCTTTAAATTATAATAAGCCCTTTGAATATTTTTAGAGACCTGCCGCTTATATCGAAATATGTGGTCGATAACTAAACCGAGGCTTCACTCACTATCAGTAAAACGTCGCTATTACTAGTTAACGAGGCCAAATTAGCTAACCTGTTACGGGCCTATTCACTGCCAAAGAACAAGACTGCAGATTTGGACAAATTTAAATGCAACGAGTGTAACGAACTGTGGCTAAATATTGCGTCAAGATCTCTTTTAGAAAAGAACAATACACTTGCCTGATATCCGTGTACATGTGCACTATACGGATCTTGAGTGAGTCAAACAATGCCCAAGAATATATTGAAAAAAGCAGGCGCGACCATAGATCTCTGTGGAACTCCAGACGACAGAAGAACCTTTTCAGAGATATTGTTGAAGAAAACTGTGCAGTAGACGAATTGTACTTTCAAGAAGCCCGATGTAGTGAAAGATGTCTAATAATAAATTGTGGTCAACAGTGTCGAAAGCTTTCATCAAATCAAACAATATCAGTTACACTTAAAAGAGTGGATGAAAACTGAGACCACTGCGAAAGCCAGTGTTTGTTTAAGTGTTTTATTATTAACAGTTAAGTATATTCTCGAAAATTATAGGCAACAATAAAACTCGGGGTTTTCCTTTTTAGGGAAAGGTACTACATGCGCATGTTTCCAGGAATCACATGAACTTTGCAGGAATTTATAATATGTATTTACAAGATCTTTTAAAATAAAGAGTGTCCATAAAAACTGATAAATCGTCGGAGTCACAAGAAAAGGATGTACCTAACAGTAGTCCGGCAACTTCCATTTCGTCATCCAACGGAACGGTGAAACTGGTGCAAATATTTTTAGCACGCATCGAATAGAAGTGTATCAGGTCATCATTAGATATAGAGTGACTGTATATAGAATCTTTAAAATATGCATTAATCACTCTTGACTTAAAAATAAATTCATAATTTGTACCCGTATTTTTTATTACTGCACAGTTAGTGTGCCTAGACATCAAGATACTCTGGCATAGATGGCAGCAAGGTGGTGGATACCTTCGCCAGAACCGAAGCTGAGTAGACTCCACTGGCATCAAAACGTCTAGTTGGCATATCATTTAACGCTACCGAAATGCACTGGACCGAACAGGAAATTCTTTGAAACCGGTGAATCGACAGGTCTATATCATGTGTGGGCATTTATTTTGCGCAGCAGAGACTAAAGCTTAACAAAATGTCTCCCAGGGGAATCCTTACCGTCATGCTCGATTAAGGAAACACCTACACAGAATGGCAGCTGTTCAAGACTTCCACGGTTTGGTGAGGCTTTCATAACACGAGTGTATGAAAAAAACGTCGCTGACTGAATTTTTGGAATTCGCCAGAAGGATAGGTCCACTCAGAGAATTTCAAGATCAATAGATCTCATTGGTCGATGTAGACAGATGAGCTAATCTGCCCATCCAGCATTACCAATGTAATATAATGTAGTGTTATGTGAAAATAATGCCTCGAGTACCAAGTTAATTTTCATTAATTAACAGTAACAATTGAAAAGGAGTGGAATTGTTGCTTTCTACACAGCTCAAATATCGGCTAAAGTAACTGCAAAAAGAGTCAATCAAACCTAGCGGCAGCAATTGAATGCCACCATGTATGGAGAGAAAAATTACGAGGTACGAGAGCTCAAAAATTTCAAAATGTAAAGATGGACTACTGCGACTCTCTCCTTTAACAAACAGATTTACCAGACCAGATGGTATGCTGCATGAATACCGATCTCTATGCCAACCGTACACTGTAAAATTACATCATTTGATCTAATGGCTTATCAACTGCATTTATTGTTCTCTAACAATTCAACTTCGTCAATGTTTGCAATGGTGCATGGATTGACATAACTAGGAGCAGGAAAGGATTTCTTTTGTCTTTATTGGAAACTTTTCGTTTCAACCCACATGGCGAACGTCAAAGAGAAAGGCAGAATCTAGGTAAACGAAGAGCTTTAGAGCTCATGGTGTGCCGTACTATCCCCATCCATCACTTTTAGGTCTCTTTCATTAACATAAGCTGACCTACAGAATGAGATCCAAGTCGCTTAAGATGCGTATTAGTACTGGAGGAAATTGATAATCTTATCAGCAGTATGTCTGGGCATATCCGATCATGTATTTCTCATCGTTATTAATTATAATCGGAAAAATAAACAAAACTTTTGCTTGAAATATTCATCTATTACTCATACCAATCCACTCATGGGTACCAATCTTCATTAAGATCCTGTTACTTTTAAGGGGCAATAATTTTCGATAAACAGTATAATAAAGTCACGAATTTCATGCGTGTTTATACGATATTCGAATTGAACAATCATAAGAAACCTGCAACAAAAAACCGTCCTTCATTATTTGCTTATGGAATCTTATGGTGAACAATTTTATATAGTATAGGTATAGGACATCCAACGGAGGTTAGCGTACTGTGGCTGCATTACAACGCTTCGATTCCCTCGTGTATTTCCGTTGCATATGGTGTACATTGCACTATGCAACGGAAATACACGAGGAAATCGATGCGTTGTAATTTACCTCCCATTTACATCACCAGCCGACACATCGTTCATTAAACGTGAATATCGACTTAGGAAAGAGTCGATAACATGTATGAGAAATTCTCTGCATGATTTTGAATAAATATTTAGTTGTGCCTGGAAAGTTTAATTTGAAATCCGCTACATTTTCATTTATCATCAGTACAAATGTACGTGTGTATACTTAAAGAATGGATTTGAATTTTATCTAGCCTATCAGAAAATGTTCCACTGAATGAAGTAAAACATAAATTGAAGTGCGTAATACACTCGCGTATATTTATTTAAATTATACATACACACGTACTTGTTCGGCTATACAATTTACGATCATATCCGTATGCGCATACTTCGCACTGTTTATTTTTATTGAAACCTGAGACTTTTCAGCGGTGTTACGTCGCAGTTGGATAAGAGATTAAAGAATAAATATTTTTATTGTGTATCTTATAGAAACAGGTTCTTTCCATTAGGATACTATAACATAATTGTAATACAGTCGATTTCTATTTTTTATGAACTAACTTTCGGCGTTATCGGCAGTTCAATTACATTTCCGGCATCACCGGAAAGATTACGATATTCAGCAATAGATAACCTATTTTTGTTATTATGCGAAGTTGGCGAGGAAAGAGCGAGGATATGATTTCAAAGTTATACATCGACCAAGATTAATGAAAACTCAGACGCATTATCGCGATTACAAGTGCATGCAACAGAAGAGGAAACACGAAGTTGTTTGTGATAGACAACGTATTAAAAGCAAATAGCGTTCAGGTGGACACCATGAAAATCATTTCGGATGTTGAAAATAATGCAGAGCATGAAAATTATACCTTAGACGATGATGGCATCTTCTACCAATCAAGGACCAGGAGTGGAGAAAAAGTTCAACTAGTAGTACCCGAAAGTATGGTTAGCAAGGTGCTTTATTCCTTGCACGACGCATTTATGGGAGGTCACCTCGGGTTCGAGAAGACATTTCGGAGAATCAAGAAACGGTATTACAGGCCTCATATGAAAACCGACATTGAAGAGTATTGCAAGAAGTGTTTTTCTTGTCAACAACGGAAAACACAGCCGCACAGGAAGCCTCCGCCATTACAGAGGTTTCAGGAAGTGTCACGGCCTTTTGATAGGATATCCATGGATATAATAGGTCCTTTTCCAAGAAGCAACGCTGGAAATAGGTACCTTTTAACATTTATAGATAGGTTCACGCGTTATGCCGCAGCATTACCTATTCCGGACCAAACATCTACTGCCACCAGGGAATTTGTCACTAAAATCATTGTGCGACATAGAGTTCCTCTTTAGCTGTTAACTGACTGCGGAACAATCTTCTTGTCGAAAGTATTTAAGAAGATATGTAGTTTACTAAAAATTAGTAATTACACTACCCCGTATCACCCATCCTGCGATGGGATAATTGAGGACGGCACCGTATTTTGACGGATATTTTGTCGCAATATGTCGACGAGAATCACCCTATTTTATATTGTATGGGCGAGAAATTAGTTTACCGCTCGACGAGTTTACTCCGAGAAGGATAAGATACGACGCAGATGACAATTACGCTGTAGAATTACAAGGGAAACTTCAGAGAGTGTGGGAAAACGCGAGAGGAAAACTCCGTATCATCGCAGAAAAGCAGGCCAATCATATAAATATTGAAGTCGTTGGATCGGCATTCCTGTGACAACGAAGTAAACAAGAAGATAGAAATAGAAATTTTTGACATCAGACAAGCTTTGGATAAAACTACTTAGAAATCTAATTTAAAAGAAATATTTTGGTTATAGAAAACAGTCAAAAGAAGTCTGAAACCATTTAAAAGAAAAGAAGAAGAAAAAATTAACCCAAAGAGATGTAAAAAGGAGTGGAAGGATCAAGAACATCACTTACAAGGGAACACCGGCAACCCAGATTCCCCAAAAAAATTGAAATTTTGTGGATTTGTAGAGGGGTCCAAGGTAAGAACATCCCACTTATTTTTATCGGCGGAATCCTCCGTAGGTGGGGTGGAGGGCGCTCTTAAGAAAAAACTACCCGTTTATATTTGTGCAAATATCTCGAAGACTATTGGAGATATTGAAAAAAAGTTAAGACAAGTTTTTAATTGTTTGAAGAGGACTATATAATAGCATAACCCTTATTTCAAAAAGTATTAATTTTAATAGAAAAATTACCCCCACCCCAATCCTTTTGAAAACTTTAAAATTTTTAAATACTGAATTCAACCGTATACATTGTTATCATTGAGTTTTACCTTTCAATCCAAAGAAAAAGTATTTTGTCATATGAAAGTTGTACCAATGGACTTACTATACTATACTATAATTGAATAAATACATATGTAATAACACTTTTGAAATAAAAAGTATTTCATAATAATTTATCTAAACGTCTAGACGTCTGATAATAAACTTGATCTGATCTGCTAGTATGAGTAGTTATTATTTGCTCAATTATACAATAACAACAACAAAGAGATTTTATCGCGAAAGTGTTTATATAAAAAGTATTTGTTATTTTCGTATGCGTAATTTAATAAATATTAGAATGAATTGTCAAACACAAGTAACCGTATTATTTACATACTTACTGTCTAGTATTAAAATAATTTTATTAAACATCAATAACATCCTGTATATATAGAATTGTTTTGAAGTGATATATTTAGATAGATAATGACAAATTCTGTCACGTAGTTGCTGATAAGTTCATATATATGTGCATACGACCATACTTAAATGTTTATAATTAATATTAAAGTGATCACGTCGAGAACTCACAATCGGAGAAAACGCGACGAAAAGAATGGCACGAGTTAACATTGCCAATATTCTGTACATCTTACAAATAACTTTTAAAATTGAAAGTATTGCAAGAACTCCTACGACACCAGACGAAATAGAGTTGCACGACGCTTTAAAAGATATTATTGTTAGAGCTTCTGAAGAAGGTATGTTTAGTTTCGTCGCGTTTTTTCCTTATTGTTTGATTTTAACAGAAAGGTGTCCTTGAATTCAAGGATTACGTTTCTTTAACGCTTTGCCTCGCGACCTGAAATTAATTTCAAATACAGGGTGAGTCATATTTCTGCATATGTGAAACAACTCGTTTAGTAGAAATAAAGAAAATAGCACTAAGAAGAATTGCATGATAGTTATACGGCTACAAATCTGTTTGATCAGATGTTTCTAAGCTTTAACTGGCTTGGTGTGGCCACGGCCACTTATCTTTTTTTAAATTCCACGATGCATTTTTTCACATAGAGAATTATTTTCTCTTTTTGATGGTCTAAACACCTGCCAAAACAAAAATTTCGAGAAAGATGCAAACAAAGTTTCCATCGCGGTAAGCCGTGGACATGATATGAAAATCGTAGATCTGTGGATATCTAGGGCTATTAAACTACAGTAAGGGAATGAAAATATGCATTTCTTATTCTAATCTTCACATTCTCGATGGTTGTTGGAATCTTTCGATAAACATAGTCTTTCACATAGCCCCATAAAAAGTAGTCAAGTGTTATGTCGGGGAATCTGGGCGGTTTCTGTAATGTACCACCTTTTCCTATCCATGTAGCGAACGTGTCATCTAAGAATTCCCTTACTGTTCCTGCATTGTGGGGTGGTGCACCACCATGTTGACAAATTATTTCTCGTCGTAACTGCAGATTCACATTCTCTAATAATAATGGTTATAACTGTTGTTCGCGTTTTAGTTTTTGTTGGGTTTTAGGAACATTGTCAGAATTCATAAGTAAATTATTAATGTGGAAAGTAAATAAATATCACTTTGTATTAAACATTTTCATTTACCTGCTGTACTTCGATCGCTCTAGATAATGCGTTTAAACGTGATTTGAGCTGTATGGCTCCAAATGCCGAGTGCGTATTGTCGATTTGGAGAAAAAATGAGGAAGCAATATGTTATCAAAACTAATAAACATGGGGGTGGTAATATTAAGGTTTGAGAGCTTTGGAGGTGGTCTAATTGACAACGGACGTTTATTTGAACACTTTGCAAGAACGTAGTGTACCCAAAGACGGTGAAATAATTGGCGAAGGATTCGTATTTCAACAGAGTAACAGGGCAATTGATAATGACTTCCTATCTTGCGTCACATTTTTAATCTCTTCCCACCTAATGTTCTTTGCTTCTCCTGCCTCCCTCACTTCTTCCCTCCATCTTTTTTTAGGTCTACCCTTCCTGTTTCTGCCCATTGGTCTGGCGTATATCCTCCTAGTTAGCCTTTCCTCTGACATTCTGTACACATGTCCTAGCCATCCCATCTCTTTCTTGAATTGTTTGCTCTACTGGTCTTATTTTCAGCTCCTCTCTATATGTGCTGTTTCTTGTTTTATCCCTTCTCGTCTTTCCCTTTATTTTCCTGAGAAACCTCATCTCTGCAGCATTTATTCGGCTCTTGTTTCCTGTATGCAGTACCCAGGACTCACTTCCATATATGAGAGTCGATATCACTATCTTTTTTACGACTTCTGTTTGGTCGTTGCTGGTATTTACTTTTTTCCGAAGAATGTGATTTTTAGTCCATTCAAAATTTGTCCCACCTTCGGCGTTCTCTCGTTTATTTCTTCGTCTATTCCACCCATGCTTTCTATGTACGTTCCCAAGTATTTAAATTTCTTAACTTGTTCTATTCTTTGTCCCTGTACAGTTATGCTGTGCATGTTGTGTCCTGGTGCGACATACCTGCTATTTGTTTTAGCTACTTTTATCCTCATGTTCTTCTTAGCCAATTCCTCTTGTAGTATATCAGTATTATGTTTAGATGTTGTTCCGTGTCCGCTACTACTACCATGTCATTCGCAAACAATAATTCTGTCCAATTTATCTGTTCCAGTTGCCCACTATGAGGGGTTTCATCTTTTATTTTGCTGCTTTTAAAACATCATCCAATGCCACCGAGAATAGGATGGGGCTGAGAACACACCCTTATGTTAGTCCTCTTTTCGTTTCGAATTCCTCTGTTTCCTTATTTTGAGTTCTAACTACGTTCACTGTCTTTTTGTACATTGCTTTTATTGCCTTTGTTCTTAAACTGTTCCATATATCTGTTCTTTCTATCCTGTCAAAGACTCTTTCCAGATCTATAAAGCACAGATGTGCTTCTCTATTCTTCTCTAAACATTTCTTAATTGTCTGCCTGATTATGAAAATTGGATCTTGGACTCCTCTACGTCTTCTAAGCCCATATTGTGATTCTTCCAGTTTGTTATCGATTTTATGTTGTATTTTATCATTTAGTATTCTTGCTAAGATTTTCTCTGCGACATTTGAAATCGTTATTCCCCTATAATTTGAGCAGTCTCTACGATCTCCTTTTTTATATATCGAAAGAATTATTCCTATACTCCAGTCCCTTGGTACTTGCTTGGTCATAACGATTTCATTTAACCTGAAATGATAAAGTACATGGGAGAAACAGCAAAAGAAAGACTGAGGACCCTAAATCTTTCTTTTGCTGTTTCTCCCATGTACTTTATCATTTCAGGTGTTATGTCGTCTTTCCCGGCAGCTTTGCCTAGTTTTAATTTGGATATGACTTTCTCTATTTCTTCTTTAGTAATTTCTACTGATTCTTCTAGTTCCTTCTCAGCTGTTTTAATGTACTATAGAAAATTTTTTGATTTTCCTTAAAATTGTTCTCCATATTATTTCCAAATCTTATGAATGATACCTCCTTTGCCATTTTTACTGCATTCTTTGTTTCTTTCCTCTTTTCCTTGTATTTTTCGTAATCTTCTGGTCTCTTTGTTGTTAAATATCTTTTCCATCTTTCAATGAATTAACAGTTACAATACAACTGCGAGATATCGGTCAAAGTTCGCGGTAGGTTATACGATATTTTAAACCAACCCCAACGATTAAATTTCAACAATGAAATTGTATTTTACATGTTTAGTTCATTATGTCACCCAAAGCGGTATTAAATTTCTGGAGAGAACTTCACCTCATTAAATTTTCAATAATACCGGCGAAATAAATGGCACGAACCGTATTCATACAAAATTAACGAATATCTCCAGTTTACCTACTTAATTCGAAAAATAATGCCAGATGTGGGATGTTAAATCGTGCCGAGAAAATTAATGTTGTCTCTAAATAACAATACTATCTGAAATATTGCGTCGTTGAGGAGATTTTCTAATGAGATTACAATGAGGGCCTTTTGAAATGTTATGTTGTGTAGACAAAGACAAAATTTACGGAGTAAATTTTATTTCGAGCAAGTTTTACATCAAGAGAGTCATTTAATGAGAAAAGGAATTAACTATTTTAACAAGGAAACTTACACTTAATGCAACTAATGTTACATGTTTTTATCCCCCTAGGAGTTTCATTTAAAACATTTCGGCGTAATCAGTTGAAGATTTCACTTTTCAGAAGTAACAATGTTAGCGCCCCAAATAAATTAGTTTATTCTCTCAGACCCGGTATAAAGTAACACTTTCTCCGTTAGGCATAACATTTTCGATATGTAAGCGATGCTTTTTTTGTATACAGGGTGTTAAGAAAAACATTTAAATATTTAAGGGGCATATATTACGATCAAAAACAAGTAAAAAAGCCCTAATGAACATGGGTCCGCAAAACAACCGTTTTCGAGATAACCGCAATTGTTTTTTTTTTATTTTTTTTTGCATTTTTTACCGTTTAGCGCTACAAAACACGATAATCACAGATATTCGAGATGTACTCCTTCCATTTCAACACAGGATGTACATCTTCTTAAGAAGGAACTCCGCACCCTTTCCAAAAAGCCCGGTTTTGCTTGAATTGTTTGACAACATTGTTCAATTCGCTGTTACAACTCGGCAAGATTATTTACTGGTGTTTCGTACATAAACTTTTCAAGTAACCCCAAATACAAAAATCTAAGGGATATGGGTCGGAAGACCTAGCAGACCATGGAATGGGACCCCCTTGACCTATCCATCTCCTAAGAAATGTTTCGTTCAGGTGCTCCCTAACAACAAGCGTAAAATGCGATGGTGCCTCATCTTGCATAGACCAAACATTCAATCTCCGATTTAGAAAGACATCATCCAAAAGTTCGGGCAAGGTGTTTACCAGAAAGTTAAGGTATGCAGGACCTGTTAAACGTTGTGGCAAAACAACCGGTCCTAATAACTGATCTCCTAAAGTGCCTAGTCAGATATTCAGACTGAAACGCTGTTGATGTCTGGATCCAAGAACAGCATGCGGATTTTCGTACGACCAAACGTGATTGTTGTGGCAGTTGAAAATCCCATCTTTAGTAAAATTCACTACCAGAAAACAGCTTATGAATTGACAGCGAATAACGCAAATGTCACATGAAAACAAAATGTTTTACTTAAAGTTGTTGTTTTTTTTTTATTAAATCGCAGGGCTTCTTTACTTGTTTTTGATCGTAATATGTGCTCCTTAAATATTTAAACGTTTTTCTTAATACCCTGTATACTGAATGAACCTCTTTAATAGCTTTCTCAGAGATAACAAAGATGAAAAAGTAAATAAGTAGGATCTAAATGAATTTTGCAATTTTAGTAATAAGTTTTAAAGCCAAGTCGAAACAATTCCTTACTTCCAAAAAGAGTATACAATTTATTAGATAGAAAATTATATTACTTTTACAAATTTAGACGTTTTGACAATCGCCTAACTTAAAATCTACCGCCAGCTAAATTTAAGTTCGGTTTATAATAGGTTTTTCTAATTTTTAAGATATTTTGTCAAAATAACCGTTTCACAAGAGTTTCCCAAGTAAAAATAACGATTGAGTTCTTTTCGAAACTTCTACTCTGTCGATATTTCCAAATTGTTGTTGTTTCTTAGATCTTCATTGTAGTTACCGGTATCTCAAAACAATAAATTCGAAAACATTTCAATTTTGTTGAACTACTCAATTATATATATATATATATATATATATATATATATATATATATATATATATTTGTATTGTATTTACCTTTATAATAACTGGATGATCAATTTAGATGTCAGAATTATTATATATTTATTATATATTATTATATTGTTTTATATTATTATATTGTTTTTGTTTTCAAAACCAATGTCCACTTCATAATTAAAATAAGGTTTACCTTTACGTTTCTAATTTGTACACGAAAAAGTATTCTGCTTCCACACCAACATTTCAAATTTTGAACTACGATATGGCTTCCATAGTATCAATGTTTAATTTAGAATTTTAAATACCATTCGAGCACCAACACAGAATACATTCAATAAATTTACTTTGGGGCAATATAATTATATTTTACATCAGTGAATTTCAATTTACACGATGATTGCTATTGACTTGACCCTTTTTTATTAAGAAAAAAATTGGTGGGGTAGATGGGTAAGATAGAGACACAAAAATAAACTAGGGGATAATCAAGAGAAGAACCCACCCACATTGTTTCACACAGCAAGTCATAATTCCAAATGAAAATACTGTCTTGGCCAATAAAACCGTGTAAAATATAAAACTTTATTGACATACATTTTCAGTAGTGACTACATTATAAAATTCTACATGTAAATTAATATCGCGTAGGACATCATCGGGGCTTTAATGACAACCTATATACGTTCAGGCATTGTATCCACCAATTTTTCGTGAACCACTTTTCCCCACTTCTTTTATTTTACCTTCAAGTAGTGTTTTGGAAGAACGTTTGTGACTCTTTCGTTGAGTTTTCGCAAAGTACTACAAATACTCGATTGAATTTAGACCTGGTTGGTTAGGTCAATCCAGAAGATGGAATCCAGTTTCGTGTCACACTTTAGTTTTTCGATCTGTGTGACATGGAGTATTATCTTGAAAAGCACGTTTTCTGAAAGCTCCTGAAAAAACTTTAGCATGCGATGGCCTTAATATCGCGTTTAGAACTTCTATGTACGGTTAGCAATTCATACGGCCGTGACATGTGAACATGTCGCCAATACCTTGTGCTTAAAATTGAGGATTGTTGAATAATATCTATATTATCATTAATCAATCACAAAAAAAAATTCTTTTGTTGAAAAATTGACTGCTATTTAGTTGAGATGCTGATTTACATATTTTACAAACCAATTAAGGAGTGGTAAAACCTTTACAGTTAAAGCATTGTTAAGAATATCAATAGTTTCGTCTGCATTTGCAATGAGCACAAACGCCAGAGAAGTTAGCATCCTGGCGTACCAAGCAACTTATGGATCATTACTACATTCTGTATACAGAAAAGAAACCACTACCTCGCTACCCTTTGAGATATCTTGCAGAAAATGAATTAGATCTTATCTACTAAGAAGCCACAATTACTGCTCACAATATTTAGGAATATCGTTCAAAGAAAATTTATTAAGCGAAATATCTAATGATTACACCTTTAAAGCAAATGTCTTAGACATTTTATCTTAAATTGCTATTTTTGGTCTTCCCAATATAAGTTACACGCTTTGTCACGTCTAACATGGATTAAAGAGTTTATTAGAGCTGATTGCTAAATACTTCAGACATGCAAAATAAATACATATTAGTTTTAAGTTTAGAGTGCTATATTTTGCGACTATCACAAGAAAAACTGTTTTAAGGATTTCTAAAAATAAATATGCAAAGATATACATTTACCCTCTCTGGGTGCATCGCACTGTACAAATCAATACCTATTGTTTATATCATCGAAGTTTTAAAATGAAACTGTTTCCGTACCTTCCTAAGACTTAAATGAATTTCAAAAAAGTTCTTTTCCTTAGCAACTGCTCCTCAAGAAATAAAATTTATAATAGAGCGAACTGCATAGTGCAAAGGCGATCGCGTTTAATTAAACGGGCTGCGGTTCAGTAACTGGGAATATAGTTTCGCTCAAATGTAGGGAAAAAGCTACATTGAATATTTTCAAACAACAAAGAATTAAATTTAAAAAAAGTATACAAATGCATTGTTACATTTAAAATGTTAGCCAGATTCCATATTTAATCATTGGTTACTTTGTTTACAAAGAGATGCCGATGAGAAAAATATTAAAAACTAATTAGATTTTAATAAAATAATTCAGCAACTTTAAACTTGCCATTCACTGTGGATTTGAGGCGTAGAGGTAAGTTTTAGTTTTAATTATTTTTTACAGTTAATTTTTTTGCCTATTTAATTTTTTTTTTTTACTTATTTCATTTTACAAATTATGGGTTAGCATTATGAAGGAACAAAGCTTTGTTATTATTAGGTATATATCACTATTTGCGAAATTCTACCTCAGAAAAATACTTTCATTTAGTTTTCCATTATCTTTAGGCATTTTGAGATATTATAATTTAGATTATACACATGAAGTAAATTTACTTATTGAAAAAAACACTAGAATGTCTAATCTCTTTAGGCGATATCCATTATGTGACACAAAATATGTGCAATTATATATGTAAAACGTCATTTCAACGTAGAATAAATATAACATACGTTAGAAAGCATAAAAATCATAGTTTAATTCATTTATAAAAAAGAGAAATATAAAATAAAAACAATATATAATTCGTTCTATAGAAATAAAAAATACAAGATCCTTAAAAAGTTTGACAAAAAATTTAATTATTGTCATCACTTTCATGGACTATTAATGTTTTCTTCGTGATCGATGATGATGTCAGTGTCATTACTCCATAGTACTTTATGCGATTCTGGTTCAATGGCTGATAAATCAGGGATAATTATCTTACCAATATCAAAATATCGGTGAGACTTGGTAATGAAATTCGTAATTAACTGTTGTGTTTGGTGTTTTTGTAGAAAGCGACGTAGATGCCTATTTTTTTACTTAGAATTCAAAAATGAATCAACATACAAGGTGTTTAAAAAAACAACTTTGATATGCTACGCTTTCTTTAAACATCATGTACACCGCAAATTTGTTGCCAATGTAAATCGAGACGGCCTAGATGTGCCTACGAGGTTGATTTTCGAAAAAATAATATGGCTTGACTATTATATTATAAATCGAGACGTTATCAGTGGAAGATCCTGTATGCCACGAAGATCTGGCAGAATACGTTATATGTATGTGAAATCAACGTTTCAGTAGGTCATTCCTAACACCTACAGGAATGAACAACGAAGACCCTAGGGTAGTATTAAGGTTCGTCAAAAGCCTCCAACTATTCACACATAAAGGCAAAAGGGAAGCAGTTAGTATTTGTCCTGTATGGGTTGGCTATTGTAAGAAATTGCTGCTAATATGGATTCCCATCAATTTCCAATAGGATACCTTTCGTGCAAACTAAAAATGTTAATGGTATATCACCGACAAAATTCAATTCACCAAAGGACACTGGCGAAGACCATTTACAGATCGTTTAGATTTTACGACTTCGCTACTTGGATGAACACGCACGGATTTTATTATCTAGAACGCTTCCATGGTCAGCTGGCCTGCTAATCGAACGCTTTTCGATTTTTTTACTACCACTTTAAACGACGTCATAAACCTTTTTATCTAAAACATCACATTATAGCACTCATACCACAGATAACTATGTATTAATGTTATCCATTTCTAATCTAAATATAGAGCGTAATATATTTAGGAAGTCTGAAAATATAATTAATTTTCACGTAAAGTGTACAGCAATAAAGTGAGTCAAGTATCAAAGTACAATAGGTTTCAATGAAGTGCTTTCCGATATACAGAGGTAAATAAACAAACTTCTCTGGTCTATTCCCAAACTAATTTCCTTTATTTTTTGTGTTTGGCTACGTCTACATAAAAGAAATTAATATTTACCTTCCATGCGTGATGGGTCAGACATCTAAGGTCAGTCGTGTATAATTATTAGAAAACATGTATTTCTACGTACGTAGTAACTGACTCACACTTGTTTCTAATAGCGAAATAATATTGACATACGGTTAAAAACGGTGACAGGTATAACTACCTTATATGAAATAATTTTTCCAAACATTACTTGAGCTATTAAATTGCTTAAAATGTTTCGGTAATTACATGAATTTAATACTAGGTAATTATTTCAGTTGTCAGTAAGTATTAATTTTGTTAAAATGTTTTGTTTTCTTTTATATACAACATGCAATCTCTTCTGTAGATGTCTTGAGAAACCCAACATTTATTGGCGAAAATTTGGCTTTGTGCAAAGAGTTAACTATTTATAGGGACACTTCTTTCTATCCTATACCTGAACAAAAACAGTATTGAAATTTCTTAGCGCTTTTCCAATTCTGCTCATCTTTCGATAATTACTTTTACTGCTACTGTATAGGCAGATGAAGAGATAAAGAGCGATTATATTTCCAACAACACGATAAATATTCATAAAGAAAAAGTTCTCAAAAAATGAAAAAATACTAGGTACACTTTTAAACCCATTTAGATGCGTGAGACCGCTTAAGCATTAAAACCATCTTTCTCTGTTAGCGCGTCACGTAACAAAAGCCCGCATTCTTTTGAATGACTAAACTTTAATGAACATTGGTTTTGATCCACTTCAATATTTGATATTGCTTTGAAAATTAACCACTTAGCCGAACACGTCTTCTTTCAAAGGGAACTTTCAAAGGGCAGATTGTCTTAACATCTCTTCGCTCCTTAAATCACAGCCAATTGTGATACAGTAGACAATATTTTATATTCCTATAAATTAAATATTAATCAATGAAAATCTCTTTTCTTTAAAAATACAATAATGCAGCCTGTAATATGCCATGCGAGTTCGCGATCTAACGTTCAACGACTAACGACCAATGACTTGACATTAGCAAAATCTGCTAATGTAACTGTAAAATATAGACATTTCTTAACGAACTTGACGATTATTACCAAGTGATACTTAATTTGCGAAATTATGACAAAGACAACATATAATTTATTCTCTACGTGTTTGTTAAAAGAAATTGCATTAAAAACGGACATTTAGGACTTGAAGAAAATAGAACAAAGACAGGCGATATTGCCGTTTTCCCAGGATTATCCACAGAAAAAAAACATATATATAAAATCCGTGACGCGGACAATTTATAGCGATTAGTGAAACAATATTATAGAAAACAAGAGTGATGCAAAACTTGCAACGTTCGCTACAATAAACTTCAATTTTTTCAACATTTGTTTGAGTGTATTTATCGTATTTATTGAAATTCTAATATAACGAATATTAGCGGTTACTACGCTAGATTACACAAATTGCAACAACTGTTTGAACTACCACAAATTAATTATGCAATGTTATGATTATAAAGGTTGAAAAAACAAGTAAACGAAATAACAACTATTCTTTGTGTTCGTATTCTCCGGCAGCTTCGCCATTTGGGAAACATTGACCGGCCATAACAATTTCACACACCTGGGGTGGTAAGTGTGTGATCATCCCTCGAAACATTCGACAAATGTGAAGTAAAAAGATAAACCACGGAAAACTTTATTCCGTAAGAATTACGAACTGGTCAATGATCAATGCATTGGTTTTTGAGCACCTGGATTTGATCCTTATCTCAGTCATCGCTATTTTTTTTCCTTTCTTCTCTTTTAAGTTATTTTGAGACCACAATAATGGTGGGCATATGTTGTTTTTAAATACCTACGCTGATGTTGATGGATTAATTATTTAATATCATTAGTGGCCTTTTATATGGCCAGACAATATGTCTGTCGTAGTTTAGAGCGCAACTAATCAGGATTTTCCCGTGTCGAATAGCGGGAACAAGGGTCTTGGATGCTGCCTCTCGGATGTAATCCATGATATGGAGAATCCCCAGGTCGTTGTGGAGCGTCGGTTCTGGATGACTTGAAGTTTGGCAATGTGGTGTTTAGCAGCGGTTGCCCAGACTGCTGCCGCGTAAGTTAAAGTGGGACGGATTATTGAATGGTAGAGATGGGCTCGGAAAGCCGGCCACGAAACTGTCTTCCTCTCAAAGGTGTAGCCTGAGAGCAGGATCTCGTCACCAAGGTACAACAGGACGGGGCTATGACCCAAAGACAGCTCGTTGCAAACTTCAAGACGACGGGGGAAGCACACATCCTTATCCTATCACTATGATGTCCAACACATCTGGTCTACCATTATACGGATAGATAGTAGGTTCGTCCGGCGCATCCACGACAATGTTAAAGTCGTCAGCAAACTTTTGTAGATATCTTCCGCTCACATTGTCCAGTCTAGAATGCCAAGAGGTATACTTAACATTCAGATCACCGGCCATGATGATGGGAGTGTTACCAGCAAAGGTCTCCGAAAGATCATCCTCCAGCAGCAGTCGTCCAGGAACGTTGTAGGCAGCTATAAGCTTAAATACACCATGGCTGGTAACAACAGCGATGCGGCTCGCTTCCATATTATGTAAATCTAGCTCTGTGTCGGTGAAATGCTCAATGCTTGTGCGCACGAGAATCACTGTGTCACCACCTCGACCAACCAAACGATCGCTACGATATTATAGTTCGGCAAAGTAAACCGATTCCCAGGGCGGAGGTGGGTTTCATTTAGTAGACAAATATCCAGCTGGTGCGACTGGATAAAATCTAAGAGCTCGCCTTTTTTGGTCAGTAGTCCATTCGCGTTCCAGTACGCGATCCATTAATTAAAAATAGCGATAATGTCACATAATCGAACCACCAACACCATACCGGCCTCCGCGAGTGACTTACATTTTAAAAGTGTCGGGATTAGGCTGCTTATGACGACAAACAGTCTGTCGAAGTTAATTCTTCTTATCCAGCTGATGAGATCACATAGCGGATTGGAATCATCGCTTACAGGAGCAGCAGGAGCTGGCGACATACTAATACTAATACTACTCTGTATTTCAAGATAGTCAGCTTAAAAGAGATTTACAAACTATTCACAATAATTACTTCGGACTAGCGGAGGGAATAGAAAAATTACAAAATGTTTCGATGTCGCTAGCGGATTCTGTTCAAATTGTGAATGATACTCACGCACAGTTATGCGCTGTAGAAGGCGAAACAAATTGGTGTGTAATACGAAAATTTGAAAGTGTTTTAGAGAAAGACTCCGATTTTCTTATATTAAGATAAATTTGTGAAGGTGCGTGGGAAGATGCATTAAGTTGTTTGAAAGACTGAAACAGCTGTGGAAACATATCTAATGATTCATATATTTAACAGATGTTACCCAGTTTGTGATTTCACGGAAGACTTTTAAAACGGTAAGTGTTTCAGCACGTTTTATAATTTATTTCTTACCTTCTATTTTATGTGTAAACTTTTATGCGCTCGTCACGTCTCTGGTTATTACCGCATATTTGCCCAGGTTACTTATTATGATGCAAATCTGTTCCCAGGTTCTTTACTGTTTCATACATTTTTATACAATATAGTACACCAATACAGGAAAAATAATATAACTTACTTAACTTGTTTGGCTCTCCTACAACTATTTGAATCTGTGAAAGGTTTCCCAATAAGAATGATTTTTTTTGTAAATGTAATTAAAACATAGGAAAAAGAAGTTAATGCAATTTTGTTTATATATATTTGAAAATTTCATCGATAGCATTTATATTTTAAACACCACATCACTCATATGTCTTCCACGACTACGAATGCAGGAGCGAATTTAATGAACCCAATTTTCAGTTACTTTATGGAATAAATCTGCATTAATTTCACGAATGCAGCGCTCTATGTTGGTTTCATCATCTAGTCAAAGTTGTCCAATTCTTCTTGGATCTTTCCAATCAATGTTTCAGGAAACTTTTCTTTCAATAAATCAATGGTTTCACCAGAAGTGTGACATGTAGCACCCTCCTGTTAGAAGAACATGCCATCCAAATTCATTTCTTTCAACTGAGGCCACAAAAAATCCGTTATCATCGTTCGATATCTTTCACCGTTCACTGTAACCGTATTTCCTTCCTCATTTTGGAAAAAAGGTCCGATGATACCACCAAGCCATAAACCACACCAGACAGTGACTTTCTCTGAATGCAAAGGCTTCTCAAGGATCTCATGTGAATTATTTTCACTCCAAAAACGACAATTTTGCTTGTTCACATAACTGTTTAGCCAAAAATGAGCTTCATCAGAAAAGATGATTTTCTTTAAAAAAATCAGGATAATTTTCAAGTTTCTCTTGAGCCCAATTACTAAACAAACGACGCTTATGATGGTCAAGTGGCTTCAGTTCTTGAGTCAGCACAACCTTGTAAGGGTGTAAACCCAAATCCTTCCTCAAAATTCGCCAAGTTGTCATCCTTAAGAGTCCAACGTCTTGAGAACGACGATTTACCAACACACTTGCACTCTCTGCAACACTGGCTCTTACAGCAGCAATGTTGTCTAGATTTCTTGCATTCGTCGCTGTGGTGTATTTTTATTCTGTAGAGTAAATTTGCTTTCAAACTTTTTCACGACTCGACGAATTACAAGCACCGTAAGAAAATTATTTCTTCCAAGATTTTCACGTAACGAGCGACTGGTTTGGACAAAAGATCGATTATTTTGGTAAAACTTTTGAATAATAATGAGACGTTCTTGAAGCGTGTACCTCGCCATGATGAAATGCTAGACTATACTGAACACAACTGTCAAGAAATTACATTTCTTTTCATTTCCAAAATGGCCGCCGTAGCATTTCGAAAATATATCGTAGCTATTGGGAAACCCTTTATAATACCGAATAGCAAAATTCTTCATTTTTAACGGATAAATTTATTTAACGTTTATTAAATACCAAACCAGCATATTACTCAAGTATTAAGAATTAAACTACCTTTTGTGAATATTTTAATGAAATTTAATATTTTAATGAAAATTACTCTTTAACGATGGCGCAGCTTTCCACAATTATGTGAATTTTCAATACAAAATCGTTCCTACAACATTGTTGTAATTATCTTCACAGAATTTGTTTCTGTGTCGTTGGCTGGAGATAGATTTACCTAATAAAAAAGGATAAAAATAGGTGGCCGGAGGCTATATAAACCGCTGGAGAAACCGAAAAGGAAGTCGGCTTAACGCTGGCAGATGTTGCCAGACTCGGCTGAACGTCACTCCACATGACGCCAATGACAACGACTTTTCATGCCTTATTGCTGTTCTATTGGTCGAAGCGTCGGGTTACGGAATACACCTCGCACTTCTAGTCATCGATTACTATGATCATTAGCCTACCGCACTCGAATTTTGCCGAATCCAGAGGTGTTCTAACCTTTGGTAGGGATTTTTAACATGCCAAACATCGTATTGACACAGGGCCTACGGTTTTTCTTCCTTATCCGAGAAGAAGGCATACTTCGATTTTTATCCGTAATTAAATACCAACTGTCCCAGCTGGGACATACCCGCGCCGCGTCGTTCGGATCGAAAGGCAAGTATGCTAACCATTCGACCACCGTGACGGTCCTCGTGCGTTATTATTAATCTTTTAAAAAAATAAAATATATGTTCATCTTTTTCAAATTTAATGCGAATCGAAGCTCCATAAAATTTGAAAAACATTCTTTATTATAAGAATGGAATGCAATAGAAATGTTTGCTACTTCACAGAAAAAAAAGGTGAGCGTAGAGTACTCGGTAGGTATACAGTACGTGTAGTTTCAATTATTTAAACAATCAAAGACTTGCGGATCTTTGATTCGCATTTAATTTGAAAAAAATGGTACATACCTAGATTCAAATTATTAGTAGGTATAATATGCCTACGCTTTGAGAATATTTTTAACTGCTTGATTAAAGAGAGTAGATATTCAGCCCAATCTAAAATGTTAAAATTATACCCATTCACAAGATGAAAGATGTTTATGCTGTAAAAAATTATAAACCTACATCAATCCTAGCTACACTATCCAAAAAGTTTAGAAAATATAGAGCTCGCTTCTCTTCGCCAACATGATTTTACAGAAAAAAATCTGCGTCCGCTGTTTTATCAAATATAATTAAAGAAATAGTTGATAAATAATAGCGCGTATGTAGCATGTACTGACTATAATCTATCCAAATCTTTCGACTTCGTCGATCGTGAATTGTTACTGAATAGATTCTCACATTGAAATCTTATTTTGTTGGTTGGAGGAATTAGGAATATTGCTCCTATGAGTGAAATCAGCTTCCATCGGTCAGATTTTCATCTACCCAATAACATTTGTGTATTGCAGAGATGCCTTCTAGGCCCCCTACTATTCGTAGTTTTCACTAATGAGTTGGTAGTTAATATTTCCAGCTCAGATAACCTTTATCCAAGTGAATCGAACGTCGTGGTAACAAGCGCTTCCTCTGCTGACCTACATCATAATAAGTTCTGTAACAGATTGAAACTATTTTCTACCCCTTAATGAAATTATATAATTGCATAACAAGTCAAGATCTAAATAAAACTCTTCCATCATATACAATATTCAAGAAGATGAATTACTTTGGTAACTCCAAAATTATCTTTTCTGATCCTAAAATTTAGTATTTATTTTTTAAGAACCCCTTAAGTGCCAACAATATCTTAGCCAGCATACTGCAGTTCCAGTAATTCTCCATATGCTACTGAAAACGTTCAAAACTTCACTTACTGGTTACAACAGAATACGCGTTGAACGCCATCCACACCGATTTTTGTGTATTGTTTAGGATGTTTTCAAAATCTGTACTTCCTCTTCTTTAACCATAACTTCCACAAACACGTAAGATTATTAAACAGCAATATAAATGCAAAATAGAGTGTTTTTCGTAACATAGTTCAAACTGTCTCATTATACAGCTTTATTTTAAGTATAAATGAGATACCAAACCAAAATTTCTATTTACACGTAACATAACTCAAATTGCGAGAAACATTTTAAATAATTCATGGTAAAACAATATACACAGCATTGGCCAATAAAACGAAGCACCTTAAACTTTGCGAAACTTAGAGCTTTATCGAAATTTATTTGCAGCGGTAACGACACTATAAAAGTGCACATGTAAACCAGATAATATCATGTATGACCTCCTCGGGCTTTAGTTACCTCCTGTATACGTTTAGGCACGTACCCACCAATTCTTCGCACTACCACGATGGAGCATTTTTCCACTCTTCTTTTATTTTGGCTTCAAATGGTGTTTTTGAAGAGTATTTGTGACCCTTTGGATGAATTCTCACAAAGTGCCACAAGTACTCGATTGGATTTAGGTCTGGAGATTGGGAGGTTGGAAACCATTTTCGTGAATACAATCTTTAATTTTTCGAGCTGTATGGCAGGGAGTGTTATCTTGTTGGAAAAGAATGTTTTCTAAACGCTCCTCTGAAAGAACTTACATACTGCGTACGATAGCTTTAATGTCGCAATGTCGCTTTTAGAGTTTCTATGTACGTTTAGCTATTCATGCGGTCGTGACAGGTGAACATTTCTCCAAGGGCCTCTTATGACATGCACACTTGTTCATTCCTTGTTAACTCTACAACCAACCAAAAGGCTATATAAGGAACTACGGATGTACTCTATTTATCAAAAGGAATATTTATCCTTTGAAACTAGCATTATCTTGGTGATCTTTCAATAACTGCCTCTATATTCATTTCGTCGCACCACAATACCATTTTCCAGTTTTTGATTGTCCAATGTTAGTGTCTTTTGCCCATTCAGAACGGTTTCTTCTGTTGATTTCAAACAACAATGGATTTTTTCTTGCCTTACAACCTTTCAATCCTGCACTATTTAAACGTCTTCTAACCATTCTAGCCGACATTTTTGAACCACCTTCTACGCTAATATCTGCAGACAGCTGCAAAGAAGTTTTCTTCTCTCTAATAAACACTCCTCTTTGGCTATTGTTATTTTGGAACTTATTTTTATAAGACCCAGTAGTCTTATATCTATTTATGATTGAACAGCACAACGTGAATATTTTTACTTTTGAACAATTTTAGTTTCAAAGATTTCTGTAGAACTCAAAATCACAATTTGTGCCCTTTTAATTTCATTTAACTGGCGCTTTTTGCCATATTAATTGAAAATATTCACAGAAAAATACTTATTCTTTGTTAGAGCCTGATTTAACAGCCCGTACGCAATTTAAACGTGAGTACTACTAAACAATGAAGCAACACGTTTGCATAACCGATTTTCATTCTTAAAATTGCTTGTGTCTCGATGTTATTTGGTTTCTTCGCAATAACATTCTATTATTTTTTCGCTTATACTAAAACAACGAATACTCTGCGAAAATCTACAGGTCCGTTTTTTTTAGCCAAGGCTGTATATACATCCCTCAGGAAAGAATAAATACAGAGTACAGCTATTAACCATATTAGTCATGTAATTATCCTTCCATTAACCGATTACTAGCTATTGTAGATCCTTTTCAAGATATTGAAACTTGTAATTACTATTGGTACATGTGAGTGAATTTATTGTGTTTTCTCTAGGTAGATAGTTTAAAATGTGACGTTTAGTTATTTTAAGGATGGGCTTTAGCTACCTGAACAATGTGAATGCTAGAAAATATCTTTTGAATTTTTCATTTTTTGAAATGCTTTCAAAATTTCACGTACCAAGTCTTCTAGAAATGAATTCTAAAAATCATTTTTTATATGAAACTTCTAAAGAGTTATAATTGTAAGAAATAATTGAAATTGTTAATTATTTCTTTTTCTTTTCATTTAACGAAAAATGATATTTTTGCGTAGCACTTGCAAGGTACGTTTCAGCAGAAATATTTATCAATGATAATTTCTATTGAAACTACCTCTAAAAAGCTTAATCCACCCGTGTTAATGAATTACTTTTACAAAAAAACCTTATGACCGTTACATTGATACCTCGTCGTCGCTCTAAAATCCATGGAAAATAGCTTTTATATTCAGTAGTATAAGACTTGACTTAAAATCCTGGAGAACGATCCTTTATATTGGTATAAAGTACTATTTTCTGATGAAAGCATATTTAATATTTCTGGAAAACACTGAAGAACTAAAACGTGAACAGTAGAACTACAAATGAGAAACTTGATTTCGACTGTAAAGTCATTTCCTGGTTAAATAGTTAATCGAGGCTGTTCTTTCTCAACCATTCAATTTTAGTAGTCGTGCATTGCTTTGCAATGAATAAATTCCTTTAAAACACCTTATTCCTATGTATTCATATTGTAGCCTTTGTCAAATGAACTAGTTCAATTTTCTGCAATATTTTTTCTGATTGATGAATATGTGATGAAAGTCAAATTAATTACTTTCTGTATATTTGTGAACGTTCAATGCAATATCGATATTACACTGACTGCAAATGAAAATGCACTATCTAGAAATTTTTTACAAAATGTCGTTATATTAATTGAAAATAGCTTAAAACTGATTAAAACGTGTAATGAAACGCAATTTACGAAATAAGTAATACACTCTTCAACACGGTCCGATGTTGAACTTTAATTAATCTAAAAATTACATCTTGGTGGCTTTGTACAGCCACCCATTTTGCAATAGGTAGCTTTCCGCGATACTCTTGGCCCTCGTCTTCGTCCTTTAACGCATTCCATCAACCATCCATACCAACACCGCAAGGAATGATTTCGATTTAGTTTGAGGGTAATTTCGTTAACCAAAACACCACTTTCCCGTAACGAAACAATTAATGTCCTTTCACATGAGGTTAGTAATACACTGTTGCGTGATGATTGCATGATTTATGGATTCACGTAACGAAATCCCGTGTTCTTTTGAATAACCAAATATGAATTAACCTTTGTTTTGAAATAAAATTCTAACACATCGCCAAATTAATTTAAAAATTAACCACCTAGCCAAATACGTCTCCTCGTCTACTCGTCCCCTTATTACAGATAGCATTTGCCAAATATGAATCCTGAAGAAAATAGAACGAAGACGAGAATTATTGACGTTTACCCAAGATTATTGTTGGATGGATATAGATTTACCTAATAAAACGTTAGGGACAAAAGCTATATCAGCTACTGGAGAAACCGAAAAAGATGTTAGAACGGCTTAACCCCGACAGATCCTGCCGACTTTTGGGACTCGGCTGAATGTCACTCCATATGGCGTTAATGACAGCGACCTTCCATGTTGTATTTTTAACATAATAATACCTATTGGAAAGATAATGCAGTTTTGTGTGTACTTTTTTTGGCTTTGAATATACGAGGGTAGTCTGAACAGTTTCCAGTCTACCACAGAAACAAGTATTCTTTTTGTCAAATGCAGTTTTATTTCTCAACATGGTCTCCTTGTAAGTCTATATACTTTTCCCAGCGACGCTTCCATCTCTGTAATCGATCCCAATAGTAGTTGGCATCTTGTTCTGCAAAACAGGCATTTACGAATATAGTGGCCTCCTCATTCGATGAAGATATCTGCCCTCTGAGCAAAATTAACCCTAGGAAACAGAAAAAGTCACTGGGAGGCAGATTTGGCGAATAGGGTGGGTGGTTTATAAATTCAAATCCCCAATCGCGAATTGTTACCATGGCGACATCTGAAGCCCGAGAGCGTGTGTTGTCTTGGTAAAACAAAACTTCCTTTTTGTTCAAATGCAGCCGTTTTTCCGCAATTTCTGCTTTCAGCTTGTCAAGTAATGTTGCGCAGTATGTTCCCGTTATTGTTTTTCCTTTTTCTAGATAGTCGATTAATACAACTCCATGGCTATCCCAAAAAACCGTCCCGGCCGATGGAATAGCTCTCGCCTTTTTTGGAGCAGATTCTTCCTTCGCAGTCCGCTGTGCCTTGGCTTCAGGAGTGTCATGGTATATCCAACTTTCATCTACAGTTATTAATCGACGACAAAATTCCGACTTGTTTCGCTTAAACTGCTTCAGCAGGGCTTTGGAAATATTCATTGGAATGCTTTTGCGGTCGTGAATGAGCAAGCGCGGCCCCCAACATGCGGTTATCTTTTTCATGCACAAATTTTCAGTCAATATATGAAAGATACATTTTTTCGAGATGTCCACAGCCTCTAACCTTAACTCTACGGTCGTTTAGCGCCACTTGGTGAATTTTACCTATGTAATCGACAGTGCCTGTAGTTTTTGGCTGTTCCAAACGTTCAGCGTTAACCAAGCCGGTACGACCATGTTTAAATCCAGCTAGGATTTACTTGGAAGAAACATTTTTCCGCCTTGGAATTTCTTGATTTTCTAATCCTAAGAAAATATTTATTTAATCTCAATAAAATTTCAAGAAAATTATTTTCTTATATTGTACATTTTTATAGCCTTGAAATAAAAATATTTTCTTAAATAGAGACTGATTTTTGCAAGCAAATCTATTTCCTTGATGCAAGAAACCATTTCTCTGCGTGTAATAGATTTCGACATATTTATCTTATATAAGTAGGTTAATACCCTATATTATGTAGAAAAGTGTGGCACAAAATATACAGCTTCTCCGTCTAGTCCCTAATCAATTTTCAAACAAAATTCGTATTATAAGTATACAGCATCTTAAGTTTTCAATGCAGACGAGACAAACTTGCTTTGTAAATGGAATGTCCTGTATAGGTATTATTTTTTAGAAACTCCTCTTTAATTCCTGCCAATATTCTTCACCAATCTACGTACCTAAATAGCTCAGTTTCTAAAGCACTGACATTTAAAAAGTACCCGATTCATCCAAAATTAACATTAACCCTTTACCTGAAATGCGTTATATTCTAAGTAGCAGAGTTTTTGATTTTACTGCTGAAGAAGCTTACTTGCAATTAGTTTGCTGTGCGTTAAATAAATCTATTCAAATCTTATATTCAACTCCAATCAAAATTTGCCAGCTTATATCCATCACTCATTATTTCTACGTTTTTGTTACTATACCATCGAAACAAGATTACTTGTTGTTTATGCGCATTGGATACTCTAATATACAAGCTGTCCTGAATTTTTTGAATTGAAAGCATTGAAATAACATGTATCAATTTCCAGAGTAATTTCAATAACTATCTCGTAGAATATAATTGATATAAAAAATCGACATACTGCCGGAAAATAAGAAATACCTAATCGAACAAACTTGCATCACAACTGTGCCATATGAGGCGGTTATTTTGCAAAAATCTGATATTATATGCTATCCCAAAAAGCAAGCTAGGTAGGGTAGAGTATAGGAATTCTGGCGCAGTTTTAAGGTCACGCGTCCACTAGGTCCACTCTATATATTGCGCTGACAAATGCAGTAATCTATGCTGTAACGCAGAAAATACTGCACTAAAAATCGCTACCACTAGTAGAGTTGCTCACTAGCGCCAACGGGCAGTGGCGGAGGCTCGATACAACCCTCAATATAACTGCGAGTCTCAACCAGATCTGTTGTGTATGTACGCTGCTGTAAATACCATTTCGTAGTTCTACGTTTATTTTAAACATGTTGCCTACGTCGAGAAAACGACCAGTGTTGGACAAAGTAACAGAATTTATAGCAGAAATGCCTGACCTAAATTATGATGGCGTTAAAATTCAATGTGTAGTTTGTAATATCCCTTTAATGTGTTGGTGCGCCACGTAAATAGTAAACAGCAGCTTCAAAAAAAAATTGCACACGACACTATGACAAATTTAAATTTAATTTAAATTACCTTTATTGCATGTAATCTACCGTTTAATTTACTAGACAAGGAATAAATATTCTGACTGCAATTTACCAAGTCGGGCATCGTTACAAAGAATGGTGCCATCTGCTCGTGAACATGTTAAAAAAAGAATTCAATCGGAGTTGAAAGATAAAAAACTGTGATTATGTGTGGACGAAACAACAGATCGTAAAAAACATTCTATGGTTAATGTAATGGTACGTGCAATGGAACCACATCAATCGTCACACTCAATTCTATTAGCTTCCAGACGAGTACAACAATGTACTGCCGAAGTAATTTCTCTCTTAAAAAGTCTCTTAAAAAACATTGTGCTAACTTGTTACATATTACGTGTAAGATTCATGCTTTCAGTCATGTGGCAGATAGTATTAGAAAATGTTATCCTGAGGTAGACGCTTCAATAGCGCATACAAAAGCAGTGTTTGTCAAATCCTCAAAACATTCGCAAATTCCACAGACTGTGCCCGCGTATGCCTGAGCCACCAGAACCTATTCTTACACGTTGGAGGAAATGGTTGCAGGCCGCGTTTTATTATCATAAATATTTTGAGAACATTAAGAACGTGGTTTTACAATTCGATCCAAAGGAAGCTGCGATTATCAAGAAAAGCCAGTCGAAATTTCAAGATAGTCAGGTTAGTGGAATCTCTGCTAATAGTGCAACATGTTCACGCACAGCTAAGCGCGGTAGAAGACGCAAAAAACGTTTGTGTTCCAAAAAGGTTTGAAAGTGTTTTAGAGAAAGATTCTGATTTTGGCACATTAAGACAAATTTGTGAAGATGCGTCAACAGAACCGTTAAGTTGTTCCAAAGATTATTTTAATTACGCAAATATAACATCACTAGATGTAGAACATTCGTTTTCTACATATAAACACAACTGTGGAAACATATCTAATGTTGCAGATATTTAACAGACATTATTCACTTTGTCATTTCACGGAAGACTCTTAAGACGGTAAGTGTTTGAGCACGTATTATATTTTATTTCTGACCATTTATTTTGTGTAAACTTTTGTGCGCCCGCCACTGGCTGTTGGCGCAAATTGAGCACCTCTAGTCATTAGCGCCACGACAAATACCATTTTGCGAGCCCTATCTCTCAAAGTGATGCTTTTCCGGTGCCTTTTTCGATTCTGCAACCGAAACCTCTCTTGTAATTCCTCTCTGTCTGTCACCGGCGTTTTTGTATGTAAATATGTCCCCAGCCAACGATGATCCCGGGGAACTACAACATAACTCCTCTTGGGTTGATATCTTTTCTATCATTAATTTTCATATTTAATTTAAACTTCTTCCTACAAACACGAAGAATTTTTTTTTGTGTTCGTAGTAATTTCCCAAATTAAATATCACTTTCGTCACGTTCGCTAGGGAACGTGCATATTTTACGGTTGCGGATACTAATATCAGTTCGTTGGACACTAGATCGTGAACTCTAGTAAAATATCACTATCTGCAATAAGAAATTATTTTAAAAAAACAAAGTATGTGAAGCGTAAGTTTATTGTAAATATATCACATATTATTAAAATGAAAATTGCATCGTAGTTGGCCGTGCTTGAGAGTTAAAAAATATATCGGGAACAGAAAAGCCAAGAGACACCAAAATTTCCAGTGTTAATAGTGTTTGCATTTGATTGCAAGTTCAAGTTTGTTTAAAGTTCAGCCATTAAAAAGAGTGCGAGGTTCCTCACGTGACACGCTATCATGGAGAAGGCGCGGCGCGTAAAGATACTAGTTGTAAGGTCAGTTTTTTCTGTCATTCGAAAATTTATTATTTCAATTTACTCATTTAAACTGCCGAAAAAGAGAAAAATATCTTTTGAAATCATTACAAAATTCAAGTTATATCATGACACTATACAATGCGGTCCTAAAGTGTGCTCCCTCCCATGCTAACTTTTGAACGACAGAAGCTAGCGTTTTCAGAAAACATGGGTCGATTTCTATTTTTTGTGAACCAACCGGAAGTGACATCAACTTTCTTATTTTAAATAGAATGTCCCATATATTTTGACGTTTTTGTAAAGGCAATGGAAAGGCGAATCCAACGTTACCACATATGTTATACTTCAACTTAACAAATATGACTATATGCAGCAATAAAGGTTTTGGTAATCTGTTTTTCTTCTTATGCAAAGTTGGCTAGGAAAGAGCGCCAAATTCATTCTTGTGACGCCAGACTGATCTAAAGAGCTTTTTTCTAAGCAAAGTAATCATAACAATTGCCAATCTGTCAAATCTCAATTCCAAAAGCGTAAACTATTCTTGTTGTTTATTGTTGTTATGGCCTACACATGTCATACGTTCCTTCTTTGTTCTCGTTATCATTTTCTGTCATTTTAACTTGTCTTACCAATTGTTGTTATTTCTTTACTTTATCAAACTTTATTGCAATTAATTAATTATGGCAAGTCATTTAAATGTGTTAGTTTTTAATAGACAATATGTCTGATTTTTAGGTTTTTTGTGTTGTTACTTTTATGATGGTTTCGGCACGAACCATGCAAAATTGCTAGGTCAATTTTAATACTATGTAAATCTGGCAGCAATTGTCACCTTATTTGCCATGGTTGCGCAACAAATCTCCTGTCAAAGCAGTTCGCCCTGTAAATTTTATACTATCTATCCTTACTTAGCGCAAAGTTCAAATATTTCCGGTTGTACAAAGACATGTTCATTATGTTCCCCTTCGTAGTAATTGTTGCCAAATTCAACCAATATTAAAATTAGGCACTTGATCTTTATCTCACATGGAACAGTTCACTAAAACCCTTACCACAACACTTAATTCGTACTGGACGCACGTTTCGATAGCCAAGCTATCGTCATCAGCAGCAAGACTGAACTGGTTTAGTTTTGTCTCACATGGTCCATGCGGAGGCCATTGTAAAATGAACAACATAAAAAACTGAAACTTAAGCACATTTCCTATTAAAAACTAACAAATTCAAACAAACCTACCACAATTAGTTAATACGATAATGTTCGATAAAGTAAAGCAGAAACAATAATTAACAAAACAAGTTAAAATCACATAAAATAATAACGAGCACAAAGATCGAAAGTATAACAAATGCAGGTTATAATAACAATAAATAACAGGAATAATTTACGCTCTTGAAATTGAGATTTGACAGTTTGGCAATTGTTATGATTACTTTGCTTAGCAACGAGCTCTTTAGATCAGTCTGGCGTCACAAGAAACAATTTGGCGCTCTTTCCTAGCAAACTTTGCGTAACAACAAAAACATATTACCAAAACCTTTATTGCTGCATATCGTTATATTTCTTAAGTTAAAGGATAACATATGTGATATCGTTGGATTCGCTTTTTGATTGCCTTTCCATAAACGTAAAAATATACAGGATACTCTATTTAAAATAAGAAAATTGATGCCACTTCCGATGACACAAGAAATACAATTAGATTGCAGATAACGGCAAAAGTTAGCTGACAAAAAATAAAAATCGACCTATTTTTTTCTAAAAACATTAGCTTCTGTCGTTCAAAAGTTAGCATGGGGGGGGAGGAACTTTAGGACCGCACTGTATTTAATTAGTATTTAATTTTAAAATGTAAACTTCAATTATTTGCAACAGAAGCTAAACACTGTGTATAATTTAATTATTTTATGCAGGCTCAATCTCTGCATTGTGTTCATCTAGAAACACTTTCCAAGTTACTCGAGGAAGGAGTTATTTTTTCCACGCACTAGGTACACAGCCTGTATATAATTTTTAATTAGCAATATGAATTGTCGAAATCACCAATAAAAAGATTCAGTGCGTAATTACTAAAAGCGAAATGTGGCTGTCACATCTCCTGGATACATTACCAACTGGTTAAGGAACATATAGGATGTAATTCATCGTCCATTAATACATATGTTTTCCCTAATAATTCAATTTTTATAACTACGTCGCAAAATGAAGCTTAAAATATAATATAACTTGAATAGTTTTTGCCACAAAATATCTACCAAAATCTTAAGCTCTGAGTAATCAAAATTCCCAAAAGATCGCCTTAAGGAACAACGTTCTTTCTCATAAATAATTTTCGTTTACACTCTTAAACCCATAAAGTGTCAAGAAAATTCATCTTCATCCTCTATTTTTCAATATCGAAACTGATACGTATCGGAATTGTATATTTAACATCGTTTAATGTTGTTTCAATTGAAATCAAGAATATTCGGGTTCTAGGCGGATAATAACAAATTTTTACGTGTAAAAATAAAACTTCCGGAATATTCATTATTTCAGAACAATAACTAAAGCAGTCCTTGATGTGAAAGCCTTCTTTCAATATTCTTATTGATTATTAATTAAAGGAGAAATTGCGTTGAAAATGTATTTGCCGTAATGCAGTCGACAAACCTACCTCTGCATTGACTTGAGTAATAGCGCCAGCCATAAGAAACTAGACATTAACTGGAATCTTAAAAGGGTGCATTGAATTATGCGCAGAGTTTGATATACACAAACCTCTGCAGTGCACTTACTGCATACATTAGAAAGGTTTTCAGAGAATAGCATTTTAATGCACTTGCGTATAATTTCTCCTAACATCATTATTTACAAAATAATTTTGAACGGCAAGCAAACGTCGTACAATTTAGGTTTTTAAGGGGCATATACTATTTTTACTATTCATAATCATGTCATTAAAGCATTAAAAATGCTGCAAAAATAATACGAGATTGAAAAGTTATAGGAACATTTTATGCAGATGATTAAATGTAGATGTAAATTTCATTGAAACAGAAACATTATTGGATGAGGTATGTAGTAGATGGCAATATAGAAACTACTGGTTGTTAAAGAAAAAATATATCAACAGTACACGCAATAAATATTACCATTGCGGTACCTCTAAGAGATGACGCAGACTATCAATCTGTAGTTGTTTCGTCTTCGTGAATGATTCGATTTTTTAATCGATGCACTGCTCGATTGCTTTGAGTGGCATTATATGTACGTAAGCACACCATCGACTAAACAGTTGCGTACGCGATTAATTTGTGAGGACTATTTGGTTAAGTCTGTTTTTAAGTTGCCGAAAATTGAAACTTGATGTGTATTTGCTGTTTGTTGGATGCATCCAATAAACTCGATATCTTCTTTCCTTCCTTCAACAATAACTATACCCACAATGTAGACTGGTAAAGGCATATTTTTTGGAAAATATCTTTCAAATCTATCATTTTAGCAGATCACGTGATGACAATTTATTACGGATAATATGCGCACTCGTTGTGACTAAACTGTTTAGTTGTTTAAAATCCATTCCTTCATCCAATTCGACTAAATTGTCGATCGACGGAAAAATCGATAGTCGGCGGTGGCCCCAAAGCTCAACGAACTTCATATTAATTAAAGTAAGGAGTAAGTAAAGTATTAATTATTTTTATAGGAAAAGCCAAGTTAAAAGCATCAACAATGGAATTGAATGAAAGGTGTTAAATTTCGTTTTGTAACTTAATTCTTTACTATTAATAAATGACCAGTCTAAATTGCTTATAATTTGAAAAAAGGAATTTTTCAATTTTGCCGTTATTTGTCGACATTGAATGGTAATAGGAGATGCGCTGCTTTTGTTAGTAGGTATATGTAGAACCTGACTAAAATGGTCACTTAAATCTGATCTAATAACTGAAGAAATATTTATTAACATTGAAGTTAATGAAAACATTGTCAATACAATTAGCAAGCCTTGTATTATCATACATATATGGTCTGAATAACACCATATGAGTGTAATAAGTCACAAAGCGCAGTTATACAATTCTCATTGGTATTAAATTTGACATTAAAATCACCACAAATTACTAAATTTTTTAATATGGTCTCGATTATTCGGCAAAAAACTTCGTCACCGTGAGGAGGTCTGTAAACACAAACGACGGTAATTTTGCAAATCGGTAGATCAATTGCGACAATTTCACAATACATCTGCCTCGACAGGCTATTTACCTTACTATTTACTTCAAAAGAAATATCTTCACGCACCATAATCATTGCCCCCCGCCCCTATGAACAGATCTAAGAAAAATGCTAAAACGTAGCCGCGAAAGTGAATTGCTTTGAAATTTAGTTTCGACAACCAATGTTCCACCAAACATAAAACATTAAACTTACATTCACAAGTCGTTAAGAAAGCATCAAACAAGTCAATCTTATTCCAGATACTCTGTATATTAAGATGAAATATACAAAAATCAAAATTATTATATTTACCATTATAGTGCCACTAGTAACAGCCTTAACACTTACCTTAACACCGCACCGGTCAATTTGACCGTCTGTCAATTTTAAAATTTTTTTTTTAACGGAATTAATTTTGATATGATCTTGAAATCATGTGACTTTTCCTAAATTTAGTTTGGCAATGCTCTTACAAAATTTTGAATATTTTGTAGAACTCTAAGCGGTGTTCTGGGAATTTTTACCTTAAACGGCCGCCCCGGTCAAATTGACCGGTACGTTAAAAAAATGTTTTGACAAACTTTATTTGTCAGTTCTTTTTCTTGGTTGCAACATTTGAAAGAACTAAACATTTAGGCATGTACCGCATGTAAATATATACATAATTTCAAACATTTACTACATAGAAAACAAAGCATCTAACCGCATCAACCGATCAGGGCTTGTTCCTATTTGCTAGTACTTGTTCGTACTTGTTTCGACATGTTCAGCATTGCCCTCGACAAAGAACTTGTTTCTACTACGTGCTCTTTTTAGTGTCATTTTAATGCAGACTTAATTTGGCGCATGCGTACAAAATATTTTGCAAGTTTCAACCTGCACTATTGTGAACATAAAAAGATCGGTAGTACTCTAAAAGTGTATTCGTCCTGTTTAGTTAGACTGAACAGTATGTGGCCCTGTAAAGACCTCTCGGCCGCACAAGCTTTAGCGTATTTAGATGAACGGGAAAATCTTTCACCAAGAAATTCCGAGAACGATTCTAAATCAGTTAGTACGGACAGTGAAAACGAAGTTCGTTCTCGAGTTCTTGCGAGTGAGGAACAAAATAGTGATGAATCTGACAATGACACAGTTTATGATGTAACGGTTGCAGTGACTAGTGCCAGTTCCAGTGATAAGCAGGAAGTGAAAACGTCTGTTCGTTCCAATCACCAGCAAAAGAAACCAACAGAAAAAGGATTTTCCTTCAATCTTGGTGCAGTTTGCAAATCAAAAGACAATTCCCAATGGCAAGTAATTTCTGCAAGTCAGCCTGCTGCAGGCAGAAACACCCAACCCAATATATTCAGGGACAATCCAGGGTCAACAGGCTATGCAAAACAAAGAGTAGCTGCAGAAAATGTAAGCAGTTTCTGGAGATTATTTATCAATGACTCAATGCTGAGACACATAAAACAATACACCGAGGCTGAAGCTAGAAGACAACTAGACAGTCAAGACTGGCAATTATCTTTAGAAGATCTAGAATCCTTTATTGCCATTCTATACGCATGTGGTGCTCAGGGTTCCAGTCACTTAGAATTAGATTCCTTGTGGTCTAAAAAGTGGGGAATATCGTTTTTTAGTCAAACGATGTCTAGAAACAAATTTAGAGAAATCATGCGATATCTCAGATTGGATCCCAAGTCTACAAGGAAAGAAAGACTGGAACATGACAAGTTTGCTTTAGTTTCTGAAATATGGCAAAAATTTGCTTACAATTGCAAAAGTTGTTATGTGCCCGGAGAAAACATAACAATAGACGAACAACTTTTTCCTACAAAAACAAGATGTCGATTTACGCAATATATGTCCAATAAACCGGATAAGTTTGGCATTAAATTTTGGCTTGCTGTTGACACTGAAGTTAAATATGTGTTGAATGTCTTCCCATATTTAGGAAAAGATGATTCGAGACCAATAGGACAACCATTTGGTGAATACGTCGTTCTAAAATTATTAGAGCCTTACACCAAGAAAGGAAGAAATGTGACAACGGACAATTTTTTTACCAGTTTGGAACTTGCAAAGAAATTAGCAAAACTAAACACCACAATTGTTGGAACTATGAACAGGTCGAGAAAAGAAATTCCCGAAGTAATCAAAAAAAGCAAAGGTTCTTTATATGAAACTGTTTTATTCACAAGTAAAGAAAATGTTTGCACTTTGACAGCGTATCAAGCCAAAATAAACAAAAATGTTCTCCTTCTAAATACGCAACATCCAACTGTTTCGATTGATGCTGGTACAAAGAAAAAGCCAGAAGCAGCTTTATATTATAATAGCACAAAATATGGCGTTGACGTAGTAGATCAAATGGTCCGAAAATACAGCGTGAAGGCACCCTCAAGAAGATGGCCAGTCCATGTTTTTATAATATATTGGATCCTGCTGTAATCAATGCGTTTGCTGTAAACAAAGACATCACTGGCAAAAAAAAATAAAACGTTGCGACTTCATTCTGCAACTGGCAGAAGAACTCTCGCAACAATACAATAACAACGAAAAAGGCCCTCAGGAGGGAACATCGAATCAAAAATGCAACAAGAGCTTACAGGCTGGATCAAAGACAGATAAGCAATCTCGCAAAAGACGTACATGTCAAGAAAAGCAATGTGAAAACAAGACTTACGACAGATGTAAGAACTGTAACAAGAACATATGTGGAAAATGTGGATTTAAAGTAACTTATTGCAAAAATTGTAACGATATTTAAAATACCAAACTTAAGTTAGAAGTTATTTTTATATTTTGTAAATAAATATACACTTTTATGCAAACAAATTATGTTAATTAATAAAAACAGTCGAAACAAAATTGAGTTTTAATCACCGGTCAATTTGACCGGGGCGGCGGTTCGAGGTATGAGGAATTCTCGGCGGTTCTAGTCTTAAAACTAGAAGAGTTGATTATCTGAATTGTTTTTCCGAAAAAAAATGAAACGTTTAACTACAATATTCTGTGGCCAATAAGTTTGACCATATATAACGTCTTTAAGAGCAAGATTGACACCCACTTTAAAAGATGAATTTCTACCTTTTGTATCTAATTTAGTAATATCAAAATCAATGTCAGACGATTCGTATTTGAAGATAAATCTGTTGTTTTCATCTGCATATTTCTATTAAATATGTTTGTAACTTATATACCTCCTGATAGATGTAAACAAAGCGTTCGTGCAGTTAAATTGATAAATCAGTTACAGAGTTTTAGCTTTAGTTCGCGCATGTGTAGATTGACCCAAGTTAATCTGATCAAACTATCACAAATCGGCTTCAGAAACAAACCAAATATTAAAATTTTGGGCGTAGAAACGGTTTGCATCATTTAATACATATTATCACTATTAAAGTTTATTGTTTATTCTTTTATTTCATGATTATGTATTCATATAATTAATAAACAAAAAAACACATAGAAGTATAAGTGTATTTGTAAATGAACACACTTATAACAAGTAAACATAGTTTTACTGACATAGGAATACCTCCAACATGGGCCGCTGCCGAATTACCGAGATCGACTGTTTCCTACTTACATAAACCTCACCCTAATTAATTTGGCGTGATTTACACACTGAATTACCATCCCGACTTTGCCCGATCTCTCCCCCTCTTTCTCTACTGAAGGAATTACTTCTCAACAAATATCTCCTTTTTCCCATTATAAAACATTCCACAACAGAAATAGTTTAGTGTTACTAATGAGAGTAATGAGGCAACAAATTCTAGCGAGAAAGTAATAGTTTTTATTTATATATTTATAACCGCTATCCATTTATCAAAAAACCACCAAAAACTATTTACACAACGCTAAAGTAAAAAGATGGACAATAGATACGTTAGAAATAACAACGTAAATTATTTTCAATGTGTGCATAAACGCCTGTTCAATTTGATGATCTAATAGTAGGCATATTATGTTTTCATTTCGTAGAGAATTGCTTGGTACTACGTCTTCTTTTACATATGAAAAACAACGTGTGCCATAAGTGTGGTAAGGCACCTCATTAATATTGAAATTGGACTACACGTTCAGTACCCATAATCGCCAAATAATATCAAGTTAAGAATTTTAGTCAAAACTTTCTATGCAGCTACTCACAGCCAGATAGTTTAATTGATGGCTCAATTCCCGTCTAACGTAACAACTTTTTTTGACAACCGCAAGTGTAATTGGTACTTTTCACATTTTCCGTCTTAAAGCTATTATAAGCAGGGGCGGCTGATGCACTGTGGTTGCAGAGCTGCAGAACACATTAAAGCATTTCTCACCAAAGAATCTTTATTTGTATATTTATTACAGTGTTGAAATTCACTTGCAAATAATATATATACATATTAACGCACATTGTATTAATCTCCATACAACTTTTCAAGAACGAGAGCTACATATTCTACAAATATTACGGCGATGTTTATTTAACAGAATATCTACATATTCGAACTACCAAGTAACGAAGCAACACGATCATATACGGAAGCATATCGAATTGTGTTCATAGCCCAATATTTTTAAAATAAGGCTTTCTCGTTAGCCAGCGTTGCGCATGACTAACTATTGCAGGTTTAGTGATTTTGTGGCTGCAATCAATGCAGCCACAAACGGCTATTCATTAATGTTCAGTGGTGTAAGTATTAGTTTTTGCACGTACGATATGAATGCGATATCGTATTTACAGCAGAATAAATTTAGTTCCTTAAGTTACGAAGATAAAACTAAAATTAAAGAATTAGGCAGACCGACACCGCAAATAAAACATGAAGTTGCTGTTTCTAGCAGAAATAAAAGTTATAAATGTCAATTTCATAATAGCGTTTATCTTAACCCTAGGATGCATAACAAGGGCCTCCGAAGCCCAGCGTGGTATTCTAAGCTCCATAACTTTATCCTTAATTTTTTTTCTTCTGGGCCTTGTCTAAGCCTCAACTGGATCTTCCTGTTGCTATTTCTTATTGGCGTTTGATCAATATAATTTATAAGAAAATCTATTTTAGATATTTGAATTCTACCGCGTATTTACATTTCTCGGGCCTCGTAGGCCCAGTTAATTTTTGATTAATAATCGTTTATATTTACATCCAACGCTGTTTTTGTTTAAATAATTTTTTGCTTCTGGCGTCAATGTACTGCATATTGCAATATTATTTGGAATACAATGTGTTAACAATCCGCTGCAACATGTTGTAACATGTACGAAGAGGCCTACTTCTGCGCTCAATTGAGTTTGCAAGTTTCAGCGACGTATGCAGATTTCAACACGCAGAAATGCATATCATATAAGTATGCGAACGCATAAAAAAGACTTCAGTTGCTAAAATTTGCTTGAGGTGTTTGTTTGTGAATGTTCGTTATGGCGGCTTCAAGTTCACACGAAATAACAGAGGTAAGTCTTGCTTCATTAGGAAATCAAAATATTCAAAAACAGGTGGATTCTGCTTACTGGATTAATGTGTAGAAACACAATCAACAAGTTGATAGAAATCGATATGTGCTATCGCGAGCTGTAACGTGCGCATAAGATTCTGTGGGGTTTTTAAACTAGCTCTTTGAAAACATTATGAATCCAGTGAATCTGGTAATCCCGGTATATTTCGTGATTTAATAAATTTTAGTGCACAACTTAATATATTTCGGGAACATTTATAAGTTGCTTTGCTACTACAGTTAAGAGTACTTCAAAAGATATTCAGAATGAATTCCTGCAGTAGATGTTAGAAATATGTAAAGAAGGCATTGTAGCAAAGATAAATGATACAAATTATTTAGCTATTATAGCAGATGAATTCAAAATATGAAATGAGTGTGGTTTTACATAACGCCGACGCTGTAGATGCAATAAAAAGTTTATACAAAAATTTGCAACCGCGAAAAATATTCGTATGGAGCTAATTTATAAAAAGTTAACATTTAAATTTTAATGTTAATTTCAAGACATCAAATACAGTTAAGTTTCTAATATAAAAATCGCGTTTCCATTAAATAAAAGTGTAAATGTAATGCATCTAACTACGTAATTATAGACATAGAAAACTTCTTTCTTATTGTAATATTAACATCTACGTCAACGTTGTAATGTGTATGTAAGTATAATTTGACTTCTTTTACATTTGCTATCACAGAACACACATTTATCAAACTCATGCGCCGCCGCTGATTATGAGGGTTAGTAAAAGCAGTCATTAGTCACGGTTAAACATGCTCTAGCACTCCTGCACTCTTGACAAGGATTTTGATTTAAGACCCTGCTAACGTAGAGCTATTTATTATAAAAATTAATTAGACGTTAATAAATTACTGAAAGTGCCTACTTACCATGTTGTATATCTTCAAGACTTGTACAGACAGTGTTTTTTACACTAACTTTTGAACATCGTTTTGGAATTTAAGGAAAAACAAGTTGACTTTTAATTTTTGACATACATTAGTAAATAACGATATTTTTCATTCATTTTTATGGATTCTAAAAAATATAAAAATACTCCTCCACTGGTAAACAAATATAATTTTTCTACGTTTACTTCGTGGATACGCTAATTCTACGATGACACTATTATGTTTAGTTAAAACAATATGCGAATTTCATACTTTGACTGACCCCATAGCTTTTATAAGATGGCTTTCTTATAAAACAAACCATCAAAGGCATCTTTTGCATACTAAACTCTTGTTAGCGACACGAAAAGCAAACGTCGGTGTGAGCGTATCAATTAAATAAATAAATTTTAATCAAACATTTCATTTACAAAAATTTTACAAAAATTTTACTTTTTAACTTTCACATATTTGATCACAGTGCTTTCTTTTATTTTTTATTTTTAAACACATTTCAGTGGACATTAGTCTGAAGATGACCACAGTAGGTATTGCAATATGGTTCCTGGAAATGCAATACGGTTTATATCTTTCTTAATCTATATATTGTGAATACTAACTTGAGTAATTTTATTAATTTTCTTGTTAGCTCTTTTTTTGTCCCATTTTATAAGAACATTATAATAAGAATATATTGTTAGAATTTGTTTTACACTTTAATCGATTGATGCTTAAGTGCAGAGTGTTCCATTTGCAAAATATAAATAATTTAAGTTAAGTCAGAACTGTGATGGGCATTTTTCTTTCCATTTACAGCATTGTAATCGACAAAAAAGAAAACATCACATCTTTTGTAATTTAATTAAGCATACTTTCGATCTGAATGACGCGAGTTCAAATCCGGCCGAGACGGTTGGTTTTGCTGATAAGTAACGCCTTCTTCTCGGATAAAGAAGTAAAACCGTAGGCCTCGCGTGAATACAATGTTTGGCACATTAAATGTTCCTACCGGAGAATGGAGTACCTCTGATTTCGGCAAAATTCTAGTAGAATTGGCTAATGATCACAGTAGTCGATGCCCAAATGTGCAAAGTGTATTCCGTAACCTGACGCTTCACCCAATAGTATAACAACAACAACAACGAGAGCAATAATGCGCCGATAACTTTGAATAGCTTGTATTATTCTATCAATATATCGAAATGAGTTAGTGAAGAAAATAATTACTCTGCTAAGATAAAACAGAAATACTAATGCTAATATCATTTTAGAACATTCCAAAAATTGAAACCAAAAGAAACAGAAATTAAGAGGCAAAAGGAGTACCAACTTATTAAACTAAAATTGATTATACTGCCCTTGCAACTTTAAAAATTTTAACATTGACCTAAAATAAGACAATCTTTTCTTCAAAATTCTACTTAAATTTTGACAGGATATATTACATAATATCAACAGAATATCACAGTATTTAGCATATCGACTTCCTCAAATTTTACTGTTAAAAGGGCTTATTTTTAAATATATAATGATAAAGTGTTAGAAAAGGATGTACTTTCAAACTAGGTAAATTTCGAGGAGGAACCATCAACATTGCTTCACATCGTGAACACGTAAATATTAGAAAATTGACATACAAATATGTATCTTCCTTAAAAGGTAAACCATAAAATATACCGTGGCAATATATTAATTTCCTTTATTTTTTGTAATTCATGTTGGCTTCTAGAACCTCTCTTCGTTCTGTAAATTAATCATCGGTGGCAAATGAGAACAGAAGTCATAAACAACAAACGTTAAAATAAAATATTACAATCGCCGAAGTAACAGTGAGATACGCCAATTTCACAATTACGAAAATGATTAAAAAACTGCAAAATACTGATTACTTCAATCTACTGTTAACATATAAATTGGTCTCAGTCATTAATCGCTGCTCATAACTAAAACTTAAATTTCCTGACACAATTAACGATTAAGTCTTATCTTATTGCAAATTATATATTTTGTATCAATTTCTTTTGTTTAAGAATTTGAAAATACACAAAAAAAATAAAAATATTTCATTTTCAGAAGAAGAGTATACGCACAAGTATGCTGCATAATGTTTATATTTAACCATGCATCTAAATATTACTGAATTATTTTTATTTTACACGTAACAAGAAACAATTACCTTAGCGTTCATTTTGGTGTATTCAAATTCGTAACAGGGATTAACGAATCGGCCACGTCAAACATAATAGAAATAATAAAACATTTAATGAAGTGTTAAGGAAAACACACACCTGTTATCACGCGAAAGTTTCCCAAGGAGCTTTTCGGAACTAATCACTTCCCAATGCTTTGCAAAATCGATTTTCGGAGCCAAGGAAAGAATTCGTAGTCGTCTGGAAGTTCATAAATTTTAGGCTGATTTCTTAATTGAGCGGTAACAGATTTACGACAGTCAAACAATCGCCGAACGACGCAACCACGACGCCGGGCGTCGCTACGCTCACCGCAAAAGCACGACGAGCAGACTGGCATTGCATTGCGCTAGGTTTTAGTCATCGCGAAAGTTTTCTCGAATACGCGCTTGCGTTTTTACAATTATACATCGCGAGATTACAGCATCGCGTCCACATATTAAATATGTAAATATTAACGAGTTTTTTTTAGTGAAACAGACATGAAACATAAGCGTTAAATGACGAATAAATACGAGGATAGACTAGAAAGTCCAAAGAAATTTTCGGTTTAAATCACATGCAACAGTTCCGTTATCTTTTCAATGTCAAATATCTGGCATCGTGACATTCTAGTCAGACATAATCAGGGTGAAAGAAAAACTAACATCGATCGGATCGTGCACATTTCCAAGTTGTAGAAATAATAATAATAATAATAATAATAATCATAATCATAATCATAATAATCATAATAATAACAATAATGTTAATAATAATAATAACAATAATAATAACAATAATAGTAACAATAATAGTAACAATAATAGTAACAATAATAGTAACAATAATAATAACAATAATAATAACAATAATAGTAACAATAATAGTAACAATAATAATAACAATAATAATAACAATAATAGTAACAATAATAGTAACAATAATAGTAACAATAATAATAACAATAATAATAACAATAATAGTAACAATAATAATAACAATAATAATAACAATAATAATAGCAATAATAATAACAATAATAATAACAATAATAATAACAATAATAATAACAAGAATAATAACAATAATAATAACAATAATAACAATAATAATAATAATAACAATAACAATAGTAATAACGAGAACAATAACAATAGTAATAATAGGATTTACTATTATTATATTTAAATCAGGTTTGACAACTTTGTTCAGGCTAAAGTTGCCTGAACTATTATTTGAGAGTCAGTGTGCATGATGTGTCCTATTAGGAATTCTTTAAACTTTCCTTTAAATGGGCTCCCGCGCGCGGAACCTAGTATAGTTTTTATTTATGAGCATTTATTTCCATTTTCTTTTCTTTATTACTAAATATAGTAAGAGTTAGATAAAGCCAGTTAAGAAGTGAATCTTGCCCTGGGGTTGCTTAGTACAGCATACATTCTATACATATATACAGGTCTCGCGTTGTAGGATGGCGAGTTCCGGCGCTGTCCGAAGGTATTGTCGGACATCGTTCGGGAAAATTCAAGTTTCAATGCAACATGTAGTGGCGTAGCTCGACTTTAAACTAATTTTTGGTGAGTCAATAAAAAGCCTCCAATCTGCCTTCTTGTACTCAATGCCAAATTCGTTCATTAGACTACCAATATCATAGCAGTAAACCAAACCCTCTTCCTGCTTAAAAAACTGAACAAACTGTTGATCTCTTGTTCTATATTGGTAAATAGATGTTCCAGGTGCCAATAAATGTTTTTCTTTCAGACTAGAACCAAGCAATTCTGCTTTTTCCTTCAAACCCAGATCCCTCACTAAATCATTTAACTCAGCTTATGTAAACAACTGCGGTTTTAGATTTTCGGGAGAACATTGGAACTCATCATCGCCCGGTCAACTTTTATCAGATTCGAGTTCACTGGACTATAAACCGTCATCAATAAAATGAGGTGGTTCAGGGACAGGAAGTCACGGTCCATGTCCTACCGGCCGAATAGCTGAATTAAGGCTAGGGTAAACAATTACTATCTTATTTTTGGAGTTATGTATACCCGAAAACATCAACGCCGCAAAAATAACAATCATTTGAATGATTTTTTTGCTATCTCTATACCATGGGAACTGCAAATCTAAAAGCTTTCTTTTCTTTTTTAGACCATTTCCTAAGATCCTCGACACAAACATAACATACCTTGTGAGGAGCCCAACATTTTTCTTGATCACCAATTTTTACACCAAAATATGCAAAGTATGCTTTTTTTACAAAGTCAGTAATGTTTCTTTGATATTTTTTAACTACAAACTCGCCGCATACCGCGTTCATAAGTGCCGTAGTAAAGTGAACCGCTAAAATATATGGACAGTGTTACAATGTTTGCCCGCTATGAAAGTATAAGGTGGGGAACACGCGAAGCGAATCAATGACGCTCCAGCACAAGCGACAACATTATTCAATATATGTATGGGATTCGCAACTATAAATGAATCCTTACATACCCTAGTATGTAACAAAAAATGTTAGGACAGTTTTTACAACCACGGCTAGCCATACTTAGAGCACAGATTAATAAATAAGTACTAAAACTTAGAGCACGCGGGCCAAACACTAAAAAGTGAGGTTATATTGATTGGAAGAAAACAAACAACTGTCCCATTTACCAGAACTGCCAACCTAATAACATTTCATTTTCTGCCAACGTATTACGTTATACGTTACATCTGAATGATAAAAAATTAACTTTTCACGTTTTGAATATTAAAATGTGAAAAATTGGTGGGTGATACAACTTTTTTATTATCATTTTCGGACTCAGCACATCCAAAAACATAAGAATTAGGTAAAATTAGTAAAAAAGTTTTTTTATCGTTGGCCTGTGTAATTTACAGAATCTATTGTACCAATTTTATTGTATTTAGCTGAGCCACGCAATAAAGACTATTACTGTTATATTATATTATTATTATTTGTCCAGCAGTTACCCAATTATAGGACAAAATTCATACATACGTACAAAAAATATACAACATACAAATACAAGAAAAAGTTATTGCAAATTACTAATTGAATTGAAAAAGTAAGGGTTTGCTTCTCGGCACATAGTTACAATTGGAGGTGCTTGTAGGAGATTGGTTCTAGAGAAGGGTAGTAGGAAAGTGGGAGAAGTGCGAAAGGAAATAATCTGAGAATGTAAAAATTTAAACAGGAAAGGAGGCAAGGGGAATCAGTTCTCAGTTTCTTTAAAGGAAAAGTACATCAAGAATCTTCGCTGCACCTTTCCAACGTTTAATTGTAACATGTACCACCAGAATACACGTGGTCTGCGTTCACAAACATATACGTTCTTTACTAATGTTTACGAGTCATCGTATTTGACATAGTAATTACTGAGACCTGGTTGAATGACTCAATCACTAATGTGGAGATACTACTGTCATCGTACTCTACTGTTCGTTCTGAGAGAAAATTCTCGTTAGCCAATCGCTCTACCGGTAGTGGAGTATTCATTAAATTTGCTGAAACAATTACCTACGAGACTATCAATTATCTTCAGCAATTCAAGTTCCATTTATGTTGTACGATGTTATAGAAGAAGAATTGATCAAAATTATGTTCACCTTTCCTCAAGATTTTAATGCGAGCGATGACCTAATTCCAAGTGTAGTCGAGATGCAAGATTTGCGTTTACTAGACCGTTGGCATTCATAATTAATCTATCGATTAAAACCGCAGATTTTCCCCGGCGTTGACGACGAACAAGTATTTGTCTTATATTTAAAAAAAGCGATAAATGGAGAGTTACCGACCGATATCAACTCTCAAATTTTGCAAAAGTTTCGTTCGCGGACGTGCAACAGTAACAAACTTAGTCATGCTGACGCAAAGTATTTATCAAGATTTGGATAATGGTTTCAAATCACTGGAGTTTCACCCTTCATCTGGAGTACCTCAGGGCACAAATTTGGGACCATTACTGTTTATACTGTACCTGAATGACTTGCTTTCTTCTTTGACATGCTCTGTACTTGCACACGCAGATGATTTAGAGATTTACTCCTGTATAAGAACTTGGAATTATGTTTTGCCCGTATAACGTAACTTAAATATTAAAACTGAATTTTACTGTAAATTCAATCTAAAACTAAATACTAGGAAATGTTATATGTCACACACTTACGCCATAGGTCTTGAGAAAGGCTGAAAATGTTAAGGATCTTGGGGTGTACTTTGATTCCCGTTTTTCAAACATGTAAACTACGTTTGTAATTCGGCTTCGAAAGCTTTAGGCTTTGCTATGCGTTGCTAGAAATTCTTTAGTAGCCTTTTACTGCTGAAAAGGCTCTGTTTCAGCTTTGTCACTAGTAAATTGGAATATGATTCGCAAGTTTAGTCTCCAAACTATGTTTATTGTAGAACTGAAGAACTGCTGAACTCATTTAATTTGAAAATCATACTATATATACTCTCTCCATTCTTTAGGCGCTTTTGCAACTCCGCTTTACTTTCTTTATGAGTTTGGATCGGTGTACGATCGCGAAAAATTGATATCCCTGAGTATTTTTCGTTTAACCAAATCTTTGGAATACTATGTAATATCGTGTTTACGAATGATTCCGAAGGAAATGAGACTTCGATTGGACGTTTACGATTGATTGCCGTTGGGTAAAATTTTCCTAATCTAGATACTTTAAGATCTTTAGGTTCAACTTTTTAAATCAAAACAAATTTAATACACATACAAAATTCGTATTAACCTTAATTTGCTCAGTATTACTGTTACACTCAATTTTTACGCATCCGAAAATGACGATATTGTTTTTCCTGTGATCACGATCAGTAGTTTCCTGAATTATTTTTTCAATTTCTAACAAAGACCGGCTCGAATGAGTAGTTGATTGTAATAGGGATTCTTTAAGATTTTTTTTCTGTTCCTGAAGAGATACAATCATTTTGTACACTATTATTAGGTTTGTTTCTGCAGCCGACTTGTGATAGTTTGATCAGAGGTTAATTTGGATTAATCTACGCATGCGCGAACTAAAACTGATTTCAAACTGATTTAACAATTTACCTACACGAACGCTTTTTTTTAATTATCAGGCGATGTATAAGTTACAAGCGTATTTAATAGACTTAAGAAAGAAAATATACTCAAATATGCAGATGAAAACAATAGATTTCTCTTACATTCAAATATTACAAAAAGAGGTAAGCGAAAACAGAAATAAACGCGAAATGTTTAGATAGAATTACAGTCTTAAAGCAACTATTAATTCCTAACAAAACCACAGACATGAATAAAACACGTCTGAAGTGTGAACATATACAAAAAAACCTATAACACAACTTTTCACTTCACAATATAACATTGCTCATGCGTCTGATGGATCACTGGACGATCATCTTCAAACTGGAGCAACAATCAGCAAACGGTTAGAGATTAATTTGGAGATCTGCACGAACGTCAAATTACGTCAAATAAATAGTCAGAGTTTGGCGTTTTAACTGCACGAACACTATTTTTGTAATGCGCATGCTCTAACGATTTCAAATGATTTTAAATCGCTGCAGAAACAAACCTAATATTATCCCCCAACCCTAGGCAGTTCTTAGACGTCTACGCAAAACCGGTTTTTAAATGAGTTTTCCGTGCTTCACTAACAGCAATCTTGACGCAAACAATTCGATAGTTGTTTTTACATATACAATAATCAACTTTATCAGGCTCATCTTCAATACCGGTAAGTAAACTAAGGCGTTTTCTGCTGTACTGTTCTAGAAGTATTCCCCTCCAATTATTGATCCTTTTACAAAGTAATCATTCAGAAGGATATCTGTTGTAGATCAAATAACGGTCGGATTCTAAAGTGAAGGAAGTCACCGTACCACGAATGTTTATAGTCTTTTTTTAGAGGACAAGCTTGCATTCGTATCAGCATCCAACAATTGTGGCGTTTATCCTGCCGACAACTTTTTCGTGGTAAATTCTTAAGAAAATATACATTGCATGTTATTTGGAAATATTTACAGCCTCCATCATCTCAGACATCTTGAAACAGTTACCCTTAACACTTTTCTTTAACAATTTCTAGTACAGTGGTGCATCTTAGGCGTTCACTACGAAGTAATGGTGGGTTGCTACGAAGCAACCTGCTATTTTATTACTGTCGCAGCTGATCAGTATCAAAAGAAACTGCTTTCTGTATTAGTTTTCTGATGTATCAGACAACCAAACATTCGTCCAGTCTGCAATATATTTTATCACGTTGTGAAACATAAATGTGTAGATTAATGCAGATTTGTAGCAATGTAGTAGTAAAACGCTATAAAGTTGTTGTGTATAAAGTTGTTGTTATGGTTGTAAAAAAACAATAAATAGAAAACAATGTTAATAAAAGTATCGTTATATCAAATTAATATTTGAACCTTTCTTAGAATCCGACCGTAATGACAGATGTTCTGTGAGTATGTGCCAACAGTAAGCTACTATAAGCTCTAATGCAAAATTGTAGAAACCTAAAAACAGTTTATAAGTTTAATGTGCATATATCGCTACGTAAAGACTTTAAAGCTTTAAACTGCTACGCAATAGTGGCAATAGCGGATTATAGCTACTAACACAAGCGAGCAGCTTTCCACTACAGAGCACATTTTTAACGCTTGTACAGGAACGCTACACTTGGTACATTCAAACCATCCTCAAAATTTCACGACACGCGACATTAATTTCAACACTATCCACCCTCAAAAATATTCTCTTAAAAAGCAGCCGTACAAGCGACACTTACTTGATGATAAGAGGAGAACTTGTCAGCACGTCACAGATACTTTATGAAAGTGTGTTATTCATCTATCATCCCAAGTACTTTTCAACACATCCTTGTAAGTATAATTTTGTGTGAACATATGTTGTGGTAGCATCAACGAGCTTTAAATTGCGATTGTTATGTTGTGGGTGTCTAAAATTATCTTTCTCCAATTTTAAATACGCATAATACGCACTACACGTTCTAGAAATCGTACAGGATGCTATTACCATAACAAAAACAGACGAAATTCTTCATAGTTACCCAACTATCTCATATGTTTGGAGTTTTCTAGTACAGTATTTGAAAATATCGTTCTATTGAAAACTATTATGGAATACTAAACTACTTGGATTATGTGAAATCTTATTTCCAATAGACAAGCTTTCAATACATGAAGTTATAGAAATAGAAGACTCTGTAAGTACACTTTAATAAATACTCAGAATAACATATAGACGATTTACAATGCTTTGGTTTGTGTATATGTAAATTGAAAACATCATACTTGTAACTAATAACGCATTCATTTATTAGACTGTCATACGCATTCTTTAAGTAAAACAACGAAAATAAACAAAATGATAGATGGATAATTTATAAATTATTCGCAGACCACTACCGACATACGCGGTAAATGTATCAAGTGCAATTTGGAGGTTGCTAAAGGAAGTGCTGTTAGGATCACATGTAAAATGAAATATTCTGAGAGCCTTCTGTTTAAATCATCCAATGAGCTACTTTATGCAAGGACCCATTTACACATAGGGTGTTTTCATATTTACCGACACGATAGCAACACGATACCGACAACTGTACTGGTGAACATAATCCTTTCTCACTTATCGACATGCCGTCATCGTGTCGTTGCACTTGCTGATCTGTCGATGAGTCTTCTCGTCGGAGTCGTCTCTAAGCTTGCCCATTATTTCGCCTTATGAGCTCAAAGAGATCATTCGTTATGACTAGAGCCCGGTAACAGGAAGCCGTGCCATAGCCGTACCTGCCTAGTATACAAAAACAATTTTAAGAAAATAGAAAAAAAATAACAGAACTAATACATAATTACAATATGTGAAAAGTAATGAAACACTCACCCTTTTAAACAGCCTTGGCTACGGAACAGTAAAACTAGAAGCACCATTATCAGTATTAACATCATATGGATAAGAGTGGCAAAAAGATGACACCATTAGAAGTGTTTCCACAGTTGTCTCGGTGAGCGATGTTCGCCGTGGTGAGAAAATGAGTTTATATTTTAAAAAAGAGCGTTCAACACCTACCGATGTTATACATGCATGATTAAAATACTCTTTGTACTTAGTCAGTGGATTATTCGATACACCGTCACAAATTTGTTTTAGTGTGCTAAAATCGGGATCTTTCTGTAGCACACTCTCGAACTTTTCTAAAACGCATTATATTTTGCGTCATGTATAGTCAGTAGCTGTGTATGCACTCCGTCCATAATTTGCAGAGACTCCAATAATGATAACGATCTATTTTGTAATTGGTCTATTGCGTCAGCTAATCTTTTATAGTAGCTACGAATATTTTTTAAATCTGTTTCAACGGAAATATCTTGAAATTTCGACTGGCTCTTCTTAATAGTTGCAGCTTCGACAGGATTGAATTGTGCAACAACAGCTTTTGCTATTTTGAAATGTTCAGCATAATAAAAAGCTGCCTGCAACCATGATCCCCAACGTGTAAGAATTGGCTCCGGTGGTTGACGAATACCAGGACACTCGGTATGAAATGACATAGGCGTTTGGGAGATTTCAAAAACACTTTTTTTGTGGTTGCTATTAATGCATCTAGCTCGAGAGAGCATTGTCGAATGGTTTCTGCCACAAGATGTAAAGCATGCACTTTACACGTAATATGTAAACACTTGCAACCATGTTCAAGAAGAGAACGGCCTACCGAACGCATTATCACTGCGCCATCGCTCATAAACATCAACACTTTATCTTTTGAAATTTGAAATTTTTCCAACGTACTAAGTACAACCTTCGTAATTGCTGCCGCAGTATACTCTTGTAGTCCTTGGCTAGCTAGTAACAGTAGTAATGTAGGTTTACTAGGGTCTAGTATGCGTACCATAATATTTACAATTGAATTTTTTTTACAGTCTGTTGTCTCGTCAACACATAACCAAAGAAACTGTTTTTTCAATATGCGTTTTATTTTCTTTTCCACGTCATCGCGTACAAACGCAACATGCTTACGTCCTGTTTTCTCCGTTGGCTACCGCAACTCGAGATAGTATTTGTACCAAAAGCCCTTAAACGGTTGTTTATCGAGTAAGCCTAGTGGCAAATTACAATTTATAAACATAAGAATTACATCAAAAAAATGCACTTCTCGGTAGCATGCCCAATTTTCGTTTTCTATGCTGTGCGGAATTTACGTGTCTTGTACAGTTCCACTTCTTATTTGACATCAAATGTATTTTGCACACTTTACAAACTATCTTACTCTCGTTGTAAAACAAATCGGGAAAGTCAGAAATAAACTTATTTACTATGTCCTGAAAGGGTCGTTTTTTAGCCTTCGACATGTTCACTAAAAACTACAATTAATAACTGCGTCCGTATCAATAAAATCAAAACGCACTACACTAAATAATAACTACAATTAATAACTACGTCTATATCAATAAAATCAACACGCCCTATCCGCTATCCAATGGTAAACTGAACTGAGTGATGATTAGAGTTCGCCACACGCGCCAACAGGCAGCTGCGTCGTATCTATACGGTTACAGACAAGCCTCAGTGTAGCTTCGACCTTCCATTAGCGCGGTACGTGTTGCTTAGAAATGTTGCGTACGTCGCGCAAACGACCCAAGGCGGACCAAATTAGAGAATTTTTAGCCGAAATTCCAGACTTCATATAGGATGGCGCTAAAATTGAATATGTAGTATGTAATGTCACGTTGATGAGTTGGTCCAAAAGGGACTGTCTACGGCACGTAAATAGTGAACGGCATGCTTCAAAAAAAACTTGCACACGAGACTTTGACAAATTTATTTTTAATTTATGTGTTACTTTTATTGTATGTAATATACCGTTTAATTTACTAGACAAGGAAGCGTTTGTCTTGTTTTGGAATAACTATTCGGAGTACAAATTACCAAGTCGGACATAGTTACGAAGGATAGTGCCATCTGCTTGTGAATATGTTGAAAAAAGAATTAAATCGGAGTAGAAAGAAAAAAAAATGTGATTATGTGTGGACGAAACGACAGATCGTAAAAAACATTCGGTCGTTAATATGATGGCACGTAAAATGGAACCGCATCAATCATCACCTTCAATTCTATTAACTTCCAGACGAATACAACAATGTACTGCCGAAGTAATTGTAAAGTTAGTGTCAAATACATTGGAAAAGTTTGAACTTTCAACAATCCAACTGTTGATGTTTATGAGTGATGGTGCCGCAAACATGGTTTCTGTAGGCCGGTCTCTTAAAAGGCATTCTGTTAACTTGTTACACATTACGTGTAAAATTCATGTTCTCAATCTTGTGGCAGATGGTATCAGAAAATGTTATCCTGAGGTAGACGCTTTAATAGCGCATACAAAAGCAGTGTTTGTCAAATCCCCGAAACGTATTCGCGAATTTCACAGACTGTGCCCCCGTATACCTCAGCCACCAGAACCTATTCTTACACGTTGGGGAACTTGGTTAAATGCTGCGTTTCATTATCATAAATATTATGAGAATATTAAGAACGTGGTTTTACAATTCGATCCAAAGGAAGTTGCCGCAATCAAGAAAAGCCAGTCGAAATTTCAAGAGAGTCGGGTTAAAACGGATTTAAAAATTATTCACAACAATTACTTCGGACTAGCGGAGGCAATACAAAAGTAACAAGATCCTTCGGTGTCGTTAGTGGAATCTGTGCAAATAGTGCAACATATTCACGCACAGCTATGCGCGATAGAAGACGCAAAAAATGTTTGTGTTCTAGAAAAGTTTGAAAGTTTTTTTTTTAGAAAGATTCTGATTTTGGCACATTAAGACACATTTGTGAAGGTGCGTCAACAGAACCGTTAAGTTGTTTCAAAGAATATTTTAATTACGCAAATATAACGTCACTAGATCTAGAACGTTCGTTCTCTGCATATAAACATTTTTTCTCTTCGCGCCGCACTCGGTCTGTCGAAACAACTGTTGAAACATATCTAATGTTGCAGATATTTAACAGACATTATTCACTTTGCGATTTCACGGAGGACTCTTAAAATGGTAAGTGTTTGAGCACGCATTACTTTATTTTTATTTAACAACTACGCGAATGTATTTACGACAGCAAACATCTACACACAATAGCTCTAGTGGAACCCGAGGCCTAATCGAAACAACGCCGCTGCCCGTTGGCGCGCGTGGCCAACTCTAGTGATGATGATCTGTCGTGGCATGTCATAATCGACCAGCCCTCGCCGCCCACCTAAACACAGTCACACCGCCGCTGCGATTGCTCTCCAGTTACCGGGCTCTAGTTATGACATTAAAAATGACTGCATTTAAGTACGATGTTATTGCATTAATGGAATTCGTGACTTTGGGATAACCAATAAAAATAAAAAATATGAAAATTACTCGACAACTGGTCGGTAAATGTGAAAACGGCCACATCCTGGGTATGCTAATCGCGATTTGTCCCAAAAACCGTCGCCGCGGTTCTTAAGGCAAATAAATTTCGGCCGACATGCATTTTCTCTCCGTTGTAAAATAAATAAGAGTAATTAATTGGTTCATTTTCGTTTATGAAGCAATTCATTAATTTTACAGGGGAAAGAAATGGGTTTTGAGTAGTAGTGTGTTGTAATTTATATTGTATACATACTCTGTTACATTCCCGTGGTTCGAATAACGGATGCCGCCTACCTCCGGTGTATTTTCCTTATGAATGATGTATTTCCCAAAAATATTTTCAAGTTCATGTCACCCTTGATTAACTCGGAAACAGATATCGACTTTCATATGGTATAGCCTGTATATTATCCATCCTTTAGATAGACCTTTCAAAGGCAAGCTCAACGATATATTACATTTTTTGTGAAAAAATTGACAAACGCCGAGTTTAACATAAACATTAATATCTTCTATTCAGTATTACCTATGCACACCAGATTTAAGATTTTTATTGGCAACATAAAATATTCTTCATTGCTATAAATACTGAAGTGTTGTAAATTTTACATCGTCGAACGCAACTGTCATTCTAGCACGTATAGTGTATTCAGTATGGCCACTCGTTCTACGTGAAATTCCCTCTAGCGGCTATTAGCCCTTTTTCGGTAGCCTCCACTCTTCCGCAGGCCTACGATCTTTGAAGCGGGAGTACTAGAACGTTTACTTAACTCCAGCCAACGACAAACATGATGGAACGGTGAAGTTATTCCTCTTCAGTTCATTTCCATATTTTCGTAACACTTCAAAATTAATAAAAAATGTTCCTACAACAAGCAACAGTGAAAACTCAGAAGTATTTCGAGCATAATTTCCTAAATTAAATATCTTTCGTAAAGTTTTTATGTAGATCGTCAGCAAGTGTTATTATTATTGGGTTGCCGGTGATATCTGTATCATAGAATAGTGTAATCTCAGTCGTCCAGTCGCATCACTACATTCATTTCATCATGCTACTTTTAAAAATAACTAAATTAATCGAAAATTCATCGTCAATTTGCATGTGGAAGGGAATCATCAAAATTTGCTGTGGATAAAAAAATCGTCACCGCGATTAAAATAAAGGAGTTGAGGGACGCGAATTTATTTTCTCACTTTGAGTGAAATTTCCATCAAGGTAACTCGTATTTTGGCCGCGCTCCCAGTTTCAAGTGCTAATATTTCGTGAAGATTGGTGATTAAGGATAGACAGGTTTCCTGTAAATGTAATATAAACATAGAGTTTATAATGACATAATCGTAAAATTCAAGTTAGTTCTCATTTTTCAGTTTTAAATTTCGTTAAAATCTCATTTGTTGATCTTAAAGTTTGTCTAAATTGCCGAAAAAGTGTTTAAAAACACTTCCGAACCCTCAGTTCATGTAATTAATCAATTAATTTTCCAAAATTAATTTTTTTTTAACACTTTATTAATTTTAAACATTGGTGTACGACAGTCCCGCTTATTCTTGGGAAATCTTGGAGGGGCAAACAAGGAGAGCGTTTGCTAGTCTTAGCGGAGTAGAAATCCAAAGGGCAGTAAATTCCATGCACCGTAAGATATTGTTGTGTCTGCAATTAGATGGAGATTGTTTTAGTTATATATAACATATTTTTTTAATTTGTCTAGCTTTTTTGAATCGTTCAGTTTAAGCATTCTATCATATTTAATTTTTTGCATCCGTTTTTCAGTTTATGTTATTGCCACTAATTAAACATTTACTAATAATCAACCAAATATTTAGTTTTAATTCGATATTTATTTTACTTTAACAACAGGACATTATTACATTATGAATAGTTTTTATACTTTAGTACGGAGTAAAAGCACAAAGGTCAAATAAGTACCCAATAAACTATATGTTAACGTAAATGTCAAGCAAAACATAGCCAACCTTGTCAATTCTGATTGTTTATAGGAAATAATCAATTTCATAATTTTTAAAAATAACTCGGAAGCGAGCGAATTTGGGTCTAGGAAGTAAAAATATGTTTTACCCGTACTTTTTCAAATAGAATATGTAGACATTCTTAAAAATAGGAGTTGTCTAGAAACAATAACCAAGATAATGCGAATATAGCTCAAGGTAATGATGGAATCACTCCCGGGAAAAACAATGTGAGAAGAGAAAAGCACTAGCCAACCGACATGTTTCTGCCTACCCGGCGTCATCGGCCTTGTTCCGAGTGCTTTTTTCTCATGTTCACATTGCTGTTCGCTTCTCAGATTATGCCATTAATTTCCAAAAACAGCACTGAAATATCTCCTGGTGCCACCTAGTGCCAAGAGATATAGTCATGCCGTCTTGGAAAATAGCGACAGAACCCGAAATACAAATGCTGCACAACCTCAACGGCATGACTATATCTCTTGGCACTGCGTCTGGAGATGTTCACCCTCAGCATTCGCCAAATTTGGAGTAAAGAAAACTACGGAAAACCTTACTCTGAAACTTGCGGGCCCGAATATTTTCATAATCGCAAGAATTGAAAAGATCAAATCAACACGTTGAGAAATTATCATTAAAACAATTGCGATTAGTAGGCTCTGGTCTGTTGATAAAGGTGTAGTAGGCTGATATGTTATAACTTACACAGTTAATTTTCATTGAAAGGTGTAAGATCAATTAGCTTTTTTTGTGAAAACGCGGCGTCATAATGATTTTTCAAATGCAGACATGCGAGATATGGTATGTGTTTATGTACAAGAAAATTATCGAAGGCGTCCTGCTGCTCAAAGGTATTTGCAATTATATCCTAACAAACGACTTCATTACAACACTTTTAAAAATATTTACTACCGATTAACCGAAACTACTCAATTCCATCCAATGCGAAATGTAAGACGTCCAAAAAAAATTGCAGCAGATTAGGAAGATAATATTTTAATAAAAATTGCTAATGATCCCCAGTTAAGTACCAGGCGCTTATCAGCAATAACTGGAATAAGCCACACTTCAATTTTCCGAATGCTAAAAAAAGAAAACTTAAGATCTTACCATTTTACTCCAGTGCAGAACTTATTACCCGAAGATCTCCCTCGACGAATGGAATTGCACAATTTATTACGGATAAAGCAAATGCAAATAACAATTCTGTTAGTGTATAAAAAATAAGACTTTTGTTCTGTATTAACTATTTATTTGAAACTGTCGCCGGTAACACTTGTAACCCTCCGTTTTTTCAACTGTCAAAATTCAATCTCTCTTTCGTGAACTGCCGGTGGCGCCGCCGACACCCGAATTACATTTTCAAAAATATACAGGTAAGCACAAAAATATAGTTACATTGTCAAAGATAATATTTACACAGGTATGCATTAAATTACTTCAACACTTCTGAACAGCTAGCAACATTCTTTTTAGTGATGAAGCCACATTCACACGCATTAATTGGAGAAATTGCCACTGTAGGGATACTGAAAATCCACATCTCGTCAGAGTGGCACCCTTCCAGCACAAATTTAGGATAAATGTTTGGTGTGACCCTTTTAGAGATACTGTAATAGGTCCTTCTGAACTTGCACATTTAAATAGCAACTAATATTTACAATTTCTCCAAACTACGCTTTTTGATGAGTTGAGACAGTTGCCATTAAACCAAAGGAAAGATAGATAGTTTTTGCAAGGTGACGCCCCGCCACATTTTCCCTTAGTTGTACGAAATTATTTAAATAATGCATTTCCTCATAGATGGAGGAGCGAGGAAGTGAATGGCCTGTTCGGTTCCCGATTTTAACCTCCTAGATATTTATTTGTGAGGACATATGAAGACACTAGTGTGTGTTCAGATTCGCGAAAAAGTTTAATTGCTTTACGCCTTTGGGTCGTTTCAGCTGAATTTTCATAAGTCTTGCACGATCTTCCACGTACCATTCCAGATGACGTCGAAGGTTCTTCCCTTACTTCAAATTGCACAAGCAGCTCACTGTCTAACCAATCCTTGTTATTTTTTTAAAACACGTCAACTTTGCGAACCGCCTTTTGCCAACGGATTTTGAATTCAGGAAGTACGTATTTTTGGAATATTCACGATTACACGTTTCAACTGAGGTTCGGAAAGGTTGAAATTTTGCCGAGTCTCAGCGGTTGAAATATGCTTCCCGTGTTCTATGAAAGCAGCACACAAAGTACGTTTAGCGATTTTAAAGTTTTGGTCATTTTGGTCAAATACCCTTTAAGTACAAAATATTTTGGATCGTAGAATGTCTTAGGACTAATTGCATATGTCTGAACTGGAATTGATTGTGTATACTAAATCGAATATTACACTGAACCACAAGAAAATATTTTGTAAAAACCATTTTTGGTCGGATTTTAACCGCGTGGCCCCATAGTGCGGTGCTATTAAAGATAGAGTTCACTAGTTGGACTACTGCGCGTAATTAAAAGTAATGGTAGGCGTCCCAGGTAACAAAACAGTAAGCGGGTGACTTTAAATCCACGTTATAGGATGGTGCATTTTAGTAAGACACCTGCATATGGTTTCCTAAAAGTTCTTTCGTTTTCTTTTTCATTTTTTATTAACTTATATGTAAATGTGCGTTCGATCGATGTATCGCTGGTACTGAAAATATCCAAAAATAAATATAGCAGGTCAAAATTTCCACGGTGTAAGCTATTCTAGAAACCCATTTTACAAACCAAACAATAAAAAATCGATAGGCACTACGAATTAATTGAAAATAACACATTTATTTACATAAATCTAGCTGGCACGGTAACAAATATGCGTAACGTACATTTTTGTAACCACAAGAACGAGATTGTTATTTGAAACTGTAGAATAACAAAGTATTTTAATTTCTTTGCAAGAAAGAGAAACTCTTAAAAACTGAGCACATCCGAGAGAATAACTAAACAAACTTATAGTATACAACCGATTAGATTAAAAGCATGAGAATTCATTTAAATCGCCAACGAAGTGATCTGACAGTTGTTTTGGAATGATGCCAAATTTTAATTCACGGTCACTGTTCGAGATGCCTCCGCATAGCTTTGTAATTAAAGCATGTCTTGGCATACGATATGCAAGGACGTACATATGTACATACAACATGACAGAAATGGAATCGCGTTTGTTTAGTAGCGTTTATTTAAAAAATAGAACGTTAAATTTTTTTCATTTAAATTTAAATTCAACCCTTTACAATTGCGCAATGCTTCTTCTGGATATGTATACAGATATGTAACCTCCAACTTTAAAACAGAACACGTCTAGGTTCTAGACGGTATTCTTCTCGAAGAATATTGACTTTAGAAGTCAAGCTGCTAGAAAAATAGGTCAATTGTAATATTTTATGAAATTGTTTCTGATATTTGATTATTCTTGTTCTAAAGAAAAGTTTATGTCTCTTTATTTATTTAACATATTTTTGTCGATTAAGAATTTATTGCAAATAAAACTAAGCACAAGGAAGTCTGTGCGCGGGAAAATTATGGAATAAATTCCTTAAATTTGAAGCAATTTGTTTTCCGAAAAAATGCTCGGACAGCTCAATTTTATTTTTTAAAAATAAACATCTTTACATCAACTTTAAATTTAAGAAAGTGGAGAAATCTCAGGAATTTTCTTTGAATTGATTCGATTGTGTTACTTTATGTGTGCGATCTCATTTTCTTTTGCAAACAGAAAAATTTTGAATTTATAACATGACCTAATGCAATCTCTATCCGGCAGCTGTATTAAAATATTTATGAATTTATTTGGATTTTTGAAATTTAATTTTAAATTAAATTTTCTTGTTTATTTGGCCAAATAATAAATTCTCCACCTGTTCGCTGGAGTTCTTCAGTGAAATGTTGTACTTCGATATCCGTTCTGGAAAGTCTTGGCTTAAAGCTATACCCGACCCAAAACTAAATATTTCTTTCTTCAATTCTTGACTAATTTCATAATTTTATTGTTCGAAGATTCAAATAAGTTTAATAATTGATATTTATGACTTCATAGTTGAAATAGTTTCATATTAACTTGAAACTTTTTAAATCTTATCGAGGAATTTTGATCTGAAACTTGTAGAAAATTGTTTATCCGTTCTCATTTTGTTTTTCAATTCAAATCCACAGTTTACTCTCTGAAAAATCAAATAACATCCTTGCTGTTTTCAAAATCCATCGATAATAGATGTTGATGATGTCCAAATTTTGAGGTATGGTAACAACAGGATGGTGAACATGAACGATTGTAATTTAATGTGAATAGCATTATCCTTGTCCATGTATGTACATCACATAGCTTTGAAATTAAGAAATACAATTAAACTTTCCGTTGGTGAATCTAGTTTCTCACGCTAAAAGTTGTTTACTACACTATTTTTTTAATAAAAATACTTCTTGTCTATATGTGTAAGACAAAGAAGGAGAATGGGGAAGTTGGAGGGAAGAGATCAACAACACTGCTTCGCCTTGAATTGAAATGGAACCAAATGCAATCAAAATGTCAAAAAACACATGTTTAACCGTAAGTAAATAAATATCATAACAATAGTCAATTCAACTTCCTTTTTAAATTATGGTTCCCAACGTGAAACGATATAATAAAGAATCGGAACAGCACCTTCCAGACGTTGCTGTAACCACCAAACCTATCGTTTTACTGATAATAACACGAGCAGCATATCCTTCCAAACAGTTGCAGTTTTTTTTTATAATATTTCCTTTTCTGCATCAAATTACTTTTACATTGAGACAAATGCGTGTTGTTTATTATAATTATATCTGTATAATTACACATTAATAAACTTCTGACATAAAACGTGTTTCAATTTTCAAAAATAGTTATGTACTGGCAGTGAGACACTGTGGATGCATCTATAAAAGAAATGTGCGTTAACATAAAGTGAAAAGAAAGGTTTTGTAGTCGTTGAAACTTTCCTTATATAATAGACAGACACTTACCGAATTCAACTACACGGCATGTAAAGCTTTTAGGACTTAGGTTCCGTCAGAAACGAATTACAAACGCTTTAATTCACAAGAGTCTGCTTGCAACACGAAGAACATAAAGCGGCAGGCTATAAATGAATATCTAAGTAGTTCTACTTGCCGTTTACTTCACCGCTTAGCAAGGATGTTAAATTTAGTTGTAACAAATAATAAAATAAAGCATTTCAATGATTTTCAAAATCTATGTACCTTTTGCAACTTAGAACTGATTCAAAAATAGGTTGCTAGAAATAGCTAAAACATTTCATACACAATGCGCGTTTATTTTTATTGTAATATTGCGCAAATGCCGGCGCAACATCAAGTTCATCTTTAATAAACAAGAATAGAAACTTATTTCGTTTGGTTGCCATTGCGTTCCTGCCTACAATGATGCAACCCACTTATTATAGTTAGTGGAGGGATAATTAAACAGAAAGAATCTTTAAACATCTAGTAAGCTTCGAAATATTAAGCAAACAATTCTCGTAAATATCGCCTCTTACTTAATATTAGATCTAAACTTTTTTCCACAATACGCTCAACTTATTCTCACAAATAACTCTTGGCTTTTCTAAACTACCATATTCCCCTAGGTCTTTATGTAATTTTACAAAATAAATTGAATCGTATCAGAAAACCTTTTTATATCTACGTAACTGGCAGACATTGACCTTTTATGGTTAATTTTTAATAAACATACTTAATGAAAACAATCAATAAATTGAGTAAATAAATTAATGGCAATCGTGAAATAATACAACATTTAGTAAGAATTGATAAAACAGTGATGGAAAATTTATATAAGGTTCCAAAACTTACTCTACAGTAAACGAGATCGCTACAGCGCCTATACATTGTTTGAACTTTCGTATTTATCAAATAAAAAATGAAATGTTTAATCAATTTTCGGAAATACAGTTTCTTGAAATACTTCAAGGTACGCCCCGACTCTAATTTTTATTTGGACGTAAAGATCATTGTCTCTACTAAACTTTTCGCAACTCTTTGAAGTATAGGTATTCCAAGAATTGTGTGTATTTATAAAACATTCAAATTTATATTTACCATTATGACGAGCCGTTGACCGTCCGCACAAATTTAAAGATTCTTAAGCTGCAAACAAGATTAAAATTATTAGTAAAATAATTTTGTAGTAACTCTTTAAATTATTTTCAATTTAACTAAACGTGTACTTTGTTAAATAATTTTAATGGCGCTGTGTATTACTTTTGAGCAGTAGTGTATATGCCTTGTGAATCAATCGATCTATAACGATGTGTGTTGAATAAGGCGTGACAAACGGTTGCACCCGCAGAAGCGCCTGTGGGGGGGTGTATGTACGTATGTGGATGTAGAGTTCAGTAATGCGGTACACATTGAGGAGTTGGGTGGTTCGGTTATTTATCGGATTCTCATTGTGTGTTTTCGAAAATATGGGATGTAAGCCTGGTGTACCTCTTGCATCGCACGTGAAGAAATATATTTGGCGTTTTCCTGGTTTGGAATTTACAGGTTCGCACATTCGTTGCAAATTTTGCGGTATAGAGTTGCTAGGTCGCACGACATTTGAATGTAGAAGTCATATTAAAAGCAAACGGCATGTATTGAATTTAAGAAACAATACTCCGTACTGTCAATTTTTGTATGACTTTATTTCCATGTTGAGCACGTACAACATCCCTCAACACCTAGTAGATAATGAAAACTTTCGTCTTTTTTGGAAAAAATATGTTCCATCATGGAAGCTACCAACAAAAAGATAATTGTAGTACAATTTATCACATGTGCAAAGTACAGTAAAAGACTATATAAAAGAGAAATCAAAAGATCTGGCTCACTGTGGAGGAAACTACTGATGCTCAGAAACACAGCATGATTCATATTGTGGCGCGTCCTTTAAAACGTAATGGTCCAGCAGCTTCCTTGTTGTTAGCCGGTAAAAGGATTGAAAGAACTGATCTCGAAACCGTTGTAAACATAATAAAAAATATGTTAAGAGAATTTTGTATCGTAGGAGCCCAAATCACATTGTTAGTTTCTGACGGAGCCGCCACAATGCTGAAAGCTGGTAGGATGTTAAAAGTACGCTTTCTGACTCTTCCTCACTTAACATGCCTCATACACGCATGTCATCTCGTAGCAGAAACAATTTGAAGCAAGTATCCTAGGGTGAATGATTTAATATCATCTACCAAAAAAGTGTTTGTGAAATCTCCCAAACATATCCGCGAATTCAAGCAATTGTATCCGCAAATTCCGCTACCATCTCAGCCTGTATTGACGCGATGGGGAACATGGATCGAGGCTTACTATCGCAAATACTATTCCCAAGTGAAAGATATCATTTTCAACCTTAATTCTTCTAATTCTCAAGCGGTGCATTTGCAAAGTATACGAGAACGTGTTCAGACCGTCGTCGAGGCCTGACCGAATCTACAATGGAAGCATTGCTTATGTTGCAGTACTACGCAGCGTACCATGGCAGTCGCACATTACCGCAGTGGTCATCGATACGTCAATAAAAGGTAACACTCTATTTTTTTTTTATTAATACTGTCTAATTTTGCGTGGTACCCCCCGAACGGTTCCACTAGCTTCTCGAACATTATAAATAGTACACGCACACCGATCAACCGATAATAACCGAACATCCGTTCGATTCCTTGCATGTACATAATAAACACAGCTCCATTCACGGCGGCTCTGGGGGTGCAACCGTTTGTCACGCTTTAGTGTGTTTTGCTTCCGTATGTAATGTAAAAGAAACGATACATAACACGAATTTAGGGTATTTAAACCACGTAAAATTTCATTTCAAAAGAGACATCTCCTGCACGGAAAGCTGCTAGAAGTTGCACGGCAGACGGCCCTGGTTGGCAAAAGCTGGACAGAATCCGCGAAATATCCCGCAAATTGACGGCCTAAGCTGCCATCTGTGGAATATTTATTTCCGCCTACCGCACAAACAGCCTTAAGCTTAAGCTGTTCTTGGTAGGCACCACCGCCGCCGTGCATTTTGACATACGCTACCGGCCACAATTATTTGCCCACCCAAAGAAATACGCATAAGTAAAGGAAGCGCTAACTGAAAAAGAAATTCTAGTTTCGCATTTAATAAAGTACTCTTAAAACAAAGAAATTGATAGTCTTTATTCTATTATAAAATTTATTTGACACAAAAAAAAATTAAATCTTTGTTTCTCGACTATTAATAATTGCGGCACACACTTACGACATTCTCTCTATCAATTTCGTCAGAGTAGCGGGTTCTATTTTAAGTCAAACTTCGTGTTTCGGATCATTATCGTGTTTAGTCACCGATTATTCTCATTCCAGATGGCATTTGTTTCCAAAATATCCCGGTAGCGCTCTTTTCTTAAAATTACATCTATTTTAACCAAGTTATTAGCTATTAGCGATCCGGCCCCATGTTCGACTGTAGGTACTACACATGATTCTGCTGCTCGTTCTCCTTTCGACCTTCGAACGAACGTTCTTCTTTTGGAACCGAAGAATTCAAATTTGAACTCATCGGTTTATAAAACATTTTTCCACTCAACTGTCCACCCCAGGTAGAACGTTGATAGACGCCGTGTTCAATACTTTCATAAGTCGCTTTTTCATTAAGTCCACAATCAACAAAGTTAATTAACACCCACGTGGTGCTTGGTTATTTAGTCAAACCAAACTTTTTAAAGTTTATAATCTGAAGATGTTATGTAGGTGTACTTTTGCTTCCACAAATTGTACATATACCTAGCTACGTACTTAACAACAATTAATACTACAAATCATGCAAGACTGTTTTTCTTTAACTTCTATTTTAAATAGGATCTCATTTAATTGTTTAGGTGGCGCCCACCTTATCAGCACTGGCTTACCGCCGGCTTTTCATTAACAAATTCACTTGTTTTAGTTCGTGAAAGAAGAGAATCACTGAAAAGGTAAAAATCATGTTTATTACTTTTTTGGTAACATATAATTAATTTATTTAGGACAGATTTTATTCGTAGATTAACTGCTAAGATTGAGTAAGATGCAAACAATGCTCTACCATTCGTTTGGATAACTATGTTTTAGTAGCTGCGAGATAAAAAAAATGTATGTACAGGCTGACTCCACTAAGTCCATTCACTCCCCAAACACAGACAAATCAAAATTTCAATGTGTAGACATATGTAGCAATTATCAGTGCATAACTTATGTGTTTATAACTTCACAGGATAATTATCCATATATTAATAGAACACCTGTACATCATATCATGTTTGTATTTACATCACATTCTAAACATTTTTTATTGGTGCTAGATGCACTATACCTTAGGGTAACCATTTTAGAGATATTTGTAATTTTTAACAAAATTTATGTTTTTCAGGTGTTTGAAAGTGCCTTATATTTCAGTACAATGTAGACTAACGACTGAATCCTATGATAGGCAGCTAGTATAGGGCATTTGATACGACACAACTATAATGAAATAGCCCGGCGTTTTATAGGGAAATTACGATAGATAACTTGATACCCAAAACCATTATTAGCCATAGGTATGCTATACTTATTTGAGATAGCTTAATAAATATTTCTTATATATTTTTTATTAAACTAACAGTGTTTATTTTGAGTTACCTAAAAAGTGTGACATTCAATCATTTTCACTAACGCATTTGCAGTAGCAAACATTAATCTTACTCATAACAAAGTAAAAAATTCGGTACAAAACTTGATGAAAAAATATTTCCTAATGCACCGTTTATCAAGCTCTGCGAATGTCAACCAGTAATAAATCACAGCTAGATGTTCCATTTCCATAGTAAAAATAACGGATAAGAGAAAATCCAAAGTAGAGTGATCCTAAGTGATTTAAGAGGAGCTAGATTTTCATCAAACGATAGCCAAAATACGTGCTCCGTGTAATTTAGTTCCTGACAACCTTGAAACGCCAAAAATAGAACGAACTGGGCATACATACAGATAGGAAACAAGAGAAAGGTCAATAATTTATTCCTTAAAATCACCATCAATTGCCAGAGCATTTTTCTATAAAAGTAATGTACGAAAATACGCAAGACGTTTTGTTTTCAAAATTAAAACAGTTCTAGCAAATAGATCACTAGTGTCCTAGGAACTTTCGGTATTAATAACCATATGTGTGCACCTTCTTTGTGTGTCTTTGTATTGTAGAATTCAAGGTTTACACTTATCTTCACGTTCCACTTCTAAGTGCCTATTAATAAATTTATTTCCAGGCATAAATGTACAACACTCATACATGCAGGTTAACTATGTACATAAGACTTAGTGGTGCCAATTATGTTGTTCAAAATAAACAACGAATATCTCATAAAACGGTCCAAGAGGAACGTGCATTTAAAACACTTATGCGGCTCTTTTATTTTAACTGCCTGTTTCAACACTACATTAGCTCAAATTAAACTCCAATAATTTCGAGGAGTAAGTTACAGATGGACGACACCGATTAATTCCTTATTTGTTAAAATTGCACATTTTCGCCCTAAATAAGGGCTTCCTCGAGTACAAAAGCATTGAAAAACATAACCACTGTATATCAAAAATTCAACATCAAAGCTAAAATAAAATGAGAAACATTTGCATTTACCATATGAATTTTAAAATCCTAAAATTTGTAGATGGTTATTAAATTTATTTGAGGAATACGATTAATTGAAATTCAATATATGCTCAAAGTTCTGGACAGAAAGAACAAATACAATCTGGCAAGTATGTGAAGAGAAGAGGATTTTTTTTTCTTTTTTTTTGATAATTTTTATGTAAATAGCAACCTCTACAAATAAGTCTATAATATAGGTAGTACAATCAAATATTGAAACTATATACCAAGTAGTAGGTTGACACTGAAACAAAATTTACATTAAAAAATTTATAATATAAGTATTTGAAAAAGGAAGTTGAAATGAGAAATAACGTTTGAACGTTTAGATCTAAATAAATGACACTGATTTTCTCAACATCCTCACGAAAGTTAATACTAATAATGATAACAATACCATTTATTATCAAACGGTATACTCAATCACAGGACAATTACATTTAGATACAATACATGAATTTAATAAAAAAGAGAAAACATTATAAAATATCAAAATCTATAATTTTCCTTGGAATTTCCAACGTTTCCGAAGAAAAAAAATATTAATTGTAAAATATATCTGCATTACGACACATAGCTACTAATAGGGAACTCTGGAGTAGATTGGTAAAAGGAAAAGGCAATGAAAAAGTAGAAGAAGACCGGGAGGAAATGCGAGGCACAAGGAAATTAATAAAGGGAAGTAAATTAGAAGAATCTGCATAGCCATTGTGACGAACCTTTAAAGTCCATCCAGTTTAAAGACTGTTTAATCTAGAAAAGAGCGTAAAATTATGTGTTCATCTTTTGTAAATAATCTTTAAATCATGTATTAACATTTTAAACCTTTATTTTGCTAATTAACTTTTCAATATCATTGCAGATTATTTTGAGCAAGAGTGTATCTTGTGTATATTATTGTTTTATGTTGAGTTTTAGTGTATACGTTATATAAATCTAATCATGTATTTTAAAACTGTCATGAAAAATACAGGTACATTAGCCATGAAAGATTTCATAGCTATATCTTTTCTGCAGCAGCTCGAGCTGGACAGAAAGATCTCTTTTCTAGACGGCGCAATTGGACTACCTAAAATTGACTTTTGCAAAGCTGACAGAGATTCATCCATAATCCGCGGCTAGATCTAACTTTTGCGAAGTTGAATGAAATTTGACAATGTTCCGCAATTGGGCTGCTCTGAGCTAACTTTTGGGAAACATTAAAGTCCGAAAGCCTAAATTTATCAATGTTCCACAATTAGGCGACTCAAGCTGACTTTTGTGAAACATTGATGTCCGAAAAAAACGTATAAGTGCGTATATTTTGTTACCCATAATAAAATATCCTTTCTTCATTGATTGCAAATATATGAGAAAATCCGTCAAATTTTGCCCAAGTCCGAAACCGAATTTAGATTAATTTCCGAAATCGAAAATGATTGAAAAATATTTAAGAATTTACGTCAGATTTTAGGCAAACTCCGAAATCAGACAGGATTTTATCTTCGTTTGATATTGTAAATAAAATAGGTTGTTATTACTTGCTTTTTTTGTGTTTCTTTTGTTGGACTCTGGACACAGAAACTACCACAGGTAGAATTGTTGATGAACACCGTGCCTAATTAACATCACAAGTCGCGTTTCCTTTGTCACTGAGTCCGCAATCACCTTTTGTTTTTACTAGCAAGCACGTGGTGATTATTTAATTCACAACACCTAAGTTTATTCTGACCGAAAAGAAAATTCATAATACTCGCAGCGGCATCCAATGAAGGAAGACGCACAGTATAGGACAGTCGTATTCGTACAAATGCGCGTTCGCATGATTAAGACACATTTACATATTAATATCCATATATTTATTATTTAGTTTGTAGTATATAGTTCAACAACATAAAACTAATTCATTATTGTATTAGAAAAAAAAATCGCATTTGCTTTCGTTACACAGGAAGCTTAAACAGTATAAAACAATTTTTGCACGCGACAGGCGTATTCGTACATAATAAATACTACATAAAACAAATAGTCTTAATATTTTGTAGGATATCCATTCTGTTCAATAACACTTCTTAGTCTACTTGGCATCGATTCGACCAATTTTCTCGTTGTCAGGACTGATATTTTCCCATTCCGTTCTCAGAACGTTTTTCAAACCTTCAACGTTAGAAATGTTTTTATTTCTCAGATTTCTTTTTAAAATGGATCATAAATTCTCAGTAGGATTTATGTCCGGTGATTGAGGGGGTGTTTCTAGAACAAGATCGCAGTTGTAAAGTAACCAAAGTTTCGAAACGTGTGCCTTATGCTTGGGGTCGTTGTCTTGGTAGAAAGTGAACCTATTTCCTAATCCTAATTTGTTTGCACTAGGTTGTGAATTAGATCTCAATATATCAATGTATTGCCTTGCATTCATTATACCGTTAATGAAATGTAAATTTCCAACTCCATTAGCTGAGAAACACCCCCATACCATAACGGTGCCTCCACCGTGCTTGACGGTAGGTAACAAATTCTCTTTATTTAAACTAGTTCCCGGCATTCTCCATATTTTTTGACGTCCATCCCATCCAAAAACTGAAAATTTACTTTCATCTGTGAAGATGACGTTTTTCCAAAAGTTAAAATCTTTGTGAATGTGCGTATTAGCAAAATCTAGTCTTTTTTGCCGATTGATTTTACTAATGTACGGTTGCTTCCTAGCAATTCTACTTGCAAAATTATGCGTATGTAAACATCTTTGGACTGTTCTGGAACTAACGACCTTTCCAGTAGTTTCTCTTAGACTGGAGGCCAGTTTAGGACCACTAATAAACGGATCTTTCTTTACTTCGTTCAATATAAACCGTACGTCTCGTTCGCTTAGTAACCTTCTATTTAAATTTCTAGGCTTATTTTCTAGTGAATTGTGTTCTTTATATTTTTTTATTATGTATTGTACTGTAGATGAACTTCTTTTAACTAACTCACCAATTTGTCGCAAGGATTTGCCGCTTTCGTATAACGTTATAATTAATTTACGACTTTCAGTAGACGTTTCACTGCCTTTTCTTCCCATGGTCTTAAAATTAAAACACGAGCGTCTTCGCCTACTTCTAGTAATAGTTATCAACAGACTAACATATTTTTAGAGAAGTTTTGCTTTGGGGGTTCCTCTGTTTTTATGAAATTTAGTTATGTACGAATACGGCTGTCCCGTGTAAAAATGATGATTTATACTATTTCGGCTTCCTGTGTAACGAAAGCACGTGCGATTTTTTTTCTAATACAGTAATGAATTAGTTTTATGTTGTTAAACTATATACTACAAACTAAATAATAAATATATGGATATTAATCTGTAAATGTGTCTCAATCATGCGAACGCGCATTTGTACGAAAACGACTGTCCTATACTGTATCTGTACTATGTAGCCAGTAATATAGAGTTCCTGTCGCTAACAAGTGTAAGAATATTTCATTTAAAGCAAAGGAAACATAAAGTTTTAAACAAAGACATGCAAATGAATAATTTGCAGGTACGTAGAACGTGTTAGCCCTTTTAAGGGCGGAGTTATATATCGAGTATGTTGAATCAATGTAGTTATTTTTTCTGGTGTAAGAGACGAACAAACACTTATTAACATCTATCTTTAGTTTAAAGATTGAATACCACGTCATAATTATATCCTAATTGTATTGTAAATTGTAAATTGGTAAATGTAAGATATCATTCCAAAATCTAATTGATTGGTAGATTTTCATGTCATCAGTATATAGCTAATGTATTAGCTACACACGTATTACCTAGACACGAAATATTAATAGATCGTTAACAAAAAGCACAAATAGAAGTGGTCCTAAATGCGACTATTGAGGTACACCAAATGATGAACGGAACCCAAAGGTTTGTGTCCATTGTAAAGGACATAATCATATTAGTGAAAAGCTTAAGTTAACCGCTGACAACATTTTTAATAATAGCCCATAGTTAATGATGTCAACAGCACTGCTGAAATTAGTGTGTACGAGGGTACTCTGAAAAGTTTCAAGTCCGAACATGAAGATGGCGTTACTCGTAAAAAATATTCTGGTAATATAATCACGCATGCGTTGAATGGTACTTTTGAAAATTTCAGCCATGTCGGATGCTCGATTATTGTTTAACAGTCGTTTGTGTCAGTCGATGTTAGTGTCCTGTAAGAATGGAAGACAACGAATATTGAGCATTAATTATATTCTTGCATTTGAAAAGCAATACGCCTACGCAAATTAAAGCCACGATGGACTCTGTACCATCATTGACCACAGTGAAATTTTGGACAGCTGACTTTAATTGTGGTCGTACCAGCTTGGTTGACGATGAACGTCCGGGATGGCCACAAACTGCAACCATTACTGATCGAAAAAGTTCACTAAATGGCGCTAGACGAATTAAGGTTAGGATAGCAGAGGCTGTGAGCATCTCGCAAAAACGTGTTTATCAAATATTGACTGAAGATTTGGGTATGGAAAAGCTAACCGAACGTTGGGCGCCGCGCTTGCTCACTCAGAACCAAAAATGCATTCGAATGAACATTTCCAAAGCCTCGTTAAAGCAGTTTAAGTGAAATAAGTCGGAGTTTCGTCGTTGATTAATAAGTGCAGATGAAACTTGGATACACCAGTACACTCCCAAAGCCAAGGCACAGTCGAAATAGTGGACTACGAAGGTTGAATTGGCTCCGAAAAAGGCGAAGACTGTTCCATCGATCGGGTGGATATTTTCTGGGATAGTCATGGTGTTGTGTTAATCGACTATCTTGAAAAAGAAAAACAATGAAGGCGGCATATTACGCATCGTTACTTGACAAGCTGAGGGCAGAAATTGCGGAAGAACACCAGCATTTGAAGAACCTTCTGGAACATTCTGGAATTTTCTGGAAAATCTGATCAATGGCCGAAGACCTTTCTGGAACCTTCGAAAACCTTCCATGGACCATTCGTGAACCTTCTAGAAACTTCCATCCCCGCTACTGCCACTTGGTCAAATGGATATATAAGCGGCGCTGTTAACCGCTGAGAGCTCAGTCTGTTTACGAAAGTCGGAATGTTAACATCTAAATATTAAAGCAAATAATCCAAACCGAAGTGAATAGTGAGAAGTTCGAGATTGCTCATTGTATTGGCTTGTAAAATTAATTAATTTGAAATATCAAAAATGGATAAATGTTCTAAATTGAATACCTTTTGCTACGTGTGTGGAAAATTTGTAATTAAGACCACTCGGCGTAAAATAAGTGCTTAAACCGCTGATTTGTATCAACAATATTTCTCACAAAATGTTTGTACTGATGTGTATTGGACGCTGTCTATTGTTTGTACAGCATGCGTTTTAAATTTGAATAAATGGACAAAAACCGGAGCCGCTATGCCATTTAGTGTTCCGATGTTTAATGGACCGAACATTCGTCATTTGATGAGGGACAAACGATTTGAAAATGCAGTCTTTGTTGTCTTGTGGCATGGAATTGTGTGAAAGCTATTATTGACAATGTTCTCGGAATTCATCGATCCCAAAATTGGCGCGTTTTCGTTCGAATGTCATTAAAAATTCATTTTTTGCATTCCCACGTAGAAAGATTCGCCGAACAACCACCAAAGGAATCCGATTAGCATGACGAGCGTTTTCATCAAGTGACGGCGAGGCACGAACATTGGTGCAGCGGCAAAAGGCTACATGCTCTTTTGGCTAACATTTGTTGGAATTTACAAGAAGAAGATGACGATACAGAAGAATCAGGGCAATCATAGAATGGAAAATGAAAAAAAGCAAGAAAAATGAAAAATCGACTGAATCGATTCAATTTTTTTCAAATAGTTTCTATTCGATATCTATTCGATCGACTTCCATTGATTTAAATTCAATAAATGGTCAAAAAATTATAAAAATTACGTTTTTTGGGATCTTTGTGCCTAAACTTTTTTAAATTGAAATTGCTCGAAAACGGGAGCTAACTTTTAAAAACGGTTAGCACCATTGTATTCAGCATACTCGAATTAGATTCATCCCCCCCGGATGCCCAGGTTGTTGCAAAAAAAGGTTTCCAATTCGAGCACAGTGTTATTAATAAAGCTGGCCACGAGCGGTACCGCGCAGTAGCGTAGAGTCGACCAGGCCTCGCGTTCCACTAGAGTTATTCTGCTAATAGAGATGTTTGCTGCCGCAAATAATTTCGCTCATCTTTTAAATAAAAATTAAATAACACGTGCTCAAACACTTACCATTTTAAGAGTCCTCCGTGAAATCACAAAGTAAATAATGTCTGTTAAATATCTGCAACATTAGATATGTTTCAACTGTTGTTTCGGCAAAACTAGTACGGCATGAGGAAAAAATGCGTTTATATGCAGAGAACGAACGTTCTACATCTAGTGACGTAATATTTCCGTAAGTAAAATAATCTTTCAAATAACTCAACGATTCTGTTGACGCACATTCACAAATGTGTCTTAATGTGCCAAAATCAGAATTTTTCTCAAAAACACTTTCAAATTTTTCTAGAACAGAAACATTTTTTGCGTCTTCAATCGCGCATAGCTGTGCGTGAACATGTTGCACTATTTGTAGAGATTCTTCTAACGGCACCGCAGGATTTTGTAATTTTTCTATTGCATCTGCTAGCCCGAAGTAATTGTCGTGAATGATTTTTAAATCCATTTTAACCTGACTATCTTGAAATTTCGACTGGCTTTTCTGGATAGCGGCAGCTTCCTTTGTATCGAATTGTAAAACCACGTTCGTAATATTGCCAAAATATTTATGATAATAAAACGCGGCCTGCAACCATGTTCCCCAACGAGTTAGAATAGGCTCTGGTGGCTCTGGTATACGGGGGCACAGTCTGTGAAATTCGCGAATACGTTTCGGTGATTTGACAAATACTGCTTTGGTATGCGCTATTAAAGCGTCTACCTCAGGATAACATTTTCTGATACTATCCGCCACAAGATTGAGAGCATGAATTTTACACGTAATGTGTAACAAACTAGCAGAATGCTTTTTAAGAGACCGGCCTACAGAAAGCATGTTTGCAGCACCATCACTCACTAACATCAAGAGTTGGTTTGTTGAAAGTACAAACTTGTCCAATGTATTTAACACTAACTTTGAAATTACTTCGGCAGTACACTGTTGTATTCGTTAGGAGACTAATAGAATTGAAGGTGCCGATTGATGAGGTTCCAATTTGCGTGCCATTACATTAAGAACAGAATGTTTCTTCCGATCTGTTGTTTCGTCGACACATAACCAAAATTTTTGATCTTTCAACTCCGATTTTATTTTTTGTTCAATATGTTCGCGCGCAGATGGCACAATTCTTCGTAACGATGTTCGACTTGGTAATTTGCACTCCGAATAGTTATTCCAAAAGCAGATAAATGGTTCCTTGTCTAGTAAATTAAACGGTATATTACATGCGATAAACCTAACGCATAAATTAAATATAAATTTTTCATTGTCTCGTGCGCAATTTCTTTTTGAGACATGCTTTTCACTATTTACGTGTCGTAGACAATGTTGTCTGGACCAACACATTAACGGGATTTTACAGATTACACATTTAATTTTAGCACCTTCATATATTAAGTCTAGAATTTCTGCAATAAATTTTCGAAGTTTGTCCGACAGCGGTCGTTTTGCTGACGAAATCATAATTTTTCTAGGACAGATAAACAATTGCGCAAATGACCGGCAGCGAAAATGTCCGTACTGCTCCGCAGACGAAGTGATACTACCGTTCCTCTCGGTCCGAACTGATTCTACGCCGATGCGCGGTACCGCTCGTGGCCAGCGTTAGTTATTAATAGAGCGGGCCAAATTGCGCCATCCAACAGAATCGGAATCAGGCGCAATGGCCGCTTATTGTAAATAGCGTATATGTGAGTCACAGCAGATGTGATATTTCGAAATTAATACACAAGAGTAAAAAAATAAAAGCTGACGCAATAATAATGTTTAGTAATTAGAGCGGATATATATATATATAAATATATATGTACACGCTGAGGTGTTTTTATTTTCATTATGATTTTTTATTTGATTGAAAACGGTATGCGTTGTAAATGGGATGTAATAAGGAAATAACTGAGAAACTGAACGCTTTTTTTATTCTGTTGTACTTAATAATGTAACTGTAAATAAAGATATAATAAATAAATTCTATCTTTCTTAATAATGCGGATAGGCTTGTTTAAAAAGTTGCACCATCAGATAAATTTCCACATTTGCCTCGGTGAAGGATGTTCGCCGAGACGAAAAAATGTTCTTATATTTCGAAAACGACCGTTCCACGTCTACCGAAGTAAGACAGGCGTAATTAAAATAATCTTTAGACTTAGTCAAGGAATCTGCGGATGCCCCATCGCACATTTGTCTTAATCTCGTGTAGTCCGGATTCTTTTTTAAAACACTATCGAACTTAGCTAAAACTCGTCCACTTGTTGCATCGTTTATACTGTGTAACAATGTACTAACTTCGTCCACGACGCACTGATTCTACCAACGACAATCCAGAATTTTGCAAATTTTCTATCGCGTCTACTAACCCTTTGTAATTGTTGCTAATATTCTTTAGATGTGTTTCAACAGAAATATCGAGAAATCCCTTCTGGCTCATCCTAATAGCTCTAGCTTCGGCAGGGACGAATTGCAAAATAACAGATTTGACTTCTTGAAAATGTTCATTATAATAAAAAGCGGCTTTTAACCACGTTCCCCAACGCGTAAGAATGGGCTGTGGTGGTTCTCGAATACCAGGGCATAACCTGTGGAATGCCCTAGTCCTCTTAGGACTTTTGAGAAACACTTTTTTTGTGTTTGCTATTAATGCATCCACCTCCGGGTAACACTCTCGAATAGTTTGTGCCACAAGATGTAAAGCATGGACTTTACACGTAACATGTAAAGTCCTTCACACTTTTCTTTAAGGGAACGGCCTACACTACACATTGTTGCTGCACCATCGCTCATGAACAACAACAGTTGACTGGTTGACACTTGAAATTTTTGTAACGTTTCGAGAACTACGGCCATAATTGCTTTACTAGTACACTGTTTTAATCTTCTGCTGGCTAATAGAATTGCAAAATTTGGTTTAATAGGATCTAATACGCGCACTATTATATTCAAAATAGAATTTTTTTTGCAATCTGTCGTCTCATCAAGACATAGCCACAGCTGTTTATCTTTTAATTCGGCTTTAATTCGATTTTCAATGTCCTCACGTATTCGTGGAATATCTCTCCGTAACGCTGTCCGAGATGGTAGTATCCACTCGGTATTGTATGTACCCCAGAATTTTCGAAATGCTTTTTTATCAAGTATACGAAGTGGTAGACCACATACCATAAACGTTAAAAGCAATTCTAATTGAAATTGACGTTGTTGTGACACACCATTTCTTTTATTTCTGTGGTGTGCGCTATTTATATGTCTTTCACAATCACGTTTGCTCCAGCACAGTAGTTTCTTTTTACAAACTTTACAGAAAATTGTACTCCCATTGTAGTGTAAATCCACAAATTCACTAAGAAATTTATTAACTTTCGTAGGTAATGGCCGTTTATTTTTAATAGTTACGTTAGACATAATCACTAAAGCGAGCACACCGACGCTTGTTTCTAGTATGCCACGAAGTGGTGCAAACGTAACATCTGCAGACTCGTCATTTGTTGATGAATAGAGCGCGTCATCCGTAAATGAATAAGCGCGCTGTTAGTTCGTAGCCGTCGATGAATGAACTTTTTTTTTGTAGTGGCCCACTGTGAACAACGCCCTATTTATCAACGAACACCCAAACTGCAGGTGTATATTTGCGCGTCTTCACGACGTAATAGACAGTGGTTTTGGTCCTCGTCCTAATAATTACATATTTAAATTACCTATGTTTACATACATATATGCGCCCGGCAGCCTGATTGCGAACCTGGCGCGTGGCGCTCTTGGCCCGCTCTAGTTATTAATTAAGAATGTGTATATCGCCGTAAGGAAATCATTTAGACACATAGCTTAATTAATTCAATCACCATGCTCCTTCGCTTTTACTTTCCAATTTTTTTATCTCTTTTGCCTTCAGATCCTCCAGAACTACGTTCCTTCACTTCCTTCTACGTATCTTTCTAGATCTTACCTTCTCCTTTCTCCATCCGGTACTTTCTATCCCACATGATTCATTTCACTTCTGCCATTCTTTTCCGGGCGCCCTAACTATTTTATCTTTTGTTTCCTAATACTAGTCCGGAAATATTTGGTTTACCATATATCTCGCGGATCGTCTGATTTGTTTCCACAGGCTTCACTGTAGTGTTGGTGTAAAAACAGTTTCGTAAATTCTTATCTGTAAGCTCAAAGATATCTTTTTGGACGCTGCCCAAATCATCTGGACATCTGTTCCTTTTCAAATACATACCTACTTTTTCGGGTTAGCTATTTTGACCGCAAAAATATATTTTCTTTATTAATGTGCTCTTCCTTCAGTTACATGAACTTACTTTTCTCCTTTTAAACCCACTTTCTTTTCTGCTTCTATAAAGGTCTCCGTGATTATTTCTAATTCTTCCATGTCTCTTGCGACTAGCGTGACATCGTCTGCATAAGCGAAATACCAATGTCTCCTGTTAAAAAGCGTGCCTCATCAATGCAATCTCCTTTCTCTAATCACGCTTTCTAGAGGAAGATTGAACAACAGTGTAAAAACAGAGTGCTCCTCTTTTAAGCCTTTCACCGCTTCCGATTCTTCTGTTAACCTTTCGTTTATATTTATCCTATTCTCAGTTTTTCTTGATAGTCATCTCTACTAGACCTATTAATTTTTTTAGTATCTTTAGATTTTAAATAAAAACATCCAACATATATAATCTCTTTGTATTATAGCATTTTACCTATTATCCTTGTGCTTATTTTAATTATTTTGGGATTACAAACTATCGAATTACGTTTTTATTCGACTTCAAATACAACGGCCCCAAAGTGCGTCTGCTTGTTTCTACATTGTTATAAATAGTGTTTATGTAGTTCTTTCCAAATGCAAATTTTTGAATAAACGTTTATGCTAATACTTTCTTTTGATCGTTGCTAAATAGCTTTCTTTTTACCATGTTTGCCAATATTTATTTATAAGTGTCAGATGTTTGAAACTTACATCGGTTAACAGAAAACATCAATTGAATGTTCTTCGTAAAGAATGAAAGATTGATTTGCCAAGGATAAAAAAAATATTAGCACTAAAATTCAAACAACTCTCTTATACATGAGTAATTTGCAACTATAGTATTCAAGCAATAAATTGATGTAATTGATTGAAGTTGCTTAGCTTTTAGATTAATCTTATGTGCAGTATAGTTTTGAAAAATAATATAAATATATTTTTGGTCATACAGTGTAAAGCAAGGAAAATAAAAAGCCGTTAAATAACGCTAACTCATATTATAAATTCTAGGTGTACATCTTATACGTTGGCACAATAAATATAGCAATAAAATTCTTATTTTAGAATGGAAAAAATATTTTTAGTAACATGCCAAGTGTTACATTCGTTTCTATTCGTGAGACAAATGCAGCAATGTGACCTACAATTAAAGAATAATTTCCCAAAATAAATACGTCTAAAGTAGTTAAAAGAAAGTAAATCTCATTCCTTGTTCCTCTAACATAGTTAAAAATATTATCAACTGTAAATTACAAGGATCGTACCAGGATCGGTGGCTGATTTTTCTGGTGGATCCGGAACAATCTCGATTCACCATTTGCGTGTTGGGAAGTAATTAACTGTGCTCCGCCTATTACGGTAAAGGGGTGATAGCTATGAAGCTATGGAACACACACCATTTACACACTTAGGGCTGTTGTGGTTATGAGAAGCTTCATAAATGATGTAGGTATACCACATTAGTGTCTTTAGTAGAAAGGAAGACAAGCTGATGTGGCTATATAATTTTAATATTAGGTCTGACTCCCTTCTCACTTTGGATATAAACATGGCGTTTGTCATCTCCATGCTAGATACCTATTGAAGATATTGCACATGTGAGGTATGAGCACATCGGCTCGCATTTATAATAACTAGAGACGGGATTTTAGGCAAAATGCCTCTTTGTTTAGATTCAAGGCAAATTAAAAATAATACAAAATCTATATGTTTCTCGACAAATCAAAGCGATCTAGCTATGTTTTATTTTGCCTAGTCCCTATTTGGACTTTTTAACAGCCTAAATCGTGGTTTTTCGCCTATTTTGTCCTAAAATAATATTTATTTGGTCTAAACGTTTTTTTTTTTTAATTTTAAAATAAATATGGTTTTTACACAGCTGCATCTTTCTTAAAATGTAAATTTTAGTTTTACAGCAAAAATGCTATAAACTAATACAACGATGTGGTTTCCCGTCTATTGTGTGAGAGGCAAGTTTGGTTTTGCCTCCCGAAAATTTATATTAAAACCCTATTGGAGATATATCCTCAATTATCGGCTTATCGCTCTCGGGTTCATTTCCCTGCACCACGTTTTTATTTTACGGGAATCCCTATCGGCTTGTTTACGCCCGTAATTTAAAACCATATAAGCAAATTTTTTCTCCCTGTTAACGTGATTAATGAATACACGGATGCCCATTCAAGTTTTATACAATGGGCATCTTGATATTGCAGTTTAGATTTTATATTTTTTCTCTTAATGTTTCTCTGGAACGTATATGTGTGGTTCCTATAGCGAGGTGGACTATTGACGAATCAGTAAAATAGTGAAAGACGTACTTGAATTTTCATTTATATCGTAGCTTGCAACGAATATTTTTCGGTAGTTTTTCTGTGCTTGTTTTTTCTACTCAATGTATTGTGTATTTCCATCTACAAAAAATGCCAAAATCCAAGGAATCACATAGCGATAAAGTTGAAAAATGGCTGAAGGCAAATTTGGAGGCACTACTGTCTTTTAGCTGAATCCAAGCAACAGTGAAGAGTTGTTTTGTAAAGCGTGCGGAAAATGGTAAAGGACGTTTTTGTTTTCTTTCCTAACTGCTTCAAAAATATATTGTAGTTAACTTGCCCAAAAGAAAATCATTTAGAGCAACATGCTACTGCTCCCGGACATCAGGCAAATCTTAGGAAACCGTTGAGGAACCAAATGTTAATGGACACCAAAAATTCAAGAGAAATCGACGTTTTTAATCGAGATTTTTGCGACGCTTTTATGTCTCCAAATATCCTCTGACAGATTAAACTATTCAAAACTGCGAAATTTTTCACTAAATAATGCAACAAGAATGTGGCAAGCGTGAAAACCTTAAGAACAACATAGTAACAAAATTACAATGAGGTAATTAATATAAAAATAAAATTTAAAAATGTATTTTCATACTTGAGTGTCATAAGATTTTGTTTACACCTATAATATTTTATTAATTTTTTAAGACTATTAATACTATTCGCGAAGAAGTTGATACAACGATATTTGGATATCTATAGATGAGACGACTGACTTAAAGGGCGTATTATGGCAAATATGATTGTGAGTAAGCTTTGTTCTGAAACACCAGGGAAAACCGGTATTTTTCTGGCTACAAAGCAACTTGAAAGAACAAATTGCAATACAATGGCAGATTCGTGAACCAAACTTTAGGTAAGATATATTATGCAAAAAACTTACTTTAATAATATTGCAAATTTAATGCTAGATATTTAAGTTAAAGGCAACTCTTGTATTTTAGGTATTTGTGGCCAACAGATGGAATTAAGTTTCGAAAAAGTCAAGCTTTTAGTCACGGATGGTGCTTCTTATATGCTCAAATGTGGTACAAATTTGAAGATTTTTATAAAAAATCATTTAACAGTTTGCACATGGACTCAATTTGATGTGTGAATGTCTAAGAATCAATATGCTAATGTTAATGGTTTAATTTCAAATACCAAGAGAGTCTTTTTAAAAGCTCCACTGCGTGTGGCAGTGTAATAAAGAAAATCTGCCAGAAGTTCCTTTTTGCCCCTCCCGAACCTGTTTAACACGTTTGGGGAACTTGTTAGAGGCGGGAGTTTTTTATGCTAATAATTTCGAAGCAAAAAAATCAGTAAGTACTTTTAGCAAAATTTTTAAAAAAGATTGTTTTTATTAACGCTTTATGTTTTAGGTTGTAATATCGTTTGACAAAGATTCAGCTAACTGTATTTAGCAAGCGCAAGAATACTTTTCCAAACAAATGTCAAAAACGATCTTTTATACATCAAGTCGCATATAAATTTCTCATTTATAAAAATCAAAAGATTAGAAACATTCGGCCTTCCTCTTACAGAATTCTGTTGCAGTAATTTAAAAATGCCGAAGTAGCTCTCAAGAATGCCCCAGGAAAAGTTGGCAAAATAATTTTGCCAAAGTTTAACCAAGTGATTTCGAAAAATCCAGGTTCAAAAAAGGTTAGAGTTTGGGTGAGCTGCTCAGTGGCGAAGCAGTTGAAGCTACTGCTCATACCACAGCTGAACTGGTCCATATTTAAGTTTTGTCCTACAACCTCGTGTGACGTAGAACGTTCATTTTCTTCGTACAAACTGCTGTTTTCCGACCGAAGAAGAAATTTTACTAACGACAACTTGGAAAAACATCTTGTGTGCTACGCAAACGCGAAATTTGAGGACATGTTACACGGCGATTAATTAATTTATTTATTATTTTAAACCAAATGAATCTACATATTTTAGTTATTAGTTAAAATTTGTATGTTTTATTCCTTTTATGGCTGAAATGTACCTAAAATTACATTAAATATCGTCTTCTTATTCATGTTTTTTTTAAATAAAATGATTTTTGTGTTTACCGTTTTTTTTAAGTACTTGCCTAACATGCCTAAATCACAGTTTTTCGTCCTAAATACATAGTTGTTAAGGCCTAAAAAAGGGCCTTTTTAGCTGTTTTTTACGTCCTAAAATCCCGTCTCTAATAATAACACTGAAGAGATTTTATTCATTCCGGAAGATTTGAATGGTTGGAAGCTGTGTATTGCCCTTCTAATTCTATTTAATCTCGTCACTTTTGTGGCCAGCTTCCAATCCATTCCATAGCTTTGGCCTATTTAGCCTTTGCTCGAAATTTTATTGCCCTTGTGGCTCAGCAGGAATTGTTGAGGCTAGAAAGTGGGCCTCTATGAGCTCTTGCAGACTTTCCTCTTTAATTGCAGTGTAGGATTCGTCTTTCTTCTTGATAAAACCTACCTCGTTTCCAGAGCAGCCATCCTTTGCCAGAATTTTGTGGACTCTGGAGCATGTGTAATGAACTCCTCGCAGAATCTCCTTCTAGAGACCCTCTTGGCTTTGCGAATTTCCTTGTTGTACTAGGTATCCCACTAGTACTTGCTCTTCTCCTTTTAACTTCGGCTCTCATTGTCAGTTTTTAAAGCGATCGCTCTACTATGCTGTTTTGTTACATCTGTGCCGGACTGTTTTCTCTGGACAGTTTTCAAGGTAGGCTGCCTTTATCACTTCGCTCACCTATTCAACTATCAGATTTAGTTCATCTAGATTACCTAACGGGACTAGAGATATTCTCTGAGACTTTGTGGATGCAAGCCAATTTGTTTCTCGAGCACTTTTCATTTGCTTAGTCGACCAGACCCTTTATGTTAAATTACAAAATGAACAAGGCGTTCCAGTTACATTAAGCAAGTTGGTGTTTTAACAAACATATTTCCGGTGAGATATCCTCTAGTGGAGAGACTAGGAGGGTTTCAATATCTAGAAAACTACAGAGCCAATTCAGCTAAAACATTTTGACATGAGTGTTTCATTTAAATACGCAATAATTGGTGTCACTTTTCGGCATAACCAAAAGCAACAAACATATTAAAATATTTCTGCTGAGCAAATTCCTTCTATTTATACTTATTATTAAAGTAAACAGTAAATAATGTACTTATAAGTGGCATTACGTAGAAAACGCGCATGCAAGAAAAACTTTCTTGAAAAGATATATCATCTAGTTTTACTAGTCTGAGAAAATCTATGCATTTATGAATACAGAACGTATTACCAGTAGCGCCGCTTTAACGAAAATACTTACAATGATTGTATGTCATTTTCCTCCATAATTTGACTTCGAAATTATTACGACTGCATCACGCCACTTCAACTGTGTTCGTTGTCCACAAAATTAGAAATAAAAACGACTCAGAGACTTTAACAGAATTTTAACCAAATTTCCTTTCTTGTCAATCATTTGCTCGCTCGAAAGTAAAAGCGAGCAAGGACAAATTCGTCTAATTAGGAAGTTTTTTGTATTCTTTCTTTTCTGAATTAAGTACCATTTGAAACAAAAAGCAGAAGTGTACCGTATAAGCAAGCACCTTTTCTCCGACATGACATGAATGTTGATTTTTAAACGAAGAATAGAAGACGTGGAACAAATATAAAACACAAAACTATTAGATTAGCCGGTTCCGTCCAAACTTTTCCTTCTTGATAGAGGGATGCGAAGAAATGTTGAATGAATACCTTGGTCTAAAAGTTTCGCTTTAGTATTATTAAGTTAACTTTTCTGGTTTCTAGTAGTTACTCGCAGTCTATTGAGCTACGTAAGCGTATAACTAAATGTCACTTAATTTCTACCCTTGATTACATAATCAAAATTGTGCCATATACAAATATTCAAAGGAATTGCATGGAAGAGATCGGGGACTATTTTAAATATTTATTTCATGTCTTAACGATACTTACAGATTTATACAAACTCAACTTGTTTCTACGTATTTAACATTACCAATACACATAAATTCCGAGAATTCTTTCAGAAAATTTCTACTGAATCTAGGTTCAATTCGATTTTCTAAGGGAAAGAAGCCTTTACGAAATGTCTAGACACATAATTAAGAATGACATACGAGGTGTGTTAGAAATATAATGAGACTGACACCATTGCGAGCGATCTGGCAACGCTGTAGTTGTTCTCCCTCACGAGGCATGTTTGTTAGTCCGCTCCAGACGCTCAGTCCGAGTTTGAACTTCCTACTGTCACCACGTGATTGTTGAGAGCGTTATCAGTGAAGTTGTGTTTTTGTTGTGTGTCACACAGAATGGAAGAGCGGTATTTGGAGCAACGTTATGCCATTAAGTTTTGTGTCAAAGTTGGGGAATGCGCGAGTGTAACTTTTGAAAAGTTGAAGCAGGCCTATGGGGAACATTGCTTATCAAGAGCAGAAGTTTTTCGCTGCCACAAATCATTTTTGGGTGGGCGAGAACTAGTGGAAAATGAACCTCGCTCGGGGAGGCCTTCAACTTCAAAAACCAATGAAAACATCGAACGTGTGAGGACTCTTGTTAGGTCAGACCGTCGTTTAACAATAAGGATGATGAGTGACCAGTTACAATGGAACAGTTTCACCGTTCATCAAATTTTAACTGAAGAATTGCACATGCGAAGGGCCTGTGCCAAAATGGTGCCTAAAAAGCTCACAATTGAGCAGAACATTCGAAAAAACGTGTGCCTTAATCTTCTTGAAAGAATTGCCAAAGACTCCGATTTCTTCACTCGTGTGATCACAGGTGATGAAACCTGGATTTTTTAATACGACCCTGAGACAAAGCGGCAAAGCCAGGAGTGGCGCACTGAGACTTTTCCCCGACCGAAGAAAGCTGGAATAAGCAAATCAAAGATCAAATCAACGCTGATTTTCTTCCTTGACAGTAGGGGTACCGTTCACAAAGAATTTGTAGCTCAGCCCAGGGCAAACTGTCAACCAAGTTTTTTACAAGGGTGTCCTTGAAAGACTTAGAAAAAAGGGGATTGTGTGAGCCCAAAAGCGTTGCGACAGTGAATCTCCATCATGAAACCCCCCATGTCACACAGCCTTTCTCCGTCACGGAGCTTTTGACATCAAAAGACATCCCTGTAGTTCCTCAGCCCCCTATTCACCTGATCTCAGTCCTTGCGACTTTTTTTCTTTTCCCCAAACTAAAAAGTGTCTTAAAAGGACGTCATTTTGGGACTTTGGAGAACATCCAAAAGAATGTGACGGACATGCTAAAGGCCTCCGCCGGTGTACAGCTGCCCAAGGGACCTACTTTGAAGGGGATAATATTGTTATTTGAAAAAAATAAAAATTTTGGTAAATAAAAAATCAGTCTCATTAATTTTCTAACACACGTTCTATATAGAACGCAATTGTCGCCGCATTCACATCGGAAATTCACTATTATAGTTGCGACATTTATGATAAGGAAGAAATTATACGTGTAGTAAAAACTAATTTATTAAAACAAGACGACAAATATTCGGAAAATTTAACAACGCTCTATCAGTTAAAACAATTAGAGAGCGATTAAACAAGGCAGAATTACTGATGTGTTTGAAAGATTTCCTAAAACTATTAGGTACATCTTTTTCATTTCAGTTAAAAACTAATTCACGCTTCTTCAATACCTTAAATCTTCCAAAACGCTTACTTTTAAGTTTCTATCAATTCTACCAAAAACTTTAGTTAAAATCAATCTCAACCTAAATTTAGATGTCAGATGCGGAGGCAGACGCGCTAATAAAATTGCAGATTATTTTTCAATATAAGATTTTTTTTTTATTACCTGTTTCAGGATTTCTGCCGTTATCAGATCATATCCTGAAGTTTTTTTCGGATTTAACCCTTTAATAATTTTTGCTATTTCTCTTGGGCTTGTGAGATTAATTTCTGTACTTTCCTGTTCAAGTTGATCCCAATTTATTACATCGATCCCTTGGTTTGGAGTAAAAGTGTCTTCCAAATGTTCTACAAATCGTTGAGCTTTTTGTTCATTACTTTGCCCCCAGGTCCCATCTTTGTTTCTAATGGGATAATTCTGCATGGATGATCTTTTAAATCTTTTAGTTTTTTCCAAAGGGAATAGTCAGTTGCTCCTATAATTCGTTAGTTCTGATAGGTGTTCACTTACTTTCTCGTTAATGTTGTCTTGTATGAGACGTTTTAGTTTCTGACTAGCATTGTTTAAGTTCGTTTTGTCAAGCGGATATCTTGTTTGCTGCCATTTCCGTCTTAATTTTCTTTTGTCTTAATTTCTTTTGATGAGAATTAGATCCCTTATTTCTATTGGATAGTTGTTACTCTTATTTCTAACTGTTAAATTTGGTGTGCTGTTCCATGCTGCAATTTGGATGTTTTTGGTGAGCATTTTCTACTTCTGTGTCCAACCGTTTCTTTGGTTATTAGAGGGGCTGTCAGATTGATCATTTTGTCTAGTTCAGATTTGAAGTTCTCCCAATCAGACTTTTATTGACCAATCTTGGCGGCGCTTCTTTTCGTATGACTACATTATTGAGAGTTAAGAGTATGGGAGAGTGATCGGAGTTCAAGTCCCATGCTTCTTCTACTTGTAATATAATTTGTTGAGATATTTAATTATAAAGAAAATCTATGAGATCTGATATCTTTCTAGGGTCAGTAGACTAGTATGTTGGTTTGCCTGATGATATGACTTTTGCATTTATTAATGCTACATGCTTGCAAAGGTTCTCTTCCTTTAGTCGTTATGAGTCTGGAACTCCAATAGACATGTTTAGCATTATAATCACCACCAATTATATACCTATGTCCTTGACTATTTAGAAATCGACTGTATTGTTCACATTTTATGTTGTGCCTTGGAGGGCAATATATTGCCACCACTGTCACTTCATATTTTTTCATAATTATCCTAGCTGACGGAGACAACAATTTCGCAAACATCAATTTGTAAAAGTCGCCAAATCCAGTGAAAATCTCCATATTTTGCGATTGCCAACAGTTCCTAATGTCAGTTCCTTAGACGCCAGATCGCGAACTCTAGTAGCACATAACAGGCTGCAATATAGTATTGGTAAAGAAAAACAATTTAATTGATCGTAAACTATAGTAAGAATATAAAATATTGTCTATATGAATGTGTATCGCAGTTAGCCGTGATTAGTATCCAATGAAAGGAGCGAAGGGACGCCAAGACAATCGGCGTCTTTGAGAGGAGGAGACGTATTTCGCTAAAGTATTTTATTGAAAAAAGTAATTCCAAGTGTTGTAGCGATAAAATGTTGTTTCAAGTCCAAAGTTAGTTCAAGTTCTGTCGTTTGAAAGAATGCGGGGTTTCCTTACGTAACGCGCTAAAATTAAATTTTCGGGTTAGTTTTTTTTTATTAATTCATCTTTATTTCTATTATTTCTATAATAATGAAACCAACTACCAACAACCACCACATAGGGATGCGCGTTTTCTGTGGAAGTTGATAGATGTATTTGAAATTTTCGTATATATAAGAAGATAGTGAATACTAGTATGAATGAGAGTATCTAATTAAAGATACTCTAATCACTGACAATGTCGAAATTAATAGCTATATCGACCTCTACAAAAGTAAGAAACGTCGTAATGCTCCACTTTCCTGTGAGGGTAACCAGCTCGACTAATGGCTTAACCCTATTTAATTACCTCTGGCAGGTTTAAGCAGATTGAGGAAGATGGACGCTGATTTAAACGTGATTGTACCAGCTTGGTTGACGATGAACGTTCGGGGCGGCCAAAAACTGCAAACCACTACCGACAACATCGGAACAGTTCACCAAATGGTGCTAATGGTATTTATCATGTATTGAATTAAGACATTGGCATAAAAAAGCTAATTCGCACTGAGTACCAAACGCTTGCTCATTCAGGACCAAAAATGCATTCGGATGAACATTTCCAAAGCCCTGTTGAAGCAGTTTCAGCGAAATAGTCGGAGTTTTTGGCGTCGATTAATAACTGTAGATGAAATTTGAATACATCAGTATACTCCTGAAGCCAAAGCACAGTCGAAGCAGTGAATTACGAAGAGTGAAGAGGCTCCGAAAAAAGCGAAGACTGTTTTATCGACCGGGAAAGTGATGGCGACTATTTTTGGGGATAGTCATGGAGTTGTGTTATTCTTATTCTGCAACCATACATACACATATTTGCTAACAAAATATCCGCCAAATACAAAGCTGCGGTTTCCTGCATCTGTTATATGGCCGTTTAATCCCTAGGTCCAGACAAAATAAAACGTAACTGCGAAGTATATACACTCTTAATCGCTATTGTGTCTGAAAAAAGCTACACTGTAGTGGGAATAACATTAATGAAAAAACAGATAACGGGCGATTAAAGGTTAAGAGTATATAAGTTTGCTAGTGCTTCGGTGCTTGTGCTTTATTGTAATCACAGATCTTGAGTATATTCATCTTCTCTTTAAGAATACATAAATTAAACAAAGTAAAGGAAAACACAATAAATCTACTTAACTTTATTCACTAAGGAATAATACAGATAGTCGATATGAACAGGCAAGAAAAAAGAAATAGAATGAATTTGATTAACGTCAGGACATCTGATATAACGCAAAAATATCGTAGCTGATGATATTTTATGCAGCCAAAATGGGCATCGACGCGTTATTTCGAAGAAGGAGCTGCGTAGCACGTTCTGAATACGTTAAAACATTTTATTCCAAACAAGACTATCTTTATTGGTGAAAAAAAAAATTAACGGTAGGAATGATACAAAAGCGTGTGTGTTTTAACGGCTACTTTTTAGCAAGTTTTTTTTTTTTTACTGATTGTGCGCACTTTGTCGATAACCTAAGATATTGGAAGGCGAAAGATATAATTTTGAATTCAAATTAACGGGCTCAAAAACATTAAGTATCACTAAGTGTATTATGGTAATAACTTGCTTGTATATATATCTTGCAAATAAGTGGATAACGAAGCAGCAGCAATAAAATTTTCTTACATGCACCACACATCCGTAGTAACTGACAATGAATTAGAAGAAAGTCTTGTTATCTTAAAGTAATTTACTTCAGGATAAATACCAAATATTCTTGGTAAATTATAGTCCAATCCTTTCCTATCGAAAATTTTGACACTGAGTTTTACAAAAAGGGAATCCAAAATTAACTTACAATAACAAGCCAGTTAGCTTTTGGAGGTTGTTTTCGACACATCTTTAAAAGATTTTGTTCAAAAGAATTTACGAGTTGTTAGAAAATAGTAGTAGGGACGAAACTACTTTTCAATTTGCTTTAGAATTGGCTAAATGCCTTCAATCTCAAAGTGGCAAAGTTTTCTAGGCTTGTCCCAGGATATTTGGTTGTATCAGTCTCATTATTCAAGAAATTTCAACCGTTCCTGTCAAGCTTATAGATATTTCATCAGGAACATTTATGTTGTCATCTGGCCTGCATTTTACCACAGCAGACATAATTGGGTCTCCTTATTTCTGTTATGTTAGTTAAAAGTTTGGATGACCTCGATAATAAATTGCTCATGAGAAATCACACACACAATTATTTTTAATATAGACTGTGTCCCCGGATGGAGTTGGGCAAGAGGAAACAAATTTTTTTTTATTGATTTTACAACTAAAAGTCATTCTTTAAAAAGTTCTGCTTGTTGAATAAATATGTTTTACCACCAGAAAATCTAAGATGAAGTGTACAGAATGTCCATAAATTAAGATAACATGAAAATGCTTCAAGAGAAAAGTATCATTTATTGCATTTTTTTTAGCTTAAATACAAAATTTCAATCAATTAAGAAAGTCAACAAAAATTATTCTACATGGCCACCTCCAACTTCCACACATATCTCCATTCTTTTGATGAATTCGCCATAGACTTTACGTACGGTTTGTGGTTCATTTATTTCATTCACCGCGCCCTGTATTCGTGCTTTTAGTATTTCTCGATCATGCGGCAGGTCATCTGCGTAAACTTTTTGTTTTAAAGTACCCCACAAAAAAAATCAATAGGTGTAAGGTTGGGCGATCTAGCAGGAAAGTCTATTGGTCCATATCTTCCCATCCATCTTTCTCCGAACTGATCTGTCAACCACTGCCGTACCAAAAGCGTTGAATGAGCAGGGCACCCATCTTGTTGCCAAAAAATGTTACGCCGCATTTCTAGCGGAAAATTAATCTTGAAACGGTAATACGTACGTTTCCAAAACACGCACATAAACATGTTGATTCAAATTCTCGTCAATAAAATGTGGGCCAACGATTCGATCGTAAAAAAATTCCGCAACAAACATTCACTCTTTTTATAGCGTTGACTTCGTTTTTGAATGACGTAGTTTGGATTTTGAAAAGCCCAATAGCGACTGTTTTTGTGACGAAACGTGACCGTTGATGCAGAAGGTTGCTTCATCAGTAAAAAAGGTCATTCTGTGAAAATGTGATTTACGAGGTAATTCTCACCAACCCGTAAACAAAAATTCAATCGCTTTCTTCATCTCCATTTTCAAGTGTATGTCGGAGCTTTGGTTTAAAACGGCCGAACTTTGTTTTCTCCATAAATTCTTTGCAAATGAGTTTTACTAATATCCAGTCCTTGTGATCGTTTTCCGTAAAGATAACTTTGGTGTTTCTGTCACTGAATCTAATGCCAAAATTGTAGCCGTATCGTCTTCGTTGTATTTTTTTCTTGGGTTCTCTAACAGTCACTACAGATCCAGTTAAATCAAATTTGTTTACAAGTTTGTGCAGTGCTTCGCGCGATACCGCAGTGTTTGGGAATTTTGCATGAAACATGTCTATAGCAATCAATAAGATACGTTTCCAATTCCATAACATTTAACCAAATAAATACGTTCCTCAATGGTTAACATTTTGTAAAACCAACGGGAAATAACTGAAGTGAAAAATCTACACTTAATGACATTTTAGAGTTCAATATTATTTGACAACACAGCAAACTGTGATCGACAAGATTAAATTATGTTAATTAAACTTAACAACATACAACCATAACAATCTAAATTTAGACTAGAAATTTTGTATTTTAACTCAAAAAATGCAATAACTGATACTTTTCTCTTGCAGCATTTTCATGTTATCTTAATTTATGGACATTCTGTACATTTAATCTTAGATTTTCTGGTGGTAAACGTATTTACTCAACAAGCAGAACTTTTTATAAAGATTGACTTTTTGTCGTAAAATCAATAAGAAAAATTTGTTTCCTCCTGTCAACTCCATCCGGGGACACAGTGTATATAGCTTCCATCGGTGAATACTGAAAAATCGTTACTTCCTTGGTTTTACCGATGTAATTAATGAAATAAAAATCACATTAGACGTCGGTAAGATTCGAACCCACGACTCCCGTTTTCTGGAAGAACGCGCTACCACTACACCACAGAGTCTCTTATAAGGTCAAATCCTTTTAAATACCTTGTTGTTCGATGTCTGCAGATGTATAGCAACACCTCGACACATATATTTATTTATGTGCCAAGAACACATAATAATGACTTCCATGGGTGAATTCTGAAAAGTCGATATTCCTTTGTTTCCTTAGAAGAAATCGATTTATTTTTAGCTTGATTTAGGCACTCTTGCAATAAGGTTTTCCATGATTCTCCTTACCCCAAATTTGGTGAATGGTGTCCGTGAACATTTTAAGATGCTCCACAAGCGCAGGCGTGCTAAATAACAAACTCAATGACGGCTGATGCTCCCTGTAATTGAAGGAAACTGTTTTTGGGATGCTAAAGCATTGATTTTATTATTATTTAGTTGTAAGTAGCTCAAAGAAACAAAGAGCATTTCGTACAGATCTGACATGCAGTTGGCAACTCCCACGATCTACATTAGTAAAAAATGCTAATCTAGTAGGTAATTTATGCTATAAACAAACAACATCCAAATAAGTGGTTCCTATACAGGTAAATGTAAACACTACTTTGATGATTATGTTTTAAAATTGCACCATAACGCCACATAGATGAACCAGCCAATGACTAAACACCATAAAAGGGAGCCCAAAATCATACAGTACGTTGCTCTTTGCATGCGATATTAATTATTTACTTGTATTTCTTCTCATGCAAAACATATGCCTACACTGGAATTCCTATTAAAAAATACTTATACTTACGTACGTGGGCGGAAGATAATTCCTTCTCTGAGCAACTTAAAGAGAAAGTTTTCAAATAAAAGAAATCCTGAGAAAAATTCTGCATAACATAAAATTATGTTCCAGTGTACAGAATGTTCAGTTTCCGTTGGGGACAATGCAAGTTTGGCTTTTTCAATGAAATACTTCATATATTACTACGTTTTTGTATGCCTCCTTTCAATTCATTTCAAGTCTTCAGTATTCTCAACAGCTATCGCATGGCAACGATATAAAAGGCCATCTTGTAGAATCTAGTCTATACACATAATTCTTCGATGTATTACCGAAAACTCCAAGAAATATTCAGTCGAATAAAATTTGAATCACCGCTCCAGCGTGTAAGCGAATATCAGCCGTCAACGTAACAGCGGCATTTTGCAAAAATAATAAATTATGTCAATTATCTCAAAAACTAAGATAGATAAGTATAGGGAATATTGATGATGATTGACACGATTTGAAGAGGGGCATTGAATCGCGCGTTGTATCCTGTATACCTGAATATAATTTTATGTTTTACAGCACTTACCCCCGAATAATTTTTATCTGAAATCTTTTTCTCTAAATTACTCGGGGAAGGAATTATGTTACACCCACGCCGTATAAGAAACAATAACAACTACTCATCAACATTACCATTTCTTTCTATTAACGATAACGATGAAAATTAAGTAAATGAAACAGTAAATTGGAAGTAATTAAATCCAAGGTAAAACAGAATCATCTCAAGTACACGCGGTATAATTTACAGCTTTCTACGTCAATTAATGCGCAACCAAAATATTAATTACAGATATCGTATATCCAGTCATTTGGAAATTATATTCGGTTCTTGAAGTTGACAGACGTGACAAAGGTCCCATCATATTCGGTTCTAAAAATACATTGACCGAATTAATTACTAACACTCGCATCTATTGTGGTCAATTTGGTTATTACGTACACATAGCATAGTTTCATTCATCATTAACCTGGGCAATATGCGGTAACAGCCAGAGGCGTGGGAGCGCACAAAAATTTACACATAAAATAGAAGGTAAGAAATAAATTATAAAACGTGCTGAAACACTTACCGTTCTAGAAGTCTTCCGTGAAATCACAAACTGGGTAACATCTGTTAAATATTTGAATCATTAGATATGTTTCCACAGCTGTTTCAGTCAAGTGAGTACGACGTGCGGAATAAATGTTTTTTAATGCCGAAAACGACCGTTCGACATCTAGCGATGTTATATTTGCATATTTAAAATAATCTTTGAAACAACTTAATGCATCTTCACACGCACCTTCACAAATTTGTCTTAATATAGAAAATCGGAGTCTTTCCCTAAAACACTTTCAGATTTTCGTATTACACACCAATTTGTTTCGCCTTCTATAGCGCATAACTGTGCGTGAGCATCATTCACAATTTGAACAGAATCCACTAGCGACATCGAAACATCAACGCCACCTTTAAAATTTCATCGGCAGTACAATTTATAACTCTTTTGGAAGCAAGTAAGAAGGAAGATGACGGTCGATGTGGTTCCATTGTACGCACCATTACATTACACACCGATGCTTTGGACGATCTGTTGTTTCGTCACACACACCACGGTTTTTTATCTTTCAGTTCCGTTTTCGTTCTTTTTTCTATATGTTCACGAGCAAATGGCACTACATTTCGTATCGATCTCCGACTAGGTAATTTACAGTCCGCATATTTATTCCAGAAGGCGACAAATGCTTCTTTGTCTAGTAAACGAAACGATAGATTACATAAAATAAGAGTAACACATAAATCAAAATGCAAATCAAAATGTAAATTTTTCTTGGTCTCGTATGCCACTTTTTGCAGAAGAATGCTGTTTGTTTTCGATGTGACGTTGACAATGGCTTCTGGACCAACATATTAAAGGGATTTTACAAACTAGACATTGAATATTAGCACCATCAAAAATTAAGTCCGGCATGTCCACTATAAAGTTTTTAACTGTGTGCCATTGGTCGTTTTCGCGACGTACCTAACTGCGACATTTTAAAGCAAACATAAGCGTACAATTACGAAATAAGTTACGACAGCCTACATATACACAGAACTACTCGCATCCAGCATCGATTTAGTACTGACGCTGTGAACGCGTGAAATAAATAATCGCCGACTCCGTACCACATATCTACTACACTGACTGTTACCGCTGTTTGCCCAGACTATTCATCATCCAAAGTTGTGTTTGAAGGCTAAACTACTCAAAGTATTGGCGAACGATTTAATATTTGCTCGTATACATTCCTGTTAGAAACGATTAATGCTACAAAATATAATTTCGAGAAACCTCAACACATACAGTCAGAGAGAAAATTGGACCAGACATACAGCTAAAATGTTTAGAAGTACCATAAAAAGGTCGCTGAAGAAATTTTGGAATTAGCACTTTATTCTCCAACTGTGATCAGCAAGCAATATGCCAACGTGCACTAAACGCACATTTTGAGGCGTCCTCATTTTACCCTATTAACTGAATATTTTATTGATTGAAAATCATCAAATAATCTCTTTGACATTGTAATTAGTTGAGAGTGTATTTACAAATATTCAGATTCGGTGCAATTGCTGGTATACTAATTGTTCAAATCGTAATCATTTATTTTGTTGATTAATTACATTGTGGTTACGAAAAAATAAAATATGTGTTCCTTTTCCTAACATCTAATCATCTAATCACTTTAATTTAAGTTGAGCTGGTTCACTTTCAAATCACTTGACACAAAGGAAGAATGCCTCTGGTAGAAATAACTGATGCAGATATTTGATTAGCTGGCATGTCATAGGTGACAGTTATTACTTCTATCTAGTTTGATTTCTCGTCCGGCTAGCTCCGTTTCTGACATACTCATGGAAGCCTATGAAAGACAAAGCTTCGATTATCATCCTATTGCGCTTCAGTGGGATTGGAGGCTTCTTCACATTAATTTCTGGACAAACGTTTTATTCATTTTGTTATAGGGGATTGCCAAACAATTTTGTATGTTTGTAATTCACGCTATTATTGACCACTCTCCCTTCCTTTATAGAAAAAAATATTTCCCAGGCACACCTATTACATTTAAAAAATGACAACATGGTGAAAGTCGCTGTCTTAGCACATCATGTGTTCACACTCACGACTTCACAGATCGAGTTCACAGGAACAACATCTGGGTGGGTCACAAGCCGTTTTGAAAACATCTTTTTTTCGTTTTCATGGCAGCAAGAGGCTCAATCGGGCCAAACTAGCTCTCCTTGTCTTTGCCGTTTAATAAACTCGCTATTTATCCAGCGAACATAATGGTAAAGCAATGGTATCAAAGGACACAGTGGGGTAGTACATCAGACAAACACACGAGTATCGGCACACTCCTCACCACCCAAAATATTGGAAGTAGCTGTTTTGAGTGGCTTCTCGCAAACCTCTTATCAATCGATGACCGAATAAACTCTAGATTTATTCCGTCATTAATCATTGTAATTGGCCATAAATATTTTTTGCATAAAAAAACAAAACAAAAATACTATCGGTAACAGAGAATCGAAGAGACGCCACGGACAATCTGCCTGTTTAGTTCCAATCGCCTTTGAGAGAAAACATAAAAAAAAGACGGAAAGTTTTCCCACAACGCACTTCATAAAGCGGGTAAAATCCCCCGAATTAGCTTTCGTGCATACCAACAATGTTGCGAAGATATCCGAATCCACTAAAAGACAAGAAGGAGATTACGCTGGTGTCACATATCCATGGATATAAAATGAGCATTCAAATAACGTACAAACCCACACATCACTGACAGAGCACTCTGCTTCAACGATATACTATATATATGCTTCAGGCCGTGGGCGAAAGCTATCGTCAGGAGAAGTTTTATTTCCGCCTCTGCTGTGGTCGCTCCCTTGTTGACGAACCTGATCGCCGGGGAGCCATGGAAGGTTACAGAGCCATATCTCGGGACGATTTAGTCCTATTTGAGTAAGGGCACGGAGATGCTCAAGGGCTCAACAGACGGTTACCCGTAGCATGAAGTGCTCAGCGTTTTATTCAAGGCTGGATACAGAAATCGTGATCGTTCCCATTCACGTAAGGAGAAGAAACCTGGAGGAATTGATCCCTTTCCACCTTTCTAGGTGATGCAATTACTACTTCTTTATGGAGGTGAAAAATTCTAGGGAATCTCGCTTGACAAGACGCTATATTTATCTGGTAAGACTTCATTCACAGCCCAAAAATGTCCTTTTTATATCTGTAGCTTTGTGGAAAGACTTGGGAATGTCCCCAAGAAAGTGGTACTGTCTGTATGTGACAGTCGTATCGTCCGTACGATCACACTACTTAGGGTGGTTTATAATCGCCGATTATCTTTTGAACAGAAGCTCACAGGTTTACGAAAAACTAAACTCACTTAGTTACAAAGCATAGCTAGCCTAAAAAAAGGGAACACAATTACTGGGTGCGTTACACAGTAACACACACACTCTGGAACCGGTTCTTGAAATTCTCTCCTGGATCTTAATAGTCTCTTTACATACATTTGGAAAAGAAGCCAAGCCAACCGCTTACACAGATAATGACATGGCCTGCGCTCAAGGACAGAAATTCTTGACAAGATACCTTGGTGAAGGAGGCTCTGTCTATGCCTTTCCAAAGGGATGCATTGCTTTGTGGCCACAGTATGGGTTGGGATTTCCGTGGATTTTGGTATATTTACGGGGTTACGTGCACACAGACAGGGGTATCTAAATACTAGAACACGCACACAGACTGTAGCCTAACAGGTAGGCAGATTGCAGACAGCTTTATAGCGTAGAAAATGTTTGCTAGTCGATTGGGTGTCGACTCATAAATACTTTTGCGTAGAAAATGATAGTCAGCTCAACCCTAGGTCGATAAATAATGGTTTTCCAAAAAGTGACGTACTCAGAGGCTCCACCCGGAGAAACCACAAGATATGCCTCCACCCACCATCACAACACACCCGTCCCCCCAGCTCCGACCTCTGCCGAAACAATATTAACCTTGTTGGTGCAAACACCAGTGATGCATAGCATTGATCGTCAAACTAAGGCGTCCAACACTGTTCAATAAAATAAAAAAAAAAAACTTAAAAAAAAGCTAAAAAGGACAAGCTAAGTTGGGTTCAGAACCTTTAGGTCGGCAATGTACCACCTCACCACCACACCCACAGGTCTTCAAGCACCCGCGTACGCTCTTCCCCACCCGGCAAAACTGTCTCATGCGCGGGCATACTTGTCACTCACCTCCCCGGCCGAGACAGAACCAGGAAGGCCTTATAGAAACTTGAACTAGGAAGTCAGTCAGGAGGCTCTAACCGTAATCTTCACCGGCCCCATGCCCGATAAAAGGAAACACCTTACACAAAATGGGGGCTCTTGCTGAATAGTAGGAGTGCCATCTGTATTTGGAAGAGGAGAAACAGTCTATCACATTTTCTTCTGCCATTATTCTGGTCGGCTTCAGATCGGATTTTCTTGTGTTCGGTTGACTTTGGTTAGACGCCTGAGAGTTGAGAGAAACATCCGCTGGGAAGGGGGGGGAGGGGCGTGAACTAGAAATTTTCGCCAAATGAGGGGGGGGGTGGGGGCTGGTGGGGGGGGGGGGGGGAATAGGGTCTACTTGGCGAACTTTAGGATTACGGTTGCCTGCCCTTAGCAATAGACCTTGCTGGTAGACCGCTGGTAAACTTCCGGCTCTACATTATAATTGTAATTGCATTTGCAATTTACCATTCTCATGTTTAAAAACTAAACTACAACAAAAAAAAAAAACAAAATAGTGTCTTTGGTGGCCTACACCCCGGACCGACACCGGGCACACCCACCACCCTAAACCTATCTTCTCTCAACCACCCCAACACCTCGTCTCACACAAATTTCACATTGTGCACAGCATAAACGCACCCTGCTCTCACTTCACGACACACTATAGCGTACTCCCTCACTCTCGAAACGGTCCTCGAACAATTCAATATAAAACGTCCAATTACCGGGGGTTTTTTTTTTAAAAACATGACGGCTAAACGAAAGTCAGAGCAAGCTTCTAACAATGTTGCAAATAACCGGAACTCATTAAGATCTTTTAATTTGAAATCACGAAATGCAATGTAATGGAAGGTGAGTCATACAAACACAAACACATATGTTCACATAATAGTGAGACATTTATTGTAGTCTAAAAAATTACTGTATAATTATTACAAAATAGTTTGTACATAAAAAAGGTGGTACCAGCAGTCACGGCGCACCCGCATAAATTTAGGTGATGTAATATACATATTAGTAAAAACACATAATATTGTTAACACCACATTTTCCTGTCGTCTTGATGTCACAATGTGGCAATTGAGCCCTGCATAAGACACACGCGTAGAACCATTGCAAACAACAGCAACGCTTCACTATCGATTCGTTCAGCACCCGTCACGTGTTGTGAACATACAGTTGTCGTTACGTTCAAAATAGATCATACACGATCGACATCTAGTGAAGTAAGAATTGGCAAATGTCAGATATTCATTTCACTCATCTGGGCCACACAAGTCAAATGAACATTTTTCGAAGATTATAGACGTGAAACCTTTTGTAAATCAAAGGGATTTATATTTCGTTGAAATTGTAAAAAAAAAAACACAAACATTTTTGAGCAACACATCGACTCGCTATAGTGTTCGTAAACCGTCAAGTTTTCTATAGAGCGGCCCTTGTAAGTTGTCTATTTAGGAGCAAACTCATTAATGCGTCTCGTGCAGATAAGTGAAGGAGTTATTCTAATTGCTCAATAGCTTGCCGCACCATCAGAATAGTGTTCATCCACAAAAAAAAACAAACACAAAAGAAACATATATCATCACTCCACACATTTGTTGTTGAACGTCACCGAATTGAAAAAAGTTGCTGACTATCCTCGAACTGCTACATGCGAATCATTTGAATCAAGTTTAGAAAAAAAAATTGACACATTTTTCACATTGTGACACAAATTATTTCTGATAGTAAAGATACTGCCTGTCAAGCCATGTTCAAACACATCGCGTTATTACAGATCACACTGATGTAGTGGTGATAATTTCGGACACACACATTGTTGAATACACGGATAGAAATATTGGGCGATTCACACTCAATGAACACTATTTTTTGGTAGATGCTATTAAATTTATCTCACAATCCGGATACTTCTTTCACATGGTTTCTGCTACGAGGTGACATCGTGTATGAGGCAAATAAAATATATACAAAAAATGGGAAGAAGTAAGTCGGACTCACTATTTTCACATCCTACGAAAATCTCAAGAATTGTGTGCGGCTCCAGTCATTACACGAACACACATTGTGACTTGGGTTTCCTGTGATCACAAAAAATTCTCTCAACGAATGAATGACGCTGTGTTTCTGAGCATCAGTTCTTTCATCCACACATAGGCAGATTTTCTTATTTCTCAACTCGTCTTTTATACATTCCTTTACTGTACCTTGCACAGGTGGCAAATTGTATAGATGTTGGCAACTTCCATGAGGGAACGTACTTAGCCCAAAAAAGACGAAAGTGTTCATTAGATACTAGATGTTGTGGGATGTTGCACACGCTTAACATAAAAATAAAATCATATAAAAATTGCCAGTATGGAATACTCTTTCTTAAATTCAATACATGACGTTTACTTTTACAATGATTTCTACGTTCAAACCTAGGGAAATGCCTAAGATATTTATTCACATTCGAAGGGAACGTTACACCCTTTGGGCGACCCATCTCCGCGTACTTATTTGGCATGCAGCGTGCAACGTACTGTCGCTTTGAACTCTCTCGCGGTACTGTCGAGATCGACTACGAGTTCAAAATTACCCCTATCCACGCCGCTACCGCTACGCTACTGCCATCCGGTACCGCCTTTTTAAAAAACTCTAATAATAAAAATGAAATTTTAAATATTCATACTGATCATACACATATCAAATAATATTTACTTATAAATGTATTATATGAATTGACAATAAAACATTGATTTCGATTCCTTTTTCTCTTTTATTCCAACAATACGGCGAATCGGCAACGGCGAAACGCTCTAGACCCACTCCAAGACATCTTTCACTTAACTTTATTCATCTTACTAACACAACTGCCTTGTATATATGATGTTGTGCTTACATCTATCGTACAACTAATTAGCTCATGTTGTCTCAGCGTCTGTCTAACTTCCGGCGTATCGGTCGATGATCTACATGATGCAACATCTCTTGCCAGTGTAACTTTCCTAATATTAACTGTCACAAGTGTAAACGTGTGTACATTTTATTTAAAAAATCATACAAAATTACAATCTGTACCTGAATGGCGCTACTGTTTAATGAAATTTCAGCACCATTGCAAACAATTGCATTAACTTGCAGCCAGTGGGTTAAACAGGGAACCCATTCGCAAAAAGCAGATTATGGAGCACAAGAATGGTGGACCTTTATACGACATCGATTACACAGGCCTGCATTTTTTTGGTTGTGCCATGTTTTTCAACTTTTGATGATTGATTCCTATGTATTTTTTGCACTGAATCCAAAAATGACCTCACTTTTTTCCATCACATCAGAATTTTTTGCAAATGGCAATTTTAAAAATATATAATATGTCGAAAAATATCGAAAATATCAGACCTACTGACAGACTTAAAATGTTTTTTTTCTTATAAAATTTATAATTTTTTGGCTTATGCTATGCAATATTATAGCTAAGCAGTTGAAGGGTCTGATGAGGGGGGCAAGGGGTCCATTGACCGCTAAAAAATCAATGAAAACCGCCACAAAATTTGCTTAAATTTCTATTTTATTACATATACTTAATTTTTATGAGGTTCATCATGCCTTGAACCACTCTTAATGATGAAGTATGTAAAAAAAACTGACGATTTTATTCTTGTGTCGTTGTCATGCTTTGTTTGAGGCTATTCTGCGCATGTGCTCTTCTTGGTTCATCTCGGTGCAACATCCAGCAATAATCCGCCATCATTTTAGTATTCCATCTTCCTTGATAGCGCCTCTCCATTTCTTTGATGTCCTGATGGAATCTCTCACCCATTTCTTCACTAACAGCACCCAGATTTTCAGGAAAGTAGTCCAAATGTGAATTTAGGAAATGAACCTTCAAACTCATGGAACAGCCTAAATTTGGGTACTTCTACAGCATAATCTCAACGAAAGATTTGAAATTCCGATCCCTCTTGTTGCCCAGAAACTTGGTTACTACGTTTTTAGGTTTTTTTTTCAGCAACCATTTCTTTCTCAAAATTTCCATCTTTGAAAAGTTGCCCGGACCCGTAAATACACCCTCTTTTACTTTTGCGGTTGATAAGGCTGGAAATTTGTTACAGATGTATTTGAGACATTTACCTTCTTTTGTTATTCGAATCTATGAGGGGTTTTTCGAGCACATTTTTTACTCCAGGTTCTAATGAAGCTCGTTTTAGCCAATCTTTCTGTTTCCAATGATTTTCCCTGTCTCTGCTATCCCACTCACATAAAAAACAAGGAAACTTTGTGTACCCGCCGTGCTGTCCTAGAATCATCGATATTATTTTAAGATCACCACACATAATCCACTTATGATCGCCGTACCTAATTTTATCAAGGACAAATTGTAAATTTTCGTAACGTTCTTTTAAGTGTACAGAATGTCCTAAGGGTATTCACGCATACCTATTTCCGTTGTGAAGAAGGACAACTTTAAGGCTTCTTTTCGACGAATCTATGGATAGTCTCCAATCGGTGCTTTCGTACGAAATGTTGAATGTATTAAAAATTCCACACACATCATTGCAGAATACTAATTCTCCTTCTTCCGAAAAGTATGGAATAAAATCTTTCTTTCTGTGCCTGTACCAGGAAAACGAAGTGCCAGCTGCGAGCAAATTCTTCTCTTTAAGCCTTGAACCAAGCAATTCTAAAACCTCTTTGGTCAGATGTAAGTCGCGAATCAAATCGTTTAGTTCAGACTGTGAAAAAGATTGTGGTGCAGAATTGCCAGGTTTGTACTCCTCTGTGTTATCTTCGGTTTCTTCACTTGAATCACTTTCCAAACCATCTACTCGGTGAATTTTGTGGTGGAGTAGGCACTAGTACGTCTGGACCATGAGGGACAGGACGTAAAGCCGATGGCAAATTTGGATAGACAATTTTCTCTTTATTCTTTAAATTGAAACCATGAACACCGGTTGAACAAAAGTAACAATCATCGCTGTGATTTTGTGGCTCTCGCCATACCATCGGAGCTCCAAATCTGAATGCAGGTTGTCCACCCCTTGACCACCGTCTAAGTCCTTCAACACACGTATAGCAAACATAGTGAGGTGCCCAAGTTTTGTCTTGATCTCCTACTTTTACGCCGAAATACGCGAGATAAACTTGCCGAACGAAAGTTGTTATATTTCTTTTTTGGCTTTTCCACCATTAACTCACCACAAAATGAGTCCGGGAACTTTTTACAGCCTCTTGGAGCCATTTAGAAAACTGTATGTTTTGCGCCGATAAAAACACTTCTGATCGCGGAGGATACGTACGAATAAGCTAACGGTCGCGACAGCACTGACTGTTGAGATTTACAACACGTTTAATGTAAATAGTGCTGCTATCTGCCAGCTTATGATGAAAATGCTGCGTTTTCATAATAAACCGGCTGATAGCAGCACTTTCAATGTTACATGTCGATTCCACTTATGAACTAAGCAATAATGAAAATAAATAAATGGGTACGTACTAAAATAGAAAATTAGGCTAATCTTGTGGCGGTTTTCATTAAATTTTTAGCGGTCAACTGGTCAACTGCTTAGCTATAATATTGCATAGTATAAGCCAAAAAATTATAAATTTTATAAGAAAAAAACCATTTTAAGACTGTCATTAAGTCTGATATTTTCGATATTTTTCGACATATTACATATTTTTAAAATTGCCATTTGCAAAAAATTCTGACGTGATGGAAAAAAAGTAAGGTAATTTTCGGATTCATTGCAAAGGAATCAATCATCAAAAGTTGAAAAACATAACCATCACAGGCCTGTGTTATCTATCAATTCTGTTCGACTTCGATGACTGGCAATGGGACTAGCAGCAAGAAGACAATTCTTACGACTACCACTAACTCCTCCACGGCGGAAAGGCAATTCCGAACACAGGAATAGCATCATCTTCCCTGATGAATCCATAGTGGACGTGGATAAAGACTGTATTCATACAGGGCATACAATGTTACGGACATTAACGTATTAAAAGTGATCACTTATGATAACAAGTCTATTTTAGTTGGAGTTTAAAGCAATATGTCTAATTTGACCTATAAGGATAGTTTGAAAAGACCGTGCAACGATGGAAAGTACTTAATTTTTCCACATAAATCGTTTATATTTTTCAACGTTGTCTCCTCTGGGGTTTAGACACTTCGTCCAACGTGCTCCAGATTATTGATTTTTTCGAGTAATATAATTGTTCCAAATCGGCAAAAAAGGCATTCGTTTCCGCCATCACATCCTCATTTGAATAAAATTACCTTCCGTCTACCATTCTTTCATATTATGGAACGGGTATAGAAGGGATATGAAACGAGTTGGAGCTCTAACTTCGCTAATTTCGCGACCAAAACTCCAGACGAATGAGCTGGTGCGTTATCGTGACAATTTTGTAGGTTAATCGAAGACGTCTCTCTTGTAACTCGGTTTTTCGTGAGAAGAATAGCGTAAAAACGCTCCTGTAGCCTACCTGATCTAATCTTTTGCCCATCGAAAATATATGAAATTGCATGTGAATGCTATCCACCTCCCCAAGGAATTTAAGCGAATTATGGGAACGCGAATAATAATGCTTATTTTATTTCTTACATACATGGTACATATGGAACAATACATATTTAAAAGAACAAAACCGCCGTTGTAATCTCTCAAGACACCATTCTTTAATGTCAAACAACACAGAGTATCGGCACACTCCTCACCGCACAAAATATTAATTAATTCAGAACAGCATTTTCAACCGAGTTACCGAATAAATCTGATCTTTATTAACCATTCTTTAATATTTTGATTATTTCCAAAAGAGATAAAGGCAGTAATAAGATCCAGTGGTGAAGCGACATTATTAAATACCTTTAAATTTTATCGCTAAATTATTTTATACTACTAAACACATCCGTAAAATTTTATTCGTTGATTTGCTTAACTGCTAGCAAGGGAAATAAGTTTCTATCGACTGCTGCCAAAACGATAGAAAAGTAGGGTGATAGGATATCTAAATGATAAGTTAACATTTGGTGGGACCTGTCATGCAGAGCATGCCAAGCTGAAGACTAGGCAGAAGAACACATTGTATGCAAGTATCCTGCACTAACGTCAATTAGAAGGAGCATACTGTGTGAGGAGCAGATACCACTTGCTGATATTAGGACGATTCCTCTGAGCAATGTCCTAACCTACGCCAAAACAGTAGGTTACTTGACGGTCTGAAGGACTACCTAGAACAGAAAGGATGCGTCGTGGGCCGATTGTGACCTAACTGCTGTAAAATCCATCTCACCCACTCGTTATCCGTAACATAACATAGCTTTTGTTACAGCTACGTTATACTTATGTAGAGATTTTTTTCTTTAACCATATTTCTATCTTTACTTCCTACGAGAATCCCCAATCATTTCAATTGGCATTACCTCTCTGATAACTTTGAAAACCTTGTGTAATATTCAAGTAGAATATTGGAAATTACTAAACTTTTATTAATACTTGGCAGCCCGGAAAAGATTAGTAACTTTCTGTTAACAATATTAGAACTTTGTTCTATCGTAAGATTAACATTTATTAACACGGTTAATGTGCAATTATCTCTTGATCACAATAATTCTTAGGAAAATATTTATATTACCAACAAGGATGCAAAAACAAATAATCAATATTACGAACTACCATTCGTAATTACTTCCTGAATCTCTAATTATAAAAGTTCGCTGAAATTTCAAAAGTAGCTCTTCAATATGCAGTATTTACATCTTGTCAGTTCCACGTAAATTTACAATTTACAAAAAGCTTCGAAGATTGAAAATAGAAGTTATAAAAGATGAGATTCATTTGCAGACAGTTTTAAATATCTAACATGAACATTAAAACTTGTTTAAGTGCATTCGATATATTTACGATGTAGCTGGAAAACGCACACAAATTTTGTTTTATTTATCTTCAAACTAAACATATAAAGATTTACGAATTAGTATTCTAAATTTAGACAATTATAAATAGTACAGTGTACTTATGATTATTTTCCACGTATGCCTACATGTAGACAAACATACAAAAAATATTGTCTATATGCAATGTGTACCGTACTTGGCCGTGATTATTAAACAAAGTTGTCGGTAACAAAAGAATGTATAATCTACCCTTTCTCATTCGGATCGTCTTTGAAAAAAGACGTATTTCGCGTTAGTATGATTTAAAATACCAAGCTGCCTTATAACTTAGATATTTTGAACACAGGCAAATGTACGAATTTCTTGGCCAACTATCGTACATGCTAAATATGTATACGAATTCTATTTATAACATGACAGTCTGTTTGTTGAGGGCATATTTGTAAATGAGTACAGTTTGTAAGTCGGAAGTGCGAAGCAAATTCCAGATATTCTAAGCTTCTAGTGGGAATTCTATTTTGGGCGAGCAAGGTAATCGTACACATTCAATAATTACTGAATGTATATCCTCATGATAAGAACTATAACATATATAATTTATTTTAAAATAAATTGATGTAGTGCGAGAAAAACATTTCTAATGGAACTTGTTCCTAGGTTCACTTACATCTACACGCAGAGAAATGGTTTTTTGCATTAAGAAAATAGATTTTCTTGCAAAAATCAGTCTCTATTCAAGAAAATATTTTTATTTCAAGACTATAGAAATGTATAATATAAGAAAATAATTTTCTTGAAATTTTATTTAGATATTTTCTTAAGGTTGGGAAGTCAAGAAAATTCAAGACAGAAAAATGTTTCTTCCAAGTAAATCATTTAGTTTTAAGTTATGAAAATATTCATATTAAAGATAGGAATGAAAAAATGGCCCAGATCTCACAAAGTTCTAATGAGAAATTAGGCGACCAGTTTCGTGTTCAAAAAACACATCATCAGGCCAGCTACAAGGGTATCCAATAAAAGAAAAATTACAATAATGGAAAAAAACCTAAAGCTGATAATTCAAATTAGGAGCAAGTGAATGAGCCAATGAAAAAGTTTTTTTTTATAGGTTACAGTATAATTAAATTGTTTCTTTAATAATGTAATTAAATAGGGATTATTTTTATGCAGTTTAATAATTAATGAATTAATATTTAAGTTTATTTTGTATCCCTTTTTATTATTACTATTTATTATATATAAAAAAAACTATAGTTAAATTAGTACACGTGGTAAATAGTAATAAAAAGAAAAAAATATTAGATTAACCGGCATCTTTTAAAAATGTTTATAAAATGTCTTACGTTAAAAGTTATTATCTATATTCTGTTTCCATCTCTGCTATCTAGGACAGCATGACTATAACTACTAGAAGTAGGTGGCGCCAGGAAATATTTCAGTTGCTGTTTTTGAAAATTAATGGCATAAACTGAGAGATGTAGGAGCAATGTCGCCAGGAGCAAGAAGCTTTAATCCTTTCCTCTTCTCATATTGTTTTTGCTGGTAGTGGTTCCATCAATACCATGACCTATTTATTATTAGCATTATATGGTTATTGTTTCTATGTACTTCTTTTATGTGTACTTCTACATTAAGTTCACTTTTGTTTGAACATTATTCTGTAGGTAAACCACTACTTTTAGGCCCGGTCTTTTGACTTACTTTCTTGTAGATTTATTTGCTTTATTACTGAAAAATTCGTCTTTAAACTACCTTTTAAGTAATAATTTTACTAAAAGGAACTTTAACTGGCTTGTACTTACGGGTGCCACAAACTGCATTTTAATTTCTTACAATGAAGATTCTAACCTCAACTCCATCATCAAAACAGGTAGCTCATCGCAGTTGTGACAGTAAAATGTATTTGATAATTGATGAAGAACATCAAATCTTGGTTGAAGCGGATTTAGTAGAGCTTGCAGAATTGGTAAATCCTGCGAGAAAACATACTTTTCGACCTAGAACCAATCACAAGAATGTTTTCGACTATCAAAGATTTCGGTTCGGAATATGTTATAAGAAATTGAACAACACTTGCCCGCGAGAAAGTAACTAACTATACTTCATTTATTGTAAGATTGCAGCGATAAAATAGATAGGCGACAAATTCCTGGCTTGTGATTGGCTAATAGACGAGGCAAATTCACATACACAAAAAACATTGTATTCAGTGGTGTTTAGTAAGTGAAATTAAGTTGGATAGAACGAAATATCACCGATATCTAATGTCATTTGTCAAACATCTTTAATGGCTTTGGTTTTGTATTTATTGCTTTTTATTGTCGTTCGGTGTGTTTTTATAAGCAAATTGTCGCAAAATAGTTCTTTTTAGAGCTCTACTTTCCACTATTGAACATTTGAAGGTATTCTTGTAATAATTATGTAAAATGATACTGATAACACAGTATTTGTTACAACAGTTTTGGTATGGCTGATAAGAAGGTATTTAAGCAAAGGTTTATGGCTTATAATTTGTATCTTGACCTTAAGCAGGACAATTCTAAGTCGGCAGCTGTTAAACTGCAAAGCAGCTTGGGCTAGATGAAAGAACAATGTGGGATATTATAAAAGAAATGGATATCACGGGACTTGTTAGTTCACCCCTCAAAAAACGTCTTCGTCATACAATATATGATTTTTTGGACAAAACGCTAAAGTCAATAATTAGAAGACACGTGCATTCTTTTTTCTTGAACGAATTACCAACATGCACAAAAATATTGAATGTAAATATAATATATACATTTGTCTTTCACCTTACTAAATTTTATAGGTTGTTAATGCAGACGATACTTTGCCCACATTGAAAAGAACGACATTATTTATATATATCTTAAAGAAGTTGGGGTTTAAGTGGATGAAGCGAAGTAGAAACAGTGTTTTAATGGAACGGCAAGATATTGTATTATGGAGACGTCGATATTTAACCAGCATCAGGAAATTTCGTGCAGATGGTAGAAATATATATATAACTTAGACGAAACTTGGGTCAACGTAGGTCATACAAAACGAAAAATATGGGAAGACACCACAGTACTTACGGCAAGACAAGGACTGAGGAATCCTGCAGGAAAAAGAAAACGTTTAATTATATTGCATATTGGTAGCGATGATGGTTTCGTTGAAAATGGTCTCCTCTTCTTCGAATCGAAGAAAACAGGAGATTACCATGATGACATGAACAACGAAGTGCTCACTGAGTGATTGAAAAATATACTACCTTTTCTTGAACCAAACTCTGTTATTGTCATGGACAATGCTCCTTATCATTGGTTAGAACAGAAAAATCGCCTACCTTTGCCTGGAAGAAGCAAGAATTGATTGAATGGCTTCTTGCGAAAGAAATCGGTGCTGACAATACTTTATTAAAGGCTGAGTTACTTGAACTTGCAAAAATATATATTGTTGATAATCCCATTACATATGTTATCGATCAAATGATATTAGACAGTGGTCGTACAATTTTAAGATTGCCCCCACATCACTGCAACCTAAACCCCATTGAGTTTATATGGGCACAAGTGAAACATCATGTCGCTGCTAACAACAAAACCCTTAAATTGGCCGAGGCCAAAACGTTACTAATTGAGGGGCTAAATATTGTGGGTAGTGATGCATGAAGAAATTGTATCAAACATGTTATCGAAGAAGGGAATAAGATGTATCAACTGGATAATATCGTTGAGGATATGGTTGAAGATTTTATCATAACAGCAAATACATCATCATCATCGTCAGACCTGTCAGCAGAATCTGAATAATCATTCATATGTGTATTAAGTTAATCACATTTGCATAATAAGTTGAAATTATCTATTCATCTTGCTCATACTATCATATTTATATATTTATTTTATGTATACATTAGTAATTTTATAAATAAAATGCTGAAACTAAACAAATCTTTTTTTATTAATGTTAATTCAAATATTAAGGGGAGAAAACTATATGAATTTGTAATACGTATAAAAGTTTGTTGTATGATATTTGTGTTATCTCAATTAACGCCAAATGTAATCCCATTTATTCACTAATACAATTAAACAAGCTCCAACTATTCCAACAAATCAAACAACCGAAAAACATATTTGTATTGAAATTGATTTCAGAGATGTGTTCACTTGTTTTATTTTATCACTTCATAATATAACCATAACATATTGCACATGAAATACGAAGAACTATAATTTTATGCGATATTACACTTTGCTATTTACTACAAAATGTTGATAACCAAGCTATTAACGCTTACGATGCTGTCAATTTACAATTCGAATTCAGCGCTGTTTTCCTATCCAATGTATTTCCTCGGTGCAATATGGACGCCGATCGTAGCGCTATCTACTACACTCTTAACGTGAATAAACTATAGTTATTCTACTTCTAGGTAGCGTGTCTATTTGAATATGCAAACGACTTTTTAGATCCGTAAATAAGTAAATAAGTAACTCTGTAAAATTCTCTGAACGTTTTCTTTTCCGTCTTTCAGTAATTGTGTTCTCCATTTTTCAAATAAAATAGAAATCGTTTTCGCCAATGTGGCAATATGAAAGTACTATAAAGTGACGTGACGAAGTGAGGTTACGACACAAATTTTAAGAACAAAGCAATCACTCCGCAGCTATCACTCTCAAATTTACCATGTATATCATCCATCTTTTTTCTATGGGCTCATGCGTTTGACAATTTACAGTTGCCAACCTACTTTAAATTAATATTATATGGCATACAACAATAGTCTCTATTGTTGTTTGTCATACCCGAAATACATGCAAGTACCTACTTTTTCGCTTAAAACTCAAACCAAGCTAAAATAAAATAAAATAAGGAGAAAGAGGCGAGAAAGGTCTTGTCAGCACGAAACGCAAGGCATATGGCCATCCCACTCTAATAAAAATCGAGTGAGACAACGATTATGTCCTTTCTATCCATCAAATTTGTGTTCTCTCCGCCTATACCCCTAAACTAAAGAATAAACACATGCAGAATACATTCCGCATGTGTTAATATATGTTCTCTCACATCAATCAGTACGCGGCTGAAGATGAAGACCCACGTGTCTTCGAAACGGCTGTTCCAAGATAATTAATAATTTGTGTGGTGCGAAGTGTGCCGAGACTATTGTTGTTTGCTATACTACCCCACAGTCCTTGCTATCATTATTGATGTTATATACCTTTTAACTAAAAATAAGTTTTATATTAATTATATAAATATATTAATATGCATTTCAAGAATTTTAAGTAAAAAAATGCTTTTTTTAAAGAAAATGAAACTATTGATTTATGAACAATACCTAAACGCTTTCTGGAATTAAGAAAACCATTTATTTTTCAGAATCCTAACTTCGTCGACTCCTGCATCATTCTCAGAGAGGATTTCAGGACAGATGTGCATAGTATTAATATCCGTCACAGACGCACAATAGAGAGGCCAGGGCACCATACTGAGATGTTCTAGAAAAGCTTTTCTTACCAAATTAGCAGTACCATGAATTCCGTTCCTTTTACTTACTATAGTTTATCTCCACCAGTATTCAAAACCAAGTACAGAGAGTCTCTTCTCTCCAATCGCACAGTCTGACCAAATTTCAACTCATTCTGCCGTTCTGGTGATGGCTGCTGTTACCACACTCTTAGACACATGTAATGTTCCTTTTCTGTTTTTTTTTAATTTTGTTAGTATAATTTCAAGTCATATGACATGAAAACATAGTGTATAAGTTTATAGTTTTCGAGAAATATGTATACCATTGATTGATCTTTTTTGAGGTACATTAATAATCTGATGTACTTATTATCTTCATTATTCAGTAATCATTATTACGTACACGTTTCCATGGGTGACGCACTTCACGTTATTTTTCAACTTAATCGCAATGGCTAGAAAGAAGCAAATACCAAATATTGTTGACTAAGACTCACCTAGGCAAATATGCGGTAACAGCCAGAGGCATGGCGAACGCATAAAAGTTTACACATAAAATAGAAGGTAAGAAATAAATTATAAAACGTACTGAAACACTTACCGTTGTAAAAGTATTCCGTGAAATCACAAACTGTGTAACATCTGTTAAATATTTGAATCATTAGATATGTTTCCACAGCTGTTTCAGTCAAGTGAGTACGACGTGCGGAATAAATGTTTTTTAATGCCGAAAACGACCGTTCGACATCTAGCGATGTTATATTTGCATATTTAAAATAATCTTTGAAACAACTTAATGCATCTTCACACGCACCTTCACAAATTTGTCTTAATATAAGGAAATCGGAGTTTTTCTCTAAAACACTTTCAAATTTTCGTATTACACACCAATTTGTTTCGCCTTCTACAGCGCACAACTGTGCGTGAACGTCATTCACAATTTGGACAGAATCCACTAGCGACATCGAAACGTTTTGTAATTTTTCTATTCCCTCCGCTAGTCCGAAGTAATTGTTGTAAATAGTTTGTAAATCTCTTTTAACCTGACTATCTGGAAATATTTCCTTGCTTTTCTTGATTGCTGAAGCTTCTGTCGAATTGAATTTTAAAACTACCTTCTTTACTTGATCAAAATATTTGCTGTAGTAAAACGCAGCCTGCAACCATGTTCCCCAACGTATAACAATCGGCTGTGGTGGTTCAGGTAAATCAGGACACAATTTGTGAAATAGACGGGTACATTTCGGGGACTTTAGAAACACTGCCTTTGTACTAGCAATCAATGCATTTACTAGTGGAAAACATGTAGGAATCGTTTGTGCCGCAAGATTTAGAGTATGCATTTTACACGTTACATGTAAGAAGTTACCACTGTGTTCTTTAAGAGATCGGCCCAAAGAACGCATGTTTGCGGCACCATCACCCATAAACATTAAAAGTTGCTTAGTTGAAACTTCAAATTTGTTCAATGAGTTCAACACCACCTTTAAAATCTCACCGGCAGTACAATTTATAACTCTTTTGGAAGCAAGTAAGGAGGAGGATGACGGTTGATGTGGTTCCATTGTACGTACTATTACATTAACCACAGAATGTTTTTGACGATCTGTTGTTTCGTCCACAGACAACCACAGTTTTTTATCTTTCAATTCCGTTTTCATTCTTTTTACTATATGTTCACGAGCAAATGGCACTACATTTTATATCGATGTCCGACTAGGTAATTTACAGTCCGCATATTTATTCCAGAAGGACACAAATGCTTCTTTGTCTAGTAAACGAAACGATTGATTACATAAAATAAGAGTAACACATAAATCAAATGTAAATTTTTCTTGGTCTCGCATGCCACTTTTTGCAAAAGAATGCTGTTTGCTTTCGATGTGACGTTGACAATGGCTTCTGGACCAACACATTAAAGGGATTTTACAAACTAGACATTGAATTTTAGTGCCATCAAAAATTAAGTCCGGCATGTCCACTATAAAGTGTTTAACTGTGTCTGCCATTGGTCGTTTTCGCGACGTACCTAACTGCGACATTTTTAAAGCAAACATAAACGCATATTCACATATACACAGAACTACTCACATACAGCATCGATCTAGTATTGACGCTGTGAACGCGTGAAATAAATAATCGCCGACTCCGCACCACGTATCTACTACACTGACTGTTACCGCTGTTTGCCCAGACTACTAATGACAGCGAAGACATCAGAAAGTATATAAAAACTACTAACTAACGAAAAGGTAAAATTAGTAATAACATAAACGAGTACATTTTAGGAAAAAAAACAGAGTGAGAATAAACATGTAAGAAACCAAATTACGAGAAATGAAATAAAGAATAGGGTTCCAAATTAGCTAGAATATAAAATAGGATAAGATGCTTTCGGAGAATCGGTGAAACGATAGAAAATGAGGTAAAGTATCAAGCTGAATGAGTGAATAAAAAGAGAAAATGGTTAGTTAACTTAATACCACCAATTAATGGCGTTTGTTGCGAACAAACGAAAGTATAAAAATAATCATGAATGAACGAAACCGTAATATGTGTAAACAAGGAAGAAACATGTACCTTATTGACACGCGTTTCCTAATCCTCATTATCGTTTCATCAAGCTGTGATGTACAATTTCGTCTCACATTAATTTATAAATCACAATTGACTTCATGACTCGACTTCATGAGTATTCGCATCTATACAATCAAAAATTTGTTTCAACTAGCACATAAGAAGCTTCCAATCCACATTATTAGAATCGCTGAACAACTGAACACAAAGAAGAACAAACACATCAAATTCGTATATTCTAATTTGAAAAAATTAAATACTATATCCCATAGATCGACATTGAACTTGACAACAAAAGGCTTTCATTATGCCTCCATTTACTTATTGCGGCTCAGTTCCCTTCCTAGCAAGCGTCGACCGCCTCATACAACTACAAGGTTTTGTAGATTAATCTCACTACCAAAAATTATAACATTTTTAAGGCATAAAAAAAATAAAAACAAGAAAATATTAATTAATGAAACAGAAGGAAGAGAACAGAAATATTAAAATTAATGCGAAACAAAACAATGGGGTAGCTTAGCCCTGTAGGCTAATAATTTGAGTTGAGAAACTCTTCCATATCGTATTAGCCCTAAAATTTTGCTGGGCTATTTAAATCTAGCACTGAGTCTTATTTCAAGAGGTAATTTATTATATTAGCTTTTCCCAGTATACCCAGTATAACCTTTGATCAGTAAAGTCTAACTCACATCTGGAAATATGCAGTAATCTTTTATGGAGGTATACTCATCCCTGCGATTATGGTGCTAACCAATGACGGCTAGTGATGACGTAAGTGGGAGGTCAGAGACAAGGCTTCGATTCCCTTATGTTTTTATGTTGCGTATTGTGTACTTAACAAAACAATACACGAGGAAATCGAGGTGTCCTTATGTGTTCTGCAGCTCCAAAGCCACAGAGCACCAGCCGCCGTTGGTGATAGCAGATGGCTTCAAGAAGAGTTCAAATACGTAGCTTTTAAGAAAGAGGTTTCTATGACTGTTGGTTTTATCCCGCCTAATATTTTAACAAATTTTTTCTATGCCACACACTTTTCCAACAGTAGATGATAATCTCCAGAACAGTATCCCATATTTCAGCTGCTACTGGATTTCGGTAAAATATACATATGGCAAAGTATGTAACGGTAGCTGATCCATTAAGCTACAAAACGAAAGCTGTTTATCAAGGGTTGTGCAGTTTAAGTTATTTCTATTGAAGAATTGTTCCCTTTAGTTTTCTTTCAACTCAGTAATTAAACTTTTCTTCTGATTAGGACCAAGCTTCATTTTTTAAATATAATAAATAACGATCCAATCAAGTGCCTGGGTTTGACCTTGGACGGTAAATTCACTTGGAGTGCTCACATTGACTCACTTGCGGGTCGTTTATCATCAGTTATATGTGTTGAGAAGTCTAACTTCTTACATTGACTTTGAAGCGTTGTTGATGGCATACCATGCGATGCTCATGCGAGCTCATATAATCGTCAATCACTATATAATACTAGACGTAACCCATTTGCACACCCACGCTTTAGATTCTCAATAAATATTAATTCTTTCAGATATCTTTCAATAAAACTTTATAATATGTTGCCCAACTTATGGAAAAAACTTAATATAAAACAATTTAAAACTGTCGTTAAGTCATATCTTAAAACAAACCCATTTTACGAAATACAGGAGTTTGCTGATAGCATTAAATCTCTGTGATATACATATGTATGTTTGTTTATTGTTTTACACACTGTGTTAGTCTACATGTATATATACACACATATATTTTTTATTTTTATGTTCAAAGATTTATATACTTATATAATTGGCATGTGCATACAAAGTTATTGTCTCACATGAATATATATTACTATTACTACTACTATTACTATACTATGTACCATTTCCATGAAATGCTCGGTATATTATGAAAACTGCTGAAACGGCAATTTTTTCTGGGGTAACTGTTAGACGCAGTTACCTAGTCGATTCTTATCTGCTAAGATTTTCAACATTAAGCACAAATATATATTATTGTTATTATTGCAGCTTCACCATTTTCCAATCTAAAAATTGCTCAAATAATGCTATTCAACTGGCAGTGGCAACTTAACCAACCATTCTTTTATCTATTACAGCGAAATAGAACACGTAGTTCTACTTCTCTCTATTCTTGTAATGCTTAGAAATGTAAAACAAGATTCATTCATTCAATTCTGAGGCTCTGGCGGAAATGGCGGAGTCAGTTCGGGACGATTTCGAGATACGGTGTGGTCGCAACGGCTTAGTTTTAAATGTGGAAAAAACAGTAATTATTAATTTCGGCAGCCGTAGCAAAGTCTTGTCCTACACATACACAGACAATGCAGTGAGTCAGTCAGCTAGGTTTTTGGGGACTCATATCGACGCAAATTTGTCTTGGGATGAACAAATAGATCAAGTTTGCTCCTCAATTAACAAAACCTATTTTGCTATCTACCAGCTAAAGTCATCCCTGGACATATCAGGCTTACTAAATGTTTATTATTCTCTGGGTTACAGTTACATATCATATAACATTGTATGTTGGGGTGGCACATCGAAAGCTAATCTGAGCGGGGTTTTGATTCATCAGAAAAGGATAATGAGATTAATTTTTAATTTGAAATTTAACGACAGTTGCAAAAACGTCTTCAAAAACTTTAACATTCTGACGGTCCCTTGCATATACATATGTATATACTCACATGTGTGCTTTTTGCGCGTAGAAATCAGTAAATTTAAAAAAATAAAGGATAATGATAGCTATAATACTCGCAATGATCACACTCTAGAAATTCCAAAATATAAAACAACTTTGTTTAAAAAATCTCCACTATACAACTGCATAAATCTTTACAATAGGCTCCCCAGCAACATCAAAAGTATTGGTAATCATAACCGATTTAAACTAAAAGTAAAAGAATTCCTTATTGGAAAAGTATATTACGACGTCAACGAGCCTTAACCCTGCGAAATGTAATTATAATGTAATAACTCGAAACAAAATCTTAGTCTTAATTTATATATATACATATATGTTTATTATTCTATTGAATAGTTTTACTGATTGTGAGTGTTTTATGCATTTTTCGATGTGTGTTATTTGTTATACATACATTGTCATACGTGGATTTACATATGTTTTATACATTGACATGTTATCTGCTAAACATACATTTGTTATACACATACACCTAAATCTCTTTTGACGTGTGCACACATTGTTTACTGTTTCGCACAAATAAATAAATAACCAAATAAAATTAAAAAATTAATAAATAAATTATTCGTATGAAGCAAAATTCATAAGAAATCAATACTGTCGAAGGTTAATATGTAATCAATACCGAATCAATAGTAATAATCTATACACCTTTTTTTCATCACTGAAGCTGATATAAAATTCATTTAAGATTTTATATAGGACAGACAGATATAACGCAAGTTATGTAATTAGTATGTTGCTAAAGTATCACTTACACATCTGTATATTAGCCACTAACATTGATCTTGAAAACCAACGTCTCATGTTTGCATTAATGTACCATTTCAGCGTATTATGCTGTATTAAACATCAAGATTACAACTTGACCGAATTAATTAGTACAACCTTGATCTGTTAACCATAACACTGATACTTGGCTACATTAAGTTCAAGAGACGAAATTCTAAACAGTACTAAATTACATTCTGTGATTGATTTATTTTTTCGTTGTTCCATATTACAATTGCCACATACATACAATCTCTTAATTCCGATTTGATTGTTCTACATAGTTTCCATGTGGCAATTAAAAGATGCTGTACTGAAAGTACATAAAATCTTACATTCTTTTTAATCTGGTTAATTAAGAAATGTAAAATGAAATATAATTGTTTTGCAACAACAGAAATTATAATTTTTTTTTTAACTGCCGCTTTCTATTGATTAATAGTGCTTACCACTGATGTACAGATATGAATATTTGTAACAGAAAATAATATAAATTATGAAACACTTCACTAAAACCCCTATCACAATACTTCACTCGCACTGGATGCACGTTTCGACAGCCAAACTATCATCATCAGCAGTAAAACTGAACTCATATGTTCAATTTTATATAAATGTACGAAAGTATTTTGATCAATTCTTAGCCTACCATAGAATAAAAAACAATTTTAAAATGAAAATATTTTTTTGTTCGATGTATTCTTCTTTCAAAGTTATACACTTATTAGAGCGATCCTGCAACTTTTGTAAACCCCTTAAATAAAATATTTCTTGTTGTTCCGCAAACCAACTCTCGACAGCATCTATTATTTCTTCGTTCGAAGAAAATTTACGTCCTTTCAAACATTTTTTCATTTGAGGAAACAAATAATAGTCGGACGGAGCCAGGTCCGGCAAATGAGAAGGATGCTCAAGAATTTTGAACTCCAAATCATGGATTGTGTTCATCGCAATGCGCGATTTGTGTGCAGGCGCATTGTCCTATAAAAACAGAACACCTTTGGACAATTTATCAGGTCTTTTTTCAATGATTTTTTCTCGCAGAGTTGTTAATAATGTAGAGTAGCATTCTCCAGTTATAGATTTGCCTTTTTTTTAATAATCAACCATAATGACTCCATGAGAATCCCAAAAAACTGAAACAAGAACTTTTCGGGCGGATTTCTGCACCCGAAACTTCTTAGGCCTTGGCGAACCAGAATGCCTCCATTCCATCGACTGTTGTTTTGTTTCTGGGTCGTAAAAATAGAGCCAAGTTTCATTCATGGTAATAAGACGATTTACAAGATCAGGGTCGTTGTCAAACCGGGCGCATAAAGAGCGCGACGCTTCCACTCTTGCTCGCTTCTGATCAGCATACAAGCATTTGGGAATCCATTTTGCCGAATTTTTTTTCATATCTAAATCGAAGTGTATATGTGATATGATGTACACGCTCACAAGAAGTCTTCAATGTCTCAGATATATGTTTTATCCCAATTCAACGATCTGACAAAATCATGTCGTGAATTGCATCGATATTTTCGGGGGTGGACACAGAAATCGGTCTTCCAGGTCTTTCGTCATCTTCAACCGAAAATTTACCCCTCTTGAATGAGGCAATCCAATTTTTTACGGTCGCATATGAAGGGTAAAGATGACCAAGTGTTTTAAACATATCTTCGTAAATCTCCTTACCCTTTAACCCTTTTAAAAATAGGTACTTAGTGATTGGTCGATATTCCATTTTATCGATTTTCACAATGTGGGTCGACACGGCTTCTTTGAAATTTTTTCACACAGCAATGCGTTTAGTTTTCTTACGCAAATTTTACAGTAACATTTCAACTGAGTTGTTGTTTGTTGCTATGGCAACGAAAATTCGTTTTGACAATTTTGAACTATTTAAGCTAACTATTTATCAAAATATCCTCGTATTGATAAAATTTGGGGAGATTATATTGAAAAATAAAAATTGTTAAATTTATCTATATCAGGCCGAGAATTTATGACGCCTATCTCGTGTGTTCACTCATACACAATGTATTTAATCAATTTTGAATTTAAGAAATATAATTAAACTTTCCGATGGTGAATTTCATTTTGTGCATTAAATGTTGTTTACTGGACTCTTAAAAAAAAGCAAATGCTCTCATGCATAAAACAAGGACGAAATATGAATCTGGGGGAAAATCGAAGGAATAGGCCACCAGCACTGCTTCACCTCGCAAACTTGCAACCACATGCAACTAAAGATGTAAACAACTTCCTTTTCAAATGTAAGTAAATCAAAAAAAATACACTTTTGGGTAATTATCATAACAAGACATATTTACCTGGACATACCATTGAAGACACATATCTTTGTCATTCTACATCATAGGTTAAAAAAACAGTGCTGTATAAATCATTTGGGAATTAAGCTTTGTACAATGTACCTCTGCATATAAGGACTATGGGCAAGAGACATTTCAAAACAAAGATCCAATGGATGCTAAGGAAAATTTAATTTCACATTCATATTTTTATATTACTCCAATTTTATGTATTTATCCATCCTTGTTTCTTATAATGTTTCATAATTCAAACAAAAATATATGCAGGATACTCAAAAAAATGTTGCTGCCTTTACCCGAAAGAACCATAATCGTAATAATGTGTTAAATGGAATGGCCTGTATATTAATATGGTGGTGAATAATAGAAAAATTGAAACATAATTCTATATTGAGCAAACATGGAACGTTTTGAAACAACATACAGTAGTTTGGGTAAATGTTGCAGGATTCCGAAAACAAGGAATAGTACTTTGTGGGAAGAAACAGTAAGTAATTTCTTAAAAGCACAACCTTTTCTACTTATGCCAAACAAATAACAATAACATTTTCGAAATCGCAGGAAGATAGTGTTCAGCTTTTATAGTTTGTCTAATTGAAGTCTTTGCTTATCCAACAAATCAACTAAAACCAATGTAATATTTCCCAATTATTTTAAGTATTCTAGTTTTGCTGCAACAAACACTTTTAAGTTGAAGAAAGAAACACAGTTCTGTTTACAACTAATTCAATTGTAGTACCTACACCTCTAGCTTCATTGCAATTGTATAACACGAGATAAATAACAGGTAGAGACTTTTCATGAATATGTCTGATTACCTCTACAAACAACAGAATATGGTAAATTTCTTCAATAACAACCAATAACAAAATAATAAATTGCTTTTATATAATACTCTATAATAAAGTGCTAGGTAATGCAACACTCGGCAATAAAACTGCTTTTTCAAACATTTAGCTATCCATATCAAATCATAAGTAGAGCAACACAAACTGCGCTGAAAGCCAGTGGCTGACGCATAAAAGTTTACACAAAATAAACACGGCCGGGACAATTCGGTATAAGCGTCAGTATAACTGCGACTCGAAAGCCGATCTGTTGTGTATGCATCTACGCTGTCGTATACTATATCGTAGTTCTACGCTTGTTTTGAAAATGTTTCCTACGTCGCGAAAACGACCAAAGTTTGGCACAATAAGAGAATTTATTGCAGAAATGCCTGATTTAAAGTGTGATGGCGCTAAAATTCAATGTGTAGTGTGTAAAATAGATTTAATGTATTGGTCGAAAAGTGATTGTCTACGGCACGTAAATAGTGCAGGACATGTTTCAAAAAAAAATTCCACACGAGATTATGACAAATTTAAATTTAAATTATGTGTTTATTGCATGTGCAATGAATATTCGGACTTTAAGTTACCAAGTGAGAGAACAGTACAGAGAGTTGTGCCGTCTGCTCGTGAGCATGTCGAGAAAAGAATTAAATCGGAGTTGCAAAATAAAAAACTGTGATTATGTGTGGACGAAACAACAGATCGTAAAAAACATTCTGTGGTTAATGTAATGGTACGCACAATGGAACCACATCGACCGTCACCCTCAATTTTACTAGCTTCCAGACGAATACAACAATGCACTGCCGAAGTAATTTCAATGTTGGTGTTAAATACATTGGAAAAGTTTGAACTTTCAACAAATCAACTGTTGATGTTTATGAGTGATGGTGCCGCAAACTTGCTGTAGGTCGATCTCTTAAAAAACATTGTGCTAACTTGTTGCATATTACATGTAAAATTCATAGTCTCAGTCTCGTAGCAGATAGTATCAGAAAATGTTATCCCGAGGTAGACGCTCTAATAGCACATACAAAAGCTGTGTTTGTAAAATCCCCAAAACGTATTCGGGAATGAACCACCACAACCTATTCTTACTCGTTGGGGAACATGGTTAGAGGCTGCATTTTATTATCTTAAATATTTTGAGAATATAAAGAACGTGATTTTAGAATTCGACCCAAAGGAAGCTGCGGCTGTCAAGGTAAGCCGCTTGAAATTTCAGGATAGTCAAGTTAAAACAGATTTGGAAATTATCCAGAACAATTACGTGGGACTAGCGGATGCGATAGAAAAACTACAAAATTCTTCGGTGTCGTTAGTGGAATCTTTGCAAATAGTGCAACATGTTCACGCACAGCTATGCGCGATAGAAGACGCAAGAAATGTTTGTGTTTTAGAAAGGTTTGAAAGTGTTTTAGATAAAGACTTGATTTTGGCACATTAAGACAAATTTGTGAAGGTGCGTCAACAGAACAGTTAAGTTATTTGAAAGATTATTTTACTTACGCAAATATAACGTCACTACATGTAGAACGTTCGTTTTCGGCATACAAAAACACTTTTTCTTCACGCCGCACTCACTTTGCCGAAACAACTTTGGAAACATATTTAATGTTACAAATATTAAATAGACAATATCCACTTTGTGATTTCACGAAAGGCTCTTAAAACGGTAAGTGTTTGAGCACGTATCACATTTAATTTATTTTGTGTAAACTTTTATGCGTCCGCCACTGGCTTTCAGCGCAGTTGCGTTGCTCTAATCATAAGGCCACAAAATGCGTATTTCATTCCGTAATTAAGGGTAAACAATTTAAAAAAAATCGTTTTTAAAGATTTATTAAAACAAAAGTAAAGAAAATTTACAGATACAATTGCAGCAAGCTTTGCAAATGCAAACAAACAGTATGCATAAGTATGAATTTAATAATAACGTAGTATTCGTCTGTATTTTTGGCAAAAACATAATAAATACATCCACACCTTTTAATTTACGGTACCCGAAAAAAACCATTGAACTTATATAAGTCCCTATATTTTGTAAAGGTTTCTATAAATATACAGTACCTACCAGTATATTTTGGTATACATGTACGTTTACTTTTCATTGATCATATGTCGTAATTTTTCTTATAAAATTTGAATCAGTGCCAACATTTCAAAATTATTATATCTAATTTTATTTAAATGATGAAATATGATTTGTAAATGAAAACAAGTATAAAATAGTATGTATTTTGTAGAAGAAGAGATACAAAAAAAAGAAAAGGAAGTAAATATTTACTTATTCACTTTAAACTAGTTTATTACCTTCAATATATTTTGTTAAACGGAAGATATATGTATATGCTAGAAAATTTAAAAGAGTCGATATTCCACTCGAGTTGTATCATACTTGATATCCATGATCCACTATCTCTTCCCAAAACTAGGCCGTAGTACCTTTATCGCTTGCTAACCATATAACTCCCTCTGTCTAGGGTTCAACGATTGCTCATCTCATCAAGAGGCAGTTGTTGCAGACAATGTCATCATATCCAGCAGCTTTGGTGGTTCAAACGGGTCTCTAATTGAAGACCCTGTCCGCAACCTGAAGTACCTGCTCGAGATTAACGTCGCCGCCTCCTACAGGTGTTCCTTGGTGGATATCTCACCAGACAAAGATTGACTCTTACCCAATACTAGCTCGGGGAATAATTCCCAATTGGTTCATTTCAGAGACGACGCGACCCACAGTAATAAAAATTCTTGGACAGAGCCAAGTCAGGTATTCGTCCTCTTGAATTTCAAGTTAAGTATGTCTGGTCGTGCTCTCACTCTGAAGAAGGTGGGTTCCTTAAGGAAATGAGCCGGTATTTCGTCCCTCTGGACATATGATAGTAAGCTTTTTCCGTAACAATTGGTTGATCTACAACGGAATGTTTGGAGTTGAAATCACCCGCTGCCATGATTGGAACACCATCGGGCGAACGAAAGAGCGTCCGATAGTCTCCAGACCTAAACACCCTGCCAGGAGCTGCGTATGTACTAATTTTGAATTAATTTGATACTTGATGTATTACTTTCTATCGCAGAATTCCTTTTGCTATAAATATTAAACTGGATTATTTAATTTCATTTATTGCATGCTTCTTTTACAAATATGATTTAGATATAAAGTGAAATTTCTTATCTCCCCGCTTCTCTTGTAACACTACCTCCTATGCTTATGCAAAATAATTTATTTGGATCGGCAGACAAATGTTAGGCTAGGTTGTAATTTATTCACCTGACTGCATGAAACCGATTACAACCACAACATAAACATTTATGGGATTATAAGTTGGCCAATAAGTTTGTGGATGAGGTTAAACATTTGGTACGCCAATGGGATCACCTCTTAGTCCCATCTTGGCACAAATTGCCAAGGATCATTTCTTGAACATAGTCTACCATCTCTGCTGTTCATTAGGAAATTTGTTGATCTTTTGTGCTCTCTTCCAGAACATGAATATGAAACTTTGTCAAATACATTGAACCAAATTAATAATTAAACAGAGTCTAATTATATTAGATTAGTATCAAAAACCCACACATTCAGGAAAAAACATAAATTATCACTCGGCACATCCTGAGAACCAAACAGAGTAAGCAAACTATCTCATCCATCTTTTCATAAATAAAACTCAAGCAGGCCTTTTAATCTCTTCCACAATAATGGCTATCCATATTACCTTTTGGATATGGTGGTTCGTGGCTTATCTTTACCTTTACCACCACCGAGTATAACAGACCCTATTGCTGTACCATTAGATATTTCATATTTTAAATTACCGAATATACCAGGACCCACAGATTCGATTGTTTGACATAATTTAAAAATTTCTAGGTACAATGTAAACCTATTAAGCAGGTTATTCACAAAATTAAAAGACCCCACTTCAGATAACTTTAAATCAATCGTCATTTATCAAATTCCTTGTAAATTTTGTAACCAAATATATATTGGTCAAACATCGACCTGGTTAAAATCTGCATTTGTAGATTTCTATTTTCAGTTTTTACCTACGTCATTGTTTCATCGTTTTATCGTATGGGTAAAGACAATCTATTAATTTGACTATCTTTCTCAAGTACTGCCGTTGAAAAAGGAAGCAAGATTTGGTCTTGTCTCACAGACAAAGATGTAGTACCTGGTTTGTTCTCATGCGAGTGACAGACAAGGATAGTCATATATACTACTGCATTGTTTAAGTTGTTAGTGCACTGTTTACCTTTTAGAGTGTGTTGTCAGTTGTCAAATGTAGGTTAGCACCGTTTTGTGTTTAGTTTATTATTAGTTATTTTCTCGCCCATTTTTTACGTTCTTTCTGTATATTGCAAGAAAAAATTGTTCTTTTTAGAACACAGAGTACGACTGCAAAATCTTCAGTAAATTATTTTGAATAAAGGCAATGCATCGAACAGAGATTGATGTTTTTACTATTATAACAGAGAATGCCTGGAAAGCGGTTCAATTCCACGGCACAGGAGCTTGTGCTTAACATTCTGGCATATTTTGAGAAAGAAAAATAAAATGGGGGCCCTTTATTACCTTTGAGTGCTGTTTACGAGGTAGATATTCTAATACACTCACAATTATATTTACAAAGTGTGTATTGTTACAGAGAACAATTTGTGCTATGAAAAAGAAGAAATCGAAAATTCCTGTTCTTTCATCTCATAAAACTAAGATACCTCGTACTAAGCCAAAAACAAGGGATCTGCGAGAAACAACAAAAATGGAAGTGCGAAATGCTATTTACAACATGTATCAACAAAGTAACAACAGTTTTATAAACGGTTTAACAATTTTGTTATGAAAATGTTGTTTTAGGCAAACGTGTTACATTACGAACCCTGAAAGATGAACTAAAAACCAAAGCCATTGTTAAATTGTGCAAACAATCCAAGTGCACTGTTGGAGGAAATTGGCTTTAAATATCGAGAAGAAGGCAAGCTTTAATAGAGAAACATGACATTGCATTGTTGCGAAGTGTGTTTCTTAAAAATATATATGGCCAACCTAATGTCGAGTTCTGCGAGACCAGTGGTATTCTTAGATGAGACATGGATTTATTCCAAGGGCAATAAAACTAAGTCTTGGCAAGATGACATCATTAAAAGTGTTCGCAAACCTGAGGGTTATGATGGCAAACGTTTTATGGTTGTACATACTGGAAGCGAACATGGTTTTATTAATGGTGCAAGCCTAATATTTGCCTCAAATTCTAAAGCTGCAGACTACCATTCTGCAATGGATAGCAGAAAATTTGAAAAATGGATAACAAAGCAACTAATTCCAAACTTACCACCAAACTCTCTTGTTGTGATGGATAGTACTCCTTATCATAACGTTGTGATTAATAAAATCCCAAATACCTTGTCGAGGAAACAAGATATCGTAGATTGGTTAAAGAACAATAACATAAATTTTTCAAGTGAGTCAACCAAAATGGAATTACTAGATATAATTAAAAGGAATAAACCTGACAAAAAGTACGCTATTGATAAACCCATACAAGCACATGGTCACAAAGGGTTGAGACTTCCCCCATATCATTGTGACTTTAATGAAATTGAATTGATCTGGGCCTTGGCAAAAGGATATTGTAATAAAAATATTGGTAAGGATGGTTATCGTGATGAAAATGTGTTGAGTACGTGGAATGAAGCATTAGAATATTGCACACCCAACACCTGGAAGGATTGTGTAAGGCACACAAACAATGTAGTGGGGATGGACATCGAGCCCATAATAATTGCCAATCCCAATGAATCCTCAAGTTCCGAAGAAGAAATAGACTGTTGATCTCTTCGATTCCAGCTTTTATATTACAGATTCATAAATAGAGCAACGCAACTGCGCTGAAAGCCAGTGGCGGACGCATAAAAGTTTACACAAAATAAATCAAATGTGATACGTGCTCAAACACTTACCGTTTTAAGAGTCCTCCGTGAAATCACAAAGTGGATAATGTCTATTTAATATTCGTAACATTAGATATGTTTCCAAAGTTGTTTCGGCAAAGTGAGTGCGGCGTGAAGAAAAAGTGTTTTTGTATGCCGAAAATGAACGTTCTACATCTAGTGACGTTATATTTGCGTAAGTAAAATAATCTTTCAAGTAACTTAACGGTTCTGTTGACGCACCTTCACAAATTTGTCTTAATGTGCCAAAATCAGAGTCTTTATCTAAAACACTTTCAAACCTTTCTAAAACACAAACATTTCTTGCGTCTCCTATCGCGCATAGTTGTACGTGAACATGTTGCACTATTTGCAAAGATTCCACGAACGACACCGAAGAATTTTGTAGTTTTTCTATCGCATCCGCTAGTCCCGCGTAATTGTTCTGAATAATTCCCAATTCTGTTTTAACTTGACTATCCTGAAATTTCAAGCGGCTTACCTTGACAGCCGCAGCTTTCTTTGGGTCGAATTCTAAAATCACGTTCTTTATATTCTCAAAATATTTAAGATAATAAAATGCAGGCTCTAACCATGTTCCCCAACGAGTAAGAATAGGTTGTGGTGGTTCAGGAATACCGGGCATAGTCTATGAAATTCCCGAATACGTTTTGGGGATTTTACAAACACAGCTTTTGTATGTGCTATTAGAGCGTCTACCTCGGGATAACATTTTCTGATACTATCTGCTACGAGACTGAGACTATGAATTTTACATGTAATATGCAACAAGTTAGCACAATGTTTTTTAAGAGATCGACCTACAGCAAGCATGTTTGCGGCACCATCACTCATAAACATCAACAGTTGATTTGCTGAAAGTTGAAACTTTTTCAATGTATTTAACACCAACATTGAAATTACTTCGGCAGTGCACTGTTGTATTCGTCTGGAAGCTAGTAAAATTGAGGGTGACGGTCGATGTGGTTCCATTGTGCGTACCATTACATTAACCACAGAATGTTTTTTACGATCTGTTGTTTCGTCCACACATAACCACAGTTTTTTATCTTGCAACTCCGATTTAATTCTTTTCTCGACATGCTCACGAGCAGACGGCACAACTCTCTGTAATGTTCTCTCACTTGGTAACTTAAAGTCCGAATATTCATTCCAAAACGAGACGTATGCTTTCTTCCTTAGTAAATGAAATGGTAAATTACATGCAATAAACATAAATTAAATTTAAATTTGTCATAATCTCGTGTGGAATTTTTTTTTAAACATACCCTGCACTATTTACGTGCCGTAGACACTTTTCGACCAACACATTAAATCTATTTTACACACTACACATTGAATTTTAGCGCCATCACACTTTAAATCAGGCATTTCTGCAATAAATGCTCTTATTGTGTCCAACTTTGGTAGTTTTCGCGACGTAAGAAACATTTTCAAAACAAACGTAGAACTACGATATAGTATACGACAGCGTAGATGCATACACAACAGATCGGCTTTCGAGTCGCAGTTATACTGACGCTTATACCGAATTGTCCCGGCCGTGTTTATTTTGTGTAAACTTTTATGCGTCAGCCACTGGCTTTCAGCACAATATCTTTGCTTCCGCATTGGTCCTTCAGATATCGCGATCCCATTGGATCCCTTAAAATACATAAATAGAGGCGTTCTGACGCCAGGGAGGATTATTAAGAATTATAGTCACGAGTTCGAAGTTACACATTAGTTGGCAGTAGCAGTTAGTGTGGCCATAAGTGGCCAAATGTGTTAGAAACCTGATTTCCTCTGAGGTACCACAATTTGTCGTTTGAAATGGCCCTACTGGGGGATATATGGTGCCCGAGGTCCTGTTTTCCCGACGACTTTTTTTTGGTTTGCGTTTACAATTGTCATATCGAGTCGTACGGAACATCGCACAAGTTGCGGATCTTGAACCTTGGTTTCTCCACCTGGATCGTGTCTGCCCGCTGGTTGTCAACCACTGTTTCCTCGATCTGCGAGCCCGGCGTCCGTCCTTTCAAATTCGCCACCGCTAGAACACCTGTACCACCGTATCTTGCGGGCAAACCTCCCTCCCTCTGCGTGTCTCTCCGAACCCAGTCTTTTATGTAAGTTAATTTAAGATATTTTATGTAGCGTTGCGAATCATAATTAACTTTTCATTTTGGTTGAGCTATTTGGTGCATTTAATGGTCATTCTTTTGGTTAATTATAATTCGTATTTAAGATTTAAGAACTGCGCTTCACGCCATTACTGCTGCCCGTTCTTGTAGATTTAATTATTAACTTTGTTGTTTAAATTAGTATTAATCTTGGAATATTTATTTGGCGCTTTTATTCATTTCTTTGTAAACTTTGTCAATATTTATAGTTATTATTTTAGCCCTGAGATATTAAGTCATTTTGTAACATTTTATCAACGATATTTTGAATACTGCTCTTTCATTCAATATACAGTTTGATCAAATATTTGCTAATTTATTTTGCTACATGTTTTGAATTTCTTTTGAACACTCCTTTCTTCCTTTCCCTCAAAAACCCTGAATGGTTTCCGGCGGAATTGTCGACCATCGGCGAGGCGACTAGATTACACAAAACATTCAGTGGCGTCCTATAAACATCGGAATTTTTACCCAAGAGTTCAAATACCGGGTCGTCGTCTCAGCGAAGAAACACAAAGAACGTTCACAACTTTAGCAACAAAAATAAATTTTAAACGCCGTTGTATTATTACACTCCTTAAATCCTCTCCTTCTAACTTCTACGTTTAAATAGCAAAACTGAGCACTATATCGCTTTAATTTTCTTTTTTTTTAACCGTAACAAGATATATAAAAATAAATACATTATAAAAGATCTTAACAATTCCTCAAATTAATACTTGATAAGTACGCAATAGATTTCATGTTCTTGGCTCCATTGTTAAAATATCTATTACACTTCCACCTTTCATCATTTTGAAAAAAATATGTGTGATGTTTTGCCTTATAATTTGGTAAAATCATAAATCGAGTCGGCAACTCTGTCAAGTTCTGCCATGTAGAAGATTTCTTGAACAACGCTTCGTTGCACACATTTCCAATTATTTCAAAATTTAAAGATCTTTTGCAGATTATTAGATCTTAAAGCAAACAATCAAACTTACCGTGAATTAAATTAAACATAACAAGTAGGTACAACAATCTAAAAATAGTACAATTGTATTTATAAGGTGCCTTTCCTATATATTTTACACTCTCTGTCTTAGTTCTTCATACTTACTACACTCGATGAGTGAGTGCATAATATATTATACTAACACAACGACAAAATTGATTTGTGCGAACTTTTACTAACGTTGCTCGTGGCTAACTTATGTAAACTCATATATTTCAACCTTCTTTTAATATCCGAAACTGGAAATATGTTTACACTTGCCTCCTTTTCGAATCACGGAAGCAGAAGCACGTGTCATAAACAACTGTTGAACACTCGATTAGGAAGAAATGTAAATACAACGGTTGCTAATTGTGGCAACGTTTTTTTTAAGGAAAAACACTTCCACGTCAAAAACAGAACGTCGTATACTTGGATACTGACAAAAATCATTCTGCACGGCAAGGATGTGAATAGACAATCTATCAATGTCAACAAAATGTTAAGCGATTGCGTATTATTTTTATTCCCGGAAATCACGTTTTTTGTTCGTTCACCTGTTTGCCGGTTTATACTATTTTGGGATTTTATTCATTCGCACTTTTTACAAGACATTTCTGTCTTAATGACATTTTTATTTCCTAAAAAAAATATTATGATTACGTGTTTATTGTGCATGTATTTTAAGTTTGCCGTGAAATAATCCACAACTACCCTATATTCAGTAACTACGAAAAACAAAGCAGTTTTATCTGTAAAATAATTTTATTCATAACGATTGATTTTGAATATGTAAGAAGCGTACAAAGTGATCAGAAAGTAGCGAACCAGACACCCTTTTGTTATTTTAAATGGAACGCCCATATGTTACGTGCCTAGTTTCGCTTTTTAGAAATAAACTAACGTAATATGTGTTTTATATCTATTTCTAACAGATTTCGTGATATTCCTCAATCGTTTAAATTCAGACATATCTATTTCCTTCATAAAATCCGAAATGCAAATATATTCTAGCGTAAATTTTTGCGACATTAAATTGCAAACTTACCTCTATCTATACATGGTGTTAGAACGCTTTCGAACTATACAAGTTGTTCAACGTTATTTTTTTAAATAGCACCAAATATTTTTTCTTTATTAACCGTATAGGAAGTGTATATCTCTAACGTTACATATAATATATAAAGTAAAAGGTATTTACAATTAAACGCGAGTCTTGCATTTGAGCATTGTATCCAAGTGGTTTTTGGTGATGTTTCATTACTATGACAACAGTAAACTCAAGGTCCTAACATTGATGTTTTTAAACTACTGATTCAAAATATTAACCCAAAGCAATTAGCTGCAGTCAAAGCCAAGTTTCTCACACGGAAATTGCATCCAAGTGGCCTCCGGTATTAATGTAGGTTGGTTACCATGACAACAGTAAACAAAACATTGACGATCATGGATTGTTGATTGAAAATTTTGGTCCTGAATAAAGAAGAGTTAGGTGTAATTTAATAATTTATGTACTAGGAAAAAGTGTAGTATTTTGAAAGTATCTTGATTGACGATGTCCACAACCAAAAAGCATTTGTTCCATATTCCTCATTGTCTTTTTCTTCTTGTTCAAACATCATGAAATAATCGTTCTTAGTAAAGCTGGCCACGAGCGGTACCGCGCAGTAGCGCAGAGTCGACCAGGCCTCGCGTTCCACTAGAGTTATTCTGCTAATAGAGATGTTTGCTGCCGCAAATAATTTCGCTCATCTTTTAAATAAAAATTAAATAACACGTGCTCAAACACTTACCATCTTAAGAGTCCTCCGTGAAATCACAAAGTGAATAATGTCTGTTAAATATCTGCAACATTAGGTATGTTTCAACTGTTGTTTCGGCAAAACTAGTACGGCATGAGGAAAAAATGCGTTTATATGCAGAGAACGAACATTCTACATCTAGTGACGTAATATTTGTGTAAGTAAAATAATCTTTCAAATAACTTAACGATTCTGTTGACGCACCTTCACAAATGTGTCTTAATGTGCCAAAATCAGAATTTTTCTCAAAAACACTTTCAAATTTTTCTAGAACGGAAACCTTTCTTGCGTCTTCAATCGCGTATAGCTGTGCGTGAACATGTTACACTATTTGTAGAGATTCTTCTAACGGCACCGCAGGATTTTGTAATTTTTCTATTGCATCTGCTAGCCCGGAGTAATTGTCGTGAATGATTTTTAAATCCATTTTAACCTGACTATCTTGAAATTTCGACTGGCTTTTCTGGATAGCGGCAGCTTCCTTTGTATCGAATTGTAAAACCACGTTCTTAATATTGTCAAAATATTTATGATAATAAAACGCGGCCTGTGACCATGTTCCCCAATGAGTTAGAATAGGTTCTGGTGGCTCTGGTATACGGGGGCCCAGTGTGAAATTCGCGAATACGTTTCGGTGATTTGACAAATACTGCTTTGGTATGCGCTATTAAAGCGTCTACCTCAGGATAACATTTTCTGATACTATCCGCCACAAGATTGAGAGCATGAATTTTACACGTAATGTGTAACAAATTAGCAGAATGCTTTTTAAGAGACCGGCCTACAGAAAGCATGTTTGCAGCACCATCACTCACTAACATCAAGAGTTGGTTTGTTGAAAGTTCAAACTTGTCCAATGTATTTAACAATTAAATTACTTCGGCAGTACACTGTTGTATTCGTTTGGAGACTAATAGAATTGAAGGTGCCGATTGATGAGGTTCCAATTTGCGTGCCATTACATTAAGAACAGAATGTTTCTTCCGATCTGTTGTTTCGTCGACACATAACCACAATTTTTGATCTTTCAACTCCGATTTTATTTTTTGTTCAATATGTTCGCGCGCAAATGGCACAATTCTTCGTAACGATGTTCGACTTGGTAATTTGCACTCCGAATAGTTATTCCAAAAGCAGATAAATGGTTCCTTGTCTAGTAAATTAAACGGTATATTACATGCAATAAACGTAACGCATAAATTAAATATAAATTTTTCATTGTCTCGTGCGCAATTTCTTTTTGAGACATGCTTTTCACTATTTACGTGTCGTAGACAATGTTGTCTGGACCAACACATTAACGGGATTTTACAGATTACACATTTAATTTTAGCACCTTCATATATTAAGTCTGGAATTTCTGCAATAAATTTTCGAAGTTTGTCTGACCGCGGTCGTTTTGCTGACGAAATCATAATTTTTCTAGGACAGATAAACAATTGCGCAAATGACCGGGAGCGAAAATGTCCGTACTGCTCCGCAGACGAGGTAATACTACCGTTCCTCTCGGCCCGAACTGATTCTACGTCGATGCGCGGTACCGCTCGTGGCCAGCGTTAGTTCTTAGTATTTTGGAATTCTAGGCATTTTTCTCCCATTTATGCAAGATGCGGCAAAAGTAACTGACACATTTCAAGGCTAAATAAAATCCAAAGTATATATAAAAAAATTTTATTCTCAAAGTAGTTTATTAGTTTAAAAAATAATGTCAGTTAAGCGGATGCCGTTGTTGCGTATACTGATGAAGGAGGCGTTCACGAAAGTTGTCCACCACTGATTTCCTGTGGAATGGCAACCACTTCCTGTCGAATTGCTTGTTTTAGTTGCTCAATAGTGCGAGGGCGATAAGTGAATACCTTTGATTTGAGGTATCCCCAAAGAAAAAAATCACATGGGTTCAAGTCGGGTGGCCGGGCAGGCCAACCGATGTCACTTCGCAACGAAATCAAACGACCGGGTAACGTCTCCCTCAAAATCCCCATTGTACGGCGAGCAGTGGGAGCTGTTACCCCATCCTGTTGAAACCAAACATTGTCTATATCGTCAAGTTCATCTAGTTTGGGCCTTAAGGTCTCCAATATCTCACAATATCGATCCGAGTTCAGTCACTGTAACATTGTCTTGATCAAAGAAATACGGGCACCAAATGTCGAAATCTGCAGTCACACATCATACAGTCACCTTAGGGCAATGCAAGGATCGTTCATGCAACTGACGAGAATTGTTCCCTGCCCAGTACCTGGAATTTTGTTTATTAACACTGCCACACAAGTGAAAATGTGCCACATCGCTGAATATCGTAGAAGCTGCATGGGAAATATGTCGTTGAATTTCCAAACACACTGCTCAGCGGTTTTCCCAGTCTCTCCCCTTGAGTTCCTGTGCCAACATCATTTTGTAAGGATGCATTTTGAGTTCTGTGTGGAGAATTCTTCGCACACTGCGGTCATGAAGCCCAAGCGCAACGGCGTGTTTGCGTGCCGAGCGGCGTAGAGATTGTTCAATGGATGCTCTTACCGCTTTCACATGTTCAGGAGTTCTGGCAGTCCGAGGTCGTCCAGATTATTTTCTTTTCGGTGCTGATCCACTAGCTCGAAAGTTGTTAACCCATAGCAAAATTGTGTTTCGATCAGATACGGCGTCACGTCAACCAAGTCTAAAGTGCACCCGAAATGCTCTTTGAGTAGCAGTCACAGATTCTTTGGTTTTAGTAAACGTTTCAACAATGAAGGCGCGATACTCACCAGTCCAGTTCATGATGACGACCGAAAATGGCATTTTACCTCCTCTCTCCAATGCGACGCTTCCCACTACCGTACCGCTTCTACTCACCGAACGGTGAAACGGTTTGAAAAAGTGTCGGTTGCTTTTGCCGCACTCTGTAAATGTTCGTAGTTATTTTAATTGCCCTAAAGTTGATCTCTACACTCCGTTTCTGGAAAATAATTAATTCTGAAAATTTATGTAGCAGACAATGAAATACAAATTTAACCAAGATTAAAAAAAGTGTATGTTTAGTATACAGAAGAATAAATTTACAAATTACAAATTATTAACAGCATTACACTCAATCATTGAAGAACATCAAGGCAAATAAAATATCACACACATTTGTTTTCAACATTAACGTATGTACGTATCTTTCCAATTATTGCCGAAGAACAAGAAGTATTTTTATATATTCGTATCACGCAACGATAACTCTTTTAATTGTACACAGTTTTAATCAGTCACAGTTCTTTGAAAGTGAGAGTGTTTATCAGACATGTTGTACATTTTGTTTGAGGTGCTTGTTACTGAATACAAGTTCGTTACTGTTTTTATCATATGGTGTGTTTTAATTGATAATAATGCTCTGGGACAGTATTTTAAGATACACCGGTAGATAATTAACAGGTAAGTGATTATGTTGTAATACATATGATGGTTTGTGAATCAATAATAGATTACTTTTAAATAAATATCTCGTTCAATTAAGTTTTACTATACAAAAATTAAAGAAAAGGGAAAGATACAAAATATTCAAAAATCATATCTAAATCCTTGATTACACTAAATGAGGGGTATAACGATCTCTCAGAACAAAAATAGCTTTTTTTATAAATGTAGAAGCGTAGAGAATATACACGTTCTTGACCTCATCAAACAATTAAAGCAAATTGTTACGTTCTCCTGGTTTGAAGAACAAATGCCGCTAGTCGTCTGGCTTGTGGAAAGTGAGGATCAATTGCTTTTGTCTAGATGTATAAAATTTTACTTATTTGCCGGTTTGCCAATACTTCTGCAAATTAAACACAGTACGTACGTATAAAAAAAATGATTTATCGAAAACAGGTCCCCTTATATAAAACAAAAGAAATGTGAGGTTTCCCTTGTATATATATGTACATATAAAAAAATACATATACTAAGTATTGCATATAATATAATGTGGTTTCCTTACTTACGTATATCTATACAGGGCATGTCACGATGAGCGTCGGTTAAAAGTATATGGGGAAGAGAGTAAAATAGAAATTTGGAAATTTACATACACAAGTTATCCTTTAATACTAGCACAGCCAAAATATTTTCAACTGCCGGTATCTTTCTCTTATACCGGAAGTAGCATTCAACTTCCCTATTTTAAATGGAACACTACCATTTTTATGTGAAATTTGGATTCTGTGTTAAATTTTAAATTTATTTTATGCAACACACCCTACCCGTAGGATTATGCCAAGAAAATTATTTTGCTTTCTGGTAATGTTCATGAAACGATGTTTCCATAGTAATAGATAAATTTGCTAAATTATACAGGGTGTGCCAATAAGAGGGGTACAATATCAGAGATATTTAAACTGGGAAATCTCGATTTTTTCCTCACAGTATAAGTTTGTGTGCGACTTTCAGATGATGATTTCTCTTAACCTTATTGTCATTATATAACGTAAACATTTAGTACTGTATACCCAATTGCTTTAAAATAAAAATATGACAATTTTTTGCTTTTTATTGTTAACTTTATTATACTTTCTGCGGGTACTACTTACGTTTTTTGATATATAAGGTGGGATATACAGAACTTAAGAGGAGGGTTGATCTTTTTAATCTAACGATTCATCATTATTACTTCCTTTGTTTTGTTATGTCACGATGCACCGTTGTTTAATTATTTAAACGGTTGTGAAGTTATACCTTAATACTTATGTTACTAGCATGGCAAGCATCTGCTACAGCAACAATGGAAATTAACTAAGGGAAATACAGTTTAATATACTTTCGAAATCAAATTTTATACTGCCACTCTTTTACTGCGATATTTTATAAGATGCAGATATTGTAATTGCAGATTCTGGTTGAAGGAACTTCAAAAGTTAATTAGAAAATGGACTAAAATTATATATGTATTTCGTTGTGATATTTGTTTTCCTTTGTTGGAAAGTGCTTTGAAATGACAGCCTGAAATATTTTAGTCCGATATTTTAACGAGGCGAAGCAGTGTTGGTGACCTCTTCCATCTATATTCCTCTAGTTTATCTTCTTTTCTCTGTCGTATATATGAAGACATAAAGTTATTTCGTTAAAAAAAAAGGAGCCCAGTCAATAACGGACAAAGTGATACACTAATTTTTCTAACGGCAAATTTAAATTATATTTTTTTTAAAACAAATTATGTAAATGTATCGTATTTGGATGGGCAAATTGCAATTCATATGCAATTTATGTACTTAAAACAGCATTAACATGGTACCTGGCAATACCGTACCTACAAAATTTAGCTTCGTAACCAAAAGAGCGGATGGTATTTCGAATAGTGATAGAAAAGTCAAGTTTTATTTATTAAAAATAGTTAACTGAGGCTCTAAATAACAAAAACAATCAGAGACAGAATAAACAAGTTTTCGACAAACAGAAAATTTCAAAATTCTTCGATATTCTTATTTACTTCTTGAATAAATATGAAACTTCTTAAATAAAACTGCAGTACAACATCCAACAAACCCTTTTCGACACATTATTTGAAAATTACAATCCAAGAAGCAAGGACCAAGCTACCTGGTTTCCAAGGAAAGCTGTTACAATTTCAAAAAAGGACACCGAGGAGCTGTTTCGCTGAGATTCTGCAACAGTGTACAGGTACCGGAAATTAAATATTTGGCCAAATAAAACCAAAAGGAAAATCCAATCATTTTCAATTTAAATATCCAAATTTCAAAATTAAACTTCAATTTAATAATTTAAAACTAAACTAGCTGTCGGGTAGGGATTGATTTAGGTTTTTGTCCATTCTTTGTTTATAAGAAAAATAATCTATCCAAATTTAATTGTTTAAAATTGCAAATAAACTCACTGTCTCTTTTAAAAAGATAAAATCGTTTCATTTCGCTTATCATTTGTTGATTTGCAAAAAAACATTAAGTGAGATTCCACGATTAACGATAACATTTTCAAAACGTTAGCCCTGAGATTCATTTGATTCATTTTATTCATTTAATTCACATTTAACTTTATTTACATACAAATACCATTACAATGTACATATATGATTTTTTTTTCGCTCGAGGTGATTACCACTTCTTATGATACACTTTAACGCCGGGATTTCCGTGAAATTTAACTCAGTTCCAATACGAAATTTAATATTCACCACAGCGATTGCTAAAATCTACAAGCTATCCCCATCTTCTGGAATTGTAGAACTGTGCCTACCGTGTCAACGGTAGAAGGTCAACATGTTCAAATAATGTAATAAGCACTATAAGCTATTTTTCAAAAATATTTCTGGATATAGAGAGAGATCGATAGGTAGCGAGCCTAGAACCTACTTTGTTATTTTAAGCAGAACCCCTAGTATTTTATTACACTTCTGGTTCCTTCATCTAGAAATAAACCAACGTAATATATGTAGGTTTCGTATGTCTATTACTAGGAGATTTCAAGATATTTATAATTTTGTCCCCAATCACAAAAATGCGGATATATTAATTTTAACATGATTTTTTACGAGATTAATCCATTTAGACTTAGACATGGTATCAAGACGCCTTCGAGGTGTTCAATATTAGGCATACAGGAAATTTATATCTAACATTTTTGTATAAAAAAACTACCAAATTCAAACATCAGTATTAAATAGCACCATATATTTCATCTGTATCCACCGTACAGAAAATGTATATCAAACATTTTTGAATAATGATGCAAATGACTAATATTGAAAGTAAAAGATACATTTATAGTTAAATACAGCTCCTGCACTTGGACATTGCATTCAAGAGGTCTCTGGTGTTAGTAGTTTGGTTACCATGACAACAGTAAACAAAACATAGTGATTTGTTTTCTTTGATATTATTACTTTATTTATTTAGAAAAGTATTTATTTAGTTATTGTTTTCCTGTTATATTGTATTTATTTATAATTTGTTTTTGCTTCCAATTTTATTTATGCTCTTTGTGTTATGTTTTAAGAATTTTTACATTGATTTTGAGAAGTGTTTTTTTATTTCAATTTTACTATTTTATTTATTGTTGCTCTCGAACAATAAGGTCTGACGATAATTGCAAGTTTTACTTTCATCTGCCAGAGTATTTTGTTGGTTTATAATTTTTAAGTTTCTTCTAGCTTAAGCAACATATTGCTGATTACTGATAGTTTAATTTTCCCGAAGATACTACTCAGAGCTGTACCAGCACAGCAAAACATCTTTTGAGATGAGGTCTACAGAAAAATTAAAACAAAGTACCAATTTTATCTTTGTTGTGGTATACCTTATTAACAGTTATATATTTTATATTGAGAGTAACGATAACTAAAAACAACTCTTCGGGTGATAATATTAAATTTGCTTTAACACATTCATTTATTATACTCTACAGACAAAATATAATTGACGAGTTTATTACTAGATAAACACAAGTGAACGCGATTGAACTGAAACAATAGCTATGATAAGTAGAGATTATCACTCTTTTTATTAAACATATTTTAACCGGATTAATACCATATAGGATCCGCTGTATATTATTTTGTTCTATTATAAATAGAGTTGGCCACGCGCGCCAACGGGCAGCGGCGTTATTTCGATTAGGCCTCGGGTTCCACTAGAGCTATTGTGTGTAGATGTTTGCTGTCGTAAATACTTTCGCGTAGTTGTTAAATAAAAATAAAATAATGCGTGCTCAAACACTTACCATTTTAAGAGTCCTCCGTGAAATCGCAAAGTGAATAATGTCTGTTAAATATCTGCAACATGAGATATGTTTCAACAGTTGTTTCGACAGACCGAGCGCGGCGCGAGGAAAAAATGTGTTTATATGCAGAGAACGAACGTTCAACATCTAGTGACGTTATATTCGCGTAATTAAAATATTCTTTGAAACAACTTAACGGTTCTGTTGACGCACCTTCACAAATGTGTCTTAATGTGCCAAAATCAGAATCTTTCTCTAAAACACTTTCATATTTTTCTAGAACACAAACATTTTTTGCGTCTTCTATTGCGCATAGCTGTGCGTGAACATGTTGCACTATTTGCACAGATTCCATTAACAACACCGAAGGATCTTGTTACTTTTCTATTGCCTCCGCTAGTCCGAAGTAATTGTTGTGAATAATTTTTAAATCCGTTTTAACCCGACTATCTTGAAATTTCGACTGGCTTTTCTTGATAGCGGCAGCTTCCTTTGGATCGAATTGTAAAACCACGTTCTTAATATTCTCATAATATTTATGATAATAAAACGCAGCATTTAACCAAGTTCCCCAACGTGTAAGAATAGGTTCTAGTGGCTCAGGTATACGAGGGCACAGTCTGTGAAATTCGCGAATACGTTTCGGGGATTTGACAAACACTGCTTTTGTATGCGCTATTAAAGCGTCTACCTCAGGATAACATTTTCTGATACCATCTGCCACAAGATTGAGAGCATGAATTTTACACGTAATGTGTAACAAATTAGCAGAATGCTTTTTAAGAGACCGGCCTACAGAAACCATGTTTGCGGCACCATCACTCATAAACATCAACAGTTGGTTTGTTGAAAGTTCATACTTTTCCAATGTATTTAACACTAACTTTACAATTACTTCGGCAGTACATTGTTGTATTTGTCTGAAAGCTAATAGAATTGAAGGTGACGATTGATGCGGTTCCATTTTACGTACCATTATATTAACGACCGAATGTTTTTTACGATCTGTCGTTTCGTCCACACATAACCACATTTTTTTTTCCTTTCAACTCCGATTTAATTCTTTTTTCAACATATTCACGAGCAGATGGCACTATCCTTCGTAACGATGTCCGACTTAGTAATTTGTACTCCGAATAGTTATTCCAAAACAAGACAAACGCTTCCTTGTCTAGTAAATTAAACGGTATATTACAGAAGCATAACATAAAGCTAAGTTTATCGACATAAATTTATGCTTTATATTAGAAACAATAATAAAAATAATCTCAGTGGCGGAGTTTTAATGGTGCTCTTAAATGCTAAAGTTTTGGAAAATATTATTTCAGCGCATAATATCATCGAATGTAGTCAATAGCTTGATGTAAATTAACGAAATGGAGGGAAAATGCACCGAGAGTATATCCAAAAAAATTGCTTATTAAACCCGGAAATTAAACGCGAAATGCAGCATAAACATTTGAAATCGCAATAATTGCGTTGATCCCAAAATTTTTCTGTAACACAAAACAGCATTAACAAGTTTCGTGTGATATTTTACCTAAAATTTTCTAGTCTGAAGAGAAAAGCATTTTATGGTAATTAATTACAGAAATACATTACATAAAAAACCAATCAATTTTGCTTATTAACTTAGCTTCGTTAGCCTACTCACCACATCAACAAAAACTTAAAATGACTCCAAGTGAGTTGGTTCCCGCTAATATTCATAAATAGTTAATTCAGACAGAAAACTTCAAAGTATTACATAAATCGCCCCAGAATCTCTACAGAAAGAATTTGCATTCTCTTAGAGTAATTTATAACAAAATACAGAAAGAGTCAATAATATAACCTTATTTTGTACACTTCGCAAAAGGAGTTCACATTATTCAAAACTTTCTCCAAGACATAAAAAGTTGGAAGAACCCATACAGCACCTGAAACTTGATAGACATGAAAGAAAATTTTAAGTCTAAATTATGAATAAAGAGGTTCGGAATATTCAAATAACTGAAATTCAAAAAATTTCTGAATAATAATAAACCGTATTATTCACACTTTCTGGTAGAGGATTAGGATAGTTTTCGTCAAACATATGTTGTGTGACAAACATCAACAAAGTCAAATAATATGTAAATTAGGAAATCTGATTGGAGGCGGATAAACAAACAAACAGAAAAAGTATTTTCACAGAAAGACAAATTTCGGAAAAAAGAATTTAGAAATTAACCTGAAAGCAAGTATTAAAAGTGGGGTCCTACGAGGAATTACATCGATCGATATATGAAGGAATGAAGATTAAAAAAAGATTGCCAATACGGCAAACACCTCAACTGAACGTGCACAAAACATCCTTCACAAAAAATTGAGTATGAGAAAGCTATCGGCGAGATGGGTTTGCTGACGGTTGACCAAAAACGGAATCGCGTGATAACTTCAAAGCAATCCACAATTTTTTGACATGTTTAAACGCAATATGAGTTTCTGCGGCGTTATATGATTGCAGATGAGACATGGATATACCAGGATTCGCAAGGCATAATCGTAATTGATTATTTGGAGAAGAGAAGGACAGTCACGGGACAGTACTATGCTGATTTATTGGACCGTTTCAACGCCGAACTAAAGAGAAAAAGACCCCACCTAACGAACAAGAAAATTCTCTACCATTAGGATAACGCCCCGGCCCACTCATCGGTAATTGCGACAGCAAAATTAGTCCAGTTACGATACGAATTAGTGCCCCATTCACCATGTTCGCCCTTGTGAATTCTTTCCTTTTCCAAACTTCAGAAAATGGCTTGGCGGAAGCGGTTCACGTCAAATAAAGAGGTCATTGCCGAAACAGAGACAAATCCTATTATTTGAGTGGCTTAAAAAAGATAGAACATCGCTGGACTAAGTGTATAGATCTGCAAGGACATTCTGTCGAGAAACAAGATTTACTAAATGCAAAACAAAAGCGTTGTCTTCCTTAACACAGGTATTTATCATACCATCCTCGTACATTGGAAAACTCTGAAAACCTGGCAGTACACTAAAGCCGACATATACTATTGAACTAAAATGTTTTCAATAATCCAAGACTTCCAGTTATACCGGGAGTAGCTGTTAACTTTATTTTAAACGAAACATCCTATATATATTACATTTTTGAATACTTAGTTCGATTTTAAGGTTTGTTTGATAAAACAGATGGATGAGTACATCTGAACTTTTATAACTATGAAGATGTTTAACTTCGTCAATTGAAATTTTGTAGAACAATTGCGAAAAAACGATAAAACTTTCAAATGCAAAATTTATCTAAATTGAATTTTTTAATGTAGCTACCTATTGCCCTTGAGACCATGTTGAAATAAATTCGCAAAAACTCACTCTTCTCGGGAAATCAATTTCTTTTAGTTGTTGAACCATAACAGACAGGTACATTTGCGAAGTATTCCGGTTTGAACACCTAGAAAATCCTGATTCCAGCGCAGCTTGTCTTAGAGACATTGCTGGATATGGTGTGAAGTATCCCAAATAATGATTTCCATGTTTGGATCATCAACAATAGGTTTATGTTTTTGAATTTTTGCCTTGACCGATCCGAATTTTGCAAATCTGTAGTATTCGTATAACTGTGTTTGGTATTAGGTGACGGCTTCTGTTTTTATGGATACTGAGCGACAAAGGTATTGCATGTTCTTGATATGCATTCTCCATAAATAATAAACAAATTTAAATATTGCTCCTTTGTATAATTTAAACGTGCTGGCATTATTTATAACTGAAAACTAAATGGTAGTGGTAGTGGTCGTACATAGGGTACATTCTCATTGGTGGGTGCTCTTTTTTGGAAGAAAATTGTGTTACATTTGCATACTTTCCTAAATATCTTGAAAAGTATCCATTTTGGATGCGTTATGAATATGACATTTCTTTCGTTTTTTTATAAGAGCAATTTGATAAGACAGAGAAAAATAGGTAGTTGTATTAAAAAAAATTAAGTTTCGACACTTTTTGCATTTGAAAGTTTAACCCCAATTAACACTGTATAATGTTTTCGGAAAATTAATTCGATTTCTAATCCTGCCCAATGCGGCCAACAGTTCCGCAAAATTTTAATTTTCCAAATTAAACACCTTCGCAGTTATAAAAGTTCAGATACCCTCGTCCATCCGTCAAAAATTTTCAAAAAATGCAGACATTTCAAATATGCTTGAAGATAGTAAGATAGTTGTTCTATCAAAAAACCTCAAAATTAAACTGGGAAATCAAAAATGCATAGGATATCGATCGGTGCAATTCGTCGTAAGATACCCTGCATAAATTATAAAATACTAAAACGACTTGAAAACAATTTGAAAATAAAGAAGACAATAAATTGAGCCAAAGAAACCAAAGACAATACAGGAGGGAGCGAAGAGAATATTATAGAGTACTTTATTACATACAACACACAAAGGGGATTAACTGTGAATAGATTTATCAAAATTTGTACGTAAATACTTGAAGATAAAAAGGACATAATTTTCTTAAATTCATACCTTTATTTCAATTTGAAGCATTTCAATATATTCCGAATCTGCTACATATATATGTAACTTCTATACAGCTGCATCGTATCTCACTAAAATGATTTCTAAAGTTTCAATCACAGCTTTCTTTGAGGTAGCTTATCTAAGATACTGAAAAAAGTAAGCAAGCTATGTATATTACAACAAATTTTACATCATATTATCCACAATTAAGTAATTTTGCGATTAAAATTCTATTTATATGTACATATATGTATGTTTATTCTGTGCTATACATATATATCAACATAGTAACAGAATAAAAATGAATGAATATCAATGTCTGTAATTCATGTGAAGACTCATTATCATTTAATTAGTAGCCACGTTATCTCCTTTTGATATAATGTAAGCAAGTATCTAGAAGAGTATAGTAATTAATCAGACACTCACTTGAGCTCATTGCTAATCTACAGGGAACCGAAATATGAAAATATGTACACATCCCGTTAGGAATGTGCAAACATAGTACGAGTTATTATATACAGAATGTTCTATTGGAAAAAGCAAACTTGTATCGTGCGCAACGAAAACTGAAAACCATGTATACTTGAGGCTATGCAGAACTTATCTCCAAATATTTTTCTGTTTGTAAACTTTTTCTCTAAATTGCTCAAAAGAGGAATTATCTTCTGCCCACGCGCTGGGTGAACACGAGATATCAATCTATTCTCCTTCTTTCTATGCAAAAATATTCTTGATTAAATTCTAAAAGTTTTTAAAAAAGGGTGGGCCTAACTTTTTAATATTATTCAAAATAAAGAAATCGTTTTCCATCTATTTAGCTAGAATATAAGAATAGTGCAATATTTTTATTCTTTTGGATCAATACAAAAATAAAAATCTTCAGGTTGCTATAATCAACAAGTTTGCTATTACTTATAATATTGTTACTTTTCCTTTGAGGTGATCTGAAAAGCAATATTATTCCTAATTTAAATTTCTGTAATTATTCCTATAAAACAATGGATAATATTGATTCATTATTTAATATTTTTAAATATTTATTCGGCTCTAACTTCAAAGTAACTTGGAGGTGGACCTTTGACGTGATTGTGTTTGTTTGAAGAAAACATTGTAACACAATGTAAACCAACAGCAAGTATCGTACATAATAGCATAGATATTTACACGCTAATTACATACACACATAAACACATTAAAACCTGACACAAACGATTTTGAAACGATCCTATATATATGAAACCCATTTCAAAGAAATAAATGAAAGCTAGGGTCTTTGAGTTCGAAATTGCATGATACATTTCAAAATAATTTTTTACAAACTGCGCATGATTAATAAATATGCAACAAAATTTACTGATGCATGTGGGTACATGCAACGTATGTAGATATACAATTTCGTACGAATGTGTAAGAAATTAAGGTATGTAGAACACAGCATAGCATCGCAAAGTTTTGCAGTTCACGGTCAATAACAAAGTGTATCGTCAACTGATCTATATATAAAAATTGCTTGATAACGCTGTTATACGATGTCTGTCAACGCTGTTATACGATGTCTGTCAAAAGTAGTACAAGTAGTAAAAATATTTAATGCAGTCTACGCATCAGAGCTCTATAGCAGATTAACTTTGCGGACTTTAGAAGCAGCAAATTTTTGCACAATTTATTTAAAATTCATTTTTTTTTCGAGTTCATCCTCTGTGCATAACAAGCTTAAAGCATTTAGCCGATTTTGGTTCATGACGCTTCTTTTTTGGTTTTTTATTACCGCCAGTTTTGAGAATGTTCTTTCTCCTTCACAAGCTCCGCAAGCTAAAGTTAAATATATTCTAAATGATAGAGCTACATTAGGATAGAGGTTTCACTTTAATGCTTCTTTAACACTTTTTAATGTTTCTGGGTTGTTGCAATTTTTTAAGCTCTGTTCATTTATTGTCAGATGTTCATGAAAATGTATTATTTAGTTTTCTAATTCACTTTCCAAATCTAACGGATATTTCTTAAGAAGCCGTTGAGCTGCGGATCGTTTGTCATTCAAATTTGTTTTTTCATAATCGAAAATAAACGAAAAATATACTTGCAATTCTTTATAACAACAAGATCTTCTTTCCATTTCAGAAATTATGCTACCACATATTACTAAAAATACCTCTACTCTAAATTTTTGTTTTGGAGAAAAGTTTTCTGAATAGGAAGAATCACCGTGGAATACTTTTTTTCTTAATTTTGCATGAATTTTCTTTTTTATAAGAAACTTCAAACTCAAATTCACTCGAAACCTTCAAAATAAGTTTCGCTTCTTCATACTGGTCAAAATTTTCACGAATAGTTTTTAGGTATTCTGTAATTTGATTTACAACTTCTTTTAAAATAAGATCTTCTTTTTGAAATGTCAAATTTACTTTGTTTGTTCTCTCTAAAACATCGTACCAAAATAAACTAAGGATACATGTTTCAAATTCACATAGTTTATTCATAATATTTATTTCTTCATTTCGTGTATCGTAACTTTGGTCAGTATCTTGAGAAAATTTTTTAATGTTATTAAAATTTCATGACAATTTTGTTTTAATTACTTTAAGGCATCATATCTCGCTGACCATCTTGTGTCAGACAGAGATTTCATCACAAAAATTCTTTCATTTGCATTAGAATTTAATGAAATTCTTGTATTAATTTCTTCTCTTAGCAAATTCCACCTGTATGTGGAACCTGACAAGAAATTGTACAATCCCAAAAAAAGATATAGCTTCTACACATACACTAGCTGCTGTCTGACCAACAAGATTCAGAGAATGAGCACTACACGATACAAATTCTGCAACTTTGTTTATTTCTTTTATCTTACTTTGGACACCTTCATATTTTCCAGACATATTAGCCGCATTGTCATAACTTTACGAACGGCAATTTTGAATGCCAAGATTGCACTCAATTAAATATTACACAATTTCTCGAGCCAGATCAATTCCTTTGTGGCTTTTCAGAGGCAAAAATTTTAAGAAACTTTCTGACACTTCAAATGTTTGTGAATTCACGTATCTAATTACAAAAGTAAGTTGATCAACATGTTGCAAATCAGGTGTAGAATCAACTATTATTCCAAAATATTTTGATTCTTTTACTTCTTGTAAAATTAAATTAGTAAAATGATCGCCTAATAATTGAATAAATTCCTCGCAAATTGTCGAAGATATGATAAGATATTTTGCCCTGTCCAATATTTTTAGTTTTTTCAATATGATCTGCTAGAAACCCGTCATATTTTGCTAGTAATTCCAATATGCCTAAATAATTCCCATTGTGTACTGATCCAAAAATTTCATCTTTGCCTCCTAATGGAAGTCCACGTTGACACAAAAAAATTATAACATCAATAATTCTTTGTAAAACCTTTTGCCAATACTCGCATTCATTTTCATATGCTTTTGAGAAATCTGGGGTCCGGAGTAAACTTTATTTGTTTTCGGCGAAAATATTAGCCAAAAACGATCTACTTCTTCGCCATTTAACATTTGGCGTTCAAACATCTTGAAGTAAATCTTTGCGTCAATTCGCTAACTTGTAAAGTAGCTTTAATCATTCCCTTATCTTCAAAACCAATGTTTTGTTCAAAATTACCTTTTTCGATCAAATATCGCAACATTTCTTCAGACTTACTCTATTCAGCAGCATCATTACTAAATATTTCGTATTTACTGTAGGATGTTGTTGGTTCTTGTTTATCGCTGCCAGAATCATTAGATATGGGTCCGTGTCGACATGAATCAATTTCAATGACTTCACCTTCGTGTTCGGTTGGTGACCCCGTTTGAACGTCTGAAGCTGCTAAAGGAGTGTTTTCTTTTTCAAAAAATCCCAATAAAGACGTCTGTCCTTTAGCAGATTCTTTCACTTTTTTTTCGTGCAATTTTCTTTTTTCTGTTCCACTGAGATAATGGCGTTTTATTTCTGTAAAAAGTAATAATATTATAAATTTTATTAATAGAACAGCATAAAGTTTTGCAGTTTGAAAAGTAAATTGTAAGGTCACGATTTCAGCATGTATTAGGACGGCATTTATTCGGTTACTAAAATTGCAAAACTTGGCCACTAATCGACACAACTCACAAACTTTAAGTCAGTTTATTTTGTGCTTGAGTAGGTATTTAAATAAGCTTACTGTTTAGTAATAATAATAAAACTTACCTTTATAAATTCACGTGTCTTATTGTCAAATATTGACAAAATCGATCGAGACGACACTGGAACTTTCCACACTGTTCTACGCTATTCGAGATACTGCGCTCGACTTCTAGACTTCTCTGGTACGAAATTTTTGAAATTGTTTCCTTTTCGATTACGAAATAATAACATTTTTATAACTATTTGGAATAGTGAATACTATAGTTAGAATTATTTATAGTTTATAACTATTTGGAATAGCGCATTATAGTTATTATAGTTTATAACTATTTGGAATAAACTTTTTACCATTAAATGCAAAATAAGTTAATAATGAGCCAGTAATTCGTTAACTACTTTTTCCTAAAAAAAATTTAAGAGCAGAAGTTAGAATTTTAAAAATTAACTGATAAAATACGCTTATTTTCAAAAATCCAGGAGGGGGCCTAAGAAAATTATTAGACTTTTGAAATTTGTACTTACCTAAATAATTTTATTGTAAAATATATTTTATTGTAAAAATAAATCTATAGTAGATATATAACTTTAAATGAGCCGGGGGCGCCCTGAGGTCCGGGGCCGCTAGGCACGTGCCTAGTTTGCCTTACGGGTAATCCGCCTCTGAGTATTCCATTAATAAGCAACACGTTTTCTTTTGTGCAAAATTAAATAATGATTTCACAATTTATTTATTGCGATCAAGGAACATGAATCTTTGTAAAAATAAAATTAAAATATTAGCTAATAATTGTAGATTAAAATACAAATATGTTGCCAGTACTACACTTACTATGTATTTGTATGTAAATACTGTTGCTATTTTATTCTCTCAAATAAAAATATTTTCAACATTGTACGTTTGAATAGTTCATTTCTTTATATCATCTTTAAATTATAATTATATTTTTTTATACATGCAGTATGACTAAACAATTAGTAATTTCTTAAACTACTTTTAATACTGAAACTAGTTTGATTTGATTATTCAGCAAGAGGAATCATTAGTACTCTTGCAATACAAGCAATTACTAGTTATTTATTCGTATTGTTTATCCACTCTAATATCTGCAATAAATCTGGATTTCAATGACCCGCGCCAAAATCTAGTTACATCGTACACTCAGTAGAGGTCGTTAAAATAGTAGTTTTCGATTAATATTTCAATTACCCTTGTATTTGAGTTCTGTGATGTCTACTGTCAGAAAAAAATTAATTCTGCCTCCACTTGTTTACTCATCGTCCCGGCATTGCCAATCTAACTACTTGATACCTTTGTAATTGGCGTAACGATGTTCATTTTGGTTGCTGTAGATGATGTAAATTTTGATGACTGGATTCCAAATATTATGTGTTGTATATGTGCTTTATGTCATTTCAAAAAATATCTCCAAAATGTAAGTTACTGAAAATAACCCGGAACTTTGGTCATCCCCCACAACATAATATTAATGGAGTCGTTTTTTTTTTAAGAAATAAGAATTAATATAAATTATCAAAACGCCAGAATTTGAGTAATAACCAAAATTAATCCGAAATCTGCAACTATTACATTAAATTCTGATATTTAGGGAATATTGAAATTAAATTGATTAAAATTAATGAATTGAGGTACAAGTGCACGCACTTCACCTCGATGTTCCACTACAATATATACTTCATAATTTAAACAAATAATAATATTCTCTATTAAATTTTTAAACTCAAATTAATGCCAAATACATTCTCAATCTATTAGGGGAGATCGGGGCAAAATGATCCCCCTAAGCAAGGAACAATTGCAAATGAAAATCTACAAAAGTTTCACGGTCGGCAGATTATAAGCAGTTAAAACAGTATTTTTTTGAAGTTTATAATGTTATTTAAACTATTTTTAATTGATTAATTTTCCCAAAATTTATCCTTTTTTATATTGATGCAAAATGCTCATTATGGCCCACAAAGTGGGGTAAAATAATCCATACATGGACAAAGTCATAAACTGCTTGCGAAACACGTTTATTTAAAAACTAAAACACAAAATTAACATAAACTGTCATATTTCCTTAGTATGCAGTAGAAAAATTAAGAAGAAAATATTACAAAATTAAGAAATGGCGTAGTTCATTAAAACTAAATGCCTAACTTATTGCAGCACTCTACGACACGCTTTTTTTGCTAGTGGATAAGACGTGCACAAATCGCAAATGAAGTCATCTTAATCTTCTTCCACTCCAGAACATGCTTTGTGTGCCCAGTGAAGGCAACTACTGCATTTGATCCACCTCTCTCCGCTTACAGAATCTGGAAATGTTTCAGTACAAATCAAGCACTCTGGACCACTTTCTGATTCTGAATTTGAACTTAGTTCGCCATTATACTGAGGATTATTTTTATGGTTAATCTTTCTTTTTACATTAACCGCTCTCTTACATTTCCTTTACTCGATACATTTTTCTTTTTTAATTGGTTATCAGATTTTTTCATATTAGCTTCTTTTTTCTGTACTTCTTGCTCTAGTTCATTTTTATAGAGGCTACTAGTTAATATGACGCTTTTTCCTTTCTTTCTGTTGGTGATTTTTCGTAAAGTTGTGTCTTTTGGCAAAAGTCGAATATCAGTCGCTTTTACTTTAAAACAAGAACTGTCCTTGTCCAATTACATCAAGTCCCTGCTAGTTCCAGGAGAAAGTAGACTATTGTGTGATCCTTCCAAATATTTGCTGCATCCAGGAATAGCGGGTATATTTATTGATTCATTGACTTTGTTACTTTGATCTTGAACGCTAACGTCATTAAAATTCTCTTCTGTACTTTGTCTGGCAAGAGACTGTACAGGTAGGATTTCATCAGAAACAGCAGCAGCGGAAAGGTCGATATCGGAAAAAATATCTTTGTCAAATGGCCTGCTTTCTTAAATCCATTTATACCATTTTCAGGTGTGCAACCTTTTAAATATGCTTCACAAAACAATTTACTTATTTGAAAAACAGATACAGTACGCCTAAAATTCAGTCAATTTTCTAAAGCACGGTCGAGATATCGACTAAGAGGATACATAACCACCATATCTAAGGGCTGAAGTTTGTGGGAGGTATGTGGTGGCAAACACAAGAGGACAACATTATTTTTTCATGCTTTATCAATAACCTCCAAGTTTTTAGTATGGTTTCCATGTCCACCCAAAATAAATAGAGTGGGATCTTCGGCAGTAGGTTTTTCATAATTTAGAAAATGATCAAACCAAAGAGAAAACACATCTACAGTCATCCAGCCACTAGGATTGCAGGTGAATATTGACCCAAAAGGAGCACCATCTTTTAAATCCTTTTTCATCCTCTGGCGTGAAAAAATTAATAATAAAGACGGAATAAAGTTTCCACCGGCCGACATGCATATGACAGCAGTCGTGGACATTCCGCGATGGGCAGATCTTATCCTGGAAACCTGCTTTCGACATCTCAGTACCACTATTTTAGAATTATGTCCAGGAACCGTACTTATTGAGGTCTCATCTACGTTGAATATACGATGTGCCGGGAGCTTTTTATCGACTGATCCAGATTTTAAGAGGTAAAAAATGTGTTAACCACCATTTTGTTGAAACCACGCGCTCTTGCTATGGAAGTTGATTCTGGACACTTCTAATGGACACGTCTTTTTCTAAATTGGGTAAACCAATCTTTCCCAGCAGCTTGCTTGGCCTTTGAAAAGGGATGTTTAATGTTATTCCTTTCGGCTAACTGAAATGCCAGGCATCGAACATCACGTGGGGTTAGGCCATAGGTTAGGTGTTTCCATATCAAAAATGTATCGTAAAAGCTCAGTTTCCTGCTTTTCTGTAAATACGCACTGGATGACTCCAAGGGTTTTAAGCTTTTTAGGCAAGACACCAGCTTCTTTCTTTTTCATACGTCACTTCAGCGCCATTCTGGGGACATCAAAATTGGTGGCTGCTGTACGTATGAACATTCCATTTGCAACAGCTTCAATAGCTCTTTTCATATGTTCTTCCCTCCAGCTTTGCCTTTGTGTTTTTCTTTTACAAGTGCGAACCATCGTTGGCCCTGAAACCGACTAAAAATATAGTGTTACCTTTAAAAAGCATACACCATGCCCCGATACACCAAGGATCGTTTTGCCCCGCTAATTAACCTTTCAAAGAACGTTACCTGCTGTACTTACCATACATCAAGCACACGGACAAACACGTTTCACTGTACAACGGCGTACTTCAAATGGGCACATGGCCGGTTCGAAGTAAAATAGTAGAGTGTGTCGCATGGGAGTGGGTTACTCTGTTATTTCACAGATGGAGCTATTAGTTGTTAATAAAGCCATCGGGGATCTTTATGCCCCACGGGATCATTTTGCCCCGATCTACCTTAATTTAATTTCTTCGGTTTTCTTCCCTCTTTGTTTATCCGTTTTTCACAATTCAAGATTACTTTGAATAGTTTAGCCACAGCAGACCTTGGAAATTGCTACTACTGCTTCTATGCTGGTAAGCCTCACCTATTACGGGTTCTCCAGTTACCAGGATTTTTCAATTTGTATGGTCCCATTCTTGGCTCTCCTTTTATATGGATGTCACAAGGAAATAAGTTTAGCATTATTTCCGTAACATTGATTGGAGAGCTTGTTATGGCTCCAGTTATATAGCTCTTATTTGCATAAATTTAACAAGAGTTTATTTTAAATAGAACAGATAATCATCTAAATGTAGTAGTTAATATATAGTAACATATTTTTGTGCTACCGAGCGCCCTAAATGTCATTTTAATTCTAATTTGTTAATCACGAATTAAACCAGCTCAAAATCTCTAATTATATAAGCAATAGTTCATTTAACCAGGAATTAAATTTTAATTAGAAAGAAATTTAATTCAGGATTAAAAAGTCTTATGTAAAAAATGTTTTTGCATTTTTTTTTTCATTCTACATAGGTTATATATGATGTCTGTATAACTCTGCGATCTCCAATGTTTTGATGCGTCTTTTATTTTAACATAAGTCTGATCCAGACTAATAAATGAAATAACTAAAATTTCAATCTTTCAAATTTGACAATCGATTGTATGCTAACAGTACATAGAAATGACACTTCCTAGCAAACTTGACAGATTGAAAATTGTCTACTTTTAGGATACGATAACTTTCACCCCTATATAGCCTTGCTATATAGTTACAAAAAAAATGCATTAAAGCATTAGAGGCGTATGTTCAGAGATGAAAATGCACAGTATATGAAATCCGAAATTCGAATTAAAATTCGATTCCAAATTCTCGGTTTTCAAAATTACAGTTCGAATAATCAAATTTAAAAATGTTCGAATACGACAGCACTAATATAAAAGTACTATTACTTGCATAAAAATCTGGGACAAGCGACATGATTCATTTTAAACATGTCTTTACTATGAAAAAATATGTCAAATTGTCTGTCAGTGTCAATCGTAAATGGACATTGTCACACGATTGAAAAAACGTCAAAATGAGCTCATAAGAGTTGTCCCAGATTTATGTGCAAGTGATGGTACTTTTCTAAACATAATCACGATATCTAAAGGTAAATCTAAATACAACTAAATACAATTGCGAAATATTCATTTACTTCTGCTGCACAATGAATTTGCTATTTATCTGTAAATTTTACAAAACAATCTACGGTGTAATGTAAATTTTATTAAAAACCACCACATTTATCAATTAACTCTACAGTGTGATTCCGTTTATTTTATAAACATATAGCATGAAAACGGTAACATCAACATTACAAAAATATTCATCTATGTAAACAATGTAATGTCATCAAAACTAAGCCCTTATATTTTTCACTCCTCTACGTATTGATAAAAATATACTTGCGTATATACATACACCGGACAGTCCAAGATTTTCATGGATCTAACAGCGCGTCACCGTCGTAAAAGATAACATTCGAAAAGTGATGATAATCGAGTACTACCGTGGATCAGAAATAAACCAATTTTCTGTCGATCTGCAAATATTTTGCCGCGTTAGGATAAAATATCTAGTTAACATCTGGACATCAAAAGGAAGAAAGATGTCTTATTGCGCTGTACGAAATATCTGCATTATGTAGTCTTACAGGACTAAGCAAAATTGGTAATCAGCTTTACTGTCGAACGGGTTTAGAAATTGTTTGATACTGTAGTATGGCAGATACTTTTGGAAGGCCTAGAAGAAAATAGAATATAAAATAAATGATTTTCTTGTGAAACAAAATTGTGACTGGATGTTTGTGATAAAATATATGTGAGTAGAATAAAATTACTGCTGCATGTTTAATTAAAGTTTTAACTCATATGATATTCAGTAAGATCATAACTGTTTAATTTAGGGAAAGAACAGTAAAATAAATAACATTAAAACTAATTATAATTCTTCAGTATTACTCAAAAAATGTGTGTATACCAGAATGTCTGATATCGCTGTATCGCATTCATAAATTTTATGTTTAAAGGGTTGTGTCCAAAAGGCACTATTAATATTTATCCTGAATGATTTTGTTGCCTATCGTTAAGGGACAAGTTAATGATTAACTCGAAGAAAACGGTAATTATAGAGAGCCGTACCAAAAACAGAATATCCCATAACTTCTCTTTTAACATTTTTGACAGTATCCTTGAAAATCAATGCAATTTCAAATTTTTTGGGAAACGATGGATGCTACATTGACCTGGGAAAAGGATATAAAATCTGCCTACTCTAACTTGCTAAAAGCTTCTATGCCATATTCACCCTGAAAAGTATATTGAATCTGCAGTCACTTCTGCAGATACATATATTATTTTGTTGCATAATTTCCTTTCCATAATGTCAAGCATTTGAAGTGCAGAGAATGCTTATATCGTGCAAAAATGTTTGTTGAAAGCAATTTTTAATATAGAAGAGTGCAGCTTATGACAGTACCATCAATTTGAGTGTGTGATTTGTGTGTTATTTCCATTTTTTTATGGAACACCGGATCTAATAGTTCTTGTAGAACTTTTCTTTTAAACATTTCCCTCTACCAAAAATGCGTCTATACATTTTTGTTCCTCTGGACATTTATTGACAGTTATATGTTATTTCATGATGTGCTTAATCTAATAACTTTCTGAACCGCTAGTTATAATGAAGACATTTTTACAGGAAAGAAAATTAGAATTACAAAACGCTAACAATTCATATCAGCATTTCTGGCGCTACAGCCGAATTGAAAAAGCGTATTTAAACGATCCACAGTAATGCTGTCGAATTCGAAATGGAATTTCCCATGTTAAATTCGAATTTGAAGAGTGAATTATTTATGAAGTAGATTTATTAAATTTTGTTGTTAGATCATACTAAACAACTTTCCTCTGCTCATTATATAAGCAAGAATTCGAAAAAATGCAGCAGGAAAACAGGTAATCATAAAATCTACATTTTTTACTAATACTTTAATAAACCTGTAGTCTGTACTGCTATGAAAAACCGCGGGATACCTCGTGATTTCTACAAAACCTGGAAGTAGAAAGTTTAATCTTTACACTACCGACAAAAAAATATTGGAAAATACCTAAAAACATAAATGTACTCCAGAATTTTAAAAATTTCGTAAGAAAATAAGGAATATGTTGAAAAAGTGTTTGTATGTACCCGTTTCGTCACATTCCATAACCATTCCTTTCAAAATATATTTCTAATAAATAATATTCGCGACAGATTATAAATCTTAAGAGGTGTGTAAGAAATTAGATTATAATTTATCGCGCCCGCTTAGCATTTTACTAAGAGATGGAGATTACAGTTTACACTTTATTTCTATTGAGTCAAAATGTACCAAAAACGCATATTTGGATATTAAAGGTATTAAAGTGCAATGCTCTAAATGTTTCGTTCTTGAAAATGAAGCAACTCCAACGTAGGATTCTCAGAATCTTTCAACCGTATTTACCTCAGCCACTGCTACTCTGAATTATAATAGGTAAGTTTGATAAATGATTGTAAGAAGAACTTTGGTCTCAACTTCTGATATAATTTAATTTTTAAGTGTAATCATTCCTTGTGAATATTAACCATATATGTAAGACGTTACATTTCAAAAATCCGTATGGAACGTAGTACACAAGAGAATATAATTTTACGTACAATTTTGAATTTCTCCGAACAGAGAGCAAAACCCCTTCTGGAATTTTAAAATTGTGCCTATTATGTAAATGCTGCAAAGTCATAATTTTCTGATAACATAATAGACGATATAGAGTATCTTTCAAAAATATATCTGTCTATACAGGGGCATCGATAAATAAACCAGGCAGATATTTTATTGTTGTTGTATTTTTTTTATTGTTGTATAACTAATATAATATGGGTATCGTATGTCTATTTCTAATAGATTTCGAGATATTTATAATTTTGTCCCCCAACGCCTAAATGTTTCCCTTAAAATATTCGAAATGCAAATACATTTTAGCGTAAGTTTATACAAGACTAAATCTCATACTTGATTCTATCTAGACATGGTGTTAAAACTCCTTCAAAATATACAGCGCTGTTCAGTACTGAACAGCAAACATTGCTAAATTCAGACACCAGAATCGTCATTTTTTGAAATAGCAATTTACAGTTAAACGGGAATCTTGCGTTTGGATATTGCATTCAAGTGGTTTCTGCTGTTAATATTGCTTGGTTACCATGACGATAGTGGACAAAGGATACTGACGTTGGCGTTTTAAAACGATTTAAAACCAGGTAACAATCAGTGGCGGATTAAGAGCCTTCGGGGCCCCTAGGCACAAGTAATAACGGGACCCCCCTCCATCCTTTATTGCAAATTGTAAAATAAGCAATTTCAGAAATGTGTAAACAAGTAGGTAAAATGAAAATTTTATTTTTTTATAAAAACATATTTGCAAATAATGTTTAATAATATAACAATAAACAAAAAAATTGTAAACAAATTTATTTTCAATAAAAATATTTAAACAAAATTTTACATTCCTAATAAAAACATTGTTTTATAAATATGTAATATCCGTAAAACCTAGTAAAAATTAAAATAAATAAATTTTTATTCTTAAGAAAAATATTTAATGAAGTCTACACATTAGGGCTCTATAGCAGATTAACTATGCGGACTTTAGAAGCAGCAAATTTTTGCACAATTTCTTTAAAATTTATTTTTTTTTACGAATTCATGCTCTATGCATAACAAGCTTAAAGCATTTAGCCGATTTTGGTTCATGCCGCTTCTTCTTTGGTTTTTTATTATCGCCAGTTTCGAGAATGTTCTTTCTCCTTCACAAACACCGCAAGCTAAAGTTAAATATATTCTAAATGCTATAGCTACATTAGGATAGAGGTTTGACTTTAATGCTTCTTTAACACTTTTAAATGTTTCTTGGCTGTTGCAATTTTTTAAGCTCTCTTAATTTATTGTCAGATGTTCATGAAAATGTATTATTTCGTTTTCTAATTCACTTTCAAATCTAACGGATATTTTTTAAGAAGCCGTTGAGCTGCGGATCGTTTGGTACTCAAATTTGTCTTTTCATAATCGAAAACAAACGAAAAATATACTTGTAATTCTTTATAACAACAGGATCTTCTTTCCATTTCAGAAATTATGCTATCACATATTACTAAAAATACCTCTACTCAAATTTTTGTTTTGGAGAAAAGTTTTCTGAATAGGAAGAATCACCGTGGAATACTTTTTTTCTTAATTCGGCGTGTATTTTCTTTTTTATAAAAAACTTCAAACTCAAATTCAGTCGAAACCTTCAAAATAAGTTTCGCTTCTTCTTCATACTGATCAAAATTTATAATAGTTTTTAGGTATTCTGTTAAAGAGGTAATTTGATCTATAACTTCTTTTAAAATAAGACCTTTTTGAAATGTCAAATTTACTTTGCTTGTTCTCTCTAAAACATCGTACCAAAATAAACTAAGGATACATGTTTCAAATTCACATAGTTTATTCATAATATTTGTTGCTTCATTTCGTGTATCGTAACTTTGGTCAGTATCTTGGGATAATTTTTTTAAGGTTATTAAAATTTCATGATAATTTTGTTTTAATGACTTTAAGACATCATATCTCGCTGACCACCTTGTGTCAGACAGAGATTTTATCACAAAAATTATTTCATTTGCTTTAGAATTTAATGAAATTCTTGTATTAATTTCTTCTTTTAGAAAATTCCACCTGTATGTGGAACCTGACAAGAAATTGTACAATGTTTGTACAATCCCAAAAAAAGATATAGCTTCTACACATACACTAACTGCCTGTCCAACAAGATTCAGAGAATGAGCACTACACGGTACAAATTCTGCAAATTTCTGACATTTCAAATGTTTGCAAAAGTAAGTTGATCAACATGTTGCAAATCAGGTGTAGAATCAACCATTATTCCAAAATATTTTGATTCTTTTACTTCTTGTAAAATTAAATTAGTAACATGATCGCCTAATAATTGAATAAATTCATCGCAAATTGTCGAAGATAGGATAAGATATTTTGCCCCGTCCAATATTTTTAGTTTTTTCAATATGATCTGCTAGAAACCCGTCATATTTTGCTAGTAGTTCCAATATGCCTAAATAATTCCCATTGTGTACTGATCCAAAAACTTCATTCTTGCCTCTTAATGGAAGTCCACGTTGACAAAAAAATTATAACATCAATAATTCTTTGTAAAACCTTTTGCCAGTACTCGCATTCATTTTCATATGCTTTTGAGAAATCTGTTTCCAAGCCCTGTTCTTTTGATCTAGCCATCCAGTTAAAACACGCCTTGGCATGAGAAGCACTATTTTCATGAGATACAACTCTCGCTGTGGCATTTTTCCAGTCATTGAAACCTACGGTAAATTGATCCTGATTTTCTTCAAGCAAAAATAACTTACAGGGTCCGCAGTAAACTTTACTTGTTTTCGGCGAAAATATTAGCCAAAAACGATCTACTTCTTCACCATTCAACATTTTGCGCTTAAACATTGATTTTGAAGTAAATCTTTGCTTTAATCATTTCCTTATCTTCAAAATCAATGTTTTGTTCAAAATTACCTTTTTCGATCAAATATCGCAAAACCAGAATCATTAGACATGGGTCCATGTCGACATGAGTCAATTTCTATGACTTCATCTTCGTGTTCGGTTGGTGACCCCGTTTGAACATCTGAAACTGCTAAAGGAGTGTTTTCTTTTTCAAAATATCCCAATAAAGACATCTGTCCTTCAGCAGATTCTTTTATTTTTTTTCGTGCAATTTTTTTTTCTGCTCCACTGAGATAATGGCGTTTCATTTCTGTAAAAAGTAATAACATTGTAAGTTTAATTAATAGAACAGCATAAGGTTTTGCAGTTTGAAAAATAAATTGTAAGGCCACGATTTCAGCATGTATTAGGACGGCATTTATTCGGTTACTAAAATTGCAAAGCTTAAGCTCTGATGGACACTCTCGAACTTTAAGTCAGTTTATTTTGTGCTTGAGTAGGTATTTAAATAAATTTACTGTTTAGTAATAATAGTAAAACTTACCTTTATAAATTCACGTGTCTTATTGTCAAATTTGGAAATAACGTTGAAGTGTACAAGTCAGAGTAATATCTCACGATCGCTGAATAGCGAGCGATTCGGTAGCTTACTAATATCTGCTTTCTTACGTTAATCGCTGTCGTGTGTAGACTGAGCGGAGAGCAGCGCGTCGCGCTTAATATATACGCGGTCAAATCGACCGAGACGACACTGGAACTTTCCACACTGTTCCACGCTATTCAAGATATTGAGTGCGACTTCTGGACTTCTCTGCTACGAAATTTTTGAAATTGTTTGCTTTTCGATTACGAAATAATAAAATTTTTATAACTGTTTGGAATAGTGAATACTATATTTAGAATTATTTATAGTATATAACTATTTGGAATAGCGCTTTATGGTGATTATAGTTAATAATTTGCCAGTAATTCGTTAACTACTTTTTCTTAAAAAAAAAATTAAGAGCAGTTAGAATTTTAAAAATTAACTGATAAAATACTTTCAAAAATCCAGGAGGGGGCCTAAGAAAATTATTAGACTTTTGTACTTACCTAAATAATTTTATTATAAAATATATTTTATTGTAAAAATAAATCTATATATGTAAATGAGCCGGGGGCCCCCTGAAGTCCGGGGCCCCTAGGCACATGCCTAGTTTGCCTTACGGGTAATCCGCCTCTGGTAACAATGTGAGCGCAAAGTATTCTGAAAAATGAATCTTATTGTTTTTATAGCTATTCACCGTTTTACCATACAACATGTTTTTACAACACAGTTAGTACTCTTATAAAATATTCGCATATTGACTAATCAATGCAAAATTACTTTTAAAATGCACTATTTTTGCTTCATTCGGTGTACTTACAATTTTCAAGCGACTTTTTTCGATGTCCTCGCAGTAGCAAATATACCTTTTTATAATAATAATAATAATAATATGTTTTATTAAGCAGAAAAGAAAAAAAAAATATCATATAGGAGTATACATAAAACGCTAAATATTATTACATTAATTCTGCTTAAAGGGATCAGAATCATCTTAGCGATGCTCTTCCTTCTGATCCGTCAACTGTAAAAAAAAAAAAATATCGACATAAGTGCAGAACATATATCATTATAGCACATAAGTTCATCGGTATAAATAGACAGTAATACAAAAATCATGTCATGTCTGCAACAACGCAATCCGATGAAGTATAACCCCAATCAATATAGAGACCATACAATAGTCCTAATATGCCGAGCCTAAGCAACACCGAAAGATCACTCATCCCCAATAATCACCCGGGAAAGAAAAAAGCAAAATAACGCACGTCTAGTGAGAATAAAATCATTGCTGACCAAGAAGTAAATATTCCTTGTACTTACGCTTAAATCCTGCAACGGACAAGGATTTGAAGTTCGTAGGGATAGAATTATATAGAATAGCAATGTTATAGGAAAAAGACCGCGTGAAAAGAGCAGTATTATATAAAGGAGGTGTAAGCGTACCCTTGTATCTAACGTTAATATTATGAACGTCAGTTCTAAAGGTCAGCCTTCGATGCAGATAGGGGGGTATCTTATACTTCATTAATTGTAACAAAACAAGCAAGGTGCAGTTTTCTTCGCAACCCCATATTAAGCCAACCCGCCCAAGCCAATGTATGGGAGATATGCTGCCTTCTTCTGATGCCATAGATAAACCTTAGACAAGCATTCTGAAGTTTTTGTATTCTGCGAATATCCTCCTCCGAATATCCTTATGTAACGTAAACAATAGAATTCATAGAAATACTTTTCTACATTCTGAGAAAATCCCTGAAACTTTCCTGAGAATCAGATTATATTTTTGCGGAGAAATGCATCCTTAACTTACTCCATCAAATCAATACATATTTCACGTTCCAATTATTGCAAACACCCGTTAGACTTTATGCGATAATTTCCAAGAATAAACGAAATAATACACTCTATTTACGTTCCAAAGCAAAATTCCCGCAAAACTGCAAAGTAATCATTTTTACTTGAGGTGACTAATATTGGAATTCAAAGATTTGATAAAATTGAACTGCTGACCTGGTTTAATTCAAAGAATTGTCAGTAAGTGATTATATTGATTATTGCCAAAATGAGGTCATTAGATGCGCAACTTGTATAGGTAATTTTTATTCTAAATAATATAAATCTATATCAAAATCAAATAGTAAAAAGAATTTTTGTCATTGTGCTGCTAAGTTTTCAGGACCAATAAATTATCTATGTAATCTAGAATCAAATTACTTAATACATTTTACGTAATTTGATAGTTATTTCTTCTCCAAAGCATAAAATAGTTTAGTAACTACATACACAATGTGTTCACTTACAAGGGAACACCGGCAACCCGGACTCCCCAAAAAAATTGAAATTTTGTGGATTTGTAGAGGGGTCCAAGGTAAGAACATCCCACTTATTTTTATCGGCGGAATCCTCCGTAGGTGGGGTGGAGGGCGCTCTTAAGAAAAACTACCCGTTTATATTTGTGAAAATATCTCGAAAACTATTGGAGATATTTGAAAAAAAGTTAAGACAAGTTTTTAATTGTTTGAAGAGGACTAAATAATAGCATAACCCTTATTTCAATAGTATTAATTTTAATAGAAAAATTACCCCCCCCCCAAACCCTTTTGAAAAGTCCAAAATTTTTAATATCGGAAAAGAGGGGCTGTTTTCATACTGAATTCAACCTTATACATTGTTATCATTGAGTTTTACCTTTCATTCCAGAAAAAAATATTTTGTCATGTGAAATGTGTACCATAGGACGTACTATTTATTATAATTGAATATGTAATACAGTTTTGCAGTAGGATGTTCAGAGTTAGTTATCTAACCATACTAACTTTATCCGGTTGTGTTACTTTAATATCACATATTACAAACATTTTTTATGATGAAAGCAAACATACCGATTTGGGATTGGGAAATTTGGGTTAGAGGAGAGAAAAATAATCTATAAATTGAATATTATTATAAATACCTCCGGAACTGAAATATAGCCGGAACTAAATATAACAGAGTAACTAGTTGTTTTGCAGAATGACAAAGTTTACATTGCAATTTGTATTTGCAAACATATAAATTTCACACATACATACATATATACATTCATATTTTATTTTCTTTCAAAGTTAACTAAATTATAATGTGTGAACCTTACAAGATAAAAATGCCTTACATTTATTGTACAGTGGTATACAAAAGAATTAGTACATTTATTAAATAATATAACATATATTATATATATATATATATATATATATATATATATATATATATATATATATATATATATATATATATACAGGTATCGCCAATTTTATCATACGTACTTATATAGTACATTACATGCATAACATACTTATACAAATGTTATTCAATATAGTGGTTACAATAATGGTAACTAAAAGAAACGTTTAAAACACAGATATTGCTTACACCAAAGAACAACGTACAAGAGCCGGCTTTCCACAATAGTGCACAGTGGTGTGGATTGTGCAGTTTTGGCAAAGCAGAAATTTACTGGATTTTCAAAGGCACTTGGTCGCTCCGCAACGTATCCACTTTGTACCAAGAATCTTAAAACACTAAAAAATCTCGGAGACGAAAACTGATTATGGGTTAAAGTCTGTAACTTAATAATTGTATTTCTATGATGCAAGTTTATATCGTGGCCCATCAAAATAACTTGGTCAGAAAAAGTTCTTACAAAATTTTTCCATAATCTAAAACCATAAACATCTAAGGGTTAAATTAATGCTGTCGTCTTCTTTGGAATGGTCAAAATATTCACATTTTTGTCTTTTGGTGTCAGTGTAGATATTTTTCCGCTGGACAGTGTCCACTCCATGAATCTGTAGTATAAATTATTGGGACCAGCATTTGGCAAGAAAACATCTGTATACCATGTTTTGAAATGCGCGGTTGTTAATTTTCCAGATGTAGATGCAGATATGTATACATTTATTGGGCGAAAGAGTGTTTCCTGTACGCGAGGACCTAAAGTACCGTTTACCTCTTTCAAAACTAGGAAAAGTGGAGACAATAATCTTCCATTTGCGGAAATAGTAGGCATTATGGTATAACTATGAGTAATAGAATGCAGAGACTGTACAGTGACTTCAACGTGCTTTTCACCTCATGGAAACAATGTACAACCAGAGTGTATTTCCATATTAAAACCACTCTCATCTGCATTAAAATATAGTCTCTTCCAGAGAACTAATATAGGTTTTTACTTGATTTATAAATCTATCGCTTACGTCGCGTAATTCAGTTGTATCAGATACAGCAGAATGTGTAACAAATTTAGTTATTTTACGGGATACAATACCATGCACCTGTTTAAAATGCCAGATCCACCAATGTCCAGCTTTAAAACTTGTATATCCAACTTTGTCTTTTGCCTCTAAAGCCCAACGTCGAATATTCATATCATGCACTATATTTCCTCGTGTTAGCGCGTCTTGAAATTGTGTAAGTACTTCTTCCGCGATATATCTTGCTTTTTCACTGTTGGTTCCGCCCTCATTAACGCTATTTTCCCATCTATACAACTGCTGAAGTGATTTTTGTAACATGTACAGAATATTGGCAATGTTAACTCGTGCCATTCTTTTCGTCGCGTTTTCTCTGATTGTGAGTTCTCGAAGTGATCACTTTAATATTAATTATAAACATTTAAGTATGGTCGTATGCATATATATATGAACTTATCAGCAACTACGTGAGAAAATTTTTCATTATCTATCTAAATATATCACTTCAAAACAATTCTATATATACAGGATGTTATTGATGTTTAATAAAATGATTTTAAAACTAGACAGTAAGTATGTAAAATAATACGGTTACTTGTGTTTGACAATCCATTCTAATATTTATTAAATTACGCATACGAAAATAACAAATACTTTTCATATAACACTTTCGCGATAAAATCTCTTTGTTGTTATTGTATAATTCAGCAAATAAATAACTACTCATACTAGCAGATCAGATCAGTTTATTATCAGACGTCTAGACGTTTAGATAATTATTATGAAATACTTTTTATTTCAAAAGTGTTATTACATATGTATTTATTCAATTATAGTATAGTATAGTAAGTCCATTGGTACAACTTTCATATGACAAAATACTTTTTCTTTGATTGAAAAGGTAAAACTTAATGATAACAATGTATACGGTTGAATTCAGTATGGAACAGCCCCTCTTTTCCGATATTTAAAAATTTTTAAGTTTTCAAAAGGATTGGGGTGGGGTATTTTTCTATTAAAATTAATACTTTTTTTAAATAAGGGTTATGCTATTATATAGTCCTCTTCAAACAATTAAAAACTTGTCTTAACTTTTTTTCAATATCTCCAATAGTTTTCGAGATATTTGCACAAATATAAACGGGTAGTTTTTTCTTAAGAGCGCCCTCCACCCCACCTACCACCCGGTGTTCCCTTGTTAGTGCATGGGGGGAAAATAATTCCTTTTCTAAGCAATTTAGATAAAAAGTTTTCAAATAAATATATTCAGAGCTAAGTTTTGTACAACATAAAATTGTGCTACAAACGATACAAGTTTGATTTTTTAAATGAAACGTCCTGTATATTATTACGTCTTTGGATGCCTTTTTTTAATTCATGTCAGCTCTCTTCAATGTGGTTCATACTCATCTATCTATCTTAGTTTTTGAGATAATTTGAGATTTCTGCGAAATTCCACTGTTTCTTTAACGGACGATATTTTAAACACCTTACACGCTAGAGCAGTGATTCAAATTTCATTCAATTGAGTAATTCTTAGAGTTCTCGGCAATACATCCAAAAAATTTTATATCAATTATTGTCTACAAAATGGCCGTGTAAATCATTACCATTTGTGCAATTTCATTTTTTTAAGTGAAGTACCCTGTATATTTTTCCAGAACCTGCGATAGAGAAATTGATCTATAATTTGTCTGTAAACATTTCCCTATACCCAAAATATGTCGTTTTTTTGTAAATTAAATGTGGAAGTAGAGAGTAAGAGTAAGTTTTTCGCTTAAAAGCATAGGGTGCATCGATGAAAGACTATAAACTTTTGTTCCGCAAAAGATACTCATTGAAACGTTATCCGTTTTGGTACAAGTCCAGCATCTACTCTAAATAACTATTATTTTCCTATACACATTGTCAAGCAAATTAACAAGCACCTATAAATAATAAATAGCAAAAATTAGGAGATAAATCTTGATTAGAGTTCGGCATAATACGAACAGAAATGTTTATAAAAAGCTTTCTCTTCTGAATTTCGTAAGGCAATGCCTAGCGCAGACGTTACAAAAATATCACTCCCAAAATGTTAGTCACTATTTAACAAAATACAAAGATACTAAAATTAGATTTTACAAATTATTTTTAATGAACATCTTTAGAATTTTGTTCTAAATAACAACTCATTTCAGGTACAGTAGAAGCTCAAGTGTACGGAGCTCAGTTAACCGGATGTCGTGTTATCCGGCATGAACATGATTTTTAAATGCTTTAAATATTTTATCCAGAACTTTATTCGCTCGTTTATCCGAAATGAACCAGAAATTTGTGATATTTTTGTCAGTTGCAGCATGCTTGTTGCATTCTAAGATCTTTGCGTCAATTAGTCAGTCACTGCCCGCTGACGCGACTGTTTAGAGGAATTACTATGGACGTCAATACGATGAACCTCAAAAGAAAAGTAGTTTCAATGGAAGACAAATTAAATGCGATAAAGCGCTTGAAGGACGGTGAACTTTTAAGAAAGTGTTGCTTTGCTGTTGGGACTTTGGAGTGAGCATGAGCACTGTAGAAGGCTGGAAAAATTGGGAAGGATATCTAAAGATGGTGTAGTTTATTAACTTTGCCTTCATCTACGCGAAAAACTATGAAACCTCCTCAATCTGACAAAATTGATAAAAGTTTATATCTACGGTTTACCCAGCAAAGAGAACGTGGTGTTCCATTATCAGGACCTATGTTACAACAGCGATTTCCTTAGTTAAACACTTACCATTTACCGAGTATCCAGATACCTTTACGGCTAACGATGGCCGGTTAGGGAGGTGGAAAAAACGTCACGGAATCAAAAACTGTCAGCAAACACAAACACTGTTGGGGACTTCACACGCGGTTTTAGAAAGTTAATAGAAAGTGATTCTATAAACCAAACTTATAATTGCGGTGAAACGGGTCTCAATTTTCAAATGATGCAGTCTAAAACATTAACGTCAAGGACTAAATCTGCCGCGCCTGGGTGTAAGAAATCTAAAGAGCGTGTAACCATGTCTGTTGGAAAATCTGCTAATTAAGAGCATTTAAGCACATTGTTACGAAAGCTATGCCAGTGTATTACAAACACCAAACAAGTGCATGGATGAATGGAAGCTTGTTTAAAACGTGGTTTTTAAGGAATTTGTGATCAGCGTTGAAAAACTGTGGACCTCCAAGAAAGGCATTGTTGTTGATTGATAATACGCCATCTCATCCAAATGAGAACGAACTTGTGAGTGCTGTTTCTTCTTTCTAATGTAACTTCACTGCTCCAGCCCATATACAAGGCGTTTTAGAAAACAAGCACAATTACAGGCGAATATTACTAGAGTTAATTTTGGAGAAAATAAATGAAGGACATTATGGTTTGGTTGCCAGTTAAAAACAAATAAATCTTAAGGACGTGGTGAACTAGGCAGCAGATTCTTGGAACAAAGAAAAAGAATCCACGATCCAAAAGTCTGGATCAAAAATAATTGGTCAAGGAGACATTTCAAACGAAAAGAATGTGAACCAAGGTCATGACACCCTGTTTGAGTTACTTCAGAAACTACCCGATATTACTAAGGAAGACTTTACCGAATGGTTGGATGGTGACGAAAAAGAGGAACTGACAGACTCGGATATAATAAATCTAGGCACAATGAACACCATGGGACAAGATGACAATGCCAGTGATGAGACTGCTGAACCAACCAAATGTCGCACGATGAAGCCAGACAAGTTTTGGGAAAGGCTTTGGAATATGTAGGACAGCAACCGAACGCAACAGCTGCTTATATATTGCTACTCAGATAGAGAGAGTACGCCGCTAAGAACAGAAACATATATATATATGTTCATATTATGAAAATACATAATATGTACATATATATGACTATATACATTTATTCAAATAATAAAGATGCAACGATTTTTCCCATTTTCACTTTCAATTATCCGAAATAGGCTCCACATTATGCCGAATCATCGAGCTTCTACTGTATAGGGAAATGTTTACAAAAAAATTCTAACGCATTTTCTCCATCAGATCCGAAAAATGTATGCTATTCCACATAAAAGAATTAAAATAGCATTCATTAAACATGTGAACGATTTGTATAGCCATCTTGTAGAGGCAATTGATAAAAAATTTGAATCACCACTCTAGCGTGTAAAGCGTTGAATATAAGAACTTCCAGTGACAGAATTAAGGATCTTTTTTGTTCTACAAAAACAGTACCCTGATTTACGGAATTTGTATAAAAATCAATCAAGAAGCACCGGGTCCTTGTTAGACGGGCTAAGGTAGAATATAACAATCATCGCATTCAAATATCGGCAAATAAAACCAAGGAAATGTGGCGTATCGTTCGAAGCTTTAATCCTTCTAACTCTGATCACAAGAACATTACTATTGAGGAGGATGGTATCATTGTAGAGGATCCACAAATATTGGCGGATAAATTTAATGCTTTCTTTCAACAAATTACAGAGCAAGTTTTACACAATTTACCTGACATAAGAGTTGACAGCATAATACCAGAAAACGCGTACACAATGTATCTCTTTCCCTGCACTACTTTTGAAATGAACCAAATTATCAACAAGGTAAAAAACAAAAATACCTCGGGTCCGGATGGAATATCGGAATATCGGAAAGAATTTAGAACATTTATTTTCGAACCGTTAACTTATTCAGTAAATCTATCTTTCACCTATAGTGTATTTCCAGCATGTTTCAAAGTGTCAGAAGTTGTCCCGGTCTTTAAAAAGGGTAATAGAGCTGAACTCGCAAACGCTCAACTATTAACGAAACTAATGGAGTAATCGCGATCGTTAAAAAATTGTCCAATTTATTGTAGAATATAAAACAACATAGTTCTACCAATTTCTTGGTCAAGAAGTTATTCAATTAATTGACCAATAAATGGCAACGTATAAAACAGGCTTTAGAAACAATCAACCTTGACAACTGGCGCACCCTAATATGTATCAAAAAAAAGCAAAGAAAGCATAACTAACTGTATCAAAACGAAATGATTAATCCAATTTGAAGTTGGAAATATTGTAGATGTTTATTATTCACACCGTGCCCAATCGTATGACTGTGAAAATCACTTGAATTTCAAGAAGTTGAGATAATGCGTTTGCTTTTAGCAAAAAATATATTAATAGTATATTATTCAATGAGCGGGTAATGATAGCCATTATTCACGAGAATGAAGTTCACAACAGGCGAGTGTACGTAAATCATTCGAGTGAATAATGGCAATTTCCCGCGAGTAGAATGCTATACTTTTTCTACGACTATCACTTTTGACATATTTTATAAAAAAGTTTAAACTTTTAAATTAATCATGTATTTATTATGTGTAACATGAATTGTAAAATTAGAACAATTGTGAAATATTACTATTTTCGTTATTATAAGTTGCTGAAGACGAGGTTCCACATTTTATGTGGATATCGGTATTGTGATGAACCGATTGGAGAATTTTATTCGCGGTATCTACTTTGTTCTTTCTTCCTTGAGCTGCAGTGGTTGACTTCCACCCGCCATGTCGTTTTAGTGCAGTTATGTCACCTTCGGCATCAATAAGCAGGGTGGCTGACGATCTGCGAAAACTGTGTTTACTGGCCAACTCTCCCTCCGACGCTCCTCAAGAGCCTGGAAGCTCTTCAGAACAAGACTCTACGCATCATCATTGACGCCCCTTGATTTGTCAGGAATGAACAGATTCGTCGAGGTCTGGGCATTCCGTCGATTCGAGAGCATCTTGAGAAGATCCTCAGCTCGCCGTGGGCAAGGGCCAGCGACAGCGAGAATCCCTGTGTGCAGATGGTCGTCGTCCCCCAGGATCGTCCCCCTCCTCTAGTGAAGATTCGTCGCCCAGCGGATTTCTTCAATTCCGGCTGCGCAACGCCCACAGCTCCAGACGACCAACCTTGACTCCTCAAGACATAACCCTATTTGTTACCCAATAAAGCCATGACCCATCCGAGCCCCAAATTCCAAGCTGCGCGAACCGAACCAGCTTTATCCAAAGATGATTAAAGGGTACAAGGCAATTCAGTCCGACCCTAGTCCCGAAAGCAGTTCCCAGTGGCCAACTCTCCAAAATATGCCAGTAAAACATTTTCCGAAAAAGACTTAACATTACGGACTTTTCGCCAATCCATGAATTCCTTGTACACAAATTCGTATTTTGATTTAGACTTCTGTGGCAATAAATTCTTTGTGGAGGCTTCTGCCGCTTCCAGCACCTCTGGCGGTGTCAAAACTTCCATCGTTTCATCTTCGCTATCCATTTGTTGATAAATTAAATCAAAATTTTTTCGAAATGATCACAACACAATTCGATTTTACTGACATAAACAATTTGTGCTTTGTTTATGTCATGTCATTTGAGATGGTACTACGATTTAAATGAGAAAGGCTTGTGAATAATCTGTGGAATAATGAAAATGCTCTCATACTATTGGCCGCATTTCTGTTGAATAATTAAAATACACTGTTGTGATTGGTTGCAGTCTGTTGAATAATGAATAAAAAGACGTGTGAATAATGAATATTATTACTTAGAGGAAAGTGCGTAGAAAATGAACCTATTATTTAATAGTCGTAGAAAAAGGTAACTTTTAAATGTAAACATTTTTATTGAAAACCATATTACATTGATGGGGCATTATTATTATATGTACTTCAATAATTAAGTACTGCGCAGCTTGCTGACTAACGATTGACACTAACAGACAATTTGACATTAAATTATTTAATTGTCATATTTTACAAGACATGTTTAAAATTGATAATGTCATAATAGTATCCTTGTCCCATATTTTTATGAAAGCGATGGTACACACTGTAATTTCGTTAGTAGTGATAACAAACAAAAACTATTGAAAAACTGTTATAGCAATAAGATGATAATTTGCTCAATTCTACTAGCTATATTTATAGATCCCTTATCATGTCATTATTTTCCTCTATAACTGTATTCCATTTCCAGTACCTGCTAATATCAACAATTTTACGGTTTAAATATCCAACTACGAATACAAAGAACAGCAATCAAAACGCAAGTGCTTGAACAAAAACGCCATTCCCATATGTATCACCGCTCAACCAAACACTTTTAATACCTAAATACTATGAATGAAAGACTTTTCACACTTCATACTTGAATCCAATCAAAATACTAACAATGTTTGGAATCGGATATGGGTATTAGTTACATTGTGTAATACTGCATGTATATAAATAGCACAATCTTTTCGGGTTTCATATTACAGCGGTGTTTTCTTTCCAGGACAAATAGCGTTCCGTCTTCGCTGGGTGTGCTCTAGCAATTTTAAATGGACGTGAAGAAAGTCGTGGTATACATTTGCTGTGTTATACTTGCAAGTGCGGAAGAAAGTATCTACACAATGAAATATATTTGCGCTCCAGAACTATCTCAGACATTTAGGAAACACAATTGCATATATAACCGTGAGTATGTAGACTTATTTTATTAGTTTGAAATATAGTGCAGTGATATTTTTGAAAACGTATCTATTTTTATTTGAAATTATTGTTTGCTAACTTTTCCTTTGCATATAGTTGCAAGTTTGCGAGGCGAAGCACTATTGGTGGTCCCTTCAGCTGATTCTTCCCTAATTTATTTCTGTTTCTTGCACATTAGGAACTAATTTTATTCTTAAAGAAAACGCCGGTAAATAACAATTATCGTGTAAATTGAAATTCACTAACTTAAGACATAATCATATTGCTCCAAATAAAATTTATTGAATGTACTCTGTATTGATGCTCGTATTACTATTCACATACATGGTAAGTATATCATACTTGAAAATTGTTTAAATCTATTAATTTTGAATATTTTGGAACTAATTTATTTGGAAAACAAGTAACTATAATGAAGGTCTAAGAAACAATAACAATTTTGAAGCAAAAAAAGGATCTCGAATGTTATATTTACTTGAAAAACTACTGTGAGTGGCAAGAAATTATTATTTTAATAATAATAATAATAATAATAAATTAGGCCATTATGTAACTTTTACCATAATAACTATGTAAAAACATTGACATTGTTGTTGTTGTTATCATTATTATTGTTATTGCTATAAGTGAGGAAGTAAAGTTGGTGGTGGAGGGAATAATAATTCCTGCTTTTACATCCCCGCTTTCGCCAATTACAGGAGGCGTCGACCGACCATGAGTTATTATTAGAGTTGGCCACGCGCGCCAACGGGCAGCGGTGTTGTTTCGATCAGGCCTCGGTTTCCACTAGAGTTATTGTGTGTAGATGTTTGCTGTCGTAAATACTTTCGTGTAGTTGTTAAATAAAAATAAAATAATGCGTGCTCGAACACTTACCATTTTAAGAGTCCTCCGTGAAATCGCAAAGAGAAATAATGTCTGTTAAATATCTGCAACATTAGATATGTTTCAACAGTTGTTTCGACAGAGCGAATGCGGCGCGAGGAAAAAATGTGTTTATATGCAGAGAACGAACGTTCTACATCTTGTGACGTTATATTTGCGTAATTAAAATATTCTTTGAAACAACTTAACGGTTCTGTTGACGCACCTTCACAAATGTGTCTTAATGTGCCAAAATCAGAATCTTTCTCTAAAACACTTTCATATTTTTCTAGAACACAAACATTTTTTGCGTCTTCTATCGCACATAGCTGTGCGTGAACATGTTGCACTATTTGCACAGATTCCACTAACGACACCGAAGCATCTTGTAACTTTTCTATTGCCTCCGCTAGTCCGAAGTAATTGCTGTGAATAATTTTTAAATCCGTTTTAACCCGACTATCTTGAAATTTCGACTGGCTTTTCTTGATAGCGGCAGCTTCCTTTGGATCCAATTGTAAAACCACGTTCTTAGTATTCTCATAATATTTATGATAATAAATAGAGTTAGCCACGCGCGCCAACAGGCAGCTGCGTCGTATCTATACGGTTACATACAAGCCTCAGTGTAGCTTCGACCTTCCATTAGCGCGGTACGTGTTGTTTAGAAATGTTGCGTACGTCGCGCAAACGACCCAAGGCGGACCAAGGATTTTTAGCCGAAATTCCTGACTTAACGTATGATGGCACTAAAATTGAATGTGTAGTGTAGTATGTAATGTCCCGTTGATGAGTTGGTCCAAAAGGGACTGTCTACGGCACGTAAACAGTGAACGGCATGCTTCAAAAAAAAACTTGCACACGAGACTATGACAAATTTATATTTAACTTTTGTCTTACTTTTATTGTATGTAATATACCGCTTAATTTACTAGACATGGAAGCGTTTGTCTTGTTTTGGAATGACTATTCGGAGTACAAATTACCAAGTCGGACATCGTTACGAAGGATAGTGCCATCTGCTCGTGAATATGTTGAAAAGAGAATTAAATCGGAGTTGAAAGAAGAAAACATGTGGTTATGTGTGGACGAAACGACAGATCGTAAAAAACATTCGGTCGTTAATATAATAGCACGTAAAATGGCACCGCATCAATCGTCACCTTCAATTCTATTAGCTTCCAGACGAATACAACAATGTACTGCCGAAGTAATTGTAAAGTTAGTGTTAAATACATTGGAAAAGTATGAACTTTCAACAAAACCAACTGTTGATGTTTATGAGTGATAGTGCCGCAAACATGGTTTCTATAGGCCGGTCTCTTAAAAAGCATTCTGTTAACTTGTTACACATTACGTGTAAAATTCATGCTCTCAATCTTGTTGCAGATGGTATCAGAAAATGTTATCCTGAGGTAGACGCTTTAATAGCGCATACAAAAGCAGTGTTTGTCAAATCCCCGAAACGTATTCGCGAATTTCACAGACTGTGCCCCCGTATACCTGAGCCACCAGAACCTATTCTTACACGTTGGGGAACTTGGTTAAATGCTGCGTTTTATTACCATAAATATTATGAGAATATTAAGAACGTGGTTTTACAATTGGATCCAAAGGAAGCTGCCGCTTTCAAGAAAAGCCAGTCGAAATTTCAAGATAGTCGGGTTAAAACGAATTTAAAAATTATTCACAACAATTACTTCGGACTAGCGGAGGCAATAGAAAAGTAACAAGATCCTTCGGTGTCGTTAATGGAATCTGTGCAAATAGTGCAACATGTTCACGCACAGCTATGCGCGATAGAAGACGCAAAATATGTTTGTGTTCTAGAAGAATATGAAAGTGTTTTAGAGAAAGATTCTGATTTTGGCACATTAAGACACATTTGTGAAGGTGCGTCAACAGAACCGTTAAGTTGTTTCAAAGAATATGTTAATTACGCAAATATAACGTCACTAGATGTAGAACGTTCGTTCTCTGCATATAAACACATTTTTTCCTCGCGCCACACTCGGTCTGTCGAAACAACTGTTGAAACGTATCCAATGTTGCAGATATTTAACAGACATTATTCACTTTGCGATTTCACGGAGGACTCTTAAAATGGTAAGTGTTTGAGCATGCATTATTTTATTTTTATTTAACAAGTACTCGAAAGTATTGACGACAGCAAACATCTACACACAATAGCTCTAGTGGAACCCGAGGCCTAATCGAAACAACGCCGCTGCCCGTTGGCGCGCGTGGCCAACTCTAGTTATTATTACACCTGAGCTCTACGATGTTCACCCTCAGCATTCGCAAAATTTGGAGTAAAGAAACCTTACTCTGAGAGTGACGAACCCGGGATTCGAGCCCGGTACCCCGAAACTAATAGCCCAGCGCGCTTTGGCCAACTATATTAAAAATTCGAGTAACATTCTATAAAACAAATTTAAATTTAGCTGTCGGTAGGTTTTGAGTTAGGCGATCGTCAAAATATCTAAATTTCTAAAAATAACAATTATTTTCAATTAAATAAATTATATACCGTTTTTGGCACCAAGGTATTGTTTTGATTTGATTTTAAACTTATTAGTAAAATTGCAAAATTCATTTAGATCCCACTTATTTAGTTTTTCATCTTCGTTATCCCTGAGAAAGTTTTTGGAGTCTCATTACAATTTGTTCATTCACATTAGCAAAATCTAGTCATTAAATTCTAGCAATTCAAATAGGTATCTACTGCAGTCCTTTGAGAATCGGAAAAATATACGAGAAAGTTAGTGTTAAACAAAAAGTCTAACAAATTGAAATAAAAGAATGTATTCAAATATAAGTGGCTTCCATCGGCAATTATTGAAAATCGATATTTCCTTGGTTTTTACCAATGTTATTAAATTAACTAATCAGAATAAAATTTTCTCATTAGACACCGGTAGGTTTCGAACCTCCGACTCTCAATTATTCTAAATCGGAAATATCGATTTTCAAAAGAACGTATTTTTATGTTAAAAATGTAATTGAAATTAATATGTCATTTATTACTAACTACAACAGCTGGTCAGGATGCAATCTTATCCCTTGCAGTGTTTAGCGTTTGTCCGTCAATAGTTTCTACTCACGGATAGTACAGTAAACTGAACAGTCTAAGTACAAAATTGCTTAACGTAGCATAGGTAAACTTAAATACATATCGCTATTATTTGAATACTAGTACTATGTCAAAGATGGTACTTTCTGTATCTTCAAAATCAATTTTCTCCTATGGTTTTTACTTAGGAAGAATAGGAAAACATTGCATTTTTTCTGGGATTTTAGAATACCTTATACACGAAGTGAAATTTTTAAATATTAATACCTAATAATCTACGTCAATCGAAAGCTTCAACGTTCAACATTATGCGGTCCCCAAACTTACTAAGTTTAATTTACTTGTGACTGGAAGCAACTTCTCCTCTCTAAATACCAAGCCACTGAAACTTTGCTAAATAGAAAGACACTTTGTTGTTTCGAAGTGTATGCAAGCATATTACTTGATATTTCAACGCTAGATGTGAGTAAATAAATTATGCAGCATTATTAACAATTTCGTTTCATATATTCTGGGTGTCTAGAAAGAGCAGGTGTGCTATTTTCAGCACAACTTCCTACGTTTTCCAACATTTATGAATGGTTTCATTTATATTTCTTTTTTCTATGATTGTTGATCTTTACGATATACCAGGTACGGTGCTTGTCAACCAACTTGTCCGTTAGTCAAATTTAGTATTTAGTAATAAAATACCTAAAAACTTGTATACTCAGAAGCTCTCCGTAATTGGGTGGAATGCAAAAATGAAGAATATGCTTGTTATATAAAAGCTACGCAAACCGAAGTTAGTACTGCAACGTAATCCGATTAGTGGAAAGCAAGTTAAGTAAGTTGCAATTTCATTCAGCTATACTAGCATTGAGCGGCTCATCTGGAAACTTCATCCGGATATTATTCTTCCAATAAACCAAATTGGACAGGAGTTTAATTGCTCTTGGTAATGATTGTGAGCATCTTTTGCTACATTTCTAACATTTCCCTTTTAGTTTATAAAAATTCCTAGATAACGTCATATACGTCATCGGGATATGTTCTCTTTTCATTATACGCTATTCTGACCGTACATTCATAAAAGCAGCTATAAGGTAGACTTAAAACAGTTATTGTGTATCTGAGAAATTTCTCAGCCTCTAATTTTACTTAAACTGATGCAAATATACAAAAAATTTAAATCAATATTCTAATTGTATATGGTAAGTATTTTTTAATATGTTGGGATTGTTAGCGTGAATCGCATCTGGTGCAACACAAAATCAGTGAGATCCATTCGATGTCAAAGAGGTAATTAACATTCACTATACTTTTGTTCTAGTTTACATACCATTTGAATTTATTTGTTTTATACATAAATGCTAATTATTAACGCTGGCCATGAGCGGTACCGCGCATCGGCGTAGAATCAGTTCGGACCGAGAAGAACGGTAGTATTACTTCGTCTGCGGAGCAGTACGGACATTTTCGCTGCCGGTCATTTGCGCAATTGTTTATCTGTCCTAGAAAAATTATGATTTCGTCAGCAAAACGACCGCGGTCGGACAAACTTCGAAAATTTATTGCAGAAATTCCAGACTTAATATATGAAGGTGCTAAAATTAAATGTGTAATCTGTAAAATCCCGTTAATGTGTTGGTCCAGACAACATTGTCTACGACACGTAAATAGTGAAAAGCATGTCTCAAAAAGAAATTGCGCACGAGACAATGAAAAATTTATATTTAATTTATGCGTTACGTTTATCGCATGTAATATAACGTTTAATTTACTAGACAAGGAACCATTTATCTGCTTTTGGAATAACTATTCGGAGAGCAAATTATCAAGTCGAACATCGTTACGAAGAATTGTGCCATCTGCGCGCGAACATATTGAACAAAAAGTAAAATCGGAGTTGAAAGATCAAAAATTGTGGTTATGTGTCGACGAAACAACAGATCGGAAGAAACATTCTGTGCTTAATGTAATGGCACGCAAATTGGAACCTCATCAATCGGCACCTTCAATTCTATTAGTCTCCAAACGAATACAACAGTGTACTGCCGAAGTAATTTCAAAGTTAGTGTTAAATACATTGGACAAGTTTGAACTTTCAACAAACCAACTCTTGATGTTAGTGAGTGATGGTGCTGTAAACATGCTTTTTGTAGGCCGGTCTCTTAAAAAGCATTCTGCTAATTTGTTACACATTACGTGTAAAATTCATGCTCTCAATCTTGTGGCGGATAGTATCAGAAAATGTTATCCTGAGGTAGACGCTTTAATAGCGCATACCAAAGCAGTATTTGTCAAATCACCGAAACGTATTCGCGAATTTCACAGACTGTGCCCCCGTATACCAGAGCCACAAGAAAAGAATTCTAACTCGTTGGGGAATATGGTTGCAGGCCGCGTTTTATTATCATAAATATTTTGACAATGTTAAGAACGTGATTTTACAATTCGATACAAAGGAAGCTGCCGCTATCCAGAAAAGCCAGTCGAAATTTCAAGATAGTCAGGTTAAAATGGATTTAAAAATCATTCACGACAATTACTTCGGGCTAGCAGATGCAATAGAAAAATTACAAAATCCTGCGGTGCCGTTAGAAGAATCTCTACAAATAGTGCAACATGTTCACGCACAGCTATGCGCGATTGAAGACGCAAAAAATGTTTCTGTTCTAGAAAAATTTGAAAGTGTTTTTGAGAAAAATTCTGATTTTGGCACATTAAGACACATTTGTGAAGGTGCGTCAACAGAATCGTTAAGTTATTTGAAAGATTATTTTACTTACGCAATTATTACGTCACTAGATGTAGAACGTTCGTTCTCTGCATATAAACGCATTTTTTCCTCATGCCGTACTAGTTTTGCCGAAACAACAGTTGAAACATATCTAATGTTGCAGATATTTAACAGACATTATTCACTTTGTGATTTCACGGAGGACTCTTAAAATGGTAAGTGTTTGAGCACGTGTTATTTAGTTTTTATTTAAAAGATGAGCGAAATTATTTGCGGCAGCAAACATCTCTATTAGCAGAATAACTCTAGTGGAACGCGAGGCCTGGTCGACTCTACGCTACTGCGCGGTACCGCTCGTGGCCAGCTTTACTAATTATGATACAAGGCCACGTTTTAAAAAATAAAGAACAACAAAACAATTGCACTAAAGATAATGGGGGAAGTTAGCCGTTTCTGGATCACCTCATTCCACCCAAATTTCCGCGGTCGTACAAATTACCCTCCCCACTTTCAAGTTCGGACTGCGGCCACCGAGGAAAGTAGGTGACGCTGCTAGTGGCGCGCATAAAGCAATGTACCAGGATCACAGTATAGTGTTATACACACACTGCGGATCGGCGACCGCCTCTATCACTTTCATAGACACTCGTGCAGAGTCGTGCCGATTATGTCCGTTAGTCAAGCCACTCCCCTCACCGCGCTCCACGCAAGTCAGTCGCCAATGCTTTCCGTTCGATGCATCAACGCCACTGATATTTTACATTTAGATTGAGCGTTTGTAGTCAGACAAACATACACAAGTAGTATCGTCCGACTGTGTACCGCTTTCCCTAACACACATTCATACAAGCCGGGGTTGAACGAATGTATCGTGCCTCACTCTGTCTCAGCCGTCGGAGTTCGAGATGGTCGCCTACCCGCAGTGTGTTTATACAGTAGTTTCAACGCTTGTCGGCGTCTTTGAAAATTGTGTCCCAAAGTTTTTTTCGCGCATAAGCCCAGGCGTATAGGCGCGGCACATTTTTTTGGTTCAAATGATCGAGTATTACAATGATATCATATCAAGTATTTATATTCTCATGTAATGGCCCATTATCCAAAGTTATTTGAATACAAAAAATATATACTGAACGTAACGTAAACATGTATTCCTGTACTCTATACTATAAATATGTGTTAAGAACATTGAAATCTACATTGATGAAGACAGATGAAAGTAATAATTATCCAATGGTTTGTATAAAATAATACAAAAACAAAGACTTTGGTATGCAAAAGGCACTTTTATATGCAGTTGGGCCCATTAAAATATGATTTCAAAACATAATATTCATTAAACCGTTTCAATCACAATTTGTAGTATATACACCGAAAAGTACTTCATAGCATAACGCACAGCCTTCACGTCAAATTGGCTGACCTGGCTGTGAAGTACTTTTCGGTGTATAAACTAGAAACAATAAATGAAATGGTAGTTACCTTATTTTACTGGTGAAGTGGGCATTGGTTTTAAGTAAAAAAGAACTATCTAAATTTAATATCGAATTGTTAAAAACGAAGATAAATAAGCTTAGGACAGATTTGACAATATCGGCAAAACAGGCATTCGAACTTCTAAATCACATATAGTAGTATCTCCCCATATAATAAAATGGGTGAAAGAAATTCTGAAAAATATTGCTTATTTTTTTTACCATGGGCACATAAAAAAAATAAATGCTGCATTTTGAATTATTTGTCAAATACTGCGTTATGCAATTTACCTCCTCAAATGCGTTTTCTATAAGTTCAGTAAAATGGGAGCTGCGTTTCAAAATTGTTCGAGTAACTATGCGATCAAAAGTTCGAACAATTTGAAAACACAGCCAATATATCTCTTTTTCTGGCGATCTTAATGGTTTCAAAGTCATTCTGCACGTCACTCCATGTGCAGTGGTACCTCGGTTGATGACAGTATCTTGTTACGGAATTTTCTGATTAGGAAAAAAAAATTGGATCAATCTTTGTTTCCGAAACCGAAAGGTGCCCCCCGAATACGAAACGTAGGTTACAACATACATATACTGATTCAGCAGAATTTCCGTGCGACCGGTGCACATGCTAGAAAGAGATAGTTATTCTAAACGTAATGCGATCATTTGTATGGTTAGCCCCCCACTGTTCGTCCGTTTCGCATCTGACTTGAATTCATAGTTAATATTATTATCTTATTCGAAAATCCTTTTATTTTTGTGTAAAATCTCTTTCAATTAACAAAGTCGAAAGTTCTACAATTTCATATTTGTCGCGTCGCTAATAGTATAAATGGAAAAAGTCATAAATCAGCCTCTACCCTCCTCCCCATACGCCACAAAGAGAACTTATTAAAGGTACTGCTGGTAAGCCAAGTTATTTCGATTTAATTTCAATCGTATAAGTTTTGATTTCTCCATAAGACATTATTTTCTATATGCTAATTTGTATTTAAAATGCATATAATGGTTTTCTGATTACTTTTTTAGTTACGGAAATGTATTATTTCTAGTTCATTTATTTCTTATAAGAAAATTTGAATCCAGTTCGGATTACGAAATGCTTTTTGGAACCAATTAATTCCGTAAGCCGAGGTACCACTGTATAATGTATTCAAATGCTGTGATACGCTACTCCATTAGTTACAACAATACATTAACGTACTACCTCTGGGCTAGTATGGATATATGTCAGAAATAGAATATAGTTAAAAGAAGAGAAAATACTGTTAAATCTCAAACAAAATTTAGGTTTCTTAATTTTAATGTGAATATGTCCGCTTAATAACGTTTGGTGGCAGTTGTCCCTAAAAATAATTAAAAATATTATTTTAATATAACGACAATAGTTTTAACATTTTTTATGTTTTATCCGAATTAATTTCAATTTGAAAATGTAAGAATATTGTACCAAAATTAGTATGTATTCCATTTCTAGAAATGGTCTGTCTCTCTCAAACGTAATTAATTCTTAAGTTACTGCGAATTGACTGAAGAAGAGATAATCTAAATGTTTCCAAACGTTACTAGGCTAAGATATTAGCATCAAACTTCAATAAACATCAATTATATTTGGTAATTAGCAGTATTTTCTTTTCCTTTTACATTTAGCGTTAGAAAATTTGAATTTTGCTTATAGTCGCCGGATCAAAGTAGAATATATACAGAATCAGCTAGTGTAAATTATCTTTTAACTATCCAGTATAAACGCAATAGTTTCGTTTTCACATTATAAGGCGTTCAAGTAAACAATTCCCACTCTTTTTGCTTATTAAACGTGTATAATACACTCCTGGAGTTTGGTCCGTTTCTTCCGACTCACCCTGTATATATATGTACTAATATATTCAGAATAGACACAAAGAACACTAATTAATTCTAAAAGCGAAACACCAATAATAGCAGACCCAAGCAAAATTTTGCTTGGGTCTGTTATTATTTTGCTGTCAATATGTCAATGTATGTATGTTAAAATCTCTTTTTGCCAAAAAAGAAAAAAATAATAAATCGGTAATAATTTCAATAATTTCAAAGCATGCTTTCCTTTTTACTTTTTCTTTAACTCGATGATGTACAATGATGAATTTTTTAATTCTTTTAGAACCGTCAATAACATCACCACCTACCGGAAGACACGAGGGTTTGGCACGTGAATGTTGTGATAGAAGATGCAGCGAATATTACTTAATCACTACTTATTGCAAAAATTCTACAATGTAAGTTGCCAGATAAATACATAAAATGAATTTACAGCTGCACCTACTTATCTACTATTCAATTAAAATTCTAGTCATCACATGACTGACAGACCGATTGTGTTCAATTACATCGCCAAGGATGAAAACCTAGAAAACCAGATAACGCAGAACCAAGAAAAAGAAAATGAGGATGAGAATGAGGAAGTTGCCGATAACATGTTGGTAAAAGAGACTCCACAGGTCAGCAGCAAATTTAATGGTTTATCTAAGAAAAGCAATAAACATACCTACAAACAGCAAAGAAACAAAAACAGGAGAATAAAGAATCACAAACGTGTTAAAATTAACAAAGATTGCGTTTGTACGTGCAAAAATCGAAAGCGAAAGGTTTGGCTGGCCGTAAAAGTGCCCGTTTTATTTGTATGCCCACTTTTTCTACGTATTTGCATGCTTTTGTCTTTTAACTGTCTGTTTAATATTTATTTTCATAGCAATACGAAATTCGAGCTAAATATTGTTTGGGTTTCAAACGTTTATTTACAAATTTTGCTTTATGAATCAGTTCAAACACGATATTCCGCATGAGCAAAATTTATTGCTCGTAAAATTAATGTGTGTAATACATTTCACAAGCTGACCAAAATATAACAAACAGTCACCAGTAACAATTATCAAATTGTAGAAGTTACTTTGCTGATACACGCACACTTTGTCGCTTCTTTGTTTACGTTTATTACAGGTTTTTTGCAACCAATTAGCGTTATGTTTTTAGTCATTAATTATGTTTATACACGATTACAATAGATGAATGTGCATTAAGGTGGATCCAGTTCTTCGCTTTTCGAGTCTACTAATATTTGCAGTAAGGTAATTCCGAGAGACTTGCGGCATGTAAAACGAAAGTCATTAAGAAAGTATCTGTAATATATCTTATTAAAATAAATACAAAACAACTTCACAAATATCATAAACTTTCATATGAAGCGTCTAGATGCAAAGGCAAACATAAAAACTTACAATTTGATCAAGAATTTTAAACTTTTTGCAAAATGCTAAAATGTTTTCTTTAGTATCTAAGTTTCTATTATATCTCTCTGTGTGTATAGCAACCTCTAACTTGATGAAATTTTAAATTATTAATTGAATTAAACATAACCAAAAATAATACTAATACAACAAAAACTAAATCTTAAGCTCATCGTCTTCAGTATCCAACAGAAGTACAATTTCGTCATCGGCGTAGTGATTCTCCGCTGAATTTGAGGGTATTTTTGTTCAAAAATGTTTCTGTAGAAAGAAAGGTGATTGTCATTCTTTCAAACTGATCCATAGTGATTCACTAATAAAGTTGAAATACCTTTTATTTTATCGGGTTTAAGAGTTCCACTTACATTCATCTTGCTTACCCCTTTTACAAATCCCCTTTCCAATAGCAATTTCGTTTTTATAAAACGTTTCACCTCTGACGAGAATGTAGCCACTAGTGCTTTCTGAGAGCATGAGTCTTTTACAAGGTTGGAAAGGAAAATGCCAATTGTTGGAGCTTTAGAAGATCTCCTGAATCTCGACTTTCTAGTCAAAAACTGCGACCTTCAACACAGTTGAATATTATTTAATTATACTGATGTACGTGGGTTAATTATGGTTGTGCACTTTTAATTTTCTTCTCTATTTGGTCAATCCTCGATCTGGAGGAAGAAAAGAGTGGCCGACAATGGGAGAAACAATTTCCAATCGATTTATGTTTGAAGGAGAACAGCACCGTAGTCAGTATTGGTCCATTCCAACCATTGTTCTTGTTCTGCCCTCCACAACCATCGGGTAGCAACCACACAACCTCTTCCTCTCTATCAAAATTGACATTTTTTAATGAATAAAAAACTGATGGCCATAAAAAGTTAGTGTTGGGTGATTATGAATGATATAATCGAGATATATCGATTATACCCGAATAATCGATCATTCGATTATGGTTCAGAAATCATTCATTATTCGTGTCGACTGCGCAGGAGTACACAAACGGATTACGATTCGAGATCTGTATTCGAAACTTCGAGGTTTCGAGTTTCGAAATAATTCGCTCGTCACTCGGATTCTGTCAAATAATCGTGAAAAATAATTGAAATCGTTAGTAAATTTCGAATGATGATTTCGAATGATCATTCGATTATTTTAAACGATTATTTCGATTCATTCCATTATTGAAATATATCGATTATGCCCAACACTAATAAAAAGGATTTTACACTTGCAGGATTGAGTTTTGATTTGAATTTGCCTGCTACCAACCTAAAGTTGCACAGGTTTACTTGCATGTTGAAGAAACAGGCTTGATCTGGAATTTTAGGCTATAGATTCTTTTTGGCAGTTGAAGAAAAGATTACCACTTATGGTCATTTTTTCTTAATAAATCATGCTTTACTACGGAGTTTGTATACGCGGTGCTCTGTAATTACCTTTACTTTTTCTTGAACAGTACAGATTTTAATCTTTTCTGAAAACTAAACATCTGAGGCGCATATCAACCTTCGGTAAACGTTTGCTTTTGCCTCCAAGGTTGAAGTTAAAACGCTAATAACGAGTTTAAAATGAATGATTAAGGGTCGCGGTATCGTATTTCCGAGTGAATTTTACATAAGAATCCATGTCTAACTCAAAATGCGAAAAAAATGCCGATATCTGCTTTTGCACCTAGACGCTTCCAAATTTATCGGCTCCTCGTCGTGCTCAAGAAAATCGACAACTTGGCGTATTTTAGAAAAAGACTTGAGTTTACACCCGTATAATATTGTGTTGGCTTAAGAACTGAAGCCACTGGACCATCGTAAGCATCGTGACTTTGTCGTTTTTGATGTGAAAATAATCCACAAGAGATTCTCGAGTAGCCTTTGCACCCGCAAAGGGTTACTGTATGGTGTGGTTTATGGAATTGTCATTCATCGCCCCATATTTTTTCTAAAACGGAGTAGGAGATGCAGTTACATTGACTGGTGAACGGTACTGATTAATGTTAACAAATTTTTAGCGGCCAACTTTAGATGAAATTGACTTGGAGGACCACAGAAATTGCACTTGTTCGAATACATTGTACAAGTTTCATGGATTCACTTCTTTCAATTTATGCAAATTTAATTATGAATGGGATGTGTGCTATCTAAAATAAGAACTGTTCTACCTGCCAGTTTCTTTGGCATAAAATACTCCTTCAGCCATTTAAGACAAGGTCCGAAGTTATATTGGAAGACTTTTGGTTCATAAAAATGTTTGGCCCACACAGTAGATCATCTCCAAATTCTTTTCTCGGACTCCTTCCAATATAACAATTAGGGGCAAAACGTGCCCTATACACTACAACACGCAACTATAGTAACATGTCCACCCTTTTCGTTTGATATTAAAGTATGCACATTTTTGCTCCTCTGGATTCCATAATAGTACTTGCTTTATTATTAATTTTATGCCCAGTTTTGTCCATGTTGAATATGTTTCCTGGTTTGTTGGATATATCATGCTCGGGAGAAGACTGAACAGAAAAGAATCTCTCTTCGTTCCTTCAGTTGGTGCAAGGGATAAATTATGTGATTGCCTGATACTTTCTATTCCTATGCAAAAAGATGACCAACCAAACATAGCCAGCGATTTGTGCGTCTCTATTACACCAATATGATTTAGTCATAATTTTTCAGGAAATTGATATGCTAAAGACTTCAATGTATTCCGATCCGGCACAAATCCTGCCTTTTCCAATTTCTTAACATGATCCGCTAGCCCCTTTTCATTTTGAACGCCTAATAGGCGTCAAGGTCCCAGAGACAGTTCCGTCATAACACTGAATTGCCTTCTCCGATGAAAGGTCATAGACGGGATATTAACATTTCTCGCAGCCTCATTAACACCTATTTCACCCGCCTCTATTCCCTTAATTGCTTTGACTACGTTTTCCTGGCACCATTCTCTTCTTTTAGGTACATCAACTTATTTGTAGTATCTTGTTGGCATGTTTTTAAATCATAATTTATTCACTACACTAAAAATGTACCAGGCCAACTATCCCGTTAGTGCGATAGAAACGCTTGAACCTTTATTTTGGTGGTACACCTGTAAAATAGTAATCCCGCCACACATAACAATAATAAATGGCTTAGACACCCCTCCTCGGGATTTCGCCGCTTCAAATGAAGGTTTCTAGATCCCTTATTAAAGGGAGGATCGGTCCCTGTTCCTTCCTATTCCACTCTTTCACATATCCTTCCCCACTCCGTTCTATCTTTAGCTTCAAGTCTTCCCTCACTTCACTCATCCAGCTAGATAGAGGTCTTCCCCTCCTTCTTTTCCCCGATGGCTCCCAATTTATTATATTTAATATCTTGTCCTCTCCCGCTCACCGCATATGCCCCAACCACTTTGCTTTTTGCTGTTTTATCTTCTTAACTATATCTTCTCCACATTCTTTCGCTACTTCCTCATTTGTTCTTATCCTATATTCCAAATTTTTCATTCTAATTGGTCCAAGTATTGATCTCAGTATTCTTCTCTCTGCGACTCTTAAATTTTTTGCATCCCTTTTTGTCATTGTACGTGTTTCCGCTGCGTACATTATTACTGGTCTTATGATGGTTGTTCTATAAATTTTTATCTTTGTATTCTTTGAAAAATTCCTGCTTCTTAGTAGGTGTTTATTTATATGTAGAGCTTTGTTGGCTGCCATTGTTTTCTCCTTTATTTCCGTTTCTCTAGTGCCATCATTTATAATGGTGACTCCCAAATATTTGAACTTCCCTGTCACACATAGCAAATGCTTAAAAAAGTTACATCTCTCAAGTGGTTAAGAAAGTGTAATCTATCCCAGCGGAGAAACTCCCCCGGAATTACCTTAATAGCACTTGAAATCCTTTTGTTTACAATCAAATTTGAATTTGATCCATGCTGCACAGATTTAAAAAACCAGAATTGCTTTTTATGAACAAGAAATACTTGGTTTCAGGAGGAGAGAACATACAAACCATCTGTGATCGTTCTGTCAAAAATTAGCTCAAATCCACCCATTCCAGTGAAAAGGCGACAACAATAAACTACCGAGGAAGTTACATGTGATATGTAATTTATTTAAGTTGTTCTTAACGTAGACGTATTACAAAATGGTGTAGGTGTGATAACTCTACGCTTTGTACGATAGTTTATTGGTTTTACAATATGCTGGGTGTAAACTCTGTACAACTTATTATAAGTTACCAACAAGAATCACTGCTGTATTTGCTCCAGAAAACTCTTTTATAGAAACATTTGTGATGATTACTTTAAATAAAAGTTGTATGGGATACATTATAATTTTCCAAACAGACAATCGTAATATATCCAGTAACTCTAAAACAGCTGAATAGATATACGCCTAAACAGAAAAGTAATCTCTTTATCATTACATAAATGTACAACTATTAAGCGACTATCTTGTAGATTATTGTTAAAGAAATTAGTCGCTTTTTCTTTTTTCATGTCGTAATTTAACATGTGGCATTGTGCAATCATATCACTTAAGCAGTATTTAACATCATTTGAAATTTATAATTTATACCTACATAGAATAAAAAATAAATTAATTAATCTTGATGGCTCCTAATTATGTGTTATTTATTTCGTACCCATTTTATTGTTTTCTTTTGTTTTTCAAAAAAGAATCCAAAAATAATGTGCTATTTTGGAAGAATACTCTATATAACAACAGCACAGCAAACCAATACTTCTGGCATATTTGTGAATATGCTAATAAAATAGTGGTAAAATTTCTAAATACTTTTTTAAAATTGAAATGTAGGTATCATCCAAATGCATGGTCCTTTTGTTGGAAAATATCCGTAGACAGAAAATAAACTTCATGCATATATCATGCATATAATAGTATATTACATAACGAGAATGGAAAGTGAGTGATATCGTGCGAGCGAGAATCTTGCCGAGTGCAAAAATCTCACGAGCAAACGATAAACACTTTCCAGCGAATTTTGTACACTATTTTTCGTACGACAATGAAAAAGTCATTTATTGCAAAAATATTTATACCAAAATCCGTTTGTAGCTCACAATTTGCCCAAAATTTTTGATGTTTCTCTTGCTTCTGAGCGCTCGTTTCAGATAAACAAAATAGCAACATACTTGATAAAAGTAAATTATTACGTTATAACCGTGCGTTATAATAACGCGCGGGTTTTTGACAGATGAATGAAATTGTCAACTTTCATACCTACCCAATTGCCTGAAATTGACATCTTTCTTACAGTGTCGTAGGAAAACCATGTCATGTAACACATGTAGCATAACGGAGATGGTAGGTTCTTATTGTGTTGCATAACGTTTAAGATAACGAATATACAGGGTTTATATTAGAGCTGCTGGTTTTGAATGTAAACACGAACCACAAGTGTACACGTACGTACGAACTAGTGTTGGGCGATTATGAATGATATAATCAAGATATATCGATTATACCCGAATAATCGATCATTCGGTTATAGTTCAGTAATCATTCATTACTCGTTTCGACTGCACAGGAGCACACAAACGGATTACGATTCGAGATCTGTATTCGAAACATCGAGTTTTCGAGTTTCGAAATAATTCACTCGACACTCGGATTCTGTCAAATAATCGAAATCGTTAGTAAATTTCGAATGATCATTCGATTATTTTAAACGATTATTTCGATTCATTCGATTATTGAAATATATCGATTATGCCCAACACTAGTACGAACTTTGTATACTCACGTGTTTATGTACACAGATGTCGAACTTTACGAGTACAGACACGGATTGACACTAGTTTCGAGACACGAACCATTCGCCTAGGTCAAACTTTAACCTACATATATATTTCACGTAAATTTAACAATACACGTACATTGCGCACCTTAGATATAATACATGTGCAGTTCGCATACATACCGTTCAGAAGAGGTTCGGACATTTTCGAAATCTCCATAAAATATGGCCGATGTCTATATTTTATTTTATGATAGTATCGACTGTGCGCATTCACAATAATCGAGGGAGCAACAATAAATACCAAATCAAACATTCAACAAAATTTCATTAACTTTAATTAATTTTACTTTCGCCATCTATTGCTCGAAACTCGGAAAGTGTTTAATAGCAATTTTAGTTCTTTTTCTTCACTTCTTCAAGAATACATATAAATACAAATCTCTAATCGAGAGGAAACGATGATTTCCTAATTTTACTAGTTGAAAAAACCTAAAATTACAGATCTCCCTTTCATGAAGAAAATACAGTGAAACTTAAATTCAAACGTAATTGGAGTTAGTTACGTAGTTCCAGAGGTATCAATATTGTCTGTTTTATGTGAGATCTGTGTATAAGATTTTATGAATTACAAAGACCAAAATTAATATCACTATATACTTATTTCAGTTACCAACGCTGTTTATACAGCTTAAAATACACCAACGTGGTTATTTGGTTGCCTGGTTCGACTAATTATATTATTGTACTAGCCACATAAGTAATGTTTGACACGTATGCTTCTAAGTTTTAATTGAAAGGAAAATTTGTTAAAAACAATTATTAAGTAAAGAAACTCTTATTAAAGTCGCAGGTATGTTACATATTTTATATTTTATCAAAATAATTGCTGAATTATAGTAAATTTCGGAGAGATATTTCGCAAACTAACCTAAAACATTCGGCTGTATGTGTGTTTTAACTTGAACTTTTTATTATTCTGCAGAATCTAAAACCGGTAGATCAAGATGACTGCCGTAGAACAGCCGTGTTATACCCTCATTAATGTGCCAATGGATTCAGAGCCATACAATGAGATGCAGTTGAAGATGGACTTAGGTATGCGATTTTCTATTTGCTTTCGCTAATTCCCATGTTTCAACTTAAACTTATAAGATGTGATGTTGGTACTAGGATTGCCACTCGTCCTCGTTTAGACACTTTATTCTCTTGCCCTCGTCTAACAGCAAAAATTCTCGCAAACAAACTTCGCAATTTCTTATAGATAAATAAATAGTAATTCTTGTATCATTTTTCGCAGCTATTGGTAATATCAATCAAACTTAATAAACAACTTTTTCAGATTTTTTTACTTAGTTATTTATTTTTACATTAATCTTGATGTACAGGTTTGTCCTTGTTGATCGCATACAAAAGGTAGCAACTCTAGTTGGTACGTACCTTATCATTTGTAGTATGCTGTCAGATTATTCGTTATTTTTTGAGCACTTCACAATATATGATTATTTGGCAGAAAGAATAGTTGTCTAACATAATACGGGAATGGTTAGTGGATGTATGTTAGAAAAGTACAAAAGAATATTAACCTGTATTGGCTTCCATCGGTGAAAATAAAAAGTAGGTGTTAAAAAGTGATTCGTTGCTGGCGTAGACCCTGTTGAACAAACAGGAGATGTCAAGTTCGAGCCCTTACAGGAGTCGATATTTTTCAAATTTCATGTAATTACATCAAAAAAATCAAGAAAATCAGGGATTTTTGCAAGGGAACATTTTTGAAAAGTTATATAAACGTACATGCATGAACTTGTCGTTAATTAATCAGTCCAACAGGTTTATTTGATATATTATTGGAAGTTTTACTTCTTCTATTGGACCCCAATATCCAAAGAGGAAATATCTAAAAATATAGCTTTATGGGTATTTGTTGTTCATCTTATTTATTGCGCTAGTCAAATTTGTTACATATTTATGCTTTATTTAATAAGATGTTAAAAATCATGATACTCATTGCTTAGAATTGTTAGTAAGAATCCTGGAACACAATGGTTAATTGCGTTATATTAGCTTACTTTGCCTACTTTATTAAATACAAAACTACGTTCAAATAATCCAAGTACTAATTTTTAACTTTATTTGCAGAAAAAGGGGACACAAAAGTTAAAATCGAAGCGCTGAAAAAGACAATTAATATGATATTAGCTGGTGAAAAATTACCTGGTCTCTTAATGACCATAATAAGATTTGTCTTACCATTACAAGATCACATGGTTAAGAAATTACTATTAATTTTTTGGGAGATCGTTCCTAAAACCACACCTGATGGTAAATTATTACAGGAAATGATTTTGGTCTGTGATGCATATCGCAAAGATTTGCAACACCCAAATGAATTCCTCAGAGGAGCCACCCTTAGATTTTTATGTAAATTGAAAGAACCCGAGTTACTAGAACCTTTAATGCCCGCTATACGTGCATGCTTAGAACATCGCCACTCTTACGTAAGAAGGAATGCGGTACTTGCAATATTCACGATATACAAAAATTTCGAATTTTTAATACCCGATGCACCTGAGCTTATAGCAAACTTCTTAGACGGCGAGCAAGATATGTCTTGTAAAAGAAACGCTTTTCTTATGTTACTACACGCGGATCAGGAAAGAGCTTTAGCATATTTAGCTTCTTGTCTAGATCAAGTAACGTCCTTTGGAGACATACTTCAACTCGTTATAGTTGAATTAATTTACAAAGTTTGTCACGCAAACCCATCAGAGAGGTCACGCTTTATCCGCTGTATTTACAACTTGCTAAATTCCAATAGTCCAGCTGTTAGATACGAAGCCGCTGGAACTCTTGTAACGCTATCCAATGCACCTACTGCTATTAGAGCTGCAGCAAGTTGTTATATTGAGCTTATAGTTAAAGAAAGCGACAATAACGTGAAACTTATCGTTCTGGATCGATTGATTGCTCTGAGAGAGCATCCTTCCCATGAACGTGTTCTGCAAGAATTAGTTATGGATATTTTAAGGGTGCTATCAAGTCCAGATTTAGAAGTTAGAAAGAAAACTTTAGCCTTAGCGTTGGATTTGGTTTCATCAAGAAATATTGAAGAGATGGTATTGGTGTTAAAGAAAGAAGTAGCCAAAACTCATGACGTAGAGCATGAAGACACCGGAAAATATCGACAGTTGTTAGTCCGGACGTTGCATTCTTGTAGTATCAAATTTCCTGATGTTGCAAGCTCTGTTATTCCTGTACTTGTTGAATTTTTGTCTGATAGTAACGAACTTGCGGCTACGGATGTTCTTGTGTTTGTAAGGGAAGCTATTCAGAAGTTTGATCATCTGCAGCCATTAATTATTGACGTAAGTGTTAATCTACATCATCACAGTACCGTCAACCCGGGTGAAATGGTCAGATTTTTAAAAATGGTCCAATTCACCTTGCAGTTTACAGTTTGGAGTGACTGGGATCATTCTTGTAATTTAAATGGTAACGCCAAATATACTCTTTACTGATATGAATTGGACCACCTAAGTTATTAAAAAAATAGATTCATGCATATTTATTGTCATTGATAAAATATACAAAAGATCAATTAATTTTTAGATTTACAAATATATTATCTTACATTTTCTGCAAAATTAAGCCCGATTTAGATGTGAGTATAATTTTTAGAGATGATTTTTCTTCACTTGTTAAAAAGCAACCGTCTCGACCGGGAGGAATCTGGTTTCTCGGACATTTCCTCTCGGCGTCCGCCTGAGTACTGCGGGGTATTGTTATACCCTCTTGGCATTTTTTAAATTTTGCTTATAATTTAAATTGGTAATTCCGACATATTCGCCTGCATTATGTTAAAATACTGGAATATGTACTATATTACCGAAACTATTTACTTAAATTATCCGCAAAATTAAAAAAGCGCCAAGTGGGTAGTTGTAGCAGCCTGTCTAATAGAATTTTTGCCAGTTTTAACACTGAGATAAACTTTCATGAGAATAATTTTGATAGAGCAGCCTAGCACTTTAATAGTATATTACGTAACGTGTAGGGTAAGAAGCCTATTACGAACGAGCGAAAAAATTGTAAGCACGAGGCGTCAGCCGAGTGCGATAATTCGCGAGTGCACGTAAGTCGCCTTGCCCTCGAGTTGCGTACTATACTTTTTCTACAATTGCAGCGGAAAATTATAAAATAAACCTCAACAAAATGTTTTTATTCACTCTTAGAGCTATAATAATTATTGATGTTTATAGTAACATTTTTACAGTTAGTAAGAGCAACTGGTGCCGCACACTTTGAAGTTGATGATATCATTTCTACATTACGATTTAACTGAGAATATGCCACTCTTTGTGTATCACTGTTATTGTCAATGTCAATGCGATTGAGCAGAATATTTGACGTATTTCTCTTAGCTGCCATGGAATTGTCCATATAGCCTTCAGCCACGGCCTGGCTTTTCCATCCGCCATGGCGCTTTAATGCCATTAAGTCGCCTCCCCTATCAACTAAAATTGTCGCCTAAGAACGTCTGAAGCAATGACCTGTGTATTACTCTGGATGTTCCAAATTTAAAAATTTTACAATGATTTTTGGTTGGTCACCTAACTTGTTAATGCCAACCACTTGACAAATGCACTTTCCATTCTGATAGTTTAAAAAATACTGAGAACTGTCAGCATTTGTCGGTCGGAGTCTCATATACCTCTTACAAATATTATAGAAATGTCCAGAAACAATAAAAAATCTTTCGTAATTTCAAATATTGGGTAATATCAATATTTTCCTTGTTATTGAGAGTACTTGTTAACATAGAACATGTCCACAATGACGATGGTTTCAATATTTTACCTAAAACAGTTCACTAAAACCCTTACCACAATACTTTTTAGTTTTAGTGAACTGTTTCAGTGTTCCAGTGCCACAGATTTAGAGTACCCGATTAATTTTACCTAAAGATTCAAAATAGGTAAGAATAACATTTTCCGAAAACGAGGTTATGTTTTTCTTCCTTCTCCAACTCATGCATTTTTCATAATTATATTCATACTTTTGCTTCGACTTTGACGGCAGCAAATTACTAATTACCATATTGGCTTGAGCCGTGATCTCAGGAGGTGTAGCCGTAAATTCTTCTTCTGTGTCAGACATTGTATTAAACTGCGCCATAAACCGCGCAACACAAGCAACAGTTGACACTTGTAAATTGTTACAATTAGATCTAATACCAGCCCACAAACTAAACACAAACAAATTCACTAAAAATCGGATTTTTAAATCAAAATTAGAAAGAATTTAAAACGATTTTTTTTAAATTTCTTTTTCGATCACTTTAATGAACCAACCAATTTTAATTACCACCTAAAATTTTGGATACGTGGTCCATTTAAATTTTCGTTTTTCCTTCGATCACCATTAATTTAGAATACACGTGTAGTCGAAATAGATTATTACATATCTGCTGTCAAATGCGTAATGAACAATTTAGAATAGAAATAGTAGAAAAATTGGTTTTTAAAAGAACTTACGATTACAAAGCTGCTAACTCCACTGCTCTAAAAATTACGTGGCTATTATAAAATATGTACGAATACGTTCCGGTCCAATTCGACGCGGAAATTTACTTCACTCCAATTGACGGTACCTAATTTGCTTGTAACTCTGGCGATAAATATGTTTTGAATGAATTTATATGCAGGTAAAATATAATTATAACATTTTGAAGTATTACAAGTGTCTTAACACAAGTTCCTAAACTAAATTAGCATAGACTTCCCGTCATAGAATTCCATGAAACAAATCAAAAGATTTGAAACTGCCTAACAGCATAAAGTTTATTAGCAAATTATAAGTGTTTATTTGTTAGAATTATTTAGCACAGTAAAAACGACACAGTAATTCGTTAAAACTAAAAATGTATTAAACAGAGTGTCCCAAAAATTCATGATTTTATTCTAACGGATCACGCTATTCACTAAATAAATTCCCATTTTAAAGAAAATATTCCAACCAACTGCACAGTAACTGAACAATTGCGTAGCGTTTATTAAAATTTCAGTAGCGCTGGTTTGATTAGCTTATATTCGCTGTTCAACGTTACATTCGGTAACCTCAAAATAGATGCAACTACGATGTGTAGCAACTTGGCATACACCAAGTCGTTGCGGCTGCCATATCACTTTGTTGTAATTCTTGCACATTACTAATTCAATTCAACTACATATAGTAAAACAATTTTTGTTTAGAAGCTCGGTTCAAATGAAATATAGGATATTTCCCACTAAAATTTAGTTGATTATTGTTTTAAAATTACTCGCTATCTAAAATATTATACATATTTTTTCACATTTTTCAAAAATTATTTTAAATCTTGTATTTTGATTTATGGTTATTATATTAAATGTATTGCAAATAATTTGCTTTTAAACCGTATCCCGGTTAGCATTTTTTAAATTTCACTGATGATTTAAGTCGGCAGTTTCGGCGATAAAGGTTGTATTCGCATGCATCATGTAAAGAAATTGGCGAATACGCTCCTTAATGCCGAAATTACCAACTTATATCCTTGCAAAATTTTAAAAATGCCAAATGGGATGAGAGTTTCGCAATACTTATATAACCCTCCCAAAAAGGTTGTTTTACTGTGCCTCCAGCTAGGACAAGGCGAGGTATGGCAGAGGTCTATCAAAGTTGAGATATATGATATGCACAAATAAGGGCGCCAGGAGCTTTTTTAGGAAAAGCGCCAAAAACTTTGTTGCACCTCTCCTTGATGTGTGGAAATATTTATGAGACGTGGATTTTGAAATTTTAACAACGATTTTATTTGAACAAAAAGAAAAGATTATATAACAATAAAAAATAATCAAATTTTAGTTATGTTGTTGTTTTTTCATATGAAAATCAAAATAGTATCGTTGTTACTCTAGATGTTCTTGTCTAAAAACCTGGCTCCTGGGCGTCGTTCCCGGGCAGGTGGGTAACTTTTTCCTCACGCACGGTACCGCTTCTTAGATCGTAACATGGTAAGGGTCAGCTACCATAGTGAATAATTATTACTGGGTTTATAAGTACCTAGAAGCACAAAAAAAAATCAGCAAAAACGGAAACTAAGGTGAGCGAAATCAGAGAAAGAATGAAATGAAAACTTATTTGTGTTCAATGAATATCGAAAAGGATAGAAAAAGGTGAAATGATCATCAAACCGAGAGAAAATGAGAACAAATTTATTTCACTAGTAATTTACTACTAATTTATAATATTCAGTAATTCGCAAAAAAACAATATTTTAGAACATAGAATCTAAAGGATCTTCAGTAATTTGCCAAAAAGAAAATTTTTTAAATATATAATGCTTTTAAAATAAGCCGTTTATTGTAAAATAATACGGAAGTAACATTTCACTTGAAAAAAGGTAAATTTTCCAGCAATTTAACATCAAGAAAAAATTGCAAGAGAGAAGCCATCTTAATTCGTGCACGAGGCTCAATGGAAAGAAATACGCACGATAAGGTAAAGATGGAATTCGTGAAAAGCGATAAGATAAAACTTATAAAATGTATACTGCAATAAATTAAGATATGTTAAGAAAAGATCGCTCAAAAGTACTCACCCATTTGAGGTAATTAAGCATATTCAGTAAGGTACGCCTTACGTCTGACCCTTATCAGAGCTCGCGAGAAAAGGGGCGAAGGAAAATATCATTCGGTAGAGGATACGGGTCAAAATCGTCAAAAAAAAACTAAAAAGAAAAATTCAATGTTGTAACGAATCGAAATAAATATTCGTGCGCATACAGCGCCGTTCAAAATAAACAGACCGCATAACAATAAAGTTGTTACACTTATAAATATAATAAAAATATTTTTCGTAAGAAAGTAGTTTATACATTTGTGTTCTTATAATTGTGTACATTACCCGGATTAACAGGAATATAGGATTATGAAATTTAGATTTCTATTTATACAACCTTAAAAGCCTGAGAAACTAGAGTTTTTCCTACATGTATAAATACATTAAAAGTACATGTTTGTCTTGTTGCTAATTTTTTTAATATACAGGGTATGTGACGACAAGCTTTGGTTAAAAGTATATGGGGAAGTGAGTAAAATAGAAATTTGAAAATTTACAAACAAATTATCCTCTTTTTCTTACACCGTAAGTAGCCATCAACTTCCCTATTTTAAATAGAACAGTACCATTTTTATGTCAGATTCAGATTCTGTGTTGAATTTTTAAATTATTTTATGCAACATACCCTATCCCTAGAATTCACTCTTAAAGAGATATTGCATCTTTTCGAAAAAGTTTGACAGATGTTATGCATTACAGACTTTCAAAAAAATTATTCTACTTGCCGGTAATGTTTATAAAACGATGTTTCAACAGTAACAGATAAATTTGCTAAATTATACAGGCTGTGCCGGTAGGGAAGGGACAATGTCAGAGATATTTAAACTGAGGAATCTCGATTTTTTTAAATAGCAACTCCTAATTTTCTAAGCCGTATTAGATTCTGTATCAAAAAATAAAGCAAAAATGTATTGTAAATGCTATTGCTAAAGTTAATAGTTTAAGAGATGTTTTGTGAAAACCTCCTTAATCTTAAATATCGTATTGTTTAGTATATGTTTTGGTTTGCCATGGTTAAACAATTGAAGGTATCTGTCAAATGTATTGTCACTCACTCACAAAGTTGTCTGCTTTTATTTGCAATTATATTTGTAGGTTCGAAAGGAAATTCACAAATCAATTTATTTTTCAAAACCTCTGCGTCCTTATTTGCAACACTAATCTTACCGCAATATTTTCTACTCTCCTATCCTTCTAGCGTCGCTTGCAATGGTGTAGTATAAAATGACGTCACTAGAGAAGTCAGTAGAAGTAGGTGCATATGGTCGTGTATCTTACGCCAAGCAGATGCGATCGAATGACTTCCTGTTATTTTTCGTCACAATGTCGAGCGCTCCAAGTGATTAGTTTGAAGCACCTTGGTAGTTTATTTTTTGTTTTGATTTAGTAGTTTATTTTCCAGTGGCAGGACTATATTTTTCTTGTATATCAATCTATACACATAATAGTTTTCTATTATCACAGGATTAGCAGTATCGCCCCTTAACATACATGAATTTATTGTCAAACACGATATCCTACTACAAGTTGGAATATTACTATTCTCCATATTTGAAAATTGAATTCGCGCTAGTTATTTCGCTCGTACTCTATTTAGACTGTGTAGACATTAACTACACTGATGCAATTGCTCAAATCCCAACGAACAATTTTCCTGCAACTACAGGCAAGCCCCACGAACACGTACTTGTCTACTGGCTACTCTGAGCAGTTAGTGTAAGCCGAACGAACAAATCTTAATGCAATTTAAACATAACTACAAATGTTAGATTTACTTGTTTTACTTCGAAATACTTTTTGATGTTGGATCAGCACTAATTAATTGAATAATAGCTTTATTTATAAATAAATGTTGTTAAAGTATATTATAATAAAAACCTTTTGCTAAATTTTAGAAACTACTGGAAAGCTTTCCCGACGTAAAATCAGTAAAAGTACACAGAGCAGCCTTATGGATCCTAGGAGAATACGCCGTTCACCCTGCAGATATAGTTGCAGTGCTGGATCAGATTCACCAAACACTAGGTGATGGGCCTTTGTTAGACGCCGAACAAAAGTTGTTAGCAGGGGAAACTTCCGATGAAACCAATCAACCAACGCAGCAGACAACTACACTTGTTACGTCAGATGGCACCTACGCAACACAATCCGCGTTTAACACAACACCGTAAGTGCATAGTAACCCAATATCGCATATATTTTGATTAACCTTATGGATAATAGGAAACTTAAAAAAGAGAAGAGACCTCCACTACGTCAATATATGATGGATGGAGAATTCTTCATTGGAGCTGCTTTAGGAACGACATTGACAAAATTAGCCTTGCGATACGGTGGAAAAGCTACATCAGCTAAACGAAATCGTTTTGATGCTGAGGTCATGTTGATTATATCTGGGATTATTCATTTGGGAAAATCCGGTGAGTAAATTTGATGATAAAATATAGGAAAGTATAATACAAATAATCCTTCTGTCAAAAGATTTCGAAAGCGAGAAAGAATCGAGTTGTAGAAATGAAATTAGTCGAGTTGAGTTATTTTTCCGGTTTCCTTTTCCATGCCTCCTTCCATCTTTTTCTATCTTGTGCTTTTCGGCGCACTTCGCTCCACTGGATATTTCCACTTTCTGCCGCTTCTTTAACTTCCTCCGTCCATGTCTTCCTTGGCCTTCCCCTTCGTTTTTTCTTGATTGTTCTCGCTTCATACACTTCTTACCGATCTGTTTTCTCCCATTCTCATCACATGTCCCAACCATCTTAATTGTCCCTCCTCTATTACATTTTGTACTGGTGTCGTGTGCAGTTTTTCACTAAACACTGTGTTTTTTATTTTATCTAATCTCGTTTTTCCTTCAATTTTTCTAAGCAATCGCATTTCGGCACTTTGAATGTTTCCTTTTTGGTTTTTTGTCATTGTCCATGTTTCCAACCCGAACGTAAGTATCGGTGTAACTACTTTTTTAAATATCTGTACTTTTGTTTGGCCGTGAATCTCCTTCTTGTTTAGGAACGAGTGTTTTATGCTGTTAAATAGTTTGCCTGTCTTTGTCGTCCTTGCTTTGATTTCTTCGTCCAATCTTCTATTTTCCTCATCGAGTCCAGGTATTATTATTCTATTTTTGTTCCGCTTAAAATTATTTGATGTTTCTTTTTTGACGTGCTTATTGTCTTGATCTTTTCATGACTTATCTTCATATGTATCTTCTCTAAGCTTTCATTCAGTATTCTTAAGTTCTCATTCATCTTCTCTTCATTTATTTTCACTATGTCGTCGGCGTATTCTATTGTTGAAATCTTCACCTCGTTCAAGTTCCAATATCCAGCTATATACGGTGTCATTTGTTTCTTGACCTCTTTTGTGGCTTCATCTAGGACTACCGTAAACAAAAGTGGGCTTAAGACGCAGCCCTGTCTTATTCCCTTTGTGGTCTCAAAAGCTGAGTTCGGGTATTCGTTCGGAGCGGATCAAGAGTACAGAGCAGGTGGAGGGGATCAGGAGTAGAGCATGAGTGGATCACGCAACCCATTCTCTTAAACGAATGGATGGAGTAACTCTACGACATTGCCAAACGCGAAAGAGCAGTAAACAGAGTTACTCCGAACGAATACCCGACCTCGCCTAAAGTAATCCGACTTCTCATGCTTCAGCCTCACAAAGTTTCTCGTTTGATCATATAGGCTCTTTATTCCTTTTATTGTTTTTGCGTCTACTCCCTTTTCCTGCAGCGTTCTCAATATAAGTTCTCTGTCCACTCTATCGAAGGCTTTTTCTAAGTCAATGAAACATATGTGAACCTTCCCCGCCTTATTCAACGTCTTTTCGCTGATCTGCCTTATCGTAAAAATCGCGTCTACTACTCCTCTATTTCTATACTTTCTCTCAATCTTCTTTCCATTATTCTGGAATATACTTGTATTTTTGCTTCGTACTGAGCAGGGTAATTCCCCTGTAATTTTTGCATTCTTTTGAATCCTCCTTCTTGAAAATTGGTACTATAATGCCTGTTCGCCAATCAATTGGGGTTGACCCTGTGACTTGCACCCTGTTCATCAATATTGCCAGGGGCTTTACTATTTGTTCTTTTCCTGCTTTTATCATTTCTGTGGTGATGCCATCTATCCTTGATGCCTTTCCGTTTTTCGCCTTTTTTATAGCTTCTATAACTTCTTCCATTGATGTGCTGTTTTCTGGTTTCTGTTGTTCATTTTTTAACTTATCTTGTTTATGTTCTTTTGTGTCTTGTTTTATCCCTCCTTCCCTTCCTTCCAATAAATTCACGAAATGCTGTCTCCATTTCTCCATGATCTTCCCTTCTTCCGTTATGATTTTCCCTTCTTCGTCCTTCGTTTTCTAACGTAGTGTTTTTGTCTTTTCTTGCATTTTTTAACGTCGCGAAGAAAAGTTTTTGATTATCGTTATAGGCTGTATTCATTTTTTCTCCAAATTCTATCCAGCTTTTCTTTTTTGCTTCCTTCACTAGTGTTTCGATCCTTTTTCTTTCCAACGTGTATGCTTCGTAATCTTGTTGTACAAACGTATTTTCTCCATTTTTGCTTTTTTACTTCTGACTGTGTTTCTAATTTCTTCGTTTCACCAGTATGTCCTGTTTTGCTTCCTATTCGAGATTTTTGTCACTCCGCATGTCTTCTTAGCCGCCGAAAGAATTGCTATTTTAAGCTGCATCCACATCGTTTCTACCGAGTTGAGTTGCTCAATATCTTTCACTTCTTGTTCTAGATATTGCTAGTATCTCTCCTTAATCTGTGGTTCTTTGTGTTTGTAACATCTTATTTTTTCCATCTAATTTTTCTCTTGGGTTTTTTCGTTGTTAACTTTGCTCCAAAATCTCCTTTCATACTGACCAAAAAACCTCTTTTTACTTTTACATCTTTAATGTGGGCTCTTAGTTCTTTACTCACCATGAAGTAGTCTAAAATTGACTTCTCATTGCGACTTGCAACTTCCCTTGTGAATCTGTATATTTCCGTGTGTTGAAGTGCGCGTTCGCGACAGTTAGTTCGTTTTCTCTGTAAAAGCATAGTATTCTTTCGCCATTTGAGTTTTTTGTTTTTTCTCCTTCTTTTTCCAGACACCATTTGAATCCTTCATTTTTGTCCCCTACTCGGCCGTTCAGATTATTACTCTTTTATTATTCTCATCTAGTTCTTTTTGAAGGTCCTCGAAAAATCTTTTTCTTCTTTCCTGGCACCTTCATTTGAGCCGTAGGCTACTATCAGCAGATACTCTTCTTTGTCTTCCTTTGTGGTGACTGACATCATTCTTTCGCTCTCAAACTTTTCGTTTTTGACGTTGACCATTTTGCTTCCTCTAACTATCAAAGCCGTACCTGCTCTTGCATGTTCTTCCATGCTTACTCCTGACCATATTATCCAATATCTGTTGTTCAGTTTTTCAATTCCTATTCCTTTCTTTTTTGTTTCTGTTATTCTAATATAATCCATATTTGCTCTTTGTATTTCTTCTATTAGCTCTTGCTTCCTTCCCCGATATTCCCTTCACATTCCATGTTCCCATTTTTATCCAACTTTTACGATTTGTAGTCTTTAAATTTGTTTTCCATTTTTCCATTATTCAAAATCCTCTTCATAGCCACTTCTGTCATCCGAGGTCCTCCAATATTTTTAAGCTGTGTTAGTTTTTGCAGTCACCTGTCGACTGCATTCTATCAGCTTTTCTTCCTCCTCCCATTTCCACATAATTCCACTTACATACATTTTCATATAGCTTATTTTTCTCTTCTTTAGCCTTCATTGCAAGTAGTCTTTGTATTTCCCTTTCTCTTACAGTCATATCCTGATCGATAAAAATTTTGTGTACCTGTATATTTCTGAATTTATTTTTATTTCTCATAATCTTCATCTTATCTTCCATGTGGCAAGTGTTCGGTCCAAATTTTCTTACCCTGGCTACTTTTACGTCAACTTCTAGATTTTTGATTATAAAATTTTCCATTTGTTGTTTTAGCACATGGTATTCTACTTTTTCTATGGGAAATCCCTTCATAATAACGTTTTTCTTCTTGTTCTCACGTTGTAGCTTTTCAATTCGTCTATTAGCGTTATTTAAATCTTTTTCTAATTTATAAATATCTTGCTTTAGTTCTTTTATTTCTCTGAGATTTTCCTTTTGTTCTCTTCTGATGTTTTTGATTACCTCTGACATTTCTTCGTTTTTACTTATTAATGCATTCATCATTTGCATTAGTTGCTCCTCTCCGTCCTCTCCCTTGCTTGTTGCTTGTCTCTTTGTTAGTTTGCTTCTTCCAAAAAATTCGTCGGATTCTCTGTTCCGTTTCATTGTATATTCGTCTCCACTGCTTTCCATCCCTATATTTATGATCTTTTTAGGTGTTCCGCCGAATGCCATACTTTCGCTTTTTCTCTTTATCGCACTTGTTTCCAGCCGTGTCGCACTAGAATGGCGTGAACCGCTCGGCCTTCGACCTTGCACTTTAGACGTATTTTTCGCACCAGTTTTTACTATTTCTACACTAAGGATTTTCGTTAAGATTTCAAAGATTTTTCGCAAGAGCCTCTCCCAATAGACTGTCGCTATTTGATGTTTATTCGCTGACCGTACACACGAAATACCGCTCGTTATCGAGTGATAAATTATTGCCGCATGCACCGCACATCCTTCTACGATCCGAAACTCAATTCTATATATATATATATTTTTATTTACTATTTTTTTGTACTTTTGTAAAAGCAATTCGCTGAGATAGAGAAAATTAGGTAATTGTGTTTAAACAAAATTAAGATTTGACGCTGTTTTCACTTGAAAGTTTAACCATAATTTTCATAATGCTTTCGAAAAATTCATTTGGTTTCTAATCCTACCCTATATAGTCAATTCAAAAATGTAGTAATATATGGGGTGTTTCATTTAAAATATCACAGTTCACAACTACTTCCGATATAATCGGAAGTGTCAGACTGTTGAAAATATTTTAAATCAAGTTTTCCGAATTTTCCAATGTATACTCTTTCATATGCCGATCTATGCAGTTGCTCGTGAGACATTCTATATACGTGGTGTGCTTAAATAGAGGCGCGTAAAACGTTTCGCCTTATTTTCCAGGAAAGTAACGTCAGTTGACGATGTTCTCGATTCTCTGCAGTGTTCCTTCTATGACGGAACGATTATTTTGTCTCAACCTTCGAGTAATTTTATCTCACGCAGGCTAACGATTCGCCTCTATAAAACTCCAATATTTGCGAAAATTGTAGCTTCTTTCATACTTTAAGAAGTATAAAGGAGAACTTGATATTACAATGAAAATACTGACAGACCCGCTACAACTTCTTTGCGAGGAGATCATAGAAATGTGTTTTTAAATACCAAACAACTGCAAAAAAACATAATCTGTAGATAAACATTAACCACGATTTCATTCCTACAAGTTTTTTTTTTTCTAAAGGGTGCAATTTTTGGGCAAAGTCTGCATGTGCTTTGTTATATCATAATTTTGAGCCTTATATGGAGGTCTATGTAACGGAGAATAGAGTGTGGAATACATTCTTGTATTCCATCGTCTGCCGACTAGAGAAATGCACACCGCAGGTGCATTAGTTGAAGTGGTACTACGAAGACTATACAGTGCTAATCTGTATAAATCTCTCCAAAGAGGTTTGAAAGCTGGCTTGTGCCTCGCGCACACAGTTTACCACATTAAAACCAATTTCGAAATATTCAGCTGCGTTTCGCCTTTACATAAACTTCCATAGAATGATGGGAATTACTGTATATTCTTTTCCTAGTTAAATGAACATAATACACACTGATTCGTTGCTATGATTTAATGCAGCCATATATCCTCTATTCTAGGACTTCCGGCAAAAGCCATAACAAATGACGACGCTGATCATTTACTGTTTTGCTTACGTGTGCTATCAGATCGTTCACCGATTATTATCCAAATATTTGATATCCAGTGCCGACGAGCTTTAAAGGACATGCTAATCGCGAATGAAATCGAAGAAGCCGCTATACAAAAACTGAAAGAAAAACCAAGCAATAAAATTCAAGCTGATGATCCTATCACATTTGTGCAATTACAGCCAGATCGATCTAGCGAACTTGGAGAGAATGTATTCGAAATGTCCTTATCGCAAGCCCTCGTCGGTGGTAGACCGGGTAGTGCAGAATTGGCTTCTATTAATAAGTTAAATAAAGTTACGCAACTTACTGGTTTCTCAGATCCCGTATACGCTGAAGCCTATGTGCATGTTAATCAATACGATATAGTTTTAGATGTATTAATAGTGAATCAAACGAGTGATACTTTGCAAAATTGTACCTTAGAAATTGCAACGCTTGGCGATTTAAAATTAGTAGAGAAGCCGCAGCCTATAGTATTGGCACCGAACGATTTCTGTAATATCAAAGCGAATGTGAAAGTTGCTTCGACAGAAAATGGTATAATTTTCGGTAATATTGTATACGATATAACCGGTGCTGCATCCGATAGAAATGTCGTTGTTCTCAACGACATTCACATCGACATAATGGATTACATAGTACCCGCTTCTTGTACAGATATAGAGTTTAGAAGGATGTGGGCCGAGTTTGAATGGGAGAATAAGGTTACAGTAAACACAACAGTTGCAGATCTATTCGAATACCTAAAACTACTCCTAAAATGGACAAACATGAAGTGTTTAACTCCAGAAAAAGCGTTGTCAGGACAATGTGGTTTTATGGCCGCTAATATGTATGCCAAATCTATTTTTGGGGAAGATGCTCTTGCAAATCTGTGTATTGAGAAGCCGTTTAATAAATCAGATGCTGCTGTAACAGGTCACGTACGAGTCAGAGCAAAAAGCCAGGTATTGACGTTATGCATTAGCGTTTCCTTATTCATATATAGCATATTAATTTAATAATTTTCAGGGCATGGCACTTAGTTTAGGAGATAAGATCAACTCATCGCAGAAAGGTCAATTTAAGGCATAAACTACACATTATATAAAGAATATAATGATAATCGAAATATATATATCTAAACGTTACAGTGTAAGAGTTTCAATTTTATTTATCCCATATTTAAACAAATATACAGCAACCGCAAATTCAGATGTTTTTTATAAAATAATTCATAGAAAATAAGTTTACAATTGCTGAAATATTACACATTCAAAAAATAAAGCGAGCACATTTCTAAAATATTGAATTGGGCTAATAGTATCTTTTGGAAAAAGCTGCATTATTTACACAAAATAAATCACAGTGTGTAACAAAAGCCAGGAATACTGAATGCCAGACAATAACGGATAATTCTTCCGAAAAACGTAAGATCGGTTACTAGTAGAAAAAATATTTTCCTACTACGTAAGTCAATCATTCATAATTTTTCATAAATAAATAAATAAATAAATTGGTCTTTATTCCCTTTCAGAAGTATAAATTAACAAAAAAAGATAAAACAAAATACAAGTTTTGCCAATTAAAGGAAATCTCAAGGGGCAGTTCAGACGAACAGTATACATATATATGCATTGCTGTTTCCTGCTCTACCATTGAACCCTTGAAGTGTGAGATTTCACTTCATAAAAGACCTCATGTTAGAAATATCAAATGATACGGTTTTAAAATTTAAAGATTCCTCGGTTATTACAAATATTTTTTTAACCTATCTGAAACCATTGATTTAAATATTGTTACATTAAATATGATTACATACAAACATCATATTTAGGTTTTTGTTTCATCTTTGTGACCTCCTCTATTTTTTATGAAAGCGACGCACGATTGGAGCATTCTTGCAATCAATTTCGATACAGCTTCCGCTGTTCTCCTGATCTAATGCTACTTGCTTTAGAACCTCTTCCACATATCAGCACTTGATGTTCGCACCTCCCGGTCAAGTTCCTTCCACAACAGCTCATTGGGATTTAAATCAGCTCTGGGGAGGCTACTCCATAATTTTTAAAGATCCTTCTCCTCCCAAGTGTCGCAAAAACTCTTCACATATTTTAGATGTGTGTTTCAGGTCATTTTCATGCTGAAAAACAAAATGCCAACCCAAAAGTCTGAAGGTACGGCAATTTTTTTTTAATGTGTAGATATTATTTTCTTAGTATGCCCTCGATTTTTACATCGCCTACAACTGTGCCACGAAAACAGCCGCAGCGTGAATCTCCGCCATGCTTAAATGAAGGAACAACAGTACATTGTTCTCTTGTACGCTTTAACTTTAATTGTTTAGCAATTTCATGATTACTTCTGCCAGGTTAATGATACACGATTATAAAATCACACGTTTCCATTTTTGACTATTTTTATTTTGACATTTCTAACAACTTTAAAGGCATTAATCACAGGATGTTTTCACATGTTATATGAAGAGGTAGACGCCATAAATTCTCGGCCTTACACAGGTTCGAGCTTGTTCAAACTCCATTGCGTCATAGTTGCACATGTGCGAGGCCTACACTATATATACTGCGGCTCAAAGAGTAGTCGTTTTTAGTAGCCAGCCCGACAACGTGATTAGTACATGAAAATGTCTCGAGTAACGAAAATTGAATACCGCGTCCATTAAATTTTTAACAAAACAAGGGCATACGCCTAATCACATTAAACAATATTTAGACGGCGTTTATGGTGATTTAAAAAAAGTGGACAAAATGTTTCCATTTGGGTCAAGAATCCATTGAAGATGAGCGCCCCGGTCGGCCAATGGAACTGATAACACCTCAAAACATTTCAATTATTGAAGAAATGGTATTAGCAGATCGCCGTTTGAAGGTGATGAAATTAGCAGTGATGTCTAACATTTCTGAAGCAAGTATTCGAACTGCCCCCAACGTGAACATCGGGTCGAATGTGCGCGCTCGTTTTTAAACGTGTGTGGAGAGGACGCGAAACCGATTTTGGAGTCCAGTGTCACAGGAGATGAAATAGTGGTTCTGTATTATGATCCTCTGTCCAAAAAAAAAAATCGATGGAATGGCAGCGGCCCGATGAACCACATCCCAGAAAGCTGTAATACAACATTTTGAGGGAAAAACTTTTAGATTATCTTTACAAGGGTATAGAATTATTAATTGATCGTTGTAATAAATGTATTTAAGTTAGGGGAGATTATATTGAAAAATAAAACCTAATGTATGCCTAGTCCGCAGGTTTCCGCGGTCGTCAATAATACTATTCTCTTGGTTTCCGGGTTGGAACCGCGTCCTTGTCGTAGCTTTAGCCGACGTCCACACTCATATGTGACATCTTCAGGGCTGTAACTACACACTGACTGGAGACATTCATTCCGGGGGGGTTTATATAGGGCTTGGTTTGGGTCAATGAAGCGAAAATGTTATGCGTCGATGAAGAAGGTAAGTTATGCGTCGATAAAGAGCGAAAGTTATGCGTTAATGAAGCGGAAATGTTATGCGTTAATGAAGCGGAAATGTTATGCGTTAATGAAGCGGAAATGTTATGCGTTAATGAAGCGGAAATGTTATGCGTCGATGAAGAGGAAAAGTTATACGTTAATGAAGCGCAAATGTTATGCGTCGATGAAGCGGGAATGTTATGCGTCGATGAAACGGAAATTTTATGCATCAAAGAAACGGAATTGTTATGTATCGATGAAGCCTGGCGGTTGCTAGGAGGTTTAACCAGTTGGGATTTCCACGTGTGATGTAAGGGGTAGCCATCTTCACGATTTAAATTGTTGGGATGTTTGAAAATCTCGATTGATTCACGGATTTTTCTACTAAAATAGTGAGGATTGCGAGATAAGATATGGGCAGAGTTAAAATTGATTTGGTGACCAGTTTTCAGTCTATGCTCGGCCAGTGCGAACCCGACTACACGCAGCAACCGCGTACAACGCTCGTGCTCAGTAACACGAGTGCTGACTGATCGCTTTGGTTCACCGTTGTACACACTACCGCACGAACGTGGAATCTGGTAGACAGCAGAGGTTTCTAGATGATTAGAGTCTTTGAGGGGAAAATAGAGTGAGTGTTTGAAGTTGGGCCTGAAGATGGTTTTTATGTCGTTCCTGAAGAGAATCTTACTGATGGGATCGGTGACACCATGAATGTAGAGTAGATATGCTTGCTTACGGAAATTATGGTTAGAAGAGGGGAGTTGCTGTGGAGGAGAGTTGGTGTAGCGGTTAATGGTAGTTTGAATATCTTTCCTGGAATAGTTATTAGGTTCAGATATGGAAATGGCCCTTTGAATAAGAGAATTGATAACACCGCGTTTTTGGGCTAGATTATTAATTAAATCTTTTTGAGCTGGATGATGGTGAGAGAGGTCATTGAGATATCTATCCGTGTGCGTGGGTTTTCGGTAAACGAAATGGCACAGTGTACCACCAGGACGCAACCGTCCGATTCGATCTTCATAGTAAAACATATAGAATCATGTTGAGAATTCAAAAATGATAGGAAATTGTTACCAGATGACAAAGGTGTCATCAACGTACCTGTACCAACACTTTGGCTTAAGGTTGTAAGATAACAGGGCTTGTTGTTTTGTCTTCAAGCCCAACTTCAAACTCTCAGACTATTTTTCCATCAAAGACCGCAATCATTTGGAAGGCCCTGGTGTCTACCAGATTCCATGTTCGTGCGGTAGTGTGTACATCCGTGAAACAAAGCGATCAGTCAGCACTCGTGTTACTGAGCACGAGCGTTGTTCGCGGTTGTTGCGTGTAGCCATGTCCGCACTGATCGAGCATAGACTGGAAACTGGCTACCAAATCCATTTTAACTCTACCCGCATCTTATCTCGCAATCCTCACTATTATAGTAGAAAAATCGGTGAATACTATGTACATACAAGGAATCGAGTGGACGTTCGGTTATTATCGGTTGATCGGTATGCGTGTACTATTACATCGATAGTACACGAACGTCCACTCAATTCCTTGTATGTACAGCGCAACCGTTTGTCACGCTTTAATAATCAGGGATGCGATTTCTGCCCACCGCTGAGATACGAAATATGAAAATTTGCTGCTCCGAGTGTACGCATAGATAGGTGGGAACACGCACGTGGTCGTTGGTAGGGATTGCGGTCTGCTGTGTTTAGTATGTATGTGTGTGCGTATGTAATAGGAACAGATACGGCGATAACTTTTAAGATGAAAAACATATAGTATTGTACTAAATGAACGGATTTAATTAATTCGTAGACACAAGTGTTTTCTCAAGGGAAAACATTATTTTTGTAATATGCTCAACGCTATATGATGTTTACGAAAACATTTATATCTGCTAAAAAATACAACTAACATATAACATATTGCAATAATTACTTGTAATAATTTTCTTTCGTCAAATTACTATTGAAACAAGTAAATATTAAACTAATGTATTACGGTACTAACTAATGATTTACGATAATCAAGTGCTTTTTTATATTTTCAAAAATAAATCGTTTTCGATTGTCTTGCAACAAAGCTTTTTATTGAGAGAAGCTTCTCTACACGTCACAAGAAACTGCCGATGCTTAACAGTTTTTTTTTAATTTCATCTTCCTTATAGTTTAAACTGTGTTCAAGAAAGTTATCCCTATTTTGGTGAAAAGTAGATACTATTTTCAATTTACCTAAATCAGGATTTTTGTTTAGTCTGGTTTCTATTGAAATTGTTTTTTTAGTTAATTAAGCGTACTGTGTCCCTTATAAATAATTGTTAGTGCAAGTATTGCCGCAGTGCATTATTGTCGCGCAGGTCGACCACTTAGTCACGGTATATTCTCACATATGATAAACTGTGACAGGACGTATCAGTTTCTTTCAACCAATACCTAGTACAGTCAAGTGAAAAATGTTACGCTAGTAGGTGGCCTGAAATCGTATTCCTGATAATAATTATCCTCATCTGCAAAAAATTTGCGAATATTCGCAAGTTGTCTAGGGATACCCGTGGGTGTGCAGGGCCCTAGTTATAATAACAGCTTCTTAGGAGGTTTATCTTTTACCTAGCATAAAAACGAGAAAACGTAAATATTTAACATTTTTATTTATATAAGTTTAGTAAGACATTTTACTCTCTATAACTAAGTCACTACCTTTTATGTATAATTATTATAGAAGGCAAATTATCCCTATATTAGTAAAACATTAAGAAAAGAATCTCACAAATGTATTTCAAGTAGTCTTCAAAGTTTTATATAACGGATTTATTTAATATTTATTCATTACTATAATAGATATCTATTAAACATTTAGAGGAAAATTACAGCTATTACCCTACTGTATATTTAGAATAACTAGAAATATGTGAGATTATGAAATTATGATGTGCACCTTAAGTAATGCAAATAAAATAGCAAGACGTATGCCACGAATCTTCGTATGCAGTTCGTAAATATAATGATAGAAAGTACAGCCTTAAAGAATTCTGATAAAAGTAAAAGTTAATAAATATAAAAATATTGCATGTAAAATAATATTAGCTATTAGCATTATAAAAAAAGGCACAAAATTTTAGTAATCACATAAATATTTCCTCTAAAATTTTAAGATTTTTAAAGATTTTAGTAATAATAGTGATTATATAACGTCTGGTAAGATCTCTACAGCATTATTTCATAACTGCTAATAGTTCAATTTCATACTTCTCTTAGACAATACTGAAAATTGGAACAATAACAAATAATACTCTTACATCATTTATCCCTTATGTGAGAAGAATTTGAAATGTTAACTACGTAATAAAATGAAATACAGAAAAGAATATTCTTTTACAGTTCATACGAAAACATTTCAACTTATTTATAAGTATTATTATTATAGTTATATAGTCATAACAGCGTTATATCTTTTTGCTACAGAAAAGGCATTTCAAAAATATATTTTCACACTTCTAAAATATGTTATTACGAACGTACACACAGTAGTACTAATCCGTATTAAGCAATAGATTTGTTTTCTTTCTTTCCTATGCACATTTCATCATGTTAGCCCTATGAATAATATTGGAGTTTTATCATTTGAAACGCATTTTGAATTTCGGTAGCTCTTACTCTGTTCGTTTCCTAATCACGCATTGATAAAATAAATTTACTTTTGAATAATCAATTTGCTATCATACTTATTATCAATTATTGTATTCAGTATATACCGGGTGCGGCAACTATCTAGACGCAGTGAATTGCAGCTTATCTATTCATTTAATGGAAAAATGTTTCGAATAAAAGTTGCTTAAAATCAAGTTATCTGTGACCGCAAGTTATTTTGAAGTATACAGAGTGTTTAGTTTCTCTGGCACGTTGCTTAAGATTGTTTTTTTTTTAATAGAACATCCTGTATATTATTACATTTTTAGATTTCTTTAGAAAAAATAAAGCAAATTTGTAGGATACACCATATACTTAAAACCGTTTTCGAGATATTCACTTCTCAAGGGAAAAAATGCATTTGCAGTATTTCCTCAAAAGTTCGATATCTCGTTTATTATTCTACAAGGATTTTTTACTGTCGTTGTAACGATAGTCCAAGTTCACTAATCAATACCAAATGTCTTTTTTTGTCATACAGGGTGTTCAGGAAGGTAACATTAATCGGACATCTTTAAACAGTTGAAACCCGTTTTTCTTTTCAAATGGAACACCTTGTATATTTTTACTCTGTTCTATGTATATTTAAAATCTCTTTGTTTACTACAGCACACTTCCTATACCTAGAGTATTATTTTTTGAGTTATATTTTGTTTAGTGTGGAACATGGGTAATTTCCAAATAAATTTAATAGACTGTGGGGATTAATAAAATGAAAATCTAATTAAATATTAAATTCTGCCTTGATCTTAAATCGACTACAAATAATTATTTGTCTCCGTGTACTATTGCAAGATTAATTTACTCATATTTTTATTGCCATTATTTGTTTTTTGTTATTTAACTCCTGTTTTTTGTTTGCTTCTGTGCCCTAATCGTAAATGTTCTCAGCATTATTGTTGATAAAAATGCAAAATATAAATTCCATTTGCGCCCAAGAACAGTTGATTACCGAAGAAAATGAGGGGGTTTTACAACCTGTTTTAGAACATCCACAGTGTACGAACTATACGTAAATATCTCGAGATCGGTGAAAGATTAATATCAAGAATATTAAAGAAAAACAAATTTTATCCTTATAAAGTACAATTGCACCAAGACTTGCATCACGTTTTTTAAAATAATATATTTTGGGCAGACCCATATTCCATAATAATGTGTATGTAAACAGGCATAATTTTTATTATGGTATTAGGTTTTAATTTTTATTTATTCATTTTTATTATAAATTGTTTACAGTATGAAACTTATTGTTTATTTTCTAACACAAATGTTTTTTTTCTGTGCTTGAAATAACATCATCCGACTCCGCCTACTACATTTATCTGGAAATTAACTAAGAAACGCATGAACAGTAATGGAAGTTATACAATACAATTAATTAAGACAATAACACATTCTGTTTCTAGTTCAATAAGTCTAATATGATTATTGCATTGCTGTTAGTCGTAGTTTACGCTGTAAATTATCATGGGCTACACTACACCTAGGCATAGGAACTGTATTATAGCAAACAGAGACTTTAATTATAAAATGAAAAAAACGAGTTTCAACTGTTTGAAGATGCTCCAATTAATGTTACCTTCCTGATGAATGTTGCTGAATGTTACCTTGTATGATAAAATAAATAAATTTGATATTGGTTGGTGAACTTGAACTATTGTCACAGCACGTGGTTAATACTGACGGTATGACGACCAAAGTTAAAAAAAAAATTAACTTTTAAATTTCACCAATATTTCACTTTTACTTTTAAAGGTTCATCAGGGTCAAAAATGAGTTAAAATATCAGTCAGAGCCCCTAACATGTACATCGTTAAATCTTTAAATTCATAGGTCTGGCTATCTACTTCAATTCATTTATGACGCTTTAAAAATAAAAGCGAACTGTTAAAACTTTGGTCGTCATCCCGACAGTATCAACAACGTGTTAGTTCCTAACGACCGCCATACTCCTTAGTGTTTTATTATTGTTACAACGACAGTAAAAAATTCTTGTAAGACAATGACAAATAAACGAGATATCGAAATTTTGAGAAAATACTGCAAATGCAATTCCTTGAAAAGTGAATATCTTCAAAACTGTTCGCTTTAAGTATATGGTGTATCATACAAAATTTACTCTATTTTTCCCCAGCGAATCTAAAAATGTAATATACAGGATGTCCTATTTAAAATAACGAATTTAAACAACGTACCAAAAAAAACAAACCACTCTGTATACTTTCAAATAATTTTCGGTCAAAGATTATTTGAGTCTAAACAACTTTTTTTCCGAACAATTTTCCATTAAATCATAAGCTGTAATTCACACGATGCAGATAGTTGCCGCACCCAGTATACTTACTACAAGTGAATACGTAAATTGCAACATTACAATGAAAATAAGTTTCTGAATATTTTTTTTTATACTCTGCAAATTTAGGAAGAAAACATTGGAGTATCACTAACACTTTGTAACAGAATATGTATTTAAATTATCATTATAATAATCGGGTTAGTAGAAAAAGAGACAACGTTAGATCGTATATTAAGAAACGTCATAAGTCATATGAGAACAATAAGTGAGCTACATCGATATCCTCAGACAAGTAGAAGGAAAACAAATCTACCGAAATATCATAGTTCATTTTGTAAATATCAAACTGATACATCCTTTTTCACATTTAAAAATTCAAGTACTTCTAAAACTAAAAGGTAATACAAAAGCAAAAATTGGTGTACCTTTCTCAAAATACATCGTTAAATTTTTTTTATTAAAGCTGTATTAATTTTAAAAGTTTAGTACTTAAGTTTATTTTATAAAGAATGTATAGCAAACTCTCAAAATTGGTGTATTTTCTTTTGCAAAAATCAAATATTGCTTAATAGTTTTCATACATTTCATATACAATTTTAGAAATATACAAGTTCATAAAAATGTAAAATCTATAAACCTATCTATTATAATGCGAAATTGTTAACAACCTTGTTTGTATATTTCACCTTTCACTTATAATGTTTGCAAGAAATTGCATTATAAGGAAGTCAATTTGTATAATTGTTTCATAAAATCGTAAAAATTTAAAGGAAATATGTAGTTAAGATACTTTCAAATTAAATGCGAATCGAAGCTCCACAAATTTTATAAAAACATGAGAAATAATAGCACACACTCAAATAATAATAATTATTTACAAAAAAATTCGGAATTACGCATCGTTAGATATGCAGTACGTGTACCTTCGGTTGCATAAATAACATAAAGATTTGTTCAGCTTCGATTCGCCTTTAATTCGAAAATGATGGTACATAAAATGATGTTTACATATTTCATTACAAAAATAAGAAAACTAACTGTAAGCTTGTGGTGAGTAATAAAATTCGCTCCATTGTACAGCAAACCTAGTCGGGATCAAAAGTGCTTTAGATATAAAATGGTACATCGTGGATTAAGTAGTGTCAATTTAGCTCTTAAATTTTTCAAAATTGTAGCAAGTATTTGATTCTGAATATAAAATTATGTTCATTCTAGAACAAATCATTCGTGGTTAAATATAGAACTTTCACGGTCCTCTCCGCTTTTGTCAAAAATAAAGTTGTTTAATTGGAAGTATTCCCTTTAAAGAAGTCTTAAGCTACAGATGATATTTTTTAGGCTACATTAAGCGTCAGACTACCTCAAAATCGTTAAGACAGTAAACTGGCTGGAACTAGCCAATGGTTAGAACGAATTTGCTGATCGCATTAAGCCAATGATCATAGTCTACCTCAAGCACGGCACTAACATTGAAATATGTACGGCTTCTTCCAACGCTTCCTAATATATGAGGAGTATGTATAAAGATATCCTTTCTCTAATGCAAGTAAAATCATTGCAAAGGCGCTCTTGTACGTGACATTTATTCTAGAAACCTTTTCCAGATACAGATTTTCCTCAGCCATCACAAGTCGCTGATCAAGAGGTTACTAAAGAATCAAAAACCATAGAGATCCACACAAGGTTGTACTTTATAGCCAACATTGAAGAACCAGCGTGCCAATCTCATCACACGCATAATTTGTAGCAAACTACAAACTGGAATCGCGTATGATTGGCTTTCTAGTGGTCATATCTTCCTAATATTTCCATCAATATCTATTGTCATTAATATTGACTCTTTCCAACATATAAATTGCAAAATGCTCAATATTAATAATTATTATTCATCAACAGAAACGTTCTCTGCTTTCTTTAAATTCCTACATACATTGTGATTAGTTTAACAATTGTACTTGACGATATCGTTGTCAACTCATGTGATACAAACGACAATATTGTGAAATCATTAAAAAAAATCATTACAAATCTAATAATCTTACTAATAGAATTACTCATGAAAAAAGTGCCTAGTAACAATAACCAAAAATTAATGCTAATATAGCTCGTGGTATCGGTGGAATCACTTCCGACAAAAACAATGTAGGCAAAGAAAATAGCACTAACACACGGACATGTTTCTGTATTTTCCGCTGGTTACTTTGTGTCCGTCTCTCAGTTTATGCCACTAATTTCCAAAAACAGCACTGAAATATTTCCTGGCGCCACCTGGTGCCAAGAGATATAATCATGCCACCTAGACAGTAGCGACACAAACCGGAATGCAGATGCTCACCACCTATCGAGCAGCTCATGGGCTGCTTAATGCAAAATGGCGTTGCGTGTGATTCCGCTAACACTATGAGCTATGTAAGCATTAATTTCTGATGGTTAATAGAATTATTTGATATAGGTCGGGAATTCTACAATGCGCCCTCTAATTTTGCCTCAAGTAATTTCACATTACTTAAGACAAATATATATTCATTTATATCATTGGCTGTATCTGAATTTGCAACTCGTCTGGAAATAGTCTGTACCGATAATATCCGTTTTAATTGCGATTAGGACGCTCAAATTATTTGCCTGACGGAGCCTTAATTGAAGACTTAAATTAATTTTTTAATGTTTTCTTTAACGCAGTGATGATTATAATGACGTATACATGGCATTGTAAAAAAAGCGAAATTCGTAAGCAAAAGTACCCTTATCTTCAATGCTTCTGGAAAACTTAAAACAAAGTTGTTTGACAATAACTAACACAATTTAGTAGAACAAAAGTAGGCCAGCGTTACCATGGCTCTGTCAATACGCACAGGATCAATCTTACTAAGGAATGAAGATAATGTATTTTTAATTAAAATGCGTAGTTAAACTTTTTCTAATTGAAACAAATAAATATATCTAGGCTTTAGAATGCCATGTCTGCACATTACACAACAAGCAAAGCTTTTCGCATATAATGTATTTTTTTTTAATCAAATTTAGCGGTATAATGGAATAATTTTGTTACGTCAGATAATATGCCCACCTGCATAAAATCGTAATATAGTATGTGCGTACAATAATCATTAAAACACGTAAACTTAACCTTGAATAGTTAGCATATTGGTAAAATTTTAAAATTTTCTAAAAAATGTAGGTCACTGACTCTCTCTTTTATATTGGATTTTTATTTATTCATTCTATTATTATATTCTTCTACGAATATACACAAGATCAATAGGAGGCATGTCTTATTACCAACCACTAGCTTATACAATCAAATTCGTTATAAAACATTAAAATCTGCTTTTCTACGGGAAGCATTATAGTAAAATAAGTTTATTAAAACATAAAAGTACAACCTTGATTTTTATACATTTGCTACATTGGCACAATATAAATAATGATGGATTAATATTCAATAAGTCAGTTTTCAAAAATTTCACTATGATATTCAGTTATATCAATATAACTAGAGGCACTAGAATCCAAAATATGCCCTCAACAACGAGTGTAGGGTGATATACCTGAGTATTCGAAAGCGTAAGATAACGTTATTTTATTTTAGATATCTATCAGATAACAACTGTAATTAACCCCTAAATAATATTTAGATATACACACATTTATATTGCATAATAATATGTATATGAAAAAACGTATGAAAAATATATATACATCACAAGTATGTGTGCGTATAATGAAGACTACCTACTGAAAAGCTACAAATTCAATACTATGCACGTATGTATGTATTTACATTCTTAATATCAAACCTTCTGTCGAAAAAAGAATATATATTTTTCACATAATAATAATAATATGTAGTTGCGTTTGTTTTCTAAAGTTTTTTAAATTATGCTATGTAATATTAGAATAATAGTTGTCAGAGATATTGTTTGCCTGAAGCATGGATAGATCAATAGATATTGAGTAATCGTTGGATAAACTCGCACGAATATTAAATAGATTCGGATCAGATATTTTTTTCTAGACACTCACACAAAATGTTCCTAAAAGTTATACTTATTACGATAATCTTAGAACTTATGGTAGTCTTGCTTCCTTTTTTTATTTAGATTCCGTTGCCACACTATCACACTTCACTGAAGGAAATCATGTGCGAAGCAAAGCTTTTCCATGAAAGAAAATTCTATTGTCCATCTAATTTAAAGTATAGCACAACGAACCTTAGAACCACGACCATGTACCGATGGGAATCTATGCGACCGCTTTCCTCTACTATTTTTATCCTTGCGTATTTCCCTTACTAGCGTGTAAAAGGCGTCGTCTACGCCCATTCTCGTTTTCGCCGATGTTTCGACAAACGGGATGCCGTACTGCTTTGCAATCTGAAAAAAAAATCAGTATAATGATTTATTCTGAACAATATTTACGTATAGCCATTGCAAGAATCTTTACCCATCTGGCAAATCAAATCGGTACTTTACAGACAAATTAGAAAAGTAATGCGAGTGCAGGTCTCGCGTTGTAGGATGGCGAGTTCCGGCGCTGTCCGAAGGTACTGTCGGACATCGTTCGGGAAAATTTAAGTTTGAATGCAACATGCAGTGGCGTAGCTCGACTTATTTTTTTTAATTATTTTAGCATAATAAAAAACGAAAAAAATAAAGTGTATTAAGAATCTATGTTACAAAAAATTATAAGAAATGCACTGGCATCATTTTACACATCTTCATCATTCCCATCGTCACTAAAATGGAAGTCGTCTTCACTAAAATCCTCATTTCAATTAATTATTAATTCTTCGGTTCTGACGCCAATTATATATTCACTTTCTATATACTTTTTTTCAATATTTATTACGTGTTTGCACCTTTTTTTGCCAGTCTTCAGCCGTGACTGCATTAAATTCTTCTTCGGCTAATTTCCATGTATCGTTTATTTTAAATGTAGTATATTAATAATAATTCAATAGGATTTAAATCCCGATGATATGGCGGAAGCCTTAAAATAGTGTGGCCGTTTTCTTGAAAAATGTGATTAAATTTGTACTGAACTTTTATGATTTCATAAAGCTGTGGTTTAAGCATTGTGGGTGTCAATGGTATATTTTCGTCTGTCAACCATGATATCGTTTCCGCCTTTAGAAGAAGTACTATTGGGTGGACGATTAATTTGAACATTATGGTATGGCGCATTGTCTACCACCACAACAGATTGAGGAGCTAGATTTGGAATTAGTTTTTCTCGCATCCATTTTTCAAAATTTGTTCCGTTCATTTCTGAATGATAATCGCCCAATGCAGTACCAGACTTAAAGATTTGGAGGCATTCTGGCAAAAAAATAATAATTAGTCTGTCCCCTTTAGAGATATTTGTGAACAAACCATTATTAGTGTCGTCATTCCAGCTTTTGGAAATAGTGTGCCCGCTATGGATATACGTTTCATCGAGAAAAATTACAGGACGGTTTTGTTCTCGAAAGTATGTTATTTTTTTGTAGATAATCGATTCGACGTGCTCGAATATCACTTTTTTCGATTAGCAATTTGCGATTGTTTCTTGTTTTTCAAAAACTGGCAGGAATTAGAGGGTTTTCTACAAGACGACGGCCATTTAGTCCTCCTTCCCTCAGACAACGCTTTACCGTATCCACAGAAAGATTTGGCATTCCAGGACCAATAATTTCTTCATAAATTTGACGGGCAGTGAAGCGAGGATACGTCCGCGACGTCCGTAAAATATTTCTATCGATCAACGAATCCGTTTTTCTTGGTCTCCCAGGATATTTTCGCTTTATCATGCTCCCACGAACTTTAGTTCGAGCAATAAGCTTGGTTACGGTAGAAACACTAACTTGGAATTGCTGCGATTGCTTGACGTGAGTCCTTCCCATTCGGCGACCTCGCAGAATAGCCTCCATAGTCGTTATGGTCAGCGAACATGATCTACGTGATCGCCCCATGGTCTGGAAGCTTTCTTGAATTTGTTTGAAAAAACTACAGCATATTTATCAATTGCAGGTCAATATAGACAAACAGCACAATAGCAGCAAAAACAAAAAAGATAAAAAAAATAATATAAAAAAGTTGTCTTTGTTCGCGCCAATATACACACCGCATGGCACATTCGAGTTGTATACGTGGTAAAAATTTCATCGAGATCGTTGGGTTTGAGGGAAGTTACGATCAAAAAACCAAATTATGATATCTTTTTGCACGGTACTGTAACTACATTCTAACCTAGTAAATAATAGGCATGAGGTAGGCACTTTCTAGAAAATTTTTCATAGTGGAAGCTTTTATATTATTTAAAATATTAAGACAGGACAAAGATACTATCGGGGTAAAGAAGAACATCCAATAGGAGACAGGAAAGGGAAACTAAAAAGGTGGTAGGAACATTTTAAAGAACTACTCAACGAAGGACTGACGGAAGGATGCACAATATCAGCTAGAGGAAGAACTGTAAGATATTAGACAGACGCAAGTGGTAAAGGCATCCATGGATAAAAAATAATAATAAGAGTGCAGGGAGTAATGGTATACCAGCGGTTATCGAGTACAGAGGCGAGTCAGCTTAGTAAAAACAGCTTGAGAGCAAGAGGAAATGCCAAAAACTTGTGAAGGCTATATATTCTATGTATAAAAAAGAGGAAAAAGCGAATGCGGATATTACAAAGGCATCATTCTGCTACATGTTGTGTATAAAGTACTTGCCAGAATTATACAAAGCAGACTTGAAGGAAGTTTAAAAGTAGGCGAGTACCAAGGAGGCTTAAAAAAAGACAGATCCACCACAGACCAGATTTTTATCCCAAAAAGGGTTCAAAGTGACAGTCGCAAACAACAGCCAATCCTAAAAATACTATTCATCGGTTTTAGGCTGGCATATGACTCGGTTACAAGAACACGTCTACATGAAGCAATGAATGCACTCGGAGCCCCGAACAAACTAATTAAATTAGTAAAAACGATCTCGAGGAAAACGGAGAACACAGTAAAAGTGGACTGGGAATTCTTAAAGAAATTTGAAGGAAAGAAGGAACTTAAGCGTGGCCATCCTTTTTGTACAGGAAGGAAGGAACTCCTTAGAATTTTCAAGCTGTTCGAGAAAAAGGCAAAAACATACAGGTTACACATAAATGAGAATAAAACAAAATACTTAGATATGGGAGAAAATGCAGAAAGAGACAAAGAAGTGTTTGAGATTGGAACAGGCCAGGGTAGGAAGTACCGTTTCGGAAAAGTACAAAGCCTTGAATACCTGGGAGTAACCGTAACCAGCAAAGATGAGGAACAAGAGATTGAGAAACAGATGGCGAGAAGAAACAAAAGGGTGGGGGCCCTCCCAAAGATACTGAAGTCGAAGAAGGTCTTGAGAACTGCAAAACTAAAATTATATAGAATAATAATACAACCCGCAGCAACTTACAGGAGTGAATGTTGGATTGTGAATCGAAACATATAAAATAAGCTGAACATCTGGGAGCGGCGAGTCCTGAGAAAGATTTTCGGAGGAATAAGAATAGAGAGGGAGGAATGGAGAAGAAAAACAACTGCGGAAACCAGAGAGCTTTATGAGAAAGCTGAGATCAGCCAAATAGTCACAGCTAAAAGGCTACGTTCTTAAGACAAGTGGGGAGAATGCCAGATGAGACATGGGCCAGGACAGTTTTGTTAAGAAGCGAAGGAGGGAAAAAAAAAGAGGACGGCTGCGCAGGAAGTGGATGGAGGATGCAAAGAGAACTTAAGAGGGGAATCACAAATTGTAAAGAAGCAGCCATGGATAGAAATAGGCGGAGAAAGATGGTAGAGGACTTCGAAGCCATGGATCTACGAGACCCGTAGTGCTATATTATATAAAATATTTAAAAAATCAGCACTTCCCTAATGAAAACTTTAATATTAATCATGATGATCCCAGTGACTTTTTATAAAATAAAGAAATGAACAAAAATGAACTTCAGCATATTGCAAATTATGTAAAGAATATTGTACCTACTTGCTTATTATAAGAATTCAAATCTCATTTTCGGCGCCATTGATGTAAATTATTATTATTATTATTACTCAACTAACGCTAGTCTAGTCTACTAGCGCTAGTTAAGTTAAAAGCGTTTACACTTTTTAATATAATAATATCTTTACAATATTACATGTAAACCGTAAATATTAAGTATATCTAGATTGGTCTCTAAAGGTGTTCTGAAGCATTGGTATTGCCTGACAAAATACACGTACAATAAAAACAATTGCAAGAAACGCTACATATGTTTATATACACATTTAAAATATACATTCACTGGGCAAGACCGTATCTAGCACCTCTCCCCTTATTTCGTCATTCTACTGAGTAGTAACAAGCAGGTGGCTTGGATATCCTGGACGTCCTTAAAATGGTCAAGTCTTCATCGGGTTCCAACGACATTGTAGATGTAGGTCCGTTCGGGATTCGGGCTATAACTGAAGGTGCAATATCTTCGGGCGTATGTACAGGAGCGGCATCATTTAACGTGATATTATTACCACAAGATCTTAATTGATTGGCATGGCGCCGACATATTTTATTCTCAGAGCTAATTTCATAAACAACATTACCGATTGCACTTATGACTACACAAACTGTCATTTATTGTCTTTACTATAATCACGAAAAGACACTTTTTCACCAATATTAAATATTGTATGTTTAACGCTGTTTTTCATTTTCGTTTTATTTAGATAGTCTGTGAGATATATTAGGAACAAGATCTAATCTTGTTCTTGAATTTCGTTTAAACATAAGCATTGCGGAACTTTCTGTACTGTAACTGTAGAAATACATTTCATTGGACCTCGACCCATTTAGAGTAGGCATCGACTATAATCAGGAAATAATGACTAGCATAAGGACCAGCAGAGACTACTAGGGTATAGCCAAACTTTCAATATCTGAATCTATATTAGACCAGTAGACCTACCTACGTGCTAACCGTTTCATCTTCACAATTCGTAAATGACCCCAATGAAGTTCAGTAAACACTGAATCACGCAAACTCCTAGGTATGAATACTCTAATACCCTTTAAAAGACAACCCTACTCTCTGGAATATTTTTAATTTTATTTATATCGGGATCATTTGTGCCTAAAATTGACCGGAAAAGTGAAATTAATTCAGGAAACCAAGTTCTTCGCGATTAATCTTGGATTAATAATCGAACTAATTTGATTAATGTAGAGGGTATAAGTGGTAAAGGTAATTTCGGATAGAGAGTTACTAATATATGTATGTACCGGATAGACTAATATATATGTTACATGTGTGCCGTAAATAAATTAAGAAATAGTTGTTAAACATTTATTTTCTGAATTAACGAACCTGTAAGCACACGCGCTCCAACGGTGGCGGTGCCGAAAAAGGACGGAGAAGTGCGCGTATGTACCTACTTTACAGAACTAAATAAATTTGTGATTCGGGAAAGATTTCCTTGGCGAAATTAAAAGATACGAGAGTGTTTTCAAAACTAGACTTTGCAAGTGGTTTTTGGCAGTTGAAACTCGATCAAAGATCACATGCGCTGTCCCGAGCACCTATGACGGTAGAACAAAAAGACGAAGATATTATTCTTGAGGATGAAGGAGAAATCTACATAAATGCGGTTATTAAGAAAATTTCTGATGAACTCCAATCCCAAGACGTAATCCTAGAAAAACAGTCACAGGACGACCAGTGTAACCAAATAAAAAAATACACAATAGAAGGATGGCCAGCTAAATACAAGATAGCTAAAGGAACTGAGATATTCTATCGTTATTGACATGAGCTAAATGTGACCAATAACATACTATGCTACAACGACCGTATAGTCATATCTAGGTCGTTAAGAAAATTGTGCCTGATACGTTTGCATGATGGTCATTTCGGAATAGCACGATGTCTCTCCAGGGCAAGAACAGGGCTTAGTGCAATATAAAAACAAAACATACTTGGTAATTCAAGACTACTATTCAAAGTTTCCTGAAGTGAAGAAGTTGAACAAAATAACAAGCGAGTCTGTTATAAAAGCCTTTAAGAAGATATTTTCTGAGCATGGAATTCCAGATATCGTTAGAAGCGACAATGGAAGGCAATTTACCAGTCATCAATTACAGGAGTTCGCTAAAAAGTACGGGTTTCAATGGGTATGTTCCAGTCCGGAATACCAGCAATCCAATGGAGAGGCTGAATCCGCAGTCAAATTACTGAAACGAATATTTAAGAAAAACCCTGATGATCCATACCTGTTGCTACCGTATAGAAATACACCAACGATATATGGTGCGTCACCTGCTCAACTTTTATACGGTCAAACTCTCAAAGATAGAATTCCAGTAGTACAAGGAAAATTACACCCAAGGGCACCAAATCATCGCAAAGTAAGAGAAAGGATGATGGATGAGAAGGAAAAACAGAAGGCGAATTACGATAGAAGGCGCAAAGTCATAAAAAAAATTAACTAAACAAAGACGACAAAGATTGGATAATAAGCGTGCAGAAAGAAGGAATAGTAACCGGAAAAGCTAAGGAACCACGATCGCATTGGATAAAAACAGAGGACAACGAAAACCTGATTAGACGAAACAAGAAACATGTCCAATTACTACCTACGTCAACCACAACAGCGGAGGGCCCCGGAGTAGATGAAACCGAGGTTAGCACAGCCGACCCGGAAACTGTTATTCGAAGAAATAGAAAACCACCCAAGTACTTGCAAGATTACCTATTACAATAATATATTCTGTAATATTTTATAAATCACTTTTGTTTCTTTTAACTTGTAATATATTAAAGAAAAGGGGATGTAGAGGGCGCAAGTAGTAAAGGTAATCTCGGATAGAGAGTTACTAATATATGTACCAGATAGACTAATATATACTACTGCATGTGTGTCCTAAATAAATTAAGAAATAGTTGTTAAACATTTATTTTCTGAATTAACGAACCCGTAAACACACAATTAACTTGGAAGATATGTGGTTCATCTACAGTGTTATCTTTACTTACTTCAAAAAGAAAACGTGAAGCAAAATCAGCATTTCAATGACGTTCTGTAGATTTAAATTTTACTTAATATTGAAAACCTTGCAAAAATATGGAATAATATAATAGTCTAGTCGCCGTTAAACAATGTGTACTCTTATTAACAGCAAAAATCGACTCTCAAGGATTTATGATCCGTATATAATGTGAAAAATCTATCGGATGAATAATTGAAAAATTTGTTTGCTCCTCAGTATATAGATAATGCCTCTTCATCAATTTGTGAATAATTTCTTTCAGTACTTGTCAGTGTACGGGATGCGAAAGCAATAGGACGCCCCCTACCTTCGGGAAAGATATGGGACAAAACCGCTCCTACCCCATACATTGAAGCATCGGTTGCCAAAACTAACGGTTTCTGAGGATCAAAATTAGCTAAAACACGATCTGATCAACAGAAAAGTGTCATCGTACTCTTTATTCCAGTTCAACTTAACATTTTTTCTTAACAAATAATAAAGTGGTTGCATAATTGTTAACAAGTTTGATATAAAACGGCTATAGTATGTGACCAAACCAATAAAAGCTCTAACCTCTTTTTGACTTTTGGGTGCTTTGGCATTTAATACAGCATTAATTTTATTCTTAATTTTATGTCATCCCTTTTCGTCTAAAGTGTATCCTAAGTATGATATTTTACCCACTAAAATTTCACATTGCTCTTTCTATAAAAATACATTTTGCTCGCGACTTTGAAAGAATTGTTTTAATTTATAGAAATCAGGACTCAACTTTGGCGTAGTTTTCATTATTGTTTTGTTTATTTTCATTAAATTATTCTCTTGTGTATGTTTCTCCTAATCCTAGCAAGCACGTTACATCGCTGATAAAGTATGCTTGTAGATGGGGGTGGCAAGGTCATATTTGTATATAAAGTCGACGTAGCGAACAATGTATAGTGTACGATAATATTTCTAGTACTCAAAATTTTTTGCGCTAGACATCTACAAAGGAAGTCCTCCAGTTAACCCCATTTGAGGAAGATGTTTCCCTAGTCACGACATTAGAACGATCCTTAACAGTCTCAGGTGACCTCTGCTTGTCCCTATCAGTCAAGATGACTAGCGGTGTGGCAATAAATGAACAGTGGCTGCAATCATGATTCACACGCTCGCGCCTCAAAGATTGGATTTCTCTACAGCTCGAGGACTCCGAAAATTTTATTTTTCCATCGGTTTCTAAAGGAAACAGTTTCTTAACGTTCGCCATGTAAGATTCCAACACTTGGCACTACGCTTTAAACACTCAAGGTCTCTAGACATTAAACCATATGTTTTTTTCTTTTGTAATATAAAACAAAGTGTCTTACTTCTGGAGTAATTTATTGCGAATGAAGTCCGGAATGTGGAATGCGAGGTCTGTTCAAAATGTATCCGACCTTTGGCCGGAAAAAATCGAACTGTTAACTTATAGATATGAAAGCTTAATCGCTTTCAAAATACTCTCCTTGGGACCGTACACATTTATCCCAACGTTGCCGCCATTGTTGGAAGCATCTCTGGAAGGCCGTTTTTGGAATGTAGTTCAGCTGCTCTGTCGCATTCTGCATAATCTTCTCCCGAGTGTCAAATATTTTCCCTTTCAACGGCATTTTCAATTTGGAAAACAGCCAGAAGTCACAGGGAGCCATGTTGGGAGAATAAGGAGGCCGACGAACATCTGGGATGTTGTGTTTGGTCAAGAAAGTCTGAATCACATGAGGGGAATGCGCCGGAACGTTGTCATGATGCAGCTGCCAAGTTCCCGCCGTCCACAGATCCGGTCTCTTGCGCCGCACGGCATCACGAAGACGACGGAAGACTTGCTGGTAGTACTAATTAATGGTGGCTTAATGGTGTGTCCGTAAGGAGCGTACTCATGATGAACCATTCCACGGTAATCGAAGAAAACTGTCAACATCACTTTCACATTGCTGCGGACTTGCCGTGCTTTCTTTAGACTCGGAGATGTTGGATGATTCCATTGGGAAGACTGCGCCTTTGTTTCAGGGTCGTACCCGTAAACCCACGACTCATCACCAGTGATAACAGTCTTCATGAAGTCTAGGACATCATTTGCCGCATCCAGCATGTTCTGTACAATTTCTGCACACAGTTCCTTATGCTTCGTCGTTAACAATTTCGGCACGAATTTTGCGGACACTTTCCGGAAGCCCAAATCATCATTCAAAATGGCGTGCACGGAACCAATGCTTATCCCAACCTCATCTGACAATTCTGTAATAGTCCTGCAGGACCAAAGTGTTAACCTTCTGAATGGTTTCGTCGTTTCGGCTTTTTGAGTGTCTGCCAGAACGTGCGCCACTGTCGACCGTCGTGCGACCATCTATAAACCGATTGTACCAGTCCTTGATTTGTGTAGTACCCATGGCATCGTCGCCGAAAGCTTCCTGAATCTTCCGAATGGTGTCCACTTAAGTATCACCAAGCTCCTGACAAAATTTAATGCAGTAGCGCTGCTCCGGTCGTTCCGTCATTTCGTGAAATTTGCAAACACGACGAGCCGCCAGCACACTACCGCACTCACGTACTTGCCACTGCCGAGGATCACGACCTGCTCACGGGATATTTTACACACATGCGCACGAGGGTATTCCACAATATTGTGAATGAAACCTGAAGACTTATTTAATGCAGTACGAGTCCAAATTAACGCATAACTTGGAATTGGTCACAATTTGAAAGATAATTTCCTCTCAAGTCTCCAATCCAATTTTTTTTTTAACTTTTATTGAAATTATAGTTTTCATTATGTACAGAGTACATAATGAATGAGAATGAAGCTTTTTTCCATAAAATTTCACTGAGCGACAATACACAGAAAATTAAGTACCCATATCGCTTTGGCAACATTGCATACCATCTCCATAAGAGCAATACTTACATCAGAAAGTGGAATGGTACATACTAGATATTTTCCTTTAATAACGTGCTAATGTGTAATTTGTTAATATAAATTCATATTTGCACTTATACAAGATCCGCCTATATTGGCACTATTAATGTTGGTTTTAATGGATGCAATAAAACTTGGAACGAAGTTTAAAAATTAAATAATTTTAAAATGAAGCTATTTCCTGTCAATTGCATTTTCAATAGAAAACTCGCTTAAGCAACCTTGTTAACGGATGTGAATTTCTAAGAGAAAGAAATTCAAGAAGCTCAAATAAAAAACTTTAGCGTATAACTTTAAAGTAAGACTTTCTTAGAAAAAGAAACTAAGAAAACGAGTTCATTTCGTAATTCTCTGCAATACCTCAAACTTTGTCGGAGACTTTTAGACGTACCTTGCATATTGGGCCTTTAAATATGACTGCGTCACAAATTAGTTCTTTAATGCCTTAATTGCTAAGACCTTCTTCCATTCTGAATTCTCTAAAAGAAATCTTAAGTTTTAAAGCAACAGGACTTGTAATGAACTTGGCAAGAATATAATATATAATACACTAAATATTTGTAAAAAGTAAGTTAACAAACAACAATATTCTCGGCACACTCCGCACCACAGAAATTATTAATTAATTAACTCGGAAAAGCCGTTTCAAAAACACATTGGATGAGATGGAAATACGGCTGCGTACGGACGACGGATCGGAACTTCGGCGGAGAACGAAATACGAATCCTCGACTTTTCGAAATACGGCTGCGTACAGACGAGGCATCGGAACTTAGTCGGAGAACGAAATACGAATCCTCGACTTTTCGTCGGGAGATGGAAATACGTCTACCTACGAACGAGGCATCGCAACTTCGGCGGAGAAAGAGATACATTATTATGCTATTCGTCTTGTATTGTGAGTGCCACAAAGTTACCAATCCCGGTGTGGAGACAAACACCGCAAGACCGTTTTTGGAATGGAAACTTTATCTCGTAAACCGTGGACATAGCCGAGTCGTCATAAGTGGCTCCCTAAAATGCCCCACCACGATCCGAGGCTTGTCCGTTTGTATTTGGACCAACTTAATGTCGGATGCCAAGGTGATAGCCCGACATCCCTGCTCTCTTCCCGTTCGGCTGGGGCCAACGAACCACGCGCAATTCCACCACGAGCAGGTATGGGTGTCACCAACGCACTGGGAAGTCATCCCTAGCGAATTTGGCGCTCAGCTCGAGATAAAAAAGCTAGACAAGGAAAAATCATTACATAATTGTAATAGGAAAATTTTAATAATTGATTTGCAGAAATGTTGTCCCTTGTCGACAGCTCATTTAAGTTTTTATAGTTTTAAACTACAGTGCTTCAATTATAGCCATGTTTCTGTAGAAATTACAAACTAGTCAGAGCCAATCAATTGCCGTGAAATCAGTCAGAAAATAGTTTCGGATTTTTTTAACCATTCAAATTGCGTCTGACTAGTTTGTGATTTCTGCAAAAACAAGCCTTAAACTATTTATGATGCCACAGAAACAATTTGGACAGATTGCTGCCCGTCGCAAAATAAAAACTTCTAGATGATGATGTACTACCTTTATCCATCCCTCATATTAAGCAAATCAGTCACAAATGTCTTCTTAGCAATTACACGTATATAAAAATAGACTACATACGCTTGAACGGAAAGTGTTCTAGATTTCAAATAATCACACCATGGGCCTGGTTACAATTGCCTAGACTTTCAGGCAAGTCCAAAACGTTTACCGTTTTTCGAATGACAACACCCAATTTCAAAGACTTCAATAAATTATATAATAGTGGTGGTTCGCCTCTCCAAAATAACAAAAACAGAAATGACAACAACTATGAAAACAAATGGTGCCTATGGATGAGATACTGGTTCCACTTTATGAGGATCTAAATCCGATAAGTTTAAAAAATTCAATGACCGTCAAAAATAACTAACATGGGTTCCAAAGGGACTCCAAAAACGTTTCCAAAACCTTGTTTATAAGACAACTGTTGAAGATTATACTGAATGTGTGTGTGCGTGTGTATGAACCATTATTACGTACTGTTTATACATATTTTACTCAGAGAATAAAGTTTTAATTCAAATCTTTGTTGTTTTTACCTCTTGAAATGTGTTCAATGTTGAAAATATCTAACAGCTCATTTTTGCCATATATTACCTTTGCAAAAGCCCTTTAGATCACATCAAAATAAAAAAAAACAGAAATTAATTAATTTACCGAATTAAAATATTACAGCCTAAATTACTCTTATCAATATATTTGCCAGAACACAATTGTGTTAAGTTCCATTTTTTTTAACAGGCAACCTATTTTGTAAAAATTTCATGCATACTAACAAATAACATGCATTCTTAAATCATGTCGATCTTTTTTGTTATTATTAAAATAAAAGGTGTGAGCACAGCTTGCAAAAATCTCCAAAGAAAAGCTTTCCTGTGCTCTCCTGTAAAATATATTTTGTGACTTAATACCATTTTTCTCTCGGTACAGAATTACATATAGTATATTATTGACTTTCATTCAAATGTCTAACAAAGCTAATGCCAATGATATGGTATGTTTTAGCTAGTCCATAAAAGTCTAATAAATACAAGAATGCTCAACTGCATCCAATAACAATAGAAAAATGGTAAACATATGTTGAGACAAGTACCAAATATGATTAAAGGCTACCAATATATATCATATAATTATTGTCCTTTTCTGTAATGTTTCTATTGCATTGTTTAATATATTCTACCTTATACTGCCCTACACCACAACTGCAAAACATTAAGCATAGATTAAAATTCTAAAGAGACTAATAGACATAGAAAGTACACTGTAGAAAATACAGTACAGTATTATACCTAAAAAAATGTCATATATGCACAGTTGCTAGAGCGCTTACCTCTCTTGCTTGCGTCATATCGACCGCCCAAGCAGGAAGATCACATTTGTTACCAACTAAAACCATAGGAACTTCCTCTGCATCCTTAACTCGCTTGATTTGTTCCCTGTATGAACTAATATCTTCAAAACTTTTTGCCGAGTTTACTGCAAATACTAATAGAAATCCTTCTCCTGTACGCATATACTGATCCCTCATTGCACTATATTCCTCTTGACCAGCAGTGTCAAGTATATCCAATAAACACGTTTCTCCATCAATTACAACCTGCTTTCGATATGAATCTTCTATAGTAGGATCATACTCATCGACAAAGTGATTTTGTATCAGTTGAATAGTCAATGCAGACTTCCCCACACCTCCAGCGCCCACTACTACTAATTTATACTCAGTCATTTTAGAGGAATTTCTAAAAAATCCCACGATAATGCTACGAAATTAAGAAAGGGGAGGTTGATACGACTTCTTCGTATTCTTTCCCGATTCGTTATCCTAGCATAATAAGCTTATTAATCACTTTACACTTGAGAAACCAAGCAATTAAGGGCATTTATACACGTTAAATTGGTAATTTTAATTAATAGCAATCAAGGAAGAACAACAAGTAACAAAAGTATTAACAAATCTGAAAAACTGTCAAAATCACGATGACCAACATCATTTGTCAAGAAGTCGCTATCCACCCATGTCGTTTACCTACTCTGGAATAACATCATGTTCATATGTATAATTTTAACTTTACCTCTTAAATTTTTTACTATTCGAAAAGCAATAGCATTTTTATATATAAAAAATTTTAATAGCGTGTTTTAGCATGTTAACTACTTATGCAGTTCAGAATTTATGTTTTTTATTTAGAAAGGTGGAAAAAATTTGAAAGTTGATAAGTTCTTATACATTGACAGATGGCGACCCTGTAGAATTTTAATCATATTTTAATTTAAAGGTTTTTGCGTAATGAGATGGGAAAATGCTATACATAAACTAACAAAAACGTACTATAATTTCGTAGACCTGTTCTTGAATGCTTCGAAACTTCGTAATAATCAAGTCGGTCAACTAAGGTCACACTTCATCTTTTTCCATTCAATACTGCAGCGGGTGCAGTTATATAAAGTAATTTGTTATGTTACACACAATTTTTAATGAACCCTATAACTTCGTAATTTCTATAGCTTGGGAATAGATAATAATTATAGAGTTAAAAGCTATTCTATTAATCCCATTTATCATTTATCTTCATCAACCAATAATCCAGTTGAGTTCAAATTCAAAAAATGAAGGCGTACAGGAATTTTTTTGTTTTATACGTAATTGTAGACAATTATGGCAATAACGTGGTTTCGCAAAGGTATACATTTGTCCGTTACAAGCAAAAAAAATATGTGTAAAAGTATAAAACAACCAGAAATAGACATGATATTTTAAGTATTGTAATTGCAAAGCCTTGGATTGAATTCTGCACCTCAACTGCAGATGCGAAATTTACTGCTACCGATGACAAAAATCAATGTATGCCGGTTATTTTTAAAAATCTGCTCATTTAATAATAAAAAAAATGTACAATTTTTACCAAGTTTTCTAATGTTGGTGTCATTGTCAGGTTGTAACAGGATGGTCAATAGCTTCAATATAAAAACCCTAATATCCTATGTCCTGTGAGTTGACAGGTGATACAGCGGTGTTAAAGAAGTACATAATAATTGAACATAAATTAATGTTGAACTTTATTTAATTCAAAATGTGTATGTGTCATTTGTAAATATTCGAGAATAACTAAATTTATGTTAATATTGGTGAGTTTCTTCATTATAGTTAGTGATTCATTTTTGTGAGTCATATTAATTTATTTTTGAAAGGAAATTAACATGTCTTTCAAACAAGGTCAGGAACAACAAACCAGCTATATGGATGGAGTTAAAGTAAAGATATCTGAAAGGTACAAACCTCCGCCTAAGATTACGCTGCCTACATCTTACTCTCAGAGATTATCATTAAATAATCATATACAAGACAATATACCAAGGTATGACTTTTGTTTCGAAAGAAATGCAAAGGAATGCATGAGTGCATTGCGTGAAGCAAAGATAGCAGCCTCCAGTCATCGTAAAGAACGCTTAGAAAAAATAAAAGAAGCCAGAGAAAAAGAGAAGGCTGATAAATTGAAGCAAGAAGAAGAACATAAAAGTGAGGCAAATGTTCAAAATGAAGAAGTAATTTATAATGAAAGAGTAAATGTAAATAATCTTAGTACGTATGAAACAAGTACTGGTGTGCTAATACCAACTCAGGTTACAACAACATATACAAACATTTTAACTCCAACGCCACTTTTGGATACTAACATGCAATATTCTCATCAAACTACAGATAAAAGCCCATTCAATATATCGGATTTTGAGGCTGATACTTCTAGTCCTTTCGATAATATGGCTTTGAAGACTATTAATGATATGGCTGAATTGGCAATAGTGTTACAAAATGAAGGCAAAAATAACCAAAAACCTTATTCGTATACACCTATTAATACTGGAAGCTATACTCAAACGTATTCAAATTATACTGAAAATCAAAATTATCATTTTCCAGAACTACCATCCACATCTACCACACCATATATTCAACCTTCTAATTGTGTATACAGTGCGAGTAATGGTTATTATTATAATACAATGCCATCGACTTACAATTCTTCATACTTATACAACAGTGCTATCCAACATTACAATAATTCTTTTGATATGACTTCATCACAAAGACTACCTGAAGATGATGCTACACGAATAAAAACAGTTCCCGATATAATTAAAGCTTTAGAGACTGAACTTAATAATACTCATATCAACAAAATAAATCAAGCAATACCTAGCACTACACAAAGTAAAGAGAGGTCAAATAGTGAGTCAAAAAGCGACGTTGTAGACGAGGACTTTAGAAATTTACCAAAGAATCTGCAAGCACTATCGAAAAATATAAGCAGTATGGGTTTTCCATTAGACAGAGTGTCTAGAGTTTGCAATCTTTTGGGTGATGATCAAAAAAAGGTAATTGAACTTCAAAATACGTTTTTAGTTGTTCCCTTTGGAAACAATATTCCATTTCATTTTGATTTAGGTTTGAAGTACAAAATGGACAAGTTACTCATTAGCGCTCCGATTACGGGCGTTTCTTATATATCTACAACGGATACGCCTCAATTTAAGGCACGAACAAAACCATACATTTTCTTCAAAAAACAATTATACATAATTAACTTAAACATGAAACTAATAAATAAAAATGAAATTTGAATTTGCATATATTTATCTCTGGGCATTGCGATGGAGATTCCCAGTTCTTCGACGTAGGAAGCTTTTAGACTTTACTTCATATGCGCCCCGAACATATAAAATTCCAGTAAGTAAGTAACTTGGTGGCTGAAATTGTCCAATCATTTTTTGAAACACGACGGGCCTTTGCCTCTATACAACTGTTATGTGTTCTCGCGTAACCAGAAGGACCAGTGATATCTAGATCTGCCCCCACAATTTCTTCCAAACTGTTCCATCGGCCGCAGTTTCTATACTACATTCTGTTCCCAAACATTGGGATGATGTTAGAATGTTTATGTCATTGTCGGACCCTGAATCGCATAAAAGTAATATACTTTTCCTGCTACGACGAAAATTCCGGAAGATTTTCCTCTTCACTATCTGACGATGTTTTCACTTGAATCTGATTTGAGAGTCTCAGTTTCATTGAGCCAGAACAATTCTTGCTTATACTGCCTTTTTTTAAATATGTTATCACTTGTTCTAAGCATGTTTGGAGGGCTATATTACAACACAATATAAAATTGAATTTCGTAATATTACTACTACTCAATTTTTTGTGTTTATTTATGAATAAATTGTAAGGATTTAACAAATTGTGCTGTTAATTAAGCCAAAACGGTGAAAATTACTTCGATTGCCGATAATAATGAAGAACAACGAGGAATACTTCCAAAGGCACGTAGATATATATTAAATGTTCACGAATCTTTGGCATTCGTTCTTTTTACCAATTCTTCAGTTCCTTTCTCAAAGGTAAATTTAATAGGTCTACATAAACGAGTGAAAGAAGGTCTCGGATTTCGCCAAACTACTGTCCTTTCAGTATTATTTATGCATAACTTCAGCGGCACAAATGCAATTAAAAATAAGAACTCGTCCGTACCATGTTCAATATTAAATTATTGCTTATACTGACTATGCCTACAGCTACCATCACAGCTCCACTTACTCACCAATATAAGCAAACTTCCAGCTGGCACTGTTTGCCTGATGGTAGGACAAATATGTTGAAAGAATTGCAGGACAGTAATATCCAAAATTGCCTACAAGTCAATACTAGCAGAATTTTCCTTAATACAAGTAACATTTTCTGCTGGCAAACAAGCATCTTTCGCTTTTCAGAGACTATAAAAGGACGGATACATACAGTGACTGACACTAATTACCCGTTTTCTCATTAATTTATATGTATGAGCAGTACATTTTGGATCGAAGTACTGCGCTAATGACTCTTCTGGTGTTAACACCCTTTGGGTTTGTTGATACGACACCTTCAGTCTTTTTATTATACTAGTACACGCTTTTAATAAATTAGCGGCATTTCTTTTGCCCGAGGCTCGTACCGAAAGTTCGGCAGCTAACGCCATTTCCTCTAAACTTCTTGTGTCAATATGTTGCACTTTCCGCTTTTTTGTTTTTTTACATAATTCACTAAAAGGTTTTAATTGCCTCTATCTTGATGACGTACTTGGCCCCTCATCACTATATTCAGAGGACATATCTTCTATATTGTCGAAATATATACGTCCTCCTTGGAGCTACTGACCATACTTTTTCAAAAATTTATCCAATCTTTCTCCGGAAGCTGACCATTTCTAAGTTATTTTATTACAGTATAACCATTATAAGTAATATTTTTTAGTTTCTTTACGTTATACTCAGAAACAATGCATAAATAGATTCTTTTTTTAATAAAAGAATAAACTCCGACATTACGCTTTGGTTTAGGCTGTTGATGTCAAGGTTAAAAGAAATGCAGTGCGCGTTATTGAGTAACGCAAATTTAAAAATAAAAAAAATTATGCAACAAGATGCGAAATGACAATTCAACTGTAAAGTGAAGCAAACTACTTCATTTTTTTATTGACTTTAAAATGATATCCTAACAAAGTGGTACATATAAAAAAATCTCCTAGATATATAAGACAGAATGTATTCATTTTACCTACTAATATCTAAGTTTTCAAATTAGTTTTTTTTAATGTTGTAAAATATTTATTTTCACAATAACCAATATCCATGAAGTATGTAAAACCATTTCGCGTAATGAAAACTCTAAGAAATGAAGGTCTTCATATAACAACAATTTGCCACTGATGTATGGTATTTTATATACAACGCTCTTTGCTTCTAGTTAAGTTCCACTAAAAACCTTCGAGATGTTGCGAATAAAAAGTATTCTAACTGAATGATATTAGATTGCACCTGTCAACATTTGTAACTACTATGATTTAAAAATCTATTTACAATTTCTATCCCCCTAGCATGTATTAAACGGAACACTGTACGAGGCGTGATCCAAAAGTAATGATAACGAGTATGTAGAACAACGGTTACGGTTTAAAATTATATTTATTTGTTCCACACAGTCTCCTAACAAGTCGATACATCTAGTCCATCATTTTTCTAAGCCCTGAATACTCTTAAAAAACAACCTTTTTCTTGATCCTCTCATAATGGTTCCACAGCGCCCATCACCCCGAGCTGGAGAAAGAAGTAAAAATCACTGGGGACTTCGAAGCCTGCTTCTCGGATGCAGCCATCGCAACTTCAGCTTTGTGTGCGGGTGCATTGTCTCGACTATTCGTATTCAAATTAATGTATCTTCTAGAAATGATGACCTGTTTATATAATTTTTTTACAGAGAACTTGAGCGTATAGAGAAGCAATTATTTTTTTTTAGATTTTTATGTATATTACAAATGCCCGATTATCACTACTTTTGGATCACTCCTCTTACGTACGCTAGAAACAGTGCTGCCTTGTCTCTCCTATCAGATGTGAGATATCGGGTTTTAAAAGTATCGCCGCTCGCATTATTTATTTTACTTTTGACAATTACTTTATAGAAGAATTAACTGTTTTATAGCATTTAAACTTATTACTAACGCTGGCCACGAGCGGTACCGCGCATCGGCGTAGAATCAGTTCGGACCGAGAGGAACGGTAGTATTACTTCGTCTGCGGAGCAGTACGGACATTTTCGCTGCCGGTCATTTGCGCAATTGTTTATCTGTCCTAGAAAAATTATGATTCCGTCAGCAAAACGACCGCGGTCGGACAAACTTCGAAAATTTATTGCAGAAATTCCAGACTTAATATATGAAGGTGCTAAAATTAAATGTGTAATCTGTAAAATCCCGTTAATGTGTTGGTCCAGACAACATTGTCTACGACACGTAAATAGTGAAAAGCATGTCTCAAAAAGGAATTGCGCACGAGACAATGAAAAATTTATATTTAATTTATGCGCTACGTTTATCACATGTAACATACCGTTTAATTTACTAGACAAGGAACCATTTATCTGCTTTTGGAATAACTGTTCGGAGTGCAAATTACCAAGTCGAACATCGTTACGAAAAATTGTGCCATCCGCGCGCGAACATATTGAACAAGAAATAAAATCGGAGTTGAAAGATCAAAAATTGTGGTTATGTGTCGACGAAACAACAGATCGGAAGAAACATTCTGATCTTAATGTAATGGCACGCAAATTGGAACCTCATCAATCGGCACCTTCAATTCTATTAGTCTCCAAACGAATACAACAGTGTACTGCCGAAGTAATTTCAAAGTTAATGTTAAATACATTGGACAAGTTTGAACCTTCAACAAACCAACTCTTGATGTTAGTGAGTGATGGTGCTGCAAACATGCTTTCTGTAGGCCGGTCTCTTAAAAAGTATTCTGCTAATTTGTTACACATTACGTGTAAAATTCATGCTCTCAATCTTGTGGCGGATAGTATCAGAAAATGTTATCCTAAGGTAGACGCTTTAATAGCGCATACCAAAGCAGTATTTGTCAAATCACCGAAACGTATTCGCGAATTTCACAGACTGTGCCCCCGTATACCAGAGCCACCAGAACCTATTCTAACTCGTTGGGGAACATGGTTGCAGGCCGCGTTTTATTATCATAAATATTTTGACAATATTAAGAACGTGGTTTTACAATTCGATACAAAGGAAGCTGCCGCTATCCAGAAAAGCCAGCCGAAATTTTAAGATAGTCAGGTTAAAATGGATTTAAAAATCATTCACGACAATTACTTCGGGCTACCAGATGCAATAGAAAAAATACAAAATCCTGCGGTGCCGTTAGAAGAATCTCTACAAATAGTGCAACATGTTCATGCGCGATTGAAGACGCAAAAAATGTTTCTGTTCTAGAAAAATTTGAAAGTGTTTTTGAGAAAAATTCTGATTTTGGCACATTAAGACACATTTGTGAAGGTGCGTCAATAGAATCGTTAAGTTATTTGAAAGATTATTTTACTTACGCAAATATTACGTCACTAGATGTAGAACGTTCGTTCTCTGCATATAAACGCATTTTTTCCTCATGCCGTACTAGTTTTACCGAAACAACAGTTGAAACATATCTAATGTTGCAGATATTTAACAGACATTATTCACTTTGTGATTTCACGGAGGACTCTTAAAATGGTAAGTGTTTGAGCACGTGTTATTTAATTTTTATTTAAAAGATGAGCGAAATTATTTGCGGCAGCAAACATCTCTATTAGCAGAATAACTCTAGTGGAACGCGAGGCCTGGTCGACTCTACGCTACTGCGCGGTACCGCTCGTGGCCAGCTTTACTTATTACTGCAGTAATGCTTTAACGAGTGAAACCAATTTTATAGCATTAATGCTTTAGCGAGTGAAACCAATTTTATAGCATTAATGCTTTAGCGAGTGAAACCAATTTTATAGCATTAATAGTTATTTTGCTATTGCGTAATTGACGCGTATCCGTAGAAAGTACGTATTCCACGCATACAATGTCAAAATTAGACGGTTTTGAAGAAAATGAATTTCGATATATATCGTTGAATGGGCGTATATGCCAGAAGATAATTTACGTAATTTACTTAACAAAATTCGAAATGCAGCAAAATGGCGCGATCCATAAACGGAGTGTTAAAATACGTACTGTAAAAAAAATGAATTAAAGAAATTTTTTGCCAAAACTAGCTATCGGTAACCACCAGTAGTAACTTACAAGTTAAATCAAATCAAAGATGATTTCTCTAAATCGTTTGAAAATACTTGACCTTTTAATCACATTCAAATTTAATTATTGATACAGATTATTTCAGAATTTCCTCTAAAGCTGCAGGTATCAATATTCCCTTATGCTGTCTGAAAAAAATACATTAAAACAATTATCTCCGACATTAATTTTTGCGTGAAATAAAAAAAAATTGATAACCCTCTTTCAGCTACCCTAAGAATAAATTATAATGTACATAAATTTATATGAATTGGAACAGCGTCGTACACTAGCCGTTTTGTTGCGCTGAGAAGCCCATATTACGTCGATTTTGTGCACAAATATAATCTCTATTTATGCGAAAAATCTAAAAAAAAAAACGATTCTGAACTTCTACAATATATGGAATGTAGTGGAAACAAAAATACAACAATTTAACATAGATCCAATGATATGTTTAATTCGGTAATTCAGTTTTACTGCTGATGATGATAGCTTGGCTATCGAAACGTGCGTCCAGTACGAGTTAAGTATTGTGGAAAGGGTTTTAGTGAACTGTTTCGCGGTACCTTAAGAAATTAGCTATCCATTCATGAAAATATTACTAATACCTTGACTGTTAATAACTCTCCCTTTAACGTCAACCTTTTCTTTTGATACAAACATCGCTACAAATAAGATTAAGATTGTACAACATCTATTAAACAAATTGTGAAGGTTTGAGCTGTACAAAGTTCTCAAATGTCTTGAAAAAAACAGTAATTCATACAACGAAAAGGAATGCAAAAAAATAAAACGCCAAACAATTGGTCCTAATATCACTAACCTCCTAGCAAACAGTAACGGTAAACTGCTGAAGTGCGGTTAACTCCTTGATAATCAACTCGTCGGACTAAAGTAAGCCACTTGCGCATATTGCATAATATATACTTGTATATTTGAGACTACTCTACGGGATATTTCATCAGCGTCGTAACGTTTTTTAATTAATAGGGTTAGAAAAAACACAAGACAATAATAAATGAAAACTACGATGCTTTTGTGCTGTAATACTGTTTACTGTTTTTGAAATGTTGGGGAGTGATATGGATAGTGACGCACTTCCTAAAAACATTTTCGACTTCATGGCACTCTTGATTAAACCGGAAACGAATATCAACTTCCTTATTTCAAGTGGTATACCCTGTATATTATAATTCCTTTGGACAGACTTTTTAAAGACAAGTTCAACTATATCATGGGTGTAGGACGTACCACCTTTGAGATAAATATCTGGTAAAACACATTTTACTGGCATTTCTTCGAGTAGGATACGTAGACATTGTCAACAGAGATTGCCATTTAAAAAAATGATTTTTTTAGTTGAATATGTTAGTGTTTGAACTAGGTTTTTGGAACACTCTGTATAACATTTTTGATATGTATTTACAGCAATAAAGAGGAATCTATGTTGTCAATAAAAATCTCACATGAGTAAGATATTGATGTTTAAGTTAAAATCTGCGTTTGTCAAATTTTTCAGAAAAAAATGAATATCTCAACTGTGGTACGTTCTACATCTATGATATTGTATTTAATATAATATATATGGTATACCATTTTAAATAAGAAAGTTGACATCCGTTTCCGGTTTAATCAAGAGTGCCATAAAGTTGAAAATATTTCTAGGAAATACATCACTATCTATAATATCGCCCACCAAAATTTCAAAAAGATACTTCAATTATTTCCAGAGACACTTTTAATAGGCCATCGTCGTGATATCCATTTTAAAATTGACACTTGGAATCACGATTTTCTAGCAACTCAATTGACTATGAGGCACCGATTTGATTCGTACGCATGAAATTTGATCATGTAACTGCCAAGATCGGACGAACCAACTAAAAATTACCGATAAATCACCTTTCAATATAAATCGTCCTGTTATTTCTTCGCGTAACCAATTAGCTGATCGAGTCCGTGCCTTTAAATTCTGCAGCTGAGTGTACCTTTGTCGTTAAATACATTTAATTTCTGCTCATTTTAAATTCTGTTTGTTTCAGATCGTAGAACATTTATTGGCAATGTCAGATCTACTAGATTTAGGATTCTCAGAAACTCAAGTATCCAGTGCTTTACTGCAATGCGACAATGATAGAGATAAAGCTTTGGATAAATTAATCTTGTAGCATTTCCTACATGAAGGCTGTGCACGTTCTCGTATTTTGAATATTGTTACTTATATACATATGTATTTTTTATTTATTTATTTGTATATAATTATTTTTAAGATAGGATGAAGTATATAAAATATATATGCGAAATGAGATTGAAGCAGTATTATAGTCTTTCTTCTTTTCTCGCGGTTCCACTAGGCTTTAGGTCCTCATAGGATGGTGTATTTATTTTATATGATTAAATAAAAGCCGAGCATTTATATATATTCCATTTTGTATTTATTTTCCCTGGTTTTTGTAAAAACAAAGCTAACTTAATTAGCTCTCCAAAATAATATAGGATAAATGGCACGCTTTTAGACTGTTTTAGTGTTTTGCTTGAAAATTTTCTGGAATGATCTTGTATTAGAAACTAACAGACCTCACTAGTCCTCTCTTTAACCATTTGTAACAAGTCGACTATCAAATTTTAAATCGCTTATGTTCATTAATTTCAGTTTTACGACTCTAAACACCTATAAGGTGGAGTATTATAATTCATAATGAGGTAAAGGATGGTCTAGAAAATTCAGGGGTGGGACTCTGTGGACAATAGAATTCTATTTATGGCTTGGTTTCACATCATTTGCACTCTGTGCAATGACACCTTTGAATATCTTACTTTAAAGGATGACAAATCGATTAGGAAAAGAAAGCCTAATGGGCAAGCTGTCCAATCACAAATTAGTCGAACATAAATTAGATGATAGGGAGGAATTCAGAACCTATTTGATTGGCTCTGATTTGACGGTATTCTATTACTATGTTGGCAACATGTATACATCAGAGTACCATTTACTCGAAGTGTCGACTTCTAATATAGAATACTACAGTGGAAAGCGACATACAGACTGATAATGCACAGAGTCCCATCCCAAGTTCTTAATTTTAAAATATTGATAGATTGGTATGTGACTTAGTCCTTTACGGCCCAAATTAATTTCCTTTTTTTTAACAAGTGTTTAGCTGTCGCATTATAGTTCATTTGACAAAAATGAATACACATTATATCTTTTTTTTTCGACGGTTGATTCTTAACATAGGCGACCTATTTTACACAGTAGCATCACAAGGACTATGGCAAACCATGAAATAAGTAATTTTGAAATGGTGGTCAGCCCAGGAAACCACTAGGTTACAGAGTTAAAATAGTGCCGTACAGCGTTAAAAATGCAACAGAGAACCTGCCAGTGCAGCAGATATTATTAACATGTACAACATACATACTGCGGATATCGTTTGAAAGCAGCTGAGATAAAGAACGCGCAGCATACGTTTTGGTTGTACAGTTATTGTTACGGACAATGAGATGATGAGAAACCTCTCTTTCTCTTTAGTATTTAGACCACAATAGATGCTTTATGTATCCTCTCTCCGCTGGAGGACCTCGTAGATTATCAATCACTCCATTGTCTTGACGTAGGTTAGGACGTTGCCTAAGGGGTCGCCCCGAGAGAGATTGGACAAGAAAATAGTTGTTATAACTAAAGGAAGGCATTTCGGTAGCTCTATTATGCATGGCTTATTTCGTGGCGTTTGTTGGACATTTAGAAACCAAGTACTATGCTCTGAATATAGAATTAACCACGATGTCCACAAGGTGAAAAAATTGATGCGAATGAAACTTCATGAATGTTTGAAACGTTTTCGAAATTAGGTTCCATCATTATATGTTAAAATCAAAACAGAAGTCGAAATAATAGGTGTGATCGTTTGTTGTACGGAACATGTTCGGTGCAAGTCCGCTGTTCGTTTAACAAAAGTGCTAGTTGCACCGTGTTCGTTAACTTGTATGGTGCAAGAACTGAACTGAACTTGCATTAACTGTACTTGGTCTGGAAGAGGTGCAAGTTGAACTAAATAAGTGTGTTCGTTTGCGTTGCATTTATTTGTATTAAGTTAAACTATTTTCGTCATCAGTACAATTTGAACTGAACTTATACAACTACAATTTCTAGCCAAACGAACGCTGTGAATGACAACATAATCATCCTCCAAAGATGTTGGTTGTTCCAACTGTAACAGTAACGGTTTCGATTTTTTAAGATGCAAGATATTCTTTATAAAATTAAGCTAACATATGCGAGGAAATTCTTTGCCATGTTTTCTTTTGTCTTCCAGTCTCCAGTTACTACATTAATAAACAAATACTTAATTGTTTATATTACTTGGTCGTATTATAAAAACACTCTCAAGCTTAATTGTTTTTTGCTTTATCTAGAGGTGTCTATTATGATTGTCTGAGAGGAAGTACGGCAGATCTGAAAAAGTGGCAGTGGGATAGGTCAGGAACCACCTCAATTATTAATCTAATGATTGCCTTTCTGATTCGCAATCTCGAGATTCAGAATAAAAAGTTCTAGTCATCTTAGGATCCAGAGCGAACTTAACAGCTTAGCAGGTTAAGATGTATAAGCCTCAATACATTGCCCACTCCAAAGTTTGGGTGATATGAGAATGCAATAGGAGTATGACCATCAGATGCAACATCGTACGGGGTATATTTTTCGTTAGCTAACGTGCATGTACGCCGACAAACCCTATTTTTCATCGTAAAATGACCAACTCTGAAGCATCCATAAGTACAGCAATATTGTTACCTTGTGGCAGGATTTCAATAATTTATATGTAGTTTGGAAGAGTCGGTGAATGCCTATAAGAATTCAACCAGGCCATTGTATCTTCCACTTAATAACACAACATTTGCAATGAGCATTTATCATAAAATACACATGCTAGACAGGAAAATAATTGCTATGACTAAGGAAGACATTTCGATAGCCTTACGCACCATTAAAGACAATCTAATACGGTTTCCAGCATGTAAACTGCACGCGTATCAATGTCATCGAACTACTCCAATATGTACTGGATGACGATGCGCGCACAAAAGAGGTCTCGGATTGCCTCGCTTTAGTTATAAACTTAGTAGTATTTAGTTATGTTCCTTTACAAGCAGACTCCATGCGTGCTCAGATTTGAAAAATAAGGTAAACGCGTGAATGTGTTTTATTAAGAGGAAAAGGAAATTAGGTTTTCACATTAACAAATGAGGTACGCCATTACAAAGTGACGTCCATATAATCAGAATCCTGTTAGTGGAGTTTGTGAAAAATCGCTTTATTTTTGGGTTGTTTGACGAATATGTTCAAGTTGAGTCATCTCCGCGGGCTCGGAAGATTGTGACTTACTTGTGGTTGGAAAATTTTCAAAATGGTTTTTTCCTTGTTATAAGGTCTGATTGTGGGCATCGTTCAAAATTATATTGAAACCTGCAGGTGACTCATAAGTTCGTAGCTGCTCACAGTGGTATCTTTTTTAATAGAATTGTGCTAATATAATTATAAGTTATGCCCAGAATCTTACTTCATTATAAGAAAAACACCGTTCTGAAAAATCTCGATTGACAAAGGCACAATTTTCCGAACCAGCGAAGATGAGTACATAACAAAATATTGCCTTATTGGCAAACGTTTGTAGCAAACAGACGCGAAATATACAGTTGTCCCCACCTTCTAGAGTTGTAAAATTACGCCTATTCTGTAAGCACTAGGAAGTGGATAATAGACATCATAGTGTCTTTCAAAATTATGTCCGTATATACAGAATGATCGATAAATAGCGAACCAGACACTCATTTTTAATGAAACAACAATTGGTTTCACCATTTAGAAATAAACCAATATAATATGGATTTCGTATATTTGTTTCTAACAGATTTCGAGATATTCACAGTTTAGTTCTCAATCGCCTAAATTTAGCTACATCTCTAATGTTTTTGTATAATGATGCATATGTCTAACATTGAAAGTAAAAACTGGTGTTAGTATTGTTTGGTTATCAAGACAACAAAACATACTGATATTACTGTTTTTAACTGTTGATTCAAAATTTTAAGCCTAAGTAGCTATTTACGAAATTAATAATAATAATAATAGTAATAATAATAGTTTATTATCCAACAGCAGCGCATGTTGCTAATTACAGGATAATCTACAATTTATTGAAAGTATAATTGTTACTTAAACCTACCGAGTATATATATGTATATATATAAAGATAAACAATAACTATTAATTATACAATATTTAAAAAAATGAAGAAAAAGGCATATCCCTATGAATAAATGTATACGTAAAAAGAAAAGAAAAGGAAAAAAAGATATATAGACAAAAGGAAAAAAAATTGTCTTAAGTCGCTGAAAATGTCTCCAGCAAGAGCGCCCTTAATGAACTTAAAGAAATAGTAAACATATCGATATCCTGACAATACTTATTTACGCTGGCACAGATTGACAGTAACGGAGAATGAAAATGATGGACAGTAGAAGCGAGAGGAAGATAAAAATGTTGAGTGTGTCTAATACACAATCTAGGAACATAAAAGTCCAATAACTGCAGTAATTCAGGAACCTGTAATGCATTATTCATTAACTTATAAGCGAAGATTATTTCAGATATGATTCTACGTTTGTCTAAAGAAATGTAGTTAAATTCTACCAGTAGTAAATCATAACGGTAACCATGCGGCAAGAACGTTCGATGGGCGCGGTAGTAGAGTTTTCAAAAATTTTCGTTGAACTCTCTCAATCATATCAGTGTATTTAGCGTACGTTGGATTCCATATAACCGAGCAATACTCAAGTTTCTATCTGATAAATGCGCTGTAAAAACTCACAAGGGAATAGTTTCCTAAACACGTAGTGTTTCGTGTAAGAAAGCCAAGCATTCTTAATGATTGAGAACAGATAGATTCTACGTGCAAGTTAAAAGTTAATTTCGCATCAAATGTTACACCAAGGTCTGTGAAGGAAAAACAACGGTCCACAGGTACATTACAGAGCCCGTATGGATAGGTAACTGTATTTACTCTCCTCGAAAAACTCAACACTTTACACTTACCAATGTTAAGGGATAAACCGTTATCGGAACACCATCGCACCAGGGACGCTATGTCATTCTGCAAGATTTTGCAATCTTCTTCGGTTGTAATCTTAGGGAAGATCTTTAAGTCATCTGCGTATAAAAGATAGTCAGATGAAATAGCATTTGTGACATCATTAATAAATACAAGGAAAAGTAGAGGACCCAGCACAGAACCCTGTGGTACACCGGACTGGAAACGGTATTTAAGGGACCTAAAACCATTGTATTCTACATAGTTAGTCCAACCATCCAGGTAACTACCAAACACCTCAATGAGTTCAAAGGAAATACCAAACTTGTCCAGCTTATCAAGAATCATAGTATGCTGTACCGTATCAAACGCCTTTCTGAAGTCGGTGAATATTGTGTCTACTTGATGTTGATTATCCATAGCTTCAGAAACAAAATGAACAAAGGAGCACAAATTCGTAGCAGTTGATCTTCCTGGGACAAATCCATGTTGAAAGTTTGAAAGCTGCTGTGCAATATGATTATAAAGAGGTTTATACATCATAAATTCAAATATTTTGGCAAAATTAGATATAATTGATATCGGTCTATAATTCCTAGTCTGGTTTTTGTCACCAGATTTAAATACGGGAACAATTTTTGAGCACTTCCAAACCTCTGGAAACTTCCTCTGATTCAAAATCAAATTGAAAATATGTAAAAGTGGAAATTGAAACACATATTAGCAATCTCTAACAATTAAGGCAGGGACAGAATTGGGACCCAACGTCATTTTGGATTTTAACGAGTTAATTCCATAGAGGACGTCACTCAGGGTAAAACTTTTGATCATTAACGTATTAGTATTCAAGCAGAATTCATTTCTTTGATATGGAATGCTATCTACAAATACAGAGGAGAAATGATCTGCGAAAGCTGCAGCAATCCCTTCTGGAGAATCGAACACGTTGTCACCACTAAACATAGATCCCGAAATACGAGTCTCATTCCTGCGCTCACTAACAAAGTTCCACAGCTTACCTGGATCATTCTGCATGCAACAGTCAACACTCGCGATGTAGGTTTTAAAGTCAACGAAATTAAGTACTTAAAAAAGAATTTATGTAAGTGAAGGATAACGCAGACACTCTGGAGTGCAACGTCTAGTGTTCTGAGAAAAGTACAGAACACCTTTTACAAACGATTGTGCAAATGTATCAAGGCGGAAGGAAAGAATTTCAAGCGTTCAATATTGATAGATAAATAAGTAGATGGCTATTGATTATTGCAACAAGTGCAAGACTCGCCTTTGACTGCAAGTAGTTACTTGGGTTCAAAATTTTGAAGCAACTGTTTAAAAATGTTACGGTTAATATCTTTTGTTTACTGTTGTCATGGTAACCAAACAGTAATATCACCAGCAACCACTTGGATGGTATACCCAAATGCAGAACTCGATCTTAACTGTAAATATTTCTTTTACTTTCAATGGATGTTTATATAAAAACGTTAGATACATAAATTTTGTATACGGTGGATACAGAAAAAGTATGTCGTGCTATTTAAAAAATGTTGTTTCTGGTGTTTGAATTTGGTAAGGTTTGGTGTACACTACTGAACAGCCTGTTTATTTCGAAGGCATTCTAACACTATTTCTAGATAAAGGCAAGTATGCAATTTAATCTCGTATAAATTTACGCTAGAATGTATTTGCATTTCGGATTTTCTTAAGGAAATATACACATCTAAATCTAGGCGACTAAGGATGAACTTATAAATATCTCTAATTCTAGAAATAGATATATGAAACTCATATTAAGGGGAAACTAAAAAACGTAATCATATACAGGATGTTTCATTTACAAATAACATAGTAGATGCCTGCTTTGCTACTTATCGATCACCCTGTATATACCGACATATTTTTGAAAGATACTCTATGAAGTCTATTATGTCATCAAAAGATTTTAGTAAACGGATACTCTAAAACTGTGGCACTGGAACACTGAAACAGTTCACTAAAACCCTTACCACAACACTTAATTCGTACTGGACGCACGTTTCGATAGCCAAGCTATCATCATCAGCAGCAACGTGCGTCCAGTACGAATTAAGTGTTGTGGTAAGGGTTTTAGTGAACTGTTTCAAAAGATTTTAGCTTCCTGGTGTTTACAGAATAAGCGCCATTTTACAATTCTAGAAGGTTGGGATACCAAACTCTAATGGACGCATATTTAAATGTAAAAAGTATGTTTATATTTTAATATTTCTTGGTTTGAAATTACTAACGAATAATGTTTGTTAATATGAAAGACCTACAAGTTATGTCATCAAATACTGTAATCACAATGTTGAATCAATTTTATTAGAATTATTTTATAACATCAAATGTTCACAATTAGAGAAAAATCTTAGTTATATTAATTTTCAGGCATAAATTTGAATATATTTGCTTGAAAAAAAAAATTGCAACTACACAATCACGCTGATATATAAAAAATACATATAACATGCAACATTTCGTATAGTCGAAATGGATTTTGAAGTGAAAAACAATCAGCCTGTTAACAACAGTTTTGTGCCTTAAATTTTTTGAGCCAGTTTAAAAACATACCAAACTTTCTATAAATCTCACATATTAAATTTGTTGATACTAGAGTAGGTGTACATCAAACGTATCTATTCATTCTTGCTTCGCATAACTGAATATAGCTTTGTTTTGTTTGTTATTGTTAACTGATTATTTATAAAGATCGTGTCAGTGCCTCAAGTAAAAGTATTCGATTGGTTTAAAAACAAAGCTTCATCTGATATGTAAAATGCAGTATGAATATATACGCCACCTCGATTTAAAAATCAAGAATTATATGGTTTTCATACATACTTCTCAGCAATATACAATATTACATATACATAAATCACCGACAAAGTATTATTAGATGCAAAATTGCTTGTTTTTAAAATTTGTAAGATATTAAATTAACTGTTTACGCAATTTTTAGTGTGAAAACGCTATAGAGACTTCAGGAACCACATATACATACCTTACAAACTTTTACTGGCGATTAAGCTTGAACAAGATTCCAAATTAATTTGGTGTACATCAAATACATCTTTAAGCATTCCATCAAAACAAAAGTTCTAAATATGTTTAAAACACATCAATTAAACAAAGCATTGTAATGCAATATACGATTAAGAGATGTATAAATCTTTATATCGAATTAGAAGGGCTTTAGTACAAGATGTAAAATGCATCATAAATTAAACGTGATACCAAAAATCATCACAAATTCCTTTGAATCATAACAGTGAAATTTTTAAAATAAAATTAAACTATAGTGTCAGAAAATAAAATAGATCAAAACTTTTTTTGGAAAACTACATTATGTGCCCAAATGTATAATTCTAGTCAATCTTAAAAGAATAAAATTGACTAAATCCTAATTGTACAGAAAATAACTAATTTTCTAATTTTATAAATTTATTCGCAAAAATTAAAATGTTTCTTTTGGATCGCTTTCAGTAACAGGTAGTTGCAAAATATTTTACTGTATCGAAAATGTAAATTCATGCAAGGTAGCAAAAAGACAATACCACATCCATCGACTGATGATTCAAATTTATATTAATTACGAAAAACACGACAACCTTTCATGAAAATATGCAGAAGTGTGGAATTGAAATTTAGTTCCAATATCACCACCATCATTTTGGTATAAACCCAATTTCAAATACACTTTCAATTTTACCATACTTTAGTTAAGGTGCGGGCTAGAGCAATTACACGTATTATTAGGTTGAATATCTTACCTTCGTTCCTGACGTTGTAACTCCGTCAGTTCTACAGTATCGATCGTTTAGTAAACTATTAAATATAGCCCGCATCTCAATTAACAACTTTATACCCTTACCGACAAAATAGCTTAAATTGTAACTGAAATAAAGTGATAATGCACCATAGGCTTTGAAATGTTTTTTGACCTTTTTGTTACTTTTTTAAGTGGTCTAACTACTACACTTAAATTTCTTTGAATGAAATCTATAGTTCCCGAATTTTGTTTCCACGTTCTTTAACTTTACGGTTACCCTATACGCAAAAGAAACATTTTATTATCTACTTTTATTAGAGCATATAAATATAAATAGATTTTAAAGATTTCTAGTTTGTACATAAAAATTATCACAATATACAAATAGGAAGAATTAAATAAATGGCTATAAAGAATCAAAAATATATACAATATGCATATATAAAGTAATTAAATATACCACGTATATCTATATATATATATTTTATGAGAGGATGATGCGACAATAATTATCGGAGCTTACTTCATCGTATTATCCTCCAATAAATGTGTAAAACTACGATTGCAATAAATAGAAACTATATTTCCCATACGATAGTAATTTAGACGCTACCAATTTGAAAAGAAGTCCCAACTCAAGATGCACATTAAAACAGGCAGCTCAACGAATGCCTGTATAGAGACTTAAAACAGATCTGGTTTCCTTCTGCGATCTTGCTTTACTGAACACATTCCAGAACCTTAAGGTTTCGTCACCGGCTCCCGTAACGATCGCTTCTCCATCAGGTGATAAGGCAAGATATAACACCCTGTACGAATGCCCGGTAAGTTTGGCGACTTGTGTTAGACTAGGATATTTCCAGACCAAGATCTGATTTTGAGAGTAGCCATGCGTTGACACGAGTTCTGAGCTATGCTTCGACCAGGCAAGGTTACAAACTTGGGAACCTGTAAAAAATATATTTTATGAATGTGTTATTAATTGCAAAATTTTGTATTAAGAGACAGTCAGTGCAGCCGTAGCTGGAGGCTCAGAGCAGCACGATTTACTCTGCTCTTAGGATCAGTCCTGGACTCAATATTTATTTCGATACCGCTTAAGAAAAAATAAAAGATATCCTGTAACGTTACCGAACTGTTACTTGTTTTACTTTTCTTGTTTGCAACCCCCGAATAAAAAAGTACAATAAACCATATTCTACTTTCATTGTTAGAAGGAATAATTATAAACTACTAGCTTGTATTAATGCTACTGAATAACTTAGTTTACATTAATAAAAATATACATGTGCTCTCTGGTCTGTGAAGAAAAAATGTTACTGTATTATAATTTGTTAACTTATGTAAGAAACCAAAATAACTTTTAGAAATTCAAATTGGCGCCGCGAGTGACGTAAGCGTTAGTAGGAGTAGTAGATGGAATGGCGGCAGGTAGTGTGCGCGCGAATAGTCACGTTGTATTCGAAGAGTTGTTTTATTTGAGTTGTTGAAGTAACTGATGTTATTGTAAATTAATGTAACTTTTTATTGTTTGTTTAAAATAAACTTACACTTATAAAGATCATATAAATTATTACACAATTAACATATCAAGCCAAGTATCTATTGTCCAGAATCTAACGTTTCAAAAAAAGGCATTTGAATTTTAAGTAATATATTATAACAAATGACGAGATTCTCCAGAGCTAATATCTGAAATAGCTAATTTTATTTTTCGCTCTCTACCCACTTGGCATTTTTTTTGATTTCGCGGATAATTTAGGTTTGTAGTTCCGGCAATAAAGACACATTCGTCAATTTCTTAGCCCAATCACAGATTATCCAGATACAAATCTCTGAAATTCAAATTTTTATGCGCATGCTTTAAGCGGCCATGTTGTTAGTGATGTTCATAACAAAAACATAACCAAATTGTTATCAATGACTTTTATTTATGACTGTTTCAGTATCTCGCAAGTTTGTACTTATTATAGCAGGAGCTCATTTTTTGGGAGTGTCTTAGTAAACAGTAAACCCATTCTTTACGCTAGGAGACTAAGTCAAAATTACGTGGAAAAGTGTTTTGGAAGTGTGAAGCAACAAAGTGGAGATACAAGAAATCCAACGCCAATTCAGTTCCAAGAGGCTTTCAAAAACTTATTCTGTACAAGTTTCTTTTTAATACAAAGGAAGCAAATTGTAAATGATTTGGATGATGTTTTAAAGAATGTTTTTTTAAACTTAGATACGAAACCTCAAGTAGTTTCTTTTAAATTACTATTCAAGACTGTGGAATTTAATTATTCTTGTGGTAATTTTCCATAGGAAATTTGAATTTCGCACGCAACAAACAACATGGCGTTTCAACTTCAACGCTATAAAATTTGAACCACAAAGATCAAAGGCGCCGTCAGAGAGCTTTGCATTTCTATAATCTGTGGCGCAATGCATGTAAATATGTCCTTTATTGTCGGAGCTTAAATCATCTGCGAAATTTAAAAAATGCCTTACAAAAATATCTGTTGCAAACAGTAAACATGACTAATATTGAGTTTGCACAGAGATTGATTTTGCTCTATATCAAAACGAATTCTTCTCTTCTGCAAAATTAACTTTTAATGATTGGCACGTATTTCACCTTTTTCATTTTTCTATTCCTCTGCCATATTTGGACAGTTTCACGATATCACAAAGATGTAATTACGTAAAATAGGTAAGTACGCATGCGCTGTAGAATTGATTTTGCTATTAAACTTACAAGGACACAGTTTTGAACAGATGCTCTTAAAGTATTACGAGTGTGCGCAATATTAGGTCCCGTAGGTCAATTAATTTTGTTATTTTTGAATGTAGTGTCATCCAGATAATTGTTTTTTTTTTATATATATATATAAAATCAATCAATGAAAGAGTGGAAAATCGAATATTTTTTGATTCAACCATTATTTAATATTTAATATTTTTAAAATATACTTTCTTTCTTCAGTATAAATGTCTTAATTCAACTACAACTAAATCGTATAAAACTGAAAGCCAGACTTGAATCGTAAAGGCAAATAACCGCCGTTTAAAGCCACTACCCAGAAGGAAGCGTGTAACAGCTGGAGTAATGACTGCTTGGTCAAGAGTACGTGGTAGGTAAAAATAGAATATTTAATTAATTATAATTGCAAAAACTTCGTTAAAGATTCCTACCTTTCAGTCTTATAGAGGCGCGTATCTTGACTCCGCAATTGTTAGCAATACAAATTGGTGAAAATAGTTCAATGGAACCGGCAAAACATTGAATCTCCGTAGAAGGTTGTTAACACCAATCGTTTTCAATAAATATATATCTTATATGTTCCCCACATACAGTGCGCTCCAAAAGCTTCATTGAATCTCAATCTTCTAGTTATTCTGTTATAGTACATAGTACACTTATGCAAGGCTTTTTCCTATATATTTAAACTTTGTAGGAAAATAATAATCACAGTCTAAAATCATATTTATATTTACGACCATAGCGATCTCCAAACGTTTTGAATCCTATGCCTATAGCATAGAACGCCACAGTCTTCTGACCATAGGCTTTTTGAATTTATTCATATTTTTCGGCTAATATTTTATTGATCAATAAGTTTAGTAATGTTTGTGACTTCTCAAATATGCAATGTTCTTATGTATTGTTCTAATTTCCGTGAATTCTCATCATTGTAAACCGATTTGAACAGACTAAGTTGTCTACCGAAGAATTACAATAGAAAATAAATGTTAAATGCCTCTAAACTTGAACTTCAATAATTTTTATGTCTAAGACTAACGGAAAATAGTTTAAACCAAACATGACAGCTGAGCATACCAATTCTCATTTATTATCCTGGTAGCTAGGTAAATTACATAAAAAAAATTGTTTCCTAGAATTTACTTTCACTATCCGCAGCTTTTACTAATATTTCTAACACTAACACTTGAGCAGCAATAATAGCGTAACCAACTATTTGATAACCCAATAACCTAAATAATCTAATAATTGATACAATATTATATATTCTAATATGTGAACATCATATTTTACAAGTCTGTGTAAAATACTACTGCACACAGGACCGGCGTCACACACATTGCTTTCTATTATAAACACTTTCTATCCTGTATAAAATCGTATTACAATGGAGCCCACTTAATGTAGTCATTTTTTATCGTTTTAGTCAAATATGAGGCGACTATGTACCATTCATTGCAAATATTTTTGTTTATTATAATTACAGATTCGCTTACTCTCAGCATGTTTTGTCTCTTTGAGATCAAATTGATGTAAGAAAATTTCATTTATTCACTTATAGCAGTAGTTAGTAATAAACTTAATCCGCTCACTGCATATTGGTACCCTGGTAAAAAATCCACGCGATACCCTAGCTCTTTTTCAGTTTTGAATAAGATTAGAAATTCAAAATACGGAAACGTTAATGCAAAAGAGTCAAGGAAATGCAATCGCCTATTTTCACGCTTTACAATCACTACTTATGTAGCTAGTTTTGACATCCTGTAACAAGACGCACCATTCAAAAATGGTTAATGTATCCATCACAGATTAGGTTCTTACTTCATGGTTGTGTATTAAAAAAGATATTTACTTTTATTTACATTATTGATGATCAGTAAAACGTAACAAACGGTTGCACCCGCTGTACATACAAGGAATCGAGTGGACGTTCGGTTGGTCGGTGTGCGTGTACCGATCAACCGATAATAACCGATAAACACAGCGGCTGCAACCGTTTGTCACGCTTTAATGATCAGTACCGGGGGGTGAAGACGTAAATGGAAGAGCGCGGACAGTGATTCGATTCCCTCGTGTATTTTCGTTGCATATTATGTACATTGTACCATGCACGAGAATATCGAATCGTCCGCGCCGTCCCGTTTAAGTCATCCCCCACCGCTGCTGTTGATGATGGTATATTAAGAGGCAAAAGATCAGTTCCTTCTTTATTGGTTACTATTATTATCACTCGGTTATTGCTCTCAAAACCTGCAGGCAAAAGTGATTACAATAGCAAGGGACAGCATGAATATGGACTGTGTTATATTAGAAGGAAACAGATAAATACAAGATATCCAATAGAGATATTAAATATAATTCTATAAATGCGTAGGGGAACATAGTGCATCAAAAAATCCAATTTAATTATGAATAGATTTTAAAGAAAGGAAACTGGCATTTTTAGCCTCTTTATAAGCGGCGAAATGAAATTTCTAAAAATTTGTTTTTACTATAATGCACACTTGTTTCCTCCTTGTATTTTTTGGGGGGAATTTGGAAGAATATCCACCACAATACATTACCCCCTCCCATATTTGCTTTTATGGCCTGTCCTTCTGGACGGACTTATGCAATGTCCCTCCACAAGTACAAACGCAGTCAAAATGTAGAACATCTAAATTTTGCAAAATAACGTTAGATCACAAGGGTCATTTTGCACAAAAAGTGTGTACTATAATTAAAAACATCGAAATTCCATGTAGTACAAAAGTGTATTTATCAAAATTCCACTCCTTAAAATATATTTATAGAAGTTGGTTTCAGACATAACATATTCTATTTTTGTATCTTTTGCTTTTTCTGTTGTGTTACTTTTTTCAAACACTATATAGATTACACTATCTCTCAGAATAGTAATCCCGATTAGAGAAACATATATTACGTCATTATTTTCTGCGCGAACAAAATTTGTCATTGCCGTAGATATTTTGAACAGTGTTCAAAAATCAAAAAAAAAAAACGATAAATTGTGTAGTTTTTTCCTGCAGAAAAATGTAAAGCCATCAATGTCTTGATAAAGACATAAAATGATAAGGAATACAAAAAATGAAACGCCAAACAATTGCTCTAAACACCTTTAACCTTTTCGCAAAAAGTAACAATAAGCTACTGAGTGATAATCAATTCGCCCGACTAAAATAAGCCATCTGTAATGTGTACTTCTCGATTTTTAAAAAAATACTAACTATAATTGATTTTTTTTTTTAATTTTTGACAGAAGCCGTTTTTGTAATAACTGTTCCAATTATATTGTGAGACATGTAGTTTATATTTTCCCTTGAGGATATACTTCCTTCTGTTAAAATTATGCGCAGAACTATTATTAATTATTTTATTTAGTTTAACTTGTATTGCTTGTATTGCTTGAGCCAATAATTCATGTCCTAAAATTGTGAAAAGCGTAACATCAAACACCGTACAGAGAGTGCTTTCTCGCGAAAATATCTACACATAATCTCCGTTAGGCAATAGACTCAAATTTATTTCATCAATCCTAAAAGAAGCATCGATTCATGCACGTGTTGTCCCACGTGCAACGCCGGCCCTGATTATATATCAAATTCGGGGCGGCAACCTCTCATAACCATCATTTTATACCAGAGCGCTTTCGCACTATTAATTGACTTAATTATTTACTTCATTATAAATTCAAATTCGACATAGAATCAGGTAGGAATGGGTTTATAAATAGATAATAATATACCAACAATTACAAATTTCGCTTTTCGTAGACTCGAAATTACATATGTATATAAACGAGAGTGTAGGAAATGTATTTGTTAATAATATTGTATTTGATAGAATGCCGCGTGCGCGAGCGCTTTAACACGTTTGGCGCCACGTGGTGCGCCGTCAAGCATGCGTTTTCTATAAATAAAATAATTCATTCGGCATAGCACACAGCGCACAAGTAGACAGACGGTCAATGGTGTCTTACATGATTTTATTAGTGTAGTCTGCTTTTAACATTCCTTTAATTTATTTTATTCATCAAATAGTAATTAAAATAAGAATTTTATACGGAGCCAATTTTCGAAAAATGCGATAATGCTTGGAGAATAGCTTCTGCATTTAGTAGTTAATAAAGAAAATGAAGTAAGAAATGTAGCTTTCTCAACGTAATTAACCTCATCGGAACTTTAATAAAGAAACGCTGATAATCTATTATGTTAAAACTCTTGATAGGATCAACTATACTCTTGCAATGGATCTTTGCAAATTGGGGAATAAAATATAAAATTTTCTGTTACCTGTTTCTGAACGTTTACTTAAATAAAAATGTTATTGACGCAATTAGACATATTCTTAAAATATTTAGACATTATAACATTTTTTGAGATAATTCTAAATTAAAGCTATTTTTGTTTTAAAAGGCTACGTCTTCTAATGACAGCACGTAAAGAATCAAATATAAAATAATAAGTAATTTATACACTTCTTTTCTATTATATTCCAAAACAATTGTATACTAAAAAGACAAGGAAATCAGAATTGAAAACAACAAACTGCGTAGCGATAATTTGAAAATTGGAATTGTGTTTATCAAAAAAACAAAAATACAGAAATTGTCAAAAACACACAAATTAGTATATGTATTTTCTAAGTTATTACGTTCAAATGGCGGTAAGTATTGCACCAACTGTTGCTAAAGCCAAATTTCAATTTTGTACAAAATAAATTCTCATCTGTTTTATTTGCAATCTAAAGCTTGGATAATTTTCAAAATAACCGTTTTAGAAAAAAAGTGCGGTATCATAAGGTTATTTAAGCTGGCTAATATATTGCAGAAATTCGTGAAAATAAAATAACAATTAAAAATAAATAAATAGATAAACAAAAACAACACAATAAATATTCCAGATACTGCCCCATTTAAAAGTTTATCGAAGCTTGTAAAGAACGACCTATATGTTCCAAAATGAAGTAGGATACTATTTTGTAGGTTTATTCCCGATTAAGCTTAGTTCTTTTATTTGTGATAAAAATTTGATTTTGTAGTAACTCTAATATTTCACTATTTTACCTGTTCTTACTCTTCCTGTGCTTATTTTTTCCTACAAAATTCGCGTTTTTCCTCTACATTTGGATGCATACATAATCAAGCTCTATGAAAATAATGCAATGGTAGAAAAGGACTCACGAAAGCTTTTGGTGGTTTACTTTAAAATAGTCATCATTATTATTTAGGTAATTATTTTAGAATAAACAATTACATCATCAAATGATGTAATCGTCCGTGCTTCTATAGAAAAAATCCTTCAAGTACTGTAGTTAAGTTGTTACCTCCATTTGGGAAATCTAAGATATTGCACAAAACAAATTAAATTGGATGTCAGAAATAGGATTTTTATGAGCAATTTGACCCTATCGAATTTTTTTCCATCCAAACGTAAACGCGAACTCTTCTGAACATTTTTTGCACGCCGTAATCCATATTGACTAGTTAATGGTAATAATGGTATCTCCGCAGGTTCGGAAGATCTGATTCTGGGCATCGTTTAAATTTATATTTTTGTAGCTGCCCAAAGTTGTATTTTTTTAATGGAGCTATGCTAATATTATAGCATTTTCAGAATCCTCGTTAAATCTGAGGCAAAATGTAATAAAGTGCTGCTACCCTAAAAGTAAGGGTTTCAGAGTTATTAGGTTTTCCTTTGAAAAAGTTGAGAATTGCAGAAACCATCTCTCCAGAAGTGCACATTAAACAGATATGATTTTTGGTACCTAGATTAGGCATAAAAGGACCTAATACACGCGTGCTTTTTGGTGACATTCTTCCCTCCCAATGTAACAAGCATAACTCAGCCTATGGAAAAAATCAAAAGAATGTACGGGAAACATTTTATGATGCAGTTGTTGAATATAGTTTCAGACTTAAAAACTTTCCGGAAAGATTTTAACATTAAGGGCGCCATTACATACATGAATGGAGATCGGAATACTCTTACAGCTGAAAATATTAAGCGATCATTTAAAAAAATTATGACATTGGAGAGCGAAGAAGTACTGGACTACTCAATGGAAATGGACCACGACGTTTCTTCAGAAAATATAATGTCGTTACACAAGTTGATCAATTTAAAGATGTAAACATGGAGGAAGGTTGAAACTAGATAGTCCTAAAAAGGATATCCATCTATGATGGAGCAAGAAGTATTTAGTGAAGGTAACCTGGAACCTAGTGAAGTCGAAAACGAAGATACGAAAGAAGAAGCAGAAGATGTGTCAGTTACAATTAAGGTCACTCACGCTGAAGCCCTTAAATGTGTAGAAAAGTTGTTGGATTATTTTAGAAATTAGGAAGAGAAATTATGTTACATCCTACAACTTAAGAAAATGAAAGGGACGCTAAAGAAAAGCCAAGAAACTGTAAAACGGCAGACTAAGGTTATGGATTATTTTCTTAAAGGTTAATTATGTATGTTTTTACATGTGTATGTAATTTGTAACGTATACATATTTTGTTATAAACACATGTATAGATAACTTTTATACCTAGTTTCTGAAGCTGTATGGTATCTTCTGTTCTATTTACTTAATATGTACGTTTTAAATATGTAGTCTTTACATTTCAAATATAGGTATGAACGCAAGCATTTCAATCATTCGTGTTTTTCAATTATACGTGCATACTTTCCCCCACAATGCACGGATAACCGAGGTTCTACTGTACTGTCTTCTTCAAATTCAGAAGTATTTAAAAGTGAATGGTCATGAATTTGAACACCTCTTAAAATATTTTTTTTGTCCTTTATTTATTATTTCTTATTTCTCCTTATATTTACTGTAATTTATGTATCCTATTTATTAGAATTTACTAATACGTTTACAAAGTTTGGTTTTGTTGTATGAACCAAATTTCTCTTGCTCGAAGTATTATGAAATAAAATTATGTGTTTACAGTTTAAATCATGCTAGCCACAAGAAGACACTTTGCAGAATATTTGCCACAGGGTATTGACTTAATTTTTAATTTTAAGCAAATAATAAACTAGTTAATCGCGCTATAACGAACTTCGACCAAATAAATCAATTTCACTATATAAAACAATAATTTTACATCATTAAACGTCATCCTATTCAACAATTGCACACAGAAAAATAAATATTGACAGTAGTTCAGTTTCAAAATCGCTATAATAAGAAAATAGTTAATTTTAGAACATGTTAGTAATTTCTTGTCTAGAATTTTGCCAAAAATTCGAAACTAAAATAATATACAAGCTGTTCGATTAAAAAAAAAATACTCATTAACATAAATGTGTCATACCAAATTAACGTAATTTTACCCGCATCTCATTAGCAATTCAGAACCTCATAAGCGCCTATGTAAACGGCAATTTTTAGGACAATAACTACACTACTGTCCTAAAAAAGTTGCGTCTATACGTGTAACTTGACTAAATCACTGACTATTTTAAAACCGGGCGTTAGGTCCTTTTATGCCTAATCTAAATACCAAAAATCAGATATGTCTAATGCACATTTCCGGTGAAATAACGATTTCTGTAAATGTTAACTTAAAAAAAAGCCTATTAACGGTGAAACCTGTAATTTTAGAACTACAGTTACATTTTGCCTCAGATTTAACGAGAATCCAAAAAATGCAATAATATAGATAGATTTTCATTAAAAAAATACAACTTTGGATAGCTAAGAAGTTATAGAGCACGGTATAGGTTTCAATAAAATTTTAAACAATGCCTTCAATCAGGCCTCATAACAAGAAAAAAACTGTTTCGAAGATTCTCCATTCATAAAGGCACAATCTTCCGTGTCCGGGGAGGTGACTCACCCTAATTATTCTACAATCATTTCATTCTACTGTCACAATTTTATATAAAAAAATACTAGCCTGTATCCACACACTGCATAGGTTGTCCAGTCAGTGTGTTCCAAAAGCGTATACATCTATCAGCTGTTCCTCCACCGGACGCTAGCAAGCCATGGTGATGGGGTGACCATGCAATTGCCTTTACGGCCGCTAAATGGTCGGTGTACGTCTGAACTGGCGACACTGATTGCATGTTCCATACGTACAATCTATTGTCATTACCACCAGACGCGAGATACTGATTATCAGGCGACCATTTCAAACCGCATACTTCTTGCCGATGGCCCACCAAGCGCCTCTCAACAACGGTAGCTGAAAGATAATTAATTGCTATAAAAAAAGGTGTTTCACAACGAAAAAATAACGATATTTAAGCGAATCTTAATAAAGTAGCATATACGTTGAAAAAATCATAAGCGTCAATAATTTTAAACAATGTAACACGAAAAATTCAAATTTGTTTGAAATCAGAACAATTTACGAAGGCCAAAACGATATCTGAGTCCATTTCTGCCTTATCTATGAACCATATACTGCGTCGTAAACGTATAAATTACAAAACAATGTTGAAGAATGACAAAATAGAAAACAAACAAAGATAAAGGTAGTATTATCGTAAATTATATATGTTTCTACGTGTAAACATGTGCACTCGTATCATAAAATTGATTAGACATACAGTAAAATCTGTGGAAAATGATCATTACTCTAGTAAATGGTCACATTGATATAGGCACATAACCATAAAATTTTTACTTCAAAAATATTACGCTTTATTCTGTTTTTCTATATTATTAAATTATCTCTTGGGATACATTCTTATGTACATAATCTACTAAATATTTGGTATAAATTTCCCTCTTGAAATTAACAACCAGTTGTTTATGAAATTGAAAAATTCGAAAACTGGTTTCTAAATTTCGAAATTCGTTATTAGATTCTAAAATTAATATGCACAACTTATCGAATTATTTGACTGAGAGTGCTAAGATGTTGATTTGTAATTGTATAGGGCATAAGCACATTGTAATAAAGCTAATTTTCTTGACAGACAAATATTCTATATACAAAAAGACGAGTGACGGTTAAAGCGCCCCGACTTGGTATTATTTTTTATAAATGCATTTAAACCTCTTGAGTTACATTAAAAGAAAACAATATTTTTTGTGGCACGTGTTCATACTTTACTTTTTATTAACTCTTTATACTCCAAATATTGAGATGGTCACTACCAGAAAGGTTGATTTTTTTTTTCGTTTATTAACTGAAAAACTTGTGTATTTTATAAAAAGAAATATATTGTATAAACTAAAAATTAGGAAACTTTTATTAACCACCGTCTTCAGTGTCACTTCCACTGAACCAGTAAACGTTATTTATTTATTTATACTATGAGCGCAACCAAGTTCCACGGCAATTTTTTATACAATGCAAACTGAGGTATGAGAATAGCTATACACATAAGGAAAGAAAATGTCTAGCTATACGAAAAAGCGTACCTGCGACAACGGTAAACACGAATGGGTGATTCACCACAAGCGGAGGGGTAGCGGCAATCGACGGCTCACACCGGTGTGTACCGATCTTAGTAAGAATTTCTAGAGTATTTATTTTTCTTTTCTTTTATTTAATCGGAGTCTGTTTTTATTTGCGTCTTTAGAATTCCTTATTAGTTTCGTCTAAGCTTCGTAGCAACAACAAAATAAATATGCGAAACTCTCATTTCCAGGCGACCATGATTTCAAATTATTACGTGCGCTCTTGCACATAGTGGGTCCACATGCCAACGTTGTTAGAAGCGTACTAACACCTAACATGCGACCCACATCGAATCGATCGGATTCCACTCAATCCCCTCCTCGCTCTCTCGCCGTCCATACATACATACATAGGATATAGCTAATTTCACATTTTCTCAATGTGTGTAAAAAAATATCGGTTGTACACGCTTGTTTTGTTAAAAGTACTATGGGTTGTAGAAAGCCATTTTTTTGAAAATTCGGACTTAAGCTAATTGAACCATGGCCAACTCGATGAAAATATTTTCAAGGTAATTGTTTTTTCAGTTATACCAGACGTCAGCATCAACTTCCTTATTTTATATGGAATGGTGTCTTTTTATTGCATATTACATTTTCGGATGGCATGCTATTAAATAATTAATGATCAAAATTATTAAAACATTGAAATAACTAAAAATTATTTAAAAATAGGAACAGGAAATGTTAATACAGATCGATTTCATTCTGCATCGATCTGATCGATTATTTAATCGATTACCAACTCAATTCGATAGTTTTATCAACTAGCTTCACGCTGTTATTAAACATCTGCAGAAGAGAGGCTTAACATCACAACAAATTCATGAAGATGTAGTTAGTGTGTTTGAGGATTACGCTCCTTTATATCAGGTAGTGAAGAATTGGTCTCGGAAGTTTCGATGTGGTAGAACCACTTACAAACATGCTGAAGGGATGTTGAGGAAATTTTATTAATTGATTACCTGGAACGTGGCCAGACAATCACGGGTCAATATTACGCCACATTAATTAATCAACTTCGTAATTGTATTGAAGAAAAAAGAAGAGGAAAGTTATCGCATGGTTTTCTCTTTCATCAGGACAATGCTCCAAGTTAAAGGGAAGGGACTAGATGTTCATCTTACAGCCTGTAGTACTTCCTTTCCTTGAGAGAGTTCCTCAAATAATCTTTCAGTAGGACAAGACTCGATCACATGCGTCTTGAATCACATTAAACTACCTTGTAGAAATCCTCCTGCCGTCACAATCATCCGCCCATCGAAAGTGTACGGAATTTCAGTGAACTGTGAACGCGTTGCAATAATAAATGAACTGCACTTCTTCGAAACAACATTCGTTCATACTTTGACATCATGTCAAGAATAATGGATGCAATTATAAGAGCTAGAAGTAGAGCAACACACTATAGAATAGCTCCAAAGTTCTACGTTTAATTGGGTAAATGGTATATGTATATCTTTGGATTTTTTTCTTGGCGCTGCAATTTCAAAAATGATAGTAATAAATATGTGTTAGATATAATTTTTTAATTAAAGATGAGATCCAAATTGTATAACAAAATAAACGAAAGTCAAATTATAAGCATACATGCACTTGCAGCAGGATAATAAATACACCCATAAAGAAAAATATTAGAAATTTAATTCTTTCATTATACTCATCTGTGCATATAGTTTTTGATGTAAATTTTTAGACTGTAGGTAATTACGTTTTCCCACTGGAGCGATACAAGTACCACCGACTACTTAGGTTATATGTAGAATCTTTGCACTTAGCTGCTGATGTGTACATATAAATAATAGTAATGAAATTATAGTGTAGTTTCCCTTTTCTGCTGCTTAATTGCCATATATGTATATGGGTGTGTACAAGCCACAAGCTAGATGATATACTAAAATACTAACAAAATATATCTAATCATGTAATGAAAGAATGCAGTCAGTGATAACCATGTTTACTAAATTTATTACGAATTTATTAAAATTGATGAATAACTTTATCAGTAACAGCGAAACTGGGTATAAAACGAAAAGAAACATCTTTTTGAACATCTATCAACGTTTAACACTTGTCAACACTTTATTCTTAAATTGTATTGTTAACTGAAATTCCAAAAATATACGACTTTCGTAAACAACTAAATGGTGGAAAAATTTTATCAAGTAGTCGTAGAAAACAAAATTGAAGACTCACCTGCTACCTTTGTTGGAAAACTATTGTTAATGTCGAAGCGAATAACAGTGTTAAATGTTTTAAAAATGGTTAGAGGTGCCCCTAGTTCACGAAAATTGCGGGAAATAATAGTGTCCCAGTATAGTAGGGCAAAATCATTAAAGCAAATCACCACTGAATTGAGAATGGCTGGTTTATAACAACTATGCAAAACCTGAATTAATTCATACTCAAACACTGTTTCGACTTTATAGTTGCATCCACCAGGTTTCAATAAAGTATTCAAGATTTCCATATAACTATGAGTTCCTATATCTCAGAATATTTTTTGAACTGAAATGGATGCTTCATTGTATTTAGTAGAAATCAACAGATTTAAATCAATATTAATCTACAAAACGAGAATCCAGTGAACTTTTTAAAATATCATGCAAAACATCTTGAACTTCATACAAAAATGATTGAAAGTGATTTCAAATTTTTGGTGTGTGGTGAAGGTCTGAATATACCATGGAAGAAATAACAGATAAAGCTGTTTTTGGATCAGCCAGTATATCAAAAATCTATTACTTACGGGGTGTTCTAGTATCCCTTTGCAAGATCAGTCTATCCCTACTTCCAGAACTTAAAATGTCCCCATTCCATGCAAGGGCGCCTACTCTGGCCGAGTGTCCCTGTAGTTTGTTAACTTGCTTGTTTACCGCAACATCCCACACAGTGACGTAACCGTGATGTGTACCTACCGCTACTAAATGGCCCCTCTCACTCCACGCCACTGAAGTCACCGCGTTATTATCACCAGACAAATCACAAAGTCTCGTCACTTGACTAGTGCATGCTGACCATAAATAAACACAACTACCAAGACCCACACTGAGCACGTTTTGCACTGACCAATCTACCAGGTTTAGGTAGAAATCGTCCTGTAATTCTGGGGCGTCTAATACTTTAAAGGGTATCCTAGATATCTTTCTAGTGGCCTTATGGGGCGATCTCAATAAGCGTTGGCTGCTTTGGCTTAACGGAGAAAGGGAGTATGGACTTGTTTGGTGTTTGGTAGGAGTTTTTTCGTTCTGTAAGAGAAAAAATTAGATCAGACGATTGCTGTGTACACAAAATAAGCTAATATTTATAATTAAGATGGGTAAATACTTCAGATACACATACTTCAAAGTTAGGAAAAGTAAACAAAGCTTTAAAATTATCAATTTTTTAATTGAAACGTGTTTCTAATATTTAGATAGTATAATATACACGATAGCGATAAGAAATGTTATCTACCATATCACAGAAATTTTTGAGTGTTAAACAATAAATATTATGAAATATTTTCTAAAAATATTCCAAAGGTAAAACGCCCTAAAAATATGCTAAATAAAACATCACATCTTTTATGAATATTAACATGTACTAATATTTTACTTGCATTTAGCAGATATACTAAAATCTTTGGTGCAGTCAAATTAATGTTTTTTGTTTTAACCCTTAACTACTAACGTTCTACGTTTATAACGCCACTTCACTTCAAATATCTTCAAAATAAAACGCGCAACTTCAACGAAAATATGCATAAATATTTTTAAACCAAAGAATAACATTTACATGGGTGCGAAATAAATTAAAAAAAGTTATACAGCCAGATATCGTACGTTGATCTTCATAATGCCGTCCGTGAGACGTATGGTTAGTGTTTAAGGGTTGATAATTCATATCTGCTGAGAAATCAATTTTGCAGTATAAATGTATAAATTTACGAAGTTTAGGATTACATTGTTAAGCCAAATTTTAAAAGTAACCGGTAAAATATAACAAATGTTGCTATTGAATGATGTACATTAGGTATGGGCGATGTACATCGATGTTTTTGAAACATCGATATTGTATGTATGTATCGTACCATAGATCATAACTATGCGTCTAGACTATCTAGATATTATGATAATTATTATAATATGATAATTATTATAATATGATAATTATTATAATATGATAATTATTATTAGATTTAGTTTGTGGGCAAGTCACCAACGGCTAGTGGAAAGGATCATCACAAATTGTGGAAAGTGACCAACTCTCGGAATTGTCTTTATACCTAAGAAGTCCTGTTGTGAAGCATGAAGGAAATTCCTTGAATTGGTAGAAGGTAAATGGCAAGACTCACGCTTGACTCAAAATAGCTCAAAAATATGTGGTTATTGTAGCAACATCGTTCTCATCGGAGCATTTATTTTGAAAAGCAGGTGTAACGCTTCCACAACAAAGAAATAGATTGAAAGGAAGAAGCCTCCCAAATGTTATTTCTTCAGTCAGTAAATAAAACGTTTTGGAAATTATAAATACCCTATTAACTGCTTTTTCAGAAATTAATATTATTTAAGAAAAAGTTTTAGTGGAGTTTATTATTAATAGACTTTATTTTTATTCATATTTCTTTATTAATAAAGTTTATTTTTATACTCTTGGTTTCCAGGTTGGAACCGCGTCGTTGTCGCAGCTTTTGTCGACGTTTCGTCCACACTGTCATGGGACATCTTCAAGGCTGTTACTGTACACTGACTGTGTGTGTTAGTCAGTGTTATTGACGACCGCGGAAGCCTACGTACCAGAGTTAATTTTTATTTATATTGTTGTTTATTACTGGAGTTTATGAAATAATATTTATTGTTACAAATAAGTTCTTTTTGCTTTTGGGAAATTTGAAAAATGTTTTGTCACACAAAAAATATCGAGATTAGAAAACCATAACGATAATTCTAGTCGATAATTTTCAAATATCAATATTGGTGTTCGAAATTTACATCGATGTTTTATCACCGATGTCCCATCCCTAATGTACGTTTCCTAATAAAATTCTGGTTTTATGATTTTTCCTTTACGTTTCTGTACCAGTTATCAAGCAAAACGATTCCAAAATCAATATTTTATTTTTGCAATCATTCCTATCCTAGTTTAGGATACATATACTATAAGGAAACTTTTGTTACATTTCCTTCAAAAGCTTATATATAGCAATTTTGAAAACAACCGAAATATATATAATTACATTAGGTGATCTCGTTAATATAAATGTTGAGGCATTGTTATTTTGTGAATAGTTAAATTTGCAGTTAACCATTGACAACTGCAATAATAAAAATAGCATACATAGTAAGATTTATTCAAATAACTCGATAGGTCTTGAAAATAACACTGGACAACAAATTTTAGTTTATTTGTTGTATTTTGTTTGAAAAGTGCATTTTTTGTTAATTTTGGGCCGCTGAATACAAAAATGACAATCAAATTAAAAACTTAGTTGCAGTTTTCAAGAACAAGTTTTTTTATTTTATTTTTAACAAAATAATAAAAAATAGATACTTTTACACTTTTAGAGTCACTAAATGCGCCGTCTTTTTGCTATTCTTTTGTGAATTGTTTCTGGAGCATCTCTAACAAGAGTCCAACAGTAGTGGCAAGCATGGATGCATTCCAATTTACCTGGTACCTTTTCTCCATTGTTGATATATCCTGATGGAAGCGTTCGCCGTGCTCATCATTTACAGCTCCGTAGTTTCCAGGAAAAAAGTCCAGGTGTGAGTGTAGGAAATGGATCTTTAGAGACATCTTGCAACTCATTTTTTTGATACGATAACAGCATATTTTCAATAAGAATAACATAATTGTCAGCTTTTTTATTTGCCAGGAAATAAGTGACCACGAGGCGAAAGTCATTCCAAGCATTTTTTTCAATATCTGTTAGAGCGCTGTCAAAATGTTCGTCTTTCAGAATATTTCGAATCTGTGGCCCAACAAAAATACCTTCTTTAATTTTTGCTTCAGTTAGCCTTGGGAATTTCTGACGCAGGTACTGAAAAGCTGGCCCATCTCTATTCAGTGCCTTAACAAAGTTTTTCATTAGGCTCAATTTGATGTGCAGTGGTGGCAACAAAATTTTTTTGGAGTCTAATAATGGCGTATGTTGTACATTCTTTTGACCTGGCTCTAATGATTGTCGAACAGGCCAGTGTTGTCTTTTGTAATGAAGTGCCTTTGCCCGACTGTCCCATTCACACAAAAAAACAGCAAAACTTGGTATAGCCTAGCTGCAACCAAAGTAAAAGTGCAACAACCTTTAAGTCGCCATAGATCTGCCATTGGTGCTCATCGTATTTTATGCTTGTCAATAGGTATTTCATATTGTCGTATGATTCTCTCATGCGAACGGCATATCCAACAAGAATAGACGGTAGAATATTTCCAGTGTGCAATAGTACTGCCTTTAAACTGAATCTTGAACTGTCTATAAACAATCTCCAAGTTATTTTCCATATCAAAAAATGGTACTAGGCCTTTATGACGATTACAAAAACATATACCGAAACATCATCTTCTAATAGGTTCCACTAGCGCAGTGTTGATCCTAGTAACTCTGCCTTACTTTTTGGAAGTTTTAGATCTCTCACGAGATTTATACATTATTTTATTTTATTTATACTGTTTTTAATTATTTATATTGATTTTTATTGATTTTGACAAAGTGCACTTTTACACTAAATATATTATATGACAATGTTTGTAATAGCTTGATTGCAAATAAAACGATATTATTATTATTATTATATTATTATTAGATCGTTTAATTCTGACTGGGTTATTTTGTGCGGTTGGCGGTTTGACGTGCTTAGTGTGAAATCAGGATCTCTTGATGTTGATGGCATATCTTCTTCATGACAAATTGCTGTATCGCTATTATCTGATTCGTAAGTGAATGTTCCTGGGGGTTCTGGAATAGGAAGTCCGTCACTATGGGGTACAGGTCTCATGGCAGATGGTATATTTGGATAGTTGATAACCGATTTTTTCTTCTTGGATATACTTGTGCCTTGCCCAACACGAGGTATCATGCAGAAATAGCAATTATTAACATGATTTGTAGGCTCTCTCCAGACCATTGGGACAGCAAACCGCATAGATTGTTTTTTATGATTTAACGAGTTTCTCAGACTTGAAGCGCATGTATTACAGCAGATATGTGGCGCCCAATGTTTGTCTTGATCCCCTATTTTACAACCGAAATAAAGCCGATATGTCTGTTTTATCAATGAAGTAATAGGCCGCTTCTGGGACGCAAAAGTCAGCTCACCACAAACATAACAGAAGTGATCTGGATTGTTTACACACCTTCGAGACATCTTGCAATGTCAACTATTCGATTAGACTCACTAACTTCGACTGACTAACTTCTCCGCTTTGTAGCTACTTATATACCCACCCAAATACGGCTTCTAGATTTTTAGAGAATATTCGAGAAGATTCGAGGATTTTCTATATATAGGGACACATGACATCACGTATCTCTAAAACTTGAACTAATATTAAAAAGATAAGTTTAAGACGATTTTATTTTAGATACATTTTGGCTGTAGTACAGTGTAACAGTCCTTTTTTGTTTGGTTGGTTGTTAGAACTAAATTTAGTAACTTCGTCAAATTTAAACATATTCTTTATCTCCCGTGAAATCCTCAAAAGTAAATGTTTTCTTTTCTAATTGAAAGTACTACTATTACATGAACTATTGATCACAAATTCAAAGTTGAATCTTTCTCGAACCGATAATCCCATTTTGTTTACTTTTTTGATAAATTGTAGGTTAGGTCCTTAGAGCGATACTATGATAGAAATTTTGATTAATTTTTATTCCAATACAGGAACGAAAATAAGCTTTTCCCCAGACTTGTAAGCGTTCCAGCTATAGCCTGATTTTTTCCGAAAATTTTGTTTTTTCAATTTTAGCATCTCTATTACTAATGGAAATAGACAGTTTTGAAGCATACCAAATTATTAAAATATTGGGAGAGAAATCATTTGTTAAATCTGTAATATGTTCCATTTCTATAAAGATATTTTCTACATCATCTAGGGAGACAGGTAGAGGTCCATATATTATTATCGCATAAATGTTTTACTAGGTTGATATCTGGACTGCGGTCTATTACTCAAAGTTCACTTAGTTGGTACATGTTCATTGCCATTAATAATAAAGGCATTAACCCTTCTCTTTTTGCACAGAATAATCGAATCAAGGTATAATAATACATTCGAACAGTGATATGGTCTCCCACTATCACCAAGCATAATCATGCTCAGCAATCCCCTAACTTCTTTGAAAAATAAAATTTTGGAGATGTTATAGTGCGTTTCACCCTGGTTTCCTGGTTTCGAAGTATTAGGTCTTATGGAGTATAGCCCTCTTTTGCTAGTTTATAACAATTCGTATAAAACTATCTGTGTTTGGAACCAATGCTGTTGCCACGCCTTTCGGCGGGATGTCTTCTGGAGAGATCGCTGGTCAGCTAATCAGTAATATTTATGTCACCTGTCAGTTTCATTGTTTCATTTTCACTTTTTGGCTTGATTTCTATCTGTTAATGAACAAATCAGTTGTTTGTAAAGACTACTACATCATAGTGGTACTTATTAGCGCAAGTAGAAAGAAAAATACTGCAGATTCTTATGATGATGTTTGTGCTGGACAGTATGAGGAATGGTTTCTCAATCGGTTACTACCAAATCGACAAGCAAACTCGGTAGTAGTTATCGACAATGCTTTGTATCACAGTTGCAAGACAGAACGGATTCCTACCACAGCTACCAAGAAAAATTACATTCCTTTGGTTAAAAGAAAAAAATATTCCTGTTGAAGTTTAAAACGTGATCTGTTAAACATTGTTTTTACAGCGAAACATAAATACAATAATGAAGCAGCTATTGAATTGCGACTACATATTTACTCTATGTTTGCCACCTTATTACTATGTGTTAAATCCGATTGAGATTGCATTGGGGCAAGTGAAGAACTTTATAAAGCCCAATAATACAAGCTTTAAAATAAGTGAGAAACCTGCCCTTATGGATCAAGAATATCAAAATGTTACCGTTGAGAACTGACAAAATTATATCAGACATTTATGAAAGGTATAATATTTTGTCATATGTTTATTACATATTTTCTGATGGTTTGTTCTCGATTTTAGAAGAAAATATGTTGAAATTGGACAGAATGCAGGATGACCCAATTTATTATACATTTACCAAGTTTATCTTCATTATACTCATTATCAGATATGTCAATTGATTAAACTGATTTTTATAAAACTATTTTTTTTATACCTGTAAACAGATCAATTTCTCGGAATAATAAAGTGCAAATGTTTTATTAAAAGCTGACATGTGAAAATATATTGTAATTTTTTGCAAATACACTTGTTTGAGTCATTTCACACTGTATCTTGTAAATATATTAATCTCTGAAGTAAAATAACATTTAACTACCCTGCTTGTATCATTTTGGTGGATTAGCCTTGTATAACATTGTTCTTGAGGTGTTCGTCTAATTCATAAAATAATCTATTGAAGTCGTACATATTTGCACTTCAACAAAGAACAAACTAGTTGTTTTCTTTCTACGTATTTATTCTCATGTAAATTTTAAAGTAAGATTCATAGCTAAAATTTCTAATCTTTGAATAATAACAATGAAGCTAGCATGAGTATACAGTACCAACCTGTTATATCAAAGTATCTAATCTAATAGTCTAAATCTGACAACGCTTGCTGTTGTTCCCATAAGCGCAATACTTCGAAACTAGGGTGAAACGCGCTATATATTCAATCATAAAATTCTAACATCCAAATATTGCTTCAATGAGATTTATAGTGATTTTACATCGGATACTACGTAATTACAGAACAAATCTTTAACTAAATTATACCAGGGTACGTAAGGATTTATTTATAGTCCCGAGCCCCATACATATATGGAATAATGTTGGCGCTTGTGCTAACAGCGTCCTTGATTCGCTTCGCGCACTCCCCACCTTATACTTTCATAGCGGGCAAACGTAACACTGTCCATATATTTTAACGGTTCACTTTACTACGGAACTTACGAACGCGGTATAAAATGAAACAAGACATAATGAGTCCTGTAAAGTATACTTTTGTCATCAATGACTAGGTGACAGTTACGTTTTACGTTAGCTTGTTCTTTTGATTACAAGGATTACACTATCATGCTACTGTTTTCAAGATCGCTTTTGTTCGATCATTTGGTACAAAAGGGAAAGATTAATGATATTCGAAAAACCGAATTTTAAGAAAAAAAAGCACGGTAATAAACAGAGCACTATCCTACAGATTTACTTTCATTGTTGTGTCCTACATATTTTGGAAACTAACATTTAAATAAACCTATACCTTACTTCCTTTGCTAAGGAGCTGACCTACAATTCATTTAAAAATTCGAGAGAAAATCAATTTTGAAATTGTGACCAGCTCTCAATAACGCGTTAATTTTTACGAGCAGTATTATACCTACGAAAATATAGAAAATTTACGCAACATTTGGTATTTTAAAGTGAAATATTAGCATTTACAATTGAAAACTTTACTGGAGAAATTTTGTTTGCAATGAGTATTACAAAATAAAGAAAATCCATAAAACCAGGAAATAATTACTTTTAATAATACCTTTCGTCACTTTAAATCAACAAATTTAATTACCCGTAAGCCATTTAACACACAGACTTGGGTAATACGTTACCAATGGAAATGTCAATCAATTTGCTAGTAGCTTCCACTCCAAGTGAAGCGATTCCATTAACATAACTCATCCTCGTACGGCCGGGGTGGAGTAACCACCTAAATACATTAATTACTTCATATCCATCAGCTATCTACGACTATAGTTACTTAATAATATATTGTTAATTGTACGCTATACTTTTTTATATATGTGTAGGTAAACCGTAACAATTTTATGGTGTAAGCCTGAATGTCATAAGCGAGAAGCGCAAAGGCTAATTTGCATTATTGAAATTACAAGTGGAATTAATCAAATTATGACAGAATGACCGAATTAAATGATATCTTGTAATTGACACGGGCTACTATGTTACAATCTAGACTGCAACTTCCTTGGTAGTACTTCATTGCTTAAAATTGATAAACAGTGTAATCCCGTAAAACACATACAACTTTAATTCAGCTAAAATCAATTACTGCCTAAAGTTACTTTAAAGGAATGAAAAAGTTGCTAATAATATATACACGTGCAAACATTTGCATATTATAAATGCATTATACAATTAACAATTAAAAATTTTCCACGCGTTATCCGACATTTTACAATCCTTTACAATTACAAACCATTGCTCGCATTTTATATACTAAAACGTTGAAAACATTATTCAAAGCCACGTGCCCGGGTAAATGGGTTCGTAGGGTTTTATTAAGAGCAACTAAAGTTACCAGACAATCGTTGTACTAATTGAAACGTGAATGTAATTATCACACATAAATTATGAAAAAAGTCATTAATTGGAAGAGATATGGGTATTAGCATATAGAGACTTTCATTAAAATTGCAACTAGACGGCGTCGTTAAGAAAAGGGATTATTTCTGAAAGGGCAATGCTAATGGAATTTACTATTAAATTAAATCATTTATTTTTTACACAAATTCAATATAAAAAGATAATATAATTGAATTTCAAGTTCATTAACTTTCTGATAATAGATTTTGTTTTTTATTGCTCTGATTCAGATACAAATGATACTACATATTGTTTGAGAAACTATTACAGCTTGCTGCATTGTATTCAACTTTCACAATAAAAAGTTACATTTTTTAATATTCTGTTTGTATTTGCTTTTTTCTATTCCCTTTGAAAAGTTGTTTGTATAATTCCTCAATATTAACGTATTTCATTTTGAAAAGTGATTCATTTGATATTCCCACTCTAATGTATTGAAAATGAACACAGTGTTTTGAAAAATAACATGAAAATATATTACTCCTAAATATTCCATTGAATAGACCGCCATTAATTTCATAGTTTTACAGTACCGTGCAATCGAATTAGGGCCACTTTGATTATTATTTGATATTTGCTATTAATATTATAATAACCAAAATTTCTAAATATTTTTCGCAATAAAATGTTTTTAATTGTATTTAAGATAATCCTCTTAAGTAGGTATAAAATTCTCATTATTATAACCCCCACCAAAGATTCCTTTCTATCCAAGGTACGTTTAGGGTCGGTAATAGGTAATTGGCTTTACCTGCTTCAAGTTAGTTTACGTGTAGTTTTGATGGTGTAAAGTGCAAGTATTATATTTTCGTGCTATAATATTCGTTTTACATGTTGTTTTAGTGTAATTAAATTTAAATTTCGGGACGTTTAGTTTTCTTTTTTTATTAATAAATTTTATGAAATGGGCAAACGTAGACATTTCAAATGAGAAAAAAACAATAATTCAAGTGTTATTAGAGACGGGGCTGTATTCGCATCGGGAAATAGCCAGAAGAGAACGAGTTTCTCGTCAAACAGTCGACAGGGTAGCGATGTCAAAGAAAGAAAATTTACCAACGACTTCAAGTGGTCGTTTTCATTGACGCGGTATTCGCAAAAATTCGCCACGGGAAGACAGAATTATCATAAAAAGGGCATTAGAAAACAGGCAACTGTGCATTAAAGAACTTCAGCGTATATTACAGGCTGATAATATAAAAATATCAGATCGAACATTAAAATCGCACTTATATGAAGCCAATATTAAAATCGCACTTATATGAAGCCAATATCAGCAGTAGACGCCCTACAAAAAAGCCGAAACCTACTTTAAGGATGAAAAAGGCATGATTGCAGTGGGCGTAACAGCATCGGCATTTTACTGTTGAGGACTAGAAAAAGGTATGTATCAATATTTTATGTATATTTTCAAAATTTGAAACATTTTTAGTAAATTCGAAAATGTAATGAAAAATTCTGTTTCTAAAGATTGTTTTTAGTGACGAGTCACGGCTAGAGGCTGTAACTGAAGTTGCTCGTTTTGTTAGAAGAAGACCGTCGGAACGATATGATGAAAGCGCAGTGGTAAAATAGTGAAACATCCACCGGCAGTCATGATTTGGTCCTGTATATCAGGGGAAGGGCTTGGACCGCTCTATTTTGTAACGGGTACCATTTTCAATATAAAGAAGTTATGGAATCAATCTTAATCCCGTATATGACATCTTGAGGCCCTGAAAATTACTCTTACACATTTATGCAAGATGGTGCACCGTGCCACAAGGCAAAAACAATTCTAAATATGTTTTCAACAAGAAAACTGAAGATATTGCCATGGCCAGGCAATTCCCCCGACCTGAATCCAATCGAAAATGTTTGGAATTCTTTAAAACGTACAGTTTATGCATCTCCCAATACAACAGTTGACATTTTGAAAGCAAACATAACAAATAGTTGGCAAAATAATGCTCACCTTAAAGAAGTTGCAGCAGCGTGTATAGCAAGCATGCCAAAAAGAATTGCTGCTGTCATAAAAGCAAGGGGTGGTTCGGCGAAATATTAATGTACGTGTTAATATAAATATATATATATAAATAAATAAAAATTGTTTTTATCAAACGTTGATACTTTGTATTATTTATTAAGCTAAAACTCAAATTTATATAGTGGACCTAATTCGATTGCACGGTACTGTACTACTAGGTGCTGAAGGTGCCTTAGAACCTGAAACACATGGAAAGTTACCTATCTACTTCCGTTGGCAATACGGAAGTGGATATTTTTGGCTTATGAAGTTTATAACATCTACTGTCAAAATTTCCCGTAATTTTATAATTGTAATCTTCATTGACGTGCGGATATTTTGAATGAGATTTATCATGAATGGTTACCTATTATTCTCATTTTGTTTTAGTATTGCTACCTCCATATTTATTTATTAGTACTTATTAGTACTAAAGGACAATTAACAATGGTGTTTTCTGTGAACAAGATATATTTTCGTAATGGAGTATTTCCGCAGTGGGATACAAAATACAGAGAGTTCTTGGATGTACTCGACGGAATTTTATCACCTTTGCTTTTATGGACTCCGGAAGTGTATGTCAGTGGAAGTTCTCTAGCGGACCTAGAATTGTAACAGAAAAGGTTCGTAATGATATCGATCAAGAAATGCAACAAAGTCCTAATAAATCTCTTCATAAACTATCACAGCAAACAGGTAAATTTTCATATATTCATATGGAAGTTGTCACAGTGTAGTTCGTAAACAACTACACACGCATCCATGTGGTTCAGGTTGAATACAATATTGTCAATGGTTTCTTAATGATAATGATATAGTGGACAATACATCTTTACTGATGAGGCTTGGTTTCATTTATCTGGCAATGTAAACTCCCAGAACTATCGTACTCAGTCCAATGAAAATCTACACATTTTGATCAAAACAAGTTTGCACCTAACTAAAGTTGGTGTATAGGTAGCAATGTCATGTAGGCGAGTTATCGGTCCCATTTTCTTTCACAAGACCATTAATGCTGAGAAATATAAAGGACATATTCTAAATCCATTTATAGCTAAACTAAATGATGAAATGCAACAAGGGTATTTCGACAGGATGGTGCACTGCACATATAGATACTGCTACACTAGAGCACTGCACGGGCTAGAAAAAACCCGGTCCGCCCGGGCCCGCGGACGGGCTCGGGCGGACCTCGTCTCTTTACATTGCGGGGCGGGCCTAAAATTGTACGGGCCTGACGGGCCGAGAATGTCTTATTAAATACATCGAATGGGCATAACGTATGCAGTAAATGCTGTTTAGTTCTTATATACTCTATCATTTGCATTAACAATTTTAATGTATGCAACGTTATATTACGTTTTCTTTTTTGATTTCATACAATGTAGTATACAAAAACGAACAAAATAAATGTTTCATTCTACTCATTATAATGTAGTAATTAAAAAATGTTTGGAAATATGTGGTGCAGATATAATTACTTAAACAGGCTAAAATAATTTAGACAGGCCTAAATTTCCTAACGGGCCGGGCCGGGCGGACCTTGTGCCGAGGTAATGAACGCAACGGGCGGGTCGGGCGGGCCTACTCCATGCTGTAACGAGCCACGGGCGGGCCGTGCCGTGAAAAATAGGCCCGTGCAATGCTCTAAACTACACTGCAATATTTAAAAGAACTTTCCTCACAGAGTAATTAGCAGAGGGATATGGTCACTAACATCACTCAATCTCCATTATATTATATATCTATTTGGAAGTTAAAAAATAGAAGTTATCGTTATAGTACTCAACTTCATAATATTGACAAACAACAGGCAGCTATTGCAAACGAAATTCGACATATTAATGTTGAGAAGTTTTCAAAAACCTAAAACTCAGATTTCAAGTCTGTTCAGATAATGAAGGTGAAGATTTTAGGCATTTTCTGTAAGAAACTTTTATTGTCTACTGAAACAGTCAATGCAATAAATAAGTTTTATATTCATAAATTAATCTATAGAATTCAAATGTGAATGGATCTTACGTACATATGTATCATTTGTTATAAAGATTTTTCGTATTGCAATAAATATGTGTAAATATTTGCCTTATTTATTGAAATGTGAGATGTAGAACTTATATGAACAATAAATGTGTCTAAATTTTCATTTCAATAATTAATTAGGAAAAGTATTACAAATTTATCAATAAGATTTAAATGTCAATAATTACTAGAGTTTGTTAAAAAGGTGGTACCGGATGGCAGTAGCGTAGCGGTGGCGGCGTTGGTAGGGGTAATTTTCAACTCGTAGTCGATCTCGACAGTACCGCCAGAGAGTTCAAAGCGATAGTACGTTGCACGCTGCACGCCAAATAAGTACGCGGAGATGGGACGCACAAAGGGTGTAACGTTCCCTTCGAATGTAAATAAATATCTCAGGTATTTCCCTGGATTAGAATATAGAAGTCGCGATAGGTTAAGTGTGTACAACATCCCACAACATCTAGTATTTGATGAACACTTTCGTCTTTTTTGGGCTAAGTACGTTCCCTCATGGAAGCTGCCAACATCTATGCAATTACGATACAATTTGTCACGTGTGCAAGGTACAGTAAAGGAATGTATAAAAGACGAGTTGAGAAATAAGAAAATCTGCCTATGTGTGGATGAAACAACTGATGCTCAGAAACTCAGCGTTATTCATGTTGTAGCGCGTCCTTTAAAACGTGATGGTCCACCAGCTTCATTGTTGTTATCGAGTAAAAGGATTCAGAAAATTTAATAAAAGATTCGTTGAGAGAATTTTGTATCACAGGAACCCAAGTCACAATGTTCGTTACTGACGGAGCCGCAACAATGCTGAGAGTTGGTAGGATGTTGAAAATATGCTTTCCGACTCTCCTTCACATAACATGCCTCATACACGCATGTCACCTCGTAGCAGAAACCATTCGAAAGAAGTATCCGATGGTGGATAAGTTAATAGCATCTACCAAAAAAGTGTTCATCAAATCTCCCAAACACATCCGTGTATTCAAGCAATTGTGTTCGAAATTACCACCACCACCTCAGCCTGTAATAACGCGATGGGGAACATGGCTCCAGGCAGTATCTTACTATCAGAAATATTTTTCAGAAGTGAAAAATGTCATCTTGAAACTTGATTCAAATGATTCTGCAGCAGTTCGAGATGGTCAGCAACTTTTTTCCAATTCGGACGTTCAACAAGAAATAGATGAAATTTCAATGAACTATTCTGAAGTTGCACAAGCTATTGAGCAATGAGAAAACAGTCACTTATCTGCACGAGACGCATTAAATTGCATAAACAATTTACAAGCCGCTCTAGACATAACTGAAATTTTCGTAATTATATTTGTTCCATGTTATTACCAACTTTTCAGGTGGGCCAACACAATCAGATACTTTTGATCTCACTGTATAAATTATTTTATCTATGGCTAGACTTCTGCCACTGGCCAATATTACCGAAGAGGAAATTTCTTAAATGACTAAACTAAATATTTCACAAGAAAGTTTAAATTTAAGTAAAACGTTAGAAATGATAAACAGTAATGACGAGAGCTAATGGGTGACACTCTTACTCAATACGATTGGTACCTTTCCTACTCTTGTGCTTTGCGTAATGTCTACAAGCGGTACTAATTGATAGATGAATTGATTTACAAAATCTAAATCTATAGACACCCGTATTCAAAAACATTCTCCGTTGTTTGTCGGAGAAAAGACATTTTTAATGGAAAAGCTTTAGTAGGGCTAAATCAATTGACATCGTAAACGTTCTGTTAGTATGCCTCAAAATAACTACGATAAAGTGCTTCGTCTTAAAAGTAAACGCGGTGGTAATCTGTCAATACAATTAGCACAATAGTTCGTTGTTCAAGTAGACAAAAGAACTAGATCCACCATTAACTTTATCAGATTTTAAAACGCTATAAGAAAAGTTATCACGTAATTCCCTAAATACCGTCTTAATACGAAAGACAGCATAATATAATCCAAAAGCTAGACAATTAACAAGCAATAACATCATCAAATTAGTAGGCAAAAAAATATACTTAAATCACATAGGCTCTATATTTTTGCTAAATGCATACATTAGAATATTTTTGTTAGACTAGTAAAATTTACTACTGTGAGTGGACGCGAGTGACCTCAATGTAATTGTCCAGGTTTGAGTGTGGAAATAGGAAACCGAGGGGCCGAAGAATAATTTTAGGGTATCAGGAGATTCATGCTGTGGAAACCAATTTTCCCATTTTCATCAAAATACGATGTAGGTGCATGGAAGGTAATCATCAAAATTATTATTTTTTTTTTTAAGAAAAAGAATTGCTTTGAAAGAAGTAATTGCAAGTTATACATCTTTTAATGTAAAGTATTAATTTAATTAATACGTTCGTTTGTAAATTACAACATTTATTACCGTGACCTTGGGCATTTTAATTTTTTCCGTTTCGCCGCTCTAACAACAACTTTCAATTATTTAAATAGCAACCTACATATTTAGCACTTCTCCTATTCATTCATTGATGTTTTACTATTTTAGCGAAATTATCGTATACCAAAATTAGTTTACAGTAAACCAGTATTGCAAACTCTCTTTCTTATAACACATGGGTAGTTCCATGTCAAGTGGCCTAGGTGTCCTCGCTCGACCATCTTTAATTTTGATAAAATGTTTACAGAATGTACCTATAGGATCTTTATGAACTTCTAAAAAGTTTCAGCTTCATATCTACTCTAGTTGAGTCTTTCTGTCTATGGCACACTATGTCATACTGACCGGAATACATTAGAAACCAGACAGCTGACGATTGAAGAATTTATAGAAGAGTTGATTGTAAAAATGTTGGCACTTTCTAATCACCATTATATTGCCAAGCATCAAAGCAAGCATTTGCAGTTGACTAAAAAAAATCTCAGGTCAGATGAGTTGATTATATTGATGGATTTTTCCGAAAACTACTCCTTTATTGTCCAAGATGCAGGGGAGGGTTTTCATTGGGAAAATAGCCAAGTCACCTTACATCCATTTGTTATTTACTACAAAAATAATGACAAGATTGCGAGCATCAGCTACTGTGTAATCAGTGATTGCCTACGACATGATACTGTTGCTGTTTATGTATTGCTGATTGGTTTAATTGAACAACTAACAAATACCTTCAAAGAAATTAAGCATATTCACTATTTTAGTGATGTCTCGGCTGCTCAGTACAAAAATTTCAAGAATTTTTTGAATCTTGGTCATCACCAAAGGGATTTTAACATCAGTGCTGAGTGCAACAAGTCATGAAAAATCACCATGTGATGGAATTGGTGGAACAGTGAAACGTTTAGCAGCAAGAGCAAGCCTTCAGCGTCCAGTTGATGATCAAATATTGACGCCAGCTAATTTGTTCCATTTTTGTGAAAAAAAAGGGCATAAAGTTCATTTTTGTTCCAAATGAAAAAATTGAAGAAGCAAAAAAAGATCAAGAAAAACGTTTCAAAAGTGGATATACAGTTTCTGGAACAAGGGAAATCACCATTTTGTCCCTATCAATGACAAACAAATCAGAATTTGCAGAGTGTCAAATGACACTACATCTTTTGTAGCAAATGTGGATCAAAGTGTCAAAATTGTTTTTGAATTTGTACCTATCAATACAATGATCCAACTTGGACAGTACGTTGCTTGCATTTATGATGGAAAATGGTGAATTGGAAATATTTGTGAAATTTAAATTGAAGAACATGATGCTTTAGTTCATTTTATGCACCCTCATGGGCGCGCGATCATTCCATTGGCCTGCCAGAATAGATGCATGCTGGATACCAGAACAACAGATAATTGCAAGTATTTCGGCACCAATAACAACAACGATAGGTCGGCAATATAGCTTGCCAGAAGCTGTAGTCATGTCCATAAGCAGAAAGTTTCAGGCATTTAACAAATGAAATATAAAGCATTTTGGCTTGGGAACCAGAAAAACACCCAAATCAGGCTTAGGAACCTGACAGATACCCTCTATTAAGGCTTGGGAACCTACAGTAAAGAAACCCACTCGTGGCTGACCTTGCTTGGTTATCGGGCGTGACTCCTAAGCGATGGGGTTACCAATTATTACAATTGGTAGTGGTATAGGAATTGAGCATTGCACGCGAAGTTCATTACATACTTTGGGGCAAATTTTTGGGTCTTAAACCAAAAAACTCCAAAACAAAAATGAGATTTTCTGATAGATTAAAACTTGCTCTTTCAAATGATGCTAAAAGTTTTCAAATTGGTGATGACCAATTTTGAGATAAATGGCTCTGAAAAAGGGTAAAATTTGATGTGTTCAATTTTTGGAATATTAATTTGAATATTAATGACAGTTAATAAACTAGCAGGAAAGACCCTACTTCAACAATCCTATTATAGATACATGGTTGATAAATTGACAAAATATCAGACACTTGTGGCCACTTGTTCATTAGTTATACATTGCTAAAATATGGAGCAAATTTGTCGCGACAAAATTTATGAGCTAGTTTGAAGCTAAATTTTACCACAAGTGCTATCTTCTGGCCTTCCACTGCATTCTACACAAAAAGTTGAACTATAAAACAAAATTTCAAACCATTAGCTGTTTTGGATCAAAGCCAGTTACATCTCAAACATAGGTATTTGTTTCGTGAGTCCGACAGTTGCGAAAAAGTGACTTTGATAAAAATTGTCTTAGTGACCCAACTAGAATAGATATGAAGCTGAAATTTTTTAGAAGTTCATAAAGATCCTATAGGTACATTCTGTAAAAATTTTATCAAAATTAAAGATGGCCGAGCACAGGAACACCTAGGCCACTTGACATGGAATGACCCATGTGTTATGTTGTGAAAAAGTGACCTTGATAGAAATGGCTCTAGTGACCAAACTAGGGTTGATATGAAGCTGAAACTTTGCAGAAGTTCATGAAGATCCTATAGGTACATTCTGTAGTGCTATTTCAGGACTTTGTATTTAAAAATAAGTATCCATCAAAACACAGAAATGTTTAACAATTAAAATGATCCTCACGTTTGATTTGCAGAAAAAGTTTGCAAAGCAAAATCTAATAAAATAAATATAAGATGATTGTCATTAGTTCAAATTTAAACTGTTTTTAGTGGTGGAAGCAAAGGCAGTGAATGGAAATGGTTATACACAAAAATTAACATTGCATTTTAAGAAATATCCGAATATATCTAAATAGAATGCTATGGAATTTGTATGATGATTTTGGCAAGATTTGATTTTCTATTACATTCCGAGTTGAAGGTTATCAATAGTAACCTGTAACCTCTCCAGATGTATTGTGGTTTGTCTTTCGTAAGATCTTGGATCTGGATGTGTTGGTATAATACATTAACAGCATATTTAGCTTCATTTGATGAAAATCTGCACGACGTTTTCTCTGCCATGCCCACCCCATGTATGCTAAGCATACATATTCTGATTGGACTAGTTAATCTGCTTTGATATATCGATTTTAGTAAAAGTATTAACTTGACCAAAGAGGCAATAGTTGTAAACCTAACAAAAATTGAATGCCTAAAAACCCAATTAATTTTTGATTACAGAAAAGATATAAGTCACAATTTCGGTTATATTACATTTATCACGTGTAAACATTTGTTAAACTAATATCTATCATTTAGTGTAGAAACAATACATGATACATCGTATCGGCATAAAAAAACTAAGACTTAGCCTTATAATGGTAAGTAAATTAAGGAAGAATATAAATTCTAACTGTTGCATTTTAAGAAATTTATGTATGCACTATTAAATAAAGGTGACATAATAAGAATTCTAAAAAAAAGAATCTCTTTAGCAGACTAATGTAGAAACCGAGTTTTAGACACACCTACAGCAAGTACGTAAAAGAGATTATAAACGACGTGAAGAATAAACAATTTCGTTTAACATTAATACCTTTAACCACTTCTATTGTGGTTTCAGTGACACAAATGATATCATCGCAAAAGATTATATGAATGGTTTCGTGATAAGAAACATTTCAGCTGGAATTATCAACTAATTTAAGGAAACATTTAGTAGTATGGAATAATACGAAAAAATACCAATCGATTCCATTAAAATGGATCACATCAAGTCTGCACCAAATGCAAATTATACGAAAGCTGCGATCAATCTGACATGAGATTTTTGAATGATTATGGTGAAAGTATCAAAAATTTTGTTTCTTATGTTTTCATTTGTTGCAATACTACAACTTCACGAACCAATATCTACTTCTATAACGGATGGAACGAAAGGTTTGAGAACATTTTTTCTGATGGCGCTATTTCGAAGGCCCTACATACGGCATATGAGAAGAAAGGCAGTAACCGCCAACATGAACGTAGCTTGTCGAAATTGATTGGCTTTATTAATATACATCACCAACATGACGAAATTATGTTCTGGCCAGACTAGCTTCAAGTCATTATGGCCGAAAAACAACACAATGCATGGTTGGAAGCTATGCCTATTAAAACATTTTGGGTTTTATTGACTAAGAAGGTTTCGAGAATGGTTGGGAGTGGGGGTAAGTTAAGGAACAGGATCCAAACTAAACTCAGAGAAATTGACGCTGAATCTTGCCAACGCCTTATGCGAGGCGTTCGAGCAAAATTGCATCAAATTGAACAATTTGAACCACTGCAATTCTTCAAATGCATACAATGACCGAAAAACGATTTATTGCCCTTTTCGAAAATTGACAAAATTTGTTCCACGAATCGGATACACTCTCACTTTCATTTGTAATTGCTGCGGAAATAAACCTGAAACTGTTACGTGCCCTCTTGCTTCTTTCAATCACTAGTTTCAAGCCAGTAAACTCCACATAATGTGATGGGTATTGCAACATGCAGCGAATTTTAAACATACTTATTTACTAGAGACTTTTGAGAAAAGCGATTTCCGAATTCGAGTATTTTGAAAAGACCGGTTTCTAATTTTTACATACAGGAAAAAAACAAACAGTCTTACATATACAGGATGTTTCACGAAGAAAGAGAAATACTTAATATATTTTGACTTCGGTGAATTATGAAAATCTATAATTTTCCTTGGAATTTCCGATGTAATTAATGAAAAAATGTCCCGGTGGGGAATGAAACCTCAAATCTCCTGCATGCCGGGTAGGCGCGTTAACCACTACACTACGAGGACTATGCAAGGATCGTTCACTCTTTAATGCTTAAGTTGTTATTTTTATCTGCAATTGGCATGTAAAATTAAAAAATTGTCGAGAGATGCAATAATGCAGCTGCTATAAAAAATAATCACCGTTCAATTTAGCGTTTGCAAACAAGCTATAAGGTGCACCGAAGCTGGATAATGACGTTTTCAAAAATATTATTTAAATTATTGTTTGCTACTTTTAACTTCAAAATTATTGAATGAAAAAATCTTGATTGAAGTATTAGTTCCTGTTCTGACGAACATTTTTGTTTGACTCAAGTCACTTGATAATGGTAACCGCCGAAACCGGTCTTGACACTACGTCAAAGAAAAATGTTCGTTAGAACAGGAACCAACACTTCGATTACTTTACGACGAATCAAGGAAACAACACCAACGAAGTATTTAGTTTGATCTTCTTCTCCTATTAAACAATAAAAAATGTAACTAACATTTGTGCTGTTATAAATAGAGCCCGGTAACTGGAGAACAGTCGCAGCGGCGGTGTGACTGTGTTTAGGTGGGCGGGGAGGGCTGGTCGATTATGATACGACACGACAAATCATCATCACTCAGTTCAGTTTAGCATTGGATAGCGGATAGGGCGTGTTGATTTTATTGATATAGACGTAGTTATTAATTGTAGTTATTATTTAGTGTAGTGCGTTTTGATTTCATTGATACAGACGTAGTTATTAATTGTAGTTTTTAGTGAACATGTCGAAGGCTAAAAAACGATCCTTCCAAGACATAGTAAATAAGTTTATTTCTGAGTTTCCCGATTTGTTTTACAACGGGAGTAAGATAGTTTGTAAAGTGTGCAAAATACATTTGATGTCAAATAAGAAGTGGAACTGTACAAGACACGTAAAATCCGCACAGCATAGAAAACGAAAATTGGGCATGCCACCGAGAAGTGCATTTTTTTTATGTAATTCTTATGTTGATAAACTGTAATTTGCCACTAGGCTTACTCGATAAACAACCGTTTAAGGACTTTTGGGACAAATACAATCCCGAGTTGCGGTTGCCAACGGAGAAAACGGCACGTAGGCATATTGCATTTGTACGCGATGACGTGGAAAAGAAAATGAAACGCATATTGAAAAAACAGTTTCTTTGGTTATGTGTTGACGAGACAACTGACTGTAAAAAAAATTCAATTATAAATATTATGGTACACATACTAGACCCTAGTAAACCTACATTACCACTGTTACTAGCTGCAGCAATTACGAAGGTTGTACTTAGTACGTTGGAAAAATTTCAAAAGATAAAGTGTTCACATGTTACGTGTAAAGTGCATGCTTTACATGTTGTGGCAGATACCATTCGACAATGCTCTCCCGAGTTAGATGCATTAATAGCAAGAACAAAAAAAGGATTTTTGAAATCTCCCAAATGCCTACGATCATTTCACACAGAATGTCCTGGTATTCGTAAACCACCGGAGCCAATTCATACACGTTGTGGAACATGGTTGCAGGCAGCTTTTTATTATGTTGAACATTTCAAAGTATATAGTAAAAGCTGTTGTTGCACTATTCAATCCTGCCGAAGCTGGAGCTATTAAGTAGAGACAGTCGAAATTTCAAGATATTTCCGTTGAAACAGATTTAAAAAATATTCGTAGCTACTATAAAGGATTAGCTGACGCAATAGACCAATTACAAAATAGATCATTATCATTATTGGGGTCTCTGCAAATTATGGACGGAGTGCATACACAGCTACTGACTATACATGACGCAAAATATATTCGCGTTTTATTAAAGTTCGAGAGTGTGCTACAGAAAGATCCCGATTTTAGCACACTAAAACAAATTTGTGATGGTGTATCGAATAATCCACTGACTAAGTACAAAGAGTATTTTAATCATGCATGTATAACGCCCCGTTTTAAAATATAAACTCATTTTCCCACCACGGCGAACATCGCTCACCGAGACAACTGTGGAAACACATCTAATGGTGTCATCTTTTTGCCACTCTTATCCATATGATGTTAATACTGATAATGGTGCTTCTAGTTTTACTGTTCCGTAACCAAGGCTGTTTAAAAGGGTGAGTGTTTCGCTATTTTTCTCATATTATAATTATGTATTAGTTCTGTTGTTTTTTTTCTATTTTCTTACTATTGTTTTTGTATACTAGGCAGGTACGGCTATGGCACGGCTCCCTTTTACCGGGCTCTAGTTATAAAGCATGGCGTAATGTATTGCTGAAATTTGCACGTCAAATATATTTGAAGAACTTGAGACAATTAGTTTTGCAAGGTTACACCTGATACCATTTCAAGTCATCTTAACCCTTTTAACTAAATAATTCATTGGTATTTTATGCGTTAATTTTAATTTAAAATCGATTTCCTAAAATTTAAAGCAAATTTTCGAATTGTACAATCTTATAAAAGTAACACGGTTTTTGAACAAATCCTTGTATTTATCTAACGTGAAGTATATACAGAAGTTGATTATTGTCCCAGTTGATAGTTGCTCAGTTGAATCAAAAGTTTCTGTATATACTGCTTGGAAAATTAATTGTAATATAATCAAGTAATTGATGTCAATAATAAATCATTTTTCTAAATGACGCGATAGGATTTCTGTGTCCTTATGCAGCATCTATTGCTGAACCACGTTTCTTGTACACCTGTGTATAAATTATCAAGAAATCTTCGTATTACGAACTAATTAGTAATCTTAAAACATTTACAATACAATAGCGACCATATGTATACATAATATGAAGCGTGCACGTAACTAAGCCTTAACATGTGCTTGCTCAGTTGGTTTAAAGCTATTTCCTTTGCGTGCATTCGCCTCGTGCTCCTCCGTATGCTCTATACATACGCAGACATAGTACTAGCAATAGTACATCCACCTATAAATACGCGATCAGCTGTTTTCCCCTCTACTTCCTCAATTTAAAATGTGCCGGATATACCTCGTATACGTATAATAAGAATACGCCGCGCTTCTATTTTAGTTAATTTAACATTTTTATAGATCGCCTTATCAGAACTATATAATTACATAAGTAATTCTAGGATTTACAGGAGTTACGCCGCGCGAACTGAAGGAAAAGGGCTCCTCTTCATTCGAAAGCATCCATCGACCTTGTCGGATTCGCGCCCGTAACACGTCTAATTAAGGAAATATTCAAATTGTATTATGATTATGAAACATATGGAGCATTTGTTATGCAAAATTATTTTCTGTCTAAACGTCTAGGAAGAAGCAGAAACAAAGAAACACAAACTGTAATGCGCTGTTACGTTTATTTCGAATAAATGCGAACGCAATTTGGAAACCCAAATTCGTCAGTGGTAGGATTCTATATTGACAGGATCTACACACAGCGTGACCACCTCCTACGTGGGTGGAAGATAATTCCTTCCCTGAGCAATTCAAATAAAAAGTTTCCGAATTTTTCATTTTTGCACTTTGTAATCATATGGAGCTGTAATTTTCATCAACAAATGCTGCTGATGAAGACAACCATGTTGTCGAAATGCTAAGTTTACTGATTTATTCTCAATAAAGCCGATATTACCAAAGATACCAGCTTCGCTTTTTACATAATAATGTAATTTTGGCATAGTACCAAGTTTTGTACGTCATCGTAAGGTACTCACAAGATCTATCAGAAACAAGACGAAAAAGTGCGGGTTGTCATAAAGAATTAATAATGTCGTGGTTAGTAGTAATCTAGCATTAAGTTGGTTTATTTAACTGGAATTGTCAAAATTGGAAGGTTTTTGATTGAACTAATCTTTATCTAAGGTTAATGAACAGAAATATACTCAGTGATATAGAAATTGCAACAGCTAGAAGGGGTTAGAAAAGTAATAAATGATCAAAATTTGGGAGGAAAATCTTTATTAGTTAAACAAAATTTTATAATAATTGTTAATAATGTGTGGGGCCGCCTTTCTGATTTACACATTCATTTACACGCCGTGGCATTGATTGAATAAGGTGGTTTATCCCGTCTTGGGGTATTGCCTCCCATGCAAGTTGCACCTCATGTCTCAAAGCCTCCAAAGTCAAAGGAGGACGCTGCAAGTGTCGCAACCTTCTACCCATTATGTCTCATACGTGGTCGATGGATGAAAGATCTGGAGATCTTGGAGGCCAGGGCAAAAGATTAATCTGGGCCTGTTCAAAGAAGTTCAAAAAAAACCTTGCTACATGAGGACGTGCATTATCTTGCTGGAATAATGGATCTTCGAGCCCTTGTAAGTATGGCAGAAGATATGTTCCAACCACCTCCGCAATGTACCGTTGTGCTGCCATATTGCCTCAAATGAGCACCAAGGGAGACCTGCTGCCACCCCAAACTAGAACACCCACAGTGCGGTGTACGGGCCTCTCAACGGTAAATCGAAGATTCCGTCGTTTACCCCGTCTTCTTCTCACTCTCTGACGACCGTCGTGCATGCCTAAACAAAATCTTGATTCGTCACTAAACACAACACGACGCCATTCAAGATTCCAATGAGATCTTCCATTGCACCATTACAACCGTTACTGATAATGTTCCGTAGTCAAAGGAAGCACAAGTTGCGGACGATATGATGTTAACCCAAAGCTTCGGATTCGGCGATAAATTGTTCTAAAGGTTACATGGCGACCTTCACCAAACCATTGGTCACCAATTGCTCGAGTAGAGGAAAATCGGTCTCTAAATGCCAGTTATCTCAAGCGACGATCTTGACGCTCATTCGTTCTTCTTGAAGCCCTGGTTCCTCTTCTACGACGTTCCTGGCTATCTTCAAACCATGCACAACACACTCGTATTACAGTAGACCGATTTCGATTTACACGGTTAGCAATTTCCCCAAATGAAAAACCAGCTTCGCGCAAACCAATAATTCGATCTCTGTCAAATTCGCTTAATCGTTGATACACTGTTCGTCTTCTTACTCTAGGCATAGCTAACACTTAACTGAACTACAGTTCAATGAGAACAACAACACAAATCGAGAAAGTTATAAAAAACACCGCAAAAAAAAACATTCAATATCAGTGCTGAGAGAGAGGTAAAAACCTCAATAACAACTTTATTGCTTCACTACGAGAATTCAAATTTTGATCATTTATTACTATTACATAGGTGAATATTCCTACCAAATTTCATCCGGAAATTCCAACCCCTTCTAGCTGTTGCAATTTCTATGTCACTGAGTATACATCTCAATTTTATTAAATAAGTTGGCTCAAACGTTTTATCGTATCGGTATCATACTTGTAATATGTTGAGTCAATCAAGGTTAAAATAATAAGTTGGATTTGGTTCATTATACACAATTTTGGTTTAAACTTCATATATGAATTTGATTTATTCAACAAACTACAATTAACTAAAAAAGAATGAAAAACACGCATAACGCATTGAGGCTTTTGATCAAAGGAAAGTACTTCACTTTAGTCTTTTTTGAGAAAGAAACGAGAAACCGCAGAGATAACGTACGTGTTGTCTAAATTCTATCTTGCTTTTATACCGATTGGAAATGAGAAATTAGCTATATCGGTATCCCCTCCTCGCTCTCTCGCCGTAGATGCGAGAGAGCGTGGAGGGGACTGAGTGAAATCCGAGCACTTCGATGCGGGACGTGCTAGTACACTTCGAACAATGTCGGGAGGTAGACCTACTGTGTGAAGAGCGCACGTAATAATTTGAAGTCATAGTCGCCTGGAAATGAGAGTTTCGCATATTTATTTTGTTGTTGCTACGAAGCTTAGACGAAATTATTAAGAAATTCTAACGACGAAAATAAAAATAGATTCTGATAAAATAAAAGAAAAGAAAAATAAATACTCCGGAAATTCTCTCTAAAATCGTCCGCAAATACTGCAGCCTACCTCGTAACTAACCACATCGGTAACCTTGAGCCATCTACTACCGCGAACTTCTCCGCTTGAGAGCGAGGAGGAGGTAACGATATGGCTTATTCGCATTTTCCCAAACGGTATATGTTATTTCCGCTTCCCCATGTGCACTGCCAACATGACGTATTTTAAGGTGAAGTTCTGTAAGGACCCAAAAAAATATTTTAAACTGCAATAAATAATTAAATTAAAAAAAAAGAGCACAAAGTTTTGACGACTAAAGGTTGGGACACAAAACTAAATTAATATAATTCATAACTTTAGTAACTCGTGAGGTCTCCTTTTGACTTAATAACCGCTCGAATACGTGTTGGCATACTTTTTACGAGCTTGTTGCAAAATTCAGAAGTTAATGTGTTCCAGATTTGTCTTAATTTGACCCTTAAATCGGCAGTTGTTCTTTGAGGATTGTTGCTTGGGTATTTTTTCATTTCGTGCCATACATTTTCGATTACATTTAAGTTCGGGCTACTTGAGGGCCAAGACAGAATATTCTGTCTACGATTGTTTGGTTAACACGAGGCGCCATCTTCTTGGAAAATAAAAATCAACGTCGCTTCCGTACAATTTTTCAATACGGGACAACACACTATCCTGCAAAATTTCTGGATACATTGCAACATTCACCTTACCCACAATCAATTCCATTTGGCCCAAACCACTGGTAGGCATACAATCCTATATCATTTGCCCTCTTGAAAAGTCCTTTTGAAACAGTCTTTATGAAAAACTTCTCCTTTATTTCATCATCATTCATTTTCGATTATCCTCTACACAAACAAAGTTAGACTGGTCACTGAAAATAACTTTCCTCCAATCGTTAAAAGTCCAATTTGTCTTTGACTTTCCCCAAATCAACCGGTTTAGTTTCTGTACCGCTGTTGATAGAGGTTTTTCTTTCACCTAAATAAGTTATTTATGTAATTTACTTATGCACACATGTATATTTTTACTCTCGGGACACATTAAAACCACTACGCTGATTCCAAAGAGCCGTAATTTCCCTTACACTGCTTTTACGATTTTCTTTGCAAATGTTGGCCTAGTTTCTTTGGCTTCGTTCGGCTATAATTCTAGGTCTAACAGTACTTTTCCCTTCAATTTCGATAATTCCAGTCTGCCTGTAGTGTTTAACAATATTTCTCACTGAAGATTTTGCCATATTTAATTCATTCGCGATTTGCTTTAATGATTTTCCTTGACAATACGGGGACATAATCTTGCGCAATTTTTGTAGTAGGGGCACCTCTAACTATTAAAAAAAAAAAAAAACCTATTCGCTTAGGCATTAACATTAGATTACCAACAAAGGTGATAGGCGCGTGTTTTTTGTTTTCCATGACTACTCGATAATTTTTTCCACCGTCACAAGATTTAGTTATCTACAAAACTCGTATATTTTTGGAATTTCAATCAAAAATATAATTAAAAATTAAAGTGTTGACAATTGTTAAACGTTAATAGATATTCGATTTTATAACCAGTTTCGAAACATTTTAAAGTATGAAACAGTTCACTAAAACCCTTACCACAACACTTAATTCGTACTGGACGCACGTTTCGATAGCCAAGATATCATCATTAGCAGCAAGACTGAACTTCAATCTTGCTGCTGTTTCAGTGTTCCAGTGCCACAGTTTTAGAGTACCCGTTTATTTTAAAGTATCTTAAAAATATGCAGAATTTTTAAAAAATCATTAACCGTCCCAACATACGAGGTGTGGCAATCAAATAACCGGACTGGTGCTATTATCGGCAAACAGCGAGCACGCCACGGCAGGTTTGACATGTCTGTGCTTGTAGATGCTTCCCCCACCCTGAGCTCAATGGGCACAGTTGTACGTCGCTCAGTTTCGCTGTAGTAATCGTCCGTTCAAATCCTTACGCTAGCGTCGCGTCGGAAAAATGCAGTGTTCAGATCGAGCAACGAGTTAGCCTCAAGTTTCTTGTGAAACTGGGAAAAACCGCTCCAGAAGCTCATACCATGTTAAAGGAAGTGTACGGAAGTGAGCGTTTATCGCGCGCACAAGTTTTTGAGTGCTGTAAAGGGTTTAAGGAGGGACATAAAACGACCGAAGACGATCCGCGGCCTGGACGACCCTCAACATCAAAAACGGACGACAACATTCAGAAAATTGGTAAAATGATCCGCGAAAATCGTCGTTTGAGTGTCGAGCTCTTGCTGAAATCTCAGGAATTAACAAAGAACGATTTGTGGAAGAGCAAATCATGGATGCACCACCAAGAAAATGCGCCAACACATTCCGCCTCGTCTATAAAGACGTTCTTTGCGAAATCTGGCATCACCATGTTCGACCACCCACCGTACTCGCCCGACCTGGCCCCCTGTGACTTTTTTTATTTCCTAAGGTAAAATCGGAGCTTAAAGGGACAAGATTTGACAGTGTGGAAGCGGTGAAAGCGAAGGCGACGGAGGTTTTCAACAAGCTGACAGAAACGGATTTCCGGCACTGCTTTCGGCAGTGGAAAATTCGTATGGAGCGAAATTTATTGCAGAAATTCCAGACTTAATATATAAAGGTGCTAAAATTAAATGTGTAATCTGAAAAAACCCGTTAATGTGTTGGTGCAGACAACATTGTCTACGACACGTAAATAGTGAAAAGCATGTCTCAAAAAGAAATTGCGCACGAGACAATGAAAAATTTATATTTAATTTATGCGTTACGTTTATCGCATGTAATATACCGTTTAATTTACTAGACAAGGAACCATTTATCTGCTTTTGGAATAACTATTCGGAGTGCAAATTACCAAGTCGAACATCGTTGCGAAGAATTGTGCCATCTGCGCGCGAACATATTGAACAAAAAATAAAATCGGAGTTGAAAGATCAAAAATTGTGGTTATGTGTCAACGAAATAACAGATCGGAAGAAACATTCTGTTCTTAATGTAATGGCACGCAAATTGGAACCTCATCAATCGGCACCTTCAATTCTATTAGTCTCCAAACGAATACAACAGTGTACTGCCGAAGTAATTTCAAAGTTAGTGTTAAATACATTGGACAAGTTTGAACTTTCAACAAACCAACTCTTGATGTTAGTGAGTGATGGTGCTGCAAACATGCTTTCTGTAGGCCGGTCTCTTAAAAAGCATTCTGCTAATTTGTTACACATTACGTGTAAAATTCATGCTCTCAATCTTGTGGCGGATAGTATCAGAAAATGTTATCCTGAGGTAGACGCTTTAATAGCGCATACCAAAGCAGTATTTGTCAAATCACCGAAACGTATTCGCGAGTTTCACAGACTGTGCCCCCGTATACCAGAGCCACCAGAACCTATTCTAACTCGTTGGGGAACATGGTTGCAGGCCGCGTTTTATTATCGTAAATATTTTGTCAATATTAAGAACGTGGTTTTACAATTCGATACAAAGGAAGCTGCCGCTATCCAGAAAAGCCAGTCGAAATTTCAAGATAGTCAGGTTAAAATGGATTTAAAAATTATTCACGACAATTACTTCGGGCTAGCAGATGCAATAGAAAAATTACAAAATCCTGCGGTGCCGTTAGAAGAATCTCTACAAATAGTGCAACATGTTCACGCACAGCTATACGCGATTGAAGACGCAAAAAATGTTTCTGTTCTAGAAAAATTTTAAAGTGTTTTTGAGAAAAATTCTGATTTTGGCACATTAAGACACATTTGGGAAGGTGCGTCAACAGAATCGTTAAGTTATTTGAAAGATTATTTTACTTACGCAAATATTACGTCACTAGATGTAGAACGTTCGTTCTCTGCATATAAACGCATTTTTTCCTCATGCCGTACTAGTTTTGCCGAAACAACAGTTGAAACATATCTAATGTTGCAGATATTTAACAGACATTATTCACTTTGTGATTTCACGGAGGACTCTTAAAATGGTAAGTGTTTGAGCACGTGTTATTTAATTTTTATTTAAAAGATGAGCGAAATTATTTGCGGCAGCAAACATCTCTATTAGCAGAATAACTCTAGTGGAACGCGAGGCCTGGTCGACTCTACGCTACTGCGCGGTACCGCTCGTGGCCAGCTTTAGTGATGATAATTTAATTCTAGCATAGCAGTGTAAATCATAACGGCTTTATGTGTTTTATTGGCTTCACTAAAATACACATTTTCATATACATACGTTATAGCAATTACTATTTTTACTCTGTTCCGCCGTATCGAGTCTCTTGTAATTTTTATATGTAATAGGTAATGATTATTCCTGATTTCTTCGTTGTCACTCTAAGGGTTGGTCTCCATCCTCAAAGAATATTACTTTTGTCCTTGCCAAGTTTGAGCAAAAATTATGAAAAAATACACAGTGCAGAACTAACATGTATGTAGGCAATATTTAATTTTTATTCCATTTCAATATCTCTCATAATTTTAGAAAAATAAGACTAATGTTAAGGTTTCTCTCCCTCATATCTTCCTTATGAATAGTGTCAAGGGTCTGAAATTTTGTGTGCGGACATTTTAAGTGAGGACTAGAACACGGAAATTAACAGTTGGTAAATACACGTAACTGGTTAGACCCCTTAGCCTTTTGGAATTCGTAAAACCTCTGACTTCGATAACAGTGCAACAAAAGCGATAATTTTTCCCACATTGCGGCTTCGCACCAGTTTCAAAAATTGCATTTTTTCACCATAAAAATAATTTTCATTGTTCGTATAATATGGAATGAAAATTAATTGTGTATATTTACTCATTCAGTGGTAAACTTTCTGTTAAACAAATAAAATCCATTGTGGTTTGGTGATAAAAGGAGCATTAGCAAGGTAAATGATATGTGTCCTTTTAGTAAGTACAACTAGATTTGTATAACCAATTTTTGCACGTTTTCTTAAAAACAATAGCTAGAATAGTTCCTGTTTTTTCTACGTTACAAATACTACTGTTTGTTTAGACTCCATTATTTTGCATGGCATTGGCATAAAATGCATATGCCTAGTACTCTTATCTAATTAGTATTGGCGTATATACGTACGTGTGAAATGTTTCGTATATGAGTTTGCGTTTTGCATAATTTAATGAAGAATAAGCACAAAATCAAATATGGACGTCAAGTTTGCAAAATCTGCAGATAGCAGCTTTATTAACTGTCAATACTGTGAAACCTTGAGACCCACATTTCCTGACGTGCACGTCCTATTTGCGCAAGATTCGATTTATTAGAACAATAACAATTATTGTAGTTTCATCATAAATGCAAAGGTTAGTGCACAGAGACAGATAAACATAGGAATATGTAACTTACTGCGCGTCTTTTTCTATTGATTGTGACATTACTATAACACAATGTCTGGAAATCAAGGCATTGTTAGTAACACATATCTATGCGTAATAATGCTATAAAACACTAAACAATGGAAGATGTTGGAAGGAAAATATTCTTCTATATCCGAGCGGATAATACTGCTTATGTAATTTGTCAGCAAAAGTAAATTTCGCATTTAATATTTAGGGGAAAGGGGAAAAACTAAAAAGATTTACGCTATAATTGGTACCTTTAAGAAACCAATTCTCCAAATATTAACACTTTCGTAAATTTTTTTTTAAAAACACTGAGGTTTTTTATGATTTTGTTTAATGATTAAGTTAGTTTCACATTTCTAACTATGTGAACAAGCGGTATCATATCAGATACTTTGTAACTGAAAACAATTTTTGAATCAGAGGTAGACATATACCAAATCAGAATGTGGATAGCTCCGATGAACTTAAAAGCTATAGAGCCTCGAAATGTTTTCAATAAAATCCATAGCAAATGTTAGGATACTTGCAGCAATGCCGTATATTATACACGTATACTATACAGCCAGAAAAAAAAACAATCCTAGGTTACTGACAGCAAACGCATCTGTTGCATCTTGAACTGTTCTTCAACTTAAGTAATGCCTAACCAGTAGGCATGTATACACCAATCTAAATTATTCTGATAAACAAAACATTGTTCTCTACACCTTATACCCAGCAATGTTTCGACAAAACTGGGTACCTGAAAAGTCGGAATCCGGTCATTCCAGCGTAGAATTTTGAAGTTCAAGTGGAAGAACAAGGCGACGAAAAGCTTAACGTTTTCGTTCACAAGCAAGTGTACAAGAACTTGCCTACGCAACACAAATGAGCCTTCGAGCTGAAAGGAAAATTCGTTTGCAAATGGGACCTATCATCGATCAGCCAAAGCCCGGTTTTGGTAGTAACACTAGTAACACTGCTCGACGATTCTTTGAAGATTATGGCCTGTCTGCGTCCATAACAGGAATCGAATGAATTAAATGGTTCACACAGTTTTGCAAGCAATTTCAAGTGGCTTCATTGTTACTACCAATTGGGCCAATGGGCGAAGATCCTCAAAAATCTACAAGTAAATATATAAAACCATATCGCGCAGATTTTTCCAGCACTAGAACAAGGACTATGAAAGATGTGTTTTTGTAATTATTGGTAGCATCTGATCCGATATATCTAGTTTGAGACGGTAATGTTTCTGGCGGTAATGATTTTAACGTTTTTGGAGATAATAAGTGTATAATAAGTATATCTTCTAATAAATGCACGTTTCATTCACGTACGTTTTATATTAGCCTTAATAATAGCATTTTAATATACGTAAGTTTACAATAAATGAAAATTGTTTCAATTTCATACTAACAATGGTGAATAAAAAATTGAATTTTTAACTTTTTTTCGCCATATCTTACCAGCCATTGCATTTTTGGCTAATATGATTTTAGATTCGTAACCAGCGATCTTAAAAACCCTATTACAAAATTTCAAGCAAATTGATGAACGATATCATATTTTGACCACGTTTCTCGGATTTGGAACCACTGCGTGAGTATTGCAAAATTTTTGCTGACGACCTGGATCACTGCAGTTCCCAACTGCAGGCCAACTGTACGGGAATGGGTACCATTAGATACTAACAGAGAAACCCACTTCATAATAAGCAATAATTATTACAAATAGCAATTTGCTACTGCATTGGTTTAAATGGTATGTTACATTAATTTGAGAATATGCAGAGAATATATTACAGCACCTGCTTTATAGTAAAAAAATATTAAACAAATGCGCAATATATGTAGAAAAAATATTACATCACGAGAGACATACATCTAACATAATAATTACTTTAAAGGCGTTTATGACTAGCGTAATCGCACAATCATTGCATTGATATTGGTAGTCGTGAGCAAATCATAAAATTGCATTGCAATTATACATTAATGCATTACCTTCACAGCTAACAATGAAGTGAACAACGTGGAAAATTATTAACGACGAAAATGCATCGTGCGCGTGCACTTCATGTATTGTAGGAGCAATTGTGTACTTATGTTAGCAAGTGAAACTGTGATAAGCGCAGTCCGTTGTCGTCTTTATTGTTTACAACATTGAGATCTTAAAATACATTTATAATTCCTATTAGCATCTGTGATACATATACATATGTATGAGATTTTTAATATTGCTATAAAACACCTACTTTTTGTACACATTTGTTCTGTATTGTGTATGCTAAATTTGTAAGTTAGCTGTAATCATAGTGCATACGCTTTCCTATTTGTATCATTATATTATGTAATTCCCACTTAGTAACATGAAGTGACAGATTCTACTACTAACTATTTTACTGTTCAAGCGAGCTAGAGGCACAATGAAAGACAGCACAAAAATACTAACAATAAGTTGGATATGGAAGATACAATCTGGATAAAAATCTTAAATATTAAAGCTCATAACATGACAAAAACAATGTTACAAGTTTCAATAGTTGCTCTTTTACCCATTGTGAATTTCAATGTCTGAAATACAAAGAATGTAATCATTAATTCCTGTGTATATGCAGGAAATGCAGCGCAGTTGCGCATCCAGAACTAGATGATGGTAACTTGATAATATTCTAAGATTTGACAGACTTTAGTGTAAACAAAAGACTTTTTCAAAACATGTATTTAAAGTATAGTTCCCATTAGTTTGATTTTATCATTCGAATCTACGCCACTTGAAATTACTTTACCAATCTGAACTTACTATTCCTTCAGCTTGAAATGTCTTCAAATTCCTTTCAAGTTCTTTCCACTTTTTGTTTACCCTGAAAAAAATCTTGTACAATACGAACCATTTTCATTCAACCACATGGTGAATATACAAGGCGTTAAAAAAGTATCACAAACCTAGAGGGGGAGATTGTATGGCCCAAAATATGCTGAAAAGTCTTAATGAGTGTGGCTTCGCAAATGGACGATTTCGGAGATACGAAGCATTTTGCGTTTACACACCTTTTTTATTATGTACAAACAAAAAAACAATGTACTTTATTAATAAACAACAAAGGAAAAACTCAAATGAGATGTTCACCTGTCCTTTCACTTCACTGCACTGCAACCATGACATCTCTGCCGCAAGGACCTTCGAACTCTTTCGAAAATTCCTGCGTTGGCTGAAATTCGGTGGTATGCTTGTGAACCCGGTCTCATCAGTAAAAATAATATTAGCAGCAAAATTGGGGTCCTCAACATCACTGCGTAGAAACCAGTGCCAAAAAACCAAACGTGCTTGATGATCAAATGGATTTAGGGTCTACACTCGTGGTACATGCTAGGGGTAAAGCTGCTGCTCGTGAAGGATTCTCTAAACAAGAGGAGCACTACTTCCTCCCTTGGCTGATATTCTGCTAAAATTGCTTCTTGTTTATTAGGGGTGGCTGTCTCCCAAATGAACCAGTGTCACGCAATCTTTAATACAGTCTTACAAAAACACGAAATGAAGAGATCTGGCGATTGGGATGAGTATCAACATAAAGACGTTGCGCTTTTCTGGTATTTCATTAGCATAACGATACATGAAATGTATATCGACTAGTACAACGTTAAAGTAAACAGGCATAGCGAAAATTCGTAAAATTATGCACTAATCACTAAGTATCAACTGAAAATTCTATGTTTGACAGAACCTATGTCAACTACGATAAAAAAATGCAAGTTTTTGTGAACAAAAGGAAGAGATAATAGAAAAATGTACAAATGCTACAAAAATGAATAATTCTCCGTAACTCCGAAACCGTCCATTTGCGGACCTATGTTCATCAAGATTTTTTTGCATATTTTGGGCCATACTATGTATACCCCTCAAGATTTGTGATACTTTTTTTAAAATCTTGTACGTGAAGCAAGGTATCTCGTTTTTTTTCTGTATTTCATGACGAATGTACAAATAGTGACATCTGTACACTCCTATATCTAAACTTAACTTTTTGGCAGAGTTGTAGATGCATATCTCAGCAATTCCGTTCGCTAATCTAATTTTTTAGCCAAACTAGCTGTTTCCGTTCATATTTTTTTTTACTTTGTTATAACTGAAATTATAACACACCAATACATTTAGGGCGATTTTAAATATTTCCTTGTTTCAATTAACTTGTTGTGTGAAAATGAACTTGAATCGAAATAACTTGATTTCAAATGACTTTAAGTAACTTAACTAATGTGAACGAGATTCAAGTAGTGTGAGCAGGCTTTTAAGGCCATAAGACAATACGTATAGTATTATTTATTGTTTAGAGTTAGGCTGTGAAGGAATAACAAAAGTTGATCTTGCTGCTACTTATCGGTCCTAAGTAGTTGGCTGCCACTGTAGGCATAAGTATTTTTATCTGTATACATCCTACAAGCAAGCACTCTAACTAACCTGGAAAATCAGATATTTGTATAATTGAGTTAACAGTGTTTTCCATTATATTAATGTGATACATTTCCATGAAAAGCCTCTTTCGTGGAGACTATTCTGTTGTCAACACAGATACTTCACTAAAATTGAAACGATGCCCGGTAGTATTACAGTGGTCAGTCAGCGCTGATTTTCACAGTTATCTGGTAGATTATTACAATCATTTCTGTGTTGCCTTAATCTACTTCTGAGATATTGTGACGTTTGACCTACATAGATTGCATCACACTGTGAGCAATGAATCGAATACACCACACTAGATTTCAACAAAAGAGGTATGGGATCTTTACATTATGAAAATAATTTGTTTAACGTATTTACAAGGGCGTATTGATAACTAATGCCTCCATGGCCATAACTTCTATAATGATGGGCCAGACAGTATCAAAAGTGGTTTGCCATTTACCTTAACTCTTGGTACATAAGTCTCCTTAGTGGAGATTCTCAGCAACATCGCGTTTGCGCACGACAGTTCTAAAAATTGACGTGCGGTTAAAGCAACGAGCTGTCATCCAATTTCTTACTGCGGAGGGTGTAGCGCCCATTGACATCCATCGAAGGTTGAGTGCCGACATAAGGGTATAGACATAAGGGTTCGCCACAACCGAAAAAATTTAAAGCAGTTCCATCTGCCGGGAAAGTCATGATTACCGTCTTCTGGGATTGCGATGGCATCGTTCATATTGAATTTTTGGAACGTGGCTGTAGTGTCAACTCCGAAGGATATGTTAACACCCTAACAAATCTGAAGCGACGGCTGCGTAGGGTTCGTCCAGACAAAGTACCAATTCTGCATCATGACAACGCTCGGCCTCACACAAGTCAGAGAACGCGTATAGCACTGGAGAAGCTTGGGTTTCATGACGTTTTACCCCATCCATCTTATAGCCCAGATCTTGCGCCTTGTGACTTTTTCCTCTTTCCGAAGCGTAAGGAACATCTCAAGGGCAAGCGTTTCTCTTCGGATGCAGAGATGATAACGGAGGTGCGGAAATGGTGCCGTACGAAGGCTTGAGACTTTTTCCGTGACGGATTTGCGCAACTCGTAGTACGTTGGCGTAAATGTATTGCTGTCAATTGCGATTATGTGGAAAAGTGATTATATCTGTGGGTAGAGGACAGTTTATACTATAATTTCACACTTATATGTAAACAATATATCTATTACTAATAAAGTTATAGCCATGGAGGCATTAGTTTTCAGTATGTTCTCGTACTTAAATTGTACTTAGCCAGGGGTCCGGTAAGTCTTTAAAACAACTAGAAATTAGTGGCGTCACAGATAGAATAAATGGAAATCTGTAATATTTCATCTCAGGAGATGGAGGTGATCTATCATGAGAATCAATGGAATTGACACAGTTGCTGTTGTACAAGATCTGACGAACCAAACCATTATTGACAAAATTGACACTAAGTTTCTTCAAATTATTAAGATGAAATTGCGGGTGTGATACATTTAAGACTCTGTTCTTATTTGTTTTGTGAGTGTTTATCTTTTGACTGAAAAGGTAACCAGAATAGAAATTGATGGATCTGCCCGAATAAGTCGGTTTTGTATACCAACCCAGAAGGATAGTTTGGTCGGTTGTTCTGATCAATGTAGTATCCAAAAAGGAGACGCAATTATAAACTTCACATTGAACAGTAAATTGAATGAAAACCATTGAAAATGGACAATGTATTCTTTATAGATACGGAAGGAACAGAGATGAGATCAACATATTTAAAAAAAAATGGTGGTCCATAAGAGAGTAAGCTGATGCAATGATTCAGTAATTGATCCATTACCATATAAACAAGTATGAGACTGATGGGACAACCCATTTGAGGACCGAATTTTTGTAGTAAAATTTATTAAACAGTTACCACAACACTTAATTCGTACTGGACGCACGTTTCGATAGCCAAGCTATCATCATCAGCAGCAAGACTGAACTGTTCAGTCTTGCTGCTGATGATTCAGTCTTGCTGCTGATGATGATAGCTTGGCTATCGAAACGTGCGTCCAGTACGAATTAAGTGTTGTGGTAAGGGTTTTAGTGAAATGTTTAGTGTTCCAGTGCCACAGTTTTAGAGTACCCGTTTAGTAAAATTTATTGTTAATAGTAAAACTTGAGGAGTTCATCAAAAAAGTCAAAAGCTCTAAGAATTTACTTTTGTTTATAGCTGTATGTCACATTAACAATTATCTTCTATAATAACTGGAGCAATGTAAAATCGAGGTTCAAATAATTTGAATTTTACCGTACTTAATTTTTATCTTACGACTTGTTGCTATGTAGTAGGTTTGGAAAATTCTAATATCAACCATTGTAGTATTAGAGGACAAAATTCATTGCTTCACAGAAGTTCACGTTTTTCTGCATTCGAGAATTTTATATAACTACTTAGTCGGTCACTAAGTTCTGTCACAACTTTTATCATTATATTAAATAAAGCAGAAAAGAAAATAAGAATATTTTATTGATTAAATAGACCAATATAGTGTTCTCAATTACATATTAAAAAATTATTCAAAATGATCCCCTCGTTTCATAATGCAGGCGCGTAATCGGCGAGGCCAGTCATCAATCGCATTACGCATCATTTCCATGTATATCTCTTCCAAAGCTTGCCAGATTTTATAATCCAGAGGATTAGGATCGGGACTAGAAGATGGGCAATTCTCATGCCTGATAAAGTCGATGTTATTCGCCTGTTACTAACACTGAGTGCTTTGGGGCTTGTGAGCAGGTGCAGAGTCTTGCTGGAAGACCCAATCCTGGTTTTTGAATAAGCTCTGGCTTAGAGGTTTTACTATCTTTTCCAGGACCGTCTCTTGATAGACTTGGGCATTGGTTTTCACTCCTTTCTCACAGAAATGAACCTCAGTGGAACCGAAATAAGTTACTCCTAACCAAATTATTACTGAGGATGGATGATGACCCCTTTGAACACGGGGAGCGACCACATCTGCTTCTTCACTATTGGAGGCATACACTCGATCATTTTGCCAATTAGATTGTTCTTCAACAGTGAAGATTTTCTCGTCGGAAAATAGGATACGGCGGTGGCCGTTGTTAGCGTACCGCTTTAATAAGACCCGGTAGCTTTGAAGCCTTCAACCTTTCAGACGTGCATTGAGCAAATGATCGTTTTTTCTTCTGAACGCACGAAGCTTAAGGTCTTCATTCAGGATATTTTTGATTGTGCTTTTAGCCACACCCATCTGCAACGACAGTAGTTTCTGTTTTCGGAGAGGATTTCGTTTGATGCGTGCCTTGACAGCTTTAATAACACCCGGAGTGCGAACTGATCGAGGACGGCTAGATCTTTTTTTTGTCATCGACACTGCTAGTTTCATTATATCTTTCAATGGAACGATAAACAAACCTTTTCGTAATTTCCAAGTTTTTCAGCAGATTGAAAATTATACTTGGCGATTGTCCGCAACGATGTAATGCAATTATGGCAACACGATCTTCTCTTTGGCTCCATTCCATGTTTATTTATTACTCGTTCACAACAACTTTGACGTCAAACAACTAAGAATAAATGACATAACCTCAATTAGTCGTTTGTTTTTATCAATCACATGCTATGCGTTTGAATTAAAAAAACTTTTGTGGCAGAACTTAGTAACTTGACTAACAAGGGAACACCGGCAACCCGCACTTCTCGATTTCGATGAAACTGCACAGACTGAAAGAGTACCTTGGCATAAGAACACCATTTTTTTCTTACCGAGCGTATCTCGCCGATTTGAGGGTACAGCCCCCTCCAAAGATTTTTGTTTTTTTTCTTTTTAGAATATAATTTGAAGTAAATTACATAGTCTCAAGGATGACGCGAATTATTTTCGGAAAAAATTTATAACGCGGGACCGGGGACCCCATACCCCCATTTTTTTTTTACATTTTTATATTATTTTTTCCCAATTGGAGACGGTTTTATATAGAATATGTATGTGGTCAAATTGAGACAGTTAATAATAAAGATATTAAAAGACGATAATATAACTTGTCATTGATTGTCGTTATAAATATATATTTACTTAGAAATTATTTATGATTTAGATACATGCTTTAAGAAATACTATAATATAATGTGGTTGAAATGACCACAGGTGGCCGTTTAAAATAATGTATGAGAAGCGTCTTTTCGTGCTGTGTAAATTTACAGCTCGGCATATTCTATAGAGCAATATTCATATAACTAACTTGTTTGTAACTAACACATTTTCGGAAAACAGTGGGGCAGAATAAAAAAGAAAGTGTAATGCTTATGAAGCATTCAATACACTACACACTGTAATGTGATTATTGAAATTATAATTGTGACTGGTAGTATTATACATATAGTAATTATGCTACGTAATGATTACAGTAATGGTAGTCAGTATAAAAGGGTTCAAAACACAGGTATTGCTTGCACCACGAACAACGCACAATAGCAGATTTTTCACAAACACTACACAAGGGCGTAGACTACGCGTCTTTAGCAAAACAAAACTGTACTGGATTTTTAAAGGATCCCGGTGTTTCATCCACGTATCCACTCTTATGACACGAGTAGAGCAACGCAACTGCGCTGAAAGCCAGTGGCGGACGCATAAAAGTTTACACAAAATAAATTAAATGTGATACGCGCTCAAACACTTACCGTTTTAAGAGACCTCCGTGAAATCACAATGTGGATAATGTCTATTTAATATTTGTAACATTAGATATGTTTCCAAAGTTGTTTCGGCAAAGTGAGTGCGGCGTGAAGAAAAAGGTTTTTGTATGCCGAAAACGAACGTTCTACATCTAGTGACGTTATATTTGCGTAAGTAAAATAATCTTTCAAATAACTTAACGGTTCTGTTGACGCACCTTCACAAATTTGTCTTAATGTGCCAAAATCAGAGTCTTTATCTAAAACACTTACAAACCTTTCTAAAACACAAACATTTCTTGCGTCTTCTATCGCGCATGGCTGTGCGTGAACATGTTGCACTATTTGCAAAGACTCCACTAACGACACCGAAGAATTTTGTAGTTTTTCTATCGCATCCGCTAGTCCCACGTAATTGTTCTGAATAATTTCCAAATCTGTTTTAACTTGACTATCCTGAAATTTCAAGCGGCTTACCTTGACAGCCGCAGCTTCCTTTGGGTCGAATTCTAAAATAACGTTCTTTATATTCTCAAAATATTTAAGATAATAAAATGCAGCCTCTAACCATGTTCCCTAACGAGTAAGAATAGGTTGTGGTGGTTCAGGAATACCGAGGCATAGTCTATGAAATTCCCGAATACGTTTTGGGGATCTTACAAACACAGCTTTTGTACGTGCTATTAGATCGGCTTTCGAGTCGCAGTTATACTGACGCTTATATCAAATTGTCAAGGCCGTGTTTATTTTGTGTAAACTTTTATGCGTCAGCCACTGGCTTTCAGCGCAGTTTGCGTTGCTCTAGACACGAGTATTTGAAGACATCGAAAAATCTCGGTGAAGAAAACTGATTGTGGGTCAACGATTGCAGCTTAATAATACTATTTCTCTGATACAAATCTATGTCGTAGTTCATAAGAATCACTGTACCAGAAAAAGTTCTAATAAAATTTTTCCATAATCTCAAACCTAACACATCTAGAGGTTGTACCATCGCTGTTGTTTTCTCGGGGATATTTAAAATGTTAACAGGTTTAGCTTTTGGCACCAATTTCTGAAGTTCGGCAACACAATGTCCACTCCAAGAATCAATCAAGAGAACACCTTTTGGTCCGATATTTGGTAAGAAAACATTTGTTAGCCAGGTTTTGAAATGATTTTTTTTTTATTACAAATTTATACTGCACGAAAGAATACTTCTGACATAATATTTGAAACGGCCACCTTATATATGCTTCAGATAACTGTGTACGTGACAGGAACAATCTAGTTTTAGTATATCGGTATCTACTGTAAGCACTTATAATTAACCCATCTCAATCGGATTATTTTATGGCATTTTTTGGAAACGTTTTCGAACTAATTCATTAATATATGTCTATTTAGAACGACAATTATCTATGTACGTCAATCAATGACAAGTAAAGTTTTATTATCGTCTTTTAATATCTTTATTATTAACTGTCTCAATTTGACCACATACATATTCTACATAAAACCGACTCTATTTGTGAAAAAATGAAATATAAAAATGTAAAAAAAATGGGGGTATGGGGTGCCTGGTCCCCCGTTATTAATTTTTCCCGAAAATAATTCGCGCCATCCTTTAGACTATGTAATATACTTTATTTGTGAAAAGTGAAGAAAAAAAAATTAAAAAAGGGGGGAGGGGAGGGGGGTCCCCGGTCCCGCGTTATAAATTTTTTCCGAAAATAATTCGCGTCATCCTTGGGACTATGTAATTTACTTCAAATTATATTCTAAAAATAAAAAGATATCTGTTATAATTTCCGAGATATTTACACAAATAAAAAAAACATAAAAATCTTTGGAGGTGGCTATACCCCCAAATCGGCGAGATACGCTAGGTAAGAAAAAAATGGTGTTCTTACACCAAGGTACTCTTTCAGTCTGTGCAGTTTCATCGAAATCGAGAAGTGCGAGTTGCCGGTGTTCCCTTGTAAGTAATGCAGTATACAAATATTTATCTCTTTTGATGTAATGTTATACAATCTACCTAAGCAAATATCTGTTCAATATAGCGTGCGGCCGGAATAGACGCTTGCAACTATCAGTCTGTCAATTATTAATAAAAGGAAGCGTTCGGGTTACTACGTATAACCTTTGTAACGCACAAGGTCTAAATAATGGGCGCGTGTATGCAAATGCAGAAAGGCAGTCATAACTTTTCATACATTTACACACAAAACATTCCCACAGCGATGAACTCGACACATTATCGAATTATGTCAGCGAGCCACTGCCTGCATAGCCTCGTTGTTTATAATACAAATACGGTGAACTAATTTAAAAATCGACGAAAATCAAACATAAATTTCGAAACTTGCGTACTTCGAATATTTCTTTTGAAGTGCTCGACAAATTCATGTTATAATTACTGAGAAACTTATCGCTTTTCTCTAATTGCACAGTTATATGTAATGATAAGTGATAACGAAAATCAATATGTTGCTAGATCGTATAATACTGTTTACTTTGATAAGATATATTCAAAGGCGATGATACAGGTGCCTTGCTATCTGTCACAAGTTAGAATGATAGTAAAACTAAATAAAAAATTGCAAAAAATTGACATGCGTAAATACTATTACAACTGGAAAATTAAAACTGACCTATGTAATATTAATTGAAGCGATGAAATATGAAAGGCACTAAGCGCCTTTTTCGAAAAAATTCAGTTTACTTAGTCGGTCACTAAGTTCTGTCACAATTTCTATCATTATATTAAACAAAACAGAAAAGAAAATAAAAACCTTTTATTGATAAAATAGACCAATATAGTGTTCTCAATAAGATATTAAAAAATTATTCAAAATGATCCCCTCGTTTTGTAATAAAGGCGCTTAATCTGCGAGGCCAGTCATCAATCGAATTACGCACCATTTCCATGTCTATCTTCGCCACTGCCTTCTTGACAGATGCTTTTAGCGAGTCCAAATTTCTATGGCGTTTAGCGCAGGGTTTCTCCTCCAAAGCTTGCTAGATTTTATAATCCAGAGGATTAAGATCGGGACTAGAAGATGGTCAATCTTCATGCTTAATAAAGTCGATGTTATTCGCCTGTAACCAACACTGAGTACTTTTGGCCTTGTGAACAGGCGAAGAGTCCTGCTGGAAGACCCAATCCTGGTTTTTGAATAAGTTCTGGTTTAGAGATTTTACTATATTTGCCATGACCGTCTCTTGATAGACTTGGGCACTGGTTTTCACTCCTTTCTCACAGAAATGAACTTCAGTTGGTCCGAAATAAGATACCCCTAACCAAACCATTACTGAGGATGGATGATGACCCCTTTGAACACGGGGAGCGACCACACCTGCTTCTTCACTATTGGAGGCATACACTCGATCATTTTGCCGATTAAATTGTTCTTCAACAGTGAAGATTTTCTCGTCAGAAAGTAGGATACGGCGGTGGTCGTTGTTAGCGTACCGTTTTAATAAGACTCGGATCTTTGAAGCCTTCAACCTTTCAGACGTGCGATGAGCAAGTGACCGCTTTTTCTTCTGAAATCGCGAAGCTTAAGGTCTTGATTCAGGATATTCTTGATTGCGCTTTTAGTTACACCCATCTGCAACGACAATAGCTTCTGCTTTCGGAAAGGATTTCGTTGGATGCGTGCCTTGACAGCTTTAATGACAGCCATCGACACTATTAGTTTCGCTGTATCTTTCAATGGTACGATAAACAAACCTTTTCGTAAATTCCATTTTTTTTAGCAGATTGAAAATTGTACTTGGCGAATGTTCGCAACGATGTAATGCAATTATAGCAACACGATCTTCTCTTTGGCTCCATTCCATGTTTATTTATTACTCGTTCGCAACACCTTTAACGTCAAACGACGAATAAATGAGGCAACCTCAATTAGTCGTTTGTTTTTATCAGTTGCATGCTATGCGTTTGAATTTTTAGAAAAACTTTTGCGACAGAACTTAGTGACCGACTAAGTATATGCTAAAAAGTGCTTAGTGCCAATGACTACAAAATATCAAAGATGCTGAGTATATGTCAAACATACCACATAACATTTCTGTGCAATTCCGTGCATTACAAAAGAAATTATTATCAACAAGTAAATTTAGGTTACGTTATCACAAAGCAAATCATTGGTGTCAAATTAGTATATTTCCCATTAATTTCGCACTACCATATGTGAACACAATTTGGCTTCAGCTTATTACGAAGGAATAATAATGTACAATAAATCTTTTATTAAAATCATATGACAGTGTAGAGATAACAAGATAATGTTGGACTAAATCAATGACATATCTTACATATATCTTCACCTCAACAGATGTTCTCGAAAATGACTTACAAAATCCAAATTTAATTGATTGGCAACTGTATCTATAGATGATTAACTTGTATCATATTTCTGTACTTTCCTTGAATACGAGTGCAGCCAAGAAAATGCCAAAGTCGACAAATACATTCACGTGAAATTAAGATGCGTAAATATTATATGCAGTGCACCGAGAAAAATGCATTGTTAAAATAAAGATATATATTGTTTTTTTTTACAATATTTTCTAATACTATATGTGCAAGCAACACTATCTTGTAATCAATACAAGAAAATTGTTGTTAAGTTTGTATATTTAAAATTAATATACCACCTCTTTAATTCTTTTACAACATAATGTACTAAAACATACACTGTGTGGTTTGTTATTATAACAACATTAAAATCTTATAATCAACAACTTTCTGTTGTACGCAGTAGTAAAATTGTATTGTTAAATGTATCAGATGGTATTTTTAAATTTAAAGGTGCAATGTATAGAAAAACAAAACGCGTTACTTTATACAATGCGGTCCCAAAGTGCCCCCCCTCCATGGTAACTTTTGAACGACAGAAGCTAGCGTTTTTAGAAAAAATAGGTCGATTTCCATTTTTTTTCCGGTATCAGCAGTTCAATTGTATTTCCGGTTTCACCGGAAGTGACGTCAACTTTCTTATTTTAAATAGAACATCTTGTGCATTTTTACGTTTTTGGAAAGGTAATCGAAGGACAAATCCAACGATTGCACATATGTTATACTTTAACTTAAGAAATATAACGATATGCAGCAATAAAGGTTTTGATAGTCTGTTTTTGTTGTTACGCAAAATTGGCTAGAAAAGAGCGCCAAATTGTTTCTTGTGACACCAGACTGATCTAAAGAGCTCGTTGCTAAGCAATTGCCAAACTGACAAATCTCAATTCCAAAAGCGTAAATTATTCTTGTTGTTTATAGTTATTATATGCATTTGTCATACGTTCCTTCATTGTTCTCATTATTATTTTCTCTCACTTTAACTTGTTTTGTTAAATGTTATTTCTTTACTTTGTCGAACTTTATTGCAATGAATTAATTAATAATGGAAAGTTTGTTTAAATGTGTTTTTGATAGACAATATGTCTGTTTTTAAGTTTTTTCGTGTTGTTTTTATCTATTTGCCATGGTTGCCCAACTAATTGTACAATAATTTAAATCATACTACCTTCTGTTAAAGCAGTTCGCCCTGTAAATTTTATACTATCTATCCATACTTAGCGCAAAGTTCAAATATTTCCAGCTGTGCAAGGGCAGTGTTCAATATATTCTACTTCGTGGAAATTGTTGCCAAATTTACCGAATATTAAAATTAGGTACTTTGATGGTTATCTTACGTCGTCTAAAACTAACAAATTTAAACAAACCTACCACAATTAATTAATTAGAACAAAGTTCGATAAAGTAAAGGAGAAACAACAGCTTGCTGTAGCTTTCTTATTGTTCATTTCAAAACAACAGTCTGTAAAGTATTTATATAAGCAGTTGAATTGCGTTTTACATTTTTGAAAAATATACAGTTTTCCATTAAAACATTTTTTTTGCAAAGGTTCGTTAATCGATCGTTTTTCTTTTAATTGCATCAGCCAGCAGCAAAAATACTACTAGTTTGTCAATTACCGCATTTGTAGAATCAATAAGAACGGAAATAGTAATAGTGATCCATTAATTAGGATCGCCGTGTATTGGATACCCCACCTAAAAAATCTAACAGTGGTTAGAGATGTTCGAACATGTAAAAGAAAATTTCAAATGTTCATTTTGATAGCCTTCTTATCAACTTTATACGGGCTGTCCTACACACAACTGCAATTATCGTTATCTGAGAAAATATGAATAGGAGAAATCTAAGATTTGAGGAAGAAATTGCTAACACCAGTGGAGCCATAATACATAGCCGTAGCATTTTTTTATTCCATACATATAAAATTTGAAGCTAAGCTTATGTAAGATTCCCTCTAGCTACGTGCAAGGTTTTTGATTTATTTAAAGTTTTGAAAAAAATTATGTGTAAGTAGATATATATGCTATGGCGGTTCTGGCGCAAAATTCCATAAGATTTAATATAGGGGTCCAAATTCCCTTTTTATCCCCTCGGCTTCTGAACGGTTTACCCGTTCACAACGGCCTATCCATTTGACGTGAAATTGCCCGCGAACCGCGGATGCATGAAGTTATGGGCCACGAATGGCCTTGAAAGTGGTCCCGTACATAGATAGTATATCTACTATGACGTCACGGCCAGAAGTAGGAGTGGTGGAGATAAAAAGTGAATTTGGACCCCTATGTTAAATCTTATGGAATTTTGCGCCACAACCGGCATGGCATATCTACTTGTGCACAACGCAGATGAAAACCGCGTCTTTCTCACATATCCTTTAATGTACTTTTGGAATGTTGCAATATAAATTGCAAGGAAAAAAATTAAAGCAAAGTGGGTAGGTGATTGAGGAATGATCCATTCCAAAACTGTTAGTTAACCGAGCATCGATTTTCCACAGGGTTTTATGAGAAATCGATTAAAATATAAATTGTATAATTTCTTAGTTCATATTAAACAATTCTGGATTGTTTGTTTTTCAGAAGCGATGAATAGTATTGTAGTTGTGGATATGCCCAACTCTATTAGCCTCGACCTAGCTTGGGTGCCATTGTAAGACCGTTGTTTTGACTTGCTCCCACCGTTCGATGTTCGTTATCCAAACATAAAATCCGTTGGGAAAGTGTTCGTAATCTGGTTTGTTCGTAGTCCAAACTGTCCATTAATTGGTCATCCACTGCAGGCAAGGTGGTATTAACTTTCAACAGGAAGCGACAGACCACTGGAGTTAATAATTTACTAAATTTTGAGATTTCTCCAAGTCATTTTTCCAGTGTAGAATTGCCCCAAACGGAAATTTGAAATTATCTCTGTTAGATTTTCTAAACGTTTACAAACAATAAAATGAACATAGATTTTAGTACTCTTTCTGTTGCACTACATTTCAGGATTATAGCATTCAACGTAATAGGACACAATTTTAACTGAACATAACAAACTCAAATCATGTATACTCTCTAGCAATTTGCTTTTTCCCTTTAAACATATTTTCCCATTTTTGAGATATTTGATTGCAATTATATTATTTAAAAAAAGATAATAGTTATTGTTACTTTAACTGCATAGTAAATATAGCCCAACATTTAAAAAAAAACTGTAAAATTTATTGCGGTATTATGTAATTGACAAACTAAATATATAACAATCATTAATAAAAATCATAAAAAATGTTATCATACGCTCCCTTCATCAACTTTCCTTCGTGGCTGTATATCCATGAAAATTCCCCTCATAATTTGAATATAGATTGGTAAACAGTACGCATAAAGGAAATAACATTAACATTTTAGGTTAGTTATATTCATACCGAAAACGGTTAATTAATGTAATATTTCATGCTGCTCATAACATATTAATTACGTTAACAATTAAGATATAGGTTGCGCAGAGTCCAATTATTGCAGCAATTGCAAACATGTCAAAATTAAAATTTTAGTAGTATAAGGAAAATACGTTCGTTGCGTATTGTTTTAGAATTCAAACGCTAATTTTCCTATCTCTCTAAATTAATAGAATTAGTTCAATGTAATCCAATAAAGCAAATTAACATTCGAAATAACTTATTGGCACCAGCCAGTGTACTACCTCCGTAATTCGAGTAGTGTATTATCTTTGTAATACTCGAAATGTTAGACGTCTACATTTGTTACATTACTCATCAGCTATCTTTTGCAAGAGCTCCATTTTTATCGATAAATAACTTATAAACATCAACTGTAAATACATTACTTTGTACATATTTGATTGCATAGCAGCAATTTACACAAACATACTCGTGGCTAATATGATTAATTCAAAGATATATCAATTCTTGTAATTACAATTTATACAAGGTACTCGGAAACAAAAAATTAAGTTATAATATAACTGATGCATTAAGTAATTCTGCCCTTACTGCCAAGTAATTAAAAGTTGATATCAAGATTTCATATTCGGAAGAGGATTTTGTAGACATATGTACATCAAGTGCGGGGTCATTGAAAATAGTGCTCAAAGAAAATGTTGATTTGGATAATATTCTAAAAATATTTGCTGCCTTTGATGAAACCTAGATTCATCACTTTGATTTAGATCCAAACTATAAAGTATGGAATAAGGATATACAGAGTCACCACACGCCTCCACCAAAACTCTCTTTTTCTCCCGAAAAGAATGTGGTAACAAATTTTTTGGGATGTTCTTCTAATTGATTATTTACTACAGGCCAGTTCCAATTTTAAACTGAAATTTCACGAAACAAGAAAAAATATGGAAAAAATTACATTTATCGGTAACTCGTCCTCTATGAGGAAGATATGACTGAGGGACTGACAGGATAAGAACAGGCATCGAAGAATTTCACCAGTGAGACATCAAATGTTTCAAATGTTCCAATTATTATTTCCTATGTTATGCTCTGAGCACCAGTATACAAACTTATATGAAGCATTTGTTTAGTTGGTAAAACACAATACATTCACTCATACATTATGTATGGCGTTGACTTTTCTCTTACTTGTATGCCAATTTTATTATACATGCCCTGACAAGTAGGCGTACACACATTTAATAGGGGAAAGATTTTTTTCACAAGTTTCCGTCCTTTTATAAACGCTAATTTTTAAAAACCGCTTAAAGAGGAAAACTCTCCTTGAAAGACAGTTTGCTACCGATGTAGCCTAAGTGCTTGCTCAGACATATTATTCATCCAAATACAAAAAATCAAATTCATAAACGTGTACATACGTATCCAGTGCAGATAAACTTTTAGAGCCAAATTCATAGTCCTAACTAGTTTATGACGTTTGTAGCACGAGCATGCGCAGTCAAATAATTTTGAAAGGCGGCAAATGAATTGTTAGGGGGTATTTTAACGGTCCGAAAGTTAGAACGTAGAACACGTGTTGCGTTTGCAAGAATTTATTATTGTACAAAACTTCTATTATGAATAATAAAAGAAGTTGTTTCACGGGAGACAAGAAAATATTTTTAAAGCAACTCGTGGTAAAGTACAAGGACATTGTAGAATGCAAGATAGATAAACAAAATTTGAAAAACGAGGAGCAACAACTTAAAGTGGAGAAACAAAAAGTTAGATTGGAAATTGCAAGATATGAATTACTGTTAATAAAAGAAAAATACAATAAAAGAAATGTACAGTAGAAGAATAAAAAATTGTAACTTCACTATTTCTTTCTTTGTAAAGTATAACTAATTAAATGACAAAATGAAATAAATTATGGATTTATTATATGCAAACACATACAAATTTATTAAATATTAAAATGTCGCTCAATAAACGCTGGTCGTATGGCATTGCCTCGTACCAAATCTGGCTGAGCTGGTGGCACAGGCACCACCTGGTCAATGAATGCCTCCTCAATATTGGCTTCTCTTTCATTGATGGCAATGTTATGCAAAACAGCTGTTGCAGCAATAATTCTCGTAGTGTTCCGTAATTTATATTGTAAACATGAGGACAAACATCGAAATCTATTTTTCCATAGACCAAATGTGCGTTCTACCGCATTTCTCGTTTTTATATGCGCAGTTTTATCCTCTTGTTACTGGATTAAGAGCTGGTGTATATAAATAATTGGTCTGTTGATATCTCCTAACAATAAACCTCGTATTAATCCTTGTTCAAATCTCATTAACAGCACTACTGTTAAAAATTCACACCGTGGTCCTGCTACAACTTGGATGTTTAGTGACATCCACCCTTTTCTATTGCGGTACACCTCTGCATTTTCTCCTCCGGGATTCTTTATCTCAATATGCGTACCACCGACACATCCACTAACTTCAGGAAAATAGCTATTGCGAAAAATAAATTCCTATTAATATTCATATTAATTTCATAATGGGAGGTATTGGTAATCCACGCTGGTTCATCGGTGGATCATCATGATAAACTCGAAAATCTATATCTTTGCAGTTCATTTTTTTTGGCCTTGGCCATTAGCCACGACAATATAATTAATTAGTTATTGTAGACTACTCATAATCCTAACAACCCCAGAGAAAAAAATAGGATAAAAGAATAGGATACCCGGGGCACTCACTTCACGTCACGGGGTCCATCGTGACGACTTAACTGACATACAATACTGGACCACGGATAAAAGGGTTGACATATACCAGGAATAGAGCAACAAAGGATCAACAGCTATGCAGTAGTTCATTATTATTATATTTTTCTAGAGGATTCTGTACATCCCTTATATGCGTCTGTAATAAACTGTAGGTTATACATCATTCATTAATCGTATTTGAATTTGTATACCTTGATACGCGTGAATAGGGTAAATCATCTACGTAGTCAACAAATTCCCAAAAATCCCCCATTATAAAATTTAATGGATGCCTTTACATACTCTTTCATAAATAATTATGAGTGCTTAGTTAGTGTCCTACTCCGGTACCTTAACAATTACTTACTTCTCACTCACTCGCAACTCAAATATAAGGCGCCATTGTCCAACCTAATGGTCTATGAATTCCGATTTGTCGGAAGAGGACGCTATGGGTGACGGGTGCGTGTTACTTAAGGAACATCTATGAATTTGGCTCTTAAGGTTTAATTGCTAGCAGTTTTCGGATATTTATACTAAATATCATGGAGTACATTTTATCGTAAAATTACTACTTAATTAACAAAGTTGAGACCAGGGGGGCGTTTTATAAGAAAAAATAGTTGCATCTCATTTTGAAACTGTTCCATAGTGGAGGACAGTATTAAAATTCATCAAATTCTATTATTATTATTGAAACAATTTTTGTTTGTAAAGTTGAATTACTGTTTGCTTTCATTGTATTCTTTAATTTATTTTACATTTGCATAGAGGACAAAATGGAAGTTATTTTCATTTTGCTGAAGTTAATAAAAACTATCAGCTACGGCTTTAGTGTCGCACTGTATGCTTGATCTAAACTAAGTTTTCTACGTATGGCGACGGCCCTACGGAGAATATAAGATTTTAAATTTTATAACCTCAGAAGTTTTTTTTGTAAAGGTTGTAACAACTTTATTGTTACGCGGTCTGTTTATTTTGAACGGCGCACACATCTTAATTTGTGATAACATTTTATTTCAGCATAAATTTTGTAAGTTTTATCGTATCGCTTTTCACGAATTCCATCTTTATCTTATCGCACGTGTTTCTTTCCGTCAGCTTCGTGCACGAATTAAGATGGCTTCCTCTTGCAATTTTTTCTTGATATTAAATTGCTAGAAAATTTACCTTTTTTTTGAATTAGAATGTTACTTCCGTATTATTTACAATTAACGGCTTATTTTAAAAGCTTTATATATTTAACCATTTTTTTCTTTTGGCAAATTACTGAAGATCCTTGTTTTCTTTCTTTATTTGAATGTTAAATCTTTAGATTCTATATGTTCTATAATAATTTTTTTTTGCGAATTACTGGACAGTATACATTAGTAGTAAATTACTAGTGAGATAATTTTTTCCCTTTTTCTCTTAGTTTGATCATCATTTCACTTTTTCTTTTTCGATATTCATTGAACACAAATAAGTTTTTATTTCATTCTTTCCCTGATTTCGCCCACCTTAGCTTACGTTTTTGCTGTTTTTTTTTGTACTTCTAGGTACCTATAAACCCAGTAACAATTGCTCCAACTGTGGTAGCAGACCCTTACCAAGCTACGACCTGAGAAGCGGTACCGTGCGTCAGGGAAGAGCTACTCCACCTGCCCAGAGACGACGCCCAAGAGCCAGGTTTTCAAACAAAACATCTAGAGTGACAACATTATTACTTTCATTTTTATAAAAAAAAATCCATACACAACTAAGATTTCAAAATTTTTTCTTTGTTATATAAAGTTTTTGTTTCTTTTTTTTTGAAATAAAATTGTTAACATTTCTAAATTCCTAAATTTATAAATGTTTCCACACATCAAGGAGAGGTGCAACAAAATTTTTGGCGTTTTTCTTAAAAAAAGCTCCTGGCGCCCTTGTTAGTACCTTTTATACATCTGAACTTTGATGGACCTCTGCCATACCCCGCCCTGATCCCTGTCCTAGCTGGAGGCACAGTAAAACACTCCTTTGGAGTTTTATAAGGTTTCATAGCTTTATTTCTATCACCCCCTCGACTTAAAGGGTGAAAGCGCATCCCACAACATGCGAGATTGTACCGGACTCACCAAAAAAATCTGTCACTACCCTGGGGGGGCTCAAACGCACAGCGCATATCCCTGCCATAGTCAGGCCCTCCTAGCACTGGGCAACCAAGGCGTTTAGGAATAATAATGCGTAAACTCTCCTCGTGCAACTGTTCAAGGGATTTTCGTTGTTCTGAAGCAATCAGCACTTTAAATGTTTAGGGTATTTATTGTAGTGGGGTAGTCACATCAAACAACTTTGGTTGATAGAATCTGGGAAATAAATGCGTGCTTCTTACAGCCAAAATTATGCTATAGTTTTGCCATCAATTTACTAAAATTGAAGGCATCTAAATGCAAAGCATTACCACAGCATAATAGTAAAGACAAGGGCAAAAAGACAAAATTCGTGGTATCGGATTTTGTACGCAAAAGTGTATCACTAGGACCTGCATCGGTACATAAAAGAGTATACATTAGAAAATTCTTAAGACTAAGTAGTACAGTAAGGCCGACATGTACTATTGAACGAAAATATTTTTGATGATTTGGCACTTCCAATTATACCAGAAGTAATCGTCAACCTTGTTATTTTAAACATATTTCTAACCATATTTCAAATATTTGCATTTTTTGGAAGTTTTTGACAGATGGTCGAGTGCATCAGTACTTTTATAACTGCGAAGGTGTTTAACTTGGACAATTCAAATTTTGCACAAGTGTTGACCGTATAGGGTAGGATTAGAAATCGAATTAATTTTCCGCAAACATTATACAGCGTATCCGAAAATTACGATTAAACTTCCAAATGCAAAAAGTGTCGAAACTTAATTTTTATACAACTATACATATCTTCCTTTCTCAACAAATTGCTCTTAGAAAAAAAAACAAAAAATGTCATATTTATTACGCATCTAAAATGGATACTTTTCAAGATGTTTAAAAAAATGTGTATTGCAACACAATTTCCTTCCAGAAAAAACTACCCAGCAATGAGAATTTAGCTTATGTAATTTTTTAAAATGTCATCCAACTTTGAAGATATCCAAGTTAGTCATGGGAAACAATCTAGCATTGATGAAACGTTGATGGCCAACTTTCCTGGAAGTTTAGCGTGTGGATTCGAATTGCTCCAGTAATGAGAACTGTGCCGGGTAAGCAAACCTTTTCTTGTAAATTTGACTTCAGTTGTCCAGTTGTTCAAAAATAATTCGTGCTCTTGAGGTCATATTAAAATAAATTCGCAAAAACTATATTTTTGAATTTTTGCCTTGACCGATCTGAAGTTTCTTAAAATCTGTATTATTCGTTTAACTGTGTTTGAGGACAGCTTCTGATTTTGTGAATACCAATCGGCAAAGGTATCGCATGTTCTTGATATCACTTTATTGCATTTCCCATAAATAATAAACAAATTTAATAATCCTCGTTCGTATATATGTATAATTGAAACAAGCTGGCATTGTTTATAATTGAAATCTAAGTAACAAATATATTTTTCAGCACTGCTTTCCGTAATGGTTATAACTAACTTAGATATCTTCAAAGTTGGATGACATTTTAAAAAACTACATAAGCTGCATTCTCATTGCTAGGTACTTTGTTTTTGGAAGAAAATTGTGATACAATACACATTTTCCCAAATATCTGAAAAATATGAATTCTGAAAAAATTATTAAGAAGTTTATCCATATTGGTAATAAATAGGGCATAAGTATTATCAGAGATATCTTACAAATTATTTCATTTGATTTTTATCATAAGTGGACAATCTCAATTTTTACAAATTTTAACTTGTCTCGCTAAGATGTAAATATAACCACACGTATACAATAAAATTTAATTTTAAATATTAAATATAAAATATAAAATGCTTTCAATTTGGGATCTTCTTCAAGTGGAACATATTCATACCTAAATGAACGTCTTTGCTTTGTACATGTTCTAAATTAAATTAAAAAGGTAATTAAGCAAATTATAACATTCTAACAGCACGTGCAACGTGGACATCTAACACCAGTACATATGTACATCATCACTAACTATAAAATGTTCCCCTGTAGATAGATAGCACTTGCTAACTACCAGACCATAATATGAAGCTGTATTCAACGAACTTTTAATTCATTCAAATTCAATTTAATAACGCCGCACGTTGGCTAATCTAGTAGCTTTAATATATATGTACGTATTGCAGTGATAAGGAGTAATGTTAATGGTAATTAATCAAACGCGTAACTCTAAAAACTGAAAAAATAGAACAGATCATTTTGTATTCGACCTACATTTTTTGAAAGTTATGCAATGTAATCCCAAAAATTTATGAGGCTGTTATCATCTGTTTGAATAGAAGATAAGTTAATATATTTTAATCTACTAGTACTACAGTATTTATTAGGAACGGGACGACTGCATTTTGGCCTCAATTTGAATGTGTTTTACTTATTTGCGAAACTAATAGGCGTATCGAAATTACACTAGCAAAATGCAATGTCTAAGAATTATCCAATTAATTTCTATGCAATAAAGTTTTTGATCAGCAAGAATTCAGTAGCCTAGACATTCTATTTCCCAACAAGAAGAAGTAAATATTTACTTCCAACATTATCAACGCAGCACTCTTTGCTCAGTCGACAGTTCTGTCCGGGGAGAAGTTTCAGAATGCTGTCCTTCAATTGATCTATCCACAAATATTCCAACAGCAGTATCTCCTAGTTATAATTCTTTTACTACACTCAAATTATAATATAAAATTAATTGTTAAAACAATAAAAGAAAACAAGAATATATCTATCTCCTTCTGCTCCACGGCTTATTTCTGGCAGAAATAAGACTCCAAGATTATGTAATTTAATGGCTTACTTGACGTTTTACGTACGTTTTATGGCACAGAACCTTACTGTAATCTATGAAACAACCTATGTAGCAAACCAAAATGTATCTCTAGACTTGTGGTTTTAATAAAATTGAGATCCTGAGGCCACCTAACGATAGATATTATCATGACGAAAATTTTGAAAAAATCGCCTGATTCTCCGAAGTATCTCTTTGAGACACGGCAATAACCCTGCACACAAATCCTGAATAGAGTTAGAGGAAAGTGATGAAATAAATTTTGAATTGATGAAATCATGAAATCCCCAATTCTAATCTTTTCAGATAATAATCTACTTCCAAAACTACCAACAAGTCTTCAAAGAATGAAATTACCATCAACTGAAACAGTATTAGACAGTAGTTTGCAGACCAAGATTGCTCTTATTGTAAAATATAATATTAATGTATATCTAACAACTACCAAGTAAGTTTTTCCGTTTTCTAGAGCTCTTCCTCAGAAATCATTTACCCAAAAAAATTGTAGCCATTAATCCTCATCAATGAAAGATTTGATTATATTTCATTATTATGCCATACAATGAATAGGGAAAAGTTCATAACATACATCTTCGGGAATTGACGATGACGAGGAGAGATGTCCACAAGAACATAATTTCTCTTCCAAAATAAACAAACTGCCGGAGACGATCTAATTCCACACTCACAAAAATAGATAATACTAGGTATGAAAAACATAATAGCTTTTAATATAACTTATGATACCTTTGACTATCTTGGAGCATCCAGATTTTTTAATCAGAGGTATAACAATATATATTCAGTGAGGTCCTAATATATACCCTTCCACCCCACCATGCTACCTCTTGAAGGACAGAAGCTAGTGTTTTCAGTAAAAAATAGATCGATTTCTATTGTTTATAAGCCAACTTTTTATCGATAGTCCAACTGCATTTCCGGTGTCACCGGATGTGACGTCAACTTTCTTGTTTTCTTGTTTTCTTCTTTTGGAAACATAATCGAAAGGCGAATCCAACGATACCATATATGTTATACTTTAACTTAAGAAATGTGACGATATGCAGCAATAAAGGTTTTGGAAATCTGTTTTTGTTGTTACGCAAAGTTGGCGAGGAAATAGCGCCAAATTGTTTCTTGTGACGCTAAACTGATCTAAAGAGCTCACTGTTAAGCAAAGCAATCATCAAAAGCGTAAAAATTCTTGTAGTTTCTTGTGATTATATCCTGCACTTATACTTTCGTTCTTTGTTCTCGTTTTTATTTTTTCTCATTTTAACTTGTTTTGTTAATTGTTGTTACTTCTTTACTTTATCGAACTTTATTGCAACCAAGCAATTATGGTAGGTTTGTTTACATTTGTTAGTTTTTGATAGACAATTTTTTTAGGTTTTTTTGTGTTGTTATTTTTATGATGGCTTCGGCACGAACCATGCAAAATTAGTGGGTCAATTTTAATATTATGTAAATCTGGCAACAATTATCACCTTATTTGCCGTTGCACAACAAATTGTACAATAGTTTAAACCATATTATCTTCTGGGGGGAAAATACTTGTTTCACCTTATCGTGGCCAAAAAATCCACCATTACCAACTTAGGGACAATCTCTCGATTCCTCTCAGAGAACATGAATAGAAGAAAACATGTCGACGTGATCTCTATACCGACCGCTCTAAAGCATTTGACTCCTTCGATCAGAATATATTACTTCAGAAGTGAAGTTGCTTTGGATTTGCACCTATCCTGTTGAAGCTAATGTATGGACGGAAGGTTCAATTATGTCTTCTACAACGGATATAGGTCTTGAGAATTCATCCCAACATCGGGCATAGCACAAAGCTCAAAAAGTGGACCACTTTTATTTAATATCTTCATAAACGACCTTCTTGAGAGTCTTACTTGCCCGGTTTTGGCATATACTGACGATGTGAAGATATACTGTGCAATTAATGGAATTGATGACATCGCACTCTTAGCAAGTAAGTGGTCATTTTCGGCTAGTGTGTCCTTTTCTAGAAGAACATCGCCAACTTTGACATACTATTATGTTGACAATTATCAACTCGCAAGAGTCTCGGTGCGAGATCTTGGTGTAGTAATTGACATACGTATGAGCTTTATTGGTCACATCAAATAACTTTGCTTGACAGCAGACGAAACTATTGGTTTCCTGTATAGAGTGACCAAACACTTTACGGGGACTGTCTTATGTGAAATTCAATCTACGCCAGTCCTGGCCCTTTGTTTTGACCGAAAATTCTTAATTTTTTTTTATCCTACATCGACGGCGTTTAACCACCGAGAGATGTCTGTCAAAAAGATCTTTTGCGACGACATGGAATGATAATCAACGCGCAAGGGTATTATTAAATATCTTCCACAATAGAGTTGACTACGAATATTTATTATCTCGTGCTTCGTTCAATGTCCCACACTTAGCATCCAGGTCCCTGCGACGTTCCTCACCTCTACAACGTACTCGAGTTTCCCGCAGCTAACTGCTGTGGGATCTACCTCACCCTCTCATCGTCCATGACCATAGCCATAAACTTCAGAAATGCGAATAGGATTTATGACCTTGATACATATTTTCTTAGGCTAATATTTGCTATCCTTTTAGATTTTTTTTTTTGTAATTTCCTATTTCTAGTGGCTGAGTTCATAATATGAACAATGTAATGTTGTGTAATTTGATGATGCCAATGGAGAAGAGTAATACAGACATTAGTCGCGATACTGGCGTAAGTCCCACATAACGTCGATTTTGTAAACAATTATGGTATGTAGTTAGTCCTGGCTTTACACATAAATATTGCTCCAAAAAGAAAGCACCTATCTTAACTAAGACTTTTGTTATCGTAGCACATTTCGATTCACGGATGTACAAAGCGTTAGATGGCCAACTTTTGTATTCATCGTATTATCAAGCTGAGATGTTAGTGTTCCCAACCAGATCATGATAAGTGCCTGGCTTCGTCCATAATGCAGCATCAGCAAAACTCTAATTATTTTTACAGATGGTTCCAAGAGCACTTCCGAATGCGGAAGCGCACACCATGTATATAATACAGAAATAGGTATCATTTAAGAGAGCCGAAAGCCAAAAAAAAAAAACAAATTTATATCTAACGAGAGAAATGGGGTTTTGCAGGATGTATTGCGAAACTGTAAATATGATCTACTTATTTGTATAATACTAAGGTATTATACAAGAAAACATAGTGTTGGTGAAGCAATCTCCAGAGCCCCATAACTTTTTTTCTGTTGTAATTTCGAATGAGTTTTGGAATTCTCTAATACCTCAATGTTCTTTTCTACTGTGGCACTTTTCACATACGCTGCACATTTTCACTATCTTAATGCGGCTCAGATGCACGAGACTGCGATTGAAATACAGTAATAATGCGCGATACGATAATTATACATGATTGATTATTTGAACTTACAAGTGTAAACATACGCGTAAATAACGAAATATCTATCCTGTTTTACCCCTACTTTAGAAAGAGGTTGATATAAGTATTTTGGTTTTATGTGGTTTTACGTGAATAAATGTAAACAACTGCTTCTATTACTTTAATTTCTTTGGGTGATACCTTTTTAGCTTAAGTAATTGGTGTAAACCCTTTCACAGGTAGAAAAAATTTCTAAATAAAATAAAATAGCAACTACAAAACAATAACTAAGGTAGATGTTTCAGGAATCTCTTGATTTACATTCGCAGGAAGTTCAGTAACTTTCCGTCTTTGAAACAATCTAAAAGTAAACAAGTAAAAAAGACAATAGCAGTGTTGTTCCTGACAAGAAGCTTACGCGTTGTTTCTTAGATTCCTACAGAAATCATAAATATTGGAAAAAATTAATATTAAAAACTTTACGCTTGGAGTTAGTTTTCACCACTGTATGTATAGGATATGCGTAGTTACCATATCCAGGAAATTAATTACACAAAATTTTACGCATTACCGTATAATTTTTGTTCCATATTCATAAGCATGCTATTAAAAGTGTGCCCTTCGCGTAGTAAAACATAGCGTATAGTTATAGTAATAAGTAACTCGTCCTCATTTTCAAACGAAGAACGCATTATAAGCTTATGTAAATTTCGAAATCATAACCTATACTAATTGGGCAGATTTCTACAATTAGCATCTATTACAAAGTAGGCAGGTAAGTCTATTTGTCTACGAGAAATCGTCGTTTGTGTGTATCACTTCTGAATATATTGTATAGACATGATTACTTTAACAATTACCTAAATAGACACATAACTCTTGCAAATGTAACTCTGCTCATTGTCTAGTCGCAAACGTTATTAGCTATGAATCGATGAGTTTTCTCTCTAATACATATTCCCAAGTAAACTCCTTCTTCACTATAACGTATACACAACATCATGATGGTAACGTACCGGCATCAAAATCATCAGACTATAACTTGAACAAATATAGTTTAGAAGGGATTTTATTACAATGGAACTAATTTATCATTTCGTTCAGGAAACCCCGGAGTAAAAACAAGTAAGCAGTTAGACTAAGCTCAAGAAAGTCAGATAAAAGTGAAAGCATGCTATTTACCAAGTAATTAACAGCAAATTAATATAAATAATCACTCTGCCTGCTACTTCAATTTCCACATAATAATAAGCAATTTCAGCGAACTTGTTACCTTGATATGAATACGAATTTCTTGCAAATACGAATTTATAGGTAATAATGAATGTCTGGACATAGGTGAATATCCTCTTCTCGCCTTTGTAACAGAAATTTGTATTTACCGAACGAGTTCATCGCAGTCTTCTTTTTTTTGCTAGATCCAGAAAGTTTGGCGAACGAACGATTTAAATAATTGATATAAGAGAACAATAGACCATACTGCGATCGACATAGCGCAATTTGAATGACTTTATGATATACAGGTGCCCCAACCTTCTGGAATTATGACATTGCGCCTATTGTGTAAATAGTATGGAATTTTCTGATAACATAATGGATTTTTGAAAGATACTTTATGACATCTTTCAAAAATATTTAGGGCAAAAGTATTTCAAGAAGTAGAATAAAAAATCAAAATTTTGCGAACATAGTTATTCGGTTATACAAAGATTATTTAAAATATTTTTGAAGACATCTTACTTCCGATTATGACGGAAGTGGATCTCAACTTTCTTATTTTAAATGGAATGTGTATTATTTTACCACAAATTTGAATTCCTATTGAAACTCTGAAACAATATTGTGTGCAATTACCTACACCTAAATTTCACCATTTTGCAAGAAAATCAATTCTTTCCAGAAAACTGACAGTTGCGCTATAAACTTGAATTACCTGTTTATGACCAATTACGCTGGTTATGAAAGAGTTGTTTCCTTAAACTAATATAGAAGGTCCATATTACTAATAGCAATATAAATAGATTGAAAATACTATACAGGCTGCCTAAATTTTCGAGTCAAATTTGGTAACGAAAAAAATTAGCAAAAATCAATTTTTTCAATAGCACATCCCCTTCAAGTAAGCGTAATTTTCAATTCTATGGGAAAATTCATCTATACTTTGTGTATAATATCCTATGTCATAAATGTGTCGTTACTGTGATATAATCGATTTTTGCAAATATCGTTCTTATAAAAATACATTACTGCAATGGTAACCTAAGTTGCTATGGAAAATAATATTAAATGTCAGACATTTATTTTATTTGTGTCAATGTGTTTGACTGTTAACAACTTCCGACTTATGATGTAGCAATTGTTATGTTAAGTTTATAAAAAATGTAACTGAGTGATCGATATGACTTGCCACGCTTTTGCAAAAAAGGTTCCCAGACTGACCAAGACCTAGAAGAGATATATTACACAGACTTTTTAAAAACTGTGGAGAGTTTAAATCATTTTGGCCAAAAATTACAAAATGAAAATCATATGTTGACGGCAACGACACAGAAATAATGGTCCTTGGATACTTCACAGCAGACCCTACAAACTCGCTGAAGGGTGCAAAAATTGCTGTCAGGATTACGTCGAGAACTACTCACAGAGTCTTATTAAAACAAAAATGGCATCCATTTAAATATCATCAACTTCAACGTTTAAGAAATGAAGATCATATTTTAAGGATAGTTTTCCTAATGATTCTTGACAAAATCTGAAAAAAAATACAGAATTCACAAAATTAATATAGACTGATGAAGCTAAAAAACGGCTTATATAATATATACAACTGTAATTTTTGGGCAGACGAAAATCCTAGACTAGTACGAGAACAACATTTTCAAATATCCTGGAGCTTTATGTTTTTTGCACGATAAAGTATATTTTTGTTTATATTTTTACGACGAAAATTTAACTGAGGAAGGGTATTTGTATATTTTGCAAAACGTAGTGATGGAAGCGTTAAACCACCTTCCAGAAGAGAAAATGGCGAATGTTTGGTATCAAATGTATGGAGTTCCACCTCACAACGCGGATCCTGTGGGACAGCTGTTGAATATAATGTTCGGAGAACAATGGATTGCTAATAATGGTCTATATCGATTTCCACCACGGTCTCTTGATTTGACACCCATATATCATTACATCCACCAAAGAAGACCTGCAAGACAGGGTTCGACCTGCCTTCAATGAAATATCCCCCAACTCCGTGCGACATGCCATTAACAACTAAACAAATGCAAGGATTTTAATTTGTTTAGCACACAATGGTGGTGTTTTCGAACATAGACTATATGTTTCCAAAAATCTTTATTTTTCACATCCACCAAAGAAGACCTGCAAGACAGGGTTCGACTTGCCTTCAAATGGAATATCCCCCAACTCCGTGCGACATGCCATTAACAACCAAATAAATGCAAGGATTTTAATTTGTTTAGCACACAATGGTGGTGTTTTCGAACACAGAAATCTTTATATTTTTTTACTGTAACGTTTCTTCTTTCACGTATTAATTGTTTTATCATTTATCTTTGTTTTATTACAGTTTAACATTTTATAAATTCATGTATGTTTTACAAGATATATCTATGTGAAAATTAATTGTTTTTTTCTTGTCCATCTTTTTTTTTATCAGTAAATAAAATAAATGCCTGACGTATTTTACATTTAATATTATTTTCCACGGCAACTTAAATTACCATTGCAGTACCATATTTGCAAAAATCGATTACATCTTCGACACAAAGTGTAAATGAATCTGCCCGTAGAATTGAAAATTACACTTACTTGGCGACGTTATTTCAAAAAATCGACTTTTGTTAATATTGTCGATTCCAAATTGGATTCAAGAATTCAAACACCCTATATAGTATTTTCTACATTAGTTTAACGAAACAACTCTTCTATAACCAGCACAGTTTATAATAAACAAGTAATTACAGTTAATAGTGCAACATAATTTTTTTGGCAAAAATCGATTTTCTTCTTTCTGCAAAATACTAACATTTAGTTGAGCAGAGTCCTGCGTTTGAGTATTGCATCCAAGTGATTTCTTGTGTTAATACTGCTTGATTACCATTATAACAATAAACAAAACGTTGACGTTTTTAAACTATTGATTCAAAATTTTGAGTCCAAATACTTGCATATTATGTTGGTTTATTTCTAGACAGAGAAACCAAATACGTAACAATGTACAGAATGTTCAATTTAAAATAACCATGCTAGTTATATTTTTTAACCTTACCTTATGATATCTATTACATTATCTGAAAATTTTGGAGCCCTACCATTTACACAATAGGCACAATTCTACAATTCCAGAAGATTGAGACAGCCTCTATAAATATTGCATTCAAGAACTGAGTAGAAATAATAATTAATAATAACGCTTTTGTATAAAGCTTTTTGAATTTTGCAAAGAAAAAACAAAAATGTTAGAAAAACATGACATTGTTAACCAACAGTATTTTCAATGTTAAGTATGAAATACTAGGGAGTCTTTTTTTTGTGGAACAATATTGTTCAAAGACCTGCGGCCAACTGTTTCTTGGAAATTATCTGCATAATGTTGACAACTACATGATTTTTAATGGGTAAACAAAATTCGGTCACCAGCTAATCCAGTTGCTAAAGAAAAAGGGTTCAAATTAGACATTTCTTCACAAAGAACTACATTGCTTTTACATGTGGTTTAATAAAGCTGTCCCTCAATGTACTCTAAACGTTTGCTTTTTAAATATAATTTTAAGTTTTTCAAAAAATATCAAATTTACTTATATTACATATATATAAAAGAAGAGTTATATTTTAGAGATGATTTTTATCAGTTCATCGTTTGTGTATCATTTTCATAAACTTTAATAATAATTAAAAACCTAAAGAGACCGATCATTTTATTGGAAAATTCTACATTAATTTCTGCGTTCTCCTGCTTAGGATCCAATCGAGAAACATATGGCACTGTAAATGATGTGTGGACAGTTAGTTCTTAAATTAACTAAATCTTGTAAGCGTGTAGAAAAATAATTCGTCAATAGTTGCAGGAGGCATTTAGTAATACATATTTAGTTGCTAAAAACAACTTGTACTATGACAAGTTCTGTATCTGCCGAAAGACGCCATAAGAGTTATGGTTTAGTGTCTTAGCAGGGCAGTATTGACATTAGGATGTCTGGTATATTTAATACATGCCTGTACAAATAAACGAAATTTCAAAATTATATCTATAGTATAATAAAGCTTTCCATAAAAGGTATGAACAATTCTAAGACATTTCTCGGTGCAAAATGCTGCGTAATGAAATTGTTTAGTCTCTAGACCTCTTGTATAAAATACAAGAAATTTTGGTGAATTTTTTTCTAAATGCCCTAGTTTTTATATTCTCAACTACCTGTAGGGATTAGACTTCATCTTTATTACACTTCCAAGCACCCTTTCTTACTCTGGTTTCGCCAATTTTTGCAATACACTAGTAAAAAGTTACCTAGTTTATAGGATTATGTTATATAATTGCAACTAAAACAAAATAATCTAATTCGTAAACACTTAACGACAATTACATCGATTAAGTTCATTTGGATCAAGTAGTCTGCCCTAATTTGACGTAGTAATTGCAGGAGCTAAACCACTAGAAACATTTTAATCACACCCTTTCCTCATCGTTATTAAAAGACTATTTCAAATGTGTTAAGCATAGTGGTTTATAGGCAATTAAAAGTTTCCACCGAATAGTACGCCGTTAATTCGCGAAATGTGTAACATTTGACCAAATACATAATATCAGCAACTTACTTTGTCGTAGTACCAGACATATACATTTACTTCCGGGCCTATTGTTTTATAATGTATCTTATTTTTCTTCTGTTTTTCAAGATTGCGATAACAACTGCCTAAAGGTAAATTTTATTTGACAGAAAAACTTTGTATTGTGTGTGTTCACATGCTTTTATGTTAAACTTCTGTTACATTTTTGTTGTTGTGAAGACGATTGCGCTGTATTCTTGTTTCTGCCATGCCCCTAAACGCTGTAGCTCTTGTGGAAGATGGTCGATCTTTGCGTTATGTCGGTCACTGTACTTATACAGCAGTTCGAAAATGTGTGGAAATGTTTTGAGAGACTGGCAGATATACGCGAAGACCAGGATCCGGTAAGAAAAGAAAAACAACTGCTGTTGATGATCGCTTTATCATATTACGGGCTTTACGAAACCGCTCTTTTTCGTCCGTTGGGGCGAGAAATCAACTTAGAGAGGTGCGTGGTGCTGATGTAAGCGTGTGGAAGTAGGATTGAAGTTCTGCACACCAGCTCATGGACCAAAGTTGTTACTACATCATTGAACAGCGAGGTTGCAATTTGGTCGTAACCACTTGGCGTGGGAAATTGAGCAGTGGAGTACTATATTCTTCACAGATGAATCTAGGTTCTGTTATATTCTTCAGACGGTCGACAACGGGTATGGAGAAGGGCCGGTGAACGATATGCACCCTGTACATTCATTCCACGACTAAATCATAATGGAGGCAAGATTATGATGTAGGCTGGCATTTCATTAGAAGCACGTTCGGAACTTATCGGCGTGGAAGGAGGGTCCTTAACAGCACACCGATACATTACAGACATTCTGGAAGACCATGTTGTCCCATTTGCTCCATTTATTGGCAATAACTTCATCTTAATGCATGATAATACAAGGCTGCATGTTGCGAGACGTGTTAATAAATATACTGACGAAGTCGGGATTATCCGTATGGATTAGCCAGCATGGCTCTTCTGACTTAAATCCTATAGAGCATGCTTGGGACATGTTTGACAAGCGAGTAAGAAATAGGCTTGCATCACCAGCTCCACTAAATGAACTGCGCATTTCTCTTCTCGAAGAATGAGAGAATATCCCTCAATATGATTTCCCCAGGTTAATTGAGAGTATACAGAGGCGCAATTAGAACCAGAGGAGGTAATACCAGGTACTGAAGTACCTTGGCTCTCACCTGTTCTTAATGGCAATCGTTTAATTTAATTTCTATGTTTTAAATTTTCCCAGTGTTTTCAAATATTCCTCGTTTCCCTTTGATGAATAAACTCCTGTACACCATCTGTCTTGTTTTTTTAAGCGTTGTGTGTATCAGAGGCTGAATTATTATTTATTTTAAATTAGAACATAACCTAGTCGCTTAATCTTTTAAAAAATATAAATAGGTGGAAACTTTTTATTGCCTGAGTGTATTAAGAAATAATTCCCTGGAAATAGGGAAACTGTACAGTTGTGCTACAAATATTTACCTTTTATATTTGTATTTCACATGTTCTTGTTTGTCTTAGCTCCCAGGCAAGGTGTATCCTTTTTTTGCTTTATTATTCCTGCTAATATGTTCTCGTTATACAGAATTCAACATACATATAATAAAGAGATTTTCAATTTACATAACCAAACTCGCACTTTTTTTTAATGAAAACTGACTAGAAGCCTTTTGCTTAATTTGTAATTATAAATATGAATTTAGAGCATCTATTTATACAAAAAAAAAGAAAATAACTATAAACTATGTCGCAATTCGCAAACAATTACGTAATATTAGTATATATCTTTATATATCTTTAAAGTGCATATCCTAACTACCAGTAATATACATATTCTGGATCTTCATAAATTAAAAATACGCCCACACAGCGATTGCATTTTTATGACTGTCAATGTAATAAAATAAATAAAATCTCTATTCTTAAATCGTCGCTCTGGTACATTTTTAGACAATAGAACATTTGCCGTGGTGTTAGTTTAACTCGCCTACTTAAATTATGTTCAAAATTGGTAGGCAAAATTTATCATACATTTACGCAATAAACAGGTAATTGAAAAGGAATGCTCACATGCCGCCTTCTTCTTATTTTCAATGTCAAAAACGAAACATTTTAAGGAGATCGAAATGATTGTATCAGTGACATTATTAAACGGTCCCTTTATCAAGTTCAGCTTTTTTGTGTGAACCCCAGACGATAAATACATACAATATTTTGTTCTATCAAAAGAATTGATTGACCCACAAGCCACTTCACAATGGTGTTAATATGGTCTACAAAAAAATCACCAGATTTTCAAAGATGGATAAGAAGGATAATTATGTCTTTGCTTCCCGTTATTCCTGTCATCAGAAAGCTTAGGCAAGAATTTTGAATTGCAAAGATATTTTTTATGGATGTGATTTGATGTAAGATCCTTAATTAACAAATCAGTTTCAACAGCAAGAGAACCTCCATACAAAATATGTTAACAATTTAAATTGTTTACGCTAATTAAAAATCAATAAAAATTACAACTTTAATTTTCTATTAAGTTCATAAACTAACTAATCAAAGCTTTAAAAGTTTCTGTCTGGGCGCAAGCCAAACCTCAACATCCATGAAAAATTACGTAATTCTCTTATATTATGGTATAGTATTAGATAATTTACATTTACAATGAGGAGAACAGCAGACAACAAGTATATAAATTAAGCACGTATTTCCTCAGCGTTAATTAAAAGAAAAAAGAGTGAAAGGTGCAAAAAATCATGCATCAGAACAATCAGCTGTTCTCGACATGAACAAGAAAATCAGCTGTTCGCTACATACCTAACGGAAATTAAAACCTATGCGAAATCTTCAAATTATCCGTCGAGTCCATCACAAAAGTGGCCATGTATCTATCTGCAAGCTTTTCGATTGATCCATTAAATCGCTAATCGTTCAAGTTCTAATTATGAAAATCGTTCGCCTGAGAAATCTCAAGAGTGGAAACGTTGTGAATAGTAGACGGCCGAAGAAGGAGAACGTATTCTACCATCAGCTGTGTAACACATGACGGCGTTACAATGAACTGTGCAGTATTGTGTTTAGTCGCGTGCTCAAGCTAACATAAAAAATTAAATAATGTACATTTATGAACAAGGAATATTTTAAATAATTAAGATAATAAGATACCAGACGGTATATTTATAAATTTTATACATTCATTAGCTAGAGTTTTATTAAAAATAGATTCTATATTAGCAGAGTAACATCAAACACTGCGCTTCAAAGTATTAACTGTAATTCTTCATATATGTAGTAAAACTTATTGTAAAATAACAAGTGTAATATTAATATGCATAATTAATAATTATATATTTTGAGAAAGCCATCGTGGCATTAAGTAAATCTAACAACTGGAAATCTAGACAAACACGGCAATATTATAATACATTCGACTTCTTATACAATAACGAAGATATTTAGTAAAAACAAAACTAAAAATATGAACATTTCGAATTACAAATTCGTCATACTATTTCCAAATTGCTACTTCTATTAGCTAGTTAACATCAACACAAGAAATAAAGCAGAATTGTTCGCATTAGTCTTTTTATTTACTTATTATTATCGCTGGCCACGAGCGGTACCGCGCATCGGCGTAGAATCAGTTTGGACCGAGAGGAACGGTAGTATTACTTCGTCTGCGGAGCAGTACGGACATTTTCGCTGCCGGTCATTTGCGCAATTGTTTATCTGTCCTAGAAAAATTATGATTTCGTCAGCAAAACGACCGCGGTCGGACAAACTTCGAAAATTTATTGCAGAAATTCCAGACTTAATATATGAAGGTGCTAAAATTAAATGTGTAATCTGTAAAATTCCGTTAATGTGTTGGTCCAGACAACATTGTCTACGACACGTAAATAGTGAAAAGCATGTCTCAAAAAGAAATTGCGCACGAGACAATGAAAAATTTATATTTAATTTATGCGTTACGTTTATCGCATGTAATATACCGTTTAATTTACTAGACAAGGAACCATTTATCTGCTCTTGGAATAACTATTCGGAGTGCAAATTACCAAGTCGAACATCGTTACGAATAATTGTGCCATCTGCGCGCGAACATATTGAACAAAAAATAAAATCGAAGTTGAAAGATCAAAAATTGTGGTTATGTGTCGACGAAACAACAGATCGGAAGAAACATTCTGTTCTTAATGTAATGGCACGCAAATTGGAACCTCATCAATCGGCACCTTCAATTCTATTAGTCTCCAAACGAATACAACAGTGTACTGCCGAAGTAATTTCAAAGTTAGTGTTAAATACATTGGACAAGTTTGAACTTTCAACAAACCAACTCTTGATGTTAGTGAGTGATGGTGCTGCAAACATGCTTTCTGTAGGCCGGTCTCTTAAAAAGCATTCTGCTAATTTGTTACACATTACGTGTAAAATTCATGCTCTCAATCTTGTGGCGGATAGTATCAGAAAATGTTATCCTGAGGTAGACGCTTTAATAACGCATACCAAAGCAGTATTTCTCAAATCACCGGAACGTATTCGCGAATTTCACAGACTGTGCCCCCGTATACCAGAGCCACCAGAACCTATTCTAACTTGTTGGGGAACATGGTTGCAGGCCGCGTTTTATTATCATAAATATTTTGACAATACTAAGAACGTGGTTTTACAATTCGATACAAGGGAAGCTGCCGCTATCCAGAAAAGCCAGTCAAAATTTCAAGATAATCAGGTTAAAATGGATTTAAAAATCATTCACGACAATTACTTCGGGCTAGCAGATGCAATAGAAAAATTACAAAATCCTGCGGTGCCGTTAGAGGATCTCTACAAATAGTGCAACATGTTCACGCACAGTTTTGCGCGATTGAAGACGCAAAAAATGTTTCTGTTCTAGAAAAATTTGAAAGTGTTTTTGAGAAAAATTCTGATTTTGGCACATTAAGACACATTTGTGGAGGTGCGTGAACAGAATCGTTAAGTTATTTGAAAGATTATTTTACTTACGCAAATATTACGTCACTAGATGATGAACGTTCGTTCTCTGCATATAAACGCATTTTTTCCTCATGCCGTACTAGTTTTGCCGAAACAACAGTTGAAACATATCTAATGTTGCAGATATTTAACAGACATTATTCACTTTGTGATTTCACGGAGGACACTTAAAATGGTAAGTGTTTGAGCACGTGTTATTTAATTTTTATTTAAAAGATGAGCGAAATTATTTGCGGCAGCAAACATCTCTATTAGCAGAATAACTCTAGTGGAACGCGAGGCCTGGTCGACTCTACGCTACTGCGCGGTACCGCTCGTGGCCAGCTTTACTTATTATTGATACGATTTCCTATATAAAGTATGGACCACAATTTGGAAATATACAGTGAGGTCCTAAAGTATCCCACCCCCATGCTAACTTTTGAATAACAGAAGAAGCCAGCGTTTTTAGAAAAAATGGATCGATTTAAATTTTTTGTACTTTTTAGCGTTATCGGCAGTTCAATTACATTTCCGGTATCATGGGAAGAAAGGTAATCGAGAGACGAATTCAGTGATATCACATATGTTATATTTTAGCTTAAGAAATATTACGATATGCAGCAAAACAGATTTTGGTAATCTATTTTTGTTGTTAGCTGGGAAAAAGTGCCAAATTGTTTCCTACATCAGGTTGATCCAATGAGCTCGTTCATTCATAACAATTGCCCAACTGTCAAATTTCAATTCTAAAACGTAAATTATTCTTGTTGTTGTCGGGCAAAGCGTCAGGCACCGATTACTACAATCATTAGCCAATTCTACTAAAATTTTGCCGAATCTGGAGGTGTTCCAACCTCCGATAGGGATTTTTAACGTGCCAAACATTATTTTTGTTATTATATCCTGCATTTTCCATATGTTTGTTCTTTGTTCTCGGTATAGTTTCTCCTTATTTTTACTTAATGAAAAAATAACGATTAATAAGTTATTTTTTAGTTTTATCGAATTTTGTCTAAATTAATTAATTCCTTTAAATTTATTGGTTTTTGGGGGACAATATGTCAGTTTTTCATGTTGTTACTTTTAGGGTGGCTTTGGGACGAACTATGCAAACTGCTAGGTCAACTATAACATTATGTAAATCTGGCATCAATTATCATCTTATTTGCTGTGGTTGCAAAGCAAATTGTCCAATAATTCAAATCTTGGATGTCATAACATCTATCCTGCCTTACATAGCGCAAAGTTCAAATATTTCCGGCTGTACATGTTCATTATGTTCCACTTTGTGGTTGTTTTTGCCAAATTCAACAAATATTAAAGTTACTTGAAGTTTACCTTACATGGTCCTCTAGGACTTCACTGTATAATAATATTAATTTAATAATAATTTATTAATAATGGTACAAGTTAGCAACAACCACCATGTACAGACGCGCGTTTCGGCTCATCGGTGTACCTTTGCGGAAGGTGGGAGCTATATTTGAAATCCTTTATATCTTTTAAGTTGAACACCTCGTATATTTTTCAATTATTCGATAGGCAATGAAATTCTGTGTAAAATATCCTTATAGTACTATAGCCCTAAAATGAAAAACAAAAGAGACGATGAAATTTATTGACACAGTTCACTAAAACCCTTACCACAACACTTAATTCGTACTGAAGACAGCAAGACTGAACTCTCAGTTCAGTCTTGCTGCTGATGATGATAGCTTGGCTATCGAAACGTGCGTCCAGTACGAATTAAGTGTTGTGGTAAGGGTTTTAATGAACTGTGTCAGTGTTCCAGTGCCACAGTTTTAGAGTATCCGTTTAGTGATGAAATTTATATTGGACAATTGAAACTATAATAACTTTATTTAGAGCAACTATTGAGATAGTCGAAACAAGAAAAATATGTAATTTATTCTGTCCAATAAAATGGTGCAATCAAAAAAAAAATTGCGAATCGTATTTCAGCGTTTGGTTAAATTTTATGAAACACCCTGTATATCTTTTTACAAATCGACATAGAGTGACATTTCAAATAAATTACTCTTATAACGCTAAGGCCCCAAAATGAGAGACATACAAAATATTCTATTTGAAAAAATTAGTTTTTTTACTCAGAATATATACCAAATTAATTTTGAATATACTATATACTGTCGTCAACTTTTTAGAAATCCATGAGAAATTCTTTCCGCTTATAGTGTAGCTGTCACACTTCTTCATTCGAAACGATCATATGTACAGCCTTGGCCAATAAAACGGTGCGCTTTAAATTTTGCAAGTGTTTAGGACGTTTTGGTTGAGTTTTCCCAGAATGCCACAAATACTCGATTGGATTTAGGCCTGGGGATTGGGTAGGCCAATCCAGAAGATGGAATCCGTTTTCGAATATCCACTCTTTAATTTTTCAAGTTGTGTGGCATGGAGCGTTATTTTGTTGGAATAAAATATTTTCTAAAGCTCCTCTGAAAAGAAATTTCCATACGATGGCCTTCCCCAACGCCCTATGATAACATGCACTCCTATACCATAATGCTACCACATCAATGCTTAAGAGTAGCAAGGACGCAATCCTTATGAAAGCCCTCGTTAACTCTGCAACGTACAAAGGTACTTCCAGTGGTACCAGAAAGCTGAAAAAGGAACTATTGGTGTACTATTTATCAAAAGTAATGTTTATCCTTCAAAATTAGCATTATTATTATAATAGATTCAATTTAAAAGCAATATCTTTTTAATAATTGCCTCCATATTCGTTTTGTCGGATCACAACACCCTTTTCCAGTTTTCAATTGTCCAATGTTTGTGTTTTTTGGCCCACTCTAAACGGTTTCTTCCGTTGATCTAGGGTAATAACAGCTTTTTCTTGCCTTACAACCTTTTAGTCCTGCACTACGTAAGCGTCTTCTAATCGTTCTAGTCGACATTTTTGGACCACCTTCTGCACTATTTTCTGCAGACAGCTGCGAAGAAGTGTTCTTCCTATCCCGAAGAGAAAATTTCTCTAATGGACGGTCCTCTCTGGCTGCTGTTATTTTGGGACATCCGCTTCCTGGCTTATTTTTTAAGATCCAATAGTCTTACACCTATTTATGGCTAATTGAACACTAACTTTTGAGCAGTTTTACTTTGAGAGATTCACAATTTGTGCCCTAAATATTTGCGAAAATCTACAGATGCTCCGTTTTATTGGCCAAGGTTGCACATTTTTTTAGCGAAAATGAAAATAAATAAAATAGTGACCGATAGCTGTGAGGATGTTTAATGAAAATGGCCTCAAAGCGGAAGAAGAAAAATCGCATTTCCGTTTAAAATATTTTACTCAAATAGATCATATGTAATTACCTTTAACTTCTCAGTTTTAAAATTATATTATGATTATATATCCATAAAATTTGAATGGACCAGCTCCGTTAAGCAGCCTGTATCTTTCTCTGATCGGACGTAGACAGGGATGCTTAAGAGGTTACCTTTATACTCGTTTAATTTTTACTGCAAGTCAATACCTACTGCATACTTAAATCGCTCTACGCTATTATAAATTGATGTAAATATGTAAATCATAAACATAATCAAAAATTTCAAATATTTGTGTGGAAATTAACTTGTTTTATCCTTATGTGCAACGTATAATCGGTTGAAGTAACCATACATATCTATATTCCAGCTCTTGACTACTATAAACTGCAACTAGATACTAGATTGATTGTTATAACTTATTACAAACATTTTGAAACTGTTTTTGAAAAAATAATTTGGGAAATTTTTACAGTTTTACGGTTTCCCTGATTTATGAATTTTTAAACGTATGGTAACAGTCCAACGGGGTATACAAGCTTAAAGCTTGTCATTACCTCAGGAGCATTTTAGTGTATCGATGGTGTGTGTAAATTGTTCCATGGTAGTGTTACATTAATTATTTCTCAAACCAAACATATTTTAAAATCTTCCTTTGTAATGCCATCATTATGTTTCAGCTATTTGTTAGTGATATAACGTCGGAGATATATTTTTTAAAGTAGAATATTTTGTATATATACCCATTTTTGAATTCTACATAAATAGCAAAAATGTAAAATATATCTGCGGGGTCATAACGGAAACAACAACAGCCGAAAAAAATGACGCAAATGAAATTAACGGGTTCCAGAGTCTCTCCAAAATATGTTTGGCTTGAAAACCAATTTATTCCATACTTTAGGGTGTTGGTATATAGAGAAGTAGTAGACTGTATAACCAAAATGAACAAATATTAAAAGTTGTATAAACTATGCAGTATGCTACACGGAGATTAGCTTATCTGTAGTAATTTGTTTGTAATACAGCAAGAAAGTACCATGAGATGGTGTGTATAGGTTTGCCAAATAATGTAATTACTTTATGAGCTACTCGTTTTAATATTAAACAGATATTAGGATCAAATAAATGTAGGTACTTAGATTCTGTAAATAGTCTAACGCATATTTATTTACGTTTGAATTAAAACCCCTTCAAACAACACAAGAGGGATAGCAAAATTTATCTTTCTAGCAAGCAAGATTGACAAATTTCATCAAGTAAATGTTTGACGAGGTTCTTAGATAAATACGTTTGCATTTGATGGATTCTCCAAATTTAAGTAAATTACAATAGAAAGACGTGAGACGTGACGTAAAACGTACAAACACTCTTCCCCGCAAAAATTTCTTTTATCTTCAATATTTGATCTTCTTTTGCTAACTAATATTTTTCGTTGAAATTCATAGTAAGAAAGTAATGGAACCAGTACACCCTTCTAGGGAAAAGAAAGAAGATTTATTATTACATATTGCAAGTCTAGGCTAAAAAGTATGTGTCACTTTTGTCAAAAACATTCCTTTATTAAATTCGTAGATGGCGCTGTAATTGGTAAAAAAGGTTACCTTTATTTACCAATTACAGCGCCATCTACGAATTCAATAAAAGAATGTTTCACACAAAAGTTACTTACTTTTTAGCGTAGAATTGCAATATGTAATAAAAAATAGGAGTTTCCACTTAAAAAACTAAAGTTACCCTATTTTCACAGATTACAGTGCCATCTACGTTGAAACTAAAATCGTCATTTTGTGGCTCCCGATTAGACGAACTTTTTAGTAGGATTTATATTTCTCGAGATATTCCTCTGTAAATATTAAAATGGGACACCCGGTATAAGACTCAGAGTATTAAAGATTACAAATTATGCAGTGTGTCCATCTAGCCCCGTACAACATAATGTTTTTCTGGAAATTGTCTGATGGTCGCACTGACTGCTCGGCATTACTTCAAAAATTATTATTTATAATCCCGAGCCCATAATTCAAATACGTACTTTTTTAACCGTTTTTGAATACCTTTTTCTCAAATACTTTAAGACCTCGCTTTATATTACTGCGTTTTTGGATACCGCACTTCAATTCATGCCAACTTTCTTCAGCACTCCCTATGCCTATCTGGTTTAGTTTATGAGATGATTAAGGTAATTTGAGATTTTTACGAAATACCGATATTTCTTTAACGTTCGACATCTTAAACGTATTACATGCTAGAATGGTGATTCAGTTTTTAGTCGATTGAGTGTTTCTTGGAGATTTTAGCAGCATGTCAAAAATTTCTTTATATGAACCAGTCTATAAGAAAGTTTTCATTTGAGGACTTTTTTTCTAAATTGCTCAGGGACGCACGTACTAGGTGGACGCCTTCTATATTTCCAGTAACTTAATTTACAACAAACACTGTATCACTCGCAAGCATCAATTTCCATAGAATGTAGATGTTCATTAAAATATTGTACAAATGTTGATTTAATATACCACACAATTATTGGAATCTCAACGAAGATTATTGTTAAATGCATGGTATATGGAAATTTAATTTAAAGTATAAACGCAGCGAAGGATTAAAGAACAAGCCTTGACTTGTGGTTCTTCCGTAGTTCCTGGCAAAAGGAAGTCACGTGCACGATAGGCGTAAAAACAAATAGCTATCCGCCATAATTACACTTTATCTTTTCCATATTTTTCTTCATTAATTAACTATATTTTGAGAAAAAATAAATTAGTTAATAATATGAAATCCTAAAACATTAGTTTAGATCTGCTAATATAGTCTTAATCGTCTAATTAAAGAGACCAACCTAGTATTTTATTACTTCTTAGGGAGAAATATTTCTAATAACTGCTTACTGGGCATGAAAAATGTCGAGTACATTAAAAAGAAGAAACCTAGACGCGCATTTTTTATGTCGGTGTTCTCGAAGCGCAGCGGGATGTGCAATTAATTCAAATTTTAAGCAGAAACGAAAATAATTTTTCACATCATTGGATTAGAAATATATTACTTCAATTACATCCATAAATTTGCAAATACGAGACAGATTTTTATTATGAAAACGCATTCTTTTGTGAAGATCAATTATGTAATCAAACTAATGACGAAATACGGCGAATCCAATAGGAAACATTGAGATTTCTATATATTCATAAAAATACATTGCGTGTCCAACTAGTGGAAAAATATTCAGAGACAAACGCTACACAACACAAAATTATATTCAAGTACAGGGGGTGTTCAGTTTCTGCTGCGCACAATACAAGCTTGGCTTTTTAAATGGAACAGCCGGTGTATTACGTTTTTGGATGCACCTCTTCAATTCATGTCAACTTTCTTCAATATTCCCTATACCCATAGATATTGAAATGGTATTCAAATTAAAATTTACAGTTTATTTTCAACGAATATCTTTATAAAAACAAAACTTTGTAGTATTTCATCGCAGTACTCTATGCATTTTAGTAAAAAAAACTTATCTGCAGCTTCATATTTAATTTACTGGAGAACAACGCATTTTAGGTATAGGGAAATGTTTATAAAAAATATCTATAACAATTTCTCTATTAGACCGTGGAAAAATATACAGGATGTTCCATTTAAAGAAATTGAAGTAGCATGAATCAAACATGGCAACGATTCTGATGACCATTTTGTAGTTGATACAAAATATTTTTCAATATATGGCCTGAAATTCTAAAAAGTATTCAATGGATTCAATGGTTTAAGATATCGGTCGTTAAAGAAATAGCCGCATTTCGCAAAAATCTCAAATTAGATCTACATTAAAGAGATGCATTCAAAAACGTAATAATATACCGGGTGTTCCAATTAAAAAATCAAATTTGTATTGTTCGCAGCGGAAACTGAACAGCCTGCATACTCTGGTATAATTCTATGTTATACAGCATTTGCCTCCCAATACTTTTTATTTGGAAGCTTTTTCTCTGAATTGCTCAAGAAGGGAGTTATCTTCCGCCCACGCACTAAGTGGACACAGAAAAAAAGTACACGTTTTATAATAATTGAACATATGTTAAAATGCAGAAGCAAAACAAGTTTATACAAATTACCTTACATTATTTCTATTAACAAACAAATATAGTTAAAAGTAGAGAATATCAATTTTTGTTAACACTAATTTTACAGTCCCACACTGCAGGTGCATATGCATACATATTCCATTAAGCTTGTAGGTTTAGGACTTGACTATTTTCGAAGTTTTTATAAATACCATTTGAAGCATACATATTCCATTAAGCTTGTAGGTTTAGGACTTGACTATTTTCGAAGTTTTTATAAATACCAAACAACTGCATTTATAAGTACTGCTGGTGGTGTACTTTGAATGGCAATATTTGAAAATTGCATTACTTATAATGCGTAGGATATATAATTTTCATAACATACTTTGCAATTTATTGGTTTCAAAAACACGTTTCTGGAAAATAATTTGAATATGCAACATGTATTAAGAGTCATAAAATAAATATTATTAACCAAGTAGACAGAAATACGTTAACAAAAAATAGTCAGAATTTCTTAAAATGAATATATCTTTTACATATCAACACCTTCAAACTTTTGTAAATTTTTCTAAAGCTAAATAAAAATTAAAAGAATATATGTATAATTAAAAACCAAATTTGAAATAAAGCACCTGTATTCACTGAAGATAACAGGGTAATTCCAAATTGCTGATGTTTATGTATCTTATCCATGAAAAATGCCATAGATTAAGCCTATTGACAACATAAACCTGGCAGAAACATACATGCTATCTATAAGGGTATACATACACAATTTTTGTTTAATTTCCAATACTAGTTGCTTCCAACCAACAATTTTGCCTTTACATTTTAAAAGATTTGTCTCTCACTTACCTTTGAAGGAGTACCATATTTAAATAAATTCTTCGATTTGATTGGGGTAAGTGCCTGTCGATCATCGCATTGTAACTTGACATCTTCTATATTTTCACCAAGTAGTTCATTTTTCAGGAGACAATTGTAAGCTGAACTGTCTCTAGGAGATTCTCCAGTTTCTCTTGATTTCTTACCAGGTGTAGTTCCTCGCACTGGTTCAGGTATAATAGCAAAACTTGTTTCCCAATTGTTATGGGCTCTAATTGGTATGTGTCTGCAATAGTTTTCTACAGTTCCTCGCTCTCCAAATTTTGTCTCTTTAAACAAATTGCGACGTACTGGTAAACGCATTGGTTGTAAAACATGATCAGTGTTGCTGAGAGATGACATCTTAATTGCTGATTTTTAACATATACAAATATGCATTACAATCTTAAGTTATGAAATCGTATCGAGTATTAGAAAAATATAATCAATACGACTTTGGAATATCTTAGTTCAAAAGTCACTCTGGTACTGTTAATAAAAGTAAAACTGCACTACACTTATTACTTCTGAGGTTGAATATGTTCACCAGTAGCTTGTTTCAGTGCATGTGAGGAACTAATACTTATTACACATCTACACCAACACTGGCTCCATAAAATCATTTTTAAATAATTATTAAATGCCTAAAATAACGTATCACACTACCCCCTCCATCCAGAGACATTTAATTTTCAAAGTTACCAACCAAACGAACCAAACGAAGTGGGATAATTACTCCAGCGGTACTAAAAATTTCAAATACATTTCACATAAACGAAAGTAATAATTAAAACGATATAATAAATAATATAAAGTTGTAGCTTTAATGCTTGCAATAGTGTATACATTATTAACTCAAAGAACATTAATTTGTGTCTCAACTACCAATTATTATTTTTCAAATCATACGTTCAATAAACATACAGTTCGTTTATTACAAATTGAATTTCGGTAAAGAATTTGAGATTTTTTGATACGCCTGAATTTTTTAAATAGGCTAGGCTTGACATTTGTATATTAGCGCGTTTTCTCACTTCAAGAATTGAATAATTCTATATTCTTCTACAATATATGTACGCAAGAAATGATTTACAATTTACTTCTTTTGAAAATAAAATTTTGTATTAAAACCTTATTTATTATTTTATATATCAAAGCGTTTCTTAAAACATTAAAATTAAATTGAATATTAGGGTTTTCAAGGTCACGTACAAACAGAGTACTGCTTATGCCATCTAGTGCAGAATTGCTTAAACAGTGGACGTTAGATGGCGCTTCTGATCTTGACATAAAATGTCTTTTTATTTAAACGAGAACCACGTGGTAACTATTGAAAATGTATGTTAATTTCTTTAAGAATGTAACAAATCGTTTAGTCACACCAGCGCAACGTATTGATAGGTCATGACTTCGATAACATTACTTTCATAATCAATTAAAAACGTAAACGTTGTATTCTAATAACATTTTTAGATACTGCGCATATGACGATTTTAAATCATATTCTTAAACTCAAGAAGTGCTTGAACGTTGGTTTTAATTTCAGTTCTGTTCGTTCTGTAAAATATATCGACCAAGTAGATTATAGAATGAACAAATACAAGGTACCTGGAAATCTACTCCGCTATAATACCGCAATTAATGTATAATCTTAATTCATCAGGAAGCTGTTGAAACTCTCAACAATTTGCAAAGCAATGCTGCATATTTGAAAGAAAGATCTTATATTAAAAGTTCTTATAGTGATGATTATGAAAGAACTATTTTGCAAATGAAAAAGTTTTTAATAAGGTATTGTATATAATATAATTTATAAAAGCTATACAATATTTTTTTTATTTCATAGTGCTGGAATAACAAGTGACAAATTAAATGATCTGCAAGTAATTCATGTAGCTGGTACCAAAGGTAAGGGATCGACTTGTGCACTTTGTGAAAGTGTGCTTCGGTACCATGGATATAAAACTGGGTTCTATTCATCTCCTCATTTATTGGAAGTCAAGGAGAGAATACGAATTAATGGTGAACCAATATCACATGATTTATTTGCACAATATTTTTGGTACATTTACAATAGGCTACTTAAGGTAAACTGCTTATGGCACTTTATGTATTTATAAATAATGTTCTAGATAAATGAGAAATAGTACAATGGTCATAAATTCATAAGTTGATGACATAAACTTAAAATTTATTTAAATGTATTCAATTTATTATACTTTCAATGCAATGAATATCCTACTTTGCTACATAAATTAAAAATAAGTTTTTACTACAGATATTGATAATGAATTTGTGATTCAATATATCCTTGTTTGCTATAGTATTTGTTGATATTTTTTTAAACATGTAAATATTCTACTGCTCTGATATAATATGTAGAAGTGACCAAAGTCCTTGGTATTGAAAGATGACTTACATAATTTGGAAGCCAATTAAAGACCAAATTTGATAATGTTCATATATTACAAATTGTTTATTAATAAAAAATGTCAATATAACATTCACATTACCACTGAACAAAATTCATAAATTATGGATTGTTTGAATGCACCTGCAGTTTTGAGTAATAAAATTAATTTGGAAAGCAACCAATTATTAAATAAAACATCAGGAGCATATTTCTTGATTCTAAATAACTTGTGTTCTTAATTAAATCAAAATAATGAATTATAGTATCTACAGTATTGGTCAATATATCACATCATAATACTTTGTGATAATGTTGTAGTCATGCAGTTTATGTGGGTGTAACTTGTATTTCCTGGTTCACAATGATGACAATATTAATATGTTAGTGTTAATGTAATAGCAATATTACATTAAAACATAATAACTTAATCAACGTTAAGTTCTGAATGGTGTTATAATCATAATGCTAACGCGCTGTTACGTTAATCTCTAAAAATGAGCTATATCTTAACGTATTTTCCTAGCATCAATCAATTAGAATTAATGAACAACGTAACCTAAAAAAGAGTAATCTATCAATCAGCCGAAAGTGCTTGACACTGTGTTACTCATTCGCTTTCAAGCACTAAAGGGCTATATAAACAACTTTAAAGACATAAGCAGGAAAGAGAATGCTTGGAAGCAAGTTGCCGAGCCTACAGGAATATCGGCGCTTTAAAAGTAACAGAATTAAAGGATTCAACAAACCAACGCGGCTAGAGTCGCGGTGACGTTAGCGGTCGTACCATCGCGGTAGCGGCACCAGAAGCAATCAAATCTTCTCAAACATTAGCGATTTCAGTAAGTGTTTACTAGGTCTGTTATCCGAATCCGGATATCCGGATCTTGATGTTATTCGAATCCGGATATCCGGATCTTGATGTTATCCGAATCCGGATATCCGGATCTTGATGTTATCCGAATCCGGATATCCGGATCTTGATGTTATCCGAATCCGCTATCCGAAACCACGGATCCGTATCCGTCATCCGAAACCTCGTATCCGGATCCGTGATCCGAAACCTCGGATCCAGATCCGCTATCCGAAACTTGGATACGGGTCTGTGCTATCAGAAATCTCGAATTCAGATTATTTATCCAATATTTCGGATCCGAATCATTAACCGATAACGTGGGTCCAGCCCCATTCTCCGATAACTTTCTCAAGCAAATAGTAAAGTGCCGTAAAATTTCGTAGTAAATTATGAAAACCCACAATAGATCGAGTAATTTTCAAATAATATTCCGCGCATGGAAATTCAATATTACTCTGAGTTCACAGATTTTAAAAACTATTGCATTTTTTCCTATAACATGTGTTCGATATTTTCTTTATTACACTTTCTACATTGCAAATTAATCTTGAATTGATCTTGTCCGAATTAGAACAAGTAAGAGGTACTTTGTTATTAATTATAATATACATAAGTAGAGAAAATCGTCTAGTGGATCCGGATCCGAGAACCGGACAGCGGATTCGGATCCGAGAATAGGATAGCGGATCCAGATCTCAATTTTATCGGATATAATAATAATAATAATAATGTTTATTGATTCTAGGTGTCAAATGACAATAGAATCAGTCTAAATAATAATATCTACAGCACTAGTGTTTACGCGGTACAATACAATGTGCGTGCGAGTTCTGCAATGTTAAAAAGGAAACAAAAAGAAACCTTCATTTTGGCTTCTTTCTAATATTTTTATATTCTGAATGTGTCAGGTCATACAAAATGTTATGTTCCTTTACGTATTCATTAATTTTTCTCTTAAATTTTCCATACTAGCACTCATTATCCCAAAGTTTTCACTACAAACGCTAAATTAAATACTCTCCTGTACATAAGTAACTAATATCGCCGCGACCAATTGCAGTCTGTCGAATCTTATCGCTACCGCTCTGTTATCGCTAATAGAACGTTGCACCAGCCGCGAGTTGAAACATTCTGATATGCGTGACAATGTCTATAATAGGTTACTTTGATCGCTATCGGCATCGCCACCGTGGCCGCATTGGTTTGTGGAATCCTTAATAAACCTTGTGTTTCTACAGCGTTCAGGATTATCCAAAATTTATATCTAGAAAATATACATAAGTTATTATATTTCTCCTTTGCAAGTGAGACAATATTAGAAACCAGTTTCCCCTATAGAATTCCAAAATTTCCTGCCACTTGTTTAACATCATTCTGAACATATTTAATACTAACATGCAGTGTTGCCAGCACTTGCACGTTCGTACAAAATGCAGTACGCTTATAACTTGTCTTATACGCTTGTAAGCAACAGCATTTTTATAGTACGTTTACAGCTTATAAAAAACATTTTTTTTTATTATTTAACGCACAATTGTCTAGATTTCCCTAAATTAAAATTTACGGCGACCTTAAAACCTCAAAATGAAATATTTCAGCTTTGCTTGGTTCTATTTCGCCAAAATGTTAATTTCAAATGTAGTATATATAATTCAATAATAATTTTGGTGTGTTTGTTACCAAATATGGCAGCAAATGCGTTCTTTAGGACCAGATCTACAGTATTCAATATTTTTATTATACTAAATATTATATTAAAATTGTTATCGAATTAAACAGTCTTCTCGCAATAAAAAACAAAATAAGTTTCATCCCAAATTTTACTTTATAAATCATTGCATTGCGTCAAAAAAAATTTGCATTGGTATAAATTTTTTCATTTTACGTTGTAAGGGTACATTCTCAACCTCCAACCTATACGTATGTTACAATTAAACAAGCTACTTAACGCACAGTAATATACGATTTTTGACCATTCATAAGTAGGCCGGGCACAGGGAGCTTCGTCTATGCAGATGAATCGGCACGGACTACCTCAGCGAATGAAATTATTGACCATTAAAAAATCATTTTATTCCATACATTACAAAAACATATAACCAACGCTAACCTATTTATGCGCGTAAATGTAATTCTTGTTTTACACGCCACGATTTATTGGCCAATTAATTGAACAAGTTCTTGGCCAAGAAATCGGTAGAACTACGCTGCTTTGATTGCTAAAATAAATTGGACAATTTCTTAGCGATCGGGATCATTCATTTAGTTTCGTTAATAGTTGGACGGGGGAATTATTAAATAGGAAATTTTCACCTGCATATAAAAGAGATTGGCAATCTGTTTTTGTCCAACGTTTTGACAGTTTTAGTATAGACACAGATATAGATAAGGTTACTGTTTCGGTTAGTTAATTCAAAATATCCGTTACATTATAATCGTCATAATTTTTCGGCATTTAACCTGATTTTACTATAAAAATACCAAACAAAATTCGTAGGTACTTTTCTGTTACTGGGTTGGTGAAAACTGCAAAGTTAGTGAAAAATCGTCGGAAAATTTTGGCAAAAATAGAGCATGTTCTGACAAACAACATAGAGTATCGGCACACTCCTCCATGTTCTATTCAATTCAACTAATCGTACGAAAAATTGTTCAAGAAATCGTACTGAGTTTTGCTGTTTTACACGATACAATAAAATCGAAGATCAACTTGTTCAATTAATTGACCAATAAATCGCGGCGTGCAAAACAGGCTTTATTACATCGACCTAAACTGCAACATTATCACCTGACTTTTAAGTTATAAATAATTATTTTTACAGTACTGGGATATGTTTGCATTTTGTCAGTTCATTACAACTTTTACTATTAATAATTATATTTTCTTTAAATATTTGTTTTGACAATAGGAAACTAATTGTAAGTTTATTATAATATTGGCCAGTATTGGATGTGGGAACTTTTATGTAGTTTAAACTGCTACTGGAAAGTTGTTTCGACTTATTAGAATAATTAATTAATTATGTACACATCGTATGTAAAGTATTTATATAATCTAATTTAGAATTTGTTAAGAAGATAACAAGTCTAACGTATCCCTCGCTTCATATGGAACGTAGTAACTTTTTATCGACGCGATAGAAGTAGCAAAGGCAGTGCGTGGATATTTGTAATCAACGTTGTTGCATAAACATACTTATTTCAAAATCGTTTTTAAATTACTTAAGTGATCTGAACATTACAATCGCATAGTCTACAATATACGTAATTTTGATATGTAGGCATCATACGTAAAGTATTTTTCCAATTCATGAATTTTATCGTAAATATTTTAGTTGCATTATCTATATAGCCTTGTAATAATATTTTCGAAGCTATTGACACATTTAATTAACACATTTAGAAATAATAGTAATTGTTAGGACGTAATTTTCTAGAAGTACTAAACATATAATTCCGATTGTTAACAAAAATACAAATACTCAAATATTCTAACACTAATATATTTAATACTGAGAATAAGATTTTCTATGAAATTTATAAAATTTTGTAAAATCTGTGTAAATTGTAAAGTTTTCCAAAGATTTTTTATTTTAATATTGAAGTGGACAAATCTATATGGAACTAATGACCAGTGAACGGCAAAATCGTAAGGGATGACGTCAGCCGCAGCAGAGCCGTATGCAGAGCATTTGATGCACGTGGAGATTATTTCAAGATCGAGTATACAGTCGTATTCGCATCTAGCTCTCTCCTCAGATTATTCTATTTATATTTGCTGTGTCGATTCTTTATTTCGTTATTATGTTTCTAGGGCATTTATTTCCCATATTAAACACTTAACAACGATCAATACATTAAACGACACAATTAATAGGTTTAAAAGTATTCCCGGTGATATTAGAAATAAACTGATACAAAAAGTTAATGCAGTTGTTCAGCAAAAACCCCCAATTTAAATACACTATCGATTGCCTACAGACTCTACAGGAGAAATACAAAATGTAAATGCAGTGGTACCTCGGTTTACGGAATTAATTGTGTCCAAAATCATTTCGTAATCCGACATTTCGTAACTGGAATCAAATGTTCTTATAAGAAATAAAGGAAATAGAGATAATCCGTTCCCATAAAAAAAAAAATCACAAATTCATTTCATGTATTTTAACCTGAAAATTCCGTAATTCCGTACTATCGTAAATCGAGGTATATGTATATGTACAACATATTTTATTTTGCTCCACTTACAAGTTGTGAAGTTGAAAGAACATTTTCAATACTGAAATAGATACGAACTTCAAAATGAATCCGTTTTACTGCAGAAAATATAGAAAAGTCTCTTGTAGTAACAGCTAATTCCTTTCTCCTATTTCCTACTTGAAACAAATTTATTACATATATACATATCTTCTATTTCAATGTATAATCAATATACGAATTTCGTTTAAATACGACAAACAACACAGAGTATCGGTACACTCCTCACCGCACAAAATATTATTTAATTCGGAATAGCTGTTTCGAAGGCTCGATGGGCCTTCATTTTCAACCGGGTTACCAAATAAATCTGAGCGAAGAACTAAAAACTTTTTCTTAATTCTACCATGCTTGTCTATCCCTCCTCTCTAGGAAAAAAGTATATATGTATAGTTTATTTCAAATTATAAGAATATAACTTTGAACGGCTTAAATGCTGTTATTGCTCCACCTGCGGTAATAACTACCTGGATACGCAAACAAACTGCTGAGGACCGTAATGACAAAATTTAAGTGAGTTGAATAGAAATGGAATTATGATTTGCGATATGCGTAACTACCTGTTTGTACATTTAAATCTCATTTAATATGTAAATTCTTTAATTACTTGTAACATCGAATTGCTTACTATGTAAATTTATACTGTTTGTAAAATATATATACATAAACATATAATTATCTTATAGGGCCGTAATTTATAGTCAATACAGCCCCTAGATTCAATATGCATTGCCAGGTTATTATCGTCACAGAAGGTGCAATAAAAGTATTAAAGGCCTTGTAAGTCTACAGTTATATTCTTATAATTTGAAATGAACTATACATATATCTCTAAATGTGTATGTATCTATATATTTATGAATACCTACTTTTCTGTCTTACCTGAAACCTAGCCTATATTGGACAAACAAAACGAGCGATAGGTACTAGATTTAATGAGCGCATGAGATGCTACAGGTTCGGCCGAATAGGAGCGTCAAGTGTAGCTGAGCACGTAAATGATACAGGACACAATATAAAATTAGAAAACCTGAAATTCATTAAAAGTGTAACCTCGCCCCGGGAATTAGACGCATTTGAGACCATCTATATAAAAACACATTCCAATCTTTTAAACAAAGGGAATGCCCCACTTAATTTTTCTTGCCCGTTTGATTTATTAGCGTAAACGATTTTTTCAGTCTACACTTGACACAAGACCGAGTCGTCGTGTCTTGTACATATGGATTTGTTTAGTTTCCTTAAAATGCATAGACAAAGAATTACGGTTTGTCTCGCCCTACTTTACGAGTGCGAGCCGAGGCTAGGGACCCTTTTCCGTTCCACATATACCCAGCATGTTAGAGTTAAACGACAGAAAAGTAGGTATTCGAAAATATATAGATACATACACATTTAGAGATATATGTACGTATATACTTTTGTCCTCGAGAGGAGGGATGAGACAAGCATGGTAGAATTAAGAAAAAGTTTTTAGTTTTTCGCTCAGATATATTCGGTAACCTGGTTGAAAATGAAGGCCCAGCGAGCCTTTTAAACAGCTGCTCCGAATTAATTAATATTTTGTGTGGTGAGGAGTGTGCCGATACTCTGTGTTGTTTGTTATACTACCCCACAGTCCTTGCAATCATTATTCGTTTAAATACATTTATAAAAACTTAGCGCCTGAAATATGCAACATACACTTACTGCTAATGACTCAAGTTCCACGTGGATATGTAGTAGCATTAAATATATCAATTTTAATATATCGCAGACTATTAAATTGTTTTTAATGCCCGAGAAAGGCTTCCGGCTGAAACCGGTCGCATGAGAGAAAATTAGTAAAATATCCAAAATAGGATTTTTATATCCAATTTTGTCTTGACATCTATATTTTGTAGATGTTATGGGGTTATTTACAATATCTAATCATCAACTGCAAATTTATATAGTACGTGCAAAAAAGAATTATTTCTAATATGATCTTGTAACCACCTTGTTTGATTTTGCTCTTCTCCCAAATTAAAGACAGTTTATCTTGAGAAGGCACATTATTAATATATTAATTGTATAATGTTCCTGAATTCTTGTTATTGTTATTAATATTAATACTTCAGCTAGCTGTATTTTTCCATACATGATGAGCAGAGAAATTTCGGATCGAAATTTTGGAGGCCTATGGTGTTTTTTAGCGATAAATCGTAAACTAAACCTTTCAAATTGGTTCCACGAAGATGTAATGAAATAACGCGTTCCACAAGATGCACTATTTCGCCGATTGTCTCAACCAAGAAAATATTATGGATTCATGACGTCGTAATCGACACATTCGCAATAATTACTTACGTAGGTGCTCGATCGGTAATTTAGAAAACTCTCTCGTAAAGACGTCTCGATTAAAGAAATATGATCATAATGTGTATGGATGCGGCGTGGACTAAAATTATCAATGCCGTAAGGGAGGGTGGAGTTATGGGTTATGTCAATATGTTACAGTCGTCGTTTGTATATCATTGCATAACAACGCAAATATGCCGAAAGAACGTGCTTCTGCTTAAATAAAATTAAATAAACTTATTCGCGAATTCGGTAGACATTTTTAGTACTGATGGTACCGTATTATTTTGTAAAGTGTGTGATACAAAAGTGAATTATGAAAAAAAGTACTGTGTAACGCAACATCTTGTGACAGCAAAGCACAAAACTGGTGCTAAGAAAGTTCCCGACGGTAAGAAAACGTGTCTACTACAAAATGTTGGTGTAATTTCGCAACAGCAGTCCCAATTTTCCTTTGATTTATGTAAGGCATTTATAGATGCCGATATTCCACTATGGAAACTAGAAAACCCAACGCTTAATACATTCCTCGAAAAAACACTAAAGAACGCATTCCTTGCGAATCCACGTTCTGAAATAATTATGTCAATACGGTTTATACGGAGATAATAAACCGAATAAGGAAAGAAATACACGAGGAAAATATTTGGGTATCAATTGACGAGACAACAGATACACTTGGCCGATACGTTGCTAACGTACTAATTGGAACTTTGGGACCATTACGGAAATCGAAAGTTTATTTACTAACTAGTGAAGTACTCGAATCTACTAAGAATTCTACAATAGCACAATTATTTACAAACGCACTATCCTTGTTGTGGCCTGGTGGAGTAATACGCGAAAGAGTTTTACTGTTCGTTACTGATGCTGCTCCTTATACGAAGGCTGCTGCTAAAGTCCTTCAAATAATATTTCCCAAAATGATACACGTCACATGCATTGCTCACGCATTCCACAGAGTCGCTGAAAAAATGCGCACTTTATTTCATGACATCGATCTTTTGATTTCAAATATAAAAAAAGTTTTTCTAAAGGCCACCTCGACCTATTTTAACGAGATGGGGAACATGGATATCAGCTGCCATCTATTATGCTACGCACTATGACAAAATTTTGGAGGTAATAGACGGTCTCGAAGATGACGCAGCATCAATTCAAATTGGCCAAAAGATTTTAGCTAAGAAAACTATTCGCTCTGACTTGGCATATATAAAAGTAAATATTGGTTCATTGCCAGATTTCATCAAATCCCTAGAAGAGAAAAATTTTACACCAGCGGACCAATTTCATATTCTGGATGACGTCGTGCAAACAATTAAACAGGCACCGGGCTTAAAACGGGACTTCATCAAAGAAAAGTGTGAGAAAGTGATACAGAGTAATAGCGGTTTACGTCAATTGCGTCAAATTCATTTAGCGTTATCAAGAAATACAGTTATTATTTTTATGAATCCAAATCAAATTTCTTGTTTTAAGTATGCACCTATGACGTCTGTTGATGTCGAAAGATCGTTTTCGGTATATAAGCATGTTTTATCTGATAGAAGACAGAATATAAAATTTGAAAACTTAAAAAAATTGTTAATAATAATGGTAAATCAATAACCCTTTATTGTAATATAATATAATGTAGTGTGATAACTAATAATCTAATAACTAGAGTTGCTCAATTTGCGCCAACAGCCAGTGGCGGTCGCATAAAAGTTTACACAAAATAAATGGTCAGAAATAAAATATAATACGTGCTCAAACACTTACCGTCTTAAGAGTCTTCCGTGAAATCACAAAGTGAATAATGTCTGTTAAAATATCTGCAACATTAGATGTTTCCACAGTTGTTTCGGCAAACCGAGTGCGGCGTAAGGAAAAAGTGTGTTTATATGCAGAAAACGAACGTCTTACATCTAATATTTGCGTAATTAAAATAATCTTTGGAACAACTTAACGGTTCTGTTGACGCACCTTCGCAAATTTGTCTTAATGTTCCAAAAACTGAATCTTTCTCTAAAACACTTTCAAACCTTTCTAGAACACAAACATTTTTTGCGTCATCTACCGCGCATAGTTGTGCGTGAACATGTTGCACTATTTGCAAAGATTCCACTAACGACACCGAAGGATTTTGTAATTTTTCTATTGCCTCCACTCGTCCGAAGTAATTGTTCTGAATAGTTTTTAAATCCGTTTTAACCTGACTCTCTTGAAATTTGAATAACAGCCAGAGGCGTGGCGAGCGCATAAAAGTTTACACATAAAATAGAAGGTGAGAAATACATTATAAAACGTGCTGAAACACTTACCGTTTTAAAAGTCTTCCGTGTAACAATCGGCTGTGATGGTTCAGGTAAATCAGGACACAGTTTGTGAAATAGTCGGGGACTTTAGAAACACTGCCTTTGTACTAGCAATCAATGCATTTGCCAGTGGAAAACATGTAGGAATCGTTTGTGCCGCAAGATTTAGAGTATGGATTTTACACGTTACATGTAAGAAGTTGCCACTGTGTTCTTTAAGAGATCGGCCCAAAGAACGCATGTTTGCGGCACCATCACTCATAAATATTAAAAGTTGCATAGTTGAAACTTGAAATTTGTTCAATGAGTTCAACGCCACCTTTAAAATCTCATCGGCAGTACAATTTATAACTCTTTTGGAAGCAAGTAAGAAGGAGGATGACGGTCGATGTGGTTCCATTGTACGTACATTAACCACAGAATGTTTTTGACGATCTGTTGTTTCCTCCATACACAACTACAGTTTCAATTCCGTTTTCATTCTTTTTTCTATATGTTCACGAGCAAATGGCACTACATTTCGTATCGATGTCCGACTAGGTAATTTACAGTCCGCATATTTATTCCAGAAGTGAACAAATGCTTCTTTGTCTAATAAACGAAACGATAGATTACATAAAATAAGAGTAACACATAAATCAAATGTACATTTTTCTTGGTCTCGTATGCCACTTTTTGCAGAAGAATGCTATTTGCTTTCGATGTGACGTTGACAGTGACTTCTGGACCAACACATTAAAGGGATTTTACAAACTAGACATTTAATTTTAGCGCCATCAAAAATTAAGTCCGGCATGTCCACTATAAAGTTTTTAACTGTGTCTGCCATTGGTCGTTTTCGCGACGTGCCTAACTGCGAAATTTTTAAAGCAAACAAGCGTACAATTACGAAATAAGTCACGACAGCCTATATATACACAGAACTACTCGCATACAGCATCGATTTAGTACTGACGCTGTGAACGCGTGCAATAAATAATCGCAGACTCCGCACCACATATCTACTACACTGACTGTTACCGCTATTTGCCCAGACTACTGACATGGCTGGAAGCATGAATTTTACACGTAATATGTAACAAGTTAGCACAATGTTTTTTAATTACTTACTATTTACGTGACGTAGACAATCCCTTTTGGACCAACACATTAAAGGGATATTATAAACTACACATTGAATTTTAACGCCATCATAATTTATGTCAGGCATTTCTGCTATAACTTCTGTAACTTTGTCCAACATTGGTCGTTTTCGCGACGTAGGCAACATTTTTAAAACAAACGTAGCACTACGAAATAGTATTTACGGCAGCGTACATGTTTACACAACACATCTGGTTGAGACTCGCAGTTATACTGAGGGTTGTATCGTACCTTCGCCACTTCCCGTTGGCGCTAGTGAGCAACTCTACTAATAACTGTAATAAGTGTAATAAATAACTAATAAATGCCTATTTTTTGCGCCTTTTTTTCTTTTTTATTGCCTTTTTGCCGCCTATTTCTATAATTTTATAATGCCATAACTCCGGGCTTTACTTATTACCCTAATTTAAAAAAATCTTCAGTAGGAAACGTAATTTTTTTTGTTTTTTGATGAATTTTTTTTTAATGTATTGTTGTTTGATCCAGGTTAATTTAACTGCTTGAATATGCCTCGAAACTACAGAAAACTTCAGTGAACTGTGACCCTGCACGAATAGCTGAAACTTTCGATGCTGTTCGTCGATATTCGTTCTATTTTATACATATCATAACACTTTATTCTAAGTGATTAACCAATTTATTTATAAATAATAATCTTGTGTTAAAACTTTCGATGCGGTCTTTTATCACGTTAACCTTCACCACTCTATAAAAAAGTGAAGGTAAAAATCTCGAAAAGTGCTGAGGTAAAACTATACTCTTGTGATGTTTCCCGTTACCCTTGCAAAATTTTAACTGATACGAGGGTAGCCTTTTATATTTCGGGAATAGAAAACAAAAAAAAAGAAATTAATCATCGCAAATGGCTTTATTGTTTTTCAAAATAGTCTCCATCAAGACCTATACACTTTTGCATGCGCTTGAACCAATTTTCGAAGCACTTTTGCCACTCTCTTGTTTGAGCCCATGTGTGAGAACTCGCGTTGTCCTGGTGGAGAACGATGCGTCTTCGGCGATTAGTTTTCATCATTTTTCCAAAGATTTCTGGCAAACGAATGGTTGTGTACCATTCAGAATTGACCGTCCGACGTTGCACTAACGGTACAGTTGCCACATGTCCGAAAAAGCAGGCGACCATTTGTTTCGAAGTGCTTCGTGCACGAACAACTTTTGTTGGATTCGGCTCGTCTCTGAAGACCCATACTTTCGACTGCTGTTTAGTCTCGGGCTCGTATGCATAGATCCATGATTCGTCACCTGTAACGATGTCATAGATGTGTTTGGAAACACCGCACACGTATTTCTTCAGCATTTCTTTCGACCAATCGACACGAGCCCTTTTTTGTGCGGGTGTCAAATTATGTGGTATCCAACGCGATCAAATTTTTTTGGTGGCCAAATGTTCATGCAGTATTGAATGTATGCTGGTCTCACAAATGCCCAAGGATGCCTCTATCTCACGATAAGTCACATGACGATCCTGCAATATGAGTTCACCCACAGCATTGATGTTTTCTGCAACAACAACGGAACGATTTAGGACGACCTTCACGAAATTCGTTACTGAGCGAACCACGGCCACGATTGAATTCCGTATACTACCGATATATGGTGGTTTTTGATGGTGCTTCGTCAACAAAACATCTTCAATGTTTTCCTAATATTTGGAAGACCTCGATAAGGCGGCAACCGACCCAAGTCTCCCTTGAACAACAAACCTATCAACCTTCTTTCGCGTGTGCCGAACGTTGCTGAGGCAGCGATCCTCAGCAGATTAAAATTCGAGGCTGAAGAAGCCAACATAGGTCCTGACACTCAACTCGGTTTTCGACAGGGGCTGTCGATGAATTTTCAAGTTCTACGGGTGATAAACCCTGGTAATTTTCTTTGATGTTAGAAGAGCGTTCGGTTCTGAACGGCACGATGGGTTGGTGTATAAGCTCCTCCGCTCAGACATTGACCAGGGACTAGCCCAAATTATAGAGTCGTACCTCTCAAATCGAAGATTCATGGTGAGATCTGGTGAAGTGGTGTCGTCTGATCGGCTCTGGAAGGTGTCCATTCTGACTCCTTTTGTCCTTAACATCTGTATGGCAGATATTCCTACAACCTTGTGCAACACTATACATCCAGAGAGGTATCGATAGCATATCTGAGTGGTGTGGGAGCTGGAGACTTGCACTTAATCCGTCAAAGACTTGTCCGTGCACTTTATTAGAAGTGTACGACTAGGCGGAACAAACATTCCCTGGTGGGACCGTACAAAGTACTTGAGATTGGATCTCGATCGGCAGTTGCTCTGGTAAGAACATATCCAATACACTAAGGTAGAGATTCAGAAGATCATCGGAGCATTATATCCACTAATCTACCGGAGAGGTAACTCGGACATCCGCCAAAGTCTACATTTCCGTGATAAGATGCAAAATATCCTACGATGCGGAGGCCTGGTGCGCTTCAACGCCTACAAACATCGAAATCCTGGAAAAAAATACCCAGAATAAGATACTTAGGATGATTACCAAAGCGCCCCCCTACGTGCACACCGAAACACCAAGAAAGGACGTGAATCTGACTAGTGTAAAGGATTTAATTACTTCGACTTCCAAATCTACTTGGCAACGAGCATCCGCGACGGACAATATCCACATGGTGTTTACACGGGGAGAACCAGCCGACTAACGTACAAATTAGGGAATCTGGAGACATCGTTTTTGGAACCGGGGGTAGTAGCTTCCCGAACTGTGGCCGACCCGCCGTGGCATATCAGAAACCTAGCGGGGACGAAACCCCGCGGACTAAAAGTAAGATAAGAAGGTTCAAGGACAGCTAAGAGCATGTCTGATCTTAAACCATTAGTGGACCCCAGACGTATTATTGCCTAATTTTTAGAAATGCATTACCTGTAGATGACTTCGCATAACACCATAAGTTTGAAATAAATTCGGAAGTTACATAGAATACATTCACATTTTCAGCGTGTAATTTTTAATATCTCATACATTACATTCACATAAATGTACATTTTAAATTGACTCCTCACAAACTTATATAAAATATTGGCGAATAACTGTTTACAATTGGAACTCAATGTGGAAACAACGTTCACGATCCTATCTAAAATTAGAATTTCTATTTCGATTTTCAAAAAAATGAAAACCTTTTGTTAGAAATTGTTTTACAATACAAATGAAAAAGATGTCTAGTAACAATAACCAAAAATTAATGCTAATGTAGCTCATGGTATTGGTGGAATCACTCCCGGCAAAAAACAAAGCGAGAAAAGGGACAGCGTTAACCGACGGGTATGTTTCTATCTACCCGGCATCATCAGCATGCCTTCGAACTCGACCCTTTCTTGCCGCTGTTTTTCACCTCTTGGATTTATGTCATTACTCTCCACAAACAGCACCAAAATATATTTCTTGGCGCCACCTAGCGTCGTCTGGAAAGCAACGACCAAAACCCGGAATGCACATGCTCACCGCCTATCGAGCAACTCATGGGCTATTTAACGCAAGATGGCACATATAAGTGATTCCTCAGGCTTACCACGATGTATTAAAAATACACATGAAAAAATGCCTAGTAACAATAACCAAAAATTAATGCTAATATAGATCATAGTATCGATGGAATCACTCCCGGCAAACTACGCCATCTTGCGTTAAGTAGCTGCTCGATAGGTGGTGAGCATCTGCATTCCGGGTTTCGGTCGTTGCTTTCTAAACGGCATGACTATATCTCTGTTGGGTGGTGTTTGTGAGGAGTAATGACATAAACCCGAGAGGTTAAAAACAACGGTGAGAAAGAGTCGTGTTCGAATGATGACACCGGATTGGCAGAAACATGACCGTCGGCTGACGCTGTCCCTTTTCTCGCTTTGTTTTTGGTTATTGTTTCACAATGCTTATTTCCCACTTACTATTGGAACAATGTTATTTTTCAGGATTATCCAGATAACTTACCAGCCTATTTCCGATTCCTTACAATAATGGCTTTCCATATCTTTTTAAAAGAAAAGGTAGATGTGGCCATTCTGGAAGTAGGAATTGGTGGAGAATTTGATTGTACCAATGTTTTAGAGTATGTATTGTCCTAACGCTTTTCTGGTTATATATATGCACATTTTATAGACGAGTTCCCGTAGTAGGGATAACTTCCCTAGGCATTGATCACACAAACATATTAGGTACTACACTTCGAGAAATAGCATGGCACAAAGCTGGTATATTTAAACCAAATTGTAAAGCATATACCATGCTCCAACCTCGTGATGCTATGAAGGTCTTAGTGCAGAGAAGCAGAGAACGTAAGGTATTGTCTCGTCAACGTTACAGTTAACACATTCAGTGCTGCTGGCATTAATGAGATTATTCGAGAAATACTAAGTGGTGCTAACAGCACGCAATGAAGTACGTAAAAGTGGTATTAATACTCGTAGGCTTTATCGGGTGATAGTAATATGTGTAGCTTCTTTTCTATACCGGGTATGTAATCTCTGGAGGGTCGGAAGATTGCGTCTTTCTCTGTAGAGATTTTTCAAAACGCTTTTTTTCTTATGAGGTCCAATTATGGTTTTCTAAAATTGTATTGAAACATACAGGGTGTCTCATAAGACCGCAGCTACCCATCGTTATTTTTTTTAATGGAACATGCTATACAGATCAGTTAACATGCCTACTATGACTGAAGGAGGATATTCCCCAGGTCAATCTGACAATCTACCCTTTGTTGATATGTTTATGGTAGCAAATTTTATTAAAAATAGTGTAAGTTTCTCTTTTGGAGAAGCTCGTGGTGTTAAAACAAATAAGTAAGTACAGAAATTGTAAAAATCTATTTTAAATTAAATGTACTTAAGTAAAAAATACACACGACAGAATTTTTTTTAATCTAAAACTACATGAAAAATAAAAGCTTAAAATTTATAATACGTCGCAAAACAACTGTCAAGAACAACATGGCAATCCAAATGCAAACAATGAGAATATCGCAGAATATCGGCACAGTCGGGCACGTCGGAAAGTTAGCGAGGCAAAATCATACGCTATGATGTCAGCCGGCTTGGAGCGCCTTGGAGGTCGTTTGAAATGCTTTCGGAACGCACGAAACTTTAAACATTTTTTACCAAGTTATTATTGATTTTTAAGGGAAAATACTTGGGAAATACTCTTTTTAGACATAACAAAATGATATTATTGATTCAAAAAAAAATGGCAAGTTCCCTATTGTAATGTATTAAAATTAGCCATTACAGCTTGCGAAGAATCGCTAACGAATATTTTACACACCATACCGATATTCAAGTGGCGTTCACCTAGGGCAGTGCAAAACTATACGCATGTCAAATTTTGGCATTTCATCAAGCATTAATACCTCCTACATTATATAACATAGTCAATGTGCAGTAACAGCCCTGAAGATGTACCATAAGAGTATGGATGAATTGTCAGCAAAAGCTACGACAACGACGCGGTTCCAACCCGGAAACCAAGAGTATACACCATATAACATTTCTGTATAATTTCGGGTATCCCAAAAAAAATTAATATCAGAAGATAAATTTATCACAAAGCAAATCATCGGTGTCAATTATCAATTTTTACGCTAATTTCCCACTACCTTATGTGAATGCAGCCATGCGTTATGTATGTATCTAGTCAGGCGTACTTAGCTGATTATTGGAATTTCCTTTACTATTGTCCTAAAATTAAGCATTTTGGATCATTGGTGGAAATATTCCTATATACCTGTGGTGATCAGCTGCTACCCTTACGGATGATGTATCAAGAACGGATTTAACGAACGCATCGCGGCGCAGCGTGTTGTATGTATACGATGAATGACGAAAATAATTTACGACAGGAATATGGGAGTCTAGTGTTTCTCTTTTCTGATCATCAGTAGCGGCTGGTGATAACGTAAATGGGTGATCAAGGACAAAGCTTCGATTCCCTCGTGCATTTCCGTTGCAAATTGACAAAAAAATTTACGACACCACCAGCCGTCGCTGCCGATTATTGTGATTTACGATTTTTGATCATTCATAATACAGCACGCACTAACCTACCTGCCTAGTATACAAAAACAATAGGAAGAAAATAGAAAAAAATAACTAATACATAATTATAATATGTGAAAAGTATTAAAACACTCATCCTTCTAAGCAGCCTTGGCTACGGAACAGTAAAACTAGAAGCACCATTATCAGTATTAACTTCATAAGAATGGCAAAAAGTTGACACCATTAGTTGTGTTTCCACAGTTGTCTCGGTGAGTGATGTTCACCGTGGTGAGAAAATGAATTTATATTTTGAAAAAGAGCGTTCAACATCTACCGATGTTATACATGCATGATTAAAGTACTCTTTGTACTTAGTCAGTGGATGATTCGATACACCATCACAAATTTGTTTTAGTGTGCTAAAATCGGGATCTTTCTGTAGCACACTCTCGAACTTTTCTAAAACGCGATTATATTTTGCGTCATGTATAGTCAGCGGCTGTGTATGCACTCCGTCCATAATTTGCAAAGACTCCAATAATGATAACGATCTATTTTGTATTTGGTCTATTGCGTCAGCTAATCCTTTATAGTAGCTACGAATATTTTTTAAATCTGTTTCAACCGAAATATCTTGAAATTTCAACTGGCTCTCCTTAATAGCTGCAGCTTCGGCAGGATTGAATTGTGCAACAACAGCTTTTACTATTTTGAAATGTTCAGCATAATAAAAAGCTGCCTGCGACCATGTTCCCCAACGTGTAAGAATTGGCTCCGGTGGTTGACGAATACCAGGACACTCTGTGTGAATCGTGTGTTCGTAGGCGTTTGGTAGATTTCAAAAATACTTTTTTTGTGCTTGCTATTAATGCATCTACCTCGGGAGAACATTGTCGAATGGTTTCTGCCACAAGATGTAAAGCATGCATTTTACACGTAACATGTAAACACTTGCAACCGTGTTCAAGAAGAGAACGGCCTACCGAACGCATTATCGCTGCGCCATCGCTCATAAACACCAACACTTTATCTTTTGAAATTTGAAATTTTTCCAACGTACTAAGTACAACCTTCGCAATTGCTGCAGCAGTACACTTTTGTAGTCTTCGGCTAGCTAGTAACAGTGGTAATGTAGGTTTAGCCTATATCAATAAAATCAACACGCCCTATCCGCTATCCAATGCTAAACTGAACTGAGTGATGATGATTTGTCGTGTCGTATCATAAACACACCGCCGCTGCGATTGCTCTCCAGTTTCCGGGCTCTACTTATAAGACATCCTGTATGTTATAATATAATTTCAAACCATGCCTCCGATCGAACCTCATAACCTCATAAAAGCATTCTTAAACATTTCTATCCACAAACGCTCAATCTTCCGATCCTGCTAGGATAACCCACCCTGTATATTTGTAATGTATAAAGTTGCAGTATCAACAAAATATTGATCGGGACAAATGACATAACTAAACTCGAAGGAATTTGCACAATATTTGAGTTGACATTTCTTATTAGGAAAAAAACAATAAAGCGACAAATGACAATGAAATTAATTTATAAGATGAATGCAGAATAGATACATTATGTATTTGTGTCTTCCCTTATTAAAGTAGTTATGAATAAGTGTAATGAAAGCTGAGTTTATTAAGATTAAGTTTTCTTCACCTTAATAAATTGTTTTTGTGCAAAACAACGTCATCCTCCCCCTCTTCTAGTTTAATAGTTTGTACCAAACTGCTAGAGAATTTGCATGTTTTTCAATATTATGATGATGATAAAGTAGGTAAAAAACGAAAGATTTTGTTATATCATAAACTGATATTAACTTACTACTTTCATCACCGAAATCGAATAACAAATCTATCATTTTAAACGCAGATAAACCACGTGTGCGTTCAGTCAACATTTTTGGTACGTTATCCGACCAAAATAATCAACCACTTCATATAACTTTGACAACAATGTTGTAATTTTTTACATTAAAAGTGGATTTAGCGTGGTTTACCTGATGTTTCATATCATATTCCGTTAATTTAACGATGAAATGTTCCCAAGTGTAGCGTCAACACTATATAAAATTCTTTTTCCTGGCCCAAGACATGAAAAAGTCACTAAGTTGTGGTCTAACTTAACAAATAAAGAATCTTATTCCAGCAGTCACACTAGCCTTCATGCTGTAAGGTTAATTTTAAGTAGGTAAATGTTGCATACCACTTGTTGGCTTATGCGAACAGATTTGTGTTAAATAATTCAGTGTCTTTACTTAACACATAAATGAATGTATTATATGGAAAGCTATATTATAAATGTCATACCAAGGCCTAAATCCATGATAATAAAGCAAAACACCAAAGTATATGCATAGTGTTCAGTATCTTTGATTTAAATGACACTAACGTGATAGATACATTACAGTACAGCGCAGAACATGCAAATGTCAGATCAAAAAAATAAGTGCTATGGTGTATTGTATTATAGTAGTTCCAATTAGAGAAATACACATTACATCATTATTATATGCGCGAATAAAATTTATTATTGCTGTAGGTATGTTGAACAGTATGGTGTGTTCAAAAATCCAAAGAAACAAAACGATAAATTGTGTTTTTACCTGCACAAAAATTGAAAGCCTTCAAACAAGATGGTAACTCATAAAACGATGAGGGACACAGAAAAATGAAACACCAAGCAATTCTTCTAAACACCTCTAATCTATTCGCAAACACTAACGCTAAGCTACTGAAGTACGATCTAACCCTTGAAGAGTCCTAAGACTCCGAAAATAATTAAATTTGAAAGTCACTTATGTTCCTATATAATCATTACATACAACTTCTAAAGCAAATGAAGTTTCATGTAACTTTTTTATTGAGAACATTTTTTAAAATTGGTTGTCCACAATAATACCAACAGCATCTGACCCTTCAGAAATTTATCATTATTACATTCAAGCTTGACTGGCCACAAAAATTTACCAGATTGACAGGCGAAGGTATTCACATCTTTGGTGGATAAAATTTGGACAAAAATAAACTTGGTTTCTTTCGATGATGTTGCTGTCCAAAATAATCCCGGTATAACTTTGACGTAGATCAACAAAAGTAATAAGATGGTAAATAGGAAACGATGAATTCTTGATTAATCCATTAATGCTCATATTAATTTTTTCTACATATGCAAATATTTAGAGTAATAAGAGTAAGGACTTCATGGACGTTAATTACTATTAGTGTAGAAATTAACGAACTACTGCAAAAACCATATTACCATATTTGGTGTGATAGCTACTAGTCGATTCCTGCTACCCTCGCAGAACGTGGGGCATTGCTCACTTCTGTAGTGGCCGATATAGCAATTATTAATTTCGACATATTTAGCGATTAAAGTATATTTAATTAGATACTTTCACCCATATATGTAGCCACTAGCTTCGTATATATTCGACAATTTCAAATATAGCTGCCACCTTTCATAAAGGTACACCGATGAGCCGTAAACGACGAAATGCGCGTTTGTACATGGTGGACGTTGGTAGCTTGTATCATTATTGCCATCTTTTTTCGGAGAATCATATATTAGGTGCTGAAAAATGTGTTGTAAAAGTTAATTTTTTCTTGAAACTTCATTTATTGTAAATTTTTACCGGCATTGAACATACTCCTTGTGCTTTTTCAGTAATTTAATTATTTACCTTATTGATAGACTTCATTAGAAATTATACATCCATTTGTAAATATCGAGGAGAATGGAAGAAGTATTCCAGAAGTATTTAGTTTGAATGCTTCCCTTGCCGTGACTTTAGCTTATTCATGGTTAAAAACTACCAGAGGTGAGCACGACTAATAATTATGTAAATATATTTGCATCATATCTTGTTATTTTAATAGGTTTAAATATATCTTTAAAAGAATTTACTAGTCATCCTGCTACAAAAAAGGGCTTAGCAAATTTTAATTGGCCTGGTAGATATCAAGTAATTTTTGTTGATGATGTAAACTACTACTTGGATGGCGCCCATACATCTGAAAGTATGGAAATTTGCGTGAAATGGTTTAAAACAGTGACAAAGAAATCTACAAAAAGCAGAGTATTGATCTTTAATATGACAGGCGATCGTGACGTTGAGAAAATATTAAGTAATCTTGTTAATTGTAACTTCTCAAAAGTATTTTTTGTGCCGAACATATCAGGGAGAAATAATTCAACAGGTAAGTAAAATATTTTATTGATTGAATTTTTAAGTAACCTATAATCCTTGTAGACAATAGAATTAAAGATATAAACATTCATATCACCAAGTGCAACGCCTATAGAAGTATGTGGATTAAGATTCTAGAGAGCAATAATCTCCATGTTGATAAAACTAGTATTATTACTAAATATTCTGTTAACGACGCAGTTACAGAGATCTGTCATAAACCATATGATTGTTTAGTCACCGGTTCCTTACATTTAATGGGTGCTGCATTAGATGTACTCGATCCAGATTTACGGCAAACACAAAGTGCTCCAAATATATTAATAAAGAATTTTATTTTAAGTAGCTAATATGACGCAGAAGTATATTCCTACAATAGTGTAAACTGGTAGTTAGAAGCTGTCTAATCCCAATTAAATATTTTATTATCTGTTTTTGATATTTATATGAATCTGTACTATTGTTTAATTAAAAAGATAATACAAAAATAGGTTTGTTTTAGATAACGTATATTCAGAATACGTTTGGAGACAACCTGTATCCGTAAAATTCATAATCTTGTTCTAACGGATGATACTACTGGAGACGCAACCACAACTCGTAATAAACTCCTACATCGTGCATTCAGTTGTCTTATTGTTGCGTCTGCTATTTGCACGTTGTTGCGAACACTGCACTGTTACTTTCGCTTTTTTATTATCAAATACTTCATATATCCTCAATACAAAAAGCTAAATCGGGTGATAATATATACAAAATAAGCAACACAAATAAACGCTATAATACTAAAAGAGTAAAAACTAACTCCGATAAAATATTAAAAGAATATAAAGTAAGCGTAACAGTAAAAAATAGAAGATAATAATTAGATCATAATCGCGACCTACTTATAAAATGATTGATCACGTACATCTAGCAGCGGTAAGTCAGTAGTGCGTTTACAAGAGCTTTGTTCGCTCGGCCTACACTAACTATTCCGAGTAACCAGTGTAAAAATATACGTTTGTTGGGTCTGCGCGCAGCTGTACACAACCATACACCTACTCGCACTGACCACTCCAGTGACGTCATTTCATACTACACCGAGTAAAAAGTGCAGCCTGAGCGAACAAACCTGAGCTTATTCCAACGGTGCCTACGCAATACTATGTAGTCAAGTCAATATAGCGTACTGAAAAAAAATACCACCTTTTGCCTAATATGTGCAGTATGTATAGAAAACATTCGTAGTGCTTCCTTGTTTAGAATTTTCTTGCTAAATAGTGATACACAGTCGTTCCCAAAAAGCGTTTCAAGTAAGTGGGCCTACCTAAGGGTGAATCCTAAGTAAAGCGGAGCGTCTAACGTGTTAAATGCACGCAGTTGCTCTACTCAGGTCATACCCTAACTTGTTTTTTCAAATCGAATGCCCTTCTCTTTATTCGATTTTTTGAAATCCGTAACAATTTTCCTAGAACGCTGTGCAGAAGTAACAGAGTACAACCCAACTACTATCAAATGATAGAAATAATGGAAATTACATGAGCTAGGCTTTCCTTTTTTGTCTTTCTAATTGGTGAACTTCGTTGACTGGCGTTACAATTTAGTACTTTCCTTATAATTGCTACCAAATTAAATAGCAGAATATAATTTTCAACAGGGAACTAGAAGACATAAAACACGATTTCCCAAAAGAGAGAGCGATGTCTCTGTTTAATATTGCGAATAATAGCAGGGCGTAAATCAAATTAGGAAAAATTTCATTTTAGAAATCCCCTGTTTCGATACAAATGCATCTATTTCTGGAAATGGTAGATCGAATGGAGGTTTGCTCATTTCTAAAAGGCATTCTTAATTCTTGTATCTGTACGGTTATTTACTTCGAATGAAATGCTAAGATCATTTTTTTTTGTTCTTTCGGATGTGACGGATTAACTACTAAGCAATACCCATATACATATTGTACGTCCTCGATCGCATCGTCTACTTCCATATAGTATAACAATGAAATGGGAAAGCTTCAGGAAAAACTTACAAAAAAAGGTTTCATTTGGCCACAGAATCATTAGAGGTTAACCATGCCTAAAAGGCACAAAATTTTAGAATAAGTAAAAATTCCTCTCTACTGTTTCAAGTTATTATTATTATAGTCGGGCCATGGCACAGATGCCTTTAATCACTGCGACCTTAGTAGATTTACTGTAACAAAACGCCCTTATGTGTGTTGGAATGGAGGCTTTTAATAAACCTTACTACTACTTTAGGATTTGCTTCCTTCAGTTCAGTAAGTGCAAGAAATGGCCTACTGAAATGTTGGTGTCATGTGTGACTAATGGCAACACATTTACATAGGATGTGTTCTGTCATCTCCAGATCTTCTTGGCATAAACGACAGATTTGATCTTCAGCTTTTCCTAGTTTAAATAAGTGATATTTTAAGGCTACATGGCGTGTCAGAAATCCTGCCAGATCCCTTTTGCTGAACGATAGCGCTATTTTTGCTGTCTTTGGCGAGCCTGATATAAGTGCTATCGCTTGTTTTTGTCCTGGAACGTTTTTCCGGTATGAGGCCTTTTGATTGTTCTCCCATGCCCTAATTGCTTGTTTTGAAAGGCATGTTCGCTGCTTCTTTGGCTAACTTTGCCTTTTCATTTCCTTCGATCGCTTGGGACCCACCGCAGAGTAACGTGGTTATTGCGTCCCAGTTGCCTTAGATTGTGTACACATTCGTGTATCAGAGCAAATTCGTATATGTAAGCCTTAATGACCTTTAGAATTGCCTGACTGTCACTGTATATGTTTATAGTTGCGCATCGTATCCTTTCCTAGAGGTTCTTTGTGGCGCACAGGTTTAAAGCAGAAATCTCTGCCTGAAATATGTTGATGCGGGGTTCTGTAGGCATTTTTAGATGGTAGTTAGGACCACTAATGCTTGTACCTGTCCCAACACCTATTCTCGAGCCGTCCGTGTACCATTCCAGGGTACCTCTTTTGCTTTGAGCTTATAAGGCTAATCAAAATTATATTGCATAGGGATCATGTTCTTTGCAGTATACATCAGATAGTTTATGTTGGGATCTTCAAGGATTTTGAGTTGCCCCCTAAGATCCTCAGGCTGTAATCCACAGAAAGTAAAAAACCCTTTGTTGCTTAAATCTTACTATCTAAAATAGAAAACTAAACATTTCAAATAAAAACAGAATTCTAAAAATGAAAAAATGAAATTTAAGTGGGACATATAGTTCATCCAATAATTGAACGACCAATAAATGACAAAACTAGAAGTTCTAAGAAATGATTTACATCAATAAATTAAATTGAATCTTCGAAAATTCCCCCGTTTTTTTATAACATTAGGTTACGCACCGAAAAAATGTAGTTTCCTAGGCGATGTACCAGATATGCATTTATGAGAAATAGTGTTAGCTAATGCACAGTTAAAGTCTTTAGCCAATTGGAGTTGGACATACATTGTTCGATAACTAAAGCGGGCACTTTTTAAATTTCGCAGATGATTTAAGATGGCAGTTCCGGCAAAAAATAACATATATACCCATATACGCCAATTTCATAACGTAATATATGCGTCATACAGACAAATATATCCTTCTTTATCGATAACAGAAATCCTCAAGAGAAAAAACCAGGTTATCTCCAGCTTGATTTCAGCGCAGCAGCCATCAGTAAGTTTTACGTTGCGCATTTCATTTATTATTTTTTTAAGGCTTTTGAATTACTACATAAATACCATTTTACGCCGACCTGATGTATGTACGAGGGTAGTTTGATATTAATCTAGCCTAAGAGAAAACGCAGGATTTTTGTTCTTTTTCTTATTTATTTCTCAACATAGTTTCCTATTACCTCGATACACTTGATAAGACGGTTTTCCAACTTTTTTATCCCTTCCGAAAAGTAATTTTGCTCGACCTCCTCAAAATAGTGTGAAGTTTCGGTCTTGACCCTCATCGTTCGTTGCAAAACAGCGTCCTCCGAGCCATTTTTATAGGTTTGGGAACAGGAAAAAGTCGCAGAGGGCTAGGTCTGGCGAATACGGTGGGTGGTCGATCAATTCGTAGCCCAAATGGTGCAATTTTGCCTATGCAACGGCCGCCCTGTGAGCGGGTGCGTTGTCCTGATGGAAGAGAGCTTTTTTGCCAGCCAAACCAGGTCGTTTTTTCGTCAAATCGGCGTCGAAACGGTCCAATAAATCTGCGTAGTACACGCCAGTTATTGTTTTACCCTTTTCCAAGTAATCAATGTGAATAATGCCTTTCGCATCCCAAAAAACAGTCGCCATCACCTTTCCGGCCGATCGGATGGTCTTGACCTTCTTCGGTGGGCCTTCACCGCTTTTTCTCCACTGCTTTAACTGTTCCCTCGTCTCCGGCGTGTAGTAATGGACCCACATTTCATCACAATGACGTATCGGCGAAAAAAATCCTTTGGTTGGCGTTTTATCATTGCCAAAAGCTTATTAGAATCCGTCACACGTGTGCGTTTTTGGTCGATAGTGGGCAAACGCGGCACCCATGGTTTCTGGTGTAGTGACGGTTTTTGGGGCACCTGGACGTTCTTCATCAAACACACTCTTACGACCACGAACAAATTCAGCTTTCCAAAATTTCACTGTTGCTAACAGCGGTGCAGACTCGCCATAAACAGCATCCAGTTCGGCTTTGATTTCTGCATTGTTTTTCCCTTTCAAATGAAGGTATTTAATCACTGAACGATATTCGACTTTTTCGATTTTCAAAAAACACAAAAGTTGCTTGCTTTCGACGACCAAACTAATTGTGTTTTTTGCTTGAAATTTTGACAGACGTCATGTGATGGATGGCAGATGTCAAAACCAAGAGCAACTCGTTCTCACGTAACGCCATCTATGGAAGGCTAGATTAATGTCAAACTACCCTCGTATACACCGTGTCAAAAAGGTCTGGAGTATTGCAAATATTTAAAAAACTACTACATATTTCGCTTTGAAAATTGGTATATCGATGTAGTTAAAAACGGTGTACCTTGGAGGTGCGAAACTGTTTCTGTAACAATACAGGGTGAGCCAGAAAAAATACCAATTTATTGTAAATGAAACATTCTGTATCTTTAGAGACTCTAGTAGTCATCTGAAAGATAAATTCAACGATTTAAAAATGAATTTATTAATTTAATGCAAAGTTATATATGATCTCTTGACAAAGAGAGAATTCAAAAGTACAAAGTTCGTACGGGTTATGTATAACTATGTACATAATTCAGCATATTGTAGATGACAGACAGTCGGTGAACGACAATTTTGTCGCTCACAATGTACTATCACGTCTATCACTTGCATAAAAATCTGGGATAACTCTTATGAGCTCATTTTGACGTTTTTTCAATCTTGTGACAATGACTTGTCCATTTACGTTTAACACTGACAGACAATTTGACATATTTTTTCATAGTTTACAAAGGACATATTTAAAATGGGTAATGTCGCTTGTCCCAGATTTTTATGCGTTCATTTTGACGTTTTTTGAGTGTTGTGACAATGACAAAAAATGACAATTTTTGTATTTAACCTAAAAGCTATACGTTATATTGGTTTATTTTAAAAACCATTTGCTTTTAGCAAAAAATATATCAAAGATTATTTATAAATATAAACATTTTTATTGAAAACCATATTACATTGATGATTTACAGACAATTTGACGTTAAATTATTTAATTGTCATATTTTACAAGACATGTTTAAAATGGATAATACTATAATAATACCGCTTGTCCTAGATTTTTATGAAAGCGACGGTACATTAGGATTTAAGGCGTAGCGCAGACAACAGACTTCTTGACCGATAGTCGGGTCAGCGAAAAAAATAGTACAGGTTTGACTAATTTTGTTGGTCCGCCACTAATGACGGTCGTGCGTTCACACCCATTATAAACCGTGAGCAACAAAATTGTCGTTCACCGACTGTTAGCCAACCCGACTGTCTGTCGTCTGCGCTACGTCTTAGAATGCGTGTGAACATAAGACCGACAATAATGTTAGACCAACAAAATAGATCAAACCAGTTTTATTTTTTCGCCGACTCAACTGTTGGCCAGCAAAGAAGTCTGTCGTCTGTAGTGATGGTAACCTGGGCTCCTCTAAAGTGTAGTGCAATTTTGTCGCTCGCAATATACACTACAGTTTAGATTGCGCGTGAACACACGACCAACAATAATGGACCGACAAAATAGATCAAACCTATACTGTTTTTCGCCGGCCCGACTGTCGGCCAGAAAAGTAGTCTGTCGTCTGCGTTACGCCTTAATTCGGTAGAACTATCAGAATTTTTCGGTAGATTACGGAGGAAATCCGTAGATCAGCAATATTTTTTTTAGAAATATTTCCCTTTCCTTTATTTGTTTAAATAAAAAGAACCTCTGCATACAAAAATAAAGTTTTGATTATTTCATATTAAACGTTTAATTTTTGAAAAATTTAAAAAAGGGAAAGTTAGTTACATGCACCTAACGTAAATAAAGAGTTTATAAGCTGAAGCTTTTCGGTAGAATGTTGTGGCGCATCGGTAGATTACATCTAAATTCCATAGATCTACCGAAAAATCGGTAGGGTTACCATCACTGGTCGTCTGTGCTACGCCGGAAGACATGTTCTGTGGCTACGCCTTAACCTAGCTTTAAGGCTGTTTGCATTCTATTCCATTAATCAATAGACTATGAATAAAGAGAAATTTTTACTTCTAACACATTGTATACTATTGTGGTTGCATGTTTTTTACTTGGTTGGTTTATACAGTAATTTGGTAATTAGTTATGTATCAAGAAATGATTTAAGAGCATCGATACTCGATCTGTATCGATTGCTAAATAATACCCATTTTGCTATATGGCCGTCCTTATATATTAACGCAGCTCCAACACAAACGCACCTTTATGCAAAAACTTTCATTCCGGTGAAACTTGTTTTGTTTTTACACTAATAGTCCTATGATTTTTTCCAATTAGGCTAATTGTACGTGATTCAAAACACCAGCATTTAATAACAGTAGATAGAATTCAGTAATAAAGCTTTTAACTCTTGCATGGTATTCCTATAGTAACCATATTAGCATGTATTTTCAATAGTAACATTTATTCTCCGGTGTTATTCCTATTGGTTTGGTTGCGTTACTGGCAGAAACACGTGCGGTTGTGTGGTTTAAGTACAACCAGAGAATATCGATATTCTCCGGTATAACTACCAACAACTACATGCATGTGTAACTAGTTTGAGACAGTTTGAGAATGTGATGAACTGTGATAAATGTGTTATTCAAGAGCCAATAATTTATCATTTGCCTAATCAGTAAAAAGAATGACTGTCAATATCAATAAATACGCAAGGTCATGATACAGACTTACCAAAGCATTTTTATTTCTACAACTTAAAATCAAACGTAATATTAAATCTATTCCAGAATGGATAAGCAAAGTCTTCTTCAGAGTGGATATTTCAACGAAACTCTACGATCATGGCAATCAAGTTTTGGCGAAATCAATCCGGAAAATTTAATGTTCCCTATATTTATTATGTAAGTAAAATGATTGATATTAAAATTCAATAATTAAACCAACTATTTTAAACAGAGAAGATGATGATGGCATCGAACCCATTAAAAGTATGCCTGGTATTTCAAGATTAGGTATAAATGAAGTCAAAAAGCATTTAGATTTATTAATTAAGAAAGGTTTAAAATCAATCTTAATTTTCGGAGTTGTTGAAAGGTTACCAAAAGTATGTATTAAAATTAATTTTCATTTGTTTTGTAAGTACTACAGCGTTTTAATTTTAGGATGCCAGTGGGTCAAATGCAGACAGCCCTAGTAATCCAGTGATTAAAGCATTGCCAAAACTTCGGAGTTGGTTTCCGAATCTCACATTAGCTTGCGATGTATGTTTATGCCCATATACAGAGCATGGTCATTGTGGCATTTTACATGCGGATGGAACAATTAATAACCCCGCAAGTATTAAAAGGATATCAGAAGTTGCTCTCTCATATGCTAAAGCGGGTAACTTTTTCATTCAGATACATGCCGTAATTTTTTTAATTGTCGAATTTTTCTTTTACCTTTGAGCAAATGTCACTTCTTTCTAATTCAGGATCAGTCCAGGAATGGTCGACTTGACTGCAGATATTTATGTAGGGTCAGGTAGCATTGTAATGGGGTTAGTTAAGGATTTGTGCCTTTTAGAATCTCTTAAAATGTGTTTTTACGGTTTTTGGTGTACTTGCATAAAAAGAAAGTTATAGAACAAATGTTAATGAATTTGTTTGAATTAGGCGCGAGATCTCTAAAATAATTTAAACGCATGTTTTTTCCAATAAACTTGAAGGAAAAAAGCAAACATTTGTATTAATTTAGAAGAAATTATTCAAAATGGCTTATGCGGTTGAATCGACCGGTACGCAATTTAAAAACTTATGGTATCTTGCAGTTTATGGCTGTCATTTCACGTGATTCATTATTTGTTGGTAGAATCAAAGGCTATACATATATAGAGAGCCCACGAGATGGGGAAAAGTGTCAATAAGTTTTTACGGCCAAAATTGACCGTAAAATGCTGCGATCTGGCGACTGCGGGCAAAACTAGGTAGTAAATTATGATTTCGTACGATGTGACATCTAGTATTGAGAAAACAAGTTACGAACGAAAGGAACCGGTCACTCCCTGGACGTTGACGAGCCGGCTCCTAAGTTCCGAAAAACAATTATCAGTTATGAGGATATTTTTGGGTGAAATAATAAAAATGTAAACGATCTATTCATTTAGTTTTCGGAATAATATTTTCATTCGATTCGTTCGTATAGATGGTATAGATATTGTAAGTTTTTTTTATCATTTTGCATTATTTTTTTCTTTTTCCCTCTAGTAGTAAGATTTCAAATATGTATCTGCGTAGAATATATTTGTCCAATAACTTTTCAATATTTTTCGTTAACGTCCACGTATGTACTTTTGCAATATATTCATTCTGCTGATAAACAATAGTTATGTAAATAAGATAGTTTAAAAAAGAAAGGTAGATTTTCATAATTTATATTTAAAAAAAGGTTACATTAACTTGTAAACACACAAATAACAATTTATAAGACAAGCTGACGATTTGCAATAGGAGATTTTACAATTATTTATATATGTGTTATCAAAAAATTATAAAATATAGAAAACTAGTCATACACAATACCTATTGTAATCACAACATGTGCATTTCACGTGTACATGCTGTGATTATAATAGGTACAATAATAATAATTAGCAATGACTCAATATTTGTAATTTTGCGGTATATCCAGAACGATGATGTTGAGTAAACCATTTACACTGTTTATGTAACTTAACAATTATGAGAAATTCTAAGAAAAATTTGTTGTGTTCTTCGCAAGTATTGTTTATCCATTCAGGAAATTTGGTTTTAATAGCTCGTGTAATTGTATTGTATATCCCATGTCTAATGTTTTTTTTATGAAAATGAAGCATTTCTTTTTGGAACGTTTGTAGTGCCAGAACAACAACACTTCGTTAATTCAAAAGGACAACGAAGACCGCCCAACATATTTTTTTCACGGGCATATTGCCTCATCAGAATAATCAGCTCGTTTTCCTCCGTCAGAACATCGCTAGGTGGTTTCACCATAGTTTCAATGCACTTATTGCATTTAAATTTGTTAATGCGTTTTTTTGCAATATACCCCGCAAAATAGACAGCAGCACACTCTTCCATTGGCGTGAGTGCGATATCTTATGAAGAACAATTTGAACTACTTGACGTACTTGAACCATATCTGTACAGAAATTCAGATGATGGTGGTTGACCTATATTCTCCTTCACAGAAGGTAGAACTTCTAACTCATGGTCAACTGACATGTACGTTTCCATGTCCTCCTCACAATTGCTATTTGAAGGCTTCATTAATTGTTGAATAGCGTTTGTTCTAAATATAATGCGGAACTGCTTCAAAGAAGGATTTCTATACCATCCACCTCTTTGACGAATAACTGAAAAAAAATGCTCTAGGACGTCTTGATTTATTTTAGACGTGATCAAGTATTCCTTGCCTCGCACATCTTCGTCACTTTGTAGTTGCAGTATAGCATTAATGCTTAAAACCAGTCCGTCGAAGCAGGATGGATGACTTAATACTTCTTTAGCATTATTTTTTTTTTAACCTAATCAATAGGTCAATTCCGCTTTGCAACATTTGCTGTACCTGAGCATTTTTGCTAGATAGAGAGCATCGTGGTGGATTGCCGTCAAACAAAGTTTATTGCAGTACTAACATTTCTATTAAAAACTTGTGTAGCTAATTTGACCGACATTTTTTTAAATGGGTTTGGATGCATGTGTGGTTCTGTTAACTTCACTAACGTCCGTGCTGTTGTTGATTGTTGGTCTAGCAAGTATGTATTACGAATGTAATTAAAACAAATTCGTTTATCTCCCAAGGTATAATCACCGTTTAAGAGGTTGTTTTGAAGACCCTTAAATAGATGTGGAACATCATATAAGTCAAATACTTTTTCGTTGTCTAAGTAAAAGAAGGGTTCGTGAGATGTAATCCCTAGCTGTTGGTATACAGCTCGATTGCTACTAGCTTGATCACGTACGATTGCTTTAGGGACAATACTCATCTTAGAAATTTCCCGTACTACAGTTAAAATTAACTCCATTTTAAGATGCAAAGTAGGCAATTAGCCAATTAGCATTATTGAAAAACTAAATGGAGTAATAAAATCTCGAAGATGACACTAGGTGCAATGCTAGATATTGGTCAAGCATTTATTGTTATCATAATTTTGGTTTTACCAGGGATTTGGTTTTACCAAATCTCTGGACGTGATTTATAGATCCTTGATAGATATAAAATTAATAAATTGAATTGCCACCATTACGGGCTATGTGAGTATAACAAGGGTTTTAAAATTTATAAGAGCTCGTAACATTATTGAAAAACTAAATTAAAGTGCCATTCGGAAATTAAATACGTTCAAAATACAAATTTTAAGAAAAACCTGGAACAAAATTTATTAATTTACATTGATTGGCAAATTTAGAAACATTTAATATTTTAACATTGCTGAATTCTTTTTAAATTGCAAAAAATATGTAATTGTTTTCAGTTAATTAATGCCCCAACGCACACATTCTTTTAAATTTTTTTTTTTAATTTATCAATTTATCAATCTTAAAAAAAAAGAACATTGTCATATCTTTATATGTGTAAAAGATAAAATAATTTAATTGTATTGTAAGTTCATATTTAAAAAATTATCCTTAACAATTTACATACATATTTGTCCAAGTAAGTATTATGTTATTTTTTATCATGATCTTATGTGTTTGCGTAAAATTCAATTTTAGGAAATATCGAAAAGCCGTTGTCATCCAAAACGTACTTACTGCATTTTTTGAATACAGAAATTCTTACCTCCAACCAGAAAAACAGAACGAAATACGAAAAAAGGCGTAACAAGGGCTTTACAATAAAGCAGGTAGAGAGCAAACTTAACGGAAATGTTATCGAATAGACCGCTTATTCTGGTTTGTTTTCGCTTAAAATCCTACGATGAAATCAGTTGCTAAAATACTTAATACGCGCTTAAAAATTGCGTTACGTTGTTTAAATTAATGTTTCCTATTATAACTTGCTGCTTGAAACGTTGAAACCATTTTTATTATATAAAAAAAAATAGAAATACATAAATATAAAAATAAATAAATGAATTCAGAGACATCTAGATTGACGAGGAAGAAACCTAGCGACACTAGCGCTTGAACTTCGTGACGAGACCGCTCCGCTACTCTCGTCAAAAATCTATTGCGAATTTTGAACATTGCGTGGGCTCTCTATATATGTATACTCTTTGGTAGAATACATTTACTCTAAGGTTGCGTTCCCAAATACTACCCGGAAAACTCTGGTGCTACCTTGGTCGTTCTTAAATTAAGGGTGCTGGTTAACACGTCATAAATACTTACCCTTTTCCCGCGTTTATGAACTACTTTGGGAGAACTCGGAGTGTCCCTAAGTTACCTTAGTCGAGTAGTCGCGGGAACCTTTACCTTGCATCCGCATTGAAATTATTTTTATTTACATTGTTTACATAAATTTTGTATGAAATGTGATTACAATGAAATGGGAACCATAAACTGCAGGAGTTTCAAAAAGTGTACATAATCACTGCGTCTTTTGCAGGTGCACATATTGTTGCTCCATCGGACATGATGGATGGGAGAATTGGGGCAATCAAAGATCTCCTGATAAAAAATGGCTTAGGCAATAAAACTGCTTTGCTATCTTATGCAGTAAAATTTTCTTCGTCATTTTATGGACCATTCCGTGATGCTGCAAATTCAAAGCCAGCATTTGGTGACAGAAGATGCTATCAATTGCCATCTAATAGTAGTGGTTTAGCTCACAGAGCTGCAGTAAGTCACTTTGAACGTTTTTCTATACGTGTTGAGCTCGGATGAGCAACAAAAACATTTCGGATCGCTCAGCCTAATGTCTGTAGCATTTTGTGTGGCACCCCATTATGCCCCAATAGGTTGAACAACTGGAGTGAATAAAAATGACACAAATGAAAGAACAAAATTAATAGTGAGAATGTATTCACTATGGCATATTTGTACAGTCAAAAAGCTCTTTATATATTTTCTAACTAATATTTTGGGGAATATTTAATCGCAGGGAAAATAAAACAAATGTATATAAAAAGAATCATCTTTGAGTTGCACCGCCTTTGTTAAGAATTGTTGTTGATTGAATATTACAGGTTTCTGCAGTTATAACAGGCGCGAAATACGAATTAAATGTATATGGTTTGTAAATCGATTTTTTTTTTTTTGCTTACTACTTATTGACAGAATAGATCTTAAAAAAGGTAACTTTAATAACTACTTTCTAATACATCACAAAGTAATAGTAATAAATACATAAAAATAAGGAACATTCAAAATAAAATAAACACAAATTCTACTAATGAGAAGTATTTAGATTTACATTTTTTAGTTTACAATTCTTAATTTATACTTACCGTATTTTATTCATCTAACAGCAAACAAAAGAAATCCAAATAAAGCACATCGAAGAAATCATAGTATCAAACTGGATATTTCACATTTCTACAAATTCTTTATCTACACCGGCGAAAAGAAATTAAACATGTCACTTGTCATTTGCTTATATTTCTTGTTTCACGACTATTCATTGCACGCTGTTCGTGTCTATAATAAAACATTTATATCGATTGAACAGTCTTTTTTATTACGTTTGACTCCATGTTATTTGGTGGCGTGCTTGCACACAAGTGACGGTCGCTCGCGATTATCACAGGTAGACGTCGGTTCCTGCGACAAGTGGCCGTGATTTAATAACATACACTGCATTTGAATAATTGACTGATATTCTTGGCTATAAGCCAAATAATGCAGATATTGCACATTTAGTTTGATTAGTTATCTCAAAACATAAAATACTCCAACAGTAGAGTGTGAATGTATCTCAGTCCTATTAAGATCTAGCAAGCCTTCGCTGGCTGCTATAGGACACCGTAGTGGCGTCACATGGTTGGCTGTCTGTACACAATGTTAGATACAAAATTCTCATACTACTTCAAACTTTAGTTCATAGCATAGCTTACTATTGAAGCTGCTCCTATTCACTGTGCTGTATTTAATTGTCTTTGAAGAGTAATATTGAAACTCGTTCTCTTTGTATAAACTTTAATTCGAAACTTTCCGATGTCCCTCTTCCAATCTTTGTGTTTATATGAGGATGGTATGAGAAGTACCCGTGTTCGGAGACAGATGGCGCTTTGGGAATCTGCATCACCGATTGTGAGTACTATTCTTTAGTCGACGTCTGTCAAAATTTCGGAGAGATTCATGGAGTAGTGTTAATTTGAGAGCTGTTGAAAATGAGCGAGTTTATGTATTTGTTGAATCGTGGATAAAGAACAATGCCAGTCGTGATTCGATTTATTTTTTGGATGGGAAAACGTATGCAGAAATCAAAGAGAGTTAGATGCAGTTTATAACCACCATGCACCTTCGATGACTACCATCAGATACTGGTTAAACGAATTTAAGCGTTGGCCGAATATCCATCTTTGATGAAGAGCGGCCAGGTCATCCAATTGAGGTGACTGCGGACGATATGATCAATAAAGTTCATGAAATCATATTAGCAGACCGCCGGGTGAAGATTAGAGAGACTGCTACTATGGTAAAAATCTCAATTACGTCTGCAAAACATCCTTCACGAAGAATTGAGTATGAGAAACGGCGGTATGGGTGCCACGTCTGCTGACGATTGATCAATAATGGAATCGCGTGATAACTTCAAAGCAATGTTTGGACATGTTTAAGCGAGTTTCTGCGGCTTCATGTGAGTGCAGATGGGACATGGATACATCACTACATGCCAGAAACCAAAGGTCGGTCAGCAAAATGTGTTTTTCCCGGCGAACGTGCACTAAAGAACGCTAAGACGATTCCATCTACCGGAAAAGTTATTGCGACGATTTTTTAGGATTCACAAGGCATAATCTTAATTGATTATTTGGAGAAGGGAGGAACAATCACGGTACAGTACCATGGATTTATTGGACCGTTCCACGCTAAATTAAAGAGAAAAAGGCTCCAACTAGCGAAGAAAAAATTCTCTACCATCACGAGAACGCCCCCGCCCACTCATCGGCAATTGCGAGAACAAAACTAGTTCAGTTATGGCACGAATTGGTGTCCCACTATATTCGCCAGATTTGGCCCTATGTAACTTATTTCTTTTTTCAAACTTGAAAAAATGACTTGGCGGGAAGCGGTTCACGTCAAATGAATAGGTCGTTGCCGAAACAGAGGCCTACTTTGCTAAGTTCGATAAATCCTATTATTTGGATGGCTTAAAAAAGTTAGAACATTGCTGGACTTAGTATATAGATGTACAAGGAGATTATGTCGAGAAATAAATTTACTAAATGCAAAACAATTGCGTTGACTCGATACAGTTTCAGTTTCGATTTTATAGCACAAACCCAGTTATCCTACGTTAAAAAAAATTTACAATTGCATCTTCCGACAGCTGCCGCACCTCCAAATCAGTACCATAGGTACTTTTTTGTTATGATCGCAAGCACGTAAACCTCTTTACAAATACCAATCATAAAAAAACTGTCTCGTGCTTAAAGGAAATGATATCACGTCATTTATGCTGCGACAATAGACGCCAATGTCTCGCAAATGCAAAGCATGTAAAATGTACGTCTATTTTTGCGAAGAATCCATCGACTGGCATCAGAAAATCATCGCATATGAAAAAAAAATCGGAGGATAAATTCATTAACCTAGCCTCAAATAAACCACTAGCAATAGGAAGTAAAACAGATATGCACTGCGAAGAACTGCTGGAGGAATGTCTATCCGATGACCTAAATCTGAAGCAAAAAAGAAATGAAATGCCACGCCCCCGCCTGCCTGCAGCCGAAAAAAGGAAAAACATTTTTGAATGACGCTGATAAGAAACCGCAACCTATATGCCTATGTATTAGAGTGAGAGAGCGCTAGGTTTTTAGGAGGCAGAAGTCAAGAGTTTGTTTTTAAATCGTTTTTTGTTGAGTTTTAGTTTCTTATGCAAATGTGGTGGATAAATACGTTAAAATGCTGCGATTATGTTTATTATAATTTGCGATTGAAGAAAGTTTTAGAGAAAAACGTTGTGTTAGGGTAATTTGTGTTTGCAGCGAGCAGGCTCGAACTATCGGGACTCTACTCTATTATTTTTCAAATTTTCCATTATATCTCTTGTACCTCTTTTTATAAAGGTCCTTCAAAAGTCATTCTTTCAGTGAATATCGTTTCTTAGTGTTTCTTTTCATCCCCCAGAAAAAGTTTTAAATGTCGCGCACAATTTAAGTTGGTGACTGGCAATAAAGATCATATTTGTAAGTATTGCACTACAAAATTTGCGAATATATCCCCTGCTTTTTTCTTTGTTTTCTCATAGGAATTTTCCATGTTTATTTTTAATAAAATCGTTCTATTTCTTTTTTTTTTTACTTTTCAATAGAAGATTCTTTCTTCCCACAATAGTTTGAGTTTCAATCGCTTTAGCCCCATTTTTACCTCTCTTTTTTTACATGTCGATTTACCTTATTTTTCTTCTTTATTTTTCGTACACTTCTTCGTCATGTGACTTCATTATTAGTTCATTTCTTATCTTTCTTTGTTTCATGAATTCTTCCTCTCATCACGCCACTTTTCTTAACTCTTCATTAGCGGATTCGTTTTTCCGTTGCCGTTTGGATGATTTTTTCAACGTTCTTCCATTTTTCATCTATGTGCTCGACTACTCTCCTTGTTTTCTCATATATGATGAAAGTATAAAACTGTCTATTTCTGCCACACTTAAAATTAATATCATATAATTTACTTTAAAAAGTAGAAATAGGTTAGTGGAGATTATTAAAAAGAGTATCAACGTCTCAATAGGGCGACCTTCTATATGCGTTTGAACCGGGGTAGCTAAGATTTTAAGAATTTATAATAAAATATGTAAGCACACATTTTATTTCTTCTAAGGACAGAGACATAAAAGAAGGCGCTGATATGTTGATGGTGAAACCTGGGTTAGCGTACTTAGATCTTGTGCAAAGCGTCAAGAAGGCTCATCCGCATCATCCCATGTTTATATACCAAGTTTCCGGAGAATATGCCATGATGTACCATGCCGCCAAGAATGGAGTATTTGATTTGAAAGTGGCATTAACGGAAGTATTAACTTCGATGCGTAGAGCAGGTATTTAAATAAGTTTTTGGATAAAATTGCCTGCAAAAAGTAGATCTGACCTTATGTTTTTTTAGGTGCTGATGTTATAATTACATATTATACACCCATCATACTGGATTGGATAGTATTAAGATCTAAATATTAGGAATTAATAGTAATTACAATATAAGATGTATTTAGTAATGTTATGGTTTTATTTAATACAAACATTGGTTACGTTTCGCAGACGCAGCTATTATTGAACAATTAGGTGAATAGCTAATTAAAATCCAAGTGCATGTATTCCTATTGGTTAATGGCTCGACTGTAGTGAAACAGCTGTATCTGCTAAACGCAATCATTTATATGACTGTAATTTGCTGTTTTTTTTTTCCTTTTTTAGACATTAACTTATCAAGATATAAGGTTTTGTTACGTTCATATATGCAACTTGAGACTATTTATCTAGCGCAAACAATTACTGATGCTGTAAATTATTCTTCTACAACTTAAGTGAATAGTGACGTTTAATTATTAAACTTTTTACAGTTAAATGTGACAGAAAACAAAATACTATTTACAAGAGAACCCACTGTATCATAAAGAATAATCAATATTGACACTCTGGTACAAAAAACATTGAGAGACACAATGAATGAATTTATGTCCCAACCTAGTGTGAGATCATGATGCTTGCTTCTCAACTCGAATCCACCATTTTCAGTCGAGAACATTCATGATACTCGACCGCATAGAACCTTGCTAGTTATAATGGTGAATGGCATGTCTTTCTATCGTATTCTTCGTCTTATACAATCACATAATAATTTGCAAGCACCGATATCATAACTCACATTTCGGGTGTACTTGTATTCAATTTTTTTTGTATGGTGATTATTTTATTAGTTTTGTTAATGATTCCTGATTACTGACTCCTCAAAAGTATTTCTTCTATTAGTCTCCTTCATAAAACGTCTGTTATCCTTGATCTGGTGTCAAAGGTATAATTATATTTTTCAAGTCCAATTGTTTATAAAAATTAAATCGACCGAGCATAACGTTTTTTGAGCTATCTTATTATTTATAACGATGTTTATGAAAATGTCCGTTCTAGCCTCACTATTATTGTTTTGGAAATTTGTTTATCGCCTTTTATTTTCAAAGTAGTCAAAAAGTATCGGATCGATAAAACGTCATTTGGTGATGACACTGATGACTTCAACGGTTGATGGCGTTTTATCAGACAATGATGTTTTTGAGGATATATTTTCACTTTCAAAAGTTGTGACGTTCCAGGTTAAAGATTACAAAGAAAACGCCTTAGACGAAACAGCGAGTGAATGGTTTCCCCAAGCGAAGTTAAGATTTTCCCGAGAGAAGTAGTAAATCTTATAAATCCAAACTCAGTAGTTCTGCCAAGAATACTTAGATCTTTTTTCTAGTTTTGTTTGGTTATACTTTTTGAATATCGTTTTTTACTCTAGTATTTTCATTGTTTTTAGCAAATATTTTTTTTCCTTATTGGATGACAATGATTTCTTTTCTACATTCATCAGATAAGTTGCTTTTTTTAATTCACTCTCTAACGACTATTTTGTAGAGTTTTCATAAAAGAAATGTTTTTACCTTTATTTTCTGATATATTCATACTATTTATTTTTTCTGTTGCTTTGTTTATAGTTGTACAAATAATAAATTAACAAATATATTATTCAATGAAGTTTTGAAAATTATGTTTACCCATTTCCAAAAATAACGTTACGTATCATATAAAAAACATTATAGAACAGTGTTCATATATTAGAAACATGGTAGTAATGTCTCTGAGAAATACCAACGATGAGTGCTTGTTATGGGCATTACGCGTTTACTGAAGCTTACGTGTATCCTACACGTTATGTTTCTGAGAAAAAAGATACATAGATCTTTTAATACGTATCTGTTACGTTCCAGCCATGTAAATGTGTTTGCTGGGTGTCTTGTTTTGAATTATTGATAATTCTCCAAGAAATCAATTTCCACTTTTATTTATCGACTCAATAATTTTCAGCTGATTATTATCTATAACACATAACTATTAGGATAGTTTAGTCTTTAAAGCATTATTTTTCTTTCACCTATAAGAGAGATGTCCTCATTGCATGAGATATGGAAAGTATAACAAAATAACAAATCTAATAAAAACGCCTATAAAACTTTCTGAACGCAACCATTGTTGCATATCTACTTTATTATTAAAACTAGGACTACCACACGTCATATTTTTACAATAAACATACGAATAGTAACCACGTATGTATGTGATACGCCCATGTTAAACCTAATTACATAGGTAAATAATTATATTGCGTCATGTTATTCTGGAAAAAATGATGCAGAGTAGGCAAATTAATTGTTTTTATTAGTTGGTAATTGAAGTTTCATATAAGTATGACTATTATTAAAGCTTAAGAAAATTATAAACTTTGTATATATTTCTATTTTCCTTAGTTTAGTATACCCACTTTCAATTAGTTAAGCAAACTTGATCTTTGCATGCAAAAATGAAATGTTTGCTTGGTTAATAATTCCATTTGCAACCTATAATATAATAGAATTAGTACAAACAATCGTTGCACTTTGAAATGTAACTGTTTATAGATCAGAATCCCATTTAACTATAAACATATTGCAGTAATAGATGTTTTACATTACAACAATTACTACTAAAAGCGTATTCTCTGCAGTTTTGGTTTATGTTGTAATTTTAAGCGTAGAAACAATAAAACTATCAATTAATCGCTTTCTAGTATATATTTTTGCAGAGTTAATGAAATAGTTATAGAAATGTGCTGAATACTTATGAATCACTATTTTTGCATGCACATATATTTCTTTTTTAAATTTTTTATTAATTTTTCTCAGCTTCAACAATGCTAAAGAGGTACCGAAAGCAAATCCATGTAAACACAAAGTCTATAATACCCTTTAGATTTCAATAATCCATTAAGGCACGATGAAGATGACTTAGTTTTTAGAGACTGAATAAATAAAAGTAGATTAAAATAGAAAAGGAAATAGTTTTATATTCACTCATGTAAATGTAATACTCATTACCTATACACCGTTATTATTTTTCATGTGTGTCATAATAACTGTAAATGAATTAAAAATTGAATTAATTCATTATACAAAAAGTGTTAAGATGCGAAAAATGCTACAATTTACAAAAATACACTATATTATAATTTGAAAAGTTTCTTTTTCCGAACTTTCAAAAGCGGGAAATTTAGAAAGGTTCTGGAAATTGACAGAAGTACCAAATAATTTACGTGGGCCAATAGAAGACGGCCAACTAAAAGTAGCTCAACCAATTGTGTTGTAGCAAGTTTAAATTCTCACCAATCACTGCCATACACGACAAATTCTATACATATATTGTGGGCACTGACATATTCCCAATCAGTTTGCGAAAGAAAAGACGAGAGAATTGTGCAGACAGTTCATACCATTTAAAGCGACGTGATCAATTATTAATTTTTATTCTTGATTCATCAGTTATTGTAATTAATAATATAATTCAGGGAATAGGTAAGTGTTTGAACCCTAACTTATTATTAAAGCATCACATTAAAGCCGTTTAATTTACTCTCATGCATTTTAAATTATTCGTGTTTAAGCAAAAGTAGTATTTGTAAGAACACCTTAAAATTAAATGATATTACTTGCATTTAGAAATTAATTTTGTGTAAATAGATAAATAATTCGTTCGTTCGATACTTATGTAGTTGATTATAGTGGTAAACCGCCGGTATCTAACGACGTGTCAGCCATATGCAGTGTATAAGTGCTTTTTTAATCGTTTCAGGCAATTTAGTTCTTCTACAATGAGGTTGCCGCTTTTACTGGGGGTAATATGCCTTTTGGCAAGTGTTATTGCTAAAGAAGATAAAAAGGAAAAGGAAGAAGTAGGCACTGTCATTGGTATTGATTTAGGAACAACTTATTCATGGTAAGTTTAAAGACTACCAGCTTTTATAGCATAAAATACAATTAAATTGTTTACTGCAGTGTTGGTGTCTACAAAAATGGTCGTGTGGAAATTATAGCCAATGACCAAGGTAACCGTATCACACCTTCATATGTGGCCTTCACAGCGGAAGGTGAAAGGTTAATTGGAGATGCTGCTAAAAATCAGCTAACAACAAATCCAGAAAATACAGTTTTTGATGCTAAACGTCTTATTGGACGTGAATGGTCAGATGTAACAGTCCAACATGATATCAAATTTTTCCCATTCAAGGTCATTGAGAAAAATTCTAAACCACACATTAGGGTGTCAACGGGTCAAGGAGATAAGGTATTTGCACCTGAAGAAATTTCTGCCATGGTGCTTGGAAAAATGAAGGAAACAGCTGAAGCGTATTTGGGCAAGAAAGTAACGCATGCTGTAGTAACTGTACCAGCCTATTTTAATGATGCCCAACGTCAAGCTACAAAAGATGCTGGTATAATTGCTGGGTTAAATGTAATGAGAATTATTAATGAACCAACAGCGGCAGCCATTGCTTATGGTTTAGATAAGAAAGAAGGAGAAAAAAATGTTTTGGTATTTGATCTAGGTGGTGGTACCTTTGATGTATCCTTACTTACCATTGATAATGGAGTATTTGAGGTACGTGTTCTTTTTTCATAGTAAATAGCAACGATAACATTTTAAATACCTTCTTTGTAAGCAAATGTTCATTATTTGATTTGTAGGATCGTAATTACTTTGGTCTTTTAACTTATTTAAGTTTTTTACTTCCAAGTTAACCGAGTATGATCAGTGTTTATTACATTATAAAAATATTTGTTATAGGTTGTCGCTACCAATGGTGACACCCACTTGGGAGGTGAAGATTTTGATCAACGTGTAATGGACCATTTCATCAAATTATATAAGAAGAAGAAGGGCAAAGATATTCGTAAAGATAATCGTGCTGTACAAAAACTTAGGCGAGAAGTTGAAAAAGCTAAACGTGCCTTATCTTCAAGCCACCAAGTTAGAATTGAAATTGAATCATTCTTCGAAGGTGATGACTTCTCAGAAACGCTTACCAGAGCTAAATTTGAAGAACTTAACATGGACCTCTTCCGTTCCACAATGAAACCAGTACAAAAAGTCTTGGAGGATGCTGACATGAATAAGAAAGATGTTGATGAAATTGTCTTAGTAGGAGGTTCCACTCGTATTCCAAAAGTGCAACAGTTGGTAAAAGAATTCTTTGGTGGTAAAGAACCATCCCGTGGTATTAACCCCGATGAAGCAGTTGCTTATGGTGCTGCTGTGCAGGCTGGTGTTCTCTCTGGTGAGCAAGATACCGATGCCATTGTTCTTCTTGATGTTAATCCATTAACTTTGGGTATTGAAACTGTTGGTGGAGTAATGACAAAATTAATTCCTCGCAACACTGTCATTCCTACAAAGAAATCTCAAATCTTCTCAACAGCTGCCGACAATCAGCATACTGTAACTATTCAAGTATACGAAGGTGAACGTCCTATGACCAAAGATAACCATCTCCTTGGTAAATTTGATTTGACTGGTATCCCACCAGCACCCAGAGGAATTCCACAAATTGAAGTAACATTTGAAATTGATGCTAATGGCATTTTGCAAGTATCAGCAGAAGATAAGGGTACAGGTAATAGGGAGAAAATCGTGATTACAAATGATCAGAATAGGCTAACACCTGAAGATATTGATAGGATGATTAAAGATGCTGAAAGATTCGCTGATGAAGATAAGAAATTGAAAGAGCGCGTTGAAGCGAGAAACGAACTTGAGAGCTACGCGTATTCATTGAAGAATCAATTACAAGATAAGGATAAATTGGGCTCAAAGGTCTCCGATGATGAAAAGGCGAAGATGGAGGAAGCGATAGAAGAGAAAATTAAATGGCTTGAGGATAATCAAGACACCGATGCTGAAGATTACAAAAAACAAAAGAAAGAATTAGAGGATGTAGTACAACCAATTATTGCCAAACTATACCAAGGTGCTGGTGGACCCCCACCACCGTCTAGCGATGAAGATGACCTTAAAGATGAACTTTAAGACTGAATCTAGTTTTAGTAACAAATGGGACATTGAGTGGTTCAAATGTGCGAATGTGTTAAAGCAAACATGTACTTTATTTCAATTGTGATGTCTTCTACTCTTATTTTTGTTACATTAACAATGTTAGACATTTTATATTTAAAAAAATTCTGATATACAGGTAAAACTTAATTTATTTATTTCATATAGCAAATATTGGAGTATAAAATGTTCCCACATTAAATGAGTGCGTGTAGTGTAATTAATAAGTTTTTCATTTTTTATTATCATTCATTGCATGTTATTTTATACACTAATGTTTGTTATATCTAAGGTCAAAAAATTTGCAATAAAATAATAAACAGAAATTCTCTTTGTTTTGATTTTGCTCCTTATGAGTCAATCTTTATCTCTTTGTTGAATGATAATTGCAATAATATTTTAGTTCCAGTTAAACAGTATCAGTGTATGGTTACATTAGCATTATGGACGTAAGTTAATGTGAAATTTGGAAGATATAAATTAATTTGAATTTCTTTTTGATTAAAACAGAAAATATTTACACCTGTTGTGTACTTTTCTAATTTGAAATGGATGTGTTTAATAATTGCTGTGACTTTTAAGGTATGTATGATAACACTACATAAGTTTACATAATATGGTAGATGCATATTACGAAAATACATGGAAAATGTGTGCAGTTTGAAAATTATAGTCATTTTTATATACACACACACAATTACAAATTTACATTAGGTACCTATATTCAGTTTTCCAAAGATCAATTGCATTTTATGTGATAACTTTGATTTTATTGAACTAGTCTCACTAATTTGCAAAATTTACACCACACATTAAACCATATGGAAAATAATTTAAACTACAAAGTAAGAAAGAAGATCCGCGAGCGCGCCTTATGCGCTCTATACTCTTTGTCTTTGTGTACGTACGTACATATGTATCTATTTAGGTTAGGTTTATTTTACAATTGATCTGGTAATATTATAATAAATTGAACACACTTAAATACATTCTTGAAGACGAAAATTCTACAAATATTTTTAGTTTTCTTTGTTCGATAATTTCCGTAGTAGGGACCGGTAAAACGTTAATATAGTCGTTGCACAGCATAGGTCTTTATAAGACATTTGTGGATTAATAGTTAATGTACATTGGAATCAGTGAATATTCGGATTACACTTTTTTTTCAATAAATAAAAATTAAAATTGTATAATAAAATCTACACTTTTGAGTGTCCAATAAAGATAACGAAGATAACGCAGAGAATAAGATAGTCACTCAGAAAATTTTTAAACACTTGCTTGGCCCAGCCATCTATACTTTTTTTCAAAAACTACGCAGGTAATTCAAAAAAAAAGAAAGATTTCTGTAAAAGTAGAACATAGATAAAGGTGGAAAGTTTTAAATTGGAAATTATTCAGTATATAAATGATTGAAAAAGCTGCTCTTTTTACAATGTACATAGTTTTTGAATAAATGTACAAAGTGAAGAAAGATGCGTTTGGAATTATTTATTACTACTTTAATTCACAAGTGTTCATAAACCAGTAGGTATTGAAACTTATCTGTCCTGTAAATTATGTGTATATGTATATCTACCTAAATTAGTTAAAATGAATAAAGTAATAAGTAAATATAATAAATATATTGATATTGCTGTAGATATAATCATATAGCAAGCAGCATTGCAACATTTCAATGATAGTTCAGCGTGTTGAGAATATAGAAATACATATTCTAATTATAATAATATAATACTAACCTTTATTAATTACACGACATAAAACAAAGTGTAAAAAGTCGAAAAAGGACAAATTTGAAAGCAAAATGTAAGTAAGGAAACACAATATATTGTGCTATACTAAACTAATCTAAATAAGTCTAAAACGAAAACTATTAAAAAAAAAAGAACAAAGTAATTATGAGATGACATTGACATTGGCATAAGCTTCATACACTATGGCCAAAATTATTTACACACCATCGCTAACTTTAGCTATTATAGCCGCAAAATCGATATTAAACCGGTGAATTGCGGGGGATTTGTTTAAAAATATAACAATTGAATATTTTATTTCCGATATCTCCAAAAATAACATTCTTTTCCATCGAAAAGAATGTTCGAAGAAGTGTTGATAATACGCTTCAAAGGCGTTAAAAGAACTTCTTAGGTATTATAAGCTGATAGTAATACTAAGTAAACTTTGGACACAGTGTATACTACATACACTAACAATCAATGGTGGTTCGTGGTCAAATTTAAGGTGGCCATATTAGCAAAAAGTAAATGTATGGCTTACTTTGTATAGTCTTGCACATCAGAGCAATTGTTTGTTCCTTAGAGTCATTCAAAATATAAGGCACACAAAGCAATATTACGCGTGGCTTACATCACAAGCATTTCTAAAAATTTAGTTCATTAGCTCCCGGTTTACAGAAAATGAATTAATTTCTCATTAACTTAATTTCGTAACTTCACTAATCACGATTCAACAGTTTAATCATTTATTAAATTAATTGATGATTAAGACCAAATGTCACTTTGACATCTGCCAATATTAACGAGTAAAAAGGCAAAATACCAAAGCTGTTGTTGTTTGCATAAATTTTACCAGAATTTTTAAAAAATAAAACAGAATCATCTAACACTAACATATTTTTGCGTCATTTTAATTGCAACTAGTTAATCACAAATTAAACCAGATCAAAATGTATATGTAAGCAGTACTTAATTTATTTAATCACGAATTAAATTTTAATTGGAGATTAATTTCATTTAGAATTTAAAAATGTGTAAACCGCGTTAAACTTCTTAGTCATTTAATTTCTTGCACTACCAACATGATTTACAATACACGCACACACTTGCAACAAAATAAAAATTAATAACGAGTATTTAAAATTTAAAATTTAAAAAAATTATAAGCAAACATCTGTTACTACGTTGTTACATTCGCGTGTTAACATGTGTTTCTGTTCGGGACTCCTCACGCCGAAAACGGTCCTCTGCATTTCCCATACGTGTTTAGTTGTAACAGAGGAACCTAACAGTTGAAAAATCGTCAATTTTGTTTTTCTAATGAAAAAATAATAAAAATAAAATAGTAACGTATCCCATTTGAATTAAGTATTGTCAAAGATTGACAAAGATGAGGTTTTAATCATAGATTTTTGTCTATAAAATATATTCTAGAGAAACTGCTTGTAAGTAATTTAAATGGAGGTTATCCTATAAAATACTAAAATACTCTACGGTTGTGAATCTATTTAAACATATTTATCTTTCATTGTATTATTATTTATATTTATCAATGAACTTCAAATAAAAGTTTGTGTATTTAGTTAGTGAAACCATAACTTTAAATTATGTACTATTTTAAAACTTTTAACAAGAAACAAAACGAATTTTGGATTGATAAATATTTTAAATTTCCCGAATGATTCAAGTTGGTAGTTCCGGCAATAAAGGACATATTTACCAATTTCTTAACGTAATACAGACGAATATGTCCTTTATTGCAGGTAGTACCAACCTAAATCATCCGTGAAATTTAAAAAATGCCAAATCTAGGTTAATAATAGAATCAAAAACCTGTAAACGAATAAATTGATTATACTTCACTCTTGGTTTCCGGGTTGGAACCGCGTCGTTGCCGTAGCTTTGGTCGACGTTTCGTCCATACTCATATGCGACATATTCAGAGCTGTTACTGCATACTGACTGGGGATTTATTCATTCCGGAGGTGTTTATATAGGGCTTGCTTTGGGTTAAAACATCCCAACAATTTAAAACGCGAAGATGGCTACCCCTTACGTCACACATGGAAATCCCAACTGATTAAATCTCCTAACAACCGCCACGCTTCATCGATGCATAACAGTTCCGTTTCTTTGATGCATAACATTTCTATTTCATCGACGCATAACATTTCCGCTTCATCGATGCGTAACATTTCCGCTCCATTGGCCCAAACCAAGCCCTATATAAATCCCTGAATGAGTAAATCCCCAATCATTGTGCATTAACAGTCCTGAAGATGTTCTATAAGAGTGTGGACGAAACGTCAGCCAAAGCCAACGCGGTGCTAACCCGGAAACTAAGAGTATAGCATTATTGACGACCGCGGAAGACTACGGACCAAATTCATGATACTTCTTTCTTGCATTTAAATGTATTTTTTTCTAAAGAAATGCGCTGCACCATTTTATACCTACCTACAGATAATTAAATACTTTTACATATATCGTACGAGCAAGCGTACTATGATCATCCGATTTTACAGGAACTTAGCGCATCTAAACGTATGCTGTGTTGAATGTCATTTGCTTGACAAAATTGAGCAAACGCAAATTCATTTGTGCATCTTACTCACGTTATAAACGTCGCATTCGTTCACGCCGATTATGCTGGCTGATTCTAGTACGCTCGCTCTTACTGTATGTACTATCTGCAAAAAAAATTAAATGTCTCCCCCTGTCGCTCGCTGTTTATCAATATTACCGTCCACGCGGGCTTCCGGTGTATTCGGTGTCGTAAGTATGAAGAGCAGGTAGATGTAAATATGTTTTACTTCGTAATTTATTGTTTGTAGGTTTCTATAATATATTTACTGGAGATTTTATGGTTTATATCGCTTTGAGTTTTAGTTTGCGATTCCCAGTTAGATATTTAAATTTCCTCTTAGTAAAGGTAACGTTACACTCTCGTTAAGTCCGTACTCTATCGTAATTAATATCTGATGCGTAAATAATTATTCGTAGATGCGGTGTAATTAATAATTCTACATAGGAACTGTGCTTACTTCTCTTTAGAACATTACTTATGCGTAATGTGAGAGGATGCACATCTCAATATATAATTGATTAAAATATTAGAGGTATTTGCATCTGGTTGAAAGCATTCCGAAAGATATTATAGAAATGAGAATTAATTTTAGTATAAAAAGCAAAAATTAATTATTTATAACTAGTTGGTTACGCGCGCCAACAGGCAGCTGCGTCGTATCTATACGGTTACATACAAGCCTCAGTGTAGCTTCGACCTTCCATTAGTGCGGTACGTGTTGTTTAGAAATGTTGCGTACGTCGCGCAAACGACCCAAGGCGGACCAAGTTAGAGAATTTTTAGCCGAAATTCCTGACTTAACGTATGATGGCGCTAAAATTGAATGTGTAGTATGTAATGCCCCGTTGATGAGTTGGTTCAAAAGGGACTGTCTACGACACGTAAATAATGAACGACATGCTTCAAAAAAACCTTGCATACGAGACTATGACAAATTTATATTTAATTTATGTGTTACTTTTATTGTATGTAATATACCGTTTAATTTACTAGACAAGGAAGCGTTTGACTTGTTTTGGAATAACTATTCGGAGTACAAATTACCAAGTCGGACATCGTTACGAAGGATAGTGCCATCTGCTCGTGAATATGTTGAAAAAAGAATTAAATTGGAGTTGAAGGAAAAAAAATGTGGTTATGTGTGGACGAAACGACAGATCGTAAAAAACATTCGGTCGTTAATATAATGGCACGTAAAATGGAACCGCATCAATTGTCACCTTCAATCCTATTAGCTTCCAGACGAATACAACAATGTACTGCCGAAGTAATTGTAAAGTTAGTGTTAAATACATTGGAAAAGTTTGAACTTTCAACAAACCAACTGTTGATGTTTATGAGTGATGGTGCCGCAAACATGGTTTCTGTAGGCCGGTCTCTTAAAAAGCATTCTGTTAGCTTGTTACACATTACGTGTAAAATTCATGCTCTCAATCTTGTGGCAGATGGTATCAGAAAATGTTATCATGAGGTAGACGCTTTAATAGCGCATACAAAAGCAGTGTTTGTCAAATCCCCGAAACGTATTCGCGAATTTCACAGACTATGCCCCCGTATACCTGAGCCAGAACCTATTCTTACACGTTGGAGAACTTGGTTAAATGCTGCGTTTTATTATCATAAATATTATGAGAATATTAAGAACATGGTTTTACAATTCGTTTCAAAGGAAGCTGTCGCTATCAAGAAAAGCCAGTCGAAATTTGAAGATAGTCGGGTTCAGACGGATTTCAAAATTATTCACAACAATTACTTCGGACTAGCGGAGGCAATAGAAAAGTTACAAGATCCTTCGGTGTCGTTAGTGGAATCTGTGCAAATACTGCAACATGTTCACGCACAGCTATGCGCGATAGAAGACGCAAAAAATGTGTTCTAGAAAAATTTGGAAGTGTTTTAGAGAAAGATTCTGATTTTGGCACATTAAGACACATTTGTGAAGGTGCGTCAACAGAACCGTTAAGTTGTTTCAAAAAACATTTTAATTACGCAAATATAACGTCACTAGATGTAGAATGTTCGTTCTCTGCATATAAACACATTTTTTCCTCACGCCGCACTCGGTCTGTCGAAACTGTTGAAACATATCTAATGTTGCCGATATTTAAGACATTATTCACTTTGCGATTTCACGGAGGACTCTTAAAATGGTAAGTGTTTGAGCACGCATTATTTTATTTTTATTTAACTACGCGAAAGTATTTACGACAGCAAACGTCTATATACAATAGCTCTAGTGGAACCCGACGCCTAATGGAAACAACGCCGCTGCCCGTTGGCGCGCGTGGCCAAGTCTATTTATAATAGAACAAAATAATATACAGCGGATCCTATATGGTATTAATCCGGTTAAAATGTGTTTAATAAAAAGAGTGATAATCTCTTAAAAAAATTACATTATAGAAATGAAAAGTTGTATGGTTCTTTGCTTATCGTAGTTCAATTTAGTTAATTTCAGTTCAATCGCATCCACTTGCGCTTATCTACTAATAAACTTGTCAATTTCATTTTGTTTTCAGAGTAATGAATGTGTTCAAGACAATTTAATATGATTACCTGAAGTTGTTTTTAATTGTCGTTGCTCTCAATGTAGAATATACCACTTGACAATGTATACCGTAACAAAGAGAAATTTCTATTTTATTTTATTTTTGCGTAGACCTCATAACGTGCTTTCTATAGGGGAGAAGGAGCAGTTTCAGTACAGCAAATATACACCTGTCATGTGTTCTATTTAGCCACTTGGAGTGCTGGTACAGCTCCGAGTAGCAGTCTATAGAAATGATCCCTCAGGCTCACCATGATGTGTAAAAATATACATGAAAAAATGCCTAGCAAGAACAATACAAACAGAGAAAAAAGAGAGTACTAGCACACTGACATGTTTCTATCTACCCAGCGTCATCAGTGCGACTACGAGCACTCACTCATTTCCTCTGTCTGCATTGTGTCTACCTCTTGGTTTATGCCCCCAATGGCACTGAAAATATCTCCCGGTGCTCCCTAGCGCCGGGAAATGCCAGATGCCCGCCACCTATCGAGCAGCTCATGCATTGTGGACATTGGGGGCATAAACCGAGAGGTAGACGCAATACAGACAGAGCAAACGAGTGAGTGCTCATAACCGCGTTGATGACGCCGGGTAGGCAGAAACATGTCCGTGTGCTAGTACTCCCTTTTTTCTCTGTTTACATTGTTCTTGCCAGGAATGATTCCACCAATACAATGAGCTATATTAACATTATTTCTGGTTTTGTTTACTAGGCATTCGTTCATATGTATTTCTTCAGAATATGTTTTATAGACAAAACTGTGTGATGTTTGAAACCTATTATCGTTGACAATTAATTGAAATGAGATAGGTTAAGATTAACAAAATTTTAATCAAAACTAACGGGTTTTCGGCTGTTAGGTTCCGTCGTTACAACTAAATACGATGTTGTATGAATGTAGTGAACAATTCCGAATAGACACATATAGTACTACTGCGATGCATATGAAATCTTATGCTATTTAGCCGACCTCTAATTTCGTACCTTCTATAAGGTAGGCAACATATTATGCACGTTCGAAGTCAGTCAAGTGTCGTTTAATTTTGCGCGCGCTGTAAATACCGAGTGACTGATAGAAAACGCCCCAAGCCATAGCTCCATTATTTACTATCCGATTAAAAAAAACGAAATATCAAATGAAATGGTTAAATAAATACTATCAATTGGCGTAATCAAAATATTAGGTACTAGGAGCAAAAAATTTCGACATGTGTCAATTTTATTTTGTAGTGGCTACGTATATTTTTTTTAATGTTTGGGATAGATTTTTTTAAATGAATTTAATGATGTATAACAAGTTGAGTTTTCAAAATAAGATTCAAGTGTGTCGTGGATAACAATATTGTATAGAAATAACAGAAAGTACTTAAGAAAAATAGAAAACTTGTCCGCCGCATTGTTGAAGGCATAGTTGACACCTTCTGTTTACTCCATTAGTCGCACTTAATATAAAATTAGGAGGTATTTCACACTCATATACAAATGACATTTATTAGCTACACCTCCGGCACAAATAAGTACGACACTGATTTTAATAGAAAAATACTTTAATAAATTCGAAATATTTAACAATAATTTAACTACGCTACTTCATCGTCATTTTTCAGCACACTCCCTCTTCCCGCGCTCGACTCCCTTCTCCTTTTTCCCTCTTCCAACTCCCCTCTTTATATCGTTTTCTACACATTTATTATTTATTTATTAATCGATGCATTGGATTGTTATCCACGGCACATTTGAAACTTATTTTGAAAAATCAACATATTATACATCATTAAATTCAGAAAACAATTTTTATCCGAAACATTAAAAAAAAATTCGAAACTTTTTGTTCCTAGTAACATTTTATCTGATATTTTGTTTTTAAAAATTGGATAATAAATGACGGAACTATGGCTTGGGGCGTTTTTTGTCAGTCACCTGGTATATCTAATGATGAGGAAAATTAATTCACTTCCTGTTTAAAATTTATTAAAATGGGTTAGAAGTAAACATCCAAAAATTCTGAGGGTTATTAGAAAAGTAGTATGCAAACAAATTGTCTAAATTAATCGCAATATATTTATGAAAATACTTTATTCGACCATAAAATTAACTTTACACTGAGAAACACTAATCACAATTCTTAAAATCCATTCGTGTGGCGTTCGGACGCTAATTGTTCCATTAAAGGCTTTATTTCATTTCTGAAAAGTGGGTTTTCGGTACCATGTGTTATTTTTAAAATGTCAAACCCTTTTTTCAAATATTTTCTAGCTTCCTTTTCTTCATTAAATAAAAGATGTATCTTGCTTAGTTTCACGAATAGAAGTCCAAGTAATGGATTTAGATCGTTGTAATAAAATCTAAAAGTAATTTGTTATAGATTGTTATTCACAATAAGATTTTAGTTTACTCAACAAAAAGGACAACCTACTTGGAGTTTTGCTATTCTCATATTTAAGCATTTAAATACACGTTGTATTGTGAAGCAAATATAACGCTGCGAACATCCAAGTAAAATGTTTTTTTGATGTGTATAAACATATCTTAAAAAAACAACCACACAAAGTACACACAGGTAGAATTGCATAATTTTAGGCAAAATACTTGGCCTCATTTACAAGTGACTCCTATAAAAAATTGTTTAAAGACATATCATTGGATCTCTAATAAGTCTAATAAGTAAGCAAAACTGGAAACATTAATCATGCTTCAATTACACGTATATCTTGTTTAGTTATATTTTTGCAAAGAAAATAAAACACATAGCATTAAATTGATGAATTATGTATTCCAGCTGGTTAAGAAATATGCAAGTACTAAAAAGAGTGATTTCACATGAGTTCCGTTCATGTGTTACGATTTATTGTACATACAGATAGATTTGTTCTTCTATTTCTAACGTCGTATATGTTTGATATTATCTCGCAATTAAAGGACATGCGGCATGTTGGTCTACAAAAACTAATTACCAACATATAATCCATTTTACTACAGAAATATCGATATCCTGTTAAAATCTATATCATAACTAGAAAAACGAAATTTATATTAATGAAGTATATATTGTTAATCGCTTGATGTATAAAAATGTGTAAAGTGGTTCCAGATGATATGATGAAGCTACACTAAATATATGTGCAAATATTTGATGATTTGTAAAGTTTAGTACGTAATAACCTTATTTTGTGATTTTCTAACAAGTCGATGCTTTGGTAAAAAATAAATGTCAATATAATGTTCCAAAGTTACATTATAAGTATTATAACATAAATTAGAGTAGGCTAGTATTATTTAAATACGTTTTTTTGTGATGTTTTATTAAAGAGACCATTGATTTAACGACCTCTAGTGACGTGCTTTACCGCACAGTAGCCGTCAGCAGTTAACTAAGGTTTGATATTTATGGTGGGTTTATGCAAATTTAATTTAAATTAATATTTACTCTAAATTAAGATTAGACGTAGTATGGTTCATGCAGATACGTATACATTCATTAAATTATTGTGGCGCATGCGCAATATATGGTTGTATGTTCAGACTAATGTTAGGTTAATATCAACAAACAACATAACCCAAAGAATCGATGAAAACATGATCTTGATCTTTCATTTTTTTTAAATATTTGTGATAAATTCCGAATATTTGTAAACAAATGCAATATAACCTTCATGTCAAAATGACACGCAATGCAGTTTAGCATTCATTCTGCTTATCAAAGATTACAAATTTAGTTCGTACTCGCAAACATTAAGGTGTTATTATTTGAATTTTCCTAATGCACTAAAAACTCGATTATCCGAATGTGATGGGACCAGACCCATTTCGGATAAACGAACATTCGGATAATCCGGTTTGATTTTCAAATAAGTTGTACAATGTTAATAAAAAAATAAGTATAAGTACATATGTAGGTATATATAAGGAGTTACGTATACATATACATATTGTAATAGGTGGACAAAAAATATTGCAACAAGTAAGATTTGAGGCAAGAAATACCAATTTATTGTTTGGTAAAAAAGTCGTATAAGCATTTTTGTTTCAGTTTTGAACAACGCTTTCTAGCTGCTCGATCGCGAAGTCGTTTCAATGTAAGCAGCTCAGCCGGTGAAGTGTCATCTTGTCTCTTCAAGTAGGACATTAATTTCTCGAACATCGATGTGGCCTCCGAGTGATTGGGACCCGTTTTTTCCTCTACATCGTCATCAGAGCTAACATCCTTTTCGAGTTGTTATGAATACTGTGCCACAATCTCGTCTTCAGAGAGTAACCGGTGCCCAGGGTCGTCTTTTTTTAAATTCATCATATAACTTCAGGTTCTTGATATTTTCGGTCACAATTTTTTCCAAGAGTTTCTTAGGGTGTTAGCTGTTACTTCCTCCCAAGCAGTTGCACACATGTAAATTACATGTTTAATGTTAATTTCCTTTAGAATCACTGCGACATTTTTCTTCTCGCTGCCATCATCGCTTCCCTCTACAATTTTACTTAACATTGCCCTTCCATACCTGCGTTTCAAAGCTTCAATTGGTCCCTGGTCCATTGGCTGAATGAGCGACGTAGCATTAGGTGGAAAAAACTTTACAAAAATGTCTCCACTCCTTAACTCGTCTTCCCCTGGATGCGTAGGAGCATTGTCTAACAACATAACGGCTTTTACCGGCAAACCTTCGTTCCTTAAGAATTTTGTAACTGATACGACGAAATGTTCATAAAACCACTTTTTGAAAATATCTGCGGACATCCAAGCCGAACTTTGTGCTTTATACAATACGGGAAGCGTTTGAAAATTCACATTTTTTAATGCTCTTGGCTTCTCTGACTTTCCAATGAATACAAGAGCGAGTTTATGTTGGTCTGTTGCATTAGAGCAAGTGAACAAAGTTACCCGCTCTTTAGCTTTTTTAAAGCCTTTTGGCAACATTCTATAAAACAAACCTGTTTCATCGGCATTATAAATTTGGGACGGTGTAAGATTCTAATCAGCAACAAGATTATCAAATTTTTTTTTGTAATCTTCACTAGCAGCAATATCCCCTGATAAGATTTCCCCAGTAACAGTAAGCTTCCGAACTCCGTGGCGGTCTTTCCACCTGCCTAACCATCCTACACTTGCTGTAAATCCAACATCCCTTCCCAATTTTCTATTTAAACTTAATGCCTTTTCTTGTATAATCGGTCCTGATAAAGGGACGCCACGTTCACGTTCTTGCATAAACCACATGTATAGAGTGGTAGCTCTTGTCTTTAGACTATCCTTAGACGCCATCTTAGCACAAAAATCTTCTATATTTTTTCGATTTTTCTTCCATTCACAAACCGTGGAAACGCCTACTTCTACAGCGGCAATATTTTTAAGGGTCTCACCTTTATCTATTCGGAAAATAGCTTCTAGTTTTTTCTACATATTCATCACTACCTTTTTCCTTTTCGAGAACATTTCGGAACAATTTAAAAAAATGCAACTTGTAAACAATAACGTACATATGTAGCAGCCGGTATCGTTGCGTGTGTTGCACAACAAACACTGTCTCAGAGCTCGCATAGACGAGATAGTCATCGCTGATTGTTACGGGTATATTCGTATATTCACGGTAAAGCGGATAGGTCCGCCGTAATAATAAATAACGGAAAAAAATATATACGAATTAAAATGCCTAAATTATTTGTTTCGGATAATCGCTATTCAGATAAACGAGTTTTTAGTGTATTCTTAAATGAAGTGCAAATTTAATTTATTGCATCAACGCACTTATGCCAATATTCATTTTCATTTGCTAATCTTAAATTTAATTCATAAATTTAATTATACATTTGTTCATAAACCCACCAGGTATGAATGTATGTTTACTAGAGTTGGTATTTTTTACATTTCGCAGATGATTTAAGTTGGTAGTTCTGGCAATAAAGGACATATTGGCCAATTTCTTAACGTAATACAGACGAACATGTCCTCTATTGCCGGAACTACCAACTTAAATCATCTGCGAAATTTTAAAAAATGCTAACTCTAATGATTACATCAGAATGTTTTTGTTTAAAGCCTAAAAACGTGGCAAATACATAATTGTAGTTCACTTCAGAAATAGTTATTTAAATGAAATTGTCTAAATACAGTTACCTGTCTAAGAATTAACATATAGCCCCTGTACCTCTTGAGATGTTAATCCATTGAAAATGTAAATGGTTCCCTTTTATTAAGAAAATAATTAGCAATTACAGCAAGTGCTCTCATTATAAAGTAAACACAAATTAAACATTTTCATCTGTCTATTTAAATTTCAAAATCAAAATTTAGAACTAAAACAAAATTGAACGTACGTACCACGGAGAATTGGTCACAATTTCAAAGTTGATTTTTTCTTGAACCGTTAATCTCATTTTGATTAATTGTAAGTTAGATATTCGCTGTCCATTTCAGGTAAAATTTACTAAAATTCTAATTTTTAGTATCTACAAGGTGTATAGACAATGACCTGATTCAAGAAACACTTCGAGAGAAAATCAGGCTATGGTTGGATTCTAGTTAATACCCACTGCGATAAATGGAGCACCTCACAGAAGTGAAAACTTGAACAAAAAAAACTTATCCTTGTTGGTACCCTGTATACGCTGAAAATTAGAGACGCTTTAATAGCGCATACAAAAGCAGTGTTTGTCAAATCCCCAAAACGTATTCGCAAATTTCACAGACTGTGCCCCCGTATGCCTGAGACACCAGAACCTATTCTTACACGTTGGGGGACATGGTTACATGCCGCGTTTTATTATCATAAATATTTTGAGAATATTAAGAACGTGGTTTCACAATTCGATCCAAAAGAAGCTGCGGCTATGAAGGAGAGCCAGTCGAAATTTCAAGACAGTCAGGTTAAAACGGATCTAAAAACTATTCAATACAATTACTTCGGACTAGTGGAGGCAATAGAAAAATTACAAAATCCTTCGGTGTCGTTAGTGGAATATCTGCAAATAGTGCAACGTGTTCACGCACAGCTATGTGCGGTAGAAGACGCAAAAAATGTTTATGTTCTAGAAAGGTTTGAAAGTGTTTTAGAGAAAGATTCTGATTTTGGCACATTTAGACAAATTTGTGAAGGTGCGTCAACAGAACCGTTAAGTTGTTCCAAAGATTATTTTAATTACGCAAATATAACGTCACTAGATGCAGAACGTTCGTTTCCTGCATATAAACACACTTTTTCCTCACGCCGCACTCGGTTTGCCGAAACAACTGTGGAAACATATCTAATATTGCAGATATTTAACAGACATTATTCACTTTGTGATTTCACGGAAGACTCTTAAGACGGTAAGTATTTGAGCACGTATTATATTTTATTTCTGACCATTTATTTTGTGTAAACTTTTATGCGCCCGCCACTGGCTGTTGGCGCAAATTGAGCAACTCTAGTTATAAATTATCAAAATCGTATTGGAGGTTTGAGAGAGGGAATCAAGAAATTGTGACTAATTGTTAGTGGTGCATCGAATAGGACGTTCTACTTTTATGTACACTCGCCCACTAGCAGAATGACCGTTCATCCGAGTACCTCTCCGGTAGACTGTAATCAGATGCTCGAATAAGCGGTCATTTTGCTTGTAGGCGGGTGTATATAATTGTTGGTTTGAAAAATATTGCCACTTTCTATGATGCCTAATCATTATGTGGGACGTGCATGCAGTTAAATGCCCATTCCTGAAAAACTGTTTATATGGACGTTATTTAAAATTAAATTAATCTCTAATTACCACCAACTCTGCAACAGGCTGTGATGTAAGTGGTGAGTGGGAGTCAGAGTCTACGATCTGTTGAAGTGCATTGCGAATGCGTACAACACATTTGTGACCGCAGCTAGTGTAGCGGTATAAAACACACGGCACACGCCACAAGTAGAAATCAAAACTAATTCATTAGAAAATAAATCCACTAATTCAATGTTATAAAATAGGAGATATTATAAAGACAATTGATCAACAAATGGAATCACTCTAAACCGAACTAAATATTAATTATTTAGACAATAAATTCAACAATAAAATTTGATATAAATAAAAAACAAATCTGAAGAAATTGTCCAATAAATAATAAATGAAAATGTAAAAATTGATAAGTGAAAATGAATTTGAAAAGAATTGAAAAATCAAACACGAGAAGAAATTAAATCAGTATGCGAATAAATAAATTTCAATAAGGAGTATGGGGTTGTATCGAAGATAACTGCTCGACGTTCGCATTGCAAATGTGAGAACGCATACCAGACTCCGAGTAGACTCTTGACTTTTAGTCCGTATATGCGAAGCATCATAGCCTGAACTTCTAGTTGGCACTGACTTAATGCATGTTGTAAACATGTTCATTAATATACAGAAAAATTTCAGTCTCGGCAATCAATTTGAAAATTATCTAGATTTGAGTGTTAGAAAACGTACAACAAACAAGGGTAAAAAAAAACAAGGAAAACGGATTTTCTAAATTTTTGGAATTTGTTTTGTATTACTATAAATTACAAAAACGATAATTTTCACCAGCAGTAGTCATAAAGTCAGAAGCAAATTTCACTACAGCAGTATACGTACATATGTAGTTCTTGAATAATGTTGAATTGGGTATATTAAGTTATATTCAAACCAAACAATATTCACATTGTGATTGCAAAATATAATTATGTACTCTGTGCCATTTAAAAAAATATCTATATAGGTGATAAGTTATAAAGCGTCTCTTAAAACTTTCAATTATTTTGCCATTTTGATCGCATTTTGAAAAGACATTATAAAGCAAATGACAATGATACATGGAACACGATAAATTGATAGAGAAATAGTTCTATGATTCAAGTAATTCTGAAACTTACAAGTAACCTTCAAGCAACTGTGTACCATAGATTCTAGCATCATGCCACTGTTCTAAATCAATACTACATTCAAATGACGAATCTAGTAACTTCACATGCTGAGTATTTAGTTTGTGCAATATCCCTGTCGATTTTTCAAGGCAAATTTTGCAAACGTCTAAATCTACTGTTCACTTAAGGAATAATTTGTTTCTTAAAACAATTTAAAAACTCCTATAGTAAAGGATACAGTTTAAATTGGTCATACTCCGTATGTGCATTTCATTCATTTCAGTCACTTCAAGATATTTGCTAATAAATTCTTTTTCCAATTGGACATTACATTTCTCACATTTAACGAGATCATTAACGTTTACGTTGTCCATATTGATGTATCCACCACAACCAGGAGTTTGACAAGCAGCTGCATTCATTACACTTGATAGTGTATCATCTACACATTTTGGGCATTGGCATAAAAAATAATATTGTTTTTCAAGTTCGTTTTGCCTTTCTTTTGATGTATTGAGTACGTCTATGTAGCTTATATATACCTGAAATAAATAACTTGTAAAGAGCATTACTTGGAGGGAAAAGTAATAGATGTAAATCTTTACTTACTTTATTCCAGTCCAAGTATTTCATATCACATAAAGAACGAATGTATAAGGTAGTACCAATAAAAGTAGCAACTGCTGTTGGTTCGCATGAATGATCTAAAATAGATGCTGCTAAGTATATTCCGGTACCTAATGTTTTCATTTCTGAATCAATGATATTGAAACTATTTATGCACATCTGTAATATTAAATGGAGAAATGAAATCAGATTAAAGTTAGTTTGCACCTTAGAAAATAATGTAAGATCTTATGGAGAACTGCACTCTTATTGGGCGGGGAATGACAAATGTGTCTCTTCTATCATAATTTTGTAATGCATTACACATGTGTAGGTTTGTATTCATATGTACTATGTCATCTATCGGTTAGTCAACGGCTGAATTAGATATATGCAGTATGATAAAGTATAGGACAAAGTTTATAATTGTACACAGTGCATCCACCTAATGCGTGGATGGAAGATAATTTCTTTCGTGAGTAATTTAGAGAAAAATTTCAAATAAAAATTATTCAGTGGCAAGTCCCGCACAACCTAAAATTTTATTTGAATCAACTTTGAATCACCAGTTTAGCTGTAAGCAGTTTAAGATATGGCGCATTAAAGAAAGCTAGGTAGATATAGGGTATGTTATAGAAAGTTGACATTAATTGAAGAGGGGCATCCAAAAATGCAATCATATACATCCTGTAAGTTTATTTTAAACAAACAATAAAAAGTTACATTAATTTACAATAACAGTTACTTCACAACTCAAGTAAAACAAAATAAGTCTCTTCGAATACAACATTACTTTACGCACGTACACCACTTCCCGCCATTTCATCTCTCCTCTTGCCCTCGCTTACGTCACTCGCCGCGCCAATTTGAATTTTTAAAAGTTATTTTGGTTTCTTACACTCGGCCACCCTGCAAGTAGAGCGTCCTCGCTCGTATGTTTCACACATGTAGTCTTGCAATCTCGCTGGTTTTTGAATTAGTCGTTTCTTCCTCATTGGTTTCATCTCATCGACATTTTCACCGGTTCGGTTTTGTTTCTTTTCTCTTTCACTGCCACCCTCTTCTATTGCGTATTCGTCTACTTGATCTTCCTCGTCAGTTCTTTCTTCTCTATCTTCTCTCTCTTCTTCATCTTCATCGCCCTTTTCTTCCGTGTTGTTCTGATCGGTATAATCTTCTTTCTCTTCTTCTGTGTCATCGTCTTCGCTTTCGTTGTGGTTGTAGTAGTTCTTCATTTGGGACACATGGGCAGTTATAGTGCGTTTTCGTCTATCATCAATTTCTTTGATTCGGTAAGTGTCGGATGGTAAAACTTCTAAGACAACATACGGTCCCTTGTATTTGGATTGTAACTTGGTGCTCTCACCTGTTGCCTGTACGGCTGCTTTTATAACGACTATTTCGCCAACTTCATATGTGTGCCCAACATATTTCCTCTTATCATACTGCTTCTTTTGTCCTCGTTGTTGCTTTTCGATATCTTCCCTCGCCTTTGCTCTAATATCTTCATAACTTCTGTAGGTATTTCGACTAATCAACGCATTCATTCTTGCGTGTTCCAATGACGGATTAAAACCCATCAACATCTTATATGGCGTCTGTCTGGTGGTTTTATTGATAGAGGTGTTCAAATCAAATTGCACTTTCTTCAAAGATGTATCCCAATGCGTTTGATCTCGCATTTCTGCTTGCAAAACGGGTACTATGGTGCGGTTTACCCTCTCCACCATTCCATTTGCCTGCGGATGTCTCGGTGAAATAAATATTAACCGTGCTCCTTTCTTGTCAATGTAGTCCTTAAATGACTGTGAGGTAAAACAAGTCCCTCTGTCACATACTATTGTATTCGGTACTCCATAATCTAATATAAACTTGTCCATACATTTAATTACCGCTGAACTTTTCGTAGTTTTGATTGGAAATAAGTTTACAAAACGACTGAAAGCATCAATAATAATGAATAAATATGTATAACCCCTCGTCGACTTCACAAACGGTCCTAAGTTGTCTATATGTATTCTTTCAAAGGGTCCAGATGGCGTTGGAAGCGGATGGAGTAATCCCGGTTTTCGTCCTGTGGCTGGTTTGTTCAAAAGGCATTCCATGCAACTAGCAATATGTCTTCTCGCATATCGACGCAATCCTGGAAACCAATATTTTTCTTGAATTCGATATACAGTACGATCTAACGCGAAATGTCCAACTAAGTCATGATTTTTAACTAGCACACTTTTTCGCATCGAGTTGGGCACAACGAATAAGTCTCTGGATTCACCGTTCACTACTTTATTAATGTACAGTTTACTGTCTATTAATTTATAATTTGTCACTAACTCTTTTTCTGCTGCGGTTCGCTCGCGCAACGGATTTCTAAGAATGTTCATGCAATGTTTTAAACGTTCATCACTCCGTTGAATAATTCCTATTTGTTCGTCTTCACTAAATGTGACTAGTACATCAAGTCTTTTCACCAACACATCGTCGTAAGTATCCTCTGCTGGTTCTACGGGTGCTCTGCTTAAGGCGTCGGCATGGGACATCGCCGTTCCCTTTCTATATTCCAAGGTATAATTGTATTCTTGCAATATACTAAACCATCGAGCAGTCTGGGGATGCATCGTCTTCTTAGTGTTGAGGTACACGATCGCTTGACAATCAGTTATTATTTTAAAGGGGATTCCAATAAGTAAGCCTCTTAATCTTTCTATGCTCCAAACAATCGCTAGCAATTCAAGTCTCGACGAATGATAACGACTTTCTGCTTCGGTGGTCTTCTTAGAGACGCAGTAGGTAAGTCTGAGTTGGTTGTTGTCATCTCGCTGCATTAATATTCCAGAAAGTCCAACAGAACTGGCATCGGTGTGCAATTCGGTAGGTGCTTTCGGATCATATAACTTCAATACTGGTTCACTCATTAAGCATAGCTTTAGCTGCTGAAAGGCTTTGTTGCAGTCTACATTAAAATCGAATTTAACATGTTTTCGAGTTAAGTCAGATAACGGTCTAGCAATTACTGCGTAATTTTTCACATATCTCCTGAAGAATCCGGTAAGTCCTAAAAACCTTTTCACTTCGTGGACGTCGTTTGGTATTGGAAAGTCAATTATCGCATTAATTTTCCTCAATCCTGGTCTCAGTCCTCTTTCCGATATAATCATCCCCAAATATTCTACTTCTTTCTTCCCGAATTCACATTTCTTTACATTAAGCCTCAATCGCGCCTTTTGAAATGCTTCCAGAACCAATTCTAGTCGTTCCATTAGTCCTTTCCAATTTTTAGCAGGTATAATTACGTCGTCTAAGTAACAACTGCAAATTTTGTTTTTTAAAGGTACCAAAACAAGGTTCATCAATTTTACAAATTCATAGGGTGCATTGGTTAATCCAAAAACCATTCTTTTGAATTCCCCAGTTGTATCTGCTGTTATGAAGGCTGTCTTTAAAGCTGCTTCTGGTTTTAACGGTATCTGCATGTATCCATTTGCTAGATCTAGAGTAGCAAAAATAGATGCTCCTGCCAGATATTCGAATTGTTCATCTAGGCCGGGTATCGGGTAATTTATTTTTACCGTCTGACGATTCAATTTCCGGTAATCTACTACTAAACGAGGGTCGCCGTTTTTTCTACGGACTAGTAGAACTGGAGACGCGTATGGACTATTCGTTTCTGTCACAATTCCACATTCCTTTAATTCATTTACCAATCGAGCTATCGTTTCTCTATCCTCCACAGAAGTCTTATATGGTGCACATCTAACAGGTTTTCCATCATCTACAATATCCATTGTCATTAAATTCGTACAGCCCAGTTCTCGTAAATTTAATGCGAAGCAGTTCCTATAGTTTCGAATGATATTCATTAATTCTAACTGTTGCTCCTCGGTGACGTCATTTCCTACTTGAACCATATCTAAGGTAATATCTCCCTTAACATCGTCGATATTGTCTTCGCCAAGAGTTTTGTCATCAATCTCGTTTTTGTTTAATATTTGCCCATTTTCGCAGATCAGGTCTTGTTCACTCGCATTTAAAACTCTCATCATAACATTTTTACCTGCATTCACCTTTACTTCACAAATACTCTTACTTGGTATGTTAATGGTTTCCATAACCTCGCATCTCTTCTCGATAAGGTCCTCTACATCTATGTGTTTGAATGGTTCGTCACCAGCAAAGCCAAAATATAATGCATTACCCTTCTTCATATATGCAAGTTGATCTCTCTCCGAAAAAGTTCTGCCTAATAACAAGTCTGTATTTTGGGCATGATCAGGGACAACTAAAATTAAAACATCATCTACATCTACACTATCTACTCGTATCTTAGCTGACATCTTCCCAATTGTATATAACGCTGGTTCCTCCAAATTCCCGTATCCAAATAGCGGTTGACGATCTTTCTCAAAAGATAAATTATGTCCAAGCGCAGCACTTCTTTTAATTGTACTGACAGCGCTTCCGTTATCTACGTATGCTACCAGTGAAATATTGTCATTAAGAATAATATTCTTGTAAAATTTTGCATTGTCGTCGACTTGGATATCATCTTTCGTCACAATAGATGTTTTACGATCAACGATTTGTACGGTTCTTTTCGGTTTGTCATTTACTTTACTAGGGCATTGGCTAGAAATGTGTCCTTCTTTTTTACAATTGTAACAAATGATGTTATTTTTACATTGTTTTGCAATGTGTCCCTGAAGACCACATTTGAAGCATTTCTTGTCTGTTCTAGCCTCCTTTGCAATCCCTTCTTTGTTATTCTCTGTCGAGTTATCTCGAAATTTATTGTACGGATTTGAGAACGATGCTTTTATTTTTTCAATTTCCAAAATATCATGCAATAAGTCGTCGTAATCAATATACGCCTTCGTGGCCAAAGCAACGGCAATCTCCTTACGAAAGAGCCCAGATAATATTTCGTCTTTCGTGTCGGATATTGTCAGTCCGATTTCTCGGCACAAATGTAGTTTTTCATAAAAGTACGCTGCAACTGACTCACCTTTATTTTGGTGCTTTCGCTTCATTTCATCCCATTTATCGGATAATTTGCGTCCTACCTTATAGGTTGAAAGAAATTCCGTTTTAAAATCGGTCCACGAATGTATGCGTTCCACTTTAGTCTTGTACCAGTGTACAGCCGGTCCTCGTAAATGTGCTCGGGCCGTCTCTAGCTGATACACATCGGGCCACCGATTCAATGTCGCGCTCGTTTCGATATTTCTGATCCACTCCTCGGCCTTTGGGATATCCTTATCTCCATCGAAGAACCCAATCACCTTGGATAGATCTGATGAAATGTTTGACCAGTTTCACTCCCGGTGTTACTGGTTTGCGGTGATAATCTGTTTAACATTCCGGCGAACATTTCATCGCGTTTTCTCCCTTCGGCAATAAGTAATTCCAGCATTCGCTGCATACAGAACATATCTGATCCTTGATTTTGCATTCTTTCATTTACCTCTACTCCTTCACCCTCAAGACTATCGTAGTTTTCCTCCTGGGACATTTCGTCTTTTACTCGTTTTATTTTGATACACCGAAACAGTTCTAACCTCACCACTCTATTGTTCCAATTAGGCATTCACTATCCCACTTCTGAAGATGTAAGTTTATTTTAAACAAACAATAAAAAGTTACATTAATTTACAATAACAGTTACTTCACAACTCAAGTAAAACAAAATAAGTCTCTTCGAATACAACATTACTTTACGCACGTACACCACTTCCCGCCATTTCATCTCTCCTCTTGCCCTCGCTTACGTCACTCGCCGCGCCAATTTGAATTTTTAAAAGTTATTTTGGTTTCTTACAATCCCTTTTTTTTATTATTCCGGAAACTACTTATCTCCACACATCGTTCACCAACGCACTAGGTAAATGCGGTGTATAATCTTTTAAAGAAAGTTGGTTGGACACCTCATTTTTTAATTTTGAAATGCCATCTTAAAAAATAAAATTGATGGCGTCATTGCTGTACTACGCCTGACTGTGGCAGTGCGTTCGAGTTCCACCAGGGTCACGTGGCAGATTTTTCTAGTGGGTCCGATATAATCCCATTAAAAAATTAGATGATATGAATCGGTACACTGAGATGCGTAAAATCGTGAAAACTAATTCGGCCATATTACATAATAATTATATGCTTTACATTCAGAATCAATTTAAATACAATCCACGATCGTTTTGGTCATTTGTTTCCTCAAGGAAACGTAATTCTGGAATACCTAGTAACATGAGAGATGAGCAAGGTGACATCTTTTCAACACCAGCATCTATAGTTAATGGTTTTAAGAATTTCTTTCAGTTGGTGCACGTTCCTTCCCCTGGGAAACCATTTCTATCTACAGTTAGCACGAACAGTTTACTGATTGATGTTCCATGCTTCAGTGAAGTGGAAGTTGTAAAAACACTTAGGAAGTTGAAGAACAATACAATGGGTGACGACAACATTCCTAGTTTTTTGATTAGAGATTGTGCCAGCATACTCGCGACCCCATTACATTACCTGTTTAATCTCTCGCTGAACACATCTACTTTTCCGGAATGTAGGAAGGTTGCTAGGTTGTGTCCAGTTCATAAAGAAGGTGATACTGCATTAATTAGCAACTATAGACCTGTTGCTATAATAAATAATTTCGCTAAAGCTTATGAAATGCTCCTGTATAGCTGCATTTACCCACAATTTCAGGCCGTTATATTTGAAGATCAGCATGGCTTAGTAGGTAAACATTCCACTGTCTCCAATCTTACACAAATTACTCAGTTCATATCAGATTGCATGGATGACAACAAACAAGTCGACGTTATCTATACTGACTTTGCAAAGGCATTTGACCGGATTGATCATCAATTGTTGTTACATAAACTCATCATCAATGGATTTTCACCACGTCTTGTTTCATTTTTTTTAACCTATTTGCTAAACAGAACACAATATGTAACTTATCTTGGACATAAATCTGACAGTTTTTCTCCTTCGTCCGGAATTGCACAAGGAAGCAATTTGGGTCCTCTTATGTTCTTGATCTTTGTTAATGACATTTGTTCTTATTTAGATTGTAACAAATTAATGTTTGCTGATGACTTAAAGCTCTTTTCGAAGATAGAGACACCAACTGATTGCCTTTCTCTGCAAGCTAATATTGACAAACTCCATACTTGGTGTTTAGATAACTTATCTATGAATGTAGCTAAATGTAATGTCATAACCTACTCACGTAAAAAATCCTCAGTTATATACGATTACCTATACAATTTGGGTGTCTCATTTGATTCAAAATTATCATTTAATGACCACGTCACTAATATTACATCATCTTCTTTAAAAGCTTTGGGCTTTGTTATTAGAACAACAAGGTAATTTTCTTCGTTTGAGTCAATTATCTTTCTTTATTTCGTACTGGTGCGATCTAAACTCGAATATACCTCTACAGTTTGGTCACCCATCTACGCAACACACATATCGTCACTTGAAAATATACAAAGAAAATTCCTTAAGTACATTTACTTTAAACAAAATGGTGTATACCCAGGTCATGGATTTGACCACAATATTCTACTGGCCGCATTTCATGTACAATCCTTACAGCAACGACGCAAACAGGTTGACATTAGATTTTTACATAATATGTTGCACAACAAAATCGATGCTCCTCATCTTTTGGAAAGACTTTGTTTCGCGATTCCTTCCTATTCTACTCGATTATCAACAACTTTTTACTGTCCCTTCCCCAGAACCAACGTTATGTTAAGATTGCCTATTTATATAATGTGTTTTTTCTTTAATAATATTTCTGATATTAATGTTGATATCAATTGTTCTGGTCTTTGTGCCATTTTAAATAATGTTTAGTAGTTACTTGCATGTATAATTTAGTAATTTAATTTAGTTTAGTTTCCTCTTTTGTTGTAGCTTATTGATACATAATATTATCTTAGTTTATCATGATGTGATGGTTATCTTTGTGTATATTTTTTGTCCTGTTATTAGACTCGTCTGTTGGGCAATAAATGATATGGCGAGGGGATGATAATAACAAAGACGTGAATACTTTACATACACACTAAAGCTGGCGCTGATCCAGACCTACGTAACTGATTTGCGTGCTTTTGTAATGTGCGAGGTCTGTTGAAGTAAACTTCATTTTAAACAACTCTATATGTAAAATCTACGGTTTAAATCTGGGGAACGCGTTGGTCATTAATTGATCCTTATATCTCGATCCACTCCAATTCATATTTCTTAGGATATCGACGAATCGCTTCATTAATGGGAAAAAACTGCAAGAGTTGGAGCAATAAGTCAAAACGACTAATAGTCATGGATTCCTTCGATTCAAAAGAAAACAATCTTACCCATAAACTTACTTTGTCCGGCGTTAACTGCGAGGTTCTTGAGATAAATGAGGATTTTCGCATGACCAAACCTGCAATTCTGGCAATGATCGATCTGTTTAAGCACTAACAATAAACTGAAGTATACATGGACCGATACATGCATCATCTCATCATTATCCACAACAGAGGAGATATCTTATCAACATACTTCTAAGATCAGCGACGAGGAACTCGAGCGGAAATTCAACACCTAAAGGATGCTCAATAGAAGAATGGATATAATTAAAAAGACATGCTAAGACCAAGCAGACGAAAGTAAAAGAGGGAAGAGACGGATCCCCCACAACAACCAGAAACATACGCCTACCTATCGTATATTGCCGGAGTTACTGACCTACTGAAGAAGATATTAGGGAAGATGAATATCATCGCACGCTACCACACAGTAAAAAAAGTAGACCGATCGATCCCAGCAAGGATCTGCTTCCGAAACTACACACGAAAGACCTATACGAACTGGAATACAAGTGCGGTCAAATATTGGTCAAACAAGAAGCATTCAATGGAACTTCGACGGTACGCGCAGCTTAGACACGCAGACCAATCCGTAATAGCTGAACACGTCGGTCAAAGTAGAGGCCATGACAATGTGAAGGTATTAGCCAGTACCACCCAGTACTATCAGAAAATTGTACGCGAATCCTCGGAAATTATAAAGGATCCCAAAAATGTCAACACCTGGAGGTCAACTCTTCGAGAACACCGACAAAGCAATCACATCAAGACGGAAATGGACCATTAAACCAAAACGGATGCGGATTAACAGAGTAAAACGGAAGTAAGGTATATAATGAGGAGCACCAGACAACGATGTCAGTTTTCAAAAGCCTTCTGAAGAGTGTACTCAACGGCACGGTAACACCCGGAATATTAATTTAAAGCAATAATTTATTTCAAAATGAATTAACACAAATACTGCAATGGAGAATTATTGAATCAGATAATACAAATATCTTCTTTAATAGAATTTTGTTCACCTGCTAGATAGTCCTTGTACAAAGTTTTATGTTTCCTGTAGGTTATGCAATAAGTTAGCCTCTTCTAAGGTTTTATCAAGGAAACGGATTAAATAAAGAATTCCTTTGCACGAAAAGTGTAAAAGTTCATCCATAAAGCCTTTTCTCAATTTATTCTTCAACATTGAATTTTTATTTTATATAAGAACGAATGTACAAGACATGCAGTATTGGCCAATATTATCGCAACTTATTACTTGCCGTATCAATAATAGCTCAAGATTTCTCTTGAGAAAAATTTTGGTAGACGAAAAAATACTCCATGTTCTAGGATCTTCTTCCTTCAATTCTACTGAAATGTTGATGTCGTTTGTGACTAATAGCAACACATTTACATAGAATGTATTCTACTGTCTCCAGATCTTCTTGGCATAGACGGTCGAATTCATTTTCAGCTCTTTCTATCGTACACATTACATCTTTGTTTTATTTTAATTCTTGGTTTCCCATAAAACTACAAAAGCTTGAAAAAGAAAGTTCTTTTCTTAGTGCATCGGAAATTTTAGATTGTAAAAATAAAATTGGTATATTCGAAACAACTGCAACTAATCAACCTCAATGTAGTTATTTAAAATCTTTGAAAAAAACTTACAATAACTAATGAACACAGGTAACAAAGAAAACTAACGATGAGAGAATTTTTAACTCTTCTAGTAAGTCTAAAACCACTTGGCAACTTGTTAATGAAGTATGTATTAGGTAAACGAAACAAATCACCTATTTTGATAAAAATCCCAAGGTCATGGCACATGAATTGAATATTTTTTTTACTCAGATTACAGTAAATTTTAACAAAAACAGAAATCTGAATACTGATTACAAGATTGCCTATAATCCACATACGTTTTATTTCAAGCCAATTGTGGTGTCCGACCTATTGGAATGTGTACATAAATTAAAAAACAAAAATTCCGGTGGTATTGATGAAATCCCTTTGAAATTAATTTACAGCTCTTTCAGTACTGTCTGTGGTTCGTTGTGTAACATTATCAACCAATCGTCTTCCCCTCAAATTTGAAGTACGCCATTGTCAGACCTGTATACAAGAAGGAAGATCTGCGGGGAGTCTGTTATCATTTTCTGAAGTTTTTGAAATGACTGTATATCAATAACTTCTGGCCTTTTTTAGAAAACACAACTTACTAAATATACAACAACACGGTTTTGTATCTGGCCAGAGTAATCTCACGGCCTAGCAGCGGGATTGTTCTTGAATTTAACCAAGGCTTTCTACTCGGTATCTCACAAGGTCCTACTGAAAAAGCTCTATAACCACAGTGTCCGGGGTGTTGCTTACGTCTGGTTTGCGTCGTATCTGAGTAATCGGCAACAGGCTGTGAAATTGCATTCATCTCAGGGTGATATTTTTTCAGATCTCAAGTCACTTCCATCGGAATTCCCCAAGGAAGTATCCGTGGACCTATTTTATTCCTAATATTTGTGAACGATTTATTTTTAGTCGCAGCTATTGATCATAAAGTAGCTAACTTGGCTGATGATTCGAATCTTCCTTTTTGAGGTGATAATTTATACGACCGTGTGAGACATTGGTTCGACAGCAACGAGTTGGCTATTAATATTAATTAAACTAAATGTATTCTTTTCAAAATTAACCCTAGCATTGAAACTCCCGCGAAAATAACCCTGAACGCTGTTACTCTTGATCCTATAAACAGTTTTAGGCGTCGTTGTGGATGACAGAGTAAGGTGGAATGATCATATGCATGGGACTCAGTAGTGCATGCTACGCTCTGGAAATGTTAACGTCAGTCACTGACTTTTTTGCGGCGAAAGCTGTATATCATGCTTATATTGTTTCGATTATTAGATATGGAATTGCCATTTAGAGCTCTTCGTCTGAGATCGATGAAGTATTCGTACTCAAGAAGAGAGCGTTGCATGCACTTCTGGGTCCGAAATTCAACTCGTCTTTGCGTTCTCACTTTAAAAATAATGGTCTTTTAACTATATACGGAATATACATACACGAGTGCTTACTGTTTGTATTTAAAAATGGGTAGCTGTTTGAATCTGGGGGAAAAATACATGATTACAAAACTAGATATATGTCTCCTGGAAATGAGAGTTTCGCGTATTTATTTTGTTGTTGCTACGAAGCTTATACGAAACTAATAAGAAATTCTAACGACGAAAATAAAAACAGATTCTGACGAAATAAAAGAAAAATAAATACTCTAGAAATTCTCTCTAAGATCGTCCGCACATACTGCAGTCTACCTCGTCACATGCTCGTCACTAACCACATCGGTAACCGTTGTGAGTTGTCATTAACCCCTCCGCTTGTGGTGAATCACCCATTCTCGCTTATCGTTGTCGCATCCACGCTTCGTATAACTAGACATGTTCTTTCCTTATGTGTATACACCAACTAGCTTCAAACATTAACGTTATGCTATACTGGAACAAGACATATTTTCAAGGCTATCCACAGGATAGTTATTTTATGGAAATGTGAAAACTTTGCGGCCTAAAGTATACTTGTTACAGTTTCGAACTGTAGCGTTTCTGCCATCTGTAATGAATGTTGTTACTTTGCGAAGTTTAATATGTGGTAAAGTCAATACTTTTTACTATAAAAGTAAAAATGTTACAATTTCTGATGTGAAGAACAAAAAAGGTTTTTGCTATTTGTAAGAAGAAGGTATTGCAAAGCGAGAAGCAAAGAAGATTGCTAATTGTGTGTATCATTTTAATGCAGTCCAAAGAAAGAAGGACAAGATATTCTACTCCGATAATTGCGTTGGAATGTATTTATTCTGTGTCCAACAATTTCAAGTTATCCACGTTACACGTAAAATGAGGGCGACAGTAAGCACGCTTTTATTGAAAGAGAAAAGAAACAAGCTTTAAGAAGTGGTCCGATTCGTAGTACCAAAAAACAAGAAACTAGTTACATTGACAATAATTGTACAAAAAAATATTGGTAATGAGCCCGTAAGATCGAAAGATTATGTGCTTATCAAAGTTGAAAAACACCACCGATTTACAATCTTCTACAAAGCATCTTATGCTCAGCAGGATTCAAAAAAGATAATAGTCAGTTCAAAAACTTTAACTTATTCAGGTGCATGTTAAACCTGTTGGATTTAGTTTCCTATTAAATTTAAAATTTACCACACAAAACCAGTTATATGAATTTAATGACTGAATATTTTTGAATTAAAATTTTCATTCACAAATGTACAAACTGGTTTCCCTAATCTTTATTACATTGTTGCTGTAGTTTTGGAGTAATATTGTAACATATCTAAACAAAATTAAATTACTGCAAACATGAAAAATATTTTTCTAAACCCAAACAGTATGTTATAACTACTTGTATGTCTCAATGATGGGAATCAATACTTAACTTAAAAAGCAGCGTGGAAAATACTAACAAATGTTCCTTTTATCCACTATTAGTTAAAATATTAAAATCATTAAAGTTGCTATAAATTTAACGATATGTCTTATGATGTTATAATGCTCTGAGCAAAAACCTTTATTCACTAAAGCTAAAAGATACACAACGTAGTAAGGCACTGGTACATGTTACTTCTTCATATAGTCACCTTGGTTGTTGAAGCATTTGTTCCATTGATACAACAAATCGAAACCGGCATTGAAGAAATCAACGTCAAAGTGGTGGAGCCACCCGAATACGGCTTACTGAACTTTCGCATCGGTTCTGAAATGCCGACCTCCCAGATGCTTCTTCAGCGGTCCAAAGAGATGCAAATCACTTGCTGGAAGATCCGAGCATTTCAGAACCGATGCCGAAGTTTAGGAAGCCGTCTTTAAGTAGCTCTACAGCCTTGATGCTGATTTTTTCAATGCCGGTTTCGATTTGTTGGTGTACCAATGGAACAAATGCTTTGATAACCTTGGTGACTATGTGGAGAAGTATGTACCAGTGCCTTACTATGTTGCGTATCTCTTTGATTTCGCGAATAAAGGTTTCCTCTCAGAGCCCTTGTTACCTTACTTTTTGAAACATCGTCGTAGAATGTAAAAAGAATAAATGGGCTTTATTTTTAAGACTACATTTTGTTAACAGAACCTTCTCGGTTCTTTAGAAATGTTATTATTGATAACTTAATTTTTCTTAAATTATTCTGATAATTACTCCTTAGAAATTGCTATAACATTGGCCAATACTATATTTAAAAGCAGAATAAGTCGCAATTTTAATACTCTATTCCTTCTAACTTATAGTAGTTCTCCATCAAATGTAAGTTTTTTTGAATGAGATACATACCCGACCATATATTCCTAGAAGTTCTACAGGGTTTGGTATCATAGTATCATTTAAAAATTCCTTCAACACGCCACACAATGACATAAAATGTTCTACTCTACGCTCATCAATTTTTAAATCGCCATAGTCTAAAATAGTTATATGCTATAACATACGAAAACCTAAATTAAGTACACAAATCTTACGTGACATTAGATGTTTAAAAGTTCGAAATCTATCTCGGGTATAATACGATCTACTACTTTCACCACCTTTGTTCAACTTTTGAATTAATCTTGCTAGCAATCGTGCTGCATCAGGAACCATACGTGGAGCAACACGTTTTAAGCTATTGCATTCTCCTTTGTGAAGTGGCCATCCTTCTCGTTGACATTCTTTTCCACAGTAATATACATAATGACAATTTGAACATTTTAACAGGTCTCCTCTAATAAAAGATATACAAATTCAAGTTATAGTCATAAAAAATATGTAACTTACTTTTTAAAGCAACTATCACAATGTTGAGTTCTTATTGAAGAATTCAGGATGTAAACAAATGGTTGTTCTTTAAGTAAAATAGAGCCTTTTTTAATATTCTGTTTTGCATACATCTTTACCCGCTTACAGGATATATCAAATATCAAATGATATAATATGTAAAATTATTAAATAACCTTCAATAATATAAACAGATTTAAAAAAACTAATTCAACAGTGAAGTACTTTTGATCTTCAGAGTATCGCATTTTTAGAACTATATGTAGGTAATAAAAATAAAAAAGTCGCACAGCAAATAAGTAAAGTAGCCAATTTTAAAAGGTTAGTTAATCTTTATCTTTAAATAACATTTGACTTTGATCATGAGCTCATAACAATTTGTAACCATTCTGAATACAATTGATCCAATTTGAGTTTTGGTTATGTATATGATTAATAATAAACAGCTACGAGAGTCTTGTCAGTGCCTTTAATATGCCTTTAATCTCAAATTTTGTGACCTTGTACTTTGTTGCCACTTTGTAAAAGGGGTTATCAAACCAATGTTTACATTTGTAAATTAATTTATGTATTACAAAACAAGTTATAAGTTTGTTTCAATTTAGGTCTTAGGTGTAATATTAGCAAATAGTAATTGTAATTGTAAGTGTACCATTTACAGCTTATGTAATATTATGATTTATCAATCTAAAGTTTCAATTTTATTTATAATGAATTAATAATTTATAACAGAAATACTACGTGCAAATGTAATATTTTTATTTCTATTTTAATTACAAAATGGCTATACATACAAAGACACAAGAGATGAATAATTGGACATAACATAATATGCATACGATTATTATATGAATGCATATTTTTGTATTTTAAAAATAGATTACTCCTAATATATAACATTGAAGCTATATGATTTTATTTTTTTTGTGGTTTCGCACATTTTTTCATACGTTTACATATACATGCTTATATGATATTGTTATTAATCAAGCTGTAAGTCTCCTTTCAAATAATTTGATATTCATCTTTTGCATCTAAGACAAATAATACTATGTTTTATTTAAAACAATAATATTGCCATTATTAAATATTTCATAAAATGCTCTTTAGTGTCTATAAATATAATCAAAACTAGAAGAAATGTCTTATGAATATAAATAAAACCATGAATTTAGCATCATAATTACACAAACTGTAAACTCTACATTTAAAGCCCCAACTAAATGTTTTTAAGATAAATTACTACTTTTACGAAAAACCGAAAAAAATTAAACCAAATTATTAATACACAATTTGAATGAATACAAAAATCATTACCAAAATTAAGTAAACACTGTTTCATAACCCTAATTACAAAATGGCAAGTTCACGTATGCCTCATGAAAAAAATATTTGGAAGTTTTGAATCTATATTTTATTTTAGTTAATCAGTGATAAACGTATGGTAAATACTAAATATATGTAATGCAGAGGTGTGTTCGTTGACGTTGCACTTATTTGTAGTGTTGGGCATAATCGATATATTTCAATAATCGAATTAATCGAAATAATCGTTTGAAATAATCGAATGATCATTCAAAATCATCATTCGAAATTTACTAACGATTTCGATTATTTTCCACGATTATTTGACAGAATCCGAGTGACGAGTGAATTATTTCGAAACTCGAAGTTTTGAATACAGATCTCGAATCGTAATCCGCTTGTGTGCTCCTGCGCAGTCGAAACGAATAATGAATGATTTCTGAACCGCAATCGAATGATCGTTTATTCGGGTATAATCGATATAACCCGACTATATCATTCATAATCGCCCAACACTACTGTATTAAGCTGAAATATCTGCGTCATCAGTCATCACTAAAGCTGGCCACGAGCGGTACCTCGCAGTAGCGTAGAGTCGATCAGGCCTCGCGTTCCACTAGAGTTATTCTGCTAATAGAGATGTTTGCTGCCGCAAATAATTTCGCTCATCTTTTAATTAAAAATTAAATAACACGTGCTCAAACACTTACCATTTTAAGAGTCTTTCAAATAACTTAACGATTCTGTTGACGCACCTTCATAAATGTGTCTTAATGTGCCAAAATCAGAATTTTTCTCAAAAACACTTTCAAATTTTTCTAGAACAGAAACATTTTTTGCGTCTTCAATCGCGCATAGCTGTGCGTGAACATGTTGCACTATTTGTAGAGATTCTTCTAACGGCACCGCAGGATTTTGTAATTTTTCCATTGCATCTGCTAGCCCGAAGTAATTGTCGTGAATGATTTTTAAATCCATTTTAACCTGACTATCTTGAAATTTCGACTGGCTTTTCTGGATAGCGGCAGCTTCCTTTGTATCGAATTGTAAAACCACATTCTTAATATTGTAAAAATATTTATGATAATAAAACGCGGCCTGCAACCATGTGCCCCAACGAGTTAGAATAGGTTCTGGTGGCTCTGGTATACGGGGGCACAGTCTGTGAAATTCGCGAATACGTTTCGGTGATTTGACAAATACTGCTTTGGTATGCGCTATTAAAGCGTCTACCTCAGGATAACATTTTCTGATACTATCCGCCACAAGATTGAGAGCATGAATTTTACACGTAATGTGTAACAAATTAGTAGAATGCTTTTTAAGAAACCGGCCTACAGAAAGCATGTTTGCAGCACCATCACTCACTAACATCAAGAGTTGGTTTGTTGAAAGTTCAAACTTGTCCAATGTATTTAACACTAACTTTGAAATTACTTCGGCAGTACACTGTTGTATTCGTTTGGAGACTAATAGAATTGAAGGTGCCGATTGATGAGGTTCCAATTTGCGTGCCATTACATTAAGAACAGAATGTTTTTTCCGATCTGTTGTTTCGTCGACACATAACCACAATTTTTGATCTTTCAACTCCGATTTTATTTTTTGTTCAATATGTTCGCGCGCAGATGGCACAATTCTTCGTAACGATGTTCTCTCGTGTGCAATTTCTTTCTGAGACATGCTTTTCACTATTTACGTGTCGTAGACAATGTTGTCTGGACCAACACATTAACAGGATTTTACAGATTACACATTTAATTTTAGCACCTTCATATATTAAGTCTGGAATTTCTGCAATAAATTTTCGAAGTTTGTCCGACCGCGGTCGTTTTGCTGACGAAATCATAATTTTTCTAGGACAGATAAACAATTGCGCAAATGACCGGCAGCGAAAATGTCCGTACTGCTCCGCAGACGAAGTAATACTACCGTTCCTCTCGGTCCGAACTGATTCTACGCCAATGCGCGGAACCGCTCGTGGCCAGCGTTAGTCATCACTGTCATCATAATAACTTGAACTGAACTTATGCAACTACAATGCATAACCTATAATACTGTTGACAACCGATAAAACGGATTTTTTTTTATTATGTGGCGATGAAAATGGAAGAAAATACTTTTTCAGTCGCTAGCACAGTCTTTTGCTGCATCAGAATTGTTTAAAAATCTATCAAAATGTAGGTAGTCAAATCATATTTGAATTTGCATAATGCATAATTGTTAAGATAAACGCTATTTCTGTTAATAAAACTCCTTGTTCTAATAACAACTTTAATAGACAACGACAAAACAATTGTAAGTATACAGCACACGAGAAGAGAAAAAAAGATGGAAGAGAGAGAGTGTCCGAAAGGAACAGGTGTATATATATATTGTGCCGCCGGCATTGCAGTTTCCCACTCCTACTAATGCCAGCGCCATCTCATGTCTATATGCACCAGATAGAGCACAAAAGTAATATATACAACATATATTTAACACACCTCCTTACTTTTATGCTCTGTACAACCAAGTATACAAAGACAAAAAACATTTCTTTTACATGATTCATATATAAACTACAATACAACGTTTTAATTCCTATTCTAAATTTAACCTCGTTCTTAATTTTGTAAATTGCAATTTTCGTTGTTATTATAAATTAAATTTATGTCTCTACTAAGATATAAATACTTCAACACTCTTAAAGCATATTTAAAGTGAGTTTCTTCATAACTATTTTGGAACCTGCTTAAATAATTTACGCTGTATGCAATATCGGGTCTGGTAGCTGAACTTATGTATAATAGGGCACCTATAATGCTTCTATATTTTATACTATTGTTTGGGGGTTTCCCTTGCTGTAGTTTTAAATTCACCTCCATGGGTGTTGAGTATAACTTTGCATTGATAATATCATACCTGTCTGCTAAAGACTCTATATATGTTCTTTGATTTAATAGCATGGTATTGTCTGACTCTTTCTTATATTCAATCTCAATACCAACATAATTTTTTATTTTTCCTAGGTCTTTCATTTTAAACCGCATTGACAATTTTTGTTTTACGTCATCAACCTTCGTCTTATCACTACTACAAATTAAGAGATCATCAACAAACAATAATACATATATAGACTTACCCCTATCTTTTCTATAATATAAACAATAATCATAATCGTTTCTAGAAAATCCTAGGTCGCTCACAAACTTATGGAAACACTCGTACCATAACCGCGGACTTTCTTTTAAGCCGTATAAGGATTTATACAATTTGTAAACTTTACTAGACCCATCAGAGAAACCTTCAGGTTGCTTAACATACGTTTCACTTCTTATTTTACCGTTCAAAAATGCTGTCTCTACATCCATCTGGTCTATATAAAAATTGTTTTGACAGCAAAAGGATAGCAGAATTTTCAGCGTTTGGGATTTGAAAACTGGAGAATACGTATTGTCTATTTCTCCGCGTTGTTGAAACCCTTTCGCTACTAATCGGGCTTTGTATTTTCCATCATTTTTCCTTGTATAGATCCATTTACGTCAATCGCTGTTTTATCTTCGGGCTTATCTACTAGTTTCCAAGTCTTGTTCTTGGTGATGTTTTCGTACTCCCTATTCATTGCTTCTTTCCAATTCTCAGCTTCTGAACCTGCCCTTGCTTCTTCGTAAGTTTGTGGGATCATGGCATTACAAAAGTTGACATAAATTGCTTCGTACACATACTGATCATCCTGGGTCGACTTTCTGGCTCTTGTTGATCTTCTCAGATTTGAAGTGTTCTCATCTGAGTCAGCGGTGTCACTCCTTTCATCCTCGGACTTTGGGCTCGTATCCTTTTCTTTCTCTGTTTCTCCCTTAGTTTGATCCTTTGCCTCCTGTGAATTTGATATGGTCGGCATGTCTCCACTTGTGTCTTCTTTAGACGCTTCAAAGCCGATTAAAGTTGTGTCTTTGTCGATTATATCTATATGTCTAGCTATAATTACCTTGGAATTCACGAGCACTCTGTATCCCACATCAGAGTAACCAACTAGGATTCCAAATTCCGCCTTTTTACTCCATTTTGAACTTCTTGAATTATCCGGAATTCTAACATAAACTTTACTCCCAAAAATGCGTAAGTATTTCGCATCGGGCCTTTTATTAAAGAATATTTCATACGGCGTTTTTCTAATAACTGTATTGGCTAACAACCTATTCTTTAAGTACGCAGAAGTTTTGACAGCTTCCGGCCAGAATTTTTTGTGTATTTGTGCTTCAGCTAATAAACACCTGGCCATATCCATGATGGTCCTATTCAGTCTTTCGGCTGTACCGTTCAATTCATGTACATATGCGGGGCAAGGATTCAATTGAATGCCCTTTTCGCGAACAAATGCAAGAATTTTTTGATTTATGTATTCAGTTCCATTATCACATCTTAATTTTTTAATCGTTCGTCCCGAGATATTTTCTATTTCGTTAACAAATTCTACAAAGCACTCATACACTTGATCTTTACTTTTAATGCAAAAATTTTGATCAATTTACTGTAATCATCGGTAAAAGTAAGAAAATATTTTTCACCGTTGTTTCCAACCGTATTGTGAGGACCGTTTAAATCAGTATGTACTATCTCTAATAACTCAGTTGCTTTCGTTCTATTATTTTCAAAAGGCACACTATTCATTTTATTTTCTAGGCAAATTGCACATTTCATAAATTGATTTCCTAGTTCTAAAGGCAGATTATCGACAAGATTTTTCTTACACAATTTATTCAAAGAACTAAAGTTAACATGACCTAATGTTCTGTGCCATTTTTCTTTAAGAGTCATTTTATTGTCGCTTTTATCTTGTTTTAGAGCATTGGCATTCAATTCACTGTTAGTTCTTTTAATAAAACTTTTCATAACATATAAATCATTCGAATTCTCTGCAACTGCTACTAAATTCTTTGAACTGTTATAGATTTTACAGCATTTACCTTCAGATACAATTCTGTTATTTTCAGTTATTTTACTGTAACTCAAAAGATTAGCCTTCATATTCTTTACATAATATACATTTTTTATAGTGATTTCTGACGTTTTGTTAAAAATCCGAAAGCTTGCTACAATAGTGCCCACCTTGGTTGCCTGAAGCGTACGACCATCTCCAAGCTTTACCTCTGTTGGTTTTTTTTAAGGTTACAAATTCATTAAAATATAGATCAGTATTGACGATATGGTCTGTGCACCCGCTATCAAGCAACCAAGTTATATTACCTTCGTACTGTTCAGTGTCTCCATATGAATTGTTAACGTCAACCATGAACACACTACTGCTCCTGCTTCCATTACTCTGCCCGCATCCTCTGCCTCGAGAAGCATCACGATGGTTTGACCCACGGCGAGCTTGATTGTTACCTCTGAAATTGCCTCTTCCTCGTCCTCGTTGTTGATACGAGTTTGGACCTCCTTGATTAGGTGTGTTGACACGGCAGTTCCTCTGTATGTGTCCCATTTCTCCGCACTTATAGCATTTCACTGCAGCCATTTGATTGAGTCCCCTCTGGTATGAGCTGTTTGCTGTTAGGAACACGTTGGACCTTGATGCTGCTCCATTCCCAATTAAATTGTTGGTGGGATCCAATGCCTTCATCCTGATTTTTTGTTTAAGGTATTCGCACGTCTTCTCTTTTGCTGGTAATACATCAATTAAATCACCAATATAATTATAGGACACCGGTAACGCTCTCAGCATGTAATTGAGTTTTTCTTCTTCTTTAATCGTAGCTCCTGCAGCCTTTAAATTATTAAATCCCTTTTCAAACATGGCGAAAAAGGCATCCACACTGGAAAAATTCTCCAACCTAATAGTTTCAATTTCATTTCGATGCAGAATCTGCAGAGCTGTTGACTGGGTATCATACATTTCATCAAATTTCTGCATGATTTCCAGCGGCGTCTCTAATTCGCTCACAAACTCAAACTGCGTATTCGTGATCGCACTGTATATATAATTATGCGCTTTTACCTCCATGGTTTTCCATTCCTCTTCTTTATCCTTTTCGGTCTTCGTTCTGACGACTACTTCCTTGCACTTCTTGTACTCGAGGAATTTATATATACGCTTCTTCCAATGTTTGTAGTCGGAACCATCGAATATAGGGATTACTACATCCTCACATTTCACTGTCGACTGCATTTTTATTTTTCTTCACACGCACGTGGTTGACAAATTGACACGAATTTATTGACGAATAAAACTGACTAACTCCTCGTTCACTTATTGATACTCACAAAAAAACGAGCTCGAACTACGCTCTGCTACCATGTTAAGATAAACGCTATTTCTGTTAATAAAACTCCTTGTTCTAATAACAACTTTAATAGACAACGACAAAACAATTGTAAGTATACAGCACACGAGAAGAGAAAAAAAGATGGAAGAGAGAGAGTGTCCGAAAGGAACAGGTGTATATATATATTGTGCCGCCGGCATTGCAGTTTCCCACTCCTACTAATGCCAGCGCCATCTCATGTCTATATGCACCAGATAGAGCACAAAAGTAATATATACAACATATATTTAACAATAATAATCATTCCCCACATAATAATTAGTGTTGGGCGATTATGAATGATATAATCGAGATACATCGATTATACCCGAATAATCGATCGTTGGATTATGGTTCAGAAATCATTCATTATTCGTTTCGACTGCGCAGGAGCACACAAACGGATTACGATTCGAGATCTGTATTCGAAACTTCGAGGTTTCGAGTTTCGAAATAATTCACTCGCCACTCGGATTCTGTCAAATAATTGTGGAAAATAATCGAAATCGTTAGTAAATTTTGAATGATGATTTCGAATGATCATTCGATTATTTTAAACGATTATTTCGATTCATTTGATTATTGAAATATATCGATTATGCCCAACACTAATAATAATCACAGTTCGGTGATCTTACAATTTCTGTTCTCAACAAACGCATAAAAAGCTAGGATTTACAACAGCTGATCATTTAGTTCAACTTGCACCTCTAGACCAAGTACAATAGTGCAAGTTCAGTTCAGCTCAGTTCAGTTCTTGTGCCATACAAGTTAACGAACACAGTACAACTAGCGCTTTTGTTAAACGAACAGCGGACCATAGATAATATAAACTGATAGATAGGCAACTAAATACAAACAAAAAGGACCGAGTCAGCGTCCTCTACTGAGTTTATTGCCAACTAAATCCCTAGCGCGCCAAATACAAACCACGTAGGTTCGTATTGCTTACTAATTCTTAGAATAAAAAACGCAAACGTTTAGATACCACAAATTTATTCTTAAATTTGTGGTATCTAAACGTTTGCGTTTTTTATTCTAAGTGTTGTGGAATACCATCAAGTATCGGTACAGTCTATCGATTGTTTACTAATTTCCTATTCACATTAAATATATTAATTAACAGAATAAATCTATTCGTAAATGTTTATTGAAGTGACGATTATGAGCTAATAACACTAGTATAATTCATACTTTAAACTGTGTAGGTATGTGAATAAATACATTAAAAAACCTTTAGCAAACAATTTTATTATTATTTATTTTCTATACTATATAATACATAATTTCTGGCATGCAAATATATTTTATCATTGCCCTTATATCTAAAGTCACGGCCATTAACAATGCGATTTATACCAGTCGCCCAATTATGTGCCACAAGAACAGCAAATTGTTTTATAACAGTCTTTTTAATAGTTTCCACATGAGTGCATTCTTCCTTAAATTGGAATGGTACATAATTATGTAAATAATATAAAATTGTATTGAAGCCATTTTTTATGTGCCCTACTTCTGGCAAAAGAATTTTTAAAATTGAGTATGCAGTGCATAATCCTTTCACTAATGTAGGCGTTGCATACTTTAGCTTTCGCGGCACGTTATTAGAAAATTCTTTAGCCTCAGTAAATCCATGCCATTGTTGTTCAATATTTAGGCACAATAAATTACTTTTACACATATCACAAGAGTACAAGCTTTTTATTTTTCGACATAAAAACCCACTTATGTATCCTATAGCGTATGCATCAATCTTAGTAACATCTACATTCACAATTTGGTTTAAAACGATATCAGGAATACTATATGTTGTATCGATTTCAATCTGCTGGTTAACAAAGTTTTTAACTGTGCATAAAATTTGAGACGTGTCCTCTTCACAGTTGGAGCTAACTGAATGTTTCGTAGCAAGATTATTGATAATAAGAGTTTTATAGTTGTTTTGAAATTGTGTTGCTGTTGGATTAATATTTCTGGAACCTCTTTGTCTCATCTGCCCAAAAAATTTTCCAAGGGGTCTTGATTAAATTGTCGTAACTTTAAGAAAGATACTTTATCTTGTAGCATTTGAAAAATATCTTCAATCCCATGAACTACTGTTTGCCAATGTTTTAATGAGGGTGGAATGGATTTTACACCATTCCTTTCAAAATACATATTTTTAAGGGCGTCTTTTGCTCTTGCATAAAATTCTTTGTGCTGCGAGCTCTTGGAAAGAGCACATCTCAATTCTTTACCCTTCTAGGATACAACAAAGTCCCATTGATGCTATCAAATAGTGAATCAAAAAACTTTAAGATTTTTGCAGTACCTAATGCAGATGCATCCAACCCACAATTATTTTCATCATTTGAACCTAAAAGAAATACACAAACGTTATATTTTATTACTGTATAAATAATACGAATAAAAGTACCTGATCTTACTAGAAGATTAATTGTTGCAGCAACAGTGTGGCTAAACGTCTGTGCTGCAAATGACACTTTCATTTTACGAATTTTAGTAGGATTGCAATGCTCCTCTGTTAATTTGGGCATACAACGAAGTTGCCCTGAGGCATTGTCTATTAAATATGCATTATAAATATCACCCCATTTAGAAACATATACATCACTTCCATCCTTCCAAATTAAGTTTTTGGTGAGGAGATTATTTCTAATCCCTTTTAATAAATGTGGAGGATCAAAAATATGGTATATGATTTCATTGTTGATCATATAACATTTACGATTAGGGTACTCTTCCGTCATCACGATGTTTCCCATTAAATAGTTAATTGCCGACACATTAGACGTTCCCTGGTCACTGACAGTACCGACAACTCGTAGAGAGATATCTTGACATTTTTTTATAATGGCTTTTATCATTCTCACTAAATCTGTTGATTTAATGGTATTATGCGAAAAGGCAAATGCCACTGGTTGCTTCCAATTCTTGTTTATTCCACGTAACATGAAGACGATTGCATGATCTGCGATCCGACAAGACGAAATGTCTCCAAAATCTTCAAACCCTTCAAAATATCCTTCTTTTCTATTAAATGTAATATGTGGTTGAATAGTCATCTCGTCGAATAATAACAGACACAATTTGTCAATTTCATCCATTTTTTGGACATTTGTTTTTAAAAATTCAAAGATATGTTCATTTATACCAGTCTCCAGATGAACTCTTTGTAATAATGTTGTAAGAGTTTTTTTGCTAGGAACACTGAATAATTTTGAAAACGTTCTATAAGCATGTGGACTTTGTTTGTATAATACTAGTCCTAAACATTTATCGTTGATACTATATCTTTTACCATGAGGTTTTGTTCGCTGCAAACGCACTTGGCTTTTTATAAATTCTGCAACATGTCTGTTTAATGGAGCTGTAATTTGCTCTAACAGCTCATATTGAGTATAGGATTTGATTTTGTGTTTAAACTCCAAATTTCTTCTTTTTAATTTTCTATTTGATCTCGCCAATTTAACTGTACTTTGATACAATTTTCTAGCCTTAGGTGTTAAATCTAAGGCTTTTGTAATACCTACATCTTCCAACGCAGTACCAGTTCCTAAAAAAATAATGATGTATGAAATATTTATAATTATTTCGTGGATGATTTCTGTTCACATATACTACTCAAGAAATCAAGGGAACACCTTTCCATAATACCATCATAACTTTTTATCTTCTGAAATTGTATTTAACAATCATTGAATATTCAACGGATTCAGAATTTTAATATTTGAGTTTAATCTATGAAAAAATATATAACGCTCTATTTCTCTAAATTTTTCGAGTAGTATCAACTATCTATGAGTCAGAGTACTTTTTCACTAGGCTCACACATTTGTTTATTAGTATTTAAAGGTAAATTTACGTTTTCGTTTGGGAGTATGAAGTTCTACGAGTTCTTGCTCAATCGCAGATGAATTTTCCTCACTAGTTGACGGAATAATTGCTCCTAAAGGCTGGGTATCTGTAATAATGGTTAATTGTTATTGGTACAATAGGGTTCTTAAAAATGAAAAAAGAATCGCACATATATAAAGTATACACATACAAATTAAAATATAGTTAAAATATACCACAGCATTAAACAAAGTTGTCTATATATATATGTATATATTTGCATGTATAAATTCTGAAGCTTAATTACTTTTTCGTTTTGGTGTTTGAACAGGAATATCTTGCTCAGTTTCTGGAATTATCTCTTCAATATTTAATATGGATTCTGCATCTGAAGACTGTTTATCTGCAATGAAAAACCAATACAATTACTTTTCGTTTCAAATTATGAGATATGCTTTTTATATTTGCATTTTCTTCATTTAATATTATTGTTGCAAATGTCACTTTATTTTTCTTGAGATTTAACCACCACATTGTTTATTTTTACATATGATAAAAAAAATTATTTACCGATATCTGATATATTTCCTTGTTCCAATCTAGATGGTAAATAAAGTGAAGGTATGGCAACACCCTTCTTTAAGTATACATTTGATGATATATCGTTCGGTGTAAAATGTATGTGACATATCCTTTTCTTTGTATACACTTCATTTGGATTCATTTCAGCCAAATTATTATCTCTACATGCAGCAATCCATTGTTTGAAAAGAGCTGGATATTTAGAGGGATCCGGAAAAATGTGCCTTGGTGACTGTTTGTCTTCGCAAGACTTTATCGCACACGTATAATATCGCACCATTATAAACCTATACCTAAAATAATACAATTTTATACCATCTCCAAGCAATTGCACTTAAAAAATATATTTCTTCTTACCTATTTTAAAAACGTCCAAAATTAATTATTACACTTATATATACACATATAGTCCCTATTCTACAATACTAAAATTATCTATACACAAGAGAAACACAAAAAAAAACTATAATATAATAAAATTCAGTTACAACTTCAACTAGCAACCAATCACAGCATAGCATCAGGATAGTGTCGATTGTGTGGCATCTAATGAGTTTATTGCCAACTAAAAGTAGAGTTACAAACCCGGTCCCAGCTGCTAGCATATAAGTGAATACCCCCTGCAGCGGACTTGCACCAAACATGTTCCGTACAGCAAACGAACACACTACTAATAGTAGTATGGTACTTCTGATAACATATCTTATGGGATTTTATAGAAATATCTCAATTTACAATACAAACAATGAGTTTTTCTTATTGTATGTACGTATAATAAGGGTGTAACTCAATTAAATGTTATGTAGTTTGATGTCATTTTCTCATTGGAAAAGTAGGGAATTATTTCATAATAAGTTGTTGAACATGGTGTATTAAAAATCAAATATCAAATTACTTTCATTTACATTTTTTGCTTTTCAAGTATCGGTGACAGTTAGTATCGTGTGCACAATAATGCTTTGGTATATTATGTTAGGTATAATAGAATGGAAGTAGTAAATTTAATGAATAACATACATAACAGATTTAGTACTTTATTCAGTTTTACATGGGGAAGTGAGATATATGCAAACTTCAAAGAATCTTTATATCAGGTTTGTTTTACCTAACATTAGTATCCTTGAATCTTTTTGAAATATGTGATTGTGATTGCACGTGCTATATAAATAGCGCGAGCATTTGATAAACATGTTGTTTAAAGATCTTAATTACATGTTTTCTTTACAGCCACTCCATTTAATTTTAATTGGAATTTTTTTAGTAGCATTACTAACAACAGTCTTTGTTGTCAGAAAATGGCACAAAAAAGGTAGTATTGCATAAAAATACATAATAGCAAATGCCTTATTAGTTTTCCCTGTAGAATCTTTATTAAAAGAATCTCTTCTACAAACTTCGGCAACAAGGTTTCGAAAAAGGGACAAGGCACTATTCTATGGACGAAAAATGTTGAGAAAGGTAAAAAGTATTTCTGGACAAGTACGAAATTCAGGGCAAGGGAGAAAACGAAAAATGGTAATGAAATTTGCCAGAAGATTATTGCAACTCAAAAAAGAAACTGAAACAGAACAACTAAAGGTAAGTTATAGTTTATTATTCATGTCTTCATAACCTTGGCATATGGTTAGAATATTATTATTAAATATTTATGTGATATGGATTATTGAATTAATTTATTGCTGATTTTACATCTACAATTAGTTTCAAGGATATATTTTTAAATATTTAAATTTTTAGGTATTAGAGCCTCCAGCTGAATATATGCAAGAGGATGTGTTAAACGATGAGAGATTACCTCCTGATGCTCTTTATATGTTGCATAGCATTAGGGTATTTGGACATTTCGAAAAACCAATTTTTTTAAGATTGTGCAAGCATACGGAAATACTAAATTTAGCTGCAGGATCATTTCTTTTCAATCTAGGTATATTACTTTTACTAACTTTTAAATTAAGTAGCTAGTTTACTTGAAGCAATAGTTTTACATTATATAAAAGATATGATATTCTAATACAAACCTAATTCATATATATGGTTCTGAATATTCTATATTGAAACATAGGTATAGAAGGTGTACTGGCATTTAACAGAGTTTATGTTTAATATGGCTTGTCGTATCGCATGTTCAGGGCTACATATGCATCTTGAAATTGCATGGTCTATTTCAAGTCTGACACTATTACTGGTGACACTACTCACTACATAAAAATCTATTTTAAAGAAAATATTTGCTTAAGTTTCGTAGTAACTGAGAGATTACATGCATACATTTTATTGAAAAAGTTTTAGATGCACTGATTTGTCTATTTTAAAGCTGGTAATCAGACCAAATAGTGTTATTAGGTCATGTGTATACGCTTGGAAGAAATACTAATTGTGCAATCGCTAAATAGATTTATCATATTGCTACATACATTCGTCCATTTACCACAATACTGACGTGCGCCTGTTGCATCCATGATACGTAGCAAACTGCCATATCTCAAATCCTTGTGTTTACCATTTGTTGTAATTCAGGGCTTCCCAATGGAGGTTGATGTAGTTTTAAAGGAGGCCCATGATGATGAAGGGGTTGGTTGGGGGTCGATAGCTGCATATGCAATGGCAATTGATCAGCATTGAATACTACTATTGCTGTCATTTGATTTTGATGATGTCAGAATTTTGGAAATTAAATGTAATCAATTTAAACGAAATTTTATTGAAATGTCTAATAATTCTAGAAATTTGGATTCCATTAATTACAGCAAATATATTGATAACTTTAGCTGCATTTTATTCAAATTTACTCTCAATAGTATCATTTTTGAAAGGAAGGAATGAAAAAATTGTCCAAATCCCACAAAATCCTATATTGAAAAATCACGCTACCGATTTCGTGTTCAAAAAACACATCAGGCCAGAATTAATTATATTGTGGCCTGATGATGTGTTTTTTGAACACGAAACCGATCGCGCGATTTCTCAATATAGAATTTTGTGAGATTTGGACCATTTTTTCATTTCTTGATGGGGTCCAATGCCAAGCGTCATTGAGGTGTTCGTAATTGTTTGTATTACGATTATCAGGGCGCTTACCGATGGTTGTCCCTATCGACTAAGAATCACATGGAATCGGCGGGCTGCAGTCGTTTAGCTTTGGCATGTATATGCGTTAGAGGTTGAGATGCTCGTATCAGTCAGTACTACTTACATGATCGTCTGTCCGACCTTCAACGTAAAATCCGCGCTAGCAAAATCTGATTTTTCAGTCCCGTAGATGCGTGTTAGATTTGTGATACGTAGAACAAGAGGTTGTATTTTACTTAACAAAATGAAAGTACTACAAATGGCAGTTACGTTAGGCACGATTTATTCACATTCATTGTTAGCATATATTCTTGTCTGAAATGGGTCTATTTATTAGTGAGAACATTCTTAAATATAGAGAAACTTTTCCAGTATCACAATTAGTGAGCATTCGATAAGGAGATATAAGATGCAATATTTTCGTTGCAAAACTTTTTAGTATATTTAGAACGGAATTACTAGCAAAAACTGGGTTAAATTTGTACTCAAAGGATGTTGGTACTCCTTTGAGTACAAATTTAACCTAGTTTTTGCTAGTAATTCCATTCCCAGTTTGCTGGATATATTTTCAATTTGTTTAAAATATTTATTGTTTATGTTTGGCAATGTTTATTTCTTTAGCCAAATGTCCAAAATATTCATCGATAACATTGAAATGAATATTTGGAGATGGATTCTGCAAAACTGGGAACGGGTTTATATTTGGTTATACATTGTGTATCTTCATTTAAAGTATATATACGATATTTCCAACTTTCTTCACATTATTAGAATAAAATATAAAATAAACATTGAATTTGTATTCACTGGCTCAAGAACCATACTTATTATTAGATATGATTTTGCTGACATATCTGGGTGTAAAACACCAATAACAACGTTAATCAGACTTCCATCTAATGTATTTATTATTTCGTCTGAACTGATTCAAAAATATTTTTACATTAACTAACTCTAAACTTCAAAAAAGAATAAAAAAAGAATTGTGACATTGCTTAAACGCAAAGAAGAAATATCGCGTTAAGAAATTGAAACTAAGGAATCTTAAATTTAACAAAATTTTGCAAAATTTACGGGTAAATTGAAGAGAAGAAAGAATAGATATATAGGATAGAATTGGTAGATTGTTACATAGATAGAGCGCGAACGATCCTACAGTAAAACTTTGTGAGAGACTGCTTAAGACAGCAGTGGTGCATAGGTGCATAGGGACAGCCGTCGGTCCACGGGCTAATGATTATGTCGTATGTTGTATATTATAGAGAAAAATGTAAGGGGGTCGATCAAGAAAACCATTCATTTAAATGCAAGATGCAAGAAAAAGTTAGGAATCCCTGTTGTGAATAACACTAAAGTATCGGCACACTTCGCATCGTACAAGTTATTTGTTTCAATCGGGACAGCCGTTTCGAGAATTCATGGATTCTCATTATCAACCGTAAGACCGAATTTGAATTCGGTCTCTGTATCGAGTGAGTTAACCGTTTGGCGAGGTTCATTATACATATACAGTGTGTCCACCTAGTGCGTGGGTGGAAGATAATCCCTTTCCTGAGCATTTTAGAGAAGTTTTCAAAAAATATTCTGTTCAACATTGTTTAAAACTAGTGCAGGTATTGCAAGAATCAAAATAGAAAATGGTTGTTTGTTTAATAGTATTTTAATAGACTAACATTACTGGAGTGGACTGTACACTAGACTGTTCCCGCTTGCGCGGGTAGCACTCGACTCTCGTAAAAAAAGGTATACAAACAGTTTTGTTCCTATAACTAAATAAAAAAGGTCCTTGTCACTTCTAACACATGGGCTGAAAAGTCCCGGGCCTGACAAAGAAAACACGTTTTTTTTTGTTCAAAATTAGCTTTATTCATCAACGTAATTTCCATCAAGAACAACGCAATCATTCCAGCGCCGCTCTAACATTTCAATACCACTTTTGTAAAACCTCTTCATTCGAGCGAAATTTCTTACCGGCGAGCATTTTTTTTAGGTCTGCGAACAGCCAGTAGTCGCTGGGAGCCAAATCTGGCGAATACGGTGGATGTGGGAGCAATTCGACGTTCGATTCATGTAGTTTTGCCATTGTTTTGATTGACTTGTGACACGGTGCGTTGTCTTGATGAAACAAAATTTTTTTCTTCGCCATATGCGGACGTTGCTTTGCAATTTCGGCCTTCAGGCGCTCCAGTAACGCTATACAATATTCACTGTTGATGGTATTTCCCTTCTCAAGATAGTCGATGAATATTACACCACGCACATCCCAAAATACCGAGGCCATAACCTTTTCAGCCGATTGTTGTGCTTTCGGGCGCTTTGGACGAGGTTCACCAGTTGCTGTCCACTCAGATGACGATCGTTTTAATTCCGGAGTGAAGTGATGGATCCATGTTTCATCCGTTGTCACATATCGACCCAAAAATTCCGGTTTGTTACGTTTAAACATGGCCAAACACTGCTCAGAAGCATCAACACGTTCTTGTTTTTGGTTAACAGTGAGCAAACGCGGCACCCATTTTGAACAGAGCTTTCTCATAGTCAAATGCTCATGCAATATAAAGCCAACACGTTCTTTTGATATCTTTACGATGTCAGCTAACTCACGCAACTTCAATTTTCGATCATTCAAAACGATTTTGTGGATTTTTTTGATGTTTTCTGGTGTTACCGCCTCATTTGGACGTCCACTGCGTTCTGCATCATCGGTGTCTCTACGACCACGTTTGAAGTCAGCAAACCAACGTTTTACTGTTGTTTCTGATGGAGCGGAGTCCCCATAACACTTTTCAAGCCATTGCTTCGCTTGAACGGTATTTTTTCCCATCAAGAAGCAGTGTAAAATTAAAACACGAAATTGTTTTTGATCCATTGTTTTGGAAATAACAAAAGTAGCGTCACTCTCACAATAACTCACAAACTAATGAATAGAATATCATGAAATTTTAACAGCTGTCTTTTTAAGGTTAGTACTAACTGCAAAACAGGTGAATGCAATAAAACTAGCGCCATCTGTGTTAGGCCCGGGACTTTTCAGCCCATGTGTTAGTTGTAGGTCACATAAATTACCCTAGTCGTCATAAACTTGTCAGTCCATTGAGAATAGGTCTTTTTTAATGACAATCCTTAGAAAATAATGTATTAGTTCTAACAAAAGCGATTTATATAGATACATATAAATCTACCTAAAATGCATGAACAAACATATAATTATGCCCATGTATACAGCTTGTTCAGTTTACGCTGCCTACGAAGCAAGTTTGGTTTTTTAAATAGAACACCTGTATATTACTACGTTTTCGGATGCCTCTTTTCAATACATATTGACTTTCTTCAATATTCCTATCTATCTTACTTTATGAGATAATTTGATATTTGTGAAATTCCGCTGTTTCTTTAATGACCGCATCTTAAATGCCTCACACCCTCGAACAGTGACTCAAATTATATTCGATTGAGTATTTCTTTTAGTTTTCGGCAATATATCGATTTTTTTTATTCGCTAGCGTCTACAAGTCTTTCATCAATAGTCATGAAATATAAGGAATTTTGCAAGCACCTGCAAAGCAAGACAGACATTTTTGAGAAAATTGCAAGTATCCCAAAACTATTAGAACAAAATGTAATGTACTTTTAACAAAAAATATTCAGAATGTAGTGTAGAATAGAGAAATGATATAATAAACATCGTGTTCTATTAACAATTTAATTTATTTACGAAACCCAGTAGATAATCGTCATCGAGGTTACGAATATTTTTAGGTTATGATTTGATAGTTACTATACACGCCCATACATGTAAAATTTTAATTTCATCTATAAAGAATAAATACTACTCGTTAATTTACCATGTACAAGCTGTTTCTACTATCTGCGAGCTAATTTCATGATTATAAAAATAATCCTATTTCACATAAAATGTATCCTTTCCTAAAACAATAATTAACCATACGTATTCCGAACTTTAAGAACTATGCATTTTTAAAAATATGTTGTGGACAATATTACATAAATTATTTAGATTATGTAATATTGTTTACAATGCGTTCAAAAATGTATAATACGGTATGCATATTTCAAAAATTATTTGTGTACAAACGAAAGCACGTGCATGAGCGCTAAAACCAGGTAAAACTTCCGTTTCAACCACGTTTTATACGTTGACATATAGCAATCGAAATAATTTACTTAGGGAACTCGGCGTGCGGCTGTCTGATGCGATGCGTAAACATCTGCCGGGTGGCAAAGCAGTTCAAATTCGTACACATTTATCATCACTAGCGCGGCGTGTGCGTGTGAATTAAATCAGGCGAGCGGAATACTAGTAATTCAAGAAAATTTTTAATTAAAAATGTCTAGTGTGCGCAAGGCTAAACAACGACCCTTTGCCGATAAAGTAAAAAACTTTATCTGTGAGTTTCCAGATTTGTTGTACGACGGTGCTAAAATACTTTGTAAAGTGTGCGAGAAAACTTTGATGTGCTGGCAAAAGAACGACTGTAGGAAGCATGTAAATAGTGCAAAACACAGAAATAGAAAAAACAGCGCGTCAAATAGAAATGACTTTATTATTATATAACATGTAATTTGTCACTTAACATACTGGATAAGAAATCGTTTAAGAACTTTTGGAACAAATACAACCCGGAGTTGAAGTTGCCAACTACGGCAACAGCACGGAAGCATGTTTTATTTGTACGCAAAGAGGTGGAAAATAAAATCATATCTACATTAAAAAATCAGTTGCTTTGGTTGTGTGTTGACGAGACAACAGATTGTAAAAAAAATTCTATTATACATGTTATAGTTCGTGTAATGGATCAACATAAGCCGACATTTCCACTGTTACTAGCTAGCAAAAGATTACAAGGGTGTGCTAGTGCAGCAATTACGACTGTGATACTAGTTCGTTAAAAAACTTTCAAGTCTCAACACGTCAAGTGTTGATGTTTATGAGCGATGGTTCAGCGACAATGCGTGCGGTAGGCCGTTCTTTTCTTGAACACGGTTGCGACTGTTTACATGTAACTTGTAAAGTACATGCTTTACATCTTGTGGCACAAACTATTAGACAATGTTATCCCGAGGTAGATGCATTAATATCAAGTACAAAAAAAGTGTTTCTCAAATCTCCAAAACGTCTTCGAACATTTCACGCACAGTGTCCCGATATTCGTGAACCACCACAGCCGATTCTTACACGTTGGGGAACCTGGTTGCAGGCAGCTTTTTATTATGCTGACCATTTCAAAAAAGTAAAGGCTGTTATTCTACAATTCAATCCTGCCGAAGCTGCAGCTATTAAGGAGAGCCAGTCAAAATTTCTAGATACTTCTGTTGAAACAGATTTACAAAGTATTCATAGCTACTATAAATGCTAACATGACGCACTGGAACAATTACAAAATAGAGCGTTGTCGTTAGTTCAGTTACTGCAAATAGTGGACGAAGTACATACTCTGCTACGCACTATAGATGACGCAAAAGATATTCGCGTTTTAAAAAAGTTGGAGAGTGTGTTAGAGAATGATTCCAATTTTATCACATTACAACAAATTTGTAATGGTACTTCGACTAATCCATTAATTGAGTTCAAAGATTATTTTAATCATACATGTATTACATCGGTAGATGTCGAACGATCTTTCTCTAAATATAAACACATTTTTTCACCACTGCGAACACGGTTCCACGAGGCAACTATTGAAACATATCTAATGCTATCAATTTTTTACGATTCTTATCCACTGGGTTATAATACTGATGATGGTGCTTCTACTTCTCATGTTCAGTAATTCCAATGCAATCCGCCAGCCTACCTGATTACGCTGCTCAAGAGGGTGAGTGTTTCACAGCCTTACAGATATTATAATTCTTGATTAGTTTTTTATTATTACTCGCTTTATTACTTCTTTTTCGGTATTATAAATATTAAAGAAACCGCACGCCTATGGCGCGACGAACGATTATCTTACTCTAGTCATGACTGAACCAAGAGCCTTACCTCAATGCTAGCGGTATAGCTACATTTACATTCACTTCCAAGCGGAATTGGAATTCAAAATTCCCTGCTTGTGCAATGAAGAGTGTGCGTAGTTATTTACAATACCAATTTCTATTGTGCTTAATTTCTCTTTGAATTGGAATTCTATTGATGCAAGCTGCTTGGCAATTACAAGCAAAGTTGAAATTGGACCGTGCCACACATGCGCAGTATATGTAGCATTCCAATGCCATGTCCAATTCTACTTTTATAATAATAAATACCCATAACAGTCCCGACTGCTACTACTAAAACCAAGAGCCTCTTCATTTCTTGCATTTTCGTTTTCACAATAAATCCAACAAATCTCAAACACAATATAACATACTGATATTAGTTTTTCAATAGGCGAGTTCGGGTATTCGTTCGGAGTAACTCCATTTACTCCAAATATCCTACTCGCGCTCATTCGTGTTCGGGAATGTCGTAGAGTTACTCCATCCATTCGTTTAAGAGTACTTGCTCTACTCCTAATCCCCTCCACGTGCTCTGTACTCTTAATCTGCTCCGAACGAATACCCGAACTCAGCTAATGTAAATCTTTGTAAATGCTCTATGCCCCAAACGTCATTTCACCTTAAAGCTGGAGCGAGTAGAGGTAATTTACTCACTCATTAGATCAGACAGCCATCAGCGAAGTGTGGTCGCTTGCTTGATCCTGGTTTGATCCACTACATAAGTGGCATCACAGCAATATGTTCTTCCTTGTTTACGGTTCCGTTTGCAGCATTTATCCTTTCTCTAGCATCCTAATTAAAATGTTTCGGTTGCTGTGTATGCGACGTAAGGCCAAAAGCCATAATCAAACTAACATGAAACTAACAATAGCAAGGTACCAATGTGTCCTGTGGTTCTACATATAACGATGGTGAAAAATTAATTTTTATGTGGAAAAAAGACCAGGATTATGTACGAGGCTCTATTATATGTGAAAGTTCATTGAATGATTGAATAATCATTCGAAAATATTCAAAAGTTTTTTGAGGGTACATACAAAAATCTTGATGTAATTTGCAAAAATGACGTTTCAGAAGCCGTTAATTGACTAAGGAATGAACTCGCATATTTTTTCTTACGTAGTAATCAGATACACTGCATTATTTAAAGTAAACATTTATATTTTATTAAGGTTATATTAATTATGACATTAGTAAGTAGCGGTTATTTTCCTGTTTGTGCTCTAATTTAATTACTGCGGCAGAATCACCGCGTGGTAGAAAATCCTCTCATGCGCAGGAAGCTAAAGTTTACTAAAGTAAACTACCTTACATTATTAAGTTATTTATTTTTTTAATATTGTATATTACTAACAATAAACAATTTATTTAGTTGATATTATATTTATATTTTAGCCGACAATGACGACACCATATACATCGTTCAAAGTGGTAAACTTAATGTGTTTATTACTGGAAGTGATGGCTCCAGTCTAACTTTAAAAATTGTGAAAAGAGGAGAATCTGTAGCTTCATTGTTAAGTTTCATTGACGTCTTGGTGGTATGTGTACTTATTTTTATTTGACATAAGGTAGTACATTATGTATGTCATTTAAGGGTGCACCAAGTCAGTATAGAACTGTATCTGCCAAGGCTGTGGAAGATTCGACAATACTTAAGCTACCTATGATTGCCTTTCAAGAAATATTTGAAGAAAATCCAGAAGTATTCATACGAATTATGCAAGTAATTATGGTCAGATTGCAAAGGGTCACGTTTACCGCTTTGCATCAGTATTTGGGATTAAGTTCGGAATTATTTAAGGTGTGTCTTTTTTTTCCTTTAAAACAGGAGGTTTATTGATATTAAAGCTAATATGAGCAACTGAAAAAGATTTTAAAACGTATATCTTAATGAGGAAATTTCTTGAAATGTTCAGAAACAATAGGTTTATTTATTTTCTTAATCTATATTAGGCAGCCAAAAAGAAAACTACAAACATGCAAAATATAAATTCCTCACCTTCGAAGAGAGGTGCCAAATCTAAAGACGACTCTAATGCGGAATGGACAGCAGCTGATTTATCACAGTTTGTTAGTATAAATTCAAGTTTCCACTTGGCACCTTCGGTGACGCACAAACGTAGTAAATCAGGTATAGATAACAAATTACTATCATGGGCGAATTCTCCAAATCCGGACCTTGTAACTGATGCAGCTCAATATCAGGGACCTGGGGTACTTATAACAGAGAATAAAAGAATGATTTACTAATTTATAAAGATTTTAGACCCCAGATAAACATACAAATCAGAAGAAAAAGTCTGTACCCGATATCATGGATGATAACGTGTTACTTAATGTCGCAACCGAAGCTTTTGTTAAGGACCTAGGCTTAGATGATGATTCCATCCTTCAAGGGAAGATTGAAATAAAGGAAGTTACAACTGGAACATTGCTAATGAAGGAAGATTCGATAAAAGTAAGTTTGCAATTACATAGGGTACTAACATAAATTTAACATTTTGATATAAAATAAAATTTGGTCTTCAAAGAAATAATAAAGAATAATATTTTGCTTTAGTAAATTTTACTTCCATTTTAAACAATTTATTTCTTTTTTGTCATTTCAAGAACGAGACATTTATAATTTAATTTTGATTTGTTGTTTTTAATTTTAATCGGAGGTTCTGACATATTTTGTTGTGTACTCTCTTTTCGATTTAAAATGACCGACGACGTCATTACTTTCGTCCGTATGAATGAAATGAACACGCCGAGTTCAATTGAGAGTTTGCAAGTAATTTATATGTAGAAATTTTAAATATATTTTGAATAAATTTATACTTTATTGGCTACGAAAAAAAACATATTATTTTTTAATAATAAAGAGTTTATGATAAATAAGTGTTATTTATCAATTGAAAATTATGGCATAGATAATAGATAATATAGCCTAGCAGTTATCAAATAGAGGTTAAGTTGTTTTTAAATTAGCCCAAATTGAACAGTATCCTTATAATTTGCCGTTCTAGTAATACTGAATCTAATTCTATCTGTAATCATTTTTATTTCTGTAAATGTAGAAAATACTCGCTATAAAGGAATGGAAAGGTTTATATATGAAAGAAAAATACAATTTACCCATTTATTTAGTTATATGATACCTGATTACTAATGATGATGACACTAATTACTAATAAGTTTGTAATAAATAGTAGTTAACATACAAGTTTGTAACACTGTTTTACTTAGGAACACATTTATTTCTTTGATGCATTCATTAAACAACAAAACTATCGAATATTCTCATTTTAGAGAATGCAGCACAGACTAAAAGCTAACTGCTTTCCATATCTGAATCACTGTCAGAATCTTCACCGATATTTATAATTAGCGGATTAACATCCAAATCTGCAAGATATTGTTCTCTTTCGTACCACTTCTTAATTAATTCTTCGGTATGTCTTATACAATTATCCCACATATTTGTATCACAGCTTTTAAGAGCTTTGTCCCACATATTGAGTACCTTATCATGTCCATAGCCATCTCTGCCAATATGTGTGTTATAATAACCTTTTGCCTTGGCCCAAATCAATTCTATTGCGTTGAAATCGCAATGATAAGCCGGAAACCGCAATACTTCATGACCGTGCTCTCTAAGATTTTCATCAACGGCACATATTTTTTCCTTCCTATTCATTTTTACTATACCTAATAATTCCACTTTGGTCGATGATACATCATGAGTTATATTATTAGTTCGCAGCCATTCTAAAATTTCTGATTTTCGGCAGGAAGCAGAAGGTTCCTTGTTTAATATGACACTATGATAAGGTGCATTATCCATAACGATAAGTGAGGGCTCTTTTAAGTTCGGTATCAATTGATCTGTTAACCACTGTATAAACCGTGCACTATTCATTTCCCCATGATAATCGCCTGTTGCAGATCTTGAGGCAAATAGTAACTCTGCTCCATTTATAAAGCCTTCCTTAGTGCCAGCATGTAAGATTATGTATCTTTTTCCATCATAACTTTCGGGCTTTCGTACGCTTTGTGGTGATTTATCCTGCCAAGATTGTGTTCGGGAACCTTTAGAATAAATCCATGTTTCATCTAAAAACACTGTATCGTGTGAATATAATGCTTTAGAATTCAGTATGTATTTTCGGAGAAAGGTATTTCTCATACATGCAACATTTAAGCGTTCTGTTAATGCACGCCTATTATTGTCCTTCTTATATTTGAATCCGAGATCCTTTAATAAAATACTTAACGTTGACGTTTGCATATGAACAATTTCCTTGGATTGTAGTTCTTCATTTATTGATTTTAATGTTACATGTTTTCCTGAAATAAAGATAGATGAAAAAAGTATGATACGAATAAGAAGATAAATTCCTTACGATTTTTGTACATGTTGTAAATTGTATTGCGCACTTCCATTTTTGAGCTTTCAGGGAGATCCTTTGTCTTTTACGAACTCTCTTTTTTGTTGGTGGGTCGAAGGTAGGATTTTCTATTCCGCTACCAGCTTTTAAAAATTGGGAAACATTTTTATTTTTTTATTTACATATTACCCTCAAATTCTTATTTACCTCATGAACAGCGTTGATATTTAACAGACCTCCTCCTTCTTGTTTTTTTCTCTCCAGATAATTTAGGAGCATTGAAATTTGCGCTTGAGATTGCGAGCAAAGATGTTTTCTTGGCATTTTAGACGTATTCCGTACAAAGCAGTTGTTTGTAATGAAAATTACAGATTTTTTAATATATCTAGAAAATAACGAATAGCACAAATGTAAACTAACCAAACTAAAAGTTGACAATTGACAGATAATCTGCGAAAATTAATTGCGACATACCTATACTACAGACTTAGGGGGCGCTGGTTATCGTAACACGTTGGTCTTTACTTGCTTAATATTGAAAGACATCAGTTTCCTTAGTGATCCTTGTCTAAACAATGGGTATGATAAAGAGCATCATATATGGCTTGCTATTTGTTTCATGATAAAACAATGACGTAACGGTCATTTTAAATCGAAAAGAGAGTACTTTACATCCTTTAATACCTTTGTTTCGGAATACGTTTTAGTATGTTTCTCAAACCTTTAAAACTTTTATTTCATGCGTTCAACGCTATATTAATTACATAAAAATAGTGTTTTCTCCACCTTATCAGTATTTAATAGTATTGGTGAATTTTCAGTATTAAGTAATAATGTTGTGGCCCTTTGGGGGTCGCTGTAAATTGGTTTCCGGGTTGTAACCGCGACAGAATTTGCAATGGCGTGGAGTTTTTCTGTAGGCTGCTGCGTTTGATATTTGATGTATATTGAATGGATTGTCAAACGAAGTAGTCTGCGCACAACTGCATGTAATTCCGAGCGAAACAGCGATAGATCAGTCACAGATTATCTAGATGGGAAACCTTCTGGCAGCGCCTTTGATCTTTGTGGTTCAAATTTTATAATCTTGAAGTAAAAATACCATGTTAGTGGTGTGCGTGCGTCACATCCAAATTTACAATATACACATGCTGTACATATTCGTTATTTTTATTTAAGAATATTCGATAATTTACGTAAAAAATCGATTAAACAAAAATGTAGGCACAATACCTATAAAGCAGATAATTCAATGAAATCACACATTTCACAAAAACTTACACACACAAACACTTATTGAGCAAAACAGTAAATTATGATCACGTTGGGAAAAGGTGTTCATTAAAACAAATACAAAGTGATTACAAATTATTTATTTAAAAAAGCTTAAATTGCTTTTCCTTTTGTGAAATACAAGTTTGATTAATAAATTTTAATATCGAAGAAATAAATTTAATAAATACTCATGTGGAAAATTATTACAAGTATGATTAAATTCCATAGACGTCAGTAGTAATTTTAAAGAAACATAGCTAATTTATAGGAGTTTCCAAAAAACAGATTATTTGGTGTAATAAATACATCGTCAAGAATAGTTAGATCACCAAGCAATTTTCTCATTTCTCATCATATTTTAAAACGGGTGTTTAAAAATGACATATTCAATTATGTTGGCGCTTTGGCAAATGATAGACATGTAACACAAGTATGTTTTTGTAAGCATTTACGTATTAAATATCAACACTAAAGTATTTTGTTTATCGAATTCTAAATTTCTATAGTCGGTATCAGTCATAAATTCAAGATCTTCAAACCCGTCACTTTAATGACAATGAGTTAACAATTTTCCAAAATTTGTTTTGCCTACTTCCTTTAAAAGATCGTCCAAATCATTTATAATTTGCTCCCTGCGTAAAAAAAATTGTACACGTTGTCTCACACTTCCAAAAAAGTTTATCGCAATACCGGTTTAGTCTCCTAGTGTAAAGAATGGGTTTACAAAGATATTCGCAAAAAATAAGCTCCTGCAGAGGTGGTCCATATTACAACTTATACAAGTACTCCATTAATTCAATATATTCGAAATTTATTTTACAGAAGTATATCTTCAAAGACCACGATTTAGCCACAGCGAAATGATCTACGTCAATCAACGATGATATTGCAGTGCATGTTATGATCTTGAATAATATATAAGAAGAATTTCTATCACGGTGATTGAGGCAGACCATGAAACACGAGAATCCATCGATTACAGCGTTGTCTAAAAGCGTCCTATAAATATGCTTTTGTGAATAATTGACTGAAAGGTCACCTACTATTGCTGATAATCCCAATAAATTATCCAAATAAACTGGCAAGCTTGAGAACAGAACGCCATAGATTACCCTACATCATACATAATAAGCATAAATTCGCGAAATACCGAAACAAGCACATAAATAAAAGCCACTGAGAACAATTTGGTTATGTTTTTATAATGAACACCATTAACAACATGGCCGCTTCACGCATGTTCCTGAAAATTTGAATTCCAGAGTTTCCTATCCGGATAATCTGTGGACCAGTGCAATTTCGAGTGGTTCCAACTCGAAAACCAATCAATATTATGTAACAATATCTTTTTTTCCAGGACATCGCACTTATCTACATTATATCAGGATCTTTAATCGTTTCACAAAAAACGTTTGATAATCAAGAAAATGAGGTGCATATGTTTACAGCGCACTTTGGTGATACAGTAGGCGGCTTGGCTGTAATAACCGGCGAACCAAGTTTCTTCACTATTAAAGCTAAGCATCAATCTAGAATAGCGGTAATTTCAAAGGATGATTGTTATAGGTATGTGTTAGTGTGTGTTTGTAGTGAGGTTGTGATAGTCGATAAGAGCGATGCGTTAGCAAAACGGGCTAATCAGTGGGCGCTGTAGCTTTGCGTAACCATGGTTACAGAAGCGAGCTGTGGTACTCGATAAGAGCGGCGATAACAGCGAAGCGATGAGATACATTGTTTGTATGCGGGTACGCGATGGTGAGCAAAGATAAGAGCATTTATAATCGAACTGTCAAATTTTATCTGCTTTTATCAGTTCTAGTTTTAATGGATATCGAGAATTTAATAAGCGAAATTTACCCTAGGCCCCCAATACGGGCCCAAAAACACCCAAATCAAACAAGAAAGGCGCCAATGAAAACAATTTGACAACTGTCAAACTGACGCGCTTACCGAAGCTTCATAAACGTCATCCGTGATGCTGCTACTATCGTCACTCTTATCACAGCTCTTATCGACGCTCTTATCGACTATTACAGCTTCACTATAAACACACCCTTATAGATTGTTGCCATGTACATATTTAGTATATGTACTTAGTATTTGTCATCATTTATTCACTCAATTATGATTCCATTATACATACACAAAGCGTGTGTGTTATAACTAAAGCTGGTCTGTCTGGTTAACAGATTCTTATTCAGGGTTTGGTGAATGCTTTAAAATATTTTCCTAAGAAGTTGATTCTGCTTGGATATAATCTTGAATTGATGAAGTTAAGCTTACTTTGGTGAATAATGATGGCAAGAATTGTATGTGGTACTGCATCACATTTTGGAAATTCGTGGATTTCCATTGTCAACAGTGCAGCCGAATTCTGATTGTTAAAATAAAATCTTTTACTTATATCATTCTATTGTATGGTTGACAATGGAAATCCACGAATATCCGATACAATTGTTCCGAATTAATTAAATATTTTGTGTGGTGTGGAGCATGCCGATACCTTGGTGTTTGATCTAACAAATAAATAAATTCTTATAAAACTTTTTTAAAAATTAAATTCACCGTATTACTATTTTCATTATTTTTTTTTTGTAAATAAATCATCCGGATACAATAAATTTGGATATAACGACATAAGAACACTTACAGAAATTATTAAGAAACTTAAAAATAGTATCATCAACATAAAAAAAATGTATTAATTAATAATAACTGCTCATTTAAACTTCTAGAAAATATCTTTTTAGAATTATTCAACGTATTTTTAAAATAAATATGTTTTTGTAGATTGCTAATTGTAAAATACAGTTTCTTGTAATTCAAAATGCGTTATATCGGAGATTTTCTTTCGATATCAACGGGTAATAGCGATTATGAAGTAAATTAAGAGATATCTCAATTTTGCATCTTAACAATGGCATTAACACGACGCCTACCGTCATGCTTTCTATTCAAGAAGAAAATTATGATTTTTATTCGCAATTAACACGGGCCTTGACCCGCGTTATTGGTATTGTACGCCGTTGAACCAACCGGTCATGTGTTATTTGTTTATGCATATACAGGGTGAGTCATCTCTGCGGACTCGGAAGATTGTGTCTTTGTGTGGAGATTTTTCAAAACTGTTTATTTCTTGTTATGAGGTCTGATTGTGGGCATGCTTTAAAATTACATTCAAACTTATAAGTGTCTCATAAATTCTAGCTACCAAAAGTTGTATATTTTTTATGGAAGATGCTATATATTATTGCATTTTTGGAACCCTCGTTAAATTCTGAGGCAAAATGTAATAAGGTACTATTGTACTAAAGCTAAGGGCTTCAGAGTTATTACCTCTTTTTTGAAAAAGTCGACATTTATAGATTTCGTTATTTCTCCGAAAGTGTACATTACACAGATGTGATTTTTGGTATCTGGATTAAGCATGAAAGGACTTAATACACACCCATTTATGCGGTTCCGAATTGTTAGCTTCATGGGTGTAATATTGCTTTTATTTTAAGTGTGGTGACCGCCCAACGGGGTGTACAAGCATTTTAAAACTTGTCATTAATTGTGCGTATAAAGTGTTCCACGGCTTTGTTACTATCACTCCCTCGCTGTAAAGAGCGAAGCGCAGTTAAATATTCACCAACTGCGAATGGTGACTAGGGAGTGTACCGGACCCACTAAGAAAATTTGATCCTAGCGGAACTCGAACACAAAGCGCCTAACTCTGCCCAGTCAGGCGCAGGCGCTCTTACCACGCGTTGTATATTACTTTAGTTTTGAATTTTTGGCAAAATTGTAGATATAAAATCACTAACATATCCGTGATATATGCTCATCTGCTTCTAAGTCACTGGGTTTCATTATGCATATCTCTACGGCTTTTACAGATCCATGATGAGAAATATCGATTTCTGTAAATATGGGACATCCTGTAGGTTTCAACATAATATTAAACGATGCCCAAATCAGACCTCATAATAGAAAAAAAAAATGTTTTGCAAAATCTCCATGGATAAAGGCACAATCTGTCGAAAAATGACCCACTCTGTATATATCTACCTCGCCTGAGAACAAATTTACAAATTTTGTAATAAAAGCAGCTTCCGCATGTTGAATTTAAATACCAGAAAAATATTAGCTAGAATAAAATATCATTGTAATATTTTACAATGTACAGTATATCCCGAATATGGATCTGTTAGCCGAATAATAATTCACAGCTCTAGTTAAAACACTGGGGCGCTACGAGGAAATATTTTCAAAGATATTCTTATTATAACTTTTTGTTATGCAAGGCTGATTTGCAATATGAATGAGAAGTTTTCTTATATTTTTTCAAGCATAAGATAAAATTGCACGAGAAACTAAAAAACAAACTGATTCGAAATGATATACAGTTAGCAGATCTGGATGAATTGAATACACATATATAGTCATAAATTATTGCTTTCCTTTACAGTTTACTAAAGGACAACCCTAAAATAGTTTTACACATAGCACATATGGTTGTGAAAAGGTTGTCATTATTTGTAAGACAAGTAGATTTTGCACTGGATTGGGTATTTTTAGAGTCGGGAAGAGCTGTTTATAGGCAAGACGATGACAGTGATTCAACGTTTATTGTATTGTCAGGTCGATTACGTTCCGTTATTACGCAAGCTAACGATAAGCGTGAAGTTGTTGCTGAATATGGCAAAGGCGACTTGGTTGGAATTGTAAGTAAGATAATGTATTTTTATTTAAGATTTTATTTATTGCTCTTTACAATTATGTAAAGACGACAATCACATGAGGCATAAGCCAGAGTTAACTTGGGCACGCTTGACCGACTAAAATGCACAGCCTCGAGTTAAGTAGGGCGGTCCCATATTTTACTTTAACTTACTGCAGGTGCAAGTTAACTTGAAAATGTGTAAAATTAAGGACACCACTTCAAAATAATATTTTTTTAATTTCAACTAGATGGTACTGGCAGTAAATAATAAATTTGACAATCTTTATAAAATAAATCATTTAAAATAGGGCTCAGTCACACATAATGTAGCGATAACAAGGCTCCTTTCCATTATTGTTCTCTCACATTATGTAAAATGTTATAAATAAAAACTTGGGAAATAGTAGCGGTGGGTGCTGACAATAGCGCGCGGACAGCGATTCGATTCCCTCCTCTATTTTCCTTGCATATTGTGTACATGGTGCTATGCAACGTAAATGCACGAGGAAATCGAATCGTCTGCCCCCCCCCCCCGTGTGTCATCACCAACCGCTACTGCTGAGAAATCACAAAACGTTGACGCTTTTTTAACCTAAGAATGTTTTCGTTTTTAAATGAATATACTCTACTATCAATTTACACGATAAAAAAAATCTTTTTTGGCCAATTTTACGGAAAAAATTCTTTAAATGGTTAAAAAACTTACACCAAGTTTTTATATTTGAAAATAGTAAATTCTAACACTTTCTTAAATTGTTGGAGAACAACAACCGTAACACCTAAACCACTTCCTTTAATGTTACTGTAACTGGTGATTTGTAGAAGTTATTGTGCTTCTTGCGATACATATTTTTCTTATAATGTTAAGCAGGGATGCGATTTCAGGTCAGCTACTAGCGTAGCATTTTTCACTTGGCTGTACAGGCATCGGTATTGGCTGAAACTGGCACGCCCCGATGCCGAGTACGGAGCGAAGGCATGATTGAGCCACAGTTATGGCTACAGTTAACATGTGAGAATATACTGTGATTGAGCGGTACATACAGTAGTGCTCACGTCTCTACGTAAATGATGAAAAGAAAGAATATAAGCGCGGTGTGCGTCATTCATGCTCCTACCCGCATTCTCCGTTTCATATATTTACGCAGTGACTTGAGCAGTACGGTACATTATACTAATCACACCGCTCCCGTCCGTATTTCCCACCTATCTGCGCGTACAGTCGTAGCAGCAAATTTTCATATTCCGTATCTCGGCGGTGGGCAGACATCGCATCGCTGATGATAAGGGTGTTACTAATAATATTGATTGGTTGTTCTAGGTTGAAATGGTTACCCATACGAAAAGAAGCACAACTGTTATTGCAGTTAGAGATTCTGAATTAGCAAAGCTACCAGAAGGACTTTTCAATGCAATTAAGCTAAGATTTCCAATAGTAGTAACTAGGTTGATTAATTTATTAGGGCATAGAATATTAGGTAATGTATTTCCCTAAATTGTTACTCTACATTCGTAATTTTTGTATTACTATATTTTAGGTTCTTGGCAAAAGCCAACACTTAATGTATCATCAGGAAAAAATTCTAGAGTTGATAGCAGACCCTCACAATCAAATTTTTCCACCGTTGCTATTGTACCTGTTTCAGATGACGTACCTCTAACAGCGTTTACTTACGAATTATATCATTGCCTTTCTGGAATAGGTCCGTTTTAGACTTATTTGCGTCAGCGATAACAATAGAAATGTTTGTTGTAGGTGCAACGTTGAGACTGACTTCTGATGTGATACGTAAAACTTTAGGGGCCTCAATAATTGATCCCAATAATGAATATAGATTAACTTCATGGCTTGCTCAACAGGAGGATCAGCATAAGATTTCTCTGTACCAGTGTGATTTCTCTTACAGTATGTGGACGCAAAGATGTGTTAGGCAAGCTGACTGTATTTTGATAGTAGGATTAGGAGCTAACCAACCGAGTTTAGGCAAGGTACAGCCAACCAAAATTGCTTTTATTCAAAAACTAATACAATTTGATGTTTATATATCTAGGTGGAAAAGGAAGTAGAAAGGTTAGCTATGAGAACACAAAGGGAACTTGTGCTGTTGCATCAAGAAGACGGGCCAAAACCGCATAATACAATAGCTTGGAGGAATATGCGATCCTGGGTACAATCTCATCATCATATTTTGTGTCCTAAGAGAATGTTCTCTCGAAAATCCTTATATAGGATAGTAAGTTTTGCAGGGAATAGAGTAGCATAGGTAAATTATTAACTATTTATGTTATAGAATTCCTTATACAATAAAGTTTGCATGTCCGAACCTAATATTCATTCAGATTTCTCGAGATTGGCGAGGTGGCTTACTGGAACTTCGGTAGGATTGGTTCTTGGAGGAGGAGGTGCACGAGGATCTGCTCATGTTGGCATGATCAAAGCAATACAGGTAAAAACAACACTGGAACATACTAGGTTTGTTTTTCTTCTACATTTGAACCGATTTTGAACCGTTCAAAACTGTTGGAACCTTTGATGTTTTCCAGTTTCCAGTTTCAGTAACCTTGAACTATATTCGCCATTTTGAACATCCGTACTAGTTGATGGGTGAAATAATTGTATCAAATGAAAGGTTAAAGGTGTATCCAGATTTTATCGTGAGGTGTATAAAAAGACGGTTGTAGTTATTCAATACATGAATAGTATATAATATCATACACGGTGGTAGATATTGTCAATTATGTTGAAACATATTATTAATAAACCAATAAACAGAATTTACTGCTAGAAAAATCTTAAATACAAGAATGTGATATCTGTAAAAATATTAATGCGTCAATTATACAGGGTGTTTCAGGGTTGTATTTACAGTTTCAATAAGGCGCTGTTTTAGGGGGGGTATGAGGGTGAGGATGGTCTCGTTGTGTTCCCCTGCCCCTGCCATTCAGTTAACAACATGGGTCAGTGGAGTGATGAGCAACGTGCGTTTGCAATGAAAATGTTTTTAAAAAATGGCGATTCTGCGACAGTAGCTCAAAGACGATTCCGTACGCGCTTCAATGTCGGACGTCACGGCCGTGTTCCTTCGAGGCCTACCATATTGAAGTGGGTCAGTATCTTCAAGACAAGAGGACCCCACATGAAAAAAGCACAAGGGGCTCAACGTTCTGTGCGTACACCAGAATGTGGAACGTATACGCCAGGCAGTGGAGGCCAGTCCAAGGCGTTCACTACGGAGGCAAGCAGCTGTACAGAGGATATCATATTCATCCGTTCGCAGCATTCTGAAGCAGTTGAATTTCCACCCTTGCAAACTCGCAATCACACAGCAGTTGTTGCCCCGTGATTACGTTACCAGAATGCAATTTTTGCTCAAACAATGCTTGAAATGTTGACAGAAGTCATTGTTATCCTAACCAGTGACGAAGCCCACTTCCACCTATCCGGTTCTGTTAATAAACAAAACTGTAGGTACTGGGCATCACGAAACCCACGCCATATGCATGAACAACCCTTGCATTGTGAACGAGCAACTGTATGGTGTGTTGTTGGAAGTGTTGGTGTAATTGGGCCTTATTTTTTGAGGACGAACGTGGTGTAGTGGTCACCGTTAACTCTGCCCGTTATATGGAAATGATTAGAACATTTCTTATGCCTGAGCTACAAAGAAGACGCATAAATAGGCAAAGAATATGGTTCCAACAAGATGGGGCGACTGCCCACACATCCAAGAGTGTCAATGACTGAAGTGCGCCACCTTTTTCCCGGACATGTCATTTCTTCGCGAGGAGATGTTGCTTGGCCCCCTGACTTGTCCCCATGCGATTATTTTCTCTGGGGATACATCAAAGCAAAAGTTTACATCAACAAGCCGAGGACTGTACCAGAACTGAAGGAGGCGATTCGACGAGAGATTGCAGCTATCTCTTGACGAAAGATTCAGCAAGTGATGTTGAACTTTCGGGAGAGGCTCGAAGAGTGCGTGCGCTGAAATGGGCATCATTTGGAGGATGTCATTTTTAAAACCCAAATTTCGATTTTTGATTATTTAATGGCAAGTCCTTATGAACATATTTCATTATTAAAGTTTTGAAAAATGTTTGTCTGCATTTTTTTAAAGCGACAAAACTGTAAATAGAACCCAGAAATACCCTGTATAAACAGTCGATGAAGAAAAACCGAATCATATTCATATATAAATAAACGTATTTACGTTTAATTGGTGTGCATGAACAAAGCACAATGAGCAATACTTAATATAAAAAGCTACCTATGTACAAATGAAACACAAAATCTAATCGAAATGTTATAATATATTTAATTTTACCTTTTTGGTTATTGAGCGTTCTGTTTACAAATTTTAAGGTATAAAAATTCTTTCTCTTGCCACATTCAATAAATAATCATTCCGGAAAGTTGCACAAGACGGACACTCTTCAATAAAACTTTTAATTTTCTCCAACTTTTTGATAAATTGCTGATTCCGGAAAATAGTTTCCAATCTATGAATATAATGTATAAAACTGTCATGAGACATCTTTCATTTTCCATACATTCCATCACCCTCCGATGTCCTAAAATGCGAGAAAAGTGTAGCAGGCAATAATTCTATAGGTTTCGCTTGGGACAATTTCTTACATTCAGAGCAAGCATGTTTATCAAGACATTTTTAAATCAAATATCCACATAAATGCATTTTGCTGAGGCAAATCTATAGTTTTATAATCCCTTCTTGCAATAACCAGTTTCTTTTTAGTAGTAGTTTTCTTTTTATCGTGCTCCTTATATACTATGTCGTCGACGAAACCGTGCAATCCATTTGAAATCATCTCTCCCAAAATGTTTAGCAAAATGTTGTGCTTTTGGTTGTAGTAGTAGTCCGTTGACGGGAGTTCCACGATTTCGTAGAATTTTAAGCCATTCCAACAATAGTTCATCAGTATCTTCGTTTTAGGTTTACTCATTTTTGTTTTTGCCAATAAATTATATTAATATGCTTTTTTTATTTTGTTGCGATTTTTTCAGATTGTAGAAACAATACAACGGGATATTTTTAATTCTGCTGCTAATGTGACATTAGATTCACCAGACTCTATCCTCGAAATAATAGCAGCTTTCTCTTCAATCGAAATTGCTCCTTTTTTTTGCTTTATTTGAATTCATTTTATTAGCGTCCGCACTTATAAGTTGTGTGTATCTAAGTGCGAAACGAGTTATCAAAATAAAATAATATTTGCGGATTCAGCAATACGTGTTGCGCTCGCTAATTAATAAAAGTGTATGCATATTTTTGTCTATATTTCGTCATGTTTAAATGTTTAGAAGTCTCGCACGTCATTATATCCGACCCGTAATTTAAAAACTAAAAATAATTCGACGTTATACCCGACTTTGTCGTTAAAGAGGTTCGTTCCAATACACCAGCAAACCAGTTTGTGAATCGCCGAGTACATGCGCAAAGCAAATTTGGCGTTCCAACATAACTTCTGACTGAAATGTGTACGAATAGTCGGATGTTCCAACATAAAATTTCACGATGATCGAATCGTTCACTGAACGGTCGAATCGATCCGCAGATTTTTGTGGAACCGCTAGTCAGAGGCATGCGCAGAATGTAATTAGCTTATTTGATTTTCGTACGTGCAGTAAATGACTGATTGGAATTTATGCATTTATAACCTGCAAATAACGTAATTGTTTACTATTAGTATTTGTTTAAGAAATCTCTTAAAATGAGGGGTTTGGAAGGATTCTCTGATTTCTTAAATAGTTCTTCCAGTGATGATGATTTAGATGTTCAGTTAGTAGTTCAAATGAAATAGTTTTCATTATTTCATTTGGGAATCTATATAGTTATAGGTAAACTTAAAGTGAAAGACAGGTTCAAATTTAGTAAATGTCCCTAAACCGCCACGATACGGAATCGGTCGGAAAGTAATACGTTTTTAACGCATGCGTAGAAAACGGTTCATGAACCAATTCATGTGTCGTACATGTACGATACACAAACTCCATGTTGGAACGAACTTATTATGTACAAATTAGTTGGAACCTAATAGTTCGGATGCTATAAGCAACTTGTTACAACCGACATTGTTATAAATGATTTTAACGTCAATACGTTATAACATATGCCATTGTTTTTATCACTTGTTTAGTAGACAAATGTTTATCTTAACTCAGTTTATCATTTTACAAATCTGTTTAGGAAGCTGGAATTCCAATTGATATGGTCGGTGGTGTCAGCATAGGTGCTTTTATGGGAGCTTTATGGTGTCAAGAAAGAAATATTACGACGGTCACCCAAAAAGCAAGGGAATGGTCTATGGTACGTGCTATTCAATTTCTAATCCTAACCCGAAAAAATACTTAATTTGATTTATAGAAAATGACTCAGTGGTGGAGACAAATATTAGATCTGACTTATCCAATGACGTCTATGTTTAGCGGTCGCGATTTTAATCAGACAATAAAAAGCACTTTTGCAGACACTTACATCGAAGATCTTTGGTTACCATACTTCACCATCACAACAGATATTACAGCGTCTTGCATGCGAATACATACTCACGGTAAGTGTCATCTTAGATGGAATTTTATGCTTTCCAATGTGTGATTGTTAATATGTGTCACAATTACATTAATCATAGCCACTAACATCTTTTTTTAACAAAGAACCTTTGTTTAGAAGCTTAAGTTTCCCTGTTATATGTTATTTGATTGTATGTGTGTTTGGCGATCGTAATATTGTGATTGGTTAACCTTGATGTTTGCACAGTATGTACAATGTTTTGTTGTAAATCTTTGCATATATCTAACACGTTCTTTTGGTTAATTTTTATATGGATGTAAAATTAAATAAGCATATGTATTTTTTACAAATTGAATGGATTAATGCCTATGCTAAAGTATTCAGTAGCATAACGTTTCCAAATAAAACGATAGTAAATAACCCTTCTCAGAATGCATAACTCTACTTACAAATTAGAAAAGGCTTATGAAGATTGGTAATTGAATATTATTTGCCCATGCTAGCTGGAATGCTTAATGTTGTTCTATATATTAATGCTCTATCATATTATAGTTAAGCATAATTTTATGCTCAGTTATTTATTTATTTACTACAAAAGCAACTAGTAGAAAGTATTAAAAACAGTATTGTAAGTTATAAGCAAACGTAGGCAACTATCCCCCTCCGATTTTGATAAAATTTTGCAGGGATGTAGTACACCGAAAAATATTAGACACGTACTTTTTTAGTTGCTTTTTTCGATTTAAGGGAGAGTAAGTATCGCCCAAAGTTACCCCCCGAAAACACATTTTTTGCTATATCTTAGGAACAAGACACAATATCGAATTCATTTAAAAAGGATGAGAAAAAATCGCCGGCGTACCCATGGGGTTGTTAGGAGATTAAAAAAATTTCATTCTTTTTCCCCCCCGCCCATTGATATTGTCAATTTATTGTATTTTATGGGCTTTGTTTTCTTGTGTTTGTTTGCAACTCAATGTATTGTGCATTTGTTATCTACAATTTTTTTCTATTTCATGACTAGTCTAATATCACTGTAGTGATCCTTCTAGACAATAAACTATTATTATTCCTCTTCACATCTTTAAACTATGCAAAAAAAAAAAAGTTACCTGTTTTTGGATTTTTTTTCTCAATGTTCATTTTAAGGGAGTTATCGTCATTTTAATGTATATCCTCGAAACCTATTTTTCTCTATATTTTTAGAATTAAATTTTACATCCCATTGTATTTTAAGTGAAAACTCTTTGCTATGACCCTTATTATATTGATTAGGTTGCAATACATAAAAATTGATATGTAGTGTATATACTAGGGTACGTAAGGAATCATTTATAGTCGCGAGTCCCATGCATGTATTGAATAGAGTTGTCGCTTGTGCTGGAGCGTCATTGATTCGCTTCGCGCGCTCCCCACCTTATATTTTCATAGCGGGCAAACGTTGCAACACTGTCCATATATTTAAACGGTTCACTTTACCCCGGAACTTACGAACGCGGTATATCGCTTGTGTCATAAACTTTTGGGGATAGAAATTAACTGTGGCAATGGCGTCGATCCCCACTTCAATGTATACTAGCATTGTCATTGTCAGAATATTCAAAAAACGTCAAAATATGAGTTGTGCGGTCAATCAGTCGCGTATACTTGTTCGACTTGTGTTGATCAATCTATGCATGACGCGCTCCATAAAGGGAATATTTACAAGACGAAAATGTCGTTTCAAAATACTGGAGCAGCGAATGTAGGAGCTGTATTAAGTTGTGTGTACTGCGTAAGGCGAAAATACAAGTCTAGTTCTAATGAAACCAAAAAATAAACTCTAACAAATTAAATAAATAGTTTATTCTTTTAAAAAAATAAATAGAATTCTATACAAGAGGCTCAAAAATCGCACAACAAGACATTGTCCGAGTCTGTTACAAAAACTCTCACACATTTCGAAGCATGTCGATTGTCACGGCTCTCAAAAACCACCTCAAAACATTTTCATTTCCAGATCTTCCAATCATATCTGGCATATTTTGCGAGAGATACTGTAATGTGCTGTAATGTAATGAATGTACTGTAATATAATGAACATTACAGTAGTATTAATCAGGTTTATAAATGAATGAATTTCTGTTTATATTCTTTTAGACGCTTATCCCAAGGTACAAGTGTGCAAGAGCTTGTGCGAACGTTGCATGTAAAGTATCATGGAACGCACAAATAAGTCCTGTTTCTCTAAAATCACTTTTTTCTCTCATAATTTCTGTGGATCGAATCGTTGGTGAATAAACATACCACATAACGCACACAACCGCACTTTTTTGACAATTTAAATTAAAATTATTACGTGACATGTAAACTATTATTTCATTGGTCAATTGAAATGACAATGTCATACATTGGAAATGTTTCGAAACAAACACTTGAGTTGTAAATAGGGTTTATGTAAATATGTTTTTTTTTTATTAAATTTGTTTTTGTTTCAAAGTCTCCGATAAAAATAGAAACATTTTCTGTCCTGCTATTCAGTGTAAATGGTGCTTTTTCCATTAAATGCACTACACACATCCTGACTATATTAACCCGTTTAACAAATAAGCAATATCATGGTATTCCTGCAATTTCACGAAATTGTGCTGAAGAAGCTCTCGCACACAGTCCATTTGATGTAGTCCTGAGAAGCTGCAGCGATCCAGGTTTGGAAACTGAAGAAGTCATTATCCTTGATTTCGATTCACAATCTGACTTTCCTGGACCACAGCTTCTGGATATTGAGGAGGATGACATCGAGGAGGAAATGTCCGATAAGAAACAAGAGCAAGAACCTCGCGCACCTACTGATGTAAGGTTTGTTCGGACCCGCAGTTTTGGGCAATTCTAGAACTAGTGCGCATGTGTATTATGAGGGCACTGTTCGAGCCGCGCAGTTCTAGAATTGTAAATTCTGAGAACTGTTAGTTCACTGTTCGAACCCCACACATTCAATACATTAAAATGACGATAACTCCCTTAAAATGGACATTGGGAAAAAAAATCCAAAAGCAGGCTTTTTTGTGTATGTGTGGTATTTCAGCTCTTCTTTAAGAATCGATTGATAATAGAATAAATATAATGCAACTGAATACGAGAGACAGTGAACAACTTACCGATTCTGTAGCAACAAAGATCGGGAGAATACTCCAAGCGGTGGCAGTTTATACACGCGGTCACACTAAGCGGTTTTTCTAATGCGGATCCGATCTATATATGTGTAAATATGACTTGGGGAGAACACTCTATATACGTAAAATGTGTAGAGGACGCGCGCAATTTAAAACACAACGAAACTGTGTTCACCGCCCTCTTTAATTTTATTTTATAAACAAAACCAAACCACATTTTAAATAAAATGAGAAACTGAATCCAACAGTGTAGTTTAAAGATATGGATAGGAAAAGTGAATTGACAATATTTGTGGGCGTGGGTGAAAAAAACATGAGATTTTTTAATTCGCTACCTCATCTTGTTCCTGAGTTTATAGCAAAAAATATGTTTTCGGGGGTAACTTTGAGCGTTAATTACAATCCCTTAAACTGAAAAAAGCAGCTAAAAAAATACGTGTCTAATATTTTTCGGTGTACTACATTCTTGCAAAATCGATTAATTCTTTAAATAAAGAAATCTATACGTAACAAAAACCTGTTAAGCCTGTTTCACACGTGGCGATTTTCTGGCCAATTAATCGAACAAGTTCTTGACCAAGAAATCGATAGAAATGTGCTGTTTTACATTCTACGATAAATTGAACAATTTTTTAGTAATCGTGAATACTCGTTTAGTTTAGAGCACTGCACGGGCTAGGAAAAGCCCGCCCCGCTCGGGCCCGCGGGCGGGCTCGGGCGGGCCTCGTCTCTTTTCATGGCGGGCTGGGCCTAAAATGTACGGGGCTGACGGGCCGAGAATGTCTTATTAAATACATGGAATGAATATAACGTATGCAGTAAATGCTATTTAGTTTTTACGCTATCGTTTGTATTAACAATTTTAATGTATGCAATGTTATGTTACGTTTTCTTTTGGTTTCATACAATATAGTATACAAAAACAAACAAAATAAATGTTTCATTCTACTCATTATAATGTAGTAATTAAAGAATGTTTACAAATAGACGGTGCAGATATAATTACTTAAACAGGCAAAAATAATTTAGACGGGCCAAATGGGCCTACATTTCCTAACGGGCCGGGCCGGGCGGGCCTTGTGCCGAGGTAATGAACGCAACGGGCGGGCCTACTCCATCCTATAACGGGCCACGGGCGGACCGGGCCGTGAAAAATAGGCCCGTGCAGTGCTCTAGTTTAGTTTCGTTAATAGTTGACCGAAGAAATTATTAAGTAGGAAATTTTCATCTGCTTATAAAAATAGATTGGCAATCTGTCTTTTCAAATTATCCATTACATCATGATCATCGTAAATTTTCGAAATTTATCCTCATTTTACTTTGAAAACGCTACTAGGTTGGTATTAAAACAGCTAGGTTAGTGAGAAATCCTCGGAAAATCGTGGCAAAAATAGAGCAAGCTTTATTAAATTCAATTAATCGTACGATAAATTGTCCAAGAAATCGTACCGATTTTTGTTGTTTTACACGGTACGATAAAATCGAAGATCTTCTTGTTACTTGTTACTTAATTGATAAATAAATCGCGGCGTGTAAAACAGGTTTTAAATAACTTAGATAGTACAATTTAATAAAAATTTTACAATGAAATGGTACTGGAATTTAATAGCACATGTAACCTTCTCTAGGTGCTATGACATATAGAGCTTGATTAAATATCGAACAAATCACCTGGAGAGTGTTAAATTTAGATGATGTGTTACCTAATGGCTACAATGTGCATCGGCTCCGTCATATCAAATGTCCATTTCTGCTGATTGCTGAGTCTTTGTCAGCTATTGCGTGCACATTGAGTATGTACACGCCAACTTCAAACAACTGTGTCTTTGTAATCATTAAACTGGACACATGTTTATATGAAGTTTTTTATCCAAAAAACTCCATACTACTACCACCTGACATATTTGCGATTCCCGCTGAAACACCCCGTATTTACAGCGTATACCCTATGAAAATGGAAACACCAATAAACTTATAGGCATGGTAGAAAATTACAAAAACAAAAACCTTTTCATGGTGTACTTGAGACTGAAATTGTGTTTGTGCAAGTTTTTCATTATTATTAAAAATTCGCAAGCGTTAAGGTTGCATATCTCAGTTATTACGAGGGATATCTTAAGTTTTTACAAAAACTGAAAAAAAATGTTGCTACAAATCGTTTTATTGTTTTTCAAAATATTTATACACTTTTGCATGCGTTCGAACCAATTCTCGAAACATTTTTAATACTCTGAAGGTGGTATCTTCAAAACATGATTTTCTAAACGCTAACTATAAATAAACTACTCGGCCGAATAATGTGCTGTTCCTGCTCCAACAATAACAAATGTCAAATTTTACGAAAATAGTAATGTCAAATCTCAAAAGCGCCATCTAGTGGCCGTTTGTAAAGACTTAAGACGTTACCCTCGTACTAAACTAGTTGTATAAAAAATTTACAATAAATAATTTGTATTCAAGGTGAATACTTAATGTTATGAATTTTGAATAGGCTTACAGTGAATTTCGCTTTACTGGTCATCGTTTGGATGATGCAAATTTTAACCGATTAAGTGGTTGCCTAAATAACCAAATTTACGCAATAAAATATGAAACATTTCTCATTGTTACTAGTTATTTCATATTATTGTTTGTTGGTTTAAATTATATAAAAGGTATTATATTTACGAATTCATTCCTATATCTTAATTCAATCTATTTTGTCCTGTTTAAACTTAATCGAGGTTGGAAAAACGTCACTATCTACTAAACAATGTTTTAGTAAATGTTTACACTAACCGTCTCCTTAATTCATGTTAGAAAAACTAACCGTTTAGGGTTTTACCCTCTAATAAATATTAAAATGAGTTCTTTCATTTATTCCAACCCAGAAGTTATGGCAAAAATAAAATGAATAATTTTCAAGGGACTTATGTAAATGAAATAAACATATAGGTTTAATTTGTAATTTATCAATTACATATGTATTAAAATTAAATAAGTATGGCTTCAAAGGGTTGCGGCTGCTTAATATATGCATTTAAGCATTTCTACGCTTCGATTTCCTCGTGTATTTCCGTTGCGTATTACAATGTACACGACATGCACGAGGGAATCGAAGCACTGTCGTGCACCAGTCGCCGCTGATCACTTGCTTGATTTGAAGTCAAATTTATATACAAATTCAAGAACATTGTTTTATCTGGAAACAAATCTATTAATCTACAATGCTTCGGTGGCGTGGCAAATAATCCATACAATAACTGTTATCGTTTTAATAGGTATATTATATTTTATATATTTTTGACTTAGTTAGATATGTATGCTTTTATATTGTGCATTCACGAAGGGGCTTTCGTTCATGTACATATCGATCCACTTCATAATTTATGTGACGTTTCAAAGAAATTATTATTTCTTTATCTGTCTGCACAATATTAGGGTATGTATTTAGTTGTAGATTGATAAAGATTTTTTATTGGTTGAAAAATTAGTTGTCTTGTAAGATTTATTTGATGGTACATTTCAGGCGACACAAAAATGTGACATCATTCCCTGTATTTCCTAGTAGAACGTCACACGGCTTTCAAATATGTCGTAGATGTTTGTTTTCTGTGTTACTTGTACTTTGAAATAGCACTACAAATTCCGATACTAGATAAAATGTAACTAAGACTACCCATTTTATTTTTATATAGATTGAGTGTTGTGTATTGTACACTACTGTTTATTGAAATGGTAGCACCAAGAAAAAATGCAAGTAAACGAATGAAACTTTACAGGTTCATTCAGTAGTATTACATAATTACACTGTTAAATTTGCAAAAAACTCATGTAAAAATTTAGCACTACTGAATAAGGTTGCGGTCTTACAGGACAAATAATAATCAAGCGTCATGAATAACCATAAATTCGTATCAAGTTTTATGGTACGGTCTCACATAAGCAAGCGAAAACCCGCCTATTAAATTTGTACTGACCACGTAGTATTTTCTTATTATTGGTATATGAAGAAAATGTGGAATGTGGGTAGTTCAGATATACCTGAATAGACAACAATTAAGGTTATAAATAAAACTATACACAAATATCAAACAGAATCAGCACATAATACGCTTGTGTGTACTTGACGGTCATTCAACAAATTTCGAACGTCGTGGAAAATATAAACTAATGGATGATAATCGATGACAAGCGATGAACGTTACTAACTGCAGCGAAACCACTGTCATTATTTTACATGTTTTAATTTTGCTGGATGTCTATCGATGCATGTTGAACTATCTGCGAGACTGAGGCGGTATCCATTGCCCTTCCTTTATTTCTTATGGCCCATTCTATTTGACATTTAGTCAAGTAGCAGGGATAGTATTTTCAGAAATGATGAAATCCATTCATTTGAGGATTGTGAATACCGTTTTACATTTCCTTCAACGAAATTCTATACATTTTCTATTGGCGAATCTGGCCGGCCAAAGCAGAGTGTTTACACACTTTTTCTCAAGAGAATTTATTGTGGCTTCTACTAGACGTGGTCGGGCGTTATTTTGTTGATACATTGCTCGAGACACTCACTGAATAAAAGGAAGAACTACGAGCTATAAGACTGTTCCGATATACTATCACAGCTGATAGCACTCTTCAAACTAAAATGCCTGTAGTAGGCCTTGCATAGTGGGAAAAAACCGTTTCTATGTTGCTACAAATGCGAATTCTTTATTATCTCATATTTCATCCAAATAATAGGATTTGTCGAACTCTGCAAAATAGGTCTGTGTTTCGACAACGACCTCTTCATTTGACGTGAACCGCCTTCCCACAAGCCATATTTTGCTGTCACAATTGCCATTGAGTGGGCCGGGGTGTTATCGTGATGATAGAGAATTTTTTTTCTCTAGATGGCGCCTTTTTTCCTTTAGTTCAGCGTCGAATTGATCCAATAAATCAGCATAGTACTGTCCCGTGTTTGTTCTTCACTTCTCCAAATATCAATTAAGATTATGCCTTGCAAATCCCAAAAAATTGTCACTATAACTTTCTCGGATGATGGAATCGCCTTCGCCTTCGTTCGCGCGCGTTTGCCGGGAAAAAAAAAAACATTTTGTTGACTGACCTTTCTGACGTGTAGTGATGTATCCATGTCTCATCTACAGTCACATAACCCCGCAGAAACTCATTCGTATTGCGCTATCAAGCGATTCCGTTTTTGATCAATCGTCATCAGTAAAGCGTGACAAACGGTTGTACCTGCTGTACATACAAGAAATTGAGTGGACGTTCGGTTATTATCAGTTGATCGGTGTGCGTGTACTATTACGCGCGAATAATAGTACACGCACACCGATCAACCGATAATAACCGAACATCCGCTCGATTTCTTGTATGTACATAGTAAACACAGCGGGTGCAACCGTTTGTCACGCTTTAGTCATCAGATATGGTGCGGCACCCATCTTAGCAATCTCTTTAATTTTCACCCGGCGGTCTGCCAACACGATATTGATCATATCGTCCGTAGTCATTCACATCAATGGGACGACCTGGCCGCTCCTCATCAAAAACAGATGTTTTACCACGTTTAAATTCATTAAATCAGTATCTCATAAACTGCATCTAACTTCTATTTGATTTCTGCACATGTTTTCCCATCCAAGAAAATAAGGTATTGTTCTTCTTCCATGATTCCAAAAATACATAAACTTACTCACTTTCAACAGCTCCCAAAATAATACTACTCGATGAATCTCTCCGAAATTTTGACAGGCATCAATTAAAGAATGGTACTCACAGTCGGTAATGTAGATTTTGACTCAAAGCGTCATCTGTCTCCAAACACAGGTACTTCTCATATCGTTCTCGTACATTGTGTTTAGCCATTGGAATAGATTTGGTTGCCGTAGTTACACTATGCAGTAGGTGATAATTAAAGCGTGACAAACGGTTGCACTCGCTGTGTTTACTATGTGGATACAAGGAATCTAGGGGACGTTCGGTTATTATCGGTTGATCGGTTACACGCACACCGATCAACCGATAATAACCGAACGTCCACTCGATTCCTTGTATGTACAGCGGGTGCAACCGTTTGTCATGCTTTAGTGATAATTCAAAAAAATGTCCAGTGGTGGCTGATGGTGACGTAAATGAGAGGTTAAGGGCAAGGCTTCAATTCCTGTACTTTGTACTTGACAAAAAAATCCACATGTAGGTCACTACCACCCACCACTGTGTCTGACAGAACATAAATAGCGTCGTTCGACGAGCAATTTGTGGTTGTAGTACGATAGATTATAAACAAAACAAACTCATGCAACGATCCGTAACCGGGAGCCTTTGAAGATGACAATCCTCGTGGTTGATAGCTGTATGCTGCGCTCTAGATTCCATTCTAGAATTCTGGTGTCCTATTCGTATTGTGTACTACTCTGACGACCAATTCCTTTGCTTATTTTCCATGTGGAAACACCGCCTTTCCGTAGACCTACATTGGTTGCGTTTTTAAATCACACCCGCTGGATGAAATATACCCATATTTAAGTATTCGGGTTTACTTTTGGATTGAGTTGTTTATTACTTATCACTAGTAGGTACTGTAGTTATATTGTCCCACGTTGTGATGTTGATTCAATGTTTATGAATAATTTCACAATTGTTGGTTCTCCTCCGTTTGTGATAGTTCTTGGAATTTTCCGCTTAATAAAACGCTTCTTGCGAGGTTTCTTGGGAAGAATATTTCTTAATAGAAGATAGTATTGTTCTAAGTAACCAACCAAATACATCGTTCAAACTCCCGCAGGCAATATACAAATTGAATTCTGTAACGTAAACGTAGTATTTAAGCGGTTACGTACATCTAGCTTACACAGAATTCTAGGAAGGAAATTATTGCACCGAGATCCAAGGCATGATTACGTTAACCCCCGTAGTTTATCCGTCTGTCTCTTGAAAAATAACTTTATTCTAAACCTCAGTCCATTTTTGCCTTTCGAAGAGCAAACATAACAAATATTGTGTGGATGATAAAAAATAGTGAGTTGACAGTAGATCACATTATTAATTTTAAAAATGCTCCTGTAACAAGTGTCGTCGTAGAAAGAACCTTTTCATTGTACAAACACATATTTTCAGAGAAGCACCACAATTTCTCAATAGAAAACTGAAAGATATTTAGTTGTAAATAAACTTATAATAAACTCAAAAGAATATTTCTTTTTAACGTATTACATATTTTGCTGTTTCCAGTATTTTTATGTGGATGTTTTCCATGAGAATGTGCATATGCAGGCCAGAAAACTTGCATATTTATGCGCATATTTTCGCCCGTATTTTCATTTTTTTTACATATATTCTGGCCTTTACTAAAGATTAAGAACAAAAGTGATGTATTATAAGAAGACATCAACTCTTCTACTTCTAGGACAAACATTAACATACAATTCTCAAATTTAAACCGTTTTCTAATGTTAATAAGCGTAATCCGCTGTAAAATTTTCTATGCAATACAACTAGCTTTCGATGATGCTGCAATTTCAACAAACACTAGTGTATTTGTACCAATATACTGTTGCGATGATGGTTTGGTTTTGTTGAACATGGATTAAAAATTGATGCTCTGTGATTTGTTTTTGTTGGCATATTATTGTGATAATTTGAGACATATTAGTGTTCCTATTATGTTTAATGTGATTTTGATTAGTCATGAATGGTATCATTACGTGAATTATTTCATGCATGGTGTCTAGTTGTGTTTTGGAGAACTAACTCGTTCTCCTATCAATCTTCGCAAATAGTGTGTGCAACAGATTATTTTCCTGTCTTCAAAATTTTTTTGGGCTATAATTGCTTCTATCATTTTAATTTCTGTGTTGGCAACAGGCTTTCACAATCGTTGACTATTGTTAAATTCTCTTCTAGAGCATTGAAAATACAGTAAATTTGTGAAAAGGTTATTAAGTTAGTGGAATGTTAAGTTTACATCTACAATAATTCTAATCTTGGCAAAACATATCTTGGTAAGATAATTTTTTAAAGATTAATATGTATTTGGCTATTCATTTGCTTAATGCCATGTGCTGTGTAGTAATCGTGTGTGGTATTTGCCATGTATACGTGGTGCTTTTCTTTGTATAGGTCTGCAATATGTAAACTATGCAAAGTAACATATCTTTCATATGTCAATGGCTATTTTTGGTAATATTAATTATTTAAATAATATTTAAATAAATATTAATCCTATTAGAAAGTTTAACTTATCAGAAAGTGGTTTTTTGTGAAATTACATACAAAGTCATAATAAAAATAATATACAGTATTTCATTTAAAAGAAAACAACTAATATCAAAATTTCAAACTTTTGATGTTCCCTTTTTACTAAAGTATCCCCCCCAACCATACTAACTTTTGAACGGCAGAAGCTAACCTTTTTTAAAAAAATAGGTCGGTTTCTATTTTTTCAATTGCATTTCCGGTGTCACCGGAAGTGATGTCAACTTTCTTATTTTAAATAGAACTCCTGTACATTTTTACATTTTTGGAAACACAATCGAAAAGCGAATACAACGATGTCACATATGTTATATTTTAATTTGAGAAATATGACGATATGCAGTAATAAAGGTTTTGGTATTTTTGTTTTTATTGTTACGCAAAGTTAGTTAGGAAAGAACGCCAAATAGTTTCTTGTGACGCTAGATTGATCTAAAGAGCTCGTTGCCACGCAAAGTAACCATAACAATTGCCAAACTGTCAAATCTCAATTCCAAAAGCATAAATTGTTTTTGTTGTTTATTATTATTATGTCCTCTATTTGTCATACTTTCGTTCTTTGTTCTCGTCATTATTTTCTCTCATTATAACTTATTTTGTTATTGTTGTCTCTTTTCTGCTTTATTGAACTTTATTGCAATTAATTATTTATGGTAAGTTTGTTTAAATTTGTTAGTTTTTGATAGACAATGTGCTTAGGTTTCAGTTTTTTATGCTCTTGATTTTACAATGGCCTGCCCATAGACCACGTAAGATAAATTTTAAGTACCTAATTTCAATATTCGATGAATTAGGCAACATAATAAACTCTGCTCTTGTACAGCTGGAAATATTTGAATTTTGTGGCACGGCAGATAAGGTGATACTTATTGCCAGATTTACATAATATTAAAGTTGACAATTTTGCATGTTTCGTGTACAAAGCTATCATAAAAGTATCGAAAACCAGCTTAAGTTTAAACAAACGTACCGTAATTAATTAATTGCAATAAAATTCGATAAAGTAAAGAAGTAACAACAATTAACGTAACATATTAAAATGAGAGAAAATAACGAGAACAAAGAACGAAAGTATGAAAAATAGAGGATATAATAACAATAAACAACAAGAATAATTTACGATTACGGAACTGAGATTTGACAGTTTGGCAATTGTTATGACTACTGTGCATAATAACGAACTCTTTAGATCAATCTGACGTTACAAGAAACAATTTGGCGTTCTTTCCAAGCCAACTTTGCGTAACAACAAAAACAGACTACCAACACCTTTATTGCTGCATATCTTCATATTTCTGAAGTTAAAGTATAACATGTGGTATAATTGGATTCGCCATTCAGCTATCGTTCCAAAAACGTAAAAATATGGGTGTTCTATTTAAAATAAGAAAGTTGACGTCACTTCCGGTGACACCGAAAATGCAATTGAATTGCCGATAACGGCAAAAGTTAGTTCATAAAATATAGAAATCGACTTATTTCTTCTAAAAACTTTAGGCCCTCACTGTATATATGTAATATTTAATTTGAGCGATAGATATTTAGTAATTTCTAACTTTTTGTGGGGCCAATATTAACGCAGATCGGCGATTGACCTAAATATTGAGGAAAACATTTTGTTGTATGATTTTTTTTTATCTTAGCTGTTCTACACTATTATAAATTATTTATTGCGTATTATTATAGATACAAATTGCATAAATAAGTTTCATTCAAATTACGGTTTTGCAAGCAATTAAATTTGAGAAGTTAATTGAGGAGTACATAGAGTACTAATAAAATATTTTGAAAACAACACCAAGTGTGTTTTTCTTTGATTGAGTGTAATGTTTTACCAATCGCAATCTATCACTTCGTTTAATTCTATATTAAGAAGCTTAATACTTTTAACATATCTATTGTTGGAATATATAATTAGGACAGCTTGTATAACTTGTTTTAGAATTAGTTATGATTAGAGCAATGCAACTGAGCTGAAAGCCAGTGGCGGACACATAAAAGTTTACACAAAATAAATTAAATGTGATACGTGCTCAAACACTTACCGTTTTAAGAGTCCTTCGTGAAATCACAAAGTGGATAATGTCTATTTAATATTTGTAACATTAGATATGTTTCCAAAGTTGTTTCGGCAAAGTGAGTGCGGCGCGAAGAAAAAGTGTTTTTGTATGCCGAAAACGAACGTTCTACATCTAGTGACGTTATATTTGCGTAAGTAAAATAATCTTTCAAATAACTTAACGGTTCTGTTGACGCACCTTCACAAATTTGTCTTGATGTGCCAAAATCAGTCTTTATCTAAAACACTTTCAAACCTTTCTAAAACACAAACATTTCTTGCGTCTTCTATCGCGCATAGCTGTGCGTGAACATGTTGCACTATTTGCAAAAATTCCACTAACGACACCGAAGAATTTTGCAGTTTTTCTATCTCATCTGCTAGTCCCACGTAATTGTTCTGAATAATTTCCAAATCTGTTTTAACTTGACTATCCTGAAATTTCAAGCGGCTTACCTTGACAGCCGCAGCTTCCTTTGGGTCGAATTCTAAAATCACGTTCTTTATATTCTCAAAATATTTAAGATAATAAAATGCAGCCTCTACCCATGTTCCCCAACGAGTAAGAATACAGCTTTTGTACGTGCTATTAGAGCGTCTACCTCGGGATAACATTTTCTGATACTATCTGCTACGAGACTGAGAGTATGAATTTTACATGTAATATGCAATAAGTTAGCACAATGTTTTTTAAGAGATCGACCTACAGCAAGCATGTTTGCGGCACCATCACTCATAAACATCATGTTGAAAGTTCAAACTTTTCCAATGTATTTAACACCAACATTGAAATTACTTCGGCAGTGCATTGTTGTATTCGTCTGGAAGCTAGTAAAATTGAGGGTGACGGTCGGTATGGTTTCATAGTGCGTACCATTACATTAACCACAGAATGTTTTTTACGATCTGTTGTTTCGTCCACTCATAACCACAGTTTTTTATCTTGCAACTCCGATTTAATTCTTTTCTCGACATGCTCACGAGCAGACGGCACAACTCTCTGTAATGTTCTCTCACTTGGTAACTTAAAGTCCGAATATTCATTCCAAAATGAGATGTATGCTTTCTTCCTTAGTAAATGAAATGGTGAATTACATGCAATAAACACATAAATTAAGTTTAAATTTGTCATAATCTCGTGTGGAATTTTTCTTTGAAACATGCCCTGCACTATTTACGTACCGTAGACAATCACTTTTCGACCAACACATTAAATCTATTTTACACACTACACATTGAATTTTAGCGCCATCACAGTTTAAATCAGGCATTTCTGCAATAAATTCTCTTATTGTGTCCAGCTTTGGTCGTTTTCGCGACGTAGGAAACATTTTCAAAACAATCGTAGAACTACGATATAGTATACGACAGCGTTGATGCATACACAACAGATCGGCTTTCGAGTCGCAGTTATACTGACGCTTATACCGAATTGTCGCGGCCGTGTTTATTTTGTGTAAACCTTTATGCGTCAGCCACTGACTTTCAGCGCAGTTTGCGTTGCTCTAGTTATGATATTGTGTATACGTATCTTAATTTTCTTTCTTTGGTTTCAACAGAATTATATGTATTCAAATTATTATAGTGGTATGTCATCCATCAATTTTTTACAACATACAAATATTAAAACAACAATGGTATGCTATATATCGTGCTTAAAGGGGTACTATATTTTACAGCAAGAGATTCTATTGACAGATTCGTTTCTATTAATGCTTGCTTTGTTTCTTTTTATTTTATTTTATATCTACCTCGTGTTTTATAATTTTCTAATAAAAAAAGTCAAAGAAATACTGACATGTCATGATCTGAGTAAATACTTGTGAAGTAATAACATGACAATAGTTTGCTGGTTGCTAGTAATGGAAAATGGATTTCTAAGTAAACTATAATATTCTTAGTGTAACTACAGGATAGCTCATCGAAAAAGAAACAGGATTATGCAATTGGAGATTTATGAAAACAACATCGTTCGTTACAAATTCAACTGCCTAGCTTAATCTTTCGTAAATATTCAGATTCGAAGATAATCTGTTTCATTTCGGGTAGGACAGCCTCTATAATTTAATTTAAGAATAGGTTAAACTTAGGTGAATGAATCTAAGTTTTTCCTGACTGTTTTCCCTGTATTATATGTACACTCATACAAAAAACTAATGCTTGTCTCTTTCGACAACGATATATCGAGACCATTTTCCATAAGCTCGATTGTTTTCGAATGCGCATGCGGTCATACAGTAGCTACTCGATGCACCTTTTTTATTCGTACTTTGCTAGAACTACCTTTCCGTAAATAGAACAGAGTCCTCTCCATGGACGCTTCATGCAGAGATAACCTACATTCTACTGCATGTCAGATATCATCACAATTAATTTATAAAATCCGCTAAAAATCCTGAACAGTAGTAATCAAAATCGATCTTTAGATTATGTGAAGTTACTGTATATTGTATTTTCTCCAGTTTTGCTTTTTTTCTTATTAAGGCTGTATATAGAATATTATTTACCAAAAAAACTACATCAGGAAGAAGGACTGGATCTGCTAGCAGTGCAAGTGAAGCGCTCCGTTTTAGCATTTAAAATCATAGCGATTTAGATGCTTGGTAAGAATGTGTTTATGGTAAAAGGCATAAGTTACTAGGACGTGTTGTTGTAAAAGTAAATTCTGTAGTTGAAGTATACTGTTTAGTTTGTGAAAGTTTGAATGGTCATTACGTCAATATTATTATTAAAATGATGATTTATAATAGTAATCATTTGATAGCATGTTAGCTTAGTGAGAGTGTGTCGCAGGCTCTTTGTGGCGGTACGTGAGATCTTCGATGTCTCTCTCCGGCTACATGCCACCACTTTGTGACCCTCTGGATGGACATCTTTTATTGGACGGAGGATACACTAATAATTTACCAGGTAAGGGAAAGTAGTTACTAAGAATTTTCGGTTCGCATCAAGATAAGAAGGTAGGTGTGGTAGCCATTGAGTCAGTCGGTCGATATCATCAGGTTCAGAGGTAACCAATCACAATTTTCTGAATGGTGTTGGTTGTATAGGTTACTTTATAATTTATTAATATGGTTCCAAGTTTTCTTTTCGTTCCTTTTGCTTTTATCGATGTTTAATTTGGTTATGGGAAAGTGTTACAAAGTGTTTTTAAACGTTGTAAAGGTGTTAAAGTGAAATTAGAGGACCAAAATGTCAATATTTCAAGTACACAATATTTACATTCTCTATTTCATTAAAGGCAGGATGTATAATTTGTCGTTGCTTGCATCAATTTGTACATTTACAGAATCAAAAGGTTATCTAGACATAGACTATCAGCAAAAAATGCATATTTGTTGCTGTTGATATCTGTATAAAGATTTCAGATAGATGGTTTCACGTATGCGTATTAGAGGTACGAATGGGCCGGGCTGGGCTAGGTCGAGTTGGAATATTTCAGATACGGGCCGGGTTTTTTCAAAACGGGACGGGACGTCCGTTCGACCCATTCGGTTGGTTAAGCCCGCTCGGTCCGACGAACCCATTCGCTGTTAATTTTGAATATTTTTCTTTTAATTCAAACTCATTCTTCCCAATTTTTTGTTTTGAGAAGACGTAAATCCCTCAGTATTTATATACTTTTAAATTTAATAATGTGTTAATAATAAGTTAAATACATTAATGATTTGATACCGAAAAATATTTTAAAAATGGTATAATTCGTATGCTCACTTAGAAAGACAATTATTTAACATTTAAGGCAGCAGTAGATTTCCCATTTTCTCTGTTTAAGTTAATATGTTCACTAGTATTGGTTGCAATAGCAGATTGTATCAGTACTGATACTAGTGGTAAAACTGAAATAGTGTTGTCATAAAGAAACAAAAAATCCTCTTCGTGTTTTAGTTTATATGTTAGTTGTTCGGATTAAATAAGTAATAAATAAATCGTCATTGAAATTATTATTAATTTTTTAATACTGAAAATAAATGATTTTCTTTCATTCTCTGAAGTAGGATCGAACGGATCTGACCATCTTCTTGTTGGACAAAACGGCTCTAGCGTGCCGAACGGATTTGATGGGCTAACAGTCGGCTAAACTATCGGGCCTAATAAATTCACGGGATGGAGGCAGTGATGGCATCAGTTGTCAGTCACGTTTCTGATCGAATTTATCATGGATGCACCAATAGTCATTTTTGTTTGTATTGATGGATTGATGGGAAAGTTGTAAAATGTCAGTTTAATTATTGTGGATTTTTCAAGTTAACAGGTCATCGTAAATCCATCCTAAAACCATTATTGGTGACATCCATCAATCAAACGTGTTGGATAAAAAGAAAACGGGCGTAAAGTGCCGGGTCGGACCAACAAAAATCTCAAAATGCTACTTTTAATACGTATAATTTCTGGCATCGGGGCATATTTTACTGATAAAATGGTATTCAGGGCGATTCCCTTCTAAACAGCCCACAACATAAGCTGGATTTCACTGTACATATTCAATATAATATTTATTTGCAGTTGTTCTAACATATGACACTAATTACTCTGACTGGCCTACATAATTAGCGGGTGGACAAAGCAATGAAGTAGATAAACATACTAAGAGCTGTTTGAGACCTACAAGAATTATTATGAAAATTTTTATTATGAAAAGTATTCACAGGAATCTCATAAAATATTTCACAATAAATTTTCAAATAATAATTTTGTGATTATCTTTGCCGTTTGCAACGACTAGAAAATGCAACAAAATTTTCAGAATATTTGTCATACGCAGGCGCATTTCGTAAAATTGTTCAGTAACATTGGTAATAGGTTTGTTTCTGCAGCGATTTAAAATCATTTGAAATCGTCAGGGGCATGCGCATTACAAAAATAGTGTTCGTGCAGTTAAAACGCCAAACTCTGACTATTAGTTTGACATAATTTGACGTTTGTGCAGATTTCCAAATTAATTTCTAACCGTTTGCTGATAGTTGCTCCAGTTATCCAGTTATCGTCCATCGTCAGACGCATGCGCATTGTTATATTGTGAAGTGAAAAGTTGCATTATAGGTTTTTTTGTATAATATGTTAACACTTCACGTTTTGTTAGGAATTAACAGTTCCTTTAAGGTTGTGATAAATTTGTAATTCTGTCTAAACATTTCGCGTTTATTTCTGTTTTCGCTTAACTCTTGGAATATTTGAATGTAAGATAAATCTATTGTTTTCATCTGCATATTTGAGTATATTTTCTCTCTTAAATCTATTAAATACGCTTGTAACTTATACATCGCTTGATAAATGTAAAAAAAGCGTTCGTGCAGTTAAATTGTTAAATCAGTTTCAAATCAATTTTAGTTCGCGCATGCATAGATTAATCCAAACTATCCTCTGATCAAACTATCACAAATCGGCTGCAGAAACAAACCTAATGTATAATTGGTAGTGGTAATACGTAACAGCTGTTGATGAACATTTAACCTCAAATATTTATTGTAAAGGCTGCGGGAGTTCTAATTGTGCGAATTATTATTAAAATGCGTACAAATCAGTTACTGCCGCTGGTAAAAGAGTGCCTGTTCTCTTACCTGTTATCCGATGTAACAGCGAAGAAAAAAAAATAATAAAAGGAAACGATCATACTGGTCAAGAAAGTGGTTGTAAAACAAGCAAGGAAAAGGAACTTTGACTTTGCTAAACAACGAGTTAAAGCAAGAAGATCCAATGCTACAGAGATTTTCTAAGACTGAATAACAGTCACTTCCATTAATATTGAAGGTGACATTAAAAGGGAAGACACTTTCATGAGTGAATGTATTAGTGCTGCACATAAGTAAGAAACCATCACAAAAACAACACATCTAAAACCGTTTTATTCATTTATTTCAATGTTTCAATTAATTCTAGGCTGTATGTTACATTACGGTTTTTAGCTACCGGAGAAACTTATCGGTCGCTGATGTTCAGCACAAAAATTCCAAAGCATACTAGTAATACCATCAAGTACATGCGCGTTCACGCGGTATTTGTGCGCACTTTCTCGCATCGATTCCTTTGTTGAAAATATAGAACATTCTGTATATTTTTATTGCGAAAATTTTCATAATAAATTTTAGAATAAAAATACTGTTTGTTGCGTTGAGGATTAAAAAAAAAATTTAATTAAACAATGTTAGAATGATTTTAACTAAAAGTGTCAAATGGCTCTAAGAGCATCTGCGGTAAGCAAAAAAAAGGTATGTAGATAATCTTTTAATGGCGAGCTGTGTCCTTAGAACAACTACATGAATTTTTGGGACATCTTGTGATTGATGCTTACCTCGAGTTTAGCAAGTTAAAATATTCCACTAATAGCAGTGCTAAGGTGCACATTTTCCTACATTATAGTGTAACACTTCTGAACTATATAAAAACTACGTGCAGCAATGTCATAGAAGTGAGATAGCTAATGAAAATATTTGTACACAAATGTTGGTGGCAATAATTACATCACGAATTTGAATTTTGTTAAATTTAAGCATAGTTTTTAATTTTAGAAAAGTAAAACGAAATCAGAAAAATAATTTTCTAGCGAAAACTAACCTATTTTCGCTTTAGTTCAGTTTTACTGCTGCAGATGATTGCTTAGCTATCGAAATGTGCGTCCAATGTTAGTGAAATTTTGCGGTAAGGGTTTTAGTGAAGTATTTTTATCAATTTTTGAAGATCAAAAAATTTGTAAAAATGTTAGAAGGAACAGCCCAATATTATCAACAGTACAGCTACATAGTGAAGCTTATGATCACACTAAGGATTTATTTTGAACTTTCACAAATTTGACTTAAAAACAACATTCTAAATTTAAATACCAAGTTTTCCTCTAATTTTAGAATTATTTAATTCGATAAAATACTGTTTACTAAGTGTTTCATATAGTAGTTTATGAGAGGCTGCAGTCGCTTTTATTGCTCAATGCCTTTATACTATGCTTATTATTAGGCGACAAGAGTGGAAAATGCTTCACTGTGATCGCCTTGATCGCGTCGCTTACAGACTCATTTTTTCTAATACCACATGAAACCCACCATCAAACCGAAATTAGCAAACCGTGCTCTCCCTTTGTAATTTTATTTGTTTGTGTATACTTTTTGAATATCACATTTGGTCAATATATTCTTTCTAATGTATAAAAACACTGGGACAAATATAAACTCACGAGTTAACTAGTTGTCAAGCAAATCTAACTTCACTTAGATATGTTTACATATTTTATACCACTATAAATGTAGCGTAGTTCATTTTCTTTATATAGATTAGCAAGCTAACTCCAGATTTTTACTACAATTTGAAATCATTTTTAAAAACACTTTGTATTGAAATAAAGCGAAATACCGTAATAGATGTTAGACTGTATTATGTGACAGGTCAGTTATGGAGATACGTTCGCGGAAGTATGTCAGTTGTTGGCATTTTTCCCCCGATTTGTGATCCAAGGGATGGTCATATGTTAGTAGATGGCTGTTATATAAATAATGTACCAGGTAAAATGCAATAATTCAAACACGTATTTATGTTTTTACGCCTAGTATATTTTCCTTGCACCCATTATTATGCAATTGTTTATTAGCTAGGTATGTAAAGGTATGTAGAAGTTTATCTGTTGGTTTTATCTATCTGTCGGCTACAAGCTTAATATTGTAAGATATGAATACCTATAGCATATGCATTTGTGCAATTGGGTTCTGTTCTTTCTATTACGCACCATACCATTTGCCGAGTATGAATTAAATTAGAACTAAATGTTTTCGTACAAGAATTCTGTTCTTTATTGACCATTCAATTGATACTCAAGCTTTTCAAATATCTGAACCGTTGGCAACCATGCAATAATCTACATATTTTATTTTACAATTTTCCAAGAATAGAAAATTGCAGTGTAGCAAGTGTATAAATAGGCCGCAATTTACTGTGCAAGAATTTATACAAAATAATTGAGAACCTGTTCTATTTTTCTTGTAAATTCTGACAGATTTCGATTGTTAGGTTAGGTAAAGTGATAAAGTGCCGTACTCTGTGATTAATGCTTTATTCATTATAACGTTGCAAATAATTTATTCCTGCTTTTATATGTTTAAATACGACAGTGAAATTATGGAGGTATATTCATTTACCTCGATATTACTAAAATAAAATTTCAATTATTATAATATTATCAATATATTTGACCTGAATTCAACTTAGAATCTCAATATTACGAGAGACGTTCAGTAATTAACGAGACAAATGGCTGTGGAAAAAAACAATTTATTCAATGACAATGAAATTTACACTACTTTTCAATGTAGTCTCCACCAACATTTAGGCACTTCTACCATCGCTTTGTGAGCTTTCTAATTCCAGTGCTGAAGAATTCTTAACCTTGGTGTCCGAGCCACTTGTGTATAGCTTGTTTGACAGCTTCGTTGTCTTCGAACTTGGTGCCGCGTAAAAACTCTTTGAGCGGGCCGAACAGATGAAAATCGGACGGTGCGAGGTCGGAACTGTAAGGAGGATGTGGCAACACCTCCCAACCCAAATTTTCGATCATCTCTCGCGTTTTCTGGGCAGTATGGGGGCGGGCGTTATCGTGCAGCAGAATCACACCTTTTGAGAAAGCATCCTGGCATTTTCTTTTTATCAGGTTTCACTTTATGTTGAAGTTATAATAGTACTCACTGTTCACAGTACATTGTCCTTCTAAATAGTCACAAAAAATTGTGCCTTGGGAGCCTCAGAAGACCGTTAACATCACTTTACCGGCAGACGCGAGAGTTTTTAATTTTTTCTTAGCGGGTTTCCATTCCAAATTTTGCCGTTTGGATTCAGGTTCATAGTGGTGAATCCACGTCTCATCGCAGGTTATAACACGGTCGGGAAAGTCATTACCTTCCGTTACCGTCGTTTGAGTTCAGAACAAATGCGAACACGGGTGTCTTTATGGACTTTAGTCAACTGTCTTGGAAACCATCTCGAACACGTTTTGCGATAATTCAGCTTGTCATTAATGATTGAATACACAATTCCAACACTAACATTACACCAATCAGCTATTGTCAGGATTTTTATACGCCTGTCATCGGGAATAAGGTCATTTATGCGATTTTGTAGCGCATCGGTCGACGTTTCAACCGGTCGTCCGGAGCAATGAATATCGATGACACTTGTTCTGCCCGATTTAAACTGTTCAATCCACTTATACGTTTCCGCGGCTTACACACTTTTCACCATACTGTTTCAACGTTCTCGAGTAAATTTCGGCCAGCTTCACACCTTCGGATAACAAAAATCTTATCACTGAATACGTCTTCCACCATACACGTTTCGAGAGGAACCGACATTTTGAAATGGACAAAAGAGGTTATGTTTGCTTTTATTTCTTTCAAACAGCGGACTTAATTTGTCCCCAGGGTTGCCAACTTCACCCACAGAAAGTTTCCTCTTATAATATCCAGTAGTTTTCCCGCTAATCCAGTTTGTCTCGTTAATTACAGAACGTCCCTCGTACTAAATTAGTACGCATTTTCTGGAGTAATATGTTGTGCTATTCTTATAGTAAAATCTTGCTGCCTTACAAACATTTTAATGGATTAAAACCAGTTAAAAATTATGCATTTTTTATGTAAATTTCTTTGCAGAAAATTGTTTAGATTATTGCATCGTTAGAAACGAGCCTTATATATTTTTTTGAAAGTCATTGCTAGACTCTACAAGTAAAATAAGCAACAGAAAATAGCTAAGCCATTGCAAAACTGCAACCGCGTTTGGTTATTAGTTTCCGAATACGATTTTCACTGTTCTGGAACAGACTATCAACTGACGACTTGTAAGGATTAAATGGCACTTACTATATTAAAGACATCAAACAAAAAGTTAGCTCAACTCAAAATGATGTGTCTTAATTCGTCCGCTGCACATTACATTGCCAACTTTATTCAGATTATTTAATATTTAAAAATACAAAAACATGACATCAAATATATGAATTCTGTTTTCCATTCTAAGTTCTATTTTTAATTTATGTTTTTTATAAAGCCTTCAGTAAATAGAGTTATCGCTTACAGTAGTATATAACTTTGAGCTATAACTAACGCTGGCCACGAGCGGTACCGCGCATCGGCGTAGAATCAGTTCGGACCGAGAGGAACGGTAGTATTACTTCGTCTGCGGAGCAGTACGGACATTTTCACTGCCGGTCATTTGCGCAATTGTTTATATATCCTAGAAAAATTATGATTTCGTCAGCAAAACGACCGCGGTCGAACAAACTTCGAAAATTTATTTCAGAAATTCCAGACTTAATATATGAAAGTGCTAAAATTAAATGTGTAATCTGTAAAATCCCGTTAATGTGTTGGTCCAGACAACATTGTCTACGACACGTAAATAGTGACAAGCATGTCTCAAAAAGAAATTGCGCACGAGACAATGAAAAATTTATATTTAATTTATGCGTTACGTTTATCGCATGTAATATACCGTTTAATTTACTAGACAAGGAACCATTTATCTGCTTTTGGAATAACTATTCGGAGTGCAAATTACCAAGTCGAACATCGTTACGAAGAATTGTGCCATCTGCGCGAGAACATATTGAACAAAAAATAAAATCGGAGTTGAAAGATCAAAAATTGTGGTTATGTGTCGACGAAACAACAGATCGGAAGAAATATTCTGTTCTTAATGTAATGGCACGCAAATTGGAACCTCATCAATCGGCACCTTCAATTCTATTAGTCTCCGAACGAATACAACAATGTACTGCCGAAGTAATTTCAAAGTTAGTGTTAAATACATTGGACAAGTTTGAACTTTCAACAAACCAACTCTTGATGTTAGTGAGTGATGGTGCTGCAAACATGCTTTCTGTAGGCCGGTCTCTTAAAAAGCATTCTGCTAATTTGTTACACATTACGTGTAAAATTCATGCTCTCAATCTTGTGGCGGATAGTATCAGGAAATGTTATCCTGAGGTAGACGCTTTAATAGCGCATACCAAAGCAGTATTTGTCAAATCACCGAAACGTATTCGCGAATTTCACAGACTGTGCCCCCGTATACCAGAGCCACCAGAACCTATTCTAACTCGTTGGGGAACATGGTTGCAGGCCGCGTTTTATTATCATAAATATTTTGACAATATTAAGAACGTGGTTTTACAATTCGATACAAAGGAAGCTGCCGCTATCCAGAAAAGCCAGTCGAAATTTCAAGATAGTCAGGTTAAAATGGATTTAAAAATCATTCACGGCAATTACTTCGGGCTAGCAGATGCAATAGAAAAATTACAAAATCCTGCGGTGCCGTTAGAAGAATCTTTACAAATAGCGCAACATGTTCGCGCACAGCTATGCGCGATTGAAGACGCAAAAAATGTTTCTGTTCAAGAAAAATTTGAAAGTGTTTTTGAGAAAAAAGAAGTTGTGAAGGTGCGTCAACAGAATCGTTAAGTTATTTGAAAGATGATTTTGCTTACGCAAATATTACGTCACTAGATGTAGAACGTTCGTTCTCTGCATATAAACGCATTTTTTCCTCGTGCCGTACTAGTTTTGCCGAAACAACAGTTGAAACATATCTAATGTTGCAGATATTTAACAGACATTATTCACTTTGTGATTTCACGGAGGACTCTTAAAATGGTAAGTGTTTGAGCACGTGTTATTTAATTTTTATTTAAAAGATGAGCGAAATTATTTGCGGCAGCAAACATCTCTATTAGCAGAATAACTCTAGTGGAACGCAAGGCCTGGCCGACTCTACGCTACTGCGCGGTACCGCTCGTGGCCAGCTTTAGCTATAACTCTCACAAGTTTTTTTCGGTGTATTGTAGTTCTTAACGTTGAGTACTTATAATATTAAGCGTTGTACTGTAATGCATCATCTGTGTAATACATTTCTGACTAACCATCAATTTTACAATTTTAGCTGATGTTATGAGAAGTCTTGGGGCTAACCATATATTAGCTATAGATGTAGGCTCGGTAGATGATCAGGACTTAACTAACTACGGTGATGATCTATCTGGTTGGTGGTTGTTGTGGAAAAGATGGTATCCATTTACAAGTGCAGTAAAAGTTCCAAACTTGCCTGATATCCAGTCACGACTGGCATATGTTAGTTGTGTACGACAGTTAGAGGTTAGTAAAATAGCTGCTTCCTTGGGTACGCTTTTGTGTGGACTGAGTTATCTCCACGGGTTTGGATGATTATGTCTTTGTGAATTGGGATTTTTCAAAACGGTTTTCTTGTTATAAAGCCCGGTGGAGAGTGCGTTGTAGATAGCTCCAACGTTTTTTTTTATTAAACAACCTGCATATTTTTTTGTTTTTGGTATCATTAAATTCTGTGTAAAAAGTACTAAGGTACTATTGTCCTCAGTTTCAAGGTCTGAATTACTAGTAGAGATGTAAAACAAAGTAACTATTCGTTACCGAGTACTGGTTACTTGCTGAGACCCGAAGTAACCACCGACGGAGAAAACTGTTCGTTACTTGTTGAAAGAAGTTGCTAGTACCGAAATTATTCCAGTACCTACTCGAGTTTTATCGGCAGCATATGAATACTTCGCGCTGATGGGATCTCGTAAAATGGGGTGAATACGATAATGTTCGCTCTTTCAAACCCTACTTACTTTTGATGATTGGTAAACTTTAATATACTATAAACTCGAGTCACCCACTACTGTTAGATATTGTATAGGACGGACACCATTGAATATTTTTTTTACAATATTTTTATGAAACAACATGAAGAAAAGTAAAGTTTTGATTGCTTATAGCACTGCTTAGACTTCATAAGGAAATACAAGTTACTCTGTGGCAAAAGATTAAAAAGATATTAATAAACAAAGTCAAGGTTAAAAGTTAAGTAAGGTAACAAAAAATTTTAAGTAATCTCATAGATATTTTACGGGAGACTTCAGCTTTGCTATAACGTGATCGAAGAGAAACTCGCATATTTCTTCTTTATCCGGAAATTGATGCCATAAAATCCTTCGTTTCACGAAGAAAATTTCCCAAAATTTCAGTTTCTGTTTTATTAACAAATTGACATAAATAGAAACGTAAACTAGTTTCAGCTAGAAGATGAAATAGAAATCATTCATTTTTATTTCGTCTTCTGACACTGTGCTAACATTTTTAAAAGTCATTCCATGGTTTATAAACATTGCTATTAGAGCTATTTGTTTTTAAATTTGATTCTTCTGATTCAATTGATGAAACGTCGGATAAGATTTTCTGCATCGGGTTGCGAAAATTCGAAGACTTCATGATTTTTTAAGCAGCCTTCAGACTCGGAGCTTTTTTTCCTATCGAACACTTTTTCCAGCTTCAATATTAATTTTCTTTCCAGTTTTTTTCTTTTTAAGGTCATTGTCAGCATTTGCTTAAGCAGGTCGCAAAATTATGCTTCTAGATTGTTTTCAACCCTCGCAGTTTCCGAGTCCTTTGCAAACTTCTAGTATCACAGATAGTACTTAATTTCTATTAATTGGAGCTAATCCGGCTTTGCAAAATCTTGTTTTTATATTTCCTTCTGCGTTGAGCTCAATTTCTTTGATCAATTTTGCTAGGAGCTGCTGAAAGATATCTTTGGGAACAGGGCCCTTTCATTTCTGGACCATGTTTCCAATCCTCCAAATCATACGCCAGGCAACCTTTAAAGTTAAATGGGTGGAGTTGCATGAGAGAAAAGCGAACCTTGTACTATGTCCTGTACAAAGAGAAATAACTTCTTCTGATAAGTGGGACGATAGATTGTCTCCAATTAAAACTTGCTCACCATCTAGTTTTCGCAGATATGGGATCCCAACGGTTTTTAATCAAATTGTGTACCTTGTATATTTCGGGCCTCCTTCAACGCAAGTAGAATATACATTTTTAGTTTTATAAACAAGTAACAAGACATTTTCCCAGCGCCTGTTGCAGCAAACATTATTGACATCACTAATTTTGTTTGATTCATAACCTGTTTGGGGTATTTGCATCTCCTTTTTGCAATAATTTTACTTCTACCTGCGTCATTGCTTAAATTAGTTTCATCAAAATTTATGATGTGACTTGCTGGAACCTTCCTTAAGGTGTCTTCCAAATTGTCAAAATATTCGCTAATGGCTTCGGGAGAAACGTTAGCCTTGGCACGTTTTATATTAAGTTTTCTTTTATGGTTCTTCATAAACCCGTATCTAAACCTGGCTATTGTCTTTGAATTTCGCTACTGTTTTTATTAGGCATGGTTCATACAAGTCTAATGGATATCCCCATTTTGCGCACAACTGTAGTTTATTTGCGGCACAGTTTAGAAGTGTGTTTCGAATCATCATGTTGAAATATAAAATAGTCACCGATTATTCTCATTCTAGATGGTATAGCATTTGTTTCCAAAATTTCCCGGTACCACTCTTTTCTTCAAATTCCATCTATTTTAACCAAGTTCCCTTTCATCCTACGGATGCGGCACCAAAACAATCCCAAACCATTATCGATCCGCCCCCATGCTTGACTGTAGGTACTACACATGATTCTGCTGCTCCTTCTCCTTTCGACCGAACGTTCTTCTCTTGGAACCGAAGAGTTCAAATTCGGATTCATCGGTCTGCAAAACATTTTTCCACTCATCAATTGTCCGATGTTGATACTCGCTAGCCCACTCCAGCTGCTTTATGTTATTTTGCTTGCGTAAGAGTGGTTTACGCAATACTATTCGGCCAAATAAACCACCCTCTCTTAACTGACTTTTCGCGGTGGTTAAACTAACTCGTTTTTTACGGTCAATATTTCAGTCGTTATTTCAGATGCAGTTTTTCGTCTATTCCGTTTACTTGTTATAATTATTCGACGATGTTCTGCTGGTGTTGTCACTTTTCGTCGTCCTGTTCGTTTTCTATTTAATAACGTGCCAGCCTCTTGATATTTTTGAACGTTATAGTACACAATTCGGTGACTTAATTTCAATTTTCTTGCGATACCTCTGTTATTTCGGCCAAGATTATGTAAAGTAACAATCATTGTGCGTGTTTCTAAAATCAACTCTCTTCTTTTCGGCATTTTAATGCTAATTTTAGATAATTTAATTAACGATATTCACTGTTTAAAAGAACAATAACTACTAAATCTAAATTCATAATTCTAGTTCGGGTAAATAGGGAATTGTCATCTTTACCTGCACTACATTAAATATTTATTAGTGGAGGGTAATTGTTTGTCTTGCGGAATTAATTAATGTGATATCTTTTTTTTACTTGTAGGTAAATAATTATACCCCCTAAATAATAATAAATAAATAATTTTCTAAAATCCAAGCAAAAATATAGGTGGGCAAATAATTATGGCCGGTAGTGTACTTGAGGTGACTTGTCTTATTATATCGTTACCTTTTAGGACACGTTTTGCTCTAGAATGATAAATTTCAATTGCAAATTTGATAGAACTCATCAAAGAACGTGTAGATTTGCATTCTCTGCTAAAACCACATTCAAATAATTTTTACCTCCACGTTTTTTAGGAAGTGAAAACTAGTGGTTACTGTGAATATATCCGTCCTCCAATCGACCAATATCGTACTTTACAATTTGGTAGTTTCGACGAAATCAAAGAAGTTGGATACCAACATGGTAAACAATATTTCGAAGAACAATTAAAGTCGGGTACTTTTCCATTCTTGAAAGTTTGCTGCGAAATGGACAGCAGTCCTCAACATTCGGTATATACCTTCACTGATTTGGCACAAATGGTCTGCAAAGTTAGAAGGTATATAAATTACTCTTCTCCTAATAAACAAATTTAAAGACTACTTTTTTCATAGGCCGTATGAAGATGAATCTTCAAGCACCGAATCTTCAGAGGAGGAGGAGGATATTGAAAGTCACGGTTATGCTTCAGAACCTTCAGTTGGCATATTAGATGTAAGTTGTGAATCATCTAACGTTTTCAGTAATATTAACGTATACATTCTCTAGCATGGTTCAATTGTACATAGAAGAACTGGCGGTTCTTTATCTTTGTCAGAAAATGAATTGGAGTCGGAAAATGAATTCGATTTAACATTAAGAAAAGATCAGTAAAACTAACTAGTCTTTAGTACTTTGTAAAATAATCTTCATAATACTGTACCAAATACTAGGAAATAGTATTTATGTAGCGTAGGAAAGAAGCCATACCATAAACTTATATGCGAATATTCTTATCTATACTAGTTGTGCGAAATATTGTCAGGAAGTTCATAAGTATTTTTTTACAAGGTGGTTACTCATAAATCGTATTATTAGCGATGTGATGATGAAGGTCCCTTTATGTTTTGTAGACTTTTTGATTGTGATCTCTGTATATTTTTACATAATAAAAACGTATTTATTATACAGCACAATATTATCTTTGTTTTATAAAGCAGAATTAATTCATTTCAAAATTTAGAATTAAGTCCGATAAATGTTATCCCAATTGTACGGATTTGAGACTAGTTATAAATATCGTTAAACTGCAATGTGTTCTTTTAGTAATAGAAAACAATAGTATATAATAGTTTCTATAAAACACATTGTTTTTCAGATCTTAACGACTTTTGTAGCGGATGTTTCATAATAAACTTAAATAAAAACTAAACTTAAACCAAACGAAATTATGTAAACATGAAAACAGAAAAAAATGTATTATTATTAAATAAAGTTCAATAAGAGGGTGCACTTATTTAGAACTGTAGTTAGGGAGGAGAAATGAACGTCAATGGAAGGATCTGATAACAAATTGTATGTTACATATTCTACGTGTTGGCGACTTTAGCACTATATTTGTTTTGGACTTTGGCGTATAAAACGTAGAGCAAGATAGAGTACATGGACGAGGTATGATATGATTAAGATAGCTCAATAACTCAGGGGCATTAATGTTGCCATTAACGAGATTATACAAAAATTTGATATCTGCTCTGTTACGACGTAAATCTGAAGAGTCAACATTGTAAGAGGTAAGTAAAGCTGTATGACTATAACCTTGCACTGGATCTTCGCCATGTTGTTTGCAGTATAAGTATTTTAAGAGCTTCCTTTGTACTTTTTCGAGGGAATACGCATGATGTTTATAAAAGGGTGGCCAGATTACAGAACCATATTCCAATCTCGATCTAACAAAACTGAAATAAACGTGCAGTATGGGTTCGATGGTATGGAAGGGCCTTGTAATACGAATGATGAATCGCATTGTTTTTAATGTGGAGCTGATTGTTGTAGAGATGTGCTCATCAAATGAGATTTTTGAATCGAAAATAATACCCAGGTCCTTCAATGATGACTGCCGCGGTAATGTAATGTCAATTTCATAAGTGTGGTGTATTGGATGAACCTTGCGTGTATAAAATACAACGGTACATTTAGCTACATTAGTTTTTAAATTATTATTAGTTTACCACGTCTGCAACAAGCCTATTTGATCCTGCTGGTAGTCGCAGTCAGCAATGGTGTTAATAACGACCATAGAGTTTTAAGTCATCTGTTAAGGGGTAATTCATGACAGCCAATCATATCGCACACATCGTTGATATGAATGAAGAATAGGGGAGGCCCAAAGTTTGTTCCCTGAGGGACACCAGAAGTGGGATAGAAATGTTGTGACTCATAACCCCACATAGTGCTTTCTTTGTGAGAGGTACGATGAAAATAGGGTTATCAGAGATGTAGAAAATCCAATTGCGACTAATTTTTGATGTAGTATAGAGTAATCAATGCGATCAAAAGCTTTGCTTAGATCAGTATATATGACATCTACTTGCTTATTCTTATCTATGTTGTCTGAGATAAATGGAAAAAAAATCGCCAAGTTTGTTATAGTTGATCGGTTACGGACAAATCCATGTTGATAGTCAGAGATAAACGGCTTTATTTGATGGTAGATAGAAGAATATAAGTATCTTTCGAAAATTTTCGCAAAGTTATTTATAATAGCGATAGGTCTGTAATTTTCGACCGATTGTTTGTCACCTTTCTTATATACCGATACCAGCCTTGCAATTTTCCAGAGACCAGGAAATGTAGCTGTTTTTAAAGATAGATTAAATAGGTAACACAAAGGAGACGTTAATACTTGGCCACAGTCCTTTAATATAAAGGTAGGTATCCCATCGTTTCCCATAGTACGTTATAGCTTTAGAAACTTCATCATCAGTGACGTGATTTATTTCGATTCTTGAGTTATTGGGAGATGTAAAATTTACAGTTAGATGCAGGGGAGTAGACTGAAAAAAGTCTGACTGTTCACAATCGATAAGGGATCATTAAGTAAGATGCCATCGAGATTGGAAACAGAATTAGGAATATTTTCACTGTTTTTCCTGAGGTTAACGTAACGCTAAAATTGTTTAGGATTACTAGAAATAGATTCTGATTGTGATATAAAGTTATTAAATAAAACTTTAGAATTTATTTTGATTTCATTGCGTAGAAGCTTAAAATTGTTTAGATTGTCCACAGAATTTGATTTTTTATATTGTAATCGGTAGTGTTCTTTTAATTTTAGGTCCCTGATATGCTCAACTTTATACCAAATTGAATGATGCTTGGGGAATTTAGCCGCTTTTAGCGGAACATGCTGTTCGATAACGTTGTAAAGAATGTAATAAAAAATGTTACATACTTGATTTATATTGGATACAGTAAAGACATGAAATTCAGAGACTGGCATGTCTATGTATAACAGGAGCTATTAAAAGCACTCCAACAGCTGCTATGGAAACCATGCTAAACTTACCTCCTCTTGAGATTTATATCAAGGGAGAAGCCAGAGTGGGGGCATACAGACTGAAAAATACTAGCAACTGGAGATCCCACAGTGGATCTGGGCACGCCAAAATAGAAGCAGTAGTAACAAACCCTATCTATGATATGGGTAGTGATACAACAATCTCCAGGATCTCCTATGACAAACCTTTCAAAGTTTTCTTGAATTGGGAAGAATGGAGGGATGGAGAGGGGAGAAAACCGAGAACACTAGTCGGGTACACAGATGGGTCCAAAACGGGCACTACATCTGGCGTTGGTGTATGAGGAAAACCAGGGATACAAAGTATGTATATCACATGGGCGGTACACCACGGTATTTCAAACAGAAATATATGCTATACAAACCTGCGCGTGGGAGAGTCTGCGTCGGCGACCGCAGGGTGACGATTTGCATTCTCTTTGACAGTCAGGCAGCCTTAAAGGCACTAGCATCTTATCGTATAACCTCCAAACTAGTATGGGAGTGCCTGCAAACCCTAATGGCCCTGTCTAAACACAACAAGGTCACAATGGTGTGGGTGCCAGGGCACAGGGGCATAGCGGGCAATGAAATTGCAGACCAGCGAGCGAAGGAAGGTTTCAAAATGAATTATATAGGCCCTGAACCGGGTCTAGGTATTACCAAGAGTGCAGTGCGTGGTACAATTAATGAGTGGATTATAACACAACACCAATTAAATTGGAAACATGCAGCTGGACAAAAGCACAGCAAACGGATGATGGGAAGACCGTCGCAGCATCTGACTGCTGACCTGCTTGAATTAAGCAAGATGAAAAACAGAGAACAAGAAACAGCCCCTCATATTATTTTCGAATGTGCAGCGTTAGCTCAACGCAGATTCGCTATGCGAAGCACAATTGAACTACCAATGGAGAAAGATTTACTACATAGGTTCTTAAACCTGATTGCGGGAACTAACCTGTTCAAGTAAAACAAAACCGAAGCAGGAATAATGCAATAGGCTTCAGTGTTAGGGATGTAAAGACCAGCCCTGCTCTGGTAGAAAAATCAATCAAAGACATGACCAATCAATACCAACCAGAGTTTCATAAAGTCCAATAAAATTTGTTTTGAAGTTAAAACATTTTTTGTTAATATTTCCACAGATATAGGAACAACGTATAAGACTGCAGGGAATAGAAATTTAGAATCTTCGACTACAACAGGAGCGTATTCTCTTTCTACAGATATGTTCATATCATAAATAACTAAATCTAATAAACGCCCACGCGTTACTGTATTGAATTGCTTTAGGTTAAGAAAATCGATAAAATTATTTATAAAACGGCAACTTGGTATCATTTACCGAAGGATTACTAAAGTGTGTAACATTGAAATCACCTAGTACAATAATATTTTGGTTAATATTGTGGTTAAACACTTCAAAGGCAGACAAAAAGTTTTCAAAATCGTGGTTAGAAATATCAGGTGGCACGTATATTACACAACAAGTAAGTGACATTTGGGTTAATTTGATTGTGCAGCCCGCAATGTCAATTATAGGAAATAGCGTTTTAAGACTATCAACATTCACTTTTTGGTAAACAATATGTGACCTTATTGCCAACAAAATACCACCACTACGACTTCTGTTTACTATGTCAAAACTACGATCACTTCTTATTACAGAATATGATGATGGGAAAAGTTCAGAATTAAGTATATCATCAGAAAGCCAATTTTCAGTAACACATACCATATCATAATTCTCATCGCATATGATACTATAAAAGTATAGTGTGTTTGACCGCAAACCTCGCACGTTGTGGTAGTATATGATCACATCACTCCTGGGCTTCTTCAGTTTAGACACAATTTTTGGAATCCCATGCCTATGTTTGATCCTTAAATTAGTCTCACCATTCGCCACCCTCTAAGTTCAGCCTTTACACTTTTGTAAAATTCCATCTGACGGCGTGTTTTATCCAAGGGTACCCAAACGTGACCATGCTCCTCCGATTCACGAATCCGTTTCGCGTGTTTAAGAACAATATGCACATCCTTGATGTTGCTAAACTTTATTCTAATGGGACGAGGACGGTTAATACTGGCATTGTAACGTACAAGACGCTTAATGTCAATGTTATTAACATCGACTGGAAATGGAAGAGAAGTTAAAACCGATCGTTAAAACCGAGCGTAGCATTCATATCGGAAGTGATCCAATCATTTGCATGATTACATTGCAGTTCAGGAACATTAAACAAGATAACGGTTATTTCGTTCATTCAGTTCAGAGAGTATATCTTCAAAGTTCTTGCCATCAATTTTAGAAGATTGCCGTGAAAGTAAAGTCATTTTTTAAACTTAATATTGTTGCTTTTAGCTCATTAATATCGCTGCTCAAAACATTGCAATACCGGAAAGACCAAAAAATACCCATTTTGGTTTTAATTGTACTAATTTCGTTCACGGTTAAATCAACGCAGGTATGAATAAAAGTTTTCTTGCATACACAACAACTAATCAATTTATGATCTTCAGCGGTGCAACCACAACCACAAATTATATACCATAGATTCGGCGGTATTTGACACAATTATACACAGCGATTGTCGTACAAAGTTAGGGATAAAACAAAGACACTTTTAACACCAGGGGGTCGTTCGAGGTGTCTAATTCGTAATACACAAACAAGGCAGACCACGGCAAGGAAAAGGTATAAGAGAACAATGGTATAATGGGTAATATTAATTTGTATGCAAGCAAAAAGTTACGCACATAAATAAACAAAAAGCGTTAGCATTAAAAGAAAAATGACTAAGAAAAAGCAACAGAAGGAATGGAACGTACTTACAGTGGATGATTCAAACGTTGCTTCTGATTTAACGGTTATAATAATCACAACAAAAGTTGTATCAGTGAGTAACTTAAATTATGTCCTTCAAGATGGTACCAAATATCAAAATTAATATGAAGTAAAACCATACAAATACACTACAAAATTGAGAGCTCACTTTTGCATGCACAATATATGAAATACCATTTAAAGACTTTAGGAAATAATAAAGTATGTTCTATACTCTGGTTTCCGGGTTGGAACCCCGTCGTTGTTGTAGCTTTTGCCGACGTTTCGTTCACATTTATGGGACATTTTTAGGGCTGTTACTGTACACAGTCAGTGTGCAGTAACAGGCACTGCTCTATAAGAAAACCGAGCGCTAGCAAATTTGTATTGTTGACTTGTTTTGCGCTAGCGAATTATAGAAAGAGTTTTGCAAAGTGACATCTTTAGCTACGTATATAAAACAAACTAGGGCTTCTCATGATTAATTTTGGATTTCCACTTGCCAAACTAGATCATCATTAATTCAATTGCAAATTACGGCAATTCCCCGACCGCCCCAAATCCGCTACATGGGCTACCAAAACAATATCATCTGTATATTGCAGTCTACGGTTATCTTTACAATCACATAATCTTAATCCAATTAGAAAAGTGGTTATTATCTGCTTTATCTCATTTTATATTATAAAACGTTACTAAGGTTTTGAATATAAACATATTGTAAATAGTCAAAATATATATATATTTCTTATACAGGGCATAGCACTATAACAAAATTGCGATATATATAGTTTGCATTCAAAATGTACAAAACAATCAACAAGTATCTCATATATATATATATAGATATATATCTTAACGCTATCACATAATTTTATCATTTCAAAAACTAGGAAATGACTAGGAATTTATATGTATGTATATTACATAGCCAAAAAGTTTTATAATTTCTTGATAACTTTCGTAGAGCAACTAGCAATATTATAGTCTTGTACGTGTGATGTATTACTTTAAAAGTCGATAGAAGAAGTTATGTATCTTCTTCTGCATTATGAACAATAACGCTAGTCTCAGTGTCAATTCTATGGCAAGAAGGAATATTGCTTGCAGAAGCAGATTCTATAGCCGGTGTAGATTCACCATCGCGTGGTACGTCATCTGTAATTGCGAATGTGATATTGTTACACATTTACTTTAAATATTGGTTTTTATACGAATTTACCTCTTAATACGGAATTTCGGAGAGGGATATCAGGACAAGGACAAAGTACAGTAGGGTCAAAATTAATAATTAAACTTTTTCTTACGTCTAGCTAATCTTATGGCATCTTCATCTACAAAAGTGATTATATGACTGTTAATTGTTAGGTTACTATGAATTAGAAAAATAAATAAGTTTAACTGCAGTGCAGGAGTGTTAGAGTAATGGTATGAATGTAAAAAAAATCACTGGTTACACTGGTCAACAAATTATAAACTTTTGTAAACCCATGAAATAATTTGTACTACTTTCGAAAGAATCTTTATAAACATTTATTTCAGTGATTGGAACAACACCTACTATTTATTGGCATAGCCGGATCCTACTTTGCTTATTACGTATCTTCTATGCCCAATGAATCGTAGTCATAGCGCTCGACATGCTCATCGCCAACATCTTTCAGATTTTGAAGATAGAATTCTAAATGCGAATCCAGAGTATATATTTTGGAGGACTTTTTATAAATAAGTGTACAAAAATAGAGGCATTTCAAGTAGCTTTTTTTAGAAAAAGAGACACGAAGGCCTCATGGTGCAAAAATACATTAGGACAAAGTCAAGCGAATGTATTCATATAAACATTGCCTAAACAGCAGATTACTAAAAGATGTATACCCCTATATGCTACATGTCACGTCTTCACCGGATTTGTGAGTACATTAGAGATGAATTTGAAACCATTGACAGCTTAATAAGTCTGGCAAAATTGTTTTTTTTTAAACACCATTGCAGGTTGCACTATGTAGAGAAAAGTGCTCAGACCTTCCCTTGTCGTCTAGACCCATCATTACTAGATGAAAATGAAAAAGCATTGGGGCAGGTTAAAACTGTAATATGTTGTATAAACAATTATGTGAAAAGCATTATTTAATGCAAACAAGTTCTTCAAGAATCTAGTTTGAAATTAGAAGAATCCATAAACACTATAATATTTTGAATAAACTAAAGACAGTATCCGGCGAAAAAAAAGACTTGATTGAAAACAAACCCGCACACACATACCGTATGGAAATAGACGATTCGATCGGGTACGCCTAGATCTTTGTCCCTACCCTTAGATAAACAACTTGAGTACCTATGAAAAGCGAAGCCACTCAGATATCTGGCGACCATTCGCAGTTTAAGCAAAACATTGGTTAACCGTACCTTCGTGTTTTTTTTTTTCTGTTTCAGAGTTTATCTTTGAACTCTAATAGATTATAATTAATTATACCTTTTTGTATTAAATAAGGTGTAATAATTCAGAATTAAAAAAAAACGAAAGTTAGCCTTTTTATTTATTACATACAATATAACAGATAACAAAATTATAAAAAACATATACAAACTATGAATTAAAAAAAAGACCCATACTAAAATTCTGAGTTGTAGAGATCCTAGTTAGATTATCTATGCGACTAACACAGGGCAGACATAGCGGTCTGGAACATTCTAGAATGAACATTTCGAAACGGCTTCAAAGCTAATGGAAGTTTCTTGAACATCTAGACTAGATCGTTCCCGTAGCTTGTAGAACTTTCTGGAAAGATATGGAACATTCTCGAAGCACATGGAATATTCCAGAAAAGTAAGTAGAACTTTCTAGTAGACTTATATAGCATACTATTGGACATTGTCGAAGTTTCTCGAAAGTGCTAAGTATAAATACGGCACCACTTCGGCGAACTAATTCAGTTCCTAAATAACAATCGAAGAGTAATCGTCTGAGAAGGAAGGTAAACGGTTTTAAGACGCCCGACCAGAGGAGCGCCCGCTTTGTTTCAGTGTGCCGCTTTGTATTTTCGTAAAGTCGTAGGAAGATGGAAAGATTTTTATTAAATAAACAAGTCGACAGTTCAAGTGAGATATCGTAAATACGATGATAACTATTTGAATTTTGGCTTTACTTCAGAAGAAGTAAACAATGAAGAGATACTTTGTTGCGTGTTCTGTTTAAAAGTTCTAGCGACTGAGTGTAAGTAAGCTAAAGCAACATCTCGAGACCAATCACTCTAACATGGTTGACAAATCTCGCGAATTCTTTAATAGCATGTCGCAAGATTTACAAACGCGCATAAAAGCGTATTTATTAAACAAGCTTCAGCACCAAGCAACGCACTGCTAGCAACTTTTAAAGTCGCACACAGCGTGGCGAAGTGCAAAAAAACACACACCATCGCAGAAGAGCTTATTCTACCGGCTTCTTGTTGTTTTTTTTTCAATAGCACTATTAGTCAAAGAGTCCATCATATATCTTTGGATCTCAATGATCAATTAATAGAGAAAATGAAAGGCACGTAATTTGGTCTGCAACTTGATGAGGCTACTGACAGCAACAAAGATCTTATTTCTTATGTACACTTCCTGAATGATATTATCGTTGAAGATCTGTTCTGTAAAAGCGTCATTGGAGGCGCAAAGGCTCAAGACTTATTTGAGATGCTTGACAAGTTTATAACCGAAAATGATTTGGATTGGGAAAAGGGCATTTGTATGTGTTATGATAGAGCTTGATCAATGTCTGATCGCTATGGTGGATTGCAGGCACTTATTCGCAGAAAAGCACCGCCTGCTATGTGTATACTACTGCAGTTCACGATGGCTCTGAAGTGGCAACGTCTTATCCCGTTCATTCGAGCTACGTCAAGAAATTCACACTTTTCTACAAGATGCAGGTCATGAAAATTTCAGGTACTTTGCTGAAACTAGCGTATTTGTGCGATATATTTGACAAGCTGAATGCCTTCAATCTGTCTTTGCAAGAGAATAATATGCACTTTTTGAAACTTTTGGAGAAGGTTCCGGCGTTTAGGAAAAAGCTGCAGTTGTGGATAAGAAAAATCAATGGCGGTCAACATTGTTTTCCTGAACTTCACAAATACATGGCCTGTAATAAAGTCGTTCTTTCACAAGACTTGCTGTCCCTTTTCAAGGAACACCTCTCAAAGCTCACTGACTGGTTTGCAAAATACTTTGAGGAAGACAATGTCGAGAAAATTGCGAGGATTCAAGATCCTTTCCGTGCTCAAGCTCCACCAGAATTCACTTCGCAGGAAGAAGAGAGTCTAATTGAACTCTCGCATTGACGTCAAATTAAAGAGACCAATTCACACTGTATAAACTGTACATATGAAGCATAATTTAACATTTGAGACTGAGCGAGTACTCGATCCCAAATATTAAAAACGAAGTTAGTCAAGTAACAGAAATAGTCAAACCACACCACGAACATAACTAGAAGTTAATTCATTGACTTTTATTCTAATGTACGCGAACTTGTCAATCATCCAACAGCAACCGTTATTTGAGGTATGACATTAATGACGTCTTGGTTACTCGTTGCTACTGCATTTCGGCGATTCAAGTTTAGCATCAATAGTATAGACAAAATGTAGTCAACAAACCCCAATACAGCAATCATTTTCATAGTGGGCAAATGGAGATTGTGGTAAATGTCTTACAGTTGCTATCATCGTGTATAATTTAACGATCGATTGATGAAATCGATTACTTTTACAGTAATTTTTTCTGTTAAGAAACTAGTGCCATCTGGTACGCAGGTCAAACCCCTTTTGCTTAAAAATAAAAGGTGGTACAAATATATTCTTACTGGCAATACTACGTGCATAAGTTAGCTAACTAATGAAAGTTACATTTATGAGTAATTAGCTTTGTTCGCAGAGCAGTAAGAAATTATCACAAACCATCTGATGCGTGTACACTGCATTTTTGCTGTTCGTATAGAAAGAATCATGAACTTCAACCAATTTCAAATTGCAGTCTGTTGTTTGTAGTGTTTTCAAATTGCAGTTAAAAGAGGTTAACAATCAGAAGAATTTTGAGATTTATTTCTGGTTTTAAATTCGCACATGCGTACTACTGCTGCATAAAATGTTTAGACAAAATAGATAATATCTACAGCATACATATCTTCAATGTGTGATGGTGACATACCGATTGGGAAAATGTGAAATTAGCCATATTGGTATCCCTTCCTCCCTCTCAAGCGGAGGGGTTAGCGGCAGTCGATGGTTCAAGGTTACCGATGTGGTTAGTTACGAGGTAGGCTGCCTTATGGGCGGATGATCTTAGTAAGAATTTCTAGAGTATCTACTTTTCTTTTCTTTCATTTCATCAGAATCTGTTTTTATTTTCGTCGTTAGAATTTCTTACAAAATAAATATGCGAAACTCTCATTTCCTGGCGACCTTGACTTCAAATTATTACGTGCGCTCTTCGCACAGTACGTCTACGTCCCGACATTGTTCGAAGTGTACTAGCACGAATTGCTCGGATTTTACTCAGTCCCCTCCACGCTCTCTCGCATGTGCAGCGAGAGAGCGAGGAGGGGATACTGATATAGCTAATTTCTCATTTTCCCAATCGGTATATTAGAAGATAATCACGCAATTACTTGTTGATTTAAATGAGTGAAATTAAGGTTTTGAAGAAAGGCAATTTATAACAAATCAGTTTCATGAATACTTCTAGAGACATCTATGCTGCAATATTGCTACTAACTTGTGTTTGCAGAGTAAGAAAAACTAAGCCTATCAAAAAAAAATTAGGAACTGACTGCAAACAAGGCTATTATCATATGTTTCTCGATAATACCTATGCGCAAAAATTTTGTTGACCAGTGTTACCAGTGTTTAGTATTTTACATACTAAACTGAGCAAATATATAATTTCTTACCTGGTTCACTACAGTTGCTCATGCAAAACGTTGATCTAATCAACTGACAATTCTGCAAATTGATTTTCATGAATCTTTGTCCAAAAATAAAGTAACCAATTCCACTTCCTATTATAACTGAAATGAAAATCCAACCATTGTAAAGCATTACTGTTAACATCATTAAATATCCCATGTTGTACGAAGTAAACCATATTAGTACCTCTACACAAGGCAATCCAATTCTAGTGAAAAATAAAATATTAGTGACCATTTAGATTATATATTACTAATTGGATTAAAGAGAAAATGTATAAAGCAAGAGTAATATTCTACAATGTTACTGTTTCACATTAAAATTAAAATATTTTAAGTAAAATGCTGCTGTACACTTACCTAATTATCTGGATTAATTTTCTAATACTATATGAGTATTAAATAGGTAAGAAGTATCAGATATATTTGGTAATAGAGTTAAATCGTCTTTGAGGACCACGTTACTAAGGTAATTATATTTTTTAACAAGCTTAACTAAAACTAACTTTTCAAAATTGTAACAATGTAAAATACAAAGAGCAACTAGGAAAGTCATTGCATAAAACAAAAATCAACAATCTTGGAATGTAAAACTAATATTCGTATGTATCAGTAACATTTTTATATATTATTCACTGTGGCTATTAAATAGGTTTAATGGTTTTAGTATAGTTTTAACTACATGTTTCGGTACCTATTTGCGAAAGTAATTTCTGGGCCATGCTTTGTCTCATCCAATAATGTAGAACTTTCTGATGGACATATGCTTCGTATTTGCTTGGCTCTGAAAGATAATTGTCTGTGCCTGTGTTGGGCTTGTAAGAGTTTCACAAATTCAAAAAGGAAGGCGAAAGCTGCTACGGCAAAACATGTTGCAATTAGTGCTGTAACACTTCTCACTTTGTATCCATAAAATAAAAAATCTCCTATATTGTAGCCCCACCAAATTGTCATATGCATTTTGAAATTATTACTGTATATTATCTGAGCCTTGCTATTTGTTATTGCTATTGCTAGTAATGTATTCGAAATATTTGTATAGAGTCTAAAAAATTCATGTTATTTCTTTTGACATCGCAACACACAACACAATATGTCAAATATTAGGTTATCAACAAACATTTATCAAAATAAAAATTATATTTAGGTAGTTTCACGTCAAAACAGTAATTTTTAAACCTTAAATATTAAGAAAATGGCATTGTATGATAATAAAAGCTGGTTATTATCACATATTAGGAACTCCTTTATATCAACAGATGATACAGGTTATATTTATATCCAATTTTTTGTGCATTATTGCTAAATATCTAATAATAGGAATGTGCGAAATTATTATGGTTGGTGAGGATATGCCAAGAAAACTTATTGAAAGACTGGACAGTTACACAGATCCTCCAGAAAGTGATGAAGATGAGGATGAGGTGGAGCATGAATCATACGATTTACAGTTTGACGCCCAATTTGGTAGGCACAGAACTGATACAGCGCAGAGAATAGAGAAGATGGATCAAGCCAGGAAGAGAGCTGCTAAAATAAAGCATGTTAAATGGGAAAAATCCAAAGAATTAAGCCAATTGGAAAATGATGAATTATTCTCGAAGAAGACTATAAAACCTATTGTTCTATGTAAAAAATCTCTATTAGCAGAGCAGCTGGAAAAATGCGAAAACCTTCCTAGGAATCCGTACATGGAATATGCAAAGTTTGATGGAAGTGCCCAAATAGGTATTCCAACAAGAAAATATAAAATTTTTCTTAATATGTTACCTGAAGAGCAACGAAATTATCCCATGACGGTGTGTTGTATAGCCGCAGCAAAGATAGAGGAATTTATTGGTTTGATTTTGTTAAAATGCAGGTAATGCAGTACAAATAAGATAGTTATGAATAGTATAAGTGATATACTATAAAATAGTATTTTGGTTGTTGCTTTGTCATTGAGTTTACTCTTGAAGTTTCGCTGATCATACTGCCAGATTCTTCAAATGCTGGTCATATGTTCGGCTTCTTTAGAAGCTAACAGTATAATTAATGAAATGCCAAGAGTAAACTCAGTGACAAGACATCTGGAAGATTATTTTACAGTTTCAGTTCCAGATTGCTCAAGATTGTTCTAAATTATATCTTGCAAAAAGGAGAGGCGAGTTCAAGCAGTATAGAATAAACTGCAGGAACCAAATCGTGTTCATATACTGTCACCAATTTTAAATACTTCAACTTACCTTTTCAAGAGTACATTTATAAGGACAAGCAAACAAACGTAGTGTCTAAAAATATTACATCACTTAAAGGGAAACTAGATAAAAATAGATTCATTGACTAAAGCCAAGCATAAAAGTGTATAAGCATATGGGTTTCAAAGTTTTATTTCACAGATATTGGATATTTTTAGTAATTTATTGTTTTATAAATAATTTATTTCTTGGGAGAGTGTGATATTAGTATGGACACGAGAACTGCGTATAAATTAATTCGACATATATGTTTTGGAGATTTACAGATTTTCAATACTTTTCGTAGTTGTAACTTTGCTAAAGCCTGTTTTACACGCCGCGATTTATTGGCCAATCAATTGAACAAGTTCTTGGCCAAGAAATTGGTAGAACTATGCTGCCTTCACACGCTACAATAAATTGAAGAATTTTTTAGCGATCGTGAATACTCATTAAGTTTCGTTAATAGTTGAACGGGGGAATTATTAAGTAGGAAATTTTAATCTGCTTATAAAAACACATTGGCGATCTGTCTTTGTCATGTTTTGGCAGTTTTGGTATATGCACAGATTAGCTTAAGTTGCTTCAATTTCGGATACTTAATACAAGTTATCCGTTACATCGTGATTATCATAAATTTTCGGTAATTATCCTCATTTTACGTTAAAAATACTAAACAAAATCTGTAGGTACTTTTTGGTTACGAGGTTGGTATTAAAATAACAAAGTTAGTGAAAAATCGTGGCAAAAATAGAACATGTTCTATTCAATTCAATTAATCGTACGATAAATTGTTCAAGAAATCGTACCGATTTTTGCTGTTTCACAGGGTACGATAAAATGGAAGATCAACTTGTTCAATTAATTGACCAATAAATCGCTGCGTGTAAAACAAGCTTAAGTAACCTGCCATGACTAGTATGTTGACTAGTATTAGTTTTGATCAGTTGTGTAAAACAGAAAAAATCGGTACGATTTTTTGAACAATTTATCGTGCGATTAATTGAATTGAATAGAACATGCTCTATTTCTGCCACGATTTTCCGACAATTTCTCACCAATTTTGTTGTTTTAATACCAACCCTCTAACAAGAAAGTACCTACGAATTTTGTTTAATTTTTTAATGTAAAGTGAGGGTAGTTTTCGAAAATTTACCTGATTATGATGTAATGGATAATTTGAGTTAACTAACGGAAACCTAAGCTAATCTGTGCATAATTGCCAAAATATTTGACAAAGGCAGATTACGGCATATTTCTACCGATTTCTTGGTCAAGAACTTGTTCAATTAACTGGCCAATAAATCGCGGCGTGAAAAACAGGCCCAAATTGAGTATACTTTTGAAGAGCAAGTATGCATTTAATTCTTGAAAAATTTTACAGTAATCCTGCTTGAGCAGTGAGGTTGTATATTTTGTAACCGACGTTTATCTTACGCTAAAAACTTTCTGATTGTAGATAGATTATATAAAAATGGTTTTTTCGAACCTCATCCCTCTAAATGGACTCGCAATTTTCGACGAACTTTCAAAAAGTACTAAACATCGTTGAAGAAAATCCAGTGGATTTCTGTAATTACTTTAGTTAAAATTGTCGCAGCACGAAACGCGTTGACAATCACTTTGCACTAACTTGCTTAAGACCTTAAGTTTATCGTGAAGATTATTTTTACAGATGAAGCATGATTTGCTGGGAAGGGTGTGTTCAATTTCTGCAATTGTCATGTATAGACTGATGAACCCACATGTTGCAAATTTAATTGGGCATCAGCATTAATTTTTCATGAATATTTGGTGCGGAATAATTGGAAATGAAGTTTTAAAGCGACTTATATTGCTTACAAGATTGAACGGTAGCGACTATGAACGTTTCTTGTACGACTGCTGTTATTAGTAGCGATGGGAGATACTGTTTCGAACATGGAACGGGCCTTTCGCGACTGCGACACTAAAGCTGCTTTCTTTTGATCAAACAGTTCGGATCAGAATGAATCTGGATTTCAATTATCGCGATAGTTGATCTGCTATACCGAAAGACCATCCAAACCTGATCCAAATAGCTAAGAGCTTATCAGCTGACGAGCCGACATAACCTATTTTTCTATTAAACGTAAACAGTCGATATTGTCAAAACAGTTTTAGGTTATGTAGCCGATTCGGATCCACAAGGACGCCGAAATTTTACGATTCGAGAAGTAAGGGATTACGGATCGTGATTGTGTATTGTCTACTAAAAACTGGTAAATTTAAATGAACTTGTGAATGTTTAGTAAATAAATGTAGTTGTACATTTATTTTACACTGTCATAATTGAGAATTACAGAGCGAATCCAACTACGTTATTACACCACCTGAGTAGTATGCATGCATACCATGTTGATGATCCACGTGCTGTGGAAATGTTTTCTGTTTAAGCGAAGCTAACGTTCCACAAGAACGTCCTAAAACGGGAACCGCATTGTTTCTGTGGATTGTCAACTTTACTTCAACGAGTATCGGTTTCATCTCGCGCTATAGCACATCGTTTCGAACTAACTAGTCATTTTGATATTGCGGAGCGCGACGCAACGCTACAACAAAATACCGTTACTAAAATACCGACCCATCTCTTGAATTTGCCAACATCGTTGACACGGAGCCCACTTCCTTAGGCCTCTGCACACGCACATAGATGACTTGATTCATGTACGTACAAGCATCAACACGCATTCAATAACATCAATGTGAATACCAATTTTCTAACAGCGTATGGAGTAATGTAACGTTATTTGCATTACATGCTTACATTATTAAATGCGCCTTGCATGTCCGTACATAAATTGTCATTTACGTGCGTAGATAGGGTCTCTTATCCGAGAAAAAGGCACAGTTCGACTTTTATCCATAATTAAAAATCAACTGTTCCGGCCGCGATTGGATTTTGTGTCTTCCGGCTCGAAAGCTAAGAATTCTATTCGTTTGGCCTCCGAAACGACCTTTTACTTAAAAGTTAAATTCTGTTTACAATATAAAGTAATACATACGGTGCCGATTCCAAGTAGGCCCAGTGATGCCATCAGTGCCAAATACAGTATTGATAAAAACTGAAATGGTAATACCAGATAGAGAGAAATGGAAAAAAGGCCTTCCATTAAAGTTGACTTTATCGGCCCAAAGACAGAGGTTAAAATTGACACCGGAATTTTTCTGAATTAGACCAAGAATAGCCAAGTTACTAAGCTTAACAAAATGCTACAGTATCCCAAGCTGAAATAGTGGCAGTGCTGAGGTGCATTTAAGAAATAGACAAGCAAGAGGCTAATTATCGACACCTATCTATTCAGACAGTCAAGCAGTGTTAAAGGCACTGGACTCCACATAAGCAAAGCCGAAATAGAATGGGTAACCATGATAAGGTGACCTTGGTCTGAATATCAAAATATGACGGCCACCGAGGGAGCATCAAAGCAAACGAACTAACCCGAATAGGCTCGTTAAATGCTGACTAAAAATCCAAAGCTTAAGTAAGCATGGTATATAAGGTAGTTAATGCAGCTATTTAACAATGGAGATAAAAGAAATCTCGAGATTGATGGAGAAGTACTCCAAGTCAGCAATTGACCAAGCAATTTGATTGGACACAGGTCTAAATTTACAGCAAATCTACTAGGCAGAGGCAGAAAGTCTACCAAAACAATGATAGACTTGCTAACAGGACATTGTATGCTCATAAAGTATATGACCAACCTAGACCTGACAGTGGAAACAACATGCAGGTTGTGCCAGACGAAGAAACCGCCCTCCACATCCTGTGCGATTGCGCAAGACTAGCAAGAGTATGGCTCTCAGAAATGGGTTCGGGACATCCAAATGCTGAAGCCTACGCAGAAAGATCATTCACAAGACTGTTAGGTTCAGCAAAAAAGGCAAAGGTAACATAAATTATCTAAAGTATCTAGCAACCGAGGAATCACGGGATAACCTTTTACATAATCTAATCTAATACATGAATATCTTCTTAAAGCGTCATATAAACTTACATCCGTATCTACATTTTTATGCTTGGTTTTCATAACTGAATCTGCTTTCGAATTTATTCAGCACGTTTACCAAACAACTTGTATTATTGGATTGATCTTTAAATATAAGAACAAAAAAATATCTTTCTAATGGAATTTACAAAAGATACAGATTGTTTCCTGCAAACAAAATATTAGAAATGCACAAAAATCACTTTGTTTAAAAAAAAAGAAAGATTTATTAACTTTCTATAAATAACAGAAGTGTAATTGGAATTATCTGATATATATATATAAGGTTTGTTTCTGCAGCCGATTTGTCATAGTTTGATCAGAGGTTAATTTAGATTAATCTACGCATGCGCAAACTAAAATTGATTCGGAACTGGTTTAACAATTTAACTGCACGAACGCCTTTCTTACAATTATCAGGCGATGTATGTTACAAGCGCATTTAATAGACTTAAGAGAGAAAATATACTCAAATATGCAGATGAAAACAATAGATTTATCTTACATTCAAATATTACAAAAAGAGGTAAGCGAAAACAGAAATTACCGCGAAATGTTTAGACAGAATTACAAATTTATTACAACCTTAAAGGAATTGTTAATTCCTAACAAAACCACAGATATGAATAAAACACGCGTGAAGTGTGAACATATTCAAAAAAAAACTATAACACAACTTTTCACTTCACAATATAACAATGCGGATGCATCTGATGGATCACTGGACGATCAAAGTGGAGCAACTATCAACAAACGGTTAGAAATTAATTTGGAGATCTGCACGAACGCCAAATTACGTCAAACTAGTAGTCAGAGTTTGGCGTTTTAACTGTACGAACACCTACATTTGTAATGCGCATACTCTAACGATTTCAAACGATTTTAAATCGCTGCAGAAACAAACCTATAGTATCTATACATTTTGAATAAACATTTTGTTGAAATTTATTTCGACCTATTTCAGTACAGTTCATGGTGATATTCCATTGAAGCCTGTTACACATTATGGCTTATATCTTACTGAGGATGATGGAGAAGTAGATAGAGATTTTCCCTGTTTAGATCCAAAAGAATGTGTTGCAAAATTCTCGTTTACGTATTTAAGCTTAGTAGAACACAAAAATGGTAGAGTTAGTTTTGATGTGAGTGAACAAATTTTTAGTGAAGCCAAAAATGATAGTGCAACATTAAAACAAGGTATTATAAAAGAGATACATATGGGGAATTTGAATACAATAATCACATTATTCAGAAACTGCACTTCAAGAATCTGTTGCCCTAATGGAAGTACATAAAACTACCATGGAATCTCAGCTATACAAGTCATTCCAAGTATACATTATCAACAAGGTTCGATCTAAAATTGAAATACACTTGGGTATTAGCGGAGAAAAGATAGAGATTGATCCAGTGCAGCATAAAAGTTCTAAATTTGCGTTAGTGAGACAAAAAGCAGTAAGTCATCACATGGATTCTGTAGTATGGTGTGATATCATTGAGGAAAAAAGTAAAGAAAATAGAACTGTCTTCCGAATAATTTACAGTTCATCCTATGGATCTTCATCTAGTTCATTTGATACAGGTATGTTTTCAGATATTCAATTATCTAATACTGTAAACCATTGAAAGACTAACATTTCTAGTTTAGGGTCATTGCCAGTGAATACTTCAAACAAAAGTTAAATTGTCTGCTACAATAATGTATAATGAATATAATCAAATATGTCATTTGTACAATATTCCTGTTGAAAAATTGTTAATATCTATTAACAAATGGTATTATTTGTTAATAGATATTAACAATTTTTAGCTTTGAAATTAGTATTTGCTTTGTTGCTTGTTCGTACTGTACCTATGTTTTGTAACTGTTCGAAAATATATAAGACTTGGTTATATTGCAGGTGGGAACAGTATGATTTGGCAGTCACCATCTTCTGCAAGCTATAAACATTACGATTTTGAATCAGAACCAAATATTGCAAAAGAGATAGTCCAAAAGGTTAGGCAAATCCTAGAAGTCAGATCAAGCATAAGTAGGAAAGAATATATCGAATTAAGAGAAAGGAAAACTAATAAAAGAAAGAACTTTAGTATAAACAAATAATATATTGTATTATGTCCTAATTCAGTTTAATATTACAAACCTTTTACTAGGCTGAGTATATTATTTCTATTTTTTTCGTTCGTAAACTCTTGCTGTTCTTTTTTATTCATTAAGCACTCAAATTTTGTACATACATGTTGTACGGATCTTAAACAATCATAATAAAACGCTTGGTCAAAAAATTCTAAATCTTCCGATTGCATCTGTATTTTTATAGATGAGTCTTTTTGTTTGGCTATTTTCGATTTCAATTGTTTCCACTTATCTGTTATTGCTTGAAGTGTGTTTATCCAATCATCTTTTTCCTGCTCTAAACGTTCCACATATTCTAGAGGAAAGTTTAATTCTTTGACGAGTTCTTCATCTTCATCTAGAAAAATCAATGAAATAATTTGTTTACATAACGTGCACTTCTTACATTCAAGTTTAAAAATTGATGATCGTCGTTTTGATGCTGTATATGGCGAATTGATTGTAGAATCCATTGTTAAATAACTTGATTATTACTTTATTTTTTAAATTAACGTTTACTTGTCAAATGTTTGAAATTCAGCGATATTGTTATCAATCTAGTGATCTGTAATATAGACAAGTATATTTAAAGAAATTTGTATCTCGGTTGATAACTGCTAGCTGTTTCTGTTCTGAGCAGAGTTCCTGCGATTGAATAACTCTTTTATAGATGGCACTATCTGCGCAGTAGAACCAAAACTACGAACACAGATAAAAGCTTGACCGATAGCCGATAGATATATAGCGCAGTTGGACTCACATAATAATAATAACTTATTTAAAGTTTAAAAGATCGCGTAATTATGCCTAATCGTTTTCATTTTCGGTTTCCTTCCGTAATAACTCTGATTTCCCATAGGTAGGGGGCGCCTCCGTCATCAGCGTTATGCTTTGCGTTGACAATGGTTTTTGGTATTGCAAAAATAAAAGGCTAATTCAAACAAAAAAATGTAATATGCTCCGATCACAAAATAAAAGCAAACGCAAGTAAGTGAGGTTATAGTAGTTGAAATGTAAACAATTCAAGTTCCCAACATTCCATGCTTATATGTACGATGGAACAAACATAAACTAGGACGATAGGCAGGAAAGTGAGCGTGGATTATAAAAGATATTTCGCGCATATGCCAACTATACATAAGGTTCAACATCCATTGCAATTTGTCTGGGGATACTACCTGGTAGGTTGCCAATTGTCCAAGTTTTCTTTTGTTTCATTGTACAAACAAGGGGCTAGTGGAAAATTCAGAGATAAAATATATATTACAGCAAAGTTGGGCCAATCTGTTGACGTCACCGATCGATATTTCAACACGCACCCGCAACTCACCGGCGGGAATATAAAATAAAAATTATTGGAATCGAATAAATTTGTGTTAGGTGTTTTCGTTATTATTATTATTACCTATTTATCTTAAATTATGGTTGTCAATTTTGAAGAAAAGTAAACATTCATAAAGCCATAAACGATTTCGATGGCATCTAAATAAAATATTTTCATGTGTATTTTATTACGTTAGCAATTAGTAGTAAAAGAAGTTGTACATTTTACTTTTCCATTGGCCGCTAGACACCATGAAAATAAGATGGAGCTAGTAGTGGGGAATAAATTTTGCAATAAAACGGGACAGCTCCACCCGGTAGAAAAACTGGAATAATTACACCCGCAAGCCTCTATATACATATATACAACTTCACCAGCATTTTCATTTGAAAATTTTAAATTGGCAAAACATCCTAACTGAATAGGCAACTCATCAAACTTAACACACCTCACCCAACTTTTTTTCTTCTTTTCTTAATTTAGTACTGTTAGCGACATCTATATTCAAAAAGATTTCTAAATTTTCGCTATATTGAATGTAATGAAATTTTGTATATTTTAGCCCCCCCCCTTAATTGAAGGAAAATACGTTTTAAGATTGACGACCATATTCATAGTTCTTCCTCAAGGTATACTTTTCCTTAAGCATTCCTTGATATAGAAATTTGTGTTTCATAGAACATATGTCTCACTTAAAGTCATCTTAGAAAACGAAAATCTTAAGGTAGCTCCTGAGCTCCTTGACGAAATACTTTGTTGTTATCGGTTTTAAAAATACTTTTTTGGTCAATTTAGTTGTATTATTATGTATATTTGTATAATTATTAAATTTGTTGTATAAATTGTGTAATACTTGTACAAAATCTTATCGAATATTTGAGAAATTAAGAATTTAAAAGGCGATATTGTATTTCCAAAGAAAACATTCAGTACATTTTATTGCCACCTGTTAATGAACAATTGCTGAAGATAGTGGTTTACCTATATCACCACTTCTGTGAAGCTAGTAAATGGTGGTCAGTAGATAACTTTATAGCAGTATGATTTAATAGAATTCCTTTCATCAATCCTACAGAATTCATCCTTATCTGAGAATGACCGAAGTAAATCGATATTGTAACTATGAAATACAAAGTTGTTCTAAGTGTAAGGTGTCCTTACATCAATCACTGACGACAATGCGCACGCATATTTTTAAACTGAGACCACCTTTAAAAAAATGTATTCTATATACCAACCTTGTTCTTACATAAGTTGAGTTTTTCCTTGAGATTTTATGTTGACTATGAATATGGCAGCAAGATCTACTGCAGTATTGCAACTATTCTCAAACTGCAAAATTTTGAGCCACTGACTACTAGACAGATGAACCACTCAATGAAAAAAGCTGTCCGGTCTTATAGTTAGATTGGCTGGGTTATATATCCATTTTACACAGAGCAGCGTCGCGTGTGGCATTTTTAGATGGTTTTGTGTACCGAATATCCGAGATTGACGGGAAATTTAAATTATTAATTAAAATTTATTGGCAGGAATTTTAAATTGTTAAATGTTTTATGTCTGAATGTAGCCAGTCGATTTTAAAATTTAATACTTTATTAAATAAGAAACCCCCATTTTTCAGAGTTGATTTTATTCGCTAAAACTAGAATGAAAGAATTAAAAATTAAATACATACGTACATTAAGAAGCAAGTTGTGAAACTAAAGTAATTAAATAGAGACAAGTTAAAATACAATTGGCAAAATATATGAAATTAAATATACGTGCTGGTTAAAGAACAGATTACTAAATGTATATAATTAAATATACATAAATACAGGGACAAATTAGAACAAAATAGACAAGATGCAAAAAATTAAATACAGGTTAAGGAAACTGGATGATAAATTAGAGTATTCAAATTCAGGCACAGGTTAAAAATAAACAAACTGACAACATTCAAGAAAATGGCTGAGAAAAAAGCAAGTTGTAATATATTTAACTTTCTGTTCGTGCTACGAGAATTTATTTGACGCTTATTGTGTTGATTGAACCTAGTAAAGTACCAAGCAATACCAACGCGACAAATTCTTATAACAACGCCATCTTTAACAAAACTGAAATGAATTGAACAAAAGAAATCAATTTTCTTGTACGTAATTTTCTACAACGTAATCTGGTCAACTGACACATCTAATATCTCTAAAGGATACATTAACTTGTGGCGAACACAGAATTTTCAGAAAGAAATAAATTGATTGCGTAATAATGAACAGTCAGAAATTAAAGCTGAAAATACATATGTACGGCAATTAATATTAGCGGAAATTCATTTGGCAATAAAACAGCTGACATATGCAACATATATCGTCAGAAAAAATTGCTTGATATGTTTCTTCAGCAACATTGTTCTAATAGAGCGAATCCAGGATGATGCTTTCCACTTCGTCTGCCTTTCGCCATGCATGTACCTCTGCCTTTTAGCTTTGGAAATTGCCCTATTTCAAATGTCTTCGTACTTCAATTTTGGATTCACACAGTGGCAGTGGTTGCCGATTGGAAGGTGATTGATTACTTCCATTGTTCCATTAAAGCTGTCGAATAACTTGTCAATCTCTTGGATGAACATAGCTGTCGCTAGTGTTCGTTGTAATGATCCTGTAAATTAGACATTTCGTCTATTAGCTATTGTCCTGTGAAGGTTGAATTTATTATCCAAAATATAAGATAATGCTTACCTCTACTAATTAGCAAATATACAGCGTGTCCCCGGATTAACGCATGGATAGGTATGGCAGACAGAAAATTATTGAGTTGAAATTTCATCTCTTGGGGTTCAGTCTTGCTTGAAAAGTAAGTAATTTATGCCATAATTTTATTGTCGAAAAATCAAGTAGATCTTGGAAATTTACAAAAAAAGATTTTTTTTCAATTAGTAAAGTGTATTGTCTAAAGGAGATACAATAAGAGGGTTATTAGAAAACATTGTTCAGAGTACTACATGACATGGAAATCGCAACAAAATTATAATCAATTATTTTCTTTGAATAGTTATACGTTTCTGCCAAGTTTGGTCAAAAAAATTCGCACCTCTTCTTGGCGTTGTAATTTCCATGTCATGTAACTTGAATGATGCAAAATGCATAGTGGGCTATGGATATGAAAAAAAAGTATGCTTTGCCAGTTGTCAAAAATACATTTTGCTAACTATCGTAGTGTTTTTGTGCTTTAAATTAATATCAATTTATTAAAATACATACAACTGGAAAATTAATTATGCTAACTATACAAGAACGGATTTACCTAGTTCAGTGTTATGGCATTGGAGAGTTATCTATTCTAGCAGTTATTAGGCTATTTAATGTTAAATTTCCGAACACGGTAACACTCGTTCAAAACTTCCTCACTATTGGCAGTATACACAATACTCCAAAGAGAAAGAAGAGCTATGATGAAAATGACCTAGGTACTATGTTAGCGATCAATTCAGTATCTGAACAGCCCAAGCTATCATTAAGAAAGCGTTCCAGAGATATTCGCATTAGTAAGTCACATTTACAACGCGCATACAAAGCAAATAAGATAAAAGCATACAAAGTTCGAATTTGTCATACGTTGGAGGAAGGGGATGAATCTCGAAGGTTGGAATTTTGTCTTTCTTTGGGTGACAAAATTTGACGAGATAGAAATTTCCACAAAAATATCATTTTCTCGGATGAATCGATTCTTACTACTAACGGTATACCTTCGTCGCAGAATTGTCGATATTGGTCTAAGCATAATCGCGATTATGGAATAAATTCTAGACGGCAGTATTTTAAAAAAGTGAATGTCTGGTGTGTCATTTCTTACCGTTATGGTATAATTGGTCCATATTTTATTGAAGGAAAGCTTAACCAGCACAAGTATTTAAAGATTCCAAATGTGTTTATTGACGAATTGCCATATGAAGCGAGATGCTTTTCATGCTTTCAAGTGGATAGCTAATGCTGGTCCTATTTTATGGCCGCCCAGATCCCCGGTTCTAACAATCATGGACTTCTACTTTTGGGGTAGAATAAAACAAATAGTGCATTCTGAGAGGCTCCCAAATTATATCCAAATATTAAAGAATCGCATTAGGGTGGCTATAAATTCCATTTCTTTAGAGGAAATAAAAACAGCATTTACTACTTTTCGAACTTTTCGAGGTGTGCGGATAAAGGCGGCGGACTATTTAAATGAGTGAATCTTTTCAACAATAAGAATAGTGATATTTTAGTTAAAAAGAAAAGTTAACGTTAATAATTTCAGCAATGTAAATTGTATGTAGTTTATAACTTTAGATTAAATTTTATCCTTTATACTATACTCTTGGTTTCCGGGTTGGAATCGCGTCGTTGTAGTAGCTTTTGCCGACGTTTCGTTCACACTCTTATGGGAGATATTCAGGGCTGTTACTACACATTGAAAATGTCCCATAAGAGTGTGGACTATACGTCGGCAAAGCTACGAAAACGACGCGGTTCCAACCCGGAAGCTTAGGGTATAGTGTTATTGACGACCGCAGAAGCCTACCTACCAGATTTATTCCTTATAATTATTTATTTTATACATTACTATTATGACCCCTATTACTGTTAAGATTATAATTATTATTATATTTTTCGGCAATAACATTATGGCATAAATTACTTATTATTCAAGCAGGACTGAACCCCAAAAGATGAAATTGCAACTCAATAATTTTTTTGTCTGCCTTACCTATCCATGCGTTAATCTGGGGACACGCTGTATATAGGCAATCATCGAGTGACCCATTACTTGCATTGTTACTTTAATCTTTATCCTGTTGCATCTGTTGCAGTTCAAATAGATATCCCTAAGTTTAAGAAGAGTGCGGATGAGTGTGAATTATGGTGCTTCTTTGTCAATGCCATAACTAGCGATCACTTCTATCCAACCAGCCTCATTTATATGATCGTCTTGTCTCAGAGAAACTGGGACTTTAATGGGATATTTTATAAAATTTTATCAAACACATTTTAAAATTACTACAGTGTGCCATAGTGTTCACGTCTCTACGTAATTTCAAAAGAAGAAGAATATAAGTGGGATGTGCGTCAGTCATGCTGTCACCCGTATTCTCCATTTCATATATATGTGCCTTCAAGCAAGAGCAACCAATTCTTTAGCCTTTTCCTCAAAATTAAAAATATTGAGGTTGTCCTTGTTTCAAGATACAGATATTTACGTATCGGTTCGAGCAGTGTGGTATATATTGCTTATTATAATCGTCAATATCCTATATCTTCAGTACAGTATATCTTTCTAAATTCTAAATCAATTTAAATAGAATTATTGTTACAAATATGTGCATCTCAATTTGTAATGCGTACCTACCTTCCAAAATTCCTTGGGAAATACAATATTTGCGAGAATTCTAGGGTATTCTTCCACACAGAATACTTCCTGATAGTTATATATTGAAAAACTAAATATGAAATTAATAACACTAAAAATTCGATTCAAAAAGACTGCTAAAGGCTAAGTTAAACTGATGTAAACACCAAAACAGCAATTCAATTTCCTAAACATTTACGCTAAAATGTATTTGCATTTCGCATTTTTTGAAGGAAATAAATAGGTACACCTACATTTAGCTGATTGAAAATAGAATTATAAATATCTCGAAATTCGCCAGAAATAGACGTACGAAACCCATATTATGTTAGTTTATTTCTAGATAAAGACATTAAAAATGTAATAAAATGCAGGGTGTTATATTTAAAATAACAAAGCGGATCCTTGGTTCGCTACTTATTGACCATCTTGTATATCCAGAAGTATTTTTAAAAGATAACTATTACATTATCTGAAAATGTTGACATTGTGCCATTTATATAGTAAACACAATTCAAATTGCGAGTTTGTTATTCGAACAGGATTCTTATTATGTACTAATACGAAAGGTGAACTATGGTGTGCTTAATTGAAAACAACTCTTACTGTAACTACTTTATTTCGAAAAAAACCCACTATAGGCACATACAGAGTACGAATATCTTTTAGGTGTATTTACAATATTACAATCAACACTTTAGAAAACCGCCAGGACATTAGTGGGCTTTCGTTTCCGAGCAGTATTATTATAAATAAAATAAACATCTTTATCATTGTTTAATTAACACTTTATACACAAATACTAAAGCTACTTACTCTAAGCTAGTATATAAAATACAAATATATAATATTACATACGGTAAGATGGTAAAATGATATGTGAAATTCATGAGATATGACTTATTGGTCGTTGATCGACTTGAGTTTTAAAAGTCGAACGATTCATCATCTTCATCTTTTCGGACTCTAAAGAGGAATTTGTACATGAGTGCGGCAAAGAGACCACCGACAATTGGACCAGCCCAATAAATCTAAGGTTTAAAAGCCACAGAAAAATGAAGAACAGCTTAATTTATTTTAAATCAAACCACTTACCCAGTGATCAGCCCAGTTATTCTTTATAACAGCGGGGCCAAAGCTCCTAGCGGGATTAAGGCTAGAGCCGGTGTATTTTATCTAAAAATGAGAAGGTTATTCATATTGGAATAAATGTGCCAACATTTTTTGTAAACTTACTCCACTTAAATGGCATGCTGTGATTGCTAAACCAATTGCGAGAGGAGCAGATCCCTTGATATCTTTTCGTCGAGGATCACATACTCCGTGAATAACGAATATCAGTAAAAATGTTAGGACTGCTTCATAGAAGAAACCCTGAGCAGGTGTTAATTCGGCATTTAGTGTGGTTGCGCCAAGATTGCCTTGGAATTCGGAAGGTGTTGCAACCTAAAAGAAGAACAATACATTGTATTACGTAATTTGCTCAAATTCTAAAAAGTATTAGAAATATGCTATGACGTGGTAAGTATGAGGAAGCGCGTTAAAATGATTGCAGCGCAATATATATGAAAATGCATGTTCGAGAAAAAGAGAATACAATACTATAGACGCAGAAAGATAGATATTACAAAATAGGTAATAAGCTTTATCAGCATAATAAGAATTTGAAGATTTTGCCTATTGATAAGGTGTTGATCAAACATAAGATTTCAATTATTTTCAAATGTAGTTATATCAGAAATGTTGTAACAATGGTTATAGGTATTTTTAAAAATATAGAAGAATTTGAAAATAAATTGCATGTTGTTGTGAAATCTTTTTCTGTATAATATGCCCGATATAATTGTTTTTTATTCTATCCTTCGGAAATACCAGGGCATCATTAAGTTAATTGTATATACATATTATTACAAGGTATGCGCCATATATTCTCGGCCTGACAGGCTTATACAGGTTCTAGCGTGTTCAAACTCCGTTGTATCATAGTTGCACATGTATATATTACGACTCGAAGAGTAGTAGTTTTTAGTAGCCAGCCAGATAACGTGACTAGTGCATGAAAATGTCTCGAGTAACAAAAATTGAGTACCGCGCGGCCATTACATTTTTAAGGGTATAGATAGATGGATAGATAGATAGTTTTTCATTCGTTATTGCAATATGATGCGTCGAATATATCAACTGTATAAAGCAAAAAGTATAAAATGTATAAAACGAAAACAGTGTAAATAAATAACACATTAGTCAGACACATGAATACATAGAATAAATTACATATAATAAAAAAGTGGGAAAACAAATCAAAATAAATAGTAACCATAAATATTAGCAAAAAATATCACAGTTAATTAGAGCATATTGAAAAGTATTCGTCAACACTGTACGAAATGTTCCTGGATATCTCTCGGCGAAAAGCTCCCTTCAGCAAGCGAGTATTTAATGATTTGATACTCGAGGGTAAGTGATTATAGACTTTCACTATTTGTGTTACGGCGCTTTTGTTAACCAACATTTTAGTAGTTTGTGGAGGAAGAAGGTGACCGCCACTCACGCCGCGTGTATTATACTGGTGCGTGCTGTTGGTCTGAAAAGAGTTTGTAATTTTCGCGCACAAACAACGTAAATGTAAATCACTGACAAGGTGAAGATACCGTTTGCAGCGAACACTCCTCGACAAGATGCACGAGCTGGCAGGTGAAATATACTACGCATACATCGTTTCTGCAATTTGAAGATTCTGCGAGAGTCCACAGAGTTACCCCAAAAGATTATACCGTATTTTAGTCTTGAATATACGTAAGCATAGTAAGCACAAAGTCCTGCCTCAATGTTAACAGAACGAGATATTGTTTTCAGTGCATAACTGTAAGATGATAAATTTGTGGCCAAAGAATCCACGTGGGATTTCCAAGTTAATTGGCAATGAATTGTTATGCCAAGGAACTTTGCAACGGTTGTAAGTACCGTATTTTTGTAAGTCAAATATTTTTGGTCATGCTTAAAATATCCAAAGTTTAAAACATGTGTTTTTTCTATATTTAGTTTCAAATTATTTTCATAGAACCACGAATCAAATTTGATTAAGGTTTTTATAACTTCCTCGTCTAATTGGTTGTTTGTTCTTATAATAACAGTCGTATCGTCCGCATATAATACGGTTTTATGCTTTGAAACTTCGGGAGGTTCATTTACGTATATCAAAAAGAGCAGGGGACCCAATATGGAGCCTTGGGTAACTCCTCTCTTTATCAATTGCCAACTCGAATACACTCTTCTGTGCGTTGTATAGACATAGCCCTCAACCCTCTGTAGGCGGTTGCTTAAATAGGATGTAATCAGACAAAGAGCATTTCCTCTTATCCCTGTGCATTCCAATTTTTCGTATAAAATATCAAAATTTATGCTATCAAACACCTTACTCAAGTCCATGAGCAATGCAGCGGTCTGCTCCCCTTTATTAATGCTATCTATCACGTTATGCAAAGCTTGGTAAATTGCTCTATTCGTATTCTTCCCTTGCAGAAAACCATTTTGCAGGTTGCTAAATACATTCGTGTTCTTTAAGAAATTAAAAAGTCTTCTCAAAAAATTTCGGTATGCTATTCAAAATTGATATTGGTCTGTAGTTGTTAATATCTGACTTATTTCCCTTCTTGTGGATAAGTACGATTGTTGATTTCTTCAGTCCATCTATAAATGTTCCAGTTTCTAAACATAGATTGATTAGGAGCGATAGAGGATATATAAGATGCATAGCACAGGCTTTAATAAGTTTTACAGGTATATGATCGTGCCCCACAGCGTTAGTAGTTTTCAAATTCCGAATTGCATCGTACACTTCCTCATGAGTAGTTGGTGCCATAAACATCGTAGAAGGGTTTTTGTATCCGGACAGCTTGTTAACCGTCGTATGACTCCCTCGAAACTTTCATATATCAATGAGGTGGGTGTTGATTAACGATAATTTCTCTGATACTGATGATAACGGTATCCCAATTTCTAGATCGTGTATGTTGCAGTGGTTTGTAGTAGAAATACTTGCAGGTGAAGTTATTTCTTTGACCAACGACCATGTTGCTTTTACTTTATTTTGCGATTTTATTATAAATTCCGAATTAGCAATACGTTTCTGTTTGTTTATTTCATATTTTAGGTTTTTGCAAAAGGCTTTATATATATTCTTCTTTACTGACGAGTTTGTTTAGCATGTCTTCATACATTTGCCTTTTTAGTTGACATTTTTGTTTAATTTCATTAGTTAGCCAGGTATTCGTGCTATAATTTGATTTATGTTTAACAGTTTTTATCGGACATGTGATATATATTGCATCATTAATAATTTTTGTAAAAATACTATAACTCATATTGGAATCTGCTTCTGTAAAAATTTCTGACCAATTTACGGATTCTAAGTGTTTATTTAGGTTCAGAAGATTATCGTTGGTAAAGTCGTGGAATAGGATAGTGGATAGTTTTTGTAAATTGTCTGACATCGATTATTGTATTCGTTGAAGAATTTGAGGTGTCTAATTCTTCATCAACTACTGTGACGTTTTTTGCTTCTTTAATATCGTTTTGGCGCTTACATAATTGTGTGTTTGAGTTTATGTTTTTCAACCTTTGTACTTCTATCTCTAACGTTTGAATTCTTTCGGTTAATTTATTTGTTTCTTGTGTGACGATATCTGTTATCAATTTTTCCCACTTATATGGCTAATCACATTAAACAACGTTTAGACGGCGTTTATGGTGATTTATCTCCTTTATATTCCATTGTAAAAAAGTGGGCAAAATGTTTCCGTTTGGAGCAAGATTCCCTGGAAGATGATGAGCGCCCCGGTCGGTCAATAGAACTGATAACACCTCAAAACATTTCAATTATTGAAGAAATGGTATTAGCAGATCGCCGTTTGGAAGTAAAGGAATTAGCAGTGATGTTTTTAACATTTCTGAAACAAGTATTCGCCGAATTCTCTATAGCCATTTGAGTATGAATAAGATTAGTGCAAGATGGGTACCGCATCTTGTTTCTGCTCTCCAACGTGAACGTCAGGTCGAACGTGCGCGCCTGTTTTTAAACATGTGTGGAGACGGCCCGAAATCAATTTTGATGATGAAACAATAGTTCTGTATTATGATCCTCTATCCAAAAAGCAATCGCACGTAGAGAAATGGTTTCTTGCATCAAGAAAATAGATTTTTTTGCAAAAATTAGTCTCTATTCAACAAAATATTTTTATTTCAACACAATAAAAATGTATGATATAACAAAATAATTTTCTTGAAATTTATTTGGATTAAATAAATATTTTCCTATGGTTAGAAAATCCAAGATAGAAAAATGTTTCTTCCAAGTAAATCATTTAGTTTTAAGTTAAGTAAATATTCATATTAAAGGTGGGAATGAAAAAATGGTGCAGATCTCACAAAGTTTTGAGAAATTAAGCGACCAATTTCGTGTTAAAAAAACACATCATTAGGCCAGCTGCAAGGATACCCAATAAAACAAAAACCACAATAATGGAAAAGAAACTAAAGCTAATGATTAAAATTAGAAGCAAGTGAATGAGAAAGTTCTTTCCACGAGCCACAGATGTCTCCTTATTTGTTATTAACATTTAAGAAGGATTATTATATATCATATAAAAAAAATTGTCACATCTAGTTTTATTATAATAGATCAGTTTTTAACTTGCTGTGTACGTGTCCTTTTTACAATATTACTAATACTTTTGTACTTCGATTTAAATGAATTTTACACAGTCAAAATTTTATTTTCCTTTACACAGTTTTAAATTTTAATTTTAATATTTGACATCACCTCGTACTGCTTATATATAATTGTAAGTAGAATTTGAAGATAATTTTTCTTCTCCCTTTCATTACCAATGACCACGTGCATTAATTGCACCACATAATTTGTAAGATCTATATAGTAAGAATTTTGGTGATGGAAGGATGAGGAAGAGTCTTTTTATACACTTCGATACCTAATAATCTAGTTATTAGATTAAAATCTAATTACATTCTATAGTGCAGATGTTTTTATATTGCAACTTATACTCGTATTTTCAAAAAAATCATCAATTCTTCGATTTCCTTTTCACTGCTTCATATTGTTTGATAGCTTGTATTATGTTTATTCTATTATGTTTGGATACCCTCTTAGCTGGCCTGAGGATGTGTTGGCAAAAACATGAAACCGGTCGCCTGATATCTTTAATAGAATTTTGCGAGAAATTGGACCATTGCTTTTTATTTCTACCTTAATGAAATTATTTCTTTAATAATGTAATTAAATAGGGATTATTTTTATGTAGTTTAATAATTAGTGAGTTAATATTTAAGTTTATTTATCCCTTTTTTATTATTATTATTTATTATATATTAAAAAAAAAACTATAGTTAAATTAGTACACGTGGTAAATAGTAATAAAAAGCAAAAAAATATTACATTAACTGGTATCTTTTGAAAATGTTTATGAAATGTCGTACGTTAAAGATTATATCATTGCATGCAGTATGCCATCTATATTTCGGTTTCTATATTCCCTACTCTTTAGCAAAGAGTATACATACCGTACTAGCGAGCGTACTATGATCCACCCGATTTTACACGACCTCAGCGCATCTAAACGTGTGCTGTGTTGATGTCACTGTAGAATGTCATTTGCTTGACAAAATTGCGTAAGCGCAAATTCATTTGTGCACCTTGCACACCTTGCTCACGTTATAAACGGCATATTCGTTCACGCACTCGTGTAAGACACAACTTTGCTATCCCATTTCAGAGAAATGCCGATTATGCTGGCTGATCATACTGCGCTCGCTCTTACGGTATATGTATTTAGGACGGGATGACTATAACTACTGGCGCTACGTGGCGCCAGAAAATATTTCAGTTGTTGTTTTTGAAGATTAGTGGCATAAACTGAGAGATGTAAGAGCAGTATGGCCAAGAGTAAGAAGCTCTAATGCTTTTATCCTTCTAATATAAGGTAAGAGCAATTAATAATGTGCATATAAATAACATGCATTTCAAGAATTCTAAGTAAAAAATGCTTTATTTTAAGAAAATGAAACTATGTATTGATTTATGAACAATATCTAAACGCATTCTGGAGTTAAGAAAACTATTTACTATCCTTAAGAAAATATTGTTTTGTGTTATAATGGCTATTTATTTCGATACTAAGAATCGCTTTCTTCAAATTTTCTGCAGGATTTTCTTGAATCAAGTTAACAAATGTCTTAAACAAAGAAATACAATTCTTTCATTACAAGTGTATACTTCTCTTAAGCGGAGAAAAAAACGCTAACAACATTTTTTTTTTGATTTAAAACAGTTACTATATTGTGGGTAATTGAAACAGTAATTGTCTTGAATTAAGGCGAACAGCTTTGATACAAGTAAACGTTTCTCTGCATGCGGTTTAAGGACGACAGTGAGTTGCAAGCAGCTGTAATATTGAGGGAAAAACTTTAGATTATTTTTACAAGGGTATAGAATTATTAATTGGTCGTTGTAATAAATTATTATATTAAAAAATAAACATTGTTATATTTTACTAAGTTTATTTTTTCTATATCAGGCCGAGAATTTATGGCGCCTACCTCGTATATCAAAAATATAACATGAAAAGTCGCTGTCATTAACGCCATGTAGAGTGACGTTCAGCTGATTCTGCATTTGTTAGGTTCAAGCCGTTTTGAATTCTTTTTCGGCTTCTGCAGCGGTTTATATAGCCACTGGCCCCCTCTCTTTGTCTTCGGTGTTTTATTAGGTAAATCTATCTCCAGCAAACAATAATTCGGGGGAATGGCTAAATAACTCCTTCTCGGTCCTAAATGTTTGTTTTTAATGTAATTTCTTTCTGTGAACACGCAGAGAATAAATGTTATTGTGTCTTTACAACGTATTTGCAAATTAAATATTACTTGGTAATAAGCTATCAAGTCGGATAGGATATGTCTGTCTTTTACGGCTATCGATTCTCATTAATGTCACCTTGTTAGACATTAGATTGAAAACTTAAATTGCATGAATACAAAATATTGTCTATATGAAACGCCAATTACGGCCGTGATTTATATTTGAGAAATGTTATCGGTAATAAGAAGTAAGGTTCGACAAACGAGTGCAACGTCAGAGGCGTATCGCGCAAACGTAGGTACGTGAGATACAGTATTATTAAAAAATAATATATTCTTATCTTTTATTGACGTCTTAGGACAGTAGTATTTTGTCGCAGTGGACATCAATACGTCAATAAAAGGTAAGAATATATTATTTTTTAATAATACTGTATCTCACGTACCTACTTTTGCGCGATACGCCTCTGACGTTGCACTCGTTTGTCGAACCTTAGTAATAAGAGATGACCTATTTGGCTAATTGTAGGTGGTTTATTTTTAAAGCAAATTCAAGTGTTGTATTGTTAGAATTTTATCTTAGGACCAAGGTTAATTTGAGATAGGCCACTCAAACAAAAGCGGCGTTTTGTGGCGCACTAGCATAGAGAGGGCGTGCAAATGTCAAATGTTGAAGTTAGTTTTCCTTTTCCATCAATATATCATTTCTAAAACGTTATTATTTACACCTTACATATTTAAACTACTGCAAGCGTCTCTTACTTGATACTCCCGGATCTATGGACTGAAAATTATCTCTTAATTAGATAAACAATCATTATTCACTGTTATATTACAATATATATATATTATATACGAGGTCCTAGAATATACCCCTCTCAGGCTAAATTTCGAACGACAGAAGGTCACCGGAAGTGATGTTACCTTTTGATTGAACTGTCAATAACGTCAAAAATTAGTTCCCAAAAAATAGAAATCGACCAATTTTTTCTTTCTTCTGTTCAAAAATTAGTATGGGGGGAATAGTTTAGGACCGCACTGTACAACTGATATATTATACTTAATACGATTATAATAAGCGAAATCGATATAGTAGCGAGCGAATTTGAGACATCTGCACATTAGCTAGAGAAACAAATTATCCTTTGTCAAACAGATTCATAAATAAACAGTAAAAGCAATATCAGTGTGTATGAATTGCGACCGAATGTTGTAAAATACGAGAGGGTCACTCAGGCGTGTCTGGAACTGACATTGTTTGTTTCGCGTCACTGACCATCAAGTTCAGTGTCTAGAACGGAGAGATTTCTCTTACAAATTGACACGGAAGCGATTGGATCTTATAGGTCGTAGCATACTAATAATTCACTTGCTTTTTACAGTTTGTATATCTATTTATTATATAACGTATGCTTTCTTCCGTATTATTATCAATTACCACTATTACGATCTTCGCGTAATTTGTTACCTAATACGAAAAATTACTGTTAATAGAAAAGTATATTGGTAAAGTAGTTAAGTAGGGCGATTGAAATATAAAAAAAAAGGCTTAGTGGAAATTTAAAAGTAATCTCGCACGAAGAAGTCCACTTCATTTGAAATTGATGTACGTTTTGAAAGGAGTTCACCGCATTGGTTATGTAGAATATGTTACCAATTTCATTTTCGTCGATTGAAACTTTAATAGAAACGCTTCTACATAATGAACCTTCTAATAAAGGTGATACTCGTAAGAGGCGAATTCGTGCTGCATATTTCTAACGTGATTATTATTAAGTAGACGAGATTGAGATATCTATCACGTTCCACTTTGTACCGTAAGAGAGGGCACCTGTTTAGAATAAAAATATTCTTAGCAAGTGCTGGTCTGTTGGTCATCTTTTTTTATATAGAATCTTTTACAGGTGCTATAGCTAATTATACAATAAAGTGATCTCTAGAAACTGTGAAAGCTAATATGACACACCTTTACTAAGCCATAGTTTTTGGGTATATTTGGAGTATGAATGCAAGAAAATTAATGAGGTGAAACTTGGCCACTGAAGGACTGTAAAACATAATAACACAATTAGAAAAGAAAGAAATTATCAAAGAACGGAGTGATTTTACTATAATATTTTGGTGCAGCACACTAGTACTATTGAAAATTATAATTAATGAAATCAAAAAGGTTTGCGAAGATATTTGAAATTTGGCTTTGATTAATCGAAAAAAGGGAGGTTTCTTCGGCAAGTACAAGTAGGATACCTATAATTTACAATGCAAACCGTCTACAAAACAAGATGATGGAACGAATCTAGATTTATTTGTTAAATACAATATGTATACATATAATAAACTGTCGAAAATATATTTTTGGTTAAGAATTGTTTTTAGTCTTTCAGTGTTACTCAACACCAGTGGCGAAGCGTCAACGGAGACTTTCTTAAAGATGCGACCGACAACCGTAGTCTGGTAACCATAATAAATAGCTACATTTTTTATACATAAATATATATACGTATACTGCTGTTTTCGGGTTTCTTCCCGCGTAGTTGTTGTGTCCTGAAAAGTACTGTTGCAACGCTTCGGTAAAATCTCATTTACCATCTTCCGGCGGTGTTGATTGTCTTATGATTGTAGCTTGATTGTCAGTCTAGAGATAATCAAGCTAGAATCGCAAGACACTAAGAAACCTTCTAGGTAATCCGAAAGATTAACCAGATACGAATGAAAGATCGAGAATAAATAAAATTGCAAGTGGTGACTGAAAAAAAGCATATATTGGACAAACAAAGCGAGCTATAGGCATTAGGTTCAAAGAACACATGGTGCATTGCCGCTACGGGAGAATTGAATCGTCAAGTGTAGCACAACACAAACGAAACCGGACATAATATCAATTAGAAAACCTCAAATTAATTAAGAACGTAACTTCGCCGCGAGAACAAGACGCATACGAAATCATATACAGGGCGCGGCAGAATAGACTCCCACATATTACAGGTCAATTATAGATAAACGGTAAACGTTAAAGAAAAGAACTTTATATTTTTCAATATTACATATTATAAGGTTTCACCTAACTACGTTTTGAAAATATCATCGTCCAAGTGGCGGCCCTCACGGGCAATACACATACGTCGCTCTAGGAAGTTCTGGGTAATTCTCTCCAGTACATCTTGAGAAATAGCGGCGATTTCCTATGTTATTGTGTCCTTTAGTTGGTTAAGAGTTTGAGGCCGATGTCTGTAAATCTTAGCGAGTGGTATGAGATGTGGCACCATCTTGCTGGAACCAGAAGGAGTCTGCATTGTGCTTTCCGAATTGTGCCAATTGGGGCCGGGAAAAGTTTTCAAATATGTCATAGTACCGGAGAGAATTCACAGTTACAATAACGCAGTCCTCTTAAAAAAAAATAAATCCCCACAATGCCCAAGCTAGAAATTGCGCACCATACGGTGACTTTTAGGTTATGAGGAGGTCTTAGGTGAAGCTCTGGAGGCTGTTCGGGAGTCTAGTACCGGAAGTTCTGCTTATTCACTATGCCACAAATATGGAAATGAGCTTCATCGCTGCTTCACACAATAGCTTCGGGACGCACATTTGTAAGGATTTCTTGACACAAATGTCTACGCCTTTGCAAGTCTTGCGTACTTAATTTCTGGACTATACGGGTGAACATGTAGCTCACCGTGCAAAATACACCCTATAGATCGATCAGAAATCCCGAGTGCAGCCGCATGTTTTCGAGCAGAATGCTTTGGAGACTGCTTTGTAGATGCTCTAACGGCAGCAATGTTCTCAGGTGTTCTGATGCTTTTAGGGCGGCCAGATGCTTTCTTTGGTAATGCAGAATCAGTTGCCCTTAGATTTGCGACCCATTTCAATATTGTTTTCCGATTTGGAACAGTCGCATTTTGATTCAAATGGAAGCGCGTACGAAACGCTTTTTGTGTCACTGTTGCTGATTCCCCCGCTCTACATCCTCCCACACCAGGACAGCGGCGCAACGAAATGTGAGAGTCCATTCTGCCGCACCCTGTATATGTAGGTCTTCTTAGCCTCTCCGTGTTGATGGATTTGTTAGGGTAAAACGAACATATGTTTATTTTTTGTGTTATAGGTCCGCACTTTTCCTTTTAATTCCGAGTATTTCACATGTTTTAGTTTTGGGGTATATAGGCGGTAAAAGTAGGTAATTGTAAATATATTTTGGATAGAACGAGGCACGTTAGTATTAAAATCTTTTTCCCACATCATTCGGTTGTACAGTTGACAAAGCAAATCCAGAAATTCCCGAAACAGTTGATCCAAATTAATCAAATAATTTATGTGGTGCGGGGTGTGCCGATACTTTAGTGTTTGCTATATTACCACACAGTCCTTGCTAGCATTATTGGAACACCTGTATATGATTGCGATTTTGTTCTCTTTAGTTGTTGACTTTCTTCAATATAATTGATATAATTAATATAATTGAGATAATTTGAAATTTTTGCCGACATTTCTTTATTGCCCAATATCTTCTATTTAGATTCTGCAAGATGGCCATCGGAATCGGAAGTTTGATTCATGTTATTTTAATTTTTACGAATAGAACATCCTGTGTATTTGTATAGAATTTGATAAAGAAGCTAATTCATAAATGTGTCCTTCTTTGGTAAATTAAATATCAAACTATGCAGATAAGTTTTTTGCTAAAATGTAAGGAGTGCTGCGACGAAATACTATAAACTTTTGCTTTTCTAAAAATATTCATTAAAAATAATCTGTAAAATTTATTTTACGCCTGCAATTTCAAATTTAAGCTACATTTCTCTACATATACTGGCTAGCAAGTTAACAAGCACGAATAAAGCGTCTTTTTTCGGTAGATTTCTGAAGTGAGTCTATAATTCCCAACTTTAATGTTTGGAAATATTCAATTTATTCTCATTCAAATCAGCCACGTGCACGTCTTCTTGACAACCATCGTCGCTGCGATAAAATACTATTTTAAATCGACAAGATTAACTTAGTAATACCTGTCATAAATAGAATCATAAATAATTCACTACGTCATTGAAACAAATACTAAAATTACGTGATTATTTTCCTAATACCACTGTATCGTTCTCTTGTATTGTTATGAGTTATGAGCAAAAATATTGAAAATATAAACTATAATACTCCAAATATTTACAAAAGATTACTATTTGTACACGCGACGTGAGATATTGAAAATGCTCATTATGTGGAATAATCGAAGAATTTTGATCGTTTAATAATCGATAAATTATCTAAACTGACAGATAAGTGCGTGTAGCTTTCTCTTTAAATGCTCGAAATGCCGCTTGCTATTAATAGTTCGATTTTAAAATATACAAATTGCTCACAAATTATAAAAATTGTGTTTAGCAAACTGCGTTGAGAGCGGGACAATATAATTGAGAGATTACTCCTTGGTGCACTTGATACTATATAAAATGCTATATGCAGGTGGCGTGTGTTAGAAATATGAGAAAGGTTTGCAACTATACGGCTTCTCTAATATTTGATGATCCAAAAAACTGTTCTACTTTCAACTTTTAAAGTTCGAAGGTATTTACATCGTTATCTAATGAAGCGTAGGCTTTTATGGAACATAGCGTGCTATGGTACTTATTAATTTTGACATTTCATCTGTGGAAACTTGATATCTATTTGTTCATTAACTTTGCTCTCTTGAAATATGTAATTTAAAACACCGGCTCGTTATGTTTTTATCATAATTACGTATTATAACGGTAGATTCTATATTATTTGCGTGTGACAAAAAATTGGAAGCAATCTCTATCAGATCATAAATTATACCTGAAATAACTGGGACTTATAATGACACTATTACTATAAGCACTCTACTATTCAAAAGAAATACACAAGTGTGATACATATTTCAGGTTTCTTTTTATGTATGTATGTCACATATACATACATAAAAAACCTGAAATATGTATCACACTTGAAATCTTTGAAATGTGGAATACCAGAACAGAGAAAGAATGCTATAATCATGGCTCGGCAAACTGTACGGGAACACATCTTTGCTAGCATAGCCACTCGTTCGCGCTTATCGGTAGGATATCAAAGTGTACAATAATATTCAGTATTACACAGACAGTATAACACATCATTGACATCATCCTGACACCGAATTCTATTTCTACACATTTGAAGCTTCCTTGTTTTATATATAGTACGCTCGCTCTTACGGTATATTGCTGCTTGTTTTTCAAATAATTCTTAGATTTAGATGTTTTTCATATACATAGTAGATACATGGTTTTAAACATATCTGCATTTAGTTTTTCGTCCCACAGTTTACTTTTTATTCTTCCGACGACGACAGAAGTATTGTTGAATGTAAATTTATTTTAGAAAATAACTTACTAAACGAATTACAATTTATAAATAACCATTTTACAAATATAATAACAAAATATTTTGAAAAGAGCAACATAGCATACTTGTTACTTTAATTAGTCTTAATGCAGTATAGAATAATGTCTCCTGTTCGACGACGTGCAAATTTTCATCAATTAACAGAATTTGAACGCGGCAGAATAATCGGTCTACGAGAAGCCGGATTATTCATTTGTAACGTTGCTGATCGTGTAGGACGTAGTGTTGCTACAATTGCTCTATGTTGGCGAAGATGGACAGAAAACAATGAAGAACGACGACGTCCGCGACCTGGGCGTCCGAGGTGTACCACTGTTCGTGAAGACCGTGCTCTTCGGGACCGTTTTTCGTCATCCAGAGTAATTGGTGATAGATAGAGGGGTTTAATTAACCAAAAAAATTACTACACGATCTACATACCGACGAATTCGATCATTTGGACTTAAATCGTATAGGCCATTGCTTTGTTTACCTCTAACCCCTATCCATAAAGGTTCGCGACTAGAGTGATGTAACGAAAGGTTACATTGGAATGACGAATGGAATCGCGTCGTATTTTCTGATGAATCTCGATTTTGTTTATGGGCTCATGATGGTCGCAGAATGGACACAAGACTTCGTGGAGAAAGACGACATCTACAGTTTTCTACACAACGGCATACGGCTCTTACTCAAGGTGTGATGGTGCTATCTGCCATGGAAGTAAAAGTCCTCTAGTAGTTATTCCGGAAACATTAAATGCAATTCGTTACATCAATAAAATGTTAGAACCAGTGTTACTCCATTTCTTCAAGATCTGTAAAATCGCAGTTTTCAGCACGATAATGCGCGCCCACATACTGCTAGGGTTACTGTGGAGTTTTTGAATAATTCTAATATTGATACGCTTCCATGGCCTTCTCGTTCGCCGGATCTATCACCAATTGAACACGTCTGGAACATGATAGGACGGAGGTTAGGTACTTTACAACCACCTGCAAACAGTGTAGATGTTTTCCAAAGGCAGATTTCAGAATCTTGGGAGAGTATACCGCAGGCTACCGATTCGCTAATTTCAAGGATGCCCAATCGAGTAGCTGAATGTGCAAGGAACAGAGGAGGATTAACGCATTATTAGTGTTAATACAAATTGTTGTAATTGAATGATGTTGAAATTTTCATTGTTTCTTAGTACTACATAAACGCAACTTTTCTAAAAGTTTCATCAAAATTTATCAAAGTATACTGGGTTATCATTTATTTATGGCGGCCAGTATATATATACATATCTCTGAACTCGCAATGTACTTCTATACTCGATATGCAATTTAAATGGGTGTTCGTCACTAAACGGACTCCCTTCTATGTTACTCTCCTTGTAGACATATTGTTTAATGTTTCTTGAATGCAAATAGATGACAATAAAATTAGGATGTTAAAAAAAAGAAAAACCAACTTTACAGTTGAAAACTTCTAATAAAGGTTAATTCAACCCTTATTTCTATAAATTAAAAATGTTAATACTGTTTTACGTAGTTCATCCATGTTTGCAAAGCGTAATACCGTGTAATCATAGATAATGACTTTATTTAAAGATGTTTCTAATTAATATTGGAAATAAGTACCCACAGATTCTAAAACCAGAACGATAAAACCTATTGTATCGGATGCCTATGGAAGTGACAAAATAGCGTATTTCATTCATATTTGCCATCTCCGTGTGAGTCATCCCGTACGTTTTGCCGAGGCTTGGTTATAATTCTTCTTTAATCGCATGTATTCGAGTCACTACTTTTATCAATACAAGGTGTAAGATATACAAGGAATAAAATAGGCCTAGATCAATAAAATCTATTTATAAGATGCTATATACAAAACGATAACATGATGCATCATCATTTGCTTTGATTATAGGATGAAGCCCTTTTGACATACCTGCTAATTACAAAATTATAACATTTTCCGCATAAATGTTCAATTGGTGGTGACTAATTTGAAATTTAAGTGTATGTAGGTACTATAAATACCATATATTGGGATCTCTCGAAATATCCAATACTTATGAGCAAGATTTTGCGATGTGAAGATCATTCTTAGTATATACAAGAAACTTGATGACGACTATTTTTTTTAACAAAATTTTTGCAAATATGGAAGATTGTTATAGAAAATTGTGCTAGCAAGATGAAAATTCTTATAATGCCCACAATGTCAAAACTCTAACTAATTTTTTTTCTAGACAAGCAACTTAAGTAAGTGTCGAAATTATTGGAAACTTTCCAAGATTATCTAGGTTATTAAGGCATGAATCATGTACGATATCGCTTATCTGTCATGATCTACAATACGAGGCATTTATTGTAATCTAGTTATATCTAATTCGATGAAAATGAAATACATTGTGAAACATACGAGGATAGTCTGAAAAATTTCCAGCCTAACATAGAAATAAGTATTTTTTTTGTCAAATTCAGTTTTATTTCTCAACATAGTCTCCTTGCAAGTTTATACACTTTTACTAGCGATGATCCCATTTTTTTAATCTCCACAAGTAGTAGTTGGCATCTTGTTCTGCAAAATAGGCGTTTACGAGTGGAATGGCCTCCTCATTCGATGAAAATCTCTGTCTTTCGAGAGAAACTTCGAGCCCACGAAGCAGAAAAAAGTTGCTGGGGGCCAGATTTGATGATAGATTTGATGAATAGGGTGGGTGGTCTATCAATTTGAACCATAATTCGAGTGTTTCTACCATGGCGACTACTGAAGTGTGAGTTGTCGTAATGGAATAAAGCTTTTTTTCACTTCAAATGCAGCCGTTTATCTGCAATTTCCGCCTTCAGTTTGTCAAGTAATGATGCGTAGTATGCCACCGTTATTGTTTTTTCTTTTTCAATATAGTCAATTAACAGAACTCTATTACTATCCCAAAAAACCGTCGCCTTCACTTTCATGGCCTTTGGAACAGCCTTCGTCTTTTTCGGAGCCGATTCACCCTTTGCAGTCCATTGTTTCGACTGTTTGGCTTCAGGAGCGTACTGGTGTATACAAGTTTTATCTACAGTTATTAATCGACGCCAAAACTCGTGCTTATTTCGCTTAAACTGCAAGGCTTTGGAAATGTTCATTTGAATGCGTTTTTGGTCCTGAGTGAGCAAGTGCGGCACTCAACGCGCGGTTAGCTTTTTAATGTCCAAATCTTCAGTCAAAATATGACAAACACGTTCCTTCGAGATGCTCGCAGCCTCTGCTATCCCTCTAACCTTAATTCGACGGTCGTCTAACACCATTTGGTGAACTTTTCTAATGTTATCGGTAGTGATTGCAGTTTTTGGCTGTCTCGAACGTTCATCGACAACCAAGCTGGTACGACCACATTTAAATTCGGCTGCCCAAAATTCAGTATGGCAAATGATGGTGCAGAATCTCCGTAAACAGCCGTCCATCTCGGCTTTGATTGGCATCTGCGTATTGCCTTTCAAATGCAAGAATTTTATGACGGCTCCATATTCGATTTTTTTCAATTTTTACAGAAATCTAAAGACACAAACGACTGTTAAACAACAATTCAGCGTCCAACTTGGCTGAAATTTTCAAGTATTTTTCGAAGCATGCGCAATTATATTACCAAAATATTTTTGACAAGTAACGCCATCTTCATGTTGAGGCTTGACACTTTTCTGACTACCCTCCTCATGTAAAATAAAAAATTGAAGGAGACAAATCTCTTCCATTTATGCTTACCATCAGCAGTGCGGATCCAGCTGTTGCTCCTAAACATTGAACCACGATGTAGAGGAAGGATCGTATTAATTTACAATCACCAGTTGCGAAGAGACTCAATGTAACTGCGGGGTTCACATGGCAACCGCTAACATGTCCAATCGCCTAAAACAGAAGATGCTAACTTAAAAAGCTGTTATTTAAAAATCTATTGAGAATTGAAAAGATATTAAAAACTTAAAGGATATTTGCTTGGCCACCACTGTTGTGGCGTTGTTTAGGTTATTACTGTCTGCTGTTCCTAAATTTATAGAATGTTCTTATCAATTTATATAGTATGTCAATTTATACATGTCAATGCTAAAATGGTTTGCTAATATCCTCTTGCTGTTGCTGGAATTACATTTCTGTGCTGATTGACACGATTCTTTAGATGTAAGATTTATCCATTGTAAACACTATTATAATCAAAGCAAGGAATCCCGCGAACGACGTTAGTTCTGAAGCGGATATACACATAGGAGCGTCAAGATTGGCCTAAGATCTTGTGCCATTATATGTGAAGAATACGTACATACGTATGCATGTATATGCATCGCCCGCCTACAACTACAAAAATGATAATTACACTTCAGATAATCATGCTCTCGTACGTTTTCTGAACTTAATAACAATCACTTTAACGGAAACTGTTAGATGATAAAAGGAATTCTTGTTAAATGATAATAGTAACCCAACTGTTTGTAAAAAAAAATATGTTGCCGAAATCATTTTTTCAGTAGTTCAATGATCAATGCAATTGTCTCAATCCTATAATATTTACCTAAATGTTTATTAGTTCATTACAGACAATCTTTGAATGTGTCCGTTTTAAAGGACAATAACATGTCGAACGTAATTAAATTTGCCGCGTTCTAGATTGTGCCAACCTAATGTTTGTTCGTTGGGATTGCAGTGTTTATTTGGTGACATTACTAATAGTCGGTGCAAGTAGTATGGTCGTGTATTTTACACTAATTACTAGTCTGGGCAAACAGCGGTAACAGTCAGTGTAGTAGATATGTGGTGCGGAGTCGGCGATTATTTATTTCACGCGTTCACAACGTCCGTACTAAATCGATGCTGTATGCGAGTAGTTCCGTGTATATGTAGGCGGTTGTAACTTATTTCGTAATTGTACGCTTATGTTTGCTTTAAAAATGTCGCAGTTAGGTACGTCGCGAAAACGACCAATGGCAGACACAGTTAAAAACTTTATAGTGGACATGCCGGCCTTAATTTTTGATGGCGCTAAAATTCAATGTCTAGTTTGTAAGATCCCTTTAATGTGTTGGTCCAGAAGCCATTGTCAACGTCACATCGAAAGCAAACAGCATTCTTCTGCAAAAAGTGGCATACGAGACCAAGAAAAATTTACATTTGATTTATGTGTTATTCTTATTTTATGTAATCTATGGTTTCGTTTACTAGACAAAGAAGCATTTGTCTCTTTCTGGAATAAATATGCGGACTGTAAATTACCTAGTCGGACATCGATACGAAATGTAGTGCCATTTGCTCGTGAACATATAGAAAAAAGAATGAAAACGGAATTGAAAGATAAAAAACTGTGATTGTGTGTGGACGAAACAACAGATCGTCAAAAACATTCTGTGGTTAATGTAATGGTACGTACAATGGAACCACATCGACCGTCATCCTCCTTCTTACTTGCTTCCAAATGAGTTATAAATTGTACTGCCGATGAGATTTTAAAGGTGGTGTTGAACTCATTGAACAAATTTGAAGTTTCAACTAAGCAACTTTTAATGTTTATGAGTGATGGTGCCGCAAACATGCGTCCTTTGGGCCGTTCTCTTAAAGAACACAGTGGTAACTTCTTACATGTAACGTGTAAAATCCATACTCTAAATCTTGCGGTACAAACGATTCATACATGTTTTCCACTAGTAAATGCATTGATTGCTAGTACAAAGGCAGTGTTTCAAAAATCCCCGAAACGTACCCGACTATTTCGCAAACTGTGTCCTGATTTACCTGAATCACCACAGCCGATTGCTATACGTTAGGGAACATGGTTGCAGGCTGCGTTTTACTACAACAAATATTTTGATCAAGTAAAGAAGAGTTTTAAAATTCAATCCGACAGAATTACTAAACTAAACTAAATATTTCAAGATAGTCAGGTTAAAAGAGGTTTACAAACTATTCACAACAATTACTTCGGACTAGCGGAGGGAATAGAAAAATTACAAAATGTTTCGATGTCGCTAGTGGATTCTGTTCAAATTGTGAATGATGTACACGCACAGTTATGCGCTGTAGAAGGCGAAACAAATTGGTGTGTAATACGAAAATTTGAAAGTGTTTTAGAGAAAGACTCCGATTTTCTTATATTCAGACAGATTTGTGAAGGTGCGTGTGAAGATGCATTAAGTTATTTCAAAGATTATTTTAAATATGCAAATATAACATCGCTAGATGCCGAACGGCATTAAAAAACGTTTTTAGTTTGTGATTTCGCGGAAGACTTTTAAAACGGTAAGTGTTTCAGTACGTTTTATAATTTATTTCTTACCTTCTATTTTATGTGTAAACTTTTATGCGCTCGCCACGCCTCTGGCTGTTACCGCATATTTGCCCAGGTTAGTGATTGATGTCTTTTTCCATTTGACAATCCTCACATAGGGAAGAGTACATAGTACATAGTAGCCATACTATAGTACTACTATGGCTTAGTACCACTACTAGTAGCCATGAGTAAACAGCCATTAAAGTATTAATATACTCTATACACTAACCTATATATACTCTATATTACTATAGAGGGTTTTTATAATGATAAAGTGGAGTGTGCGAGTAATTAATTCTTAAGAAAATCCATTGCAAATTAACTAAAAACATTATTTGGTAAAGAAGTAATGACAGTTAAGTTGCACCTCGCATGTTTGAAATTACATAACTTGTAGCTTATTTTTCAAGGCCACCTGGCGGCACTTTATCAGATTAAATCTAAAAAATGAGGAGCGAATACAAAATGATAATGATCGTATTCCTCAGTGTACAACAAAATTACTGAAACCTACTTAAGAGGACACAATGTTTCTACAAAGTATAACAACCATTACATATATGGTATCTGAAGCTGGTTTATTTTCTCATGAGTCGGTATTTTATTCATGTGCTAATGCGAAGAACTTTCAAAATCCTTTCTAATTTAAATTCTCTGTGTTCAGAATAATAATTTCTTATGGCATAGCTATGAGCTTTTATAAGAGATACGATATTCCTATTGAAATATTTCGTACTGAAACAATTTTGAACAAGCCGAAGTGGTTAGGTGAAAATTGGCTTAAATATCTAATTGGTACTTGTTTCTAAGCATCCAAATTTGGATCTGCTAAACTAATTCTAAGTTTTGTGCTAAATGATAGTCATGGATACCATTAAATTACATTGAAATAAAAATAAGTAATGGATAATTGTGTATATATACTGGTGGGTGTTTAATTGAAATGGCATTTTAACAAGCCGATAATGAATTCCTTGTAAATTAACGTCATGCTAATAGACGTATAAATCAATAAATACCATGATTCTAATTCGTTGAAAACAATTGTAAAAGAATTTGAAATTTGCTTTAGATACTGGTAATTGGGTCACATTTTACCTGTAAACATATATTTCGTCGAATTCCAGTAGACGAGATTATTTTCTAGCTAGCACATGGGTCATAATGTCATAAATTATATTTTATATTTGTTTGAAGTTCTAATCTGTTTATTAGATGAAATGCCTTTACGAATTGGTAAATGTTTACATTGGGTAGTAAATTTATTTAGTGTAATCAGATATTTTTAGGATGCTATACCTCTAAAACTAAGTTAAAAACAAATGTAGTTTATTTAGTTACTATACATTTGAACAAAGCAGAATGATCATGGTTGTAATATGTTATGATTTTAAGTCAATAATAAAACACTCCAAGGTAACTACTTTCAAATAGTAAGCTGTCTAATTACCAGAATACTCACAAAAAGTTCCTATTGCAAGTCTATGAACGACTTTTATAGAGCATTTTTCAGCAGTTAAAACATTGTTCTAGTCAATGCCTTAATTAATTTAGAAAATAATACGGCACGGTTAGTAGTAAGGACGGGCTTTTGGAAGATGGCGAATGTTTTTCTCAATATCTACAGTTGGTTACTTTCAAGTATTCTGAACCAGTTCACTAAAGCCCTTACCACAATATTTAACTCGTACGCACGTTTCGATAGCCAAGCTATCATCATCAGCAGTAAAACTGAATTAACAAACTAAGTGAAAAACTAACCTTATATAGCAAATAAATTATGCAATATGTAAATTATATCTTAATTATATATATACTCTTCTACTTTAAGTATTTCTTGATGAGCCGCTCTATTGCACAGGACTATAATTAAGCCTAAACTGCAAATCTGAGATAAATAAAAAATAATCCGTAAATTAAAATGTAAATGGTCAGAATGACGGGGGTTATTAAAATCCTTGTTTTTCAATGAAGCGGTTCATTGCACATGGTTATAATTACAGCTGTAATTAACTAAACATGACGTAACAAAGGCGGGGTGGAATTTAGTGGTCCTAAATCTGAATTCATTAAGTGATTTTTGTTTTTGTAAATTTCCATGCCTTCACAACAATTTAATTGAGCAATACTCTTTACGTTTTTAATTAACTTTACATTATCAACATTATGGTTATTTTCAAGCATATGTAGGGCAACGTTAGATTTATCAAACCTTCTGAGTTTGAGATGAGCCAAATGTTCTTTGTACCTAATTTTGGTAGATCTTTTTGTCTCCCCAATATACACTTGATCACAATCTTTACATGAAATTTTGTAAATTCCTGATTTATCCATGTTATCTACTGGGTCTTTGGAACTTCCTAAAGGGTTTTTAAGGTTATTGCTTGAAGAAAAAACAATCTTGCGGTCAACTTTAGAAAAGATTTTTTGAAGATCTTTCGTGTAACTTGGATGAAAGGGTAATTTAACATATTTATTATTATTACGGCCGTCAATGCGTTCTAGTGTGCTTATATTTCTAATTCTTAATTTATTCTTATGTTTCCTAATAGTATTATAGACGACACCTTCAGAGAATCCGTTAAAGTTAGTAATATTGATGATTTATTTTATTTCATTTTGATATCTACCTTTAGTTAAAGGAAAATAGAGTAACCGGTGCACCAAAAAGTTAATAGCTGAAATTTGTGTTCATATGAGTGATTAGAATCCTGTAAGATAAATCTATTATTACTAGTAGGTTTTCTATATACGTCTATTTCTAACTTATTTTTATTTCTTATTACTAACATGTCGAGGAAAGGAATCCTGTTGTCTTTCTCTTCTTCGTGGGTAAATTTGATAGACGGAAATTTTGAGTTAAGTTGTTCCATGAGTTAAGTTGTTTCATGAAAAAGTGCTGTTAATTTGGAAAAAGTTTTGTTTCATGCAAAGTTTTGTCAAAGAAATTAAGCTAGCAACTTCCTCTCTATCCATTTGGTTATCTAACAAAAGCTTTTCTAAATATTCCAAAGTTAAATCAACCGGAACACTAGGGAACAGTGAACTTACGTCAAACGAGACTAAAATTTCTTTGTCAGTGAGCTCAATGTTCTTGGTTTTTTCAATGAAGAAGAAGAATTTTTAATAGCCAAATCGGGAAACTGTACAAGTAACTGGTTCAATGTGCCAGATAACCACTTGGAAAGTAAGTAAGTTGGACTGTTGATGTTCGAAACCATGGGTCTCATACTCTTTCCGGACTTGTGTATCTTAGGTAAACAATACATCCTAGATAGTACTGGGTTTGGTGCCGTTAGTCTAAATCTTAAATTATCGTTAATGACAGCCCTACATTCTAACATGGTCTTCTTGGTTTCTGTAATCATTTTAGACAAAGGATTTTTTGATAATTTTAAATAAGAACTTTGTGACAAAGTGGTGTTGACTCGATTAAAATAATCCTCTTTGTCTAAGATGACTACAATGTTACCTTTGTCGGATTTTAAATAAAAACAATTTTTTTTTTTAGTTTCCTTTTCCTTCTTTCTTCAAAATTTTAAATCTAACAAAAATCTCTTGTTTAAGTAGCTTAATTTCTTGTATTTACTAGTAATGAAGTCATGTATTGTAACAACAGACAAAAATTAAAATAAATAAATTTTGATGTGAAGCTGAAGCAACACGAAGAATGCTTTTTCCAACTAAGAAGTGGATTTTGAAATTTTATGTGCGAACTACCTAAGACAAAATAATATAATTTTTAGTAGAATCAGAGGAGATCACTGGCCCAAACATTTGTAAAGTACAATGATTAATAATTATGAGGGTAGCGCTTTATCGAGCAGTAGATGGCGCTATTGAGATTTAACATTACTATTTTCGTAAAATATGGTATTTGTTATTGTTGGTGCAGTGACAGCACAAAAATCGGGCGAGTAGTTTAGAAAGAGCAATTTTGTGAAGAAATGGAAATTGAATGTGAAGTTTCTTGTTGGATGATTTTTTACGATTTTAGTGAAGGTCTAACACAACAACAATGCCTCGAATCGCTTTGTTCAACCGTTGGTAATGAAGCACTACCAGAAAAGATTGTTCACAACTGGTTTGCAGACTTTCGTCGTGGTTATGCTTCCGTTAGCGATGAATTTTGTGAAGGTCGACCAAAATCGGTTGTTCTTCCAAAAAACATCGATGCTGTATGCAACATAATTGAAGGTGTGAAAAAGATCTGTTCCCGATGAATTCCGCATAATTTGAATTTTCGACAGAGGAACTTCAAAATCCGTATACTACATCATAACAGGTGACGAAACTTGCATATAATATATATTCGTACGAGCCAGAAACTAAGCAACAATCAATTGTTTGGGTGTTCTTAGATGAATAGAATCCAAGAAAACTTGTTCGTTTACGAAGAACTTCCAAGAAAATGATTGCTTGTTTCTTTCGTTGTACTGGACCTGCCGCAAGCATTGCTTTGGGGGATCGAAGAACAGTTAATGCTGAATGGTATACAACAATTTGTTTGCCAGAAGTCATTGATGAAATTAGGAAAAACAATCGGGAACGTCACATCATTCTTCATCAAGACATTGCCAGCTCTCTCCCAGCTGAGGGTGAATGGTGCAACGACTTATTTTTCAAGAAATCTATCAGAAATAGGAACCACGGGCGGCTAGTAGCTTAGTGGAAAATAGGCCTTTACTAGAAGGGTACGATTGCGAGCAATGTAAAATAACTCATCTTCCAGGGAAGGTATAATTACACAAAATTCAAACAAAATTATTTAACATAATCAATTCACGGTTACAACTAATGTTTGTTAAATTATCAATTTTTTCTAGTTGTAGAGATAGATAATTGGTTCTAAGCAATAGCACTTTTCTGGATTATTTTAACTCCTTGAGAGATAGAAGTTACTATTCCCTGGAAGGAAGATGTAAAGAACAGAAATAAATAATTACTACGAGGATTATGGATTCATTACTTCTGAATACAATATTAAGGTTTTTTTGAAATTGGACATGAGGAAACACAAAAGTTTAATGAAGTTGAACGAGTTCACTCCAAATTTGTATGTATTTAGGTATTCTTAAGTCACTTATCCTGCCAGAACAATCCCGTTGTTATTTAAAGAAGGTAACGTAGGACTTAAATAGCACTCATAACTAGCCCTGCATTTCATACACCGATAATTAAATTAAAAAGAAAAAACGTGAATGTGTTATGAGTGGATAGCAATGAAGAATTCTAAAACACCAGATTTCAAAATAAATTTGACAACTGCAAACCGTTAATTATTATTGTATATATCATTCCGCTTCCACAGATGAAGGCGTTGGGAAATCGATAAATGCAAAAATACGTTCATGTGTTAGAATTAGAGTGTTGGTATGTTAAATAGTGGGTAATTGTGATACGTTGTTTTTATGACCATATTCATTTAACCTGAAGTATGAGTTACTGTATAATTTGGACACCACGCAATAGAAAACGAGTTTTATAGGTAAGGATGCTGGAAATGAAATAACGTTCTGCAGTAGTATTCTAAAACGAAAATTTTAACTGCATACGTAGGTAGCTAACTATAGAAATGTCTGATATATTGTTCGTGGGTATGCAATTAGGACATACATATGTATGTAGTAGTCTGTATCTTTATTGATTTTAATGATGGATTAGAAAGGTGTCTATGTCGTTCATGCATGAACAGAATTGCGAGCCAAAAAACTAATTTTTGTTATGTGTTTTATAGATTATATAATGATTGTCGAAAATATTGCAACAAATGTGAAAATCTCTAAGGTTCTATTTCAGTTCAAAAAACGATAGCGACAATTAGTAGTTAGCTAACAATATCCAACAATTTCTATTTAGATATTTGACCTTTATTAAAGTAGTTCAGTTGTCACAGCACACGATACAAGTTTAGTTCTTTAAATGAAAAAAAAAATATATAGATATAATCATAGTAGATCCATTTTTTCTATTTATTTTTTGATTTATTCTTTGATTAAAAATTGATAAAATCAAAAAATCTAGGGAAAGCTCGTTTATTTAAATTATAGGTTTGTCACTATTTCCAGAGCCTTAGAGAAGCCATTTTAGTAAACAAAGTGTTTTCGTTACAGTAGGGGATCCCTAGGCACTTGAAAATATAAGGTAGCGAAAATGCATGTAGGCAACGCTTCGGTAATCCAGTAGTAGGTGGGTCTATGTGTGACCGTGAGAGAAATAGGAGCCAAGTAACCGGGTGTGTCAGGGTTTATAGGAAGTCTGGAGGAAAACTAACTCCTCTTTAAAAGGAGAAGGTAATATTAACAAAGCCATAAAATATTTCAAACACACTGTTTACACATACTAGGCTCTTGCGGTTATAACAAACTTAGTAGCTTATAAATCGCGTTGGGCCGCACACCACTTATATACAGAAACTGATGGTGTATAGGTTACTGGATGAAAAATCATCTAAGAAGCAATTTTTGCAAGAAGTGAGAAAGGCTTGTAAGAAAACGTAGAAAAAAAAGTGGAAATATGGAAATAAGAAAGAGGAATATGAATATCAACACAAATAAGACTAAGATGATGGTAATATTATAACGCGTTGTGCACCTCGGGAATTTTCAAGACACCTCGGTGAAGGGTAAAGACTTCACGAAACTTTGGGGATGAGAAAAACCAAAGAAACTTTGCACGATATCTTTTCTCAACTTAATTTATTTCTAGTGTGAAACTCTAAGTTAATAAATCGTATAATCCTAGCGGCTTCTTCATAAAATGATAGATTCCTTATGAATCTCTTCAGGTTGGGCCTTGTCCCAACTTTAGTTGCGGTCACTGAACGAACGAACTTAGTTTGTTCACCGGTAGAGTACCAATTATCGCTGCGATCGGACAAACAGCTGATGTGTATAGCACACTTTGAAAACGGGGGGAAAATGTTTTTCAAAATATACGCGATATTTTGTTAATTATTAAACTTAATTTAATTTAATTTATATTACGGTAAGTGCGGAATAGTGCCTTGTGGTGCAGCGTTACCTAAACAAATTTATATTTTTGTTCTACCTGATGGTGAGCTCAGTGATTTACATCATATCCAGGAGTTCTCGGTTATTAATTAAGAGAGGTAAGTCCCCTTACTCTATTTTATTCACGAAATATTTATATAAAAGAAAATAAAACTTCGGCAAAAATAATAAAATAAAAGAAGACTTATTCGTCAACTTTGTATACGGTAAAATTAAGTTATAGTTCAATTAACAAATAATAGCCATAGTTTGAGTCTGCATATGAGAATCTAAGTCGATAGATTTCATGTTTTGTTGAAATTAACATGTTTGCAAATATCTTAAAATTACTCAGAGTCTACTACACGGTTTCGATAACAGTCGGGGCGGTAAATAAGGCTATTTTCCGATGAATCCCCTGAGGTACGACAATTAACAGTTATATCGTCAATCCCTCGTGAAACTCGATCGTAAATAACCTATTACGGTAAAATACCTATCTTGGCTTGTATATTAACGGTTCGACAGAGAGCAGTATTACTAAACTAAGACTCGTCATCTACAGAATTACCACAGCCTCATCAACACGTGGTCGGATACTCAGCCGTTGCAACTCTTTCGACAACTCGGGGAAACAATACGGTAAAATAAGTTACGGTCACGGAATCAGAACTCCCGTCAACTCAAGTCGTGTTAACTGGCGTTGGATATTGCTAAAACTTGATCAAGATGATCCCAATAGTAAGTTCTATCAACACAACCAACACGAGTCCAATCAACTTAAAGCTGATAGCTTTGTTAATGCCATCACCATCCACAGAAATCATACGATTTAGACAAGACTAATGCCCGTCTGACCATCATACAACTTCCATCAGTAATGAAACATTTAACGAGTTACTACTCTCGGACGGCATTCGGGACCCGCCTTCGAAACCAAGCTCGGCGGTGTCTCTCTGTCGGTCGGTCGGTGTACCGGTATTTCTGATATCTCTCTTTGTCCGTGATCGGGAATCTCGGATATCTATTTAAACGGAAAGCGGCTATGATGTTTCAAGCTCTTATATGCAGACGTCAGTCGATAAAGCATATTCTGGAAAACGAATAAACATGTTATACAAATAAAATGTCAAAATATTGGACATAATTTCGGGCGGGAAAAATATCTAGAATATTCAAGCATGTTCAAAAGTAAATGTACATTATTTTACAAAAGAATTTAAAGACAAAATGACATTTGAAATTAATAATACACTAGCGTCTTTAAAAATTGTTTTTTTAAATTTAGGGTCGAACAGCGGTTCGTCACAATTTCGAATCGAAAGAGGAATACAAAGATACAAATGAATGGACACAACATTGAGCAAATCGACGATTTTAAGTATGTACAAAGTATTATAAACTCAGAAGAGATAGAAACGAATGAAAGATTAAAAGCGGCAGCTAACATCTGCGGATCTTTGGGCAAGAAGTTCATCAGTAGGGGATAAATATTCAGAAAAAAGAATATTAAATTGTTCAAATCAATTTACAGACATCTATGTTTTGGTTCGGAAACATGGGTGTTGATAAAGAAACGAAAAAGTAGAGTCCAAGCAATGGGAATGAAGTATCTGAAAAGAGTCAAGGGAGTTATAGGGAAGGAGAAAATCATAAACCAAAAATTAAGAGATGATTTGGAGATGGAGCCAATTCCACAAGTAATAGAACAGTCAAACAGCACGAATTTTAGCCCAGGACAAGAAAAAGTGGCGTAAATTTGTTTATAACATATAAGTATAATTATATTTTAGCCTTACATTATTTATTGGCAGATAGCTTTTAAATAATAACTATATGCATATACATATGTGCGTATAGACTGCTAAAATAAAGATGATGTGGAACATTTGTTGTATTATATAAATACGTTTCAATACTTCTGTAGCGGTGCTAGAGTGGCCTCTTTGAAGTATGCATAGGTTTTTTGTCAACGCCTACACCTGTATTTCAAACAGACAATAATAGTAGCTTTTATATCTGATCGTGTTCAGCATAGAATTTCATTTGAATAAATTCACACACCTCTTGTTGTCAAGATGTTCCTTTCATATTTACATGTCTGAAAATTCAAATAAGCGGTATGTATACGATTTCTTCTTCTATTGCATTGAATTGATACTAAAGAAAATGTCGAAATTACATCGCCAATTCATCTTCGCAATACTGAATATAAATTTTTGCACCTAATTACAATTGTGATTGTGAATTGATTTATTTACACGAGATGTTTAGACGGTTATCTTGACAAATGATGTATTCAATAGGTGCTTATTGGTTACCTTTATGCAGGACATGCGTGCGACCATGTTGCAAATTGTATGCAAAGCAATTTCGATTGGCATAAATCAATGCTGTCCTGCGTCTGGGGAATTGAGATTTTCTACTCAAGATACTGTATCATCCATGCTGTTGTTGCTTTATATGGCGACGCGTACCTCGCTGAAAGTTGAATGCATTCCGATGAAAGAGAATTTATTTTATTGGTCAATTTTATAATATCGCTTATCGCTTCTGCCTTCTGGAATACTGAATAATGAATTAAAACTGTAGGATCGGCATGAGATACAAAATAACTTTGCATAAGGCAAACTGCAGGAATGAATAAGACCAACTTCTAACAGTTCAATACTTTAATTATACAGTGAGGTCTTAAAGTACTCCGTCCTACCGCTGCTAACTTTTGAACGAGAGCAGTTAGCATTCACAAAAAAATATGATGTCGATTTTTTTTGCTAGCTTTTGATGTTGTCGACAATTGAATTCAATTTCTTGTGTATCTTACGTTTTTGGAAAGATAGTGGAAGCTATTTATAGTAATTAAATCCTGCGTGCTTCATATTCTCGTTTGGCGTCTTCCTTATTATTGTCTTTAATTTGTTGCTGTCTTAATTGCTACTATTTGTTTATTTTATTGCAATTGTTACACAAATCCATCGAATATTAAAATTGACTAAAAACAACAATGTAAGAAAATGGAAAATAGGGATATTATCTCCCAAAAACAATAAAGTAAATAAATAATAATAATTAATAGAACAAGAAGAAATAATATTTAGAACGAAAAATTAACATATGTAACTCTCAGGATTTGACAAACAATAAGAATTTGGCGCTTTTTACTAGCCAACTTGGTTAAAAAAACGTAACCAAAATCGTTATCGCCGCGCCAAAAGTTGGTGTACAGAAAATAAAAATCAACGTGTTTTTTAACTAGAAACGCTTCTGTAGTTCAAATGTTAGCAAACAAGGGATACTTTGGGTCAAATTTGAAATAGGTTTGCATGATTTGATGAATGTTTTGGTGTTGAGATACGGTTTAGGCCTGGGCATCACAATACTATCCAAATTGTTGCTATTATATAGAAGTTCTGGTTCTCAACAAGTGAATATTATTAAGTCTATTACTAGAGTAAGATAATCGTTCGTCGCGCCATAGGCGTGCGGTTTCTTCAATTATAATAGCGAAAAAGAAGTAATAAAGCGAATAATAATAAAAAAACTAATCAAGAATTATATCTGTAAGGATGTGAAACACTCACAGCGTACACAAGCAGCGTAATCAAGTAGACTGGCGGATTGCATTGGAATTACTGAACATGAGAAGTAGAAGCACCATCATCAGTATTATGACCCAGTGGATAAGAATCGTAAAAAATTGATAGCATTAGATATGTTTCAATAGTTGTCTCGTGGAACCGTGTTCGCAGTGGTGAAAAAATGTGTTTATATTTGGAGAAAGTTTGTTCGACATCTACCGATGTAATACATGTATGATTAAAATAATCTTGGAACTCAATTAATGGATTAGTCGAAGTACCATTACAAATTTGTTGTAATGTGATAAAATTTGAATCTTTCTCTAACACACTCTCCAACTTTTTTAAAAAGCGAATATTTTTTGCGTTATCTATAGTGCGTAGCAGAGTATGTACTTTGTCCACTATTTGCAGTGACTGAACTAACGACAACGCTTTATTTTGTAATTGTTCCAATGCGTCATGTAGGCATTTATAGTAGCTATGAATACATCGTAAATCTGTTTCAACAGAAGTATCTTGAAATTTTGACTGTCTCTCCTTAATAGCTGCAATTTCGGCAGGATTGAATTGTAAAATAACAGCTTTTACTTTTTTGAAATGTTCAGCATAATAAAAAGCTCCCTGCAACCAGGTTCCCCAACGTGTAAGAATCGGCTGTGGTGGTTCACGAATACCGGGACACTGTGCGTGAAATGTTCGAAGACGTTTTGGAGATTTGAGAAACACTTTTTTTGTACTTGATATTAATGCATCTACCTCGGGATAACATTGTCTAATAGTTTGTGCCACAAGATGTAAAGCATGTACTTTACAAGTTACATGTAAACAGTCGCAACCGTGTTCAAGAAAAGAACGGCCTACCGCACGCATTGTCGCTGAACCATCGCTCATAAACATCAACACTTGACGTGTTGAGACTTGAAGGTTTTTTAACGTAGTAAGTATCACAGTCGTAATTGCTGCACTAGCACACCCTTTGACGCGCTGTTTTTTCTATTTCTGTGTTTTGCATTATTTACATGCTTCCTACAGTCGTCCTTTTGCCAGCACATCAAAGTTTTCTCGCACACTTTGCAAACTATTTTAGCACCGTCGTACAACAAATCTGGAAACTCACAGATAAAGTTTTTTACTTTATCAGCAAAGGGTCGTTGTTTAGCCTTGCGCACACTAGACATTTTTAATTTAAAATTTTCTTGAATAACTAGTATTCCGCTCGCCTGATTTAATCCACACGCACACGCCGCGCTAGTGATGATGAATGTATACGAATTTGAAGTGCTTTGCCACCCGGCAGCTGTTTACGCATCGCATCAGACAGGCACGCACCGAGTTCCGTTGGCTGCTCCAGCTATTACGGCTACGCTGGGACGACACGATTATCTTACCTTATCTCTTATGAAGAGCGACTAGAAATATGAGTACCTGACTGCTACAAGAAAACTCGCTGATACACTCTGTAAATTACTATCCCATCGGTACATCCGAATACACCCTATTAACAGTAATGAGAACTTCTTACGTCTATCTTTAATAGTTTACGTTCTTTATGTTATTCGAGCTTTTGTAACATACAGTTAGATGGACTTAACTTGCTAATTAAACTATTTAATCGGAAAAATAATCTAAAATGTACAAGTAAATATAAGAAGTAAGCAACAATAAAACATTTTTTTTTGAATGTTACCTTTGGTCATTCTCTTAATTTGAGCAGAAACCTTTATAATCGTGTAATTTTTGCAGCCAATAGAATGGACCATTGCACTATCAATATATCATAAGTAATCAAATCTATGGAAAAACTATGAAAATATGATGATTGTATCAACACATGATAAATTATTTCTAAAGCTTTCTAAAATGAAATAAAAGCACAGCAAAGATAATTTGTATTTGAAAGGTATTCGTATTATTGTTAAATTTTGATATAACTGGGTAGTTGGAAATATACAGTGTATCTACCTGGTGCGAGGGCGGAAAATAATTCTTTCCCTGAAACTTCATATTTAATTTACTAAACAACGACACACTTTAGGTATAGGGAAATGTTCGCAACAAAATTCTAGAACACATTCTTTCAGATTCTGGAAAAGTATGTAGGATGTTCTATTTTAAAAAATGGGCCGAATCAATCATGGCAACGATATCGATGGCCGTCTCGCAGACTATAGTTGATATAAAAAATTTTGGCTGAGAACGAGGATAGATGGGTGTAGGGAATACTGCAGAAGATTTACATGAATTGAAGAGAGGTATTCAAAAACGTAATAGTATATAGGGTGTTCAATTTAAAAAACCAAACTTATATCGTTTGTACTGGAAACATACTGTATATTTGGGCATAATTCTATGTTGTGCAGAAAGTGTTTCGTTTTTATTTGAAAATTTTTTCTCCTAGTTGCCGAGGAAAAGAATTTTCCACCCACGCACCGGGTGAAAAAGCTGTATAACTAACCAATATTTTTATTGAAAGAGCTAATATCGAAAATTTTAGAGTTCAGTTTCTAAATACCGCATTAAATTCGTAACCTTGTAACAGTTATAGAAATCATAATAATACGACAACCAAAACGAAGAGCACTCAAAGAGTGTTTGACAGCAACCAAAATTCAAATTGGAAATTCCGTCAGAATTAAACTAAATTTCTAGTAAATTATTGTAATGTACCTACGCAATCCACACGAAAAAAAATCTTATTTTTATTCCATCTGTATGTGTATTGGTAAAGACAACCGGTGAGGCGTCCATCAGTCTGGTTTATATCTTTCACATTAAATAACGTGTTTCGCAGGTTCCAGCTTCCATTGAAACTATGCCACGTTGTGCAACACAGCTGGCCTTGAATATCTCCGTCAAAGATGATGTACTCTTGAATCATTTCGTTTCGTGTTGAAGGTATTGTCACGGCATACATTTATGTAAGTATATAAACCAAATGGAGCACATTAAGATCGCTATAACTTGTGATGGAAAAATAGAAATAGTAGTTCAAGCTCCTTCTGTGAGTTTTGTCCATAATAAGGCTCAATTAAACGGTATTGAACGTTTTGGAAATGTTTCTGTTTCAGATAAAAGCCTTGGATGGGTTAAAAATGCGAACATGCAGTTGATTATGCTTCGTTCTTTAAAGGTAATTTGTAATTACCGATGACAGTTTTTTTTTTGCATTCCAAAATACCGGACGTGTTTCGAATTGTCTGAAATGCGATTTCTAAATTCACAAACATTTTCAATGGGAGTCGCATAAACGAGCGATTTAAAGTGACTCCAGAGAAAAAATCTAAATACTTTAAACTCGGACCCCAGGGTTGCGGACCTTCTCAGCCTATCCGCTGATTTGGATACGCACCGTCCAAAAACTCTGGAGCAATTAAACCAAAATGAGCTGGAGCACTATTGTGCATAAAATTCATTTGGAATCGTAATTGATGCGGGACTTCTTTCGACAGTAATGGCAGCTGCTCCTCAAGAAAATGGTTGTATACTGCTTCATTCAGCCTCGTCCCCAAAAAATGTGAAGCTATCAAGTGATCACTAACAATTCCGATTCACAGATTAACGTAGAATTAGTGGTTGGCTGGCATTCAATATTCTGTGCTGGTTTTCTTCGGTCCATATGTGATTATTATAGTATCTAATAATAGCATTTTTGAACAAAGAAGTCTCATCAATGTGGAATGCTTGTGTCAAAAACAGAGGAATTTGTGCAATTTTATCTTCTATCCATTGAGACAATGTCAATGTTTGTGGGAAGTCACCTGGTAAAAGTGTCTGTATCTGTTGAATGTGATAAGGGTACAATTGTTGACTCCTCAATGCTCTCCATACTGTGGATTGACTTATGGACAAGATCATAAGCTGCACATCTAAGCCATTTGTGTAATTTATTTTAAAGAACAGCAGCTAGCAATAAACTTTAATGAATCGACACTTTGACACAATAATATAGAAATGATATAAACAAACGACTGTTTTTGCAGGACCAGCTGGATATTAGATCATTTGTTTGTTATTAAACATCCTTTGTTTTTATAACTAAGCCGTTTTGGACATAAGTTTATATGTATAGGAAGCTTATATTCAAAATAGCCCAAGAAATCAGCTCTTAAAGTTTGTCGCATAAATTTAGAATCATCCTGTATATACTTTACATTATTTAACTTTGAAAAATTAACCATGCTTAGGAAATAATTTGGACATTAGAAACTATCATTCGATATCAAATTCTATTAAAATTAAATACTAAAATTTGTTGTCACGTTCTACATTTGATTTTTTTAAATAGACGACCAATAAGTTGTAAACACCGTACTCTAGCATATTCTACGTAATTCAAAGAGTAATTACGGGAACGTTTGCTAATGCATCTCTTACGTGCAATTCTCCTGCAACTTTGTCGAAGGTATAGACTATCTGTTACAGACTGTGAGAAGTAAATTTTCTTAGATCTTTTCGTTACAGAATTTGGTTTTATTTCTGTACAATAGTAATTCAGTAATCATCATTTGGGAACAGAAAAAAAGTTGCCATGTTCCATTGTACTTTTTCTTCTTAAATGAACCGATTTCAATATACACCGTCTACATGGTGTAGTATAAAGTTTGGAATAAATTCATCATTTGTAAAATTCAAAATATTATTAAAAAAAATCCTTCGCCAGGGCTTTATTTTCAACTGTATTATATTTACATATATTTGAATATGACGTTATCGATGTATTTTTTAAACGGTAGACTTTATGTCTGTTTTCAGTTTTTGATTCTTCGTCAATAGCCGATACCAAAAATTTTTCATACTTATGGTTTAAAATACAACGTAATAATAATAATAATAATTAAAGCGTGACAAACGGTTGCACCCGCAGAGAGCCCTGTACGTATGTGGATGCAGAGTTCAGTAATGCGGTAGACATTGAAGAGTTTGGTAGTTCGGTTATTTATTGGACTCTCATTGTGTGTTTTTGAAAACATGGGACGTAAGCCTGGTGTACCTCTTGCATCGCATGTGAAGAAATATATTTGACGTTTCCCTGGTTTGGAATTTACAGATTCGCACATTCGTTGCAAATTTTGTGATATAAGGTTGCTAGGTGGCACGACATTTGAATGTAGAAGTCATATTAAAAGTAAACGTCATGTATTGAATTTAAGAAGCAATATTCCGTACTGGCAATTTTTGTATGACTTCATTTTCATGTTGAGCACGTGCAACATCTCACAACACCTAGTAAATAATGAAAACTTTCGTCTTTTTTGGGATAAATATGTTTCATTATGGAAACTACCAACAAAAAGACAATTGCGGTACAATTTACAACATATGCAAAATACAGTAAAAGACTGTATAAAAGGCGAGTTGAGAAATTAAAAAAAATGGCTCACTGTGGACGAACATACTGATGCTCAGAAACACAGCGTGATTCATATTGTGGCGCGTCCTTTAAAACGTAATGGTGCAGCAGCTTCCTTGTTGTTAGCCAGTAAAAGGATTGAAAGAACTGATGCCGAAACTGTTGTAAACATAATAAAAAATATGTTGAGAGAATTTTGTATCGTAGGAGCCCAAATCACCATGTTAGTTTCTGACGGAACCGCAACAATGCTGAAAGCTGGTAGGATGTTAAAAGTATGCTTTCCGACTCTTCTTCACATAACATGCCTCATACACGTATGTCATCTCGTAGCAGAAACAATTCGAAGCAAGTATCCTAGGGTGAATGATTTAATATCATCTACCAAAAAAGTATTTGTGAAATCTCCTAAACATATCCGCGTATTCAAGCAATTGTATTCGTAAATTCCGATACCACCTCAGCCTGTATTGACGCGATGGGGAACATGGATCGAGGTAGTATCTTACTATCGCAAATATTATTCCCAAGTGAAAGATGTCATTTTCAAACTTAATTCTTCTAATTCTCAAGCGGTTCGCGATCAACCGATAATAACCGAACGTCACTCGATTCCTTGTATGTATATAGTAAACACAGCTCCTTTCACGGCACCTCTGCGGGTGGAACCGTTTGTCACGCTTTAATAATAATAATAATATAATAATATTTATTAGCACTATTACATAAAACTATTTACACAGGTCAAAAAGTTCTCAATAAGTTGTCTGGATGACAATTTCTTAGCTAAAGAATTTATATGATCTTCCCAAGCAAGTTTATGATCCACCTAGAAATTTACCAGGCGAAGTCATCCTCAAGAGGTCGCAAAGTAAACAGCTGTGTTTGTGACTTTGCGGCATTTAGACTAGGCTTATTTATGAGGAACCTATTTTCAATATTTGAAGTCATATTCCCAATATTCTCTCAACATTACTACGTTTTTACGATGAATATTGAATTATAAATATAGAATATTACGGGATTAAAGAATACAATAACTAAGAAATTGCAATTTATCCATTAAAAAGAACTTAATGTATTTTCGCTTAAATTTAAAGACAGTTTGAATCATTTGGAGAAATCCAATGTTACTTATCAAATTAATTGCAAGGATTGTCCGGGTTGCTACATCGGTCAAACGTGCCAAGAATTAAAAAACCGTATATCGAGACACAGAAGTGATGTCCGTAACAGCTTATATTTCACTGCCACCACTCGCTCCTTGCAATATGGTCTCTCCTTTAACTTTGAGGAAATTAAAATATTTGACGTTGAACAAAATTGTTTTAATGTTAAAATGTTAAATTTATTGATTTTAGCGGCTCCAACATACTGTAGTTTCAGTTAAATAAAACTCATAATTTAACGTTTCGACAATTTTAATTGTCTTCGTCAGAAAGTTATATTTCCACAAACTATAACATTGTTACTAACACAACACTTTAAAAATTGGTTTGGTCAATTAAAATATCTTTAAAATAATTTAATGTTACATTTTGTGGTTATTTATTTTTATACATAGAATATTTTTGCTATCTTTGTCGGTCGATTAATTGACCAAACAAAACTAATTTTTAAAGTGTTGTGTTAGTAACAATGTTATAGTTTGTGGAAATATAGTTTTCTGAAGTAGACAATTAAAATTGTCGAAACGTTAAATTATGAGTTTTATTTAACTTAAACTACAGTATGTTGGAGCCGCTAAAATCAAGAAATTAAAAAAAAAAAATTTGAATTATTAAACAAGGAACGGCTAAGAAAACGAAATATATTTTTTACAATATTTTTCTTTTTACATCATTTTCAATACATTTTTAATAGATTTTTAATAGATAGCGCTTTACAACATATTTATTATTTATAAATCATAATATTAGCCTTTCCAGCATTTTCCGTTGTCGCACATGTACTGCTATTCAAAATTATTATATTCTGTGTGCTTCATCACACTGTCAATGCAGAGAACAAAAACTTTTGAAATATGCAGGTTAAATTTGTATTTTAAATTCATCTTTTGACTGTAATTGTTTTTCAGCCTGATGAAGAGTGAAAAGGCACTCGAAAAATGTTGGTGTTTCAAAGAAAGAAAATAACAGCAAAAAGAAAGTTGTTTCAAATAAAGAAAATAACAGCATTTAGGTCTTTCCGACTTTTTTGCCTTTCTAAATTTGTGGAGTCAGTTCACGGTGTTACTTTCTACTAATATATAGAATATTACTTTTTAGTTTTTATTGAAACGAAAGTTTCACTCAACGATTTCAGGCCAAATATTTTCTAAATGGAGAAACGGTATTTAAGATCCGTAGAAGACAATTATTATAGTTACAGCCTGCCTATTGAAAAGAAGCAAGGATGATGCAAGAATTTTTCATAATCGGAATCCTGAAATGTGATATCATAGAAAGAGGACTAAACCTACACAAATTTTATTCTGTTGTTTGCATGAGTTTCGAAAATTTAACTTGTTATCCTTTCCGATCGCTGGGAGATATACAAAATTGTTGCAATTTTTATGAATACATAGTAAAAAATTCCATTTTCAGTACCGAAAAATATATTTGTTATCGGAGAAAAGCTTTAGCTTTCAAATTATTTTATATGAAACAATTCTCAATGGTAGTCCTAAGATATATTAATCTTTCTAACACCAAAAGCTCTGTTCACATTATTTCGTCTCCAGATCACTACTTAAGAACTAAAGTCACAACGAATTGATATAGCGGATATGTATTGTGTACTTACAATGTTTAATACATCTGTTGATTTATTTATTCCTACAAATTTTTCACGTGTAGACGTGTATTATACACATTGGGAAAATGTGTAATTAGTTATATCTGTATATGTACGGCGAGAGAGCGAGGAGGGGGTTGAGTGGAATCCGATCGATTCGATGCGGGTCGCGTGTTAGTACTTAGTTTCTAGCGTTGCCAGAAACAGTACACTGTTTGTAGTACTTTTTTAGTGCTGCAGTACCAAAGCGCTACTTTTAGAAAACGAATACTTTTTTGTAGGGATGCCGATTTTCTGCCACACATTGAAACGCTCTTCTTTTTTACAAACTTTATTATGGATCAGTTGCACTATAAATTTCGCACTTTCTTTCTCTCTTCTGCTACCAAGTGAATCTAGCGAATATCGATCTAAGAGACTGCCGTAATCTATATTTCTCTCTGGGTATGAACCATCACACTTAAATGATAAATACTTTAGAAATCGTCTCTGCACATGTTCCACGGAAAGCTGAAAGTGAAAATAATAATCGGTAATAGCAAGTACTTCAACTTCATTATAACAATAAATACATTTTTATCTAAAATGTATTTGCTAGTTGGTATGTATAAG